>CM072769.1:74122500-75372500 GCA_036936925.1 Cenchrus fungigraminus | reverse complement strand
GAGTAGAATGGATGTTTTCGTTGCGAAACCATTTTCGTAACTTCGGTACCCCGAAATAGTGTATTCAGGCTCGAAACACAAGTTTCATATCGTTTTACGTGCCGAAGGTTTGCAAAATCCTCGCAACCACTACAAAACATCATTTTGGGTCTAATGGAGTAGAATGGATGTTTTCGTGGCGAAACCATATTCGCAACTTCGGTACCACGAAATAGTGCATTCAGGTCCGAAACACAAGTTTCGCATCTTTTTACGTGCCGAAGGTGTGCGAGATGCCCCCAACCACTGCAAAACATCATATTGGTCTAATCGAGTAGAATGGATGTTTTCGTTGCGAAATCATATTCGCAACTTCGGTACCCCGAAATAGTGTATTCAGGCCCGAAACACAAGTTTCGCATCTTTTTACGTGCCGAAGGTTTGCGAAATGCCCCCAACCGCTACAAAACATCATTTTGGATCTAATGAAGTAGAATGGATGTTTTCATTGCGAAACTATATTTCCAACTTTGGTACCACAAAATAGTGCATTCAAGCCCGAAACACAAGTTTCGCATCTTTTTACGTGCCGAAGGTTTGCGAAATGCTCCCGACCACAACAAAACATCATTTTGGGTCCAATGGAGTTGAATGGACATTTTTGTTGCGAAACCATTTTCGTAACTTCAGTACCCCGAAATAGTGCATTCAGGTTCGAAACACAAGTTTCGCATCTTTTTACATGCTGATGGTTTGCAAAATGCTCCCAACCACTGCAAAACATCATTTTGGGTCGAATGGACTAGAATGGATATTTTCGTTGCGAAATTATATTCGCAACTTCAGTACCACGAAATAGTGCATTCAGGTTCGAAACCCAAGTTTCGCATCGTTTTACGTGCTGAAGGTTTGCGAAATCCTCCCAACCACGCAAAACATCATTTTGAGTCTAATCGTGTAGAATGGATGTTTTCGTTGCGAAATCAAATTCGCAACTTCGGTACCACAAAATAGTGCATTCAGGCTCGAAACAGAAGTTTCACATATTTTTACGTGCCGAAGGTTTGCGAAATGCCCCCAACCACTGCAAAATATCATATTGGGTCTAATCGAGTAGAATAGATGTTTTCGTTGTGAAATCATATTCGCAACTTCGGTACCCTGAAATAGTGTATTCAGGCCCGAAACACAAGTTCACATCTTTTTACGTGCCGAAGGTTTGCGAAATGCCCCCAACCACTACAAAACTTTATTTTGGGTCTAATGGAGTAGAATGGATGTTTTCGTTGCGAAACCATATTTGCAACTTCGGTACCACGAAATAGTGCATTCAGGCCCGAAACACAAGTTTCGCATCTTTTTACGTGCCGAAGGTTTGCGAAATGCTCCCAACCACTACAAAACATCATTTTGGGTCTAATGGAGTTGAATGGATGTTTTTGTTGCGAAACCATTTTCGTAACTTCAGTACCACGAAATAGTGCATTCAGGTTCGAAACACAAGTTTCGCATCTTTTTACATGCTGATGGTTTGCGAAATGCTCCCAACCACTGCAATACATCATTTTGGGTCTCATGGACTAGGATGGATGTTTTCGTTGCAAAACTATATTCGCAACTTCAATACCACGAAATAGTGCATTCAGGTTCGAAACACAAATTTCGCAACTTTTTACATGCCGAAGGTTTGCGAAATCATCCCAACCACTGCAAAACATCATTTTGGGTCTAATGGAGTTGAATGGATGTTTTCGTAGCGATACCATATTCGCAACTTCGGTACCACGAAATAGTGCATTCAGGCTCGAAACACAAGTTTCGCATCTTTTTACGTGCCGAAGATTTGCGAAATGCCCCCAACCACTGCAAAACATCATATTGGGTCTAATGGAGTAGAATGGATGTTTTCGTTGCGAAACTATTTTCATAACTTCGGTACCCCGAAATAGTGTATCCAGGCCCGAAACACAAGTTTCGCATCGTTTTACGTGCTGATGGTTTGCGAAATGCTCGCAACCACTACAAAACATCATTTTGGGTCTAATGGAGTAGAATGGATGTATTCGTTGCGAAACTATATTTGCAACTTCGGTACCACGAAATAGTGCATTCAGGCCTGAAACACAAGTTTCTCATCTTTTTACGTGCCGATGGTTTGCGAAATGCTCCCAACCACAACAAAACATCATTTTGGATCTAATGGAGTTGAATGGATGTTTTTGTTGCGAAACCATTTTCGTAACTTCAGTACCCCGAAATAGTGCATTCAGGTTCGAAACACAAGTTTCGTATCTTTTTACAAGCTGATGGTTTGCGAAATGCTCCCAACCACTGCAATACATCATTTTGGGCCTCATGGACTAGGATGGATGTTTTCGTTGCGAAACTATATTCGCAACTTCAGTACCACGAAATAGTGTATTCAGGTTCGAAACACGAATTTCGCATCTTTTTACATGCCGAAGGTTTACGAAATCCTCCCGACCACAACAAAACATCATTTTGGGTCTAATGGAGTTGAATGGACATTTTTGTTGCGAAACCATTTTCGTAACTTCAGTACCCCGAAATAGTGCATTCAGGTTCGAAACACAAGTTTCGCATCTTTTTACATGCTGATGGTTTACGAAATGCTCCCAACCACTGCAAAACATCATTTTGGGTCGAATGGACTAGAATGGATATTTTCGTTGCGAAATTATATTCGCAACTTCAGTACCACGATATAGTGCATTCGGGTTCGAAACCCAAGTTTCGCATCGTTTTACGTGCTGAAGGTTTGCGAAATCCTCCCAACCACGCAAAACATCATTTTTAGTCTAATCATGTAGAATGGATGTTTTCGTTGCGAAATCAAATTTGCAACTTCGGTACCACGAAATAGTGCATTCAGGCTCCAAACACAAGTTTCACATATTTTTACGTGCCGAAGGTTTGCGAAATGCCCCCAACCACTGCAAAATATCATATTGGGTCTAATCGAGTAGAATGGATGTTTTCGTTGTGAAATCATATTCGCAACTTCGGTATCCTGAAATAGTGTATTCAGGCCCGAAACACAAGTTCGCATCTTTTTACGTGCCGAAGGTTTGCGAAATGCCCCCAACCACTACAAAACATCATTTTGGGTCCAATGGAGTAGAATGGATGTTTTCGTTGCGAAACCATATTTGCAACTTCGGTACCACGAAATAGTGCATTCAGGCCCGAAACACAAGTTTCGCATCTTTTTACGTGCCGAAGGTTTGCGAAATGCTCCCAACCACTGCAAAACATCATTTTGGGTCTAATGGAGTTGAATGGATGTTTTTGTTGCGAAACCATTTTCGTAACTTCAGTACCACGAAATAGTGCATTCAGGTTCGAAACACAAGTTTCGCATCTTTTTACATGCTGATGGTTTGCGAAATGCTCCCAACCACTGCAATACATCATTTTGGGTCTCATGGACTAGGATGGATGTTTTCGTTGCGAAACTATATTCACAACTTCAGTACCACGAAATAGTGCATTCAGGTTCGAAACACAAATTTCGCATCTTTTTACATGCCGAAGGTTTGCGAAATCATCCCAACCACTGCAAAACATCATTTTGGGTCTAATGGAGTTGAATAGATGTTTTCGTAGCGATACCATATTCGCAACTTCGGTACCACGAAATAGTGCATTCAGGCCCGAAACACAAGTTTCGCATCTTTTTACGTGCCGAAGTTTTGCGAAATGCCCCCAACGACTGCAAAACATCATATTGGGTCTAATGGAGTAGAATGGATGTTTTCGTTGTGAAACTATTTTCATAACTTCGGTACCCCGAAATAGTGTATCCAGGCCCGAAACACAAGTTTCGCATCGTTTTACGTGCTGATGGTTTGCGAAATCCTCGCAACCACTACAAAACATCATTTTGGGTCTAATGGAGTAGAATGGATGTTTTCGTGGCGAAACCATATTCGCAACTTCGGTACCCCGAAATAGTGTATTCAGGCCCGAAACACAAGTTTCGCATCTTTTTACGTGCCGAAGGTTTGCGAAATGCCCACAACCGCTAGAAAACATCATTTCGGATCTAATGGAGTAGTATGGATGTTTTCATTCCGAAACTATATTTGCAACTTCGGTACCACAAAATAGTGCATTCAGGCCCGAAACACAAGTTTCACATCTTTCTACGTGCCGAAGGTTTGCGAAATGCTCCCGACCACAACAAAACATCATTTTGGGTCTAATGGAGTTGAATGGACATTTTTGTTGCGAAACCATTTTCGTAACTTCAGTACCCCGAAATAGTGCATTCAGGATCGAAACACAAGTTTCGCATCTTTTTACATGCTGATGGTTTGCGAAATGCTCCCAACCACTGCAAAACATCATTTTGGGTCTGAGGGACTAGAATGGATATTTTCGTTGCGAAACTATATTCGCAACTTCAGTACCACGAAATAGTGCATTCAGGTTCGAAACACAAGTTTCGCATCGTTTTACGTGCCGAAGGTTTGCGAAATCCTCCCAAGCACTGCAAAACATCATTTTGGGTCTAATGGAGTAGAATGGATGTTTTTGTAGCGAAACCATATTCCCAACTTCGGTACCACGAAATAGTGCATTCAGGCCCGAAATACAAGTTTCGCATCTTTTTACGTGCCGAAGGTTTGCGAATTGCCCCCAACCACTGCAAAACATCATATTGGGTCTAATGGAGTAGAATGGATGTTTTCGTTGCGAAACCATTTTCGTAACTTCGGTACCCCGAAATAGTGTATTCAGGCTCGAAACACAAGTTTCATATCGTTTTACGTGCCGAAGGTTTGCAAAATCCTCGCAACCACTACAAAACATCATTTTGGGTCTAATGGAGTAGAATGGATGTTTTCGTGGCGAAACCATATTCGCAACTTCGGTACCACGAAATAGTGCATTCAGGTCCGAAACACAAGTTTCGCATCTTTTTACGTGCCGAAGGTGTGCGAGATGCCCCCAACCACTGCAAAACATCATATTGGTCTAATCGAGTAGAATGGATGTTTTCGTTGCGAAATCATATTCGCAACTTCGGTACCCCGAAATAGTGTATTCAGGCCCGAAACACAAGTTTCGCATCTTTTTACGTGCCGAAGGTTTGCGAAATGCCCCCAACCGCTACAAAACATCATTTTGGATCTAATGAAGTAGAATGGATGTTTTCATTGCGAAACTATATTTCCAACTTTGGTACCACAAAATAGTGCATTCAAGCCCGAAACACAAGTTTCGCATCTTTTTACGTGCCGAAGGTTTGCGAAATGCTCCCGACCACAACAAAACATCATTTTGGGTCTAATGGAGTTGAATGGACATTTTTGTTGCGAAACCATTTTCGTAACTTCAGTACCCCGAAATAGTGCATTCAGGTTCGAAACACAAGTTTCGCATCTTTTTACATGCTGATGGTTTGCGAAATGCTCCCAACCACTGCAAAACATCATTTTGGGTCGAATGGACTAGAATGGATATTTTCGTTGCGAAATTATATTCGCAACTTCAGTACCACGAAATAGTGCATTCAGGTTCGAAACCCAAGTTTCGCATCGTTTTACGTGCTGAAGGTTTGCGAAATCCTCCCAACCACGCAAAACATCATTTTGAGTCTAATCGTGTAGAATGGATGTTTTCGTTGCGAAATCAAATTCGCAACTTCGGTACCACAAAATAGTGCATTCAGGCTCGAAACAGAAGTTTCACATATTTTTACGTGCCGAAGGTTTGCGAAATGCCCCCAACCACTGCAAAATATCATATTGGGTCTAATCGAGTAGAATAGATGTTTTCGTTGTGAAATCATATTCGCAACTTCGGTACCCTGAAATAGTGTATTCAGGCCCGAAACACAAGTTCACATCTTTTTACGTGCCGAAGGTTTGCGAAATGCCCCCAACCACTACAAAACTTTATTTTGGGTCTAATGGAGTAGAATGGATGTTTTCGTTGCGAAACCATATTTGCAACTTCGGTACCACGAAATAGTGCATTCAGGCCCGAAACACAAGTTTCGCATCTTTTTACGTGCCGAAGGTTTGCGAAATGCTCCCAACCACTACAAAACATCATTTTGGGTCTAATGGAGTTGAATGGATGTTTTTGTTGCGAAACCATTTTCGTAACTTCAGTACCACGAAATAGTGCATTCAGGTTCGAAACACAAGTTTCGCATCTTTTTACATGCTGATGGTTTGCGAAATGCTCCCAACCACTGCAATACATCATTTTGGGTCTCATGGACTAGGATGGATGTTTTCGTTGCAAAACTATATTCGCAACTTCAATACCACGAAATAGTGCATTCAGGTTCGAAACACAAATTTCGCAACTTTTTACATGCCGAAGGTTTGCGAAATCATCCCAACCACTGCAAAACATCATTTTGGGTCTAATGGAGTTGAATGGATGTTTTCGTAGCGATACCATATTCGCAACTTCGGTACCACGAAATAGTGCATTCAGGCTCGAAACACAAGTTTCGCATCTTTTTACGTGCTGAAGATTTGCGAAATGCCCCCAACCACTGCAAAACATCATATTGGGTCTAATGGAGTAGAATGGATGTTTTCGTTGCGAAACTATTTTCATAACTTCGGTACCCCGAAATAGTGTATCCAGGCCCGAAACACAAGTTTCGCATCGTTTTACGTGCTGATGGTTTGCGAAATGCTCGCAACCACTACAAAACATCATTTTGGGTCTAATGGAGTAGAATGGATGTTTTCGTGGCGAAACCATATTCGCAACTTCGGTACCCCGAAATAGTGTATTCAGGCCCGAAACACAAGTTTCGCATCTTTTTACGTGCCGAAGGTTTGCGAAATGCCCACAACCGCTAGAAAACATCATTTTGGATCTAATGGAGTAGTATGGATGTTTTCATTGCGAAACTATATTTGCAACTTCGGTACCACAAAATAGTGCATTCAGGCCCGAAACACAAGTTTCACATCTTTTTACGTGCCGAAGGTTTGCGAAATGCTCCCGACCACAACAAAACATCATTTTGGGTCTAATGGAGTTGAATGGACATTTTTGTTGCGAAACCATTTTCGTAACTTCTGTACCCTGAAATAGTGCATTCAGGTTCGAAACACAAGTTTCGCATCTTTTTACATGCTGATGGTTTGCGAAATGCTCCCAACCACTGCAAAACATCATTTTGGGTCGAATGGACTAGAATGGATATTTTCGTTGCGAAATTATATTCGCAACTTCAGTACCACGAAATAGTGCATTCAGGTTCGAAACCCAAGTTTCGCATCGTTTTACGTGCTGAAGGTTTGCGAAATCCTCCCAACCACGCAAAACATCATTTTGAGTCTAATCGTGTAGAATGGATGTTTTCGTTGCGAAATCAAATTCGCAACTTCGGTACCACAAAATAGTAAATTCAGGCTCGAAACAGAAGTTTCACATATTTTTACGTGCCGAAGGTTTGCGAAATGCCCCCAACCACTGCAAAATATCATATTGGGTCTAATCGAGTAGAATAGATGTTTTCGTTGTGAAATCATATTCGCAACTTCGGTACCCTGAAATAGTGTATTCAGGCCCGAAACACAAGTTCACATCTTTTTACGTGCCGAAGGTTTGCGAAATGCCCCCAACCACTACAAAACTTTATTTTGAGTCTAATGGAGTAGAATGGATGTTTTCGTTGCGAAACCATATTTGCAACTTCGGTACCACGAAATAGTGCATTCAGGCCCGAAACACAAGTTTCGCATCTTTTTACGTGCCGAAGGTTTGCGAAATGCTCCCAACCACTACAAAACAACATTTTGGGTCTAATGGAGTTGAATGGATGTTTTTGTTGCGAAACCATTTTTGTAACTTCAGTACCACGAAATAGTGCATTCAGGTTCGAAACACAAGTTTCGCATCTTTTTACATGCTGATGGTTTGCGAAATGCTCCCAACCACTGCAATACATCATTTTGGGTCTCATGGACTAGGATGGATGTTTTCGTTGCAAAACTATATTCGCAACTTCAATACCACGAAATAGTGCATTCAGGTTCGAAACACAAATTTCGCATCTTTTTACGTGCCGAAGGTTTGCGAAATCATCCCAACCACTGCAAAACATCATTTTGGGTCTAATGGAGTTGAATGGATGTTTTCGTAGCGATACCATATTCGCAACTTCGGTACCACGAAATAGTGCATTCAGGCTCGAAACACAAGTTTCGCATCTTTTTACGTGCCGAAGATTTGCGAAATGCCCCCAACCACTGCAAAACATCATATTGGGTCTAATGGAGTAGAATGGATGTTTTCGTTGCGAAACTATTTTCATAACTTCGGTACCCCGAAATAGTGTATCCAGGCCCGAAACACAAGTTTCGCATCGTTTTACGTGCTGATGGTTTGCGAAATGCTCGCAACCACTACAAAACATCATTTTGGGTCTAATGGAGTAGAATGGATGTTTTCGTGGCGAAACCATATTCGCAACTTCGGTACCCCGAAATAGTGTATTCAGGCCCGAAACACAAGTTTCGCATCTTTTTACGTGCCGAAGGTTTGCGAAATGCCCACAACCGCTAGAAAACATCATTTTGGATCTAATGGAGTAGTATAGATGTTTTCATTGCGAAACTATATTTGCAACTTCGGTACCACAAAATAGTGCATTCAGGCCCGAAACACAAGTTTCACATCTTTTTACGTGCCGAAGGTTTGCGAAATGCTCCCGACCACAACAAAACATCATTTTGGGTCTAATGGAGTTGAATGGACATTTTTGTTGCGAAACCATTTTCGTAACTTCTGTACCCTGAAATAGTGCATTCAGGTTCGACACACAAGTTTCGCATCTTTTTACATGCTGATGGTTTGCGAAATGCTCCCAACCACTGCAAAACATCATTTTGGGTCGAATGGACTAGAATGGATATTTTCGTTGCGAAATTATATTCGCAACTTCAGTACCACGAAATAGTGCATTCAGGTTCGAAACCCAAGTTTCGCATCGTTTTACGTGCTGAAGGTTTGCGAAATCCTCCCAACCACGCAAAACATCATTTTGAGTCTAATCGTGTAGAATGGATGTTTTCGTTGCGAAATCAAATTCGCAACTTCGGTACCACAAAATAGTAAATTCAGGCTCGAAACAGAAGTTTCACATATTTTTACGTGCCGAAGGTTTGCGAAATGCCCCCAACCACTGCAAAATATCATATTGGGTCTAATCGAGTAGAATAGATGTTTTCATTGTGAAATCATATTCGCAACTTCGGTACCCTGAAATAGTGTATTCAGGCCCGAAACACAAGTTCACATCTTTTTACGTGCCGAAGGTTTGCGAAATGCCCCCAACCACTACAAAACTTTATTTTGGGTCTAATGGAGTAGAATGGATGTTTTCGTTGCGAAACCATATTTGCAACTTCGGTACCACGAAATAGTGCATTCAGGCCCGAAACACAAGTTTCGCATCTTTTTACGTGCCGAAGGTTTGCGAAATGCTCCCAACCACTACAAAACAACATTTTGGGTCTAATGGAGTTGAATGGATGTTTTTGTTGCGAAACCATTTTTGTAACTTCAGTACCACGAAATAGTGCATTCAGGTTCGAAACACAAGTTTCGCATCTTTTTACATGCTGATGGTTTGCGAAATGCTCCCAACCACTGCAATACATCATTCTGGGTCTCATGGACTAGGATGGATGTTTTCGTTGCAAAACTATATTCGCAACTTCAATACCACGAAATAGTGCATTCAGGTTCGAAACACAAATTTCGCATCTTTTTACATGCCGAAGGTTTGCGAAATCATCCCAACCACTGCAAAACATCATTTTGGGTCTAATGGAGTTGAATGGATGTTTTCGTAGCGATACCATATTCGCAACTTCGGTACCACGAAATAGTGCATTCAGGCTCGAAACACAAGTTTCGCATCTTTTTACGTGCCGAAGATTTGCGAAATACCCCCAACCACTGCAAAACATCATATTGGGTCTAATGGAGTAGAATGGATGTTTTCGTTGCGAAACTATTTTCATAACTTCGGTACCCCGAAATAGTGTATCCAGGCCCGAAACACAAGTTTCGCATCGTTTTACGTGCTGATGGTTTGCGAAATCCTCGCAACCACTACAAAACATCATTTTGGGTCTAATGGAGTAGATTGGATGTTTTCGTGGCGAAACCATATTCGCAACTTCGGTACCCCGAAATAGTGTATTCAGGCCCGAAACACAAGTTTCGCATCTTTTTACGTGCCGAAGGTTTGCGAAATTCCCACAACCGCTAGAAAACATCATTTTGAATCTAATGGAGTAGTATGGATGTTTTCATTGCGAAACTATATTTGCAACTTCGGTACCACAAAATAGTGCATTCAGGCCCGAAACACAAGTTTCACATCTTTTTACGTGCCGAAGGTTTGCGAAATGCTCCCGACCACAACAAAACATCATTTTGGGTCTAATGGAGTTGAATGGACATTTTTGTTGCGAAACCATTTTCGTAACTTCTGTACCCCGAAATAGTGCATTCAGGTTCGAAACACAAGTTTCGCATCTTTTTTACATGCTGATGGTTTGCGAAATGCTCCCAACCACTGCAAAACATCATTTTGGGTCTGAGGGACTAGAATGGATATTTTCGTTGCGAAACTATATTCGCAACTTCAGTACCACGAAATAGTGCATTCAGGTTCGAAACATAAGTTTCGCATCGTTTTACGTGCCGAAGGTTTGCGAAATCCTCCCAACCACTGCAAAACATCATTTTGGGTCTAATGGAGTAGAATGGATGTTTTTGTAGCGAAACCATATTCCCAACTTCGGTACCAGGAAATAGTGCATTCAGGCCCGAAATACAAGTTTCGCATCTTTTTACGTGCCGAAGGTTTGCGAATTGCCCCCAACCACTGCAAAACATCATATTGGGTCTAATGGAGTAGAATGGATGTTTTCGTTGCGAAACCATTTTCGTAACTTCGGTACTCCGAAATAGTGTATTCAGGCTCGAAACACAAGTTTCACATCGTTTTACGTGCCGAAGGTTTGCAAAATCCTCGCAACCACTACAAAACATCATTTTGGGTCTAATGGAGTAGAATGGATGTTTTCGTGGCGAAACCATATTCGCAACTTCGGTACCACGAAATAGTGCATTCAGGTCCGAAACACAAGTTTCGCATCTTTTTACGTGCCGAAGGTGTGCGAGATGCCCCCAACCACTGCAAAACATCATATTGGTCTAATCGAGTAGAATGGATGTTTTCGTTGCGAAATCATATTCGCAACTTCGGTACCCCGAAATAGTGTATTCAGGCCCGAAACACAAGTTTCGCATCTTTTTACGTGCCGAAGGTTTGCGAAATGCCCCCAACCGCTACAAAACATCATTTTGGATCTAATGAAGTAGAATGGATGTTTTCGTTGCGAAACTATATTTGCAACTTTGGTACCACAAAATAGTGCATTCAGGCCCGAAACACAAGTTTCGCATCTTTTTAGGTGCCAAAGGTTTGCGAAATGCTCCCGACCACAACAAAACATCATTTTGGGTCTAATGGAGTTGAATGGACATTTTTGTTGCGAAACCATTTTCGTAACTTCAGTACCCCGAAATAGTGCATTCAGGTTCGAAACACAAGTTTCGCATCTTTTTACATGCTGATGGTTTGCGAAATGCTCCCAACCACTGCAAAACATCATTTTGGGTCGAATGGACTAGAATGGATATTTTCGTTGCGAAATTATATTCGCAACTTCAGTACCACGAAATAGTGCATTCAGGTTCGAAACCCAAGTTTCGCATCGTTTTACGTGCTGAAGGTTTGCGAAATCCTCCCAACCACGCAAAACATCATTTTGAGTCTAATCGTGTAGAATGGATGTTTTCGTTGCGAAATCAAATTCGCAACTTTGGTACCACAAAATAGTGCATTCAGGCTCGAAACAGAAGTTTCACATATTTTTACGTGCCGAAGGTTTGCGAAATGCCCCCAACCACTGCAAAATATCATATTGGGTCTAATGGAGTAGAATGGATGTTTTCGATGCGAAACCATATTCGTAACTTCGGTAGCACGAAATAGTGCATTCAGACCCGAAACATAAGTTTCGCATCTTTTTACGTGCCGAAGGTGTGCGAGATGCCCCCAACCACTGCAAAACATCATATTGGTCTAATCGAGTAGAATGGATGTATTCGTTGCGAAATCATATTCGCAAATTCGGCACCCCGAAATAGTGTATTCAGGCTCGAAACACAAGTTTCGCATCTTTTTAAGTGCCGAAGGTTTGCAAAATGCTCCCAACCACTACAAAACATCATTTTGGGTCTAATGGAGTTGAATGGATGTTTTTGTTGCGAAACCGTTTTCGTAACTTCAGTACCCCGAAATAGTGCATTCAGGTTCGAAACACAAATTTCGCATCTTTTTACATGCTGATGGTTTGTGAAATGCTCCCAACCACTGCAAAACATCATTTTGGGTCTAATGGATTAGAATGGATGTTTTCGTTGCGAAACCATATTCGCAACTTCGGTACCACGAAATAGTGCATTAAGGTTCGAAACACAAGTTTCGCATTGTTTTACGTGCCGAAGGTTTGCAAAATCCTCCCAACCACTGCAAAATATCATTTTGGGTCTAATTGAGCAGAATGTATGTTTTCGAAGCGAAACCTTATTCGCAACTTCGGTACCACGAAATAGTGCATTCAGGCCCGAAACACAAGTTTCGCATCTTTTTACGTGCTGAAGGTTTGCGAAATGCCCCCAACCACTGCAAAATATCATATTGGGTCTAATCGAGAAGAATGGATGTTTTCGTTGCGAAATCATATTCGCAACTTCGGTACCCCGAAATAGTGTATTCAGGCCCGCAACACAAGTTTTGCATCTTTTTACGTGCTGAAGGTTTGCGAAATGCCCCCAACCACTACAAAACATCATTTTGGGTCTAATGGAGTAGAATGGATGTTTTCGTTGCGAAACCATTTTCGTAACTTCGGTACCCCGAAATAGTGCATTCAGGCTCGAAACACAATTTCGCATCTTTTTACGTGTTGTTGGTTTGCAAAATTCTCCCAACCACTGAAACACATCATTTTGGGTCTAATGGAGTAGAATGGACGTTTTCGTTGCGAAACCACATTCGCAACTTCGGTACCACGAAATAGTGCATTCAGGCCAGAAACACAAGTTTCGCATCTTTTTACGTGCTGATGGTTTGCGAAATGCTCCCAACCACTGCAAAACATAATTTTGGGTCTAATAGACTAGAATGGATGTTTTCGTTGCGAAACTATATTCGCAACTTCAGTACCACAAAATAGTACATTTAGGTTCGAAACACAAGTTTCGCATCTTTTTACGTGCTGATGGTTTGCGAAATGCCCCCAACCACTGCAAAACATAATATTGGGTCTAATGGAGTAGAATGGATGTTTTCGTTGCGAAATCAAATTCGCAACTTCGGTACCCCGAAATAGTGTATTTAGGCCCGAAACACAAGTTTCGCATCTTTTTACGTGCCGAAGGTTTGCGAAATGCCCCCAACCACTACAAAACATCATTTTGGGTCCAATGGAGTAGATGGATGTTTTCGTTGCGAAACCATATTTGCAACTTCGGTACCACGAAATAGTGCATTCAGGCCCGAAACACAAATTTCCCATCTTTTTACGTGCCGAAGGTTTGCCAAATGCTCCCAACCACTACAAAACATCATTTTGGGTCTAATGGAGTTGAATGGATGTTTTTGTTGTGAAACCATTTTCGTAACTTCAGTACCCCGAAATAGTGCATTCAGGTTCGAAACAGAAGTTTCGCATCTTTTTACATGCTGATGGTTTGCGAAATGCTCCCAACCACTACAAAACTTCATTTTGGGTCTAATGGACTAGAATGGATGTTTTCGTTGCGAAACCATATTCGCAACTTCGGTACCACGAAATTGTGCATTCAGGTTCGAAATACAAGTTTCGCATCATTTTACGTGCTGAAGGTTTGCGAAATCCTCCCAACCACTGCAAAACATCATTTTGGGTCTAATGGAGTAGAATGGATGTTTTCTTTGCGAAACCATATTCGCAACTTCGGTACCACGAAATAGTGCATTCAGGCCCGAAACACAAGTTTCGCATCTTTTTACGTGCCGATGGTTTGCGAAATGCTCTCAACCACTGCAAAACATCATTTTGGATCTAATAGAGTAGAATGGATGTTTTCGTTGCGAAACCATATTCGCAACTTAGGTACCACGAAATAGTGCATTCAAGCCCAAAACACAAGTTTCGCATCTTTTTACGTGCCGAAGGTTTGCCAAATGCTCCCAACCACTGCAAAACATCATTTTGGGTCTAATGGAGTTGAATGGATGTTTCTGTTGCGAAACCATTTTCGTAACTTCAGTACCCCGAAATAGTGTTTTCAGGCCCGAAACACAAGTTTCGCATGTTTGTACGTGCCGAACGTTTGCGAAATGCTCCCAGCCACTGCAAAACATCATTTTGGGTCTAACGGAGTAGAATGGATGTTTTCGTTGCGAAACCATTTTCGTAACTTCGGTACCGCGAAATAGTGTATTCAGCCGCGAAACACAAGATTCGCATCTTTTTACGTGCCGAAGGTTTGCGAAATGCTCCCAACCTCTACAATACATCATTTTGGGTCTAATGGAGTAGAATGGATGTTTTCGTTGAGAAAGCATATTCGCAACTTCGGTACCCCGAAATAGTGCATTCAGGCTCGAAACACAATTTCGCATCTTTTTACGTGCTGATGGTTTGTAAAATGCTCCCAACCACTGAAAAACATCATTTTGGGTCTAACCAAGTAGAATGGACGTTTTCGTTGCGAAAACATATTCGCAACTTCGGTACCACGAAATAGTGCATTCAGGCCAGAAACACAAGTTTCGTATCTTTTTACGGGCTGATGGTTTGCGAAATGCCCCCAACCACTGCAAAACATCATATTGGGTCTAATCGAGTAGAATGGATGTTTTCGTTGCGAAATCATATTCGCAACTTCAGTACCACAAAATAGTGCATTTAGGTTCGAAACACAAGTTTCGCATCGTTTTACGTGCAGAAGGTTTGCGAAATCTTCCCAACCACTGCAAAACATCATTTTGGGTCTAATGAAGTAGAATGGATGTTTTCGTAGCGAAACCATATTCGCAACTTCGGTACCACGAAATAGTGCATTCAAGCTCGAAACACAAGTTTCGCATCTTTTTACGTGCTGATGGTTTGCGAAATGCCCCCAACCACTGCAAAACATCATATTGGGTCTAATCGAGTAGAATGGATGTTTTTGTTGCGAAATCATATTCGCAACTTCGGTACCCCGAAATAGTGTATTCAGGCCCGAAACACAAGTTTCGCATCTTTTTACGTGCTGAAGGTTTGCAAAATGCCCCCAACCACTACAAAACATCATTTTGGGTCCAATGGAGTAGAATGGATGTTTTCGTTGCGAAACCATTTTTGCAACTTCGAAACCACGAAATAGTGCATTCAGGCCCGAAACACAAGTTTCGCATCTTTTTACGTGTCGAAGGTTTGCGAAATGCTCCCAACCACTAAAAAACATCATTTTAGGTCTAATGGAGTTGAATGGATGTTTTTGTCGCGAAACCATTTTCATAACTTCAGTACCCGGAAATAGTGCATTCAGGTTCGAAACACAAGTTTCGCATCTTTTTACATGCTGATGGTTTGCGAAATGCTCCCAACCACTGCAAAACATCATTTTGGGTCTAAAGGACTAGAATGGATGTTTTCGTTGTGAAACCATATTCGCAACTTCGGTACCACGAAATAGTGCATTCAGGTTCGAAACACAAGTTTCGCATCGTTTTACGTGCTGAAGGTTTGCGAAATCCTCCCAACCACTGCAAAACATCATTTTGGGTCTACTGGAGTAGAATGGATGTTTTTGTTGCGAACCCATATTCGCAACTTTGGTACCACGAAATAGTGCATTCAGGCCCGAAACACAAGTTTCGCATCTTTTTACACGCCGATGGTTTGCGAAATGCTCCCAACCACTGTAAAACATCATTTTGGATCTAATGAAGTAGAATAGATGTTCTCGTTGCGAAACCATATTCGCAACTTAGGTACCACGAAATATTGCATTCAGGCCGAAAACACAAGTTTCGCATCTTTTTACGTGCCGAAGGTTTGCCAAATGCTCCCAACCACTGCAAAACATCATTTTGGGTCTAATGGAGTAGAATGGATGTTTTCGTTCTGAATCCGTTTTCGTAACTTCGGTACCCTGAAATAGTGTATTCAGGCCCGAAACACAAGTTTCGCATCTTTTTACGTGCCGAAGGATTGTGAAATGCTCCCAACCACTACAATACACCATTTTGGGTCTAATGGAGTAGAATGGATGTTTTCGTTGCGAAACCATATTCGCAACTTCGGTACCCTGAAATAGTGCATTCAGGCTCGAAACACAATTTCGCATCTTTTTACGTGCGGATGGTTTGCAAAATGCTCCCAACCACTGAAAAACATCATTTTGGGTCTAACGGAGTAGAATGGACGTTTTCGTTGCGAAACCATGTTCGCAACTTCGGTACCACGAAATAGCGCATTCAGGCTAGAAACACAAGTTTCGCATCTTTTTACGTGCTGATGGTTTGCGAAATGCTCCCAACCACTGCAAAACATAATTTTGGGTCTAATGGACTAGAATGGATGTTTTCGTTGCGAAACTATATTCGCAACTTCAGTACCCCGAAATAGTGCATTCTGGTTTGAAACACAAGTTTCGCATCATTTTACGTGCTGATGGTTTGCGAAATCCTCCCAACCACAGCAAAACATTATTTTCGGTCTAATGGAGTAGAATGGATGTTTTCGTAGCGAAACGATATGCACAACTTCGGTACCACGAAATAGAGCATTCAGACCCGAAACACAAGTTTCGCATCTTTTTACGTGCCGAAGGTCTGCGAAATGCCCCCAACCACTACAAAACATCATTTTGGGTCTAATGCAGTAGAATGGATGTTTTTGTTGCGAAACCATATTTGCAACTTCGGTACCACGAAATAGTGCATTCAGGCCCGAATCACAAGTTTCGCATCTTTTTACGTGCCGAAGGTTTGCGAAATGCTCCCAAACACTGCAAAACATCATTTTGGGTCTAATGGAGTTGAATGGATGATTTTGTTGCGAAACCATTTTCGTAACTTCAGTACCCCGAAATAGTGCATTCAGGCCAGAAACACAAGTTTTGCATCTTTTTACATGCTGATGGTTTGCGAAATGCTCCCAACCACTGCAAAACATCATTTTGAATCTAATGGACTAGAATGGATGTTTTCGTTGCGAAACCATATTCGCAACTTCAGTACCACGAAATAGTGCATTCAGGTTCGAAACTCAAGTTTCACATCATTTTAAGTGCCTAAGGTTTGCGAAATGCTCCCAACCATTGCAAAACATCATTTTGGGTCTAATGGAGTAGAATGAATGTTTTCGTTGTGAAACCATATTCGCAAATTCGGTAACACGAAATAGTGCATTCAGGCCCGAAACACAAGTTTCGCATCTTTTTACGTGCCGATGGTTTGCGAAATGCTCCCAACCACTGCAAAACATCATTTTGGATCTAATGGAGTAGAATGTATGTTTTTGTTGCGAAACTATATTCGCAACTTCGGTACCACGAAATAGTGCATTCCAGCCCGAAACACAAGTTTCACATCTTTTTACATGCCGAAGGTTTGCCAAATGCTCCCAACCACTGCAAAACATCATTTTGGGTCTATTGGAGCTGAATGGATGTTTCTGTTGCGAAACCATTTTCGTAACTTCAGTACCCCGAAATAGTGTATTCAGGCCCGAAACACAAGTTTTGCATGTTTTTACGTGCCAAACGTTTGCGAAAAGCTCCCAGCCACTGCAAAACATCATTTTGGGTCTAATGGAGTAGAATGGATGTTTTCGTTGCGAAACCATTTTCGTAACTTCAGTACCCCGAAATAGTGTATTCGGGCCCGAAACACAAGTTTCGCATCTTTTTACGTGCCGAAGGTTTGCGAAATGCCCCCAACCACTGCAAAACATCATTTTGGGTCTAATGGACTAGAATGGATGTTTTCATTTCGAAACCATATTCGCAACTTCAGTACCACGAAATAGTGCATTCAGGACCGAAACACAAGTTTCGCATCTTTTTACGTGCCGAAGGTTTGCGAAATGCTCCCAACCACTACAAAACATCATTTTGGGTCTAATGGAGTAGAATGGATGTTGTCGTTGCGAAACCATATTCGCAACTTCGGTATCCCGAAATAGTGCATTCAGGCGCGAAACACAATTTCGTATCTTTTTATTTGCTGATGGTTTGCAAAATGCTCCCAACCACTGCAAAACATCATTTTCAGTCTAATGGAGTAGAAAGGATGTTTTCGTTGCGAAACCATATTTGTAACTTCGTTACCACGAAATAGTGCATTCAGGCTAGAAACACAAGTTTCGCATCTTTTTACGTGCCGAAGGTTTGCGAAATGCCCCCAACCACTGCAAAACATCATATTGAGTCTAATCGAGTAGAATGGATGTTTTCGTTGCGAAATCATATTCGCAACTTCGGTACCCTGAAATAGTGTATTCAGGCCTGAAACACAAGTTTCGCATCTTTTTACGTGCCGAAGGTTTGCAAAATGCTCCCAACTACTACAATACATCATTTTGGGTCTAATCGAGTAGAATAGATGTTTTCGTTGCGAAATCATATTCACAACTTCGGTATCCCAAAATAGTGTATTCAGGTCCGAAACACAAGTTTCACATCTTTTTACGTGCCGAAGGTTTGCGAAATGCCCCCAACCACAGCAAAACATCATTTTGTTTCTTATGGACAAGAATGGATGTTTTCATTGTGAAACCATATTCGCAACTTCAGTACCACGAAATAGTGCATTCAGGCCCGAAACACAAGTTTCGCATCTTTTTACATGCCGATGGTTTGCGAAATGCACACAACCACTACAAAACATCACTTTAGGTCTAATGGAGTTGAATGGATGTTTTTGTTGCGAAACCATTTTCGTAACTTCAGTACCTCGAAATAGTGCATTCAGGTTCGAAACCCAAGTTTCACATCTTCTTACGTGCTGATGGTTTGCGAAATGCTCCCAACCACTGCAAAACATCATTTTGGGTCTAATGGACTAGAATGGATGTTTTCGTTGCGAAACCATATTCGCAACTTCAGTACCACGAAATAGTGCATTCAGGTTCGAAACACAAGTTTCGCATCGTTTTACGTGCCGAAGGTTTGCGAAATCCTCCCAACCACTGCAAAACATCATTTTGGGTCTAATGGAGCAGAATGGATGTTTTCGTTGCGAAATCATATTCGCAACTTCGGTACCACGAAATAGTGCATTCAGGCCCGAAACACAAGTTTCGCATCTTTTTACGTGCCGATGGTTTCCGAAATGCTCCCAACCACTGCAAAACATCATTTTGGATCTAATGGAGAAGAATGGATGTTTTCGTTGTGAAACTATATTCGCAACTTCGGTACCACAAAATAGTGCATTCAAACCTGAAACACAAGTTTCGCATCTTTTTACGTGCCGAAGGTTTGCCAAATGCTCCCAACCATTGCAAAACATCATTTTGGGTCTAATGGAGTTGAATGGATGTTTCTGTTGCGAAACCATTTTCGTAACTTCAGTACACCGAAATAGTATATTCAGGCCCGAAACACAAGTTTCGCATGTTTTTACGTGCCGAACGTTTGCGAAATGCTCCCAGCCACTGCAAAACATCATTTTGAGTCTAATGGAGTAGAATGGAAGTTTTTGTTGCGAAACCATTTTCGTAAGTTCGGTACCTCGAAATAGTGTATTCATGCCCGAAACACAAGTTTCACATCTTTTTACGTGCCGAAGGTTTCCAAAATGCTCCCAACCACTACAATACATCATTTTGGGTCTAATGGAGTAGAATGGATGTTTTCGTTGCGAAACCATATTCGCAACTTCAGTACCCCGAAATAGTGCATTCAGGCTCGAAACACAATTTCGCATCTTTTTCCGTGCTGATTGTTTGCAAAATGCCCCCAACCACTGCGAAACATCATTTTAGGTCTAATGGAGTAGAATGGATGTTTTCGTTGCGAAACCATATTCACAACTTCGGTACCACGAAATAGTGCATTCAGGCTAGAAACACAAGTTTCGCATCTTTTTACGTGCCGAAGGTTTGCGAAATGCCCCCAACCACTGCAAAACATCATATTGGGCCTAATCGAGTAGAATGGATGTTTTCGTTGCGAAATCAGATTCGCAAATTCGGTACCCCGAAATAGTGTATTCAGGCCCGAAACACAAGTTTTGCATCTTTTTACGTGCCGAAGGTTTGCGAAATGCCCCCAACCACTACAAAACATCATTTTGGGTCTAATGGATTAGAATGGATGTTTTCATTGCGAAACCATATTAGCAACTTTCGTACCACAAAATAGTGCATTCAGGCCCGAAACACATGTTTCGCATCTTTTTACGTGCCGAAGGTTTGCGAAATGCTCCCAACCACTACAAAACTTCATTTTGGTCTAATGGAGTTGAATGGATGTTTGTGTTGCGAAACCATTTTCGTAACTTCAGTACCCAGAAATAGTGCATTCAGGTTCGAAACACAAGTTTCGCATCTTTTTACGTGCTGATGGTTTGCGAAATGCTCCCAACCACTGCAAAACATCATTTTGGGTCTAATGGACTAGAATGGATGTTTTCGTTGCGAAACCATATTCGCAACTTTAGTACCACGAAATAGTGCATTCAGGTTCGAAACACAAGTTCCTCATCATTTTACGTGCCGAAGGTTTGCGAAATCCTCCCAACCACTGCAAAACATCATTTTGGGTCTAATGGAGTAGAATGGATGTTTTCGTTGCGAAACCATATTCGCAACTTCAGTACCACAAAATAGTGCATTCTGGCCCGAAACACAAGTTCCGCATCTTTTTGCGTGCCGAAGGTTTGCGAAATGCTCCCAACCACTATTATACATCATTTTGGGTCTAATGGAGTAGAATGGATGTTTTCGTTGCGAAACCATATTCGCAACTTCGGTACCCCGAAATAGTGCATTCAGACTCGAAACACAATTTCGCATCTTTTTACGTGCTGATGGTTTGAAAAATGCTCCCAACCACTGCAAAACATCATTTTCGGTCTAATGGAGTAGAAAGGATGTTTTCGTTGCGAAACCATATTCGCAACTTCGTTACCACAAAATAGTGCATTCAGGCTGGAAACACAAGTTTCGCATGTTTTTACGTGCCGAAGGTTTGCGAAATGCCCCCAACCACTGCAAAACATCATATTGGGTCTAATCGAGTAGAATGGATGTTTTCGTTGCGAAATCATATTCGCAACTTCGGTACCCCGGAATAGTGTATTCAGGCCCGAGAGACACGTTTCGCATCTTTTTACGTGCCGAAGGTTTCCGAAATGCCCCCAACCACTGCAAAACATCATATTGGGTCTAATCGAGTAGAATGGATGTTTTCGTTGCGAAATCATATTCGCAACTTCGGTACCCCGAAATAGTGTATTCAGGCCCGAAACACAAGTTTCGCATTTTTTACGTGCTGAAGGTTTGCGAAATGCCCCCAACCACTGCAAAACAACATTTTGGGTCTAATGGAGTAGAATGGATGTTTCTGTTGCGAAACCATTTTCATAACTTCAGTACCCCGAAATGGTGTATTCAGGCCCGAAACACAAGTTTTGCATCTTTTTACGTACCGAAGGTTTGCGAAATGCCCCCAACCACTGCAAAACATCATTTTGGGTCTAATGGACTAGAATGGATGTTTTCGTTGCGAATCCAAATTCGCAACTTCAGGACCACGAAATAGTGCATTCAGGACCGAAACACAAGTTTCGCATCTTTTTATGTGCCGAAGATTTGCGAAATGCTCCCAACCAATACAAAACATCATTTTGGGCCTAATGGAGTTGAATGGATGTTTTTGTTGCGAAACCATTTTCGTAACTTCAGTACCCCGAAATAGTGCATTCAGGTTCGACACACAAGTTTCGCATCTTTTTACGTGCTGATGGTTTGCGAAATGCTCCCAACCACTGTAAAACATCATTTTGGGTCTAATGTACTAGGATGGATGCTTTCGTTGCGAAACCATATTCGCAACTTCAGTACCACGAAATAGTGCATTCAGGTTCGAAACACAAGTTTCGCATCGTTTTACATGCCGAAGGTTTGCGAAATCCTCCCAACCACTGCAAAACATCATTTTGGGTCTAATGGAGTAGAATGGATGTTTTCGTTGTGAAAGCATATTCGCAACTTCGATACCACGAAATAGTGCATTCAGGCTCGAAACACAAGTTTCGCATCTTTTTACGTGCCGATGGTTTGCGAAATGCTCGCAACCACTGCAAAACATAATTTTGGATCTAATGGAGAAGAATGGATGTTTTCGTTGCGAAACTATATTCGCAACTTCGGTACCACGAAATAGTGCATTCAAGCCCAAAACACAAGTCTCGCATCTTTTTACGTGCCGAAGGTTTGCCAAATGCTCCCAACCGTTGCAAAACATCATTTTGGGTCTAAGGGAGCTGAATGGATGTTTCTGTTGTGAAACCATTTTCGTAACTTCAGTACCCCGAAATAGTATATTCAGGCCCGAAACACAAGCTTCGCCTGTTTTTACGTGCCGAACGTTTGCGAAATGCTCTGAGCCACTGCAAAACATCATTTTGGGTCTAATGGAGTAGAATGGAAGTTTTTGTTGTGAAACCATTTTCGTAACTTCGGTACCCCGAAATAGTGTAATAATGCTCGAAACACAAGTTTTGCATCTTTTTACGTGCCGAAGGTTTCCAAAATGCTCCCAACCACTACAATACATCATTTTGGGTCTAATGGAGTAGAATGGATGTTTTCGTTGCGAAACCATATTCGCAACTTCGGTACCCCGAAATAGTGCATTCAGGCTCGAAACACAATTTCGCATCTTTTTACGTGCTGATGGTTTCCAAAATGCTCCCAACCACTGCAAAATATCATTTTGGGTCTAATGGAGTAGAATGGATGTTTTCGTTGCGAAACCATATTCGCAACTTCGGTACCACGAAATAGTGCATTCAGGCTAGAAACACAAGTTTCGCATCTTTTTACGTGCCGAAGGTTTGTGAAATGCTCCCAACCACCGCAAAACATCATATTGGGTCTAATCGAGTAGAATGGATGTTTTCGTTGCGAAATCATATTCGCAACTTCGGTACCCCGAAATAGTGTATTCAGGCCCGAAACACAAGTTTTGCATCTTTTTACGTGCTGAAGGTTTGCGAAATGCTCCCAACCACTACAAAACATCATTTTGGGTCTAATGGAGTTGAATGGATGTTTTCGTTGCGAAACCATTTTCGTAACTTCGGTACCCCGAAATAGTGTATTCATGCCCGAAACACAAGTTTTGCATCTTTTTACGTGCCGAAGGTTTGCAAAATGCTCCCAACCACTACAATACATCATTTTGGGTCTAATGGAGTAGAATGGATGTTGTCGTTGCGAAACCATATTCGCAACTTCGGTACCACGAAATAGTGCATTTAGGCTAGAAACACAAGTTTCGCATGTTTTTACGTGCCGATGGCTTTCGAAATGCCCCCAACCACTGCAAAACATCATTTTAGATCTAATGCAGTAGAATGGATGTTTTCGTTGCGAAACTATATTCGCAACTTCGGTACCACGAAATAGTGCATTCAGGCCCGAAACACAAGTTTCGCATCTTTTTACGTGCCGAAGGTTTGCCAAATGCTCCCAACCACTGCAAAACATCATTTTGGGTCTAATGGAGCTGAATGGATGTTTCTGTTGCGAAACCATTTTCGTAACTTCAGTACCCCGAAATAGTGTATTCAGGCCCGAAACACAAGTTTCGCATGTTTTTACGTGCCGAACGTTTGCGAAATGCTCCGAGCCACTGCAAAACATCATTTTGGGTCTAATGGAGTAGAATGGATGTTTTCGTTGCGAAACCATTTTCGTAACTTCGGTACCCCGAAATAGTGTATTCATGCCCGAAACACAAGTTTTGCATCTTTTTATGTGCCGAAGGTTTGCAAAATGCTCCCAACCACTACAATACATCATTTTGGGTCTAATGGAGTAGAATGGATGTTGTCGTTGCGAAACCATATTCGCAACTTCGGTACCACGAAATAGTGCATTTAGGCTAGAAACACAAGTTTCGCATGTTTTTACGTGCCGAAGGTTTGCGAAATGCCCCCGACCACTGCAAAACATCATATGGGGTTTAATCGAGTAGAATGGATGTTTTCGTTGCGAAATCATATTCGCAACTTCGGTACCCTGAAATAGTGTATTCAGGCCCGAAACACAAGTTTCACATCTTTTTACGTACCGAAGGTTTGCGAAATGCCCCCTACCACTGCAAAACATCATTTTGGGTCTAACGGACTAGAATGGATGTTTTCGTTGCGAATCCAAATTCGCAACTTCAGGACCACGAAATAGTGCATTCAGGCCCGAAACACAAGTTTCGCATCTTTTTACGTGCCGAAGGTTTGCGAAATGCTCCCAACCACTACAAAACATAATTTTGGGCCTAATGGAGTTGAATGGATGTTTTTGTTGCGAAACCATTTTCGTAACTTCAGTACCCCGAAATAGTGCATTCAGGTTCGACACGCAAGTTTCACATCTTTTTACGTGCTGATGGTTTGCGAAATGCTCCCAACCACTGCAAAACATCATTTTGGGCCTAATGGAGTAGAATGGATGTTTTCGTTGCGAAACCATATTCGCAACTTCGGTACCACAAAATAGTGCATTCTGGCTCGAAACACAAGTTTCGCATCTTTTTACGTGCCGAAGGTTTGCCAAATGCTCCCAACCATTGCAAAGCATCATTTTGGGTCTAATGGAGCTGAATGGATGTTTCTGTTGCGAAACCATTTTCGTAACTTCAGTACCCCGAAATAGTGTATTCAGTCCCGAAACAGAAGTTTCGCATGTTTTTACGTGCCGAACGTTTACGAAATGCTCCCAGCCACTGCAAAACATCATTTTGGGTCTAATGGAGTAGAATGGATGTTTTCGTTGCGAAACCATTTTCGTAGCTTCTGTACCCCGAAATAGTGTACTCATGCCCGAAACACAAGTTTCGCATCTTTTTGCGTGCCGAAGTTTTCCAAAATGCTCCCAACCACTACAATACATCATTTTGGGATTAATGGAGTAGAATGGATGTTTTCGTTGTGAAACCATATTTGCAACTTCGGAACCCCGAAATTGTGCATTCAGGCCAGAAACACAAGTTTCACATCTTTTTACGTGCCAAAGGTTTCCAAAATGCTCCCACCCACTACAATACATCATTTTGGGTCTAATGGAGTAGAATGGATGTTTTCGTTGTGAAATCATATTCGCAATTTCGGTACCCCGAAATAGTGTTTTCAGGCCCGAAACACAAGTTTCGCATCTTTTTACGTGCCGAAGGTTTGCGAAATGCCCCCAACCACTGCAAAACATCATATTGGGTCTAATCGAGTAGAATGGATGTTTTCGTTGCGAAATCATATTCGCAACTTCGGTACCCCGAAATAGTGTATTCAGGCCCGAATCACAAGTTTCGCATCTTTTTACGTGCTGATGGTTTGCAAAATGCTCCCAACCACTGCAAAACATCATTTTTGGGTCTAATGGACTAGAATGGATGTTTTCGTTGCGAAACCATATTCGCAACTTCAGTACCACGAAATAGTGCATTCAGGTTCGAAACACAAGTTTTGCATCGTTTTACGTGCTGAAGGTTTGCGAAATCCTCCCAACCACTACAAAACATCATTTTGGGTCTAATGGAGTAGAATGGATGTTTTCGTTGCGAAACCATATTCGCAACTTCGGTACCACGAAATTGTGCATTCCGGCTAGAAACACAAGTTTCGCATCTTTTTACGTGCCGAAGGTTTGCGAAATGCCCCCAACCACTGCAAAACATCATATTGGGTCTAATCGAGTAGAATGGATGTTTTCGTTGCGAAATCATATTCGCAACTTCGGTACCCCGAAATAGTGTATTCAGGCCCGAAACACAATTTCTGCATCTTTTTACGTGATGATGGTTTGCGAAATGCTCCCAACCACTGCAAAGCATCATTTTGGGTCTAATTGACTAGAATGGATGTTTTCGTTGCGAAACCATATTCACAACTTCAGTACCAAGAAATAGTGCATTCAGGTTCGAAACACAAGTTTCGCATCGTTTTACGTGCCGAAGGTTTGTGAAATCCTCCCAACCACTGTAAAACATCATTTTGGGTCTAATGGAGTAGAATGGATGTTTTCGTTGCGAAACTATATTCGCAACTTCGGTACCACGAAATAGTGCATTCAGGCTCGAAACACAAGTTTCGCATCTTTTTACGTGCTGATGGTTTGCGAAATACTCCCAACCACTGCAAAACATCATTTTGGATCTAATGGAGTAGAATGGATGTTTTCGTTGCGAAACTATATTCGCAACTTCGGTACCACGAAATAGTGCATTCAGGTTCGAAACACAAGTTTCTCATTGTTTTAAGTGCCGAAGGTTTGCGAAATCCTCCCAACCACTGCAAAACATCATTTTGGGTCTAATGGAGTAGAATGGATGTTTTCGTTGCGAAACCATATTCGCAACTTCGGTACCACAAAATAGTGCATTCTGGCTCGAAACACAAGTTTCGCATCTTTTTACGTGCCGAAGGTTTGCCAAATGCTCCCAACCATTGCAAAGCATCATTTTGGGTCTAATGGAGCTGAATGTATGTTTCTGTTGCGAAACCATTTTCGTAACTTCAGTACCCCGAAATAGTGTTTTCAGTCCCGAAACACAAGTTTCGCATGTTTTTATGTGCCGAACGTTTACGAAATGCTCCCAGCCACTGCAAAACATCATTTTGGGTCTAATGGAGTAGAATGAATGTTTTCGTTGCGAAACCATTTTCATAGCTTCTGTACCCCGAAATAGTGTACTCATGCCCGAAACACAAGTTTCGCATCTTTTTACGTGCCGAAGTTTTCCAAAATGCTCCCAACCACTACAATACATCATTTTGGGATTAATGGAGTAGAATGGATGTTTTCATTGTGAAACCATATTCGCAACTTCGGAACCCCGAAATTGTGCATTCAGGCCAGAAACACAAGTTTCACATCTTTTTACGTGCCAAAGGTTTCCAAAATGCTCCCACCCACTACAATACATCATTTTGGGTCTAATGGAGTAGAATGGATGTTTTTGTTGTGAAATCATATTCGCAATTTCGGTACCCCGAAATAGTGTTTTCAGGCCCGAAACATAAGTTTCGCATCTTTTTACGTGCCGAAGGTTTGCGAAATGCCCCCAACCACTGCAAAACATCATATTGGGTCTAATCGAGTAGAATGGACGTTTTCGTTGCGAAATCATATTCGCAACTTCGGTACCCCGAAATAGTGTATTCAGGCCCGAAACACAAGTTTCGCATCTTTTTACGTGCTGATGGTTTGCGCAATGCTCCCAACCACTGCAAAACATCATTTTTGGGTCTAATGGACTAGAATGGATGTTTTCGTTGCGAAACCATATTCGCAACTTCAGTACCACGAAATAGTGCATTCAGGTTCGAAACACAAGTTTTGTATCGTTTTACGTGCTGAAGGTTTGCGAAATCCTCCCAACCACTACAAAACATCATTTTGGGTCTAATGGAGTAGAATGGATGTTTTCGTTGCGAAACCATTTTCGTAACTTCGGTACCCCGAAATAGTGTATTCATGCCCGAAACACAAGTTTTGCATCTTTTTACGTGCCGAAGGTTTGCAAAATGCTCCCAACCACTACAATACATCATTTTGGGTCTAATGGAGTAGAATGGATGTTGTCGTTGCGAAACCATATTCGCAACTTCGGTACCACGAAATAGTGCATTTAGGCTAGAAACACAAGTTTCGCATGTTTTTACGTGCCGATGGCTTTCGAAATGCCCCCAACCACTGCAAAACATCATTTTAGATCTAATGCAGTAGAATGGATGTTTTCGTTGCGAAACTATATTCGCAACTTCGGTACCACGAAATAGTGCATTCAGGCCCGAAACACAAGTTTCGCATCTTTTTACGTGCCGAAGGTTTGCCAAATGCTCCCAACCACTGCAAAACATCATTTTGGGTCTAATGGAGCTGAATGGATGTTTCTGTTGCGAAACCATTTTCGTAACTTCAGTACCCCGAAATAGTGTATTCAGGCCCGAAACACAAGTTTCGCATGTTTTTACGTGCCGAACGTTTGCGAAATGCTCCGAGCCACTGCAAAACATCATTTTGGGTCTAATGGAGTAGAATGGATGTTTTCGTTGCGAAACCATTTTCGTAACTTCGGTACCCCGAAATAGTGTATTCATGCCCGAAACACAAGTTTTGCATCTTTTTATGTGCCGAAGGTTTGCAAAATGCTCCCAACCACTACAATACATCATTTTGGGTCTAATGGAGTAGAATGGATGTTGTCGTTGCGAAACCATATTCGCAACTTCGGTACCACGAAATAGTGCATTTAGGCTAGAAACACAAGTTTCGCATGTTTTTACGTGCCGAAGGTTTGCGAAATGCCCCCGACCACTGCAAAACATCATATGGGGTTTAATCGAGTAGAATGGATGTTTTCGTTGCGAAATCATATTCGCAACTTCGGTACCCTGAAATAGTGTATTCAGGCCCGAAACACAAGTTTCACATCTTTTTACGTACCGAAGGTTTGCGAAATGCCCCCTACCACTGCAAAACATCATTTTGGGTCTAACGGACTAGAATGGATGTTTTCGTTGCGAATCCAAATTCGCAACTTCAGGACCACGAAATAGTGCATTCAGGCCCGAAACACAAGTTTCGCATCTTTTTACGTGCCGAAGGTTTGCGAAATGCTCCCAACCACTACAAAACATAATTTTGGGCCTAATGGAGTTGAATGGATGTTTTTGTTGCGAAACCATTTTCGTAACTTCAGTACCCCGAAATAGTGCATTCAGGTTCGACACGCAAGTTTCACATCTTTTTACGTGCTGATGGTTTGCGAAATGCTCCCAACCACTGCAAAACATCATTTTGGGCCTAATGGAGTAGAATGGATGTTTTCGTTGCGAAACCATATTCGCAACTTCGGTACCACAAAATAGTGCATTCTGGCTCGAAACACAAGTTTCGCATCTTTTTACGTGCCGAAGGTTTGCCAAATGCTCCCAACCATTGCAAAGCATCATTTTGGGTCTAATGGAGCTGAATGGATGTTTCTGTTGCGAAACCATTTTCGTAACTTCAGTACCCCGAAATAGTGTATTCAGTCCCGAAACAGAAGTTTCGCATGTTTTTACGTGCCGAACGTTTACGAAATGCTCCCAGCCACTGCAAAACATCATTTTGGGTCTAATGGAGTAGAATGGATGTTTTCGTTGCGAAACCATTTTCGTAGCTTCTGTACCCCGAAATAGTGTACTCATGCCCGAAACACAAGTTTCGCATCTTTTTGCGTGCCGAAGTTTTCCAAAATGCTCCCAACCACTACAATACATCATTTTGGGATTAATGGAGTAGAATGGATGTTTTCGTTGTGAAACCATATTTGCAACTTCGGAACCCCGAAATTGTGCATTCAGGCCAGAAACACAAGTTTCACATCTTTTTACGTGCCAAAGGTTTCCAAAATGCTCCCACCCACTACAATACATCATTTTGGGTCTAATGGAGTAGAATGGATGTTTTCGTTGTGAAATCATATTCGCAATTTCGGTACCCCGAAATAGTGTTTTCAGGCCCGAAACACAAGTTTCGCATCTTTTTACGTGCCGAAGGTTTGCGAAATGCCCCCAACCACTGCAAAACATCATATTGGGTCTAATCGAGTAGAATGGATGTTTTCGTTGCGAAATCATATTCGCAACTTCGGTACCCCGAAATAGTGTATTCAGGCCCGAATCACAAGTTTCGCATCTTTTTACGTGCTGATGGTTTGCAAAATGCTCCCAACCACTGCAAAACATCATTTTTGGGTCTAATGGACTAGAATGGATGTTTTCGTTGCGAAACCATATTCGCAACTTCAGTACCACGAAATGGTGCATTCAGGTTCGAAACACAAGTTTTGCATCGTTTTACGTGCTGAAGGTTTGCGAAATCCTCCCAACCACTACAAAACATCATTTTGGGTCTAATGGAGTAGAATGGATGTTTTCGTTGCGAAACCATATTCGCAACTTCGGTACCACGAAATTGTGCATTCCGGCTAGAAACACAAGTTTCGCATCTTTTTACGTGCCGAAGGTTTGCGAAATGCCCCCAACCACTGCAAAACATCATATTGGGTCTAATCGAGTAGAATGGATGTTTTCGTTGCGAAATCATATTCGCAACTTCGGTACCCCGAAATAGTGTATTCAGGCCCGAAACACAATTTCTGCATCTTTTTACGTGATGATGGTTTGCGAAATGCTCCCAACCACTGCAAAGCATCATTTTGGGTCTAATTGACTAGAATGGATGTTTTCGTTGCGAAACCATATTCACAACTTCAGTACCAAGAAATAGTGCATTCAGGTTCGAAACACAAGTTTCGCATCGTTTTACGTGCCGAAGGTTTGTGAAATCCTCCCAACCACTGTAAAACATCATTTTGGGTCTAATGGAGTAGAATGGATGTTTTCGTTGCGAAACTATATTCGCAACTTCGGTACCACGAAATAGTGCATTCAGGCTCGAAACACAAGTTTCGCATCTTTTTACGTGCTGATGGTTTGCGAAATACTCCCAACCACTGCAAAACATCATTTTGGATCTAATGGAGTAGAATGGATGTTTTCGTTGCGAAACTATATTCGCAACTTCGGTACCACGAAATAGTGCATTCAGGTTCGAAACACAAGTTTCTCATTGTTTTAAGTGCCGAAGGTTTGCGAAATCCTCCCAACCACTGCAAAACATCATTTTGGGTCTAATGGAGTAGAATGGATGTTTTCGTTGCGAAACCATATTCGCAACTTCGGTACCACAAAATAGTGCATTCTGGCTCGAAACACAAGTTTCGCATCTTTTTACGTGCCGAAGGTTTGCCAAATGCTCCCAACCATTGCAAAGCATCATTTTGGGTCTAATGGAGCTGAATGTATGTTTCTGTTGCGAAACCATTTTCGTAACTTCAGTACCCCGAAATAGTGTTTTCAGTCCCGAAACACAAGTTTCGCATGTTTTTATGTGCCGAACGTTTACGAAATGCTCCCAGCCACTGCAAAACATCATTTTGGGTCTAATGGAGTAGAATGGATGTTTTCGTTGCGAAACCATTTTCATAGCTTCTGTACCCCGAAATAGTGTACTCATGCCCGAAACACAAGTTTCGCATCTTTTTACGTGCCGAAGTTTTCCAAAATGCTCCCAACCACTACAATACATCATTTTGGGATTAATGGAGTAGAATGGATGTTTTCATTGTGAAACCATATTCGCAACTTCGGAACCCCGAAATTGTGCATTCAGGCCAGAAACACAAGTTTCACATCTTTTTACGTGCCAAAGGTTTCCAAAATGCTCCCACCCACTACAATACATCATTTTGGGTCTAATGGAGTAGAATGGATGTTTTTGTTGTGAAATCATATTCGCAATTTCGGTACCCCGAAATAGTGTTTTCAGGCCCGAAACATAAGTTTCGCATCTTTTTACGTGCCGAAGGTTTGCGAAATGCCCCCAACCACTGCAAAACATCATATTGGGTCTAATCGAGTAGAATGGACGTTTTCGTTGCGAAATCATATTCGCAACTTCGGTACCCCGAAATAGTGTATTCAGGCCCGAAACACAAGTTTCGCATCTTTTTACGTGCTGATGGTTTGCGAAATGCTCCCAACCACTGCAAAACATCATTTTTGGGTCTAATGGACTAGAATGGATGTTTTCGTTGCGAAACCATATTCGCAACTTCAGTACCACGAAATAGTGCATTCAGGTTCGAAACACAAGTTTTGTATCGTTTTACGTGCTGAAGGTTTGCGAAATCCTCCCAACCACTACAAAACATCATTTTGGGTCTAATGGAGTAGAATGGATGTTTTCGTTGCGAAACCAAATTCGCAACTTCGGTACCACGAAATTGTGCATTCCGGCTAGAAACACAAGTTTCGCATCTTTTTACGTGCCGAAGGTTTGCGAAATGCCCCCAACCACTGCAAAACATCATATTGGGTCTAATCGAGTAGAATGAATGTTTCGTTGCGAAATCATATTCGCAACTTCGGTACCCCGAAATAGTGTATTCAGGCCCGAAACACAATTTCCGCATCTTTTTACGTGATGATGGTTTGCGAAATGCTCCCAACCACTGCAAAGCATCATTTTGGGTCTAATGGACTAGAATGGATGTTTTCGTTGCGAAACCATATTCACAACTTCAGTACCACGAAATAGTGCATTCAGGTTCGAAACACAAGTTTCGCATCGTTTTACGTGCCGAAGGTTTATGAAATCCTCCCAACCACTGTAAAATATCATTTTGGGTCTAATGGAGTAGAATGGATGTTTTCGTTGCGAAACTATATTCGCAACTTCGGTACCACGAAATAGTTCATTCAGGCTCGGAACACAAGTTTCGCATCTTTTTACGTGCTGATGGTTTGCGAAATACTCCCAACCACTGCAAAACATCATTTTGGATCTAATGGAGTAGAATGGATGTTTTCGTTGCGAAACTATATTCGCAACTTCGGTACCACGAAATAGTGCATTCAGGTTCGAAACACAAGTTTCTCATCGTTTTAAGTGCCGAAGGTTTGCGAAATCCTCCCAACCACTGCCAAACATCATTTTGGGTCTAATGGAGTAGAATGGATGTTTTCGTTGCGAAACCATATTCGCAACTTCGGTTCCACAAAATAGTGCATTCTGGCTCGAAACACAAGTTTCGCATCTTTTTACGTGCCGAAGGTTTGCCAAATGCTCCCAACCATTGCAAAGCATCATTTTGGGTCTAATGGAGCTGAATGGATGTTTCTGTTGCGAAACCATTTTCGTAACTTCAGTACCCCGAAATAGTGTATTCAGTCCCGAAACACAAGTTTCGCATGTTTTTACGTGCCGAACGTTTACGAAATTCTCCCAGCCACTGCAAAACATCATTTTGGGTCTAATGGAGTAGAATGGATGTTTTCGTTGCGAAACCATTTTCGTAGCTTCTGTACCCCGAAATAGTGTACTCATGCCCGAAACACAAGTTTCGCATCTTTTTACGTGCCGAAGTTTTCCAAAATGCTCCCAACCACTACAATACATCATTTTGGGATTAATGGAGTAGAATGGATGTTTTCGTTGTGAAACCATATTCGCAACTTCGGAACCCCGAAATTGTGCATTCAGGCCAGAAACACAAGTTTCAGATCTTTTTACGTGCCAAAGCTTTCCAAAATGCTCCCACCCACTACAATACATCATTTTGGGTCTAATCGAGTAGAATGGATGTTTTCGTTGTGAAATCATATTCGCAATTTCGGTACCCTGAAATAGTGTTTTCAGGCCCGAAACACAAGTTTCGCATATTTTTACGTGATGAAGGTTTGCGAAATGCTCCCAACCACTGCAAAACATCATTTTTGGGTCTAATGGACTAGAATGGATGTTTTCGTTGCGAAACCATATTCGCAACTTCAGTACCACGAAATAGTGCATTCAGGTTTGAAACACAAGTTTTGCATCATTTTACGTGCCGAAGGTTTGCGAAATCCTCCCAACCACTACAAAACATCATTTTGGGTCTAATGGAGTAGAATGGATGTTTTCGTTGCGAAACCATATTCGCAACTTCGGTACCACAAAATAGTGCATTCTGGCTCGAAACACAAGTTTCGCATCGTTTTACGTGCCGAAGGTTTGCGAAATGGCCCCAACCACTGCAAAACATCATATTGGGTCTAATCGAGTAGAATGGATGTTTTCGTTGCGAAATCATATTCGCAACTTCGGTACCCCGAAATAGTGTATTCAGGCCCGAAACACAAGTTTCGCATCTTTTTACGTGATGATGGTTTGCGAAATGCTCCCAACCACTGCAAAACATCATTTTTGGGTCTAATGGACTAGAATGGATGTTTTCGTTGCGAAACCATATTCGCAATTTCAGTACCACGAAATAGTGCATTCAGGTTCGAAACACAAGTTTTGTATCGTTTTACGTGCTGAAGGTTTGCGAAATCCTCCCAACCACTACAAAACATCATTTTGGGTCTAATGGAGTAGAATGGATGTTTTCGTTGCGAAACCATATTCGCAACTTCGGTACCACGAAATTGTGCATTTCGGCTAGAAACACAAGTTTCGCATCTTTTTACGTGCCGAAGGTTTGCGAAATGCCCCCAACCACTGCAAAACATCATATTGGGTCTAATCGAGTAGAATGGATGTTTTCGTTGCGAAATCATATTCGCAACTTCGGTACCCCGAAATAGTGTATTCAGGCCAGAAACACAAGTTTCGCATGTTTTTACGTGCTGATGGTTTGCGAAATGCTCCCAACCACTGCAAAACATCATTTTGGGTCTAATGGACTAGAATGGATGTTTTCATTGCGAAACCATATTCGCAACTTCAGTACCACGAAATAGTGCATTCAGGTTCGAAACACAAGTTTCGCATCGTTTTACGTGCTGAAGGTTTGGGAAATCCTCCCAACCACTGTAAAACATCATTTTGGGTCTAATGGAGTAGAATGGATGTTTTCGTTGCGAAACCATATTCGCAACTTCGGTACCACGAAATAGTGCATTCAGGCTCGAAACACAAGTTTCGCATCTTTTTACGTGCCGATGGTTTGCGAAATACTCCCAACCACTGCAAAACATCATTTTGAATCTAATGGAGTAGAATGGATGTTTTCGTTGCGAAACTATATTCGCAACTTCGGTACCATGAAATAGTGCATTCAGGTTCGAAACACAAGTTCTCATCGTTTTAAGTGCCGAAGGTTTGCGAAATCCACCCAACCACTGCAAAACATCATTTTGGGTCTAATGGAGTAGAATGGATGTTTTCGTTCTGAAACCATATTCGCAACTTCGGTACCACAAAATAGTGCATTCTGGCTCGAAACACAAGTTTCGCATCTTTTTACGTGCCGAAGGTTTGCCAAATGCTCCCAACCATTGCAAAGCATCATTTTGGGTCTAATGGAGCTGAATGGATGTTTCTGTTGCGAAACCATTTTCGTAACTTCAGTACACCGAAATAGTGTATTCATTCCCGAAACACAAGTTTCGCATGTTTTTACGTGCCGAACGTTTACGAAATGCTCCCAACCACTGCAAAACATCATTTTGGGTCTAATGGAGTAGAATGGATGTTTTCGTTGCGAAACCATTTTCGTAGCTTCTGTACCCCGAAATAGTGTTCTCATGCCCGAAACACAAGTTTCGCATCTTTTTACGTGCCGAAGTTTTCCAAAATGCTCCCGACCACTACAATACATCATTTTGGGATTAATGGAGTAGAATGGATGTTTTCGTTGTGAAACCATATTCGCAACTTCGGATCCCCGAAATTGTGCATTCAGGCCAGAAACACAAGTTTCACATCTTTTTACGTGCCAAAGGTTTCCAAAATGCTCCCACCCACTACAATACATCATTTTGGGTCTAATGGAGTAGAATGGATGTTTTCGTTGTGAAATCATATTCACAATTTCGGTACCCCGAAATAGTGTTTTCAGGCCCGAAACACAAGTTTCACATCTTTTTACGTGCCGAAGGTTTGCGAAATGCCCCCAACCTCTGAAAACGTCATTTTGGGTCTAATCGAGTAGAATGGATGTTTTCATTGCGAAATCATATTCGCAACTTCAGTACCTCGAAATAGTGTATTCAGGCCCGAAACACAAGTTTCGCATCTTTTTACGTGCTGATGGTTTGCGAAATGCTCCCAACCACTGCAAAATATCATTTTGGGTCTACTGGACTAGAATGGATGTTTTCGTTGCGAAACCATATTCGCAACTTCAGTACCACGAAATAGTGCATTCAGGTTCGAAACACAAGTTTTGCATCATTTTACGTGCCGAAGGTTTGCGAAATCCTCCCAACCACTACAAAACATCATTTTGGGTCTAATGGAGTAGAATGGATGTTTTCGTTGCGAAACCATATTCGCAACTTCGGTACCACAAAATAGTGCATTCTGGCTCGAAACACAAGTTTCGCATCGTTTTACGTGCCGAAGGTTTGCGAAATGCCCCCAACCACTGCAAAACATCATATTGGGTCTAATCGAGTAGAATGGATGTTTTCGTTGCGTAATCATATTCGCAACTTCGGTACCCCGAAATAGTGTATTCAGGCCCGAAACACAAGTTTCGCATCTTTTTACGTGCTGATGGTTTGCGAAATGCTCCCAACCACTGCAAAACATCATTTTGGGTCTAATGGACTAGAATGGATGTTTTCGTTGCGAAACCATATTCGCAACTTCAGTACCACGAAATAGTGTATTCAGGTTCGAAACACAAGTTTCGCATCGTTTTATGTGCCGAAGGTTTGTGAAATCCTCCCAACCACTGTAAAACATCATTTTGGGTCTAATGGAGTAGAATGGATGTTTTCGTTGCGAAACCATATTCGCAACTTCGGTACCACGAAATAGTGCTTTCAGGCTCAAAACACAAGTTTCGCATCTTTTTACCTGCCGATGGTTTGCGAAATACTCCCAACCACTGCAAAACATCATTTTGGATCTAATGGAGTAGAATGGATGTTTTCGTTGCGAAACTATATTCGCAACTTCGGTACCACGAAATAGTGCATTCAGGTTCGAAACACAAGTTTCTCATCGTTTTAAGTGCCGAAGGTTTGCGAAATCCACCCAACCACTGCAAAACATCATTTTGGGTCTTATGGAGTAGAATGGATGTTTTCGTTGCGAAACCATATTCGCAATTTCGGTACCACAAAATAGTGCATTCTGGCTCGAAACACAAGTTTCGCATCTTTTTACGTGCTGAAGGTTTGCGAAATGCTCCCAACCATTGCAAAGCATCATTTTGGGTCTAATGGAGCTGAATGGATGTTTCTGTTGCGAAACCATTTTCGTAACTTCAGTACCCCGAAATAGTGTATTCAGTCCCGAAACACAAGTTTCGCATGTTTTTACGTGCCGAACGTTTACGAAATGCTCCCAGCCACTGCAAAACATCATTTTGGGTCTAATGGAGTAGAATGGATGTTTTCGTTGCGAAACCATTTTCGTAGCTTCTGTACCCCGAAATAGTGTACTCATGCCCGAAACCATTTTCGTAGCTTCTGTACCCCGAAATAGTGCATTCAGGCCAGAAACACAAGTTTCACATCTTTTTACGTGCCAAAGGTTTCCAAAATGCTCCCACCCACTACAATACATCATTTTGGGTCCAATGGAGTAGAATGGATGTTTTCGTTGTGAAATCATATTCGCAATTTCGGTACCCCGAAATAGTGTTTTCAGGCCCGAAACACAAGTTTCGCATCTTTTTACGTGCCGAAGGTTTGCGAAATGCCCCCAACCTCTGCAAAACATCATTTTGGGTCTAATGGACTAGAATGGATGTTTTCATTGCGAAACCATATTCGCAACTTCAGTACCACGAAATAGTGCATTCAGGCTCGAAACACAATTTTGAATCTTTTTACGTGCTGATGGTTTGCGAAATGCTCCCAACCACTGCAAAACATCATTTTGGGTCTACTGGACTAGAATGGATGTTTTCATTGGGAAACCATATTCGCAACTTCAGTACCATGGAATAGTGCATTCAGGTTCGAAACACAAGTTTCGCATCGTTTTACGTGCCGAAGGTTTGCGAAATCCTCCCAAGCACTGCAAAACATCATTTTGGGTCTAATGGAGTAGAATGGATGTTTTCGTTGCGAAACCATATTCGCAACTTCGGTACCATGAAATAGTGCATTCAGGCCCGAAACACAAGTTTCACATCTTTTTATGTGCCGATGGCTTTCGAAATGCTCCCAACCACTGCAAGACATCATTTTAGATCTAATGGAGTAGAATGGATGTTTTCGTCGCGAAACTATATTCGCAACTTCGGTACCACGAAATAGTGCATTCAGGCCCGAAACACAAGTTTCGCATCTTTTTACGTGCCGAAGGTTTGCCAAATGCTCCCAACCACTGCAAAACATCATTTTCGGTCTAATGGAGCAGAATGGATGTTTCTGTTGCGAAACCATTTTCGTAACTTCAGTACCCCGAAATAGTGTATTCAGGCCCGAAACACAAGTTTCGCATGTCTTTACGTGCCGAACGTTTGCGAAATGCTCCCAGCCACTGCAAAACATCATTTTGGGTCTAATGGAGTAGAATGGATGTTTTCGTTGCGAAACCATTTTCGTAACTTCGGTACGCCGAAATAGTGCATTCATGCCCGAAACACAAGTTTTGCATCTTTTTACGTGCCGAAGGTTTGCAAAATGCTCCCAACCACTACAATACATCATTTTGGGTCTAACGGAGTAGAATGGAGGTTTTCGTTACGAAACCATATTCGCAACTTCGGTACCACGAAATTGTGCATTCCGGCTAGAAACACAAGTTTCGCATCTTTTTACGTGCCGAAGGTTTGCGAAATGCCCCCAACCACTGCAAAACATCATATTGGGTCTAATCGAGTAGAATGGATGTTTTCGTTGCGAAATCATATTCACAACTTCGGTACCCCGAAATAGTGCATTCAGGCCCGAAACACAAGTTTCGCATCTTTTTACGTGCCGAAGGCTTGCGAAATGCCCCCAACCACTGCAAAACATCATTTTGGGTCTAATGGAGTAGAATGGATGTTTTCGTTGCGAAACTATATTCGCAACTTCGGTACCTCGAAATAGTGCATTCAGGCCCGAAACACAAGTTTCGCATCTTTTTACGTGCCGAAGGTTTGCGAAATGCTCCCAACCACTACAAAACATCATTTTGGGTCTAATGGAGTTGAATGGATGTTTTTGTTGCGAAACAATTTTCGTAACTTCAGTACCCTGAAATAGTGCATTCAGGTTCGAAACACAAGTTTCGCATCTTTTTACGTGCTGATGGTTTGCGAAATGCTCCCAACCAACGCAAAACATCATTTTGGGTCTAATGGACTAGAATGGATGTTTTCGTTGCGAAACCATATTCGCAACTTCAGTACCACGAAATAGTGCATTAAGGTTCGAAACACAAGTTTTTCATCGTTTTACGTGCTGAAGGTTTGCGAAATCCACCCAACCACTACAAAACATCATTTTTGGTCTAATAGAGTAGAATGGATGTTTTCGTTGCGAAACCATATTCGCAACTTCGGTACCACGAAATAGTGCATTCAGGCTCGAAACACAAGTTTCGCATCTTTTTACGTGCCGATGGTTTGCGAAATACTCCCAACCACTGCAAAACATCATTTTGGATCTAATGGAGTAGAATGGATGTTTTCGTTGCGAAACTATTTTCGCAACTTCGGTACTACGAAATAGTGCATTCAAGCCTGAAACACAAGTTTCACATCTTTTTACGTGCTGGAGGTTTGCCAAATGCTCCCAACCATTGCAAAACATCATTTTGGGTCTAATGGAGCTGAATGGATGTTTCTGTTACGAAACCATTTTCGTAACTTCCGTACCCCGAAATAGTATATTCTGGCCCAAAACACAAGTTTCGTATGTTTTAACGTGCTGAATGTTTGCGAAATACTCCTAGCCACTGCAAAACATCATTTTCGGTCTAATGGAGTAGAATGGATGTTTTCATTGCGAAACCATTTTCGTAACTTCGGTACCCCAAAATAGTGTATTCAAGCCCGAAACACAAGTTTCGCATCTTTTTACGTGCCGAAGGTTTCCAAAATGCTCCCAACCATTAGAATACATCATTTTGGGTCTAATCGAGTAGAATGGATGTTTTCATTGCGAAACCATATTCGCAACTTCGGTACCACGAAATTGTGCATTCCGGCTAGAAACACAAGTTTCGCATCTTTTTACGTGCCGAAGGTTTGCGAAATGCCCCAACCACTGCAAAACATCATATTGGGTCTAATCGAGTAGAATGGATGTTTTCGTTGCGAAATCATATTCGCAACTTCGGTAACCCGAAATAGTGCATTCAGGCCTGAAACACAAGTTTCGCATCTTTTTAGGTGCCGAAGGCTTGCGAAATGCCCCCAACCACTGCAAAACATCATTTTGGGTCTAATGGAGTAGAATGGATGTTTTCGTTGCGAAACTATATTCGCAACTTCGGTACCTCGAAATAGTGCATTCAGGCCCGAAACACAAGTTTCGCATCTTTTTACGTGCCGAAGGTTTGCGAAATGCTCCCAACCACTACAAAACATCATTTTGGGTCTAATGGAGTTGAATGGATGTTTTTGTTGCGAAACCATTTTCGTAACTTCAGTACCCTGAAATAGTGCATTCAGGTTCGAAACACAAGTTTCGCATCTTTTTACGTGCTGATGGTTTGCGAAATGCTCCCAACCAATGCAAAACATCATTTTGGGTCTAATGGACTAGAATGGATGTTTTCGTTGCGAAACCATATTCGCAACTTCAGTACCACGAAATAGTGCATTCAGGTTCGAAACACAAGTTTTGCATCGTTTTACGTGCTGAAGGTTTGCGAAATCCTCCCAACCACTACAAAACATCATTTTTGGTCTAATAGAGTAGAATGGATGTTTTCGTTGCGAAACCATATTCGCAACTTCGGTACCACGAAATAGTGCATTCAGGCTCGAAACACAAGTTTCGCATCTTTTTACGTGCCGATGGTTTGCGAAATACTCCCAACCACTGCAAAACATCATTTTGGATCTAATGGAGTAGAATGGATGTTTTCGTTGCGAAACTATTTTCGCAACTTCGGTACTACGAAATAGTGCATTCAAGCCTGAAACACAAGTTTCACATCTTTTTACGTGCTGAAGGTTTGCCAAATGCTCCCAACCATTGCAAAACATCATTTTGGGTCTAATGGAGCTGAATGGATGTTTCTGTTACGAAACCATTTTCGTAACTTCAGTACCCCGAAATAGTATATTCTGGCCCAAAACACAAGTTTCGTATGTTTTAACGTGCTGAATGTTTGCGAAATACTCCTAGCCACTGCAAAACATCATTTTCGGTCTAATGGAGTAGAATGGATGTTTTCATTGCGAAACCATTTTCATAACATCGGTACCCCAAAATAGTGTATTCAAGCCCGAAACACAAGTTTCGCATCTTTTTACGTGCCGAAGGTTTCCAAAATGCTCCCAACCACTAGAATACATCATTTTGGGTCTAATCGAGTAGAATGGATGTTTTCGTTGCGAAACCATATTCGCAACTTCGGTACCACGAAATTGTGCATTCCGGCTAGAAACACAAGTTTCGCATCTTTTTACGTGCCGAAGGTTTGCGAAATGCCCCCAACCACTGCAAAACATCATATTGTGTCTAATCGAGTAGAATGGATGTTTTCGTTGCGAAATCATATTCGCAACTTCGGTACCCCGAAATAGTGCATTCAGGCCTGAAACACAAGTTTCGCATCTTTTTAGGTGCCGAAGGCTTGCGAAATGCCCCCAACCACTGCAAAACATCATTTTGGGTCTAATGGAGTAGAATGGATGTTTTCGTTGCGAAACTATATTCGCAACTTCGGTACCTCGAAATAGTGCATTCAGGCCCGAAACACAAGTTTCGCATCTTTTTACGTGCCGAAGGTTTGCGAAATGCTCCCAACCACTACAAAACATCATTTTGGGTCTAATGGAGTTAAATGGATGTTTTTGTTGTGAAACCATTTTCGTAACTTCAGTACCCTGAAATAGTGCATTCAGGTTCGAAACACAAGTTTCGCATCTTTTTACGTGCTGATGGTTTGCGAAATGCTCCCAACCAAAGCAAAACATCATTTTGGGTCTAATGGACTAGAATGGATGTTTTCGTTGCGAAACCATATTCGCAACTTCAGTACCATGAAATAGTGCATTCAGGTTCGAAACACAAGTTTTGCATCGTTTTACGTGCTGAAGGTTTGCGAAATCCTCCCAACCACTACAAAACATCATTTTTGGTCTAACAGAGTAGAATGGATGTTTTCGTTGCGAAACCATATTCGCAACTTCGGTACCACGAAATAGTGCATTCAGGCTCGAAACACAAGTTTCGCATCTTTTTACGTGCTGATGGTTTGCGAAATACTCCCAACCACTGCAAAACATCATTTTGGATCTAATGGAGTAGAATGGATGTTTTCGTTGCGAAACTATTTTCGCAACTTCGGTACTACGAAATAGTGCATTCAAGCCTGAAACACAAGTTTCACATCTTTTTACGTGCTGAAGGTTTGCCAAATGCTCCCAACCATTGCAAAACATCATTTTGGGTCTAATGGAGCTGAATGGATGTTTCTGTTACGAAACCATTTTCGTAACTTCAGTACCCCGAAATAGTATATTCTGGCCCAAAACACAAGTTTCGTATGTTTTAACGTGCTGAATGTTTGTGAAATACTCCTAGCCACTGCAAAACATCATTTTCGGTCTAATGGAGTAGAATGGATGTTTTCATTGCGAAACCATTTTCATAACATCGGTACCCCAAAATAGTGTATTCAAGCCCGAAACACAAGTTTCGCATCTTTTTACGTGCCGAAGGTTTCCAAAATGCTCCCAACCACTAGAATACATCATTTTGGGTCTAATCGAGTAGAATGGATGTTTTCGTTGCGAAACCATATTCGCAACTTCGGTACCACGAAATTGTGCATTCCGGCTAGAAACACAAGTTTCGCATCTTTTTACGTGCCGAAGGTTTGCGAAATGCCCCCAACCACTGCAAAACATCATATTGTGTCTAATCGAGTAGAATGGATGTTTTCGTTGCGAAATCATATTCGCAACTTCGGTACCCCGAAATAGTGCATTCAGGCCTGAAACACAAGTTTCGCATCTTTTTAGGTGCCGAAGGCTTGCGAAATGCCCCCAACCACTGCAAAACATCATTTTGGGTCTAATGGAGTAGAATGGATGTTTTCGTTTCGAAACTATATTCGCAACTTCGGTACCTCGAAATAGTGCATTCAGGCCCGAAACACAAGTTTCGCATCTTTTTACGTGCCGAAGGTTTGCGAAATGCTCCCAACCACTACAAAACATCATTTTGGGTCTAATGGAGTTGAATGGATGTTTTTGTTGTGAAACCATTTTCGTAACTTCAGTACCCTGAAATAGTGCATTCAGGTTCGAAACACAAGTTTCGCATCTTTTTACGTGCTGATGGTTTGCGAAATGCTCCCAACCAAAGCAAAACATCATTTTGGGTCTAATGGACTAGAATGGATGTTTTCGTTGCGAAACCATATTCGCAACTTCAGTACCATGAAATAGTGCATTCAGGTTCGAAACACAAGTTTTGCATCGTTTTACGTGCTGAAGGTTTGCGAAATCCTCCCAACCACTACAAAACATCATTTTTGGTCTAACAGAGTAGAATGGATGTTTTCGTTGCGAAACCATATTCGCAACTTCGGTACCACGAAATAGTGCATTCAGGCTCGAAACACAAGTTTCGCATCTTTTTACGTGCCGATGGTTTGCGAAATACTCCCAACCACTGCAAAACATCATTTTGGATCTAATGGAGTAGAATGGATGTTTTCGTTGCGAAACTATTTTCGCAACTTCGGTACTACGAAATAGTGCATTCATGCCTGAAACACAAGTTTCACATCTTTTTACGTGCTGAAGGTTTGCCAAATGCTCCCAACCATTGCAAAACATCATTTTGGGTCTAATGGAGCTGAATGGATGTTTCTGTTACGAAACCATTTTCGTAACTTCAGTACCCCGAAATAGTATATTCTGGCCCAAAACACAAGTTTCGTATGTTTTAACGTGCTGAATGTTTGCGAAATACTCCTAGCCACTGCAAAACATCATATTCGGTCTAATGGAGTAGAATGGATGTTTTCATTGCGAAACCATTTTCGTAACATCGGTACCCCAAAATAGTGTATTCAAGCCCGAAACACAAGTTTCGCATCTTTTTACGTGCCGAAGGTTTCCAAAATGCTCCCAACCACTAGAATACATCATTTTGGGTCTAATCGAGTAGAATGGATGTTTTCGTTGCGAAACCATATTCGCAACTTCGGTACCACGAAATTGTGCATTCCGGCTAGAAACACAAGTTTCGCATCTTTTTACGTGCCGAAGGTTTGCGAAATGCCCCCAACCACTGCAAAACATCATATTGGGTCTAATCGAGTAGAATGGATGTTTTCGTTGCGAAATCATATTCGCAACTTCGGTACCCCGAAATAGTGCATTCAGGCCAGAAACACAAGTTTCGCATCTTTTTAGGTCCCGAAGGCTTGCGAAATGCCCCCAACCACTGCAAAACATCATTTTGGGTCTAATGGAGTAGAATGGATGTTTTCGTTGCGAAACTATATTCGCAACTTCGGTACCTCGAAATAGTGCATTCAGGCCCGAAACACAAGTTTCGCATCTTTTTACGTGCCGAAGGTTTGCGAAATGCTCCCAGCCACTACAAAACATCATTTTGGGTCTAATGGAGTTGAATGGATGTTTTTGTTGCGAAACCATTTTCGTAACTTCAGTACCCTGAAATAGTGCATTCAGGTTCGAAACACAAGTTTCGCATCTTTTTACGTGCTGATGGTTTGCGAAATGCTCCCAACCAAAGCAAAACATCATTTTGGGTCTAATGGACTAGAATGGATGTTTTCGTTGCGAAACCATATTCGCTACTTCAGTACCATGAAATAGTGCATTCAGGTTCGAAACACAAGTTTTGCATCGTTTTACGTGCTGAAGGTTTGCGAAATCCTCCCAACCACTACAAAACATCATTTTTGGTCTAATAGAGTAGAATGGATGTTTTCGTTGCGAAACCATATTCGCAACTTCGGTACCACGAAATAGTGCATTCAGGCTCGAAACACAAGTTTCGCATCTTTTTACGTGCCGATGGTTTGCGAAATACTCCCAACCACTGCAAAACATCATTTTGGATCTAATGGAGTAGAATGGATGTTTTCGTTGCGAAACTATTTTCGCAACTTCGGTACTACGAAATAGTGCATTCAAGCCTGAAACACAAGTTTCACATCTTTTTACGTGCTGAAGGTTTGCCAAATGCTCCCAACCATTGCAAAACATCATTTTGGGTCTAATGGAGCTGAATGGATGTTTCTGTTACGAAACCATTTTCGTAACTTCAGTACCCCGAAATAGTATATTCTGGCCCAAAACACAAGTTTCGTATGTTTTAACGTGCTGAATGTTTGTGAAATACTCCTAGCCACTGCAAAACATCATTTTCGGTCTAATGGAGTAGAATGGATGTTTTCATTGCGAAACCATTTTCATAACATCGGTACCCCAAAATAGTGTATTCAAGCCCGAAACACAAGTTTCGCATCTTTTTACGTGCCGAAGGTTTCCAAAATGCTCCCAACCACTAGAATACATCATTTTGGGTCTAATCGAGTAGAATGGATGTTTTCGTTGCGAAACCATATTCGCAACTTCGGTACCACGAAATTGTGCATTCCGGCTAGAAACACAAGTTTCGCATCTTTTTACGTGCCGAAGGTTTGCGAAATGCCCCCAACCACTGCAAAACATCATATTGTGTCTAATCGAGTAGAATGGATGTTTTCGTTGCGAAATCATATTCGCAACTTCGGTACCCCGAAATAGTGCATTCAGGCCTGAAACACAAGTTTCGCATCTTTTTAGGTACCGAAGGCTTGCGAAATGCCCCCAACCACTGCAAAACATCATTTTGGGTCTAATGGAGTAGAATGGATGTTTTCGTTGCGAAACTATATTCGCAACTTCGGTACCTCGAAATAGTGCATTCAGGCCCGAAACACAAGTTTCGCATCTTTTTACGTGCCGAAGGTTTGCGAAATGCTCCCAGCCACTACAAAACATCATTTTGGGTCTAATGGAGTTGAATGGATGTTTTTGTTGCGAAACCATTTTCGTAACTTCAGTACCCTGAAATAGTGCATTCAGGTTCGAAACACAAGTTTCGCATCTTTTTACGTGCTGATGGTTTGCGAAATGCTCCCAACCAAAGCAAAACATCATTTTGGGTCTAATGGACTAGAATGGATGTTTTCGTTGCGAAACCATATTCGCTACTTCAGTACCATGAAATAGTGCATTCAGGTTCGAAACACAAGTTTTGCATCGTTTTACGTGCTGAAGGTTTGCGAAATCCTCCCAACCACTACAAAACATCATTTTTGGTCTAATAGAGTAGAATGGATGTTTTCGTTGCGAAACCATATTCGCAACTTCGGTACCACGAAATAGTGCATTCAGGCTCGAAACACAAGTTTCGCATCTTTTTACGTGCCGATGGTTTGCGAAATACTCCCAACCACTGCAAAACATCATTTTGGATCTAATGGAGTAGAATGGATGTTTTCGTTGCGAAACTATTTTCGCAACTTCGGTACTACGAAATAGTGCATTCAAGCCTGAAACACAAGTTTCACATCTTTTTACGTGCTGAAGGTTTGCCAAATGCTCCCAACCATTGCAAAACATCATTTTGGGTCTAATGGAGCTGAATGGATGTTTCTGTTACGAAACCATTTTCGTAACTTCAGTACCCCGAAATAGTATATTCTGGCCCAAAACACAAGTTTCGTATGTTTTAACGTGCTGAATGTTTGTGAAATACTCCTAGCCACTGCAAAACATCATTTTCGGTCTAATGGAGTAGAATGGATGTTTTCATTGCGAAACCATTTTCATAACATCGGTACCCCAAAATAGTGTATTCAAGCCCGAAACACAAGTTTCGCATCTTTTTACGTGCCGAAGGTTTCCAAAATGCTCCCAACCACTAGAATACATCATTTTGGGTCTAATCGAGTAGAATGGATGTTTTCGTTGCGAAACCATATTCGCAACTTCGGTACCACGAAATTGTGCATTCCGGCTAGAAACACAAGTTTCGCATCTTTTTACGTGCCGAAGGTTTGCGAAATGCCCCCAACCACTGCAAAACATCATATTGTGTCTAATCGAGTAGAATGGATGTTTTCGTTGCGAAATCATATTCGCAACTTCGGTACCCCGAAATAGTGCATTCAGGCCTGAAACACAAGTTTCGCATCTTTTTAGGTGCCGAAGGCTTGCGAAATGCCCCCAACCACTGCAAAACATCATTTTGGGTCTAATGGAGTAGAATGGATGTTTTCGTTGCGAAACTATATTCGCAACTTCGGTACCTCGAAATAGTGCATTCAGGCCCGAAACACAAGTTTCGCATCTTTTTACGTGCCGAAGGTTTGCGAAATGCTCCCAACCACTACAAAACATCATTTTGGGTCTAATGGAGTTGAATGGATGTTTTTGTTGTGAAACCATTTTCGTAACTTCAGTACCCTGAAATAGTGCATTCAGGTTCGAAACACAAGTTTCGCATCTTTTTACGTGCTGATGGTTTGCGAAATGCTCCCAACCAAAGCAAAACATCATTTTGGGTCTAATGGACTAGAATGGATGTTTTCGTTGCGAAACCATATTCGCAACTTCAGTACCATGAAATAGTGCATTCAGGTTCGAAACACAAGTTTTGCATCGTTTTACGTGCTGAAGGTTTGCGAAATCCTCCCAACCACTACAAAACATCATTTTTGGTCTAACAGAGTAGAATGGATGTTTTCGTTGCGAAACCATATTCGCAACTTCGGTACCACGAAATAGTGCATTCAGGCTCGAAACACAAGTTTCGCATCTTTTTACGTGCCGATGGTTTGCGAAATACTCCCAACCACTGCAAAACATCATTTTGGATCTAATGGAGTAGAATGGATGTTTTCGTTGCGAAACTATTTTCGCAACTTCGGTACTACGAAATAGTGCATTCATGCCTGAAACACAAGTTTCACATCTTTTTACGTGCTGAAGGTTTGCCAAATGCTCCCAACCATTGCAAAACATCATTTTGGGTCTAATGGAGCTGAATGGATGTTTCTGTTACGAAACCATTTTCGTAACTTCAGTACCCCGAAATAGTACATTCTGGCCCAAAACACAAGTTTCGTATGTTTTAACGTGCTGAATGTTTGCGAAATACTCCTAGCCACTGCAAAACATCATATTCGGTCTAATGGAGTAGAATGGATGTTTTCATTGCGAAACCATTTTCGTAACATCGGTACCCCAAAATAGTGTATTCAAGCCCGAAACACAAGTTTCGCATCTTTTTACGTGCCGAAGGTTTCCAAAATGCTCCCAACCACTAGAATACATCATTTTGGGTCTAATCGAGTAGAATGGATGTTTTCGTTGTGAAACCATATTCGCAACTTCGGTACCACGAAATAGTGCATTCAGGCTCGAAACACAAGGTTTGCTTCTTTTTACATGCCGATGGTTTGCGAAATGCTCCCAACCACTGCGAAACATCATTTTGGATCTAATGGAGTAGAATGGATGTTTTCGTTGCGAAACTATATTCGCAACTTCGGTACCTCGAAATAGTGCATTCAGGCCCGAAACACAAGTTTCGCATCTTTTTACGTGCCGAAGGTTTGCGAAATGCTCCCAACCACTACAAAACATCATTTTGGGTCTAATGGAGTTGAATGGATGTTTTTGTTGTGAAACCATTTTCGTAACTTCAGTACCCTGAAATAGTGCATTCAGGTTCGAAACACAAGTTTCGCATCTTTTTACGTGCTGATGGTTTGCGAAATGCTCCCAACCAAAGCAAAACATCATTTTGGGTCTAATGGACTAGAATGGATGTTTTCGTTGCGAAACCATATTCGCAACTTCAGTACCATGAAATAGTGCATTCAGGTTCGAAACACAAGTTTTGCATCGTTTTACGTGCTGAAGGTTTGCGAAATCCTCCCAACCACTACAAAACATCATTTTTGGTCTAACAGAGTAGAATGGATGTTTTCGTTGCGAAACCATATTCGCAACTTCGGTACCACGAAATAGTGCATTCAGGCTCGAAACACAAGTTTCGCATCTTTTTACGTGCCGATGGTTTGCGAAATACTCCCAACCACTGCAAAACATCATTTTGGATCTAATGGAGTAGAATGGATGTTTTCGTTGCGAAACTATTTTCGCAACTTCGGTACTACGAAATAGTGCATTCATGCCTGAAACACAAGTTTCACATCTTTTTACGTGCTGAAGGTTTGCCAAATGCTCCCAACCATTGCAAAACATCATTTTGGGTCTAATGGAGCTGAATGGATGTTTCTGTTACGAAACCATTTTCGTAACTTCAGTACCCCGAAATAGTATATTCTGGCCCAAAACACAAGTTTCGTATGTTTTAACGTGCTGAATGTTTGCGAAATACTCCTAGCCACTGCAAAACATCATATTCGGTCTAATGGAGTAGAATGGATGTTTTCATTGCGAAACCATTTTCGTAACATCGGTACCCCAAAATAGTGTATTCAAGCCCGAAACACAAGTTTCGCATCTTTTTACGTGCCGAAGGTTTCCAAAATGCTCCCAACCACTAGAATACATCATTTTGGGTCTAATCGAGTAGAATGGATGTTTTCGTTGCGAAACCATATTCGCAACTTCGGTACCACGAAATTGTGCATTCCGGCTAGAAACACAAGTTTCGCATCTTTTTACGTGCCGAAGGTTTGCGAAATGCCCCCAACCACTGCAAAACATCATATTGGGTCTAATCGAGTAGAATGGATGTTTTCGTTGCGAAATCATATTCGCAACTTCGGTACCCCGAAATAGTGCATTCAGGCCTGAAACACAAGTTTCGCATCTTTTTAGGTACCGAAGGCTTGCGAAATGCCCCCAACCACTGCAAAACATCATTTTGGGTCTAATGGAGTAGAATGGATGTTTTCGTTGCGAAACTATATTCGCAACTTCGGTACCTCGAAATAGTGCATTCAGGCCCGAAACACAAGTTTCGCATCTTTTTACGTGCCGAAGGTTTGCGAAATGCTCCCAACCACTACAAAACATCATTTTGGGTCTAATGGAGTTGAATGGATGTTTTTGTTGCGAAACCATTTTCGTAACTTCAGTACCCTGAAATAGTGCATTCAGGTTCGAAACACAAGTTTCGCATCTTTTTACGTGCTGATGGTTTGCGAAATGCTCCCAACCAATGCAAAACATTATTTTGGGTCTAATGGACTAGAATGGATGTTTTCGTTGCGAAACCATATTCGCAACTTCAGTACCATGAAATAGTGCATTTAGGTTCGAAACACAAGTTTTGCATCGTTTTACGTGCTGAAGGTTTGCGAAATCCTCCCAACCACTACAAAACATCATTTTTGGTCTAATAGAGTAGAATGGATGTTTTCGTTGCGAAACCATATTCGCAACTTCGGTACCACGAAATAGTGCATTCAGGCTCGAAACACAAGTTTCGCATCTTTTTACGTGCCGATGGTTTGCGAAACACTCCCAACCACTGCAAAACATCATTTTGGATCTAATGGAGTAGAATGGATGTTTTCGTTGCGAAACTATATTCGCAACTTCGGTACCTCGAAATAGTGCATTCAGGCCCGAAACACAAGTTTCGCATCTTTTTACGTGCCGAAGGTTTGCGAAATGCTCCCAACCACTACAAAACATCATTTTGGGTCTAATGGAGTTGAATGGATGTTTTTGTTGCAAAACCATTTTCGTAACTTCAGTACCCTGAAATAGTGCATTCAGGTTCGAAACACAAGTTTCGCATCTTTTTACGTGCTGATGGTTTGCGAAATGCTCCCAACCAAAGCAAAACATCATTTTGGGTCTAATGGACTAGAATGGATGTTTTCGTTGCGAAACCATATTCGCAACTTCAGTACCATGAAATAGTGCATTCAGGTTCGAAACACAAGTTTTGCATCGTTTTACGTGCTGAAGGTTTGCGAAATCCTCCCAACCACTACAAAACATCATTTTTGGTCTAATAGAGTAGAATGGATGTTTTCGTTGCGAAACCATATTCGCAACTTCGGTACCACGAAATAGTGCATTCAGGCTCGAAACACAAGTTTCGCATCTTTTTACGTGCCGATGGTTTGCGAAATACTCCCAACCACTGCAAAACATCATTTTGGATCTAATGGAGTAGAATGGATGTTTTCGTTGCGAAACTATTTTCGCAACTTCGGTACTACGAAATAGTGCATTCAAGCCTGAAACACAAGTTTCACATCTTTTTACGTGCTGAAGGTTTGCCAAATGCTCCCAACCATTGCAAAACATCATTTTGGGTCTAATGGAGCTGAATGGATGTTTCTGTTACGAAACCATTTTCGTAACTTCAGTACCCCGAAATAGTATATTCTGGCCCAAAACACAAGTTTCGTATGTTTTAACGTGCTGAATGTTTGCGAAATACTCCTAGCCACTGCAAAACATCATTTTCGGTCTAATGGAGTAGAATGGATGTTTTCATTGCGAAACCATTTTCGTAACTTCGGTACCCCAAAATAGTGTATTCAAGCCCGAAACACAAGTTTCGCATCTTTTTACGTGCCGAAGGTTTCCAAAATGCTCCCAACCACTAGAATACATCATTTTGGGTCTAATCGAGTAGAATGGATGTTTTCGTTGCGAAACCATATTCGCAACTTCGGTACCACGAAATTGTACATTCCGGCTAGAAACACAAGTTTCGCATCTTTTTACGTGCCGAAGGTTTGCGAAATGCCCCCAACCACTGCAAAACATCATATTGGGTCTAATCGAGTAGAATGGATGTTTTCGTTGCGAAATCATATTCGCAACTTCGGTACCCCGAAATAGTGCATTCAGGCCTGAAACACAAGTTTCGCATCTTTTTAGGTGCCGAAGGCTTGCGAAATGCCCCCAACCACTGCAAAACATCATTTTGGGTCTAATGGAGTAGAATGGATGTTTTCGTTGCGAAACTATATTCGCAACTTCGGTACCTCGAAATAGTGCATTCAGGCCTGAAACACAAGTTTCGCATCTTTTTACGTGCCGAAGGTTTGCGAAATGCTCCCAACCACTACAAAACATCATTTTGGGTCTAATGGAGTAGAATGGATGTTTTTGTTGCGAAACCATTTTCGTAACTTCAGTACCCTGAAATAGTGCATTCAGGTTCGAAACACAAGTTTCGCATGTTTTTACGTGCTGATGGTTTGCGAAATGCTCCCAACCAATGCAAAACATCATTTTGGGTCTAATGGACTAGAATGGATGTTTTCGTTGCGAAACCATATTCGCAACTTCAGTACCATGAAATAGTGCATTCAGGTTCGAAACACAAGTTTTGCATCGTTTTACGTGCTGAAGGTTTGCGAAATCCTCCCAACCACTACAAAACATCATTTTTGGTCTAATAGAGTAGAATGGATGTTTTCGTTGCGAAACCATATTCGCAACTTCGGTACCACGAAATAGTGCATTCAGGCTCGAAACACAAGTTTCGCATCTTTTTACGTGCCGATGGTTTGCGAAACACTCCCAACCACTGCAAAACATCAATTTGGATCTAATGGAGTAGAATGGATGTTTTCGTTGCGAAACTATTTTCGCAACTTCGGTACTACGAAATAGTGCATTCAAGCCCGAAATACAGTTTCGCATCTTTTTACGTGCTGAAGGTTTGCCAAATGCTCCCAACCATTGCAAAACATCATTTTGGGTCTAATGGAGCTGAATGGATGTTTCTGTTGCGAAACCATTTTCGTAACTTCTGTACCCCGAAATAGTATATTCTGGCCCGAAACACAAGTTTCGTATGTTTTAACGTGCCGAATGTTTGCGAAATACTCCCAGCCACTGCAAAACATCATTTTCGGTCTAATGGAGTAGAATGGATGTTTTCATTGCGAAACCATTTTCGTAACTTCGGTACCCCAAAATTGTGTATTCAAGCCCGAAACACAAGTTTCGCATCTTTTTACGTGCCGAAGGTTTCCAAAATGCTCCCAACCACTATAATACATCATTTTGGGTCTAATCGAGTAGAATGGATGTTTTCGTTGCGAAACCATATTCGCAACTTCGGTACCTTGAAATAGTGCATTCAGGCTCGAAACACAATTTCGCATCTTTTTACGTGCTGATGGTTTGCAAAATGCTCCCAACCACTGCAAAACATCATTTTGGGTCTAATGGAGTAAAATGGATGTTTTTGTTGTGAAACCATATTCGCAACTTTGGTACCACGAAATAGTGCATTCAGGCCAGAAACACAAGTTTCACATCTTTTTACGTGCCGAAGGTTTGCGAAATACCCCCAACCACTGCAAAACATCATATTGGGTCTAATAGAGTAGAATAGATGTTTTCATTGCGAAATCATATTCGCAACCTCGGTACCCAAAATAGTGTATTCAGGCCCGAAACACAAGTTTCGCATCTTTTTCCGTGCCGAAGGTTTGCGAAATGCCCCCAACCACTGCAAAACATCATTTTGGGTCTAATGGAGTAGAATGGATGTTTTCGTTGCGAAACCATATTCGCAACTTCAGTACCACAAAATAGTGCATTCAGGCCCGAAACACAAGTTTCGCATCTTTTTATGTGCCGAAGGTTTGCGAAATGCTCCCAACAACTACAAAACATCATTTTGGGTCTAATGGAGTTGAATGGATGTTTTTGTTGCAAAACCATTTTCGTAACTTCAGTACCCCGAAATAGTGCATTCAGGTTCGAAACACAAGTTTCGCATCTTTTTACGTGCTGATGGTTTGCGAAATGCTCCCAACCGCTGCAAAACCTCATTTTGGGTCTACTGGACTAGAATGGATGTTTTCGTTGGGAAACCATATTCGCAACTTCAGTACCATGGAATAGTGCATTCAGGTTCGAAACACAAGTTTCGCATCGTTTTACGTGCCGAAGGTTTGCGAAATCCTCCCAAGCACTGCAAAACATCATTTCGGGTCTAATGGACTAGAATGGATGTTTTCGTTCCGAAACCTTATTCGCAACTTCGGTACCACGAAATAGTGCATTCAGGCCCGAAACACAAGTTTCGCATCTTTTTACGTGCCGATGGTTTGCGAAATGCCCCCAACCACTGCAAAACATCATTTTGGATCTAATGGAGTAGAATGGAGGTTTTCGTTGCGAAACTATATTCGCAACTTTGGTACCACGAAATAGTGCATTCAGGCCCGAAACACAAGTTTCACATCTTTTTACGTGCCGAAGGTTTGCCAAATGCTCCCATCCACTGCAAAACATCATTTTGTGTCTAATGGAGCTGAATGGATGTTTCTGTTGCGAAACCATTTTCGTAACTTCAGTACCCCGAAATAGTGTATTCAAGCCCGAAACACAAGTTTCGCATGTTTTTACGTGCCGAACGTTTGCGAAATGCTCCCAGCCACTGCAAAACATCATTTTGGGTCTAATGGAGTAGAATGGATGTTTTCGTTGCGAAACCATTTTCGTAACTTCGGTACCCCGAAATAGTGTATTCATGCCCAAACACACAAGTTTTGCATCTTTTTACGTGCCGAAGGTTTGCAAAATGCTCCCAACCACTACAATACATCATTTTGGGTCTAATGGAGTAGAATGGATGTTTTCATTGCGAAACCATATTCACAACTTCGGTACCACGAAATAGTGCATTCAGGCTAGAAACACAAGTTTTGCATCTTTTTACGTGCCGAAGGTTTGCGAAATGCCCCCAACCATTGCAAAACATCATATTGGGTCTAATCGAGTAGAATGGATGTTTTCATTGCGAAATCATATTAGCAACTTCGGTACCACGAAATAGTGTATTCAGGCCCGAAATACAAGTTTCGCACCTTTTTACGTGCCGATGGTTTGCGAACTGCCACCAACCACTGCAAAACATCATTTTGGATCTAATGGAGTAGAATGGAGGTATTCGTTGCGAAACTATATTCGCAACTTCGGTACCACGAAATAGTGCATTCAGGCCCGAAACACAAGTTTCGCATCTTTTTACGTGCCGAAGGTTTGCCAGATGCTCCCAACCACTGCAAAACATCATTTTGGGTCTAATGGAGCTGAATGGATGTTTCTGTTGCGAAACCATTTTTGTAACTTCAGTACCCCGAAATCGTGTATTCAGGCCCGAAACATAAGTTTCGCATGTTTTTACGTGCCGAATGTTTGCGAAATGCTCCCAGCCACTGCAAAACATCATTTTGTGTCCAACGGAGTAGATTGGATGTTTTCGTTGCGAAACCATTTTCGTAACTTCGGTACCCCGAAATAGTGTATTCATGCCCGAAACACAAGTTTTGCATCTTTTTACGTGCCGAAGGTTTGCAAAATGCTCCCAACCACTACAATACATCATTTTGGGTCTAATGGAGTAGAATGGATGTTTTCGTTGCGAAACCATTTTCGCAACTTCGGTACCCCGAAATAGTGTATTCAGGCCCGAAACACAAGTTTCGCATCTTTTTACGTGTCGAAGGTTTGCGAAATGCCCCCAACCACTGCAAAACATCATTTTTGGTCTAATGGTCTAGAATGGATGTTTTCATTGCGAAACCATATTCGCAACTTCAGCACCACGAAATAGTGCCTTCAGGCCCGAAACACAAGTTTCGCATCTTTTTACGTACCGAAGGTTTGCGAAATGCTCCCAACCACTAGAAAACATCATTTTGGGTCTAATGGAATTGAATGGATGTTTTTGTTGCGAAATCATTTTCGTAACTTCAGTACCCCGAAATAGTGCATTCAGGTTGAAAACACAAGTTTCGCATCTTTTTGCGTGCTGATGGTTTGCGAAATGCTCCCAACCACTGCAAAACATCATTTTGGGTCTAATGGACTAGAATGGATGTTTTCATTGCGAAACCATATTCGCAACTTCAGTACCACGAAATAGTGCATTCAGGTTCGAAACATAAGTTTCGCATCTTTTTACGTGCTGATGGTTTGCGAAATGCTCCCAACCACTGCAAAACATCATTTTGGGTCTACTGGACTAGAATGGATGTTTTCGTTGGGAAACCATATTCGCAACTTCAGTACCATGGAATAGTGCATTCAGGTTCGAAACACAAGTTTCGCATCGTTTTACGTGCCGAAGGTTTGCGAAATCCTCCCCAGCTCTGCAAAACATCATTTTGGGTCTAATGGACTAGAATGGATGTTTTCGTTCCGAAATCATATTCGCAACTTCGGTACCACAAAATAGTGCATTCAGGCCCGAAACACAAGTTTCGCATCTTTTTACGTGCCGATGGTTTGCGAAATGCCCCCAACCACTGCAAAACATCATTTTGGATCTAATGGAGCGGAATGGAGGTTTTTGTTGCGAAACTATATTCGCAACTTCGGTACCACGAAATAATGCATTCAGGCCCGAAACACAAGTTTCGCATCTTTTTACGTGCCGAAGGTTTGCCAAATGCTCCCAACCACTGCAAAACATCATTTTGGGTCTAATGGTGCTGAATGGATATTTCTGTTGCGAAACCATTTTCGTAACTTCAGTACCCCGAAATAGTGTATTCAAGCCCGAAACACAAGTTTCGCATGTTTTCACGTGCCGAACGTTTGCGAAATGCTCCCTGCCACTGCAAAACATCATTTTGGGTCTAATGGAGTAGAATGGATGTTTTCGTTACGAAACCGTTTTCGTAACTTCGGTACCCCGAAATATTGTATTCATGCCCGAAACACAAGTTTTGCATCTTTTTACGTGCCGAAGGTTTGCAAAATGCTCCCAACCACTACAATACATCATTTTGGGTCTAATGGAGTAGAATGGATGTTTACATTGCGAAACCATATTCGCAACTTCGGTACCACGAAATACTACATTCAGGCTAGAAACACAAGTTTTGCATCTTTTTACGGTCCGAAGGTTTGCGAAATGCCCCCAACCACTGCAAAACATCATAGTGGGTCTAATCGAGTAGAATGGATGTTTTCATTGCGAAATCATATTCGCAACTTCGGTACCCCGAAATAGTGTATTCAGGCCCGAAACACTAGTTTCGCATCTTTTTACGTGCCGATGGTTTGTGAAATGCCCCCAACCACTGCAAAACATCATTTTGGATCTAATGGAGTAGAATGGAGGTTTTCGTTGCGAAACTATATTCGCAACTTCGGTACCACGAAATAGTGCATTCAGGCCCGAAACACAAGTTTCGCATCTTTTTACGTGCCGAAGGTTTGCCAAATGCTCCCAACCACTGCAAAACATCATTTTGGGTCTAATGGAGCTGAATGGATGTTTCTGTTGCGAAACCATTTTCGTAACTTCAGTACCCCGAAATAGTGTATTCAGAACCGAAACACAAGTTTCGCATGTTTTTACGTGCCGAATGTTTGCAAAATGCTCCCAGCCACTGCAAAACATCATTTTGTGTCTAATGGAGTAGAATGGATGTTTTCGTTGCGAAACCATTTTGTAACTTCGGTACCCCGAAATAGTGTATTCAGGCCCGAAACACAAGTTTCGCATCTTTTTACGTGTCGAAGGTTTGCGAAATGCCCCCAACCACTGCAAAACATCATTTTGGGTCTAATGGACTAGAATGGATGTTTCTGTTGCGAAACCATATTCGCAACTTCAGTACCACGAAATAGTGCATTCAGACCCGAAACACAAGTTTCTCATCTTTTTACGTGCCGAAGGTTTGTGAAATGCTCCCAACCACTAGAAAACATCATTTTGGGTCTAATGGAGTTGAATGGATGTTTTTGTTGCGAAATCATTTTCGTAACTTCAGTACCCCGAAATAGTGAATTCAGGTTCGAAACACAAGTTTCGCATCTTTTTACGTGCTGATGGTTTGCGAAATGCTCCCAACCACTGCAAAACATCATTTTGGGTCTAATGGACTAGAATGGATGTTTTTGTTGTGAAAGCATATTCGCAACTTCAGTACCACGAAATAGTGCATTCAGGTTCGAAACACAAGTTTCGCATCTTTTTACGTGCTGATGGTTTGCGAAATGCTCCCAACCACTGCAAAACATCATTTTGGGTCTACTGGACTAGAATGGATGTTTTCGTTGGGAAACCATATTCGCAACTTCAGTACCATGGAATAGTGCATTCAGGTTCGAAACACAAGTTTCGCATCGTTTTACGTGTCGAAGATTTGCGAAATCCTCCCCAGCACTGCAAAACATCATTTTGGATCTAATGGACTAGAATGGGTGTTTTCGTTCCGAAACCATATTCGCAACTTCGGTACCACGAATAGTGCATTCAGGCCCGAAACACAAGTTTCGCATCTTTTTACGTGCCGATGGTTTGCGAAATGCCCCCAACCACTGCAAAACATCATTTTGGATCTAATGGAGTAGAATGGAGGTTTTCGTTGCGAAACTATATTCGCAACTTCGGTACCACGAAATAGTGCATTCAGGCCCGAAACACAAGTTTCGCATTTTTTTACGTGCCGAAGGTTTGCCAAATGCTCCCAACCACTGCAAAACATCATTTTGGGTCTAATGGAGCTGAATGGATGTTTCTGTTGCGAAACCATTTTCATAACTTCAGTACCCCGAAATAGTGTATTCAAGCCCGAAACACAAGTTTCGCATGTTTTTACGTGCCGAACGTTTGCGAAATGCTCCCAGCCACTACAAAACATCATTTTGGGTCTAATGGAGTAGAATGGATGTTTTCGTTGCGAAACCATTTTCGTAACTTCGGTACCCCGAAATAGTGTATTCATGCCCGAAACACAAGTTTTGCATCTTTTTACCTGCCGAAGGTTTGCAAAATGCTCCCAACCACTACAATACATCATTTTTGGTCTAATGGAGTAGAATGGATGTTTTCATTGCGAAACCATATTTGCAACTTCGGTACCACAAAATAGTGCATTCAGGCTAGAAACACAAGTGTTGCATCTTTTTACGTGCCGAAGGTTTGCGAAATGCCCCCAACCACTGCAAAACATCATATTGGGTCTAATCGAGTAGAATGGATGTTTTCATTGCGAAATCATATTCGCAACTTCGGTACCCCGAAATAGTGTATTCGGGCCCGAAACACAAGTTTCGCACCTTTTTACATGTCGATGGTTTGCGAAATGCCCCCAACCACTGCAAAACATCATTTTGTGTCTAATGGAGTAGAATAGATGTTTTCGTTGCGAAACTATTTTCGTAACTTCGGTACCACAAAATAGTGTATTCATGCCCGAAACACAAGTTTTGCATCTTTTTACGTGCCGAAGGTTTGCAAAATGCTCCTAACCACTACAATACATCATTTTGGGTCTAATGGAGTAGAATGGATGTTTTCGTTGCGAAACCATTTTCGCAACTTCGGTACCCCGAAATAGTGTATTCAGACCCGAAACACAAGTTTCGCATCTTTTTACGTGTCGAAGGTTTGCGAAATGCCCCCAACCACTGCAAAACATCATTTTGGGTCTAATGGACTAGAATGGATGTTTTCATTGCGAAACCATATTCGCAACTTCAGTACCACGAAATAGTGCATTCAGGCCCGAAATACAAGTTTCGCATCTTTTTACGTGCCGAAGGTTTGCGAAATGCTCCCAACCACTAGAAAACATCATTTTGGGTCTAATGGAGTTGAATGGATGTTTTTGTTGCGAAATCATTTTCGTAACTTCAGTACCCCGAAATAGTGCATTCAGGTTCGAAACACAAGTTTCGCATCTTTTTACGTGCTTATGGTTTGCGAAATGCTCCCAACCATTGCAAAACATCATTTTGGGTCTAATGGACTAGAATGGAGGTTTTCGTTGCGAAACCATATTCGCAACTTCAGTACCACGAAATAGTGCATTCAGGTTCGAAACACAAGTTTCGCATCGTTTTACGTGCTGAAGGTTTGCAAAATCCTCCCAACCTCTGCAAAACATCATTTTGGGTCTAATGGAGTAGAATGGATGTTTTCGTTGTGAAACCATATTCGCAACTTCGGTACCACGAAATAGTGCATTCAGGCTCGAAACACAAGGTTTGCTTCTTTTTACATGCCGATGGTTTGCGAAATGCTCCCAACCACTGCGAAACATCATTTTGGATCTAATGGAGTAGAATGGATGTTTTCGTTGCGAAACTATATTCGCAACTTCGGTACCACGAAATAGTGCATTCAGGCCCGAAACACAAGTTTCACATCTTTTTACGTGCCGAAGGTTTGCCAAATGCTCCCAACCACTGCAAAACATCATTTTGGGTCTAATGGAGCTGAATGGATGTTTCTGTTGCGAAACTATTTTCGTAACTTCAGTACCCCAAAATAGTGTATTCAGGCCCGAAACACAAGTTTCGTATGTTTTTATGTGCCGAACGTTTGCGAATTGCTCCCAGCCACTGCAAAATATCATTTTGGGTCTAATGGAGTAGAATGGATGTTTTCGTTGCGAAACCATTTTCGTAACTTCGGTTCCCCTGTAGGATCGATGGCCTATAGAAGGAGGGTTGAATATGGGCCTTCTTCAATTTTCTAGAACAAGGAACAAACCTTAACCTAGATCTCTAGTGTTGCCCATCTAAAAAGGTTTCTCCCTACCAACTAAGCACACTAACAACAATGTTCCTTAGCAAGAATCACACTAACATGTGAAAGGCACCCTAGTCAAGAAAGCAACAAGCAAAGCAAACTAGAGGGAGCAAAAGCAAAGGAACTTAAGAGCTGAAAGTAAATGCGGAATTAAGTGCAAGAAGGTAGAAAGGGAGGACACGAGACAACTGAATTTTTTCCCGTGGTATCGAGAAGTTGACACTTCTCCCTAATCCACGTTGGAGCACTCACAAAGAGTTTTGCTCCCCCTCAAGCCACTTAGACTTGAGTGCTCACTAAGAGTACCCGTTCTCCATCTCTGGAATGGTGGGTCTCAATCCATTTATACCAAGAACTTCCCGGGGCTCCCACAATCTCCAAGAACTCACCAAGAACCCCAATCACCGAGACCGTCTAGGAGCCGTCAAACTCCAAGAGTAACAAGCTCACAACCTTTCACTTGACCAATGCACTCAGCTATGCTAATGAAAGAAACCCTCTTGGCTAGGAAGATGAAATCCAAATGATCAAAGCACTAACTCTCCTTCTCCTTGGCTGCTGTGGTTCTTCAGAGTGGCAAAGGCTTTTCAAGAGACGCAGGGGGGTCCAATTTATAGGCCTAGCAAGGGAGGCAAGTCCTCTGAAAAGTAGTACCGTCGGATGATCCGGTAGTTCCCCCTGCGACAGCGTCGGTTCATCCGGTCACTCTGTATCTCGAATTATAGCCGTTGAACTCGAACGCTGTACCACTTCATCCGACGCTCACACTGTTGTAGCGTCGGTTTATCCGGTGCTGAAGCATCCTTACTTAAAACATCTCTGCGTAGAATAAATAGGGTCGCCGGATGAATCGCTGATGGAGTCCATGTGCGTCGGTTCATCCGATGCTGAAGCAGGTTCACTCGGTGCGTCTCTGTTAGAAAAATATGCATGCGCCGGATGAACCGCTGCCTCGACCGTCGCTTCATCCGGTGCTGAAGGCCTTGACTTGATTTGTCACTGTTACCAAACCCTAGGTCATCGGATGAACCAATGCATCTGCTGATACACCGTCGTTTCATCCGGTGCTATTGAATTATGTTGGGTCTTTCACATCAATCATCCGATGTAACTAAATTTGATAGCGTCGGATAATCTGGCGCGCCCTTTTCAGTTTCAACTCATCCAATTCAATCTCCTTTGAGTTTTTCTTCAAGTCTTTTGCTTCTATAGTGTTTCCATGAGTGTCTTGAGCTGTTTAGTGACCAAGGAACTTGAGAGTGGATAATTATGGCATAGCATTTGGCATGGTCAAGCTACTCAAGTGTGAACCCCTCTTTATAGTACGGTCAAACACTACAAACTGGCAAATCCAAGTGTCCTTCATCTCCTTGTGACACTTGGAACTAGAAATGTCCTTAGCCTTGTAGTCTTTGTCCATTGATCATCCATTAATTCAAATTGAGGGGTCTCTTTTCATTAATTACTTATGACAATAACCCAAAGATAAATCTGCTACAAAACAAAGGTTAGTCACAAGTATATGGTTGTCATTTATCACCGAAACACACCCTTACCAAAGGTGCGGTGGGGCCTTGAAGCTTACAATCTCCCCCTTTTTGGTGATAGATGACAACACAAGTAGAGATACACGAAAATTTGAAATTAAAGCGTAAACTCAACAACTAATGCATGAAAGAGATAAGCACAAGCACACATGCATTAATTAAACAAACACACAAGCATGAGTAGACATGTAAACCAACAACATACACAAGATCCAAATACATGTCTCATCATGAACTCCAAGAAACATACAAGGGGCACAAAAACTCACAAAACAAACTCCCAAGCTCCCCCTATCTCTACTCCCCCTATCTATCTCCCCCTTTGGCAACAAGCACCAAAAAGGGTCCTAATCCTGCTGAGGCGGAGGAGAAGTCGGTGGCGTCGAGGCGTCCTGGTGGTGGTCGGAGTGAGGAGCGACGTGGTACCCAGAGGTGTCACCGTCATCGGACTCGAACCCTGACAGCTCTGAAGAGCGGACCGGTGAAGATCTGACAGGTGATGCGATACGAGCTGTGTCAGTGCCGGTAGAGGTGGGAAGCGCCTGAGAGCTCACAGCTGCCATCTCGGACTCGATCTGCTGAGTGATAGAGCGAAGAGTGGTATCCTCCTGATCGAGTCGCTCTGCCTGAGGAGTAGCCATGGAAGGCATGGGCGAGGTGAACCCCAGAGAAGGACGTGCTGGTGTCTCGAAGATCAGTGGTCCTGTCGGGAAAGGAGACATCAGCTGGGTCGATGGAGTCTGAGAAAACTGTCCTGCCCTGAGCTGCTCAAGTAGTGTCGTCATCTGTGGAGTCGCGAGCTGCTGAGTAGTGAACATCCCAGACGGAAGGAGTGGTGAAGCTAAGATCGAGACCGTCGGGATCGGGAGGCTCACCAAACTGACAGGAGGTACTGAAATGGCCGGCTCAGGCTGAAGAAGCTGCTGAGCCGGGAGAGACGGAAGCTGAAGCCCCGTGTGCTGGAAGAGCTGACCCAAGCAAGTGGACATGTATGAGAACATCAGAGCAGTCATCATCTGGTGCTGCTGTAGCTGCTGCCTCTGAGCCTCCTGCTGCTGCTCGAACTGCAACCTCTGTTCCTCCTGCTGCTGGTGTATAATGTCGAGTATAACCTGATGTGCCTCCTGGTGCCTCTGAAACTGCGCCTGCATCTCGCGCTGCATCTCCATCGTGGCCTTCGACTGATCGGCCAAGGACTGAATCACAGAAGCTAAGGCGTCGGGCTGAGTGACCTGAGAGGTGGAGATAGGTGGAATCAGCGACTCAACCTCTCTCTGTCCTGGCAGACTGGAGCCCCCAGCCTCGTCGTCATGAGCACAACGAGTACAGAAGACGTGCTGTGGCTCAGGCTCAAAGTCAGGCGCAAAGTCCTCATCCTCGTTCGAGTCCTCCTCTGTGTCAGTGGCAAGGTACGCGGGCAGAGGCCCCTCAGCTAGAGCAAGTAGCTCGTCCTGTCAAGCGGCCTCATCCATCACTGTCTCAGCGGCAGCACGAGCCTGGAGGTCCTCTACTGCTCGTCTCTGTCCCCTGGGTCCCTGCCTCCTGTCCCCTGGCATCGGCGGCTGGTATGTCTTGAACACGTATCAGGAACGCTCCAAGACAGAGATATATCTCTGAGATTCCAACCGCGAGAGTATCCAACTAATCCAGTGGGCAAAAGGAAACTGCCGTGTCATACCCATCCCATCCATAATAGCATCCTCAATCTCACTGAGCAGGATATCCATGATATCGAACGGCCGGTGAGTCATGATATAGAGAAGTATCCACTACTGGACTCCGGTGATTGACTCTGCATTCCCCATCCTAAAAAGAAGGGACCTCCTGAGTGCAAAATGGACCACGTAGGCCTCACGTGTCAGCCTGTCAGGAGTCCGAGGGGTGCCGGGGAGGAAAGGCTGCTGAAACAAGAAGTTGATCTCCTCGTGTGGTGGTACAATAGGAGAGTGAGCACGACGAGGAGCCTCAACATCGGGCTAGGCCAGGTAGTGTATTGAAGTGTCGTCGACCTGAACCCCAAGGAACTCTGCTATCCCCTCTCGAGTGAGTCTGTACTGCTGCCCCATGAACATAAACCTGATAGAGAGCCGGGCATCCTCAACATAGACCGTGGAGTAGAACACTCTGACCCACTCTGGCACGTAACGTGGCCTCTCACTGACCAGAGCTGCAAGTCCCAGTAGGTAGTCGAAGTGTGGGAGTATCGGGACTCCTGCTGCTGCTGCCCTGAGTGCTGTCCACTGTAGCATCCTGTGCTGGCTCAACTATGATCCCTTCCTGACATAGGAGGCATAGAAGCTCTCCTGAAGAATAGTCCAGAACCTAGGGTCATAATTCTTTCTCTGAGGAGGGAACCACTCGTCCTCCGTAACAAACCTCAACTTCTGGATCTTCGGACCAGAAAGGCTCCTCAGATCACGGAGGTAGACCCCGAAGGCCTCAGCTCGCTGTGCACCAATACGGATCTCAGGTCCCTCTCTAGAATGATCCTCCTGATCCTGCTCCACCTGCTGCTCTGCTGCTGTCCTCCTCTGCCTCGGAGTCGGCTGAGCCTGAGTGTGTCCACCACGAGTTTGAGGACCGGTACGTGGTGCAGACGAAGGTGACTGTGTCTCTGTCTCTGTCTGCCTGGTACCAGTGCGGCCTGAACGCCGTAACGGCTGCTGCTCATGGGGCTACTCCCCCTGACCCTGTGCACTGCTGCCAATCCGAATCCCCCTCTGTGGCTGACCCTCGGTGTCGGGCACTTGGAGCACATGATCCCACTCCTTTTCCTGTCTGGTCTTCTTCTTCTTCGGCTCAACAACGGCCTTGCCCTTCCTCTTGTCACCTGCCATCTGTCAGAGAAATGATGGAAGATTATAGAATGGTGAGCAAGGTATATAAACGAGAATAAATATCTAAGGGAAGAGTTCCTTAAGCAAAGCATATGAGTAGATAGAGCCTAAGCATGCATCCTAGAAGATGATCATGGCAAAAGATAAAGAGAAGATTCTAGGACAGTCCTTAGGTGCACAAGATGTGTATGTGTGAGCAAACCCATGAAAAAGAGTTACTGACAGAGATATGGTATGTATCGAGCAAGATCAGTACAACATCTCAAAGAGTAAGTGACAGATATGGCATGAAAGTCATGAAACAGAGCAAGAACAGCTTATGGCTCAAGAACAGGGCATGAACAGAGCATCTACAGGGCATGAACAGGACAGAAACAGGGTAATACAGTACCCGCAGAGCTCTATTTCTAAGAGATTTAGCAAAGCTAGATGAAAAAGAGCCCTAATCCTGAACAAATGAGCACTGGAGATGCAAAAGAAGCAGCACAGCTCAGAATCATGGTCTAATTCCCCAGAATTACCAGCCAAAATCCTAAACAGTACATGAACGGAGGAACTGGAGCAAGGGGGGAAGAAGACAGTGTTCACCACTGCACGGGATCATGACGAGAAACGGCAGTGGAGTTCGGCGGAGGCCTGTGCGAGCTTCAGGACGACGGCCGACGGGTCGCGGCGGCGTCGGCTACCCGGAATCGCCGGTGGCGGCCGCAAACCCTAGGTTAGGGTTTCGCGATGGCGCGCTCGATTTCACCCGGAGTAGACGGCGGCGCGGCAGCGGAGAAGGTCGGCGGTGAGCACAGATGGCCAGCGGAGGCACAGGTGCGGCGGTGAGGGGCCGCGGTGGCCGGCAGCGACACAAACGGTGGCGTACGGTTGCGTCGGGCGGATTTGAAATGAGTAGAAACAGCCCGAGGAAGATTATGACATGTGGGGCCATGCTGCAGAGAAGCGCCGGATGAACCGACAGTGAAAAACGTGCAGCGTTGGTGTATTCATCGGACGATATGGTCAAAAATGAGAAACGCATCACCGGATGATCCGATGGCCTGATTTTTAGATTCGTCAGATGAACAACACGCGGGTCTGAATTTGGCTTAGATTTCAGTAGCACCGGATGAACCGCTGCATCCATAGAGGTGAGCGTCGGTTCATCCGATGATAGCTAACAGAGGCGCGTGAGGCAAAATTCAAACTGACCCGGCCACTGGATGAACCGACGCTGGAACCTATATAGCAGTGGTTTATCCGGTGAAGATAAAAATAGAATGTTGAACTAAAGCTTATTTTTGATCCGACAAATGCCACACACAAGCCAACTCAATCACATTTTTGGATCAATCCTGAGTGACAACCTCACCCCTCAAGCACTCCTTTGCAAAATAGAGGTATATACACCATAGATTCCCTTCAAGGGATAGACCTTATAAATTTTTGAAAAATAGGCGAATAAGATCCAAAAAGGGAATGTATGAGTCATTGCCTTTGAACTTAGAGATAGAAACTTTAAGCTCGTTAGGACATAACTCAATAGGCATTAAGCACCATCATTTGTCTTAGCACACTTTTGGAGATGTTGATTTGCATTGAACGCTAAGCAACTTTCTCATAGTGTGATTTTCCTTTGTGACACCTCTCACGCAATGCTATGCAAGAACAAATGCATGAAAATAGATATGAATGCATACTATATGACAAGCAAAGATGCAAAGCGGAAAGATAAACTATCTTGCCAAGTTTGAACCCTTGTTAAGCTTACTCATGGTGAGCCTTTCAACATGCCTTGAGCGAAATTTTGGAACCACCGGCTCAAGCAAGACCCATACTCACCACTATCTTAACAAGGTTATACAAGCCCCTACATCATGTACATATGCAAATGCAAACTATATGACAAGCATCACATGATGTTAGACGCATCAAGCACATTTAATTCACTCCTTAGCCTACAAAAGGTATTTTCATCAAGAGGCTTAGTGAATATATCCGCCAATTGTTCCTCGGAGCGAACACCACAAAGGAGAATATCACCTTTAGCCACATGGTCTCGCAAGAAGTGATGGCGGATATCAATGTGCTTGGTGCGTGAGTGTTGAACCGGGTTGTTAGCAATTTTTACGGTACTTTCATTGTCACAAAGGAGAGGAACCCTATCTAGGACCACACCATAATCCAAGAGGCTTTGCTTCATATAGAGGATTTGAGCATAACAAGCCCCGGCGGAAATGTATTCCGCCTCCGCGGAGGATAAGGCCACGGAGTTTTGCTTCTTAGAGGACCAAGCAACCAAAGATCGACCTAGCAAATGACACCCACCCGAAGTGCTCTTACGGTCTACTCGACATCCGGCAAAATCCGAATTCGAATAACCCAAGAGCTCAAAGCAAGCACCATGGGGGTACCACAAGCCAATACTAGGTGTGTATTTTAAGTATCTAAGGATCCTTTTCAAAGCACTTAGGTGAGATTCTTTAGGGTTGGCTTGAAACCGAGCACACATGCAAACACTAAACATGATATCGAGCCTAGATGCGGTAAGATAAAGAAGAGAGCCGATCATAGAATGGTAAAGCTTTTGGTCAACCGGTTTACCTCCCTCATCTAAGTCGAGATGTCCATTGGTAGGCATTGGTGTCTTGATTGGCTTGCAATCATCCATCTTGAACTTCTTGAGAATATCATTGGTCTACTTTTCTTAATGGATGAAGGTTCCTTCCTTCAATTGCTTGATTTGAAACCCAAGGAAGAAGTTGAGCTCCCCAATCATAGACATCTCAAATTCCCTTGTCATGAGCTTACTAAAGTCCTTGCACACTTTAAGATTGATAGAGCCAAAGATGGTATCATCAACATAGATTTGACATATGAAGAGCTCTCCGTTGATGATCTTGGTGAATAGAGTATTGTCTACTCTTCCAATCTTGAAGCCTTCCTTGATGAGAAAATCCCGGAGCCTCTCATACCATGCCCTAGGAGCTTGCTTGAGTCCATACAAAGCCTTGATCAACCTATAGACATGGTTAGTATGTGTGGTATCTTCAAAACCGGGAGGTTGCTCAACATAGACTTCTTCATTGATGAAGCCATTTAAGACGGCACCCTTGACATCCATTTGGAACAATTTCATTTTGTGACAAGAGGTATAAGCAAGAAGGATACGGATTGCTTCAAGACATGCAACCGGAGCAAAGGTCTCCCCATAGTCCAAGCCTTCTACTTGCGAGTAGCCCTTGGCGACAAGCCTTGCCTTGTTCTTCACCACAACTCCATGTTCATCTTGCTTGTTTCGGTAGACCCACTTGGTGCCAATCACGTTCTTATTCTTGGGGCGCTCTACTAGGACCCAAACTTCATTTCTTGTGAAGTTGTTTAGCTCTTCTTGCATAGCCAAGATCTAATCCGGGTCCTCTAGAGCTTCCTCTATAGTAGTGGGTTCTACAAAAGAAACAAATGCATGATGTTTGCAAAACGAAGCATATTGTTTGCGGCGAGTACGTGTACCACCCTTGGGATCACCCAAGACAAGATCGATGGGGTGGTTTGATGAAGTCCTTGTACGCCTTTCAAGTGTGGTTGGATCGTCTTGAGGTTGCACTACTTCCGGTTCTTCTTCTCCTTGATCTTGGGTGTCTTGTGATGTAGGAGGTGGTCCATTTGAGGAAGATGGGCTTTCTTGTCTTGTACACCTTTGATAGTCATCATTATCATCATCGGAAGAGGATGAGTCTTCATGGTTGTGGGAAGTAGAAGGTGCATCATCATCCTCTTTGGGCTTGATGTCCCTAATAGCCATCTTCTTCATTGCTTCTCGTAGAGGTTCTTTTCCTACATCATCACAACAATAGCCATCTCCTTGGGAGCCATTAGATTCATCAAACTCCACGTCACATGTTTCTTCAATGGCACGTGTAGTGTTGTTGAATACTCTATATGCCTTGGAGTTTGATGCATAACTAAGAAACATACCCTCATCTACCCTACTCTCAAACTTCCCTAAGTGCTTCCTCTTCTTGTAAATGAAACACTTACACCCAAAGACTCGGAAGTAGGAGATGTTGGGCTTCCTCCCAATGAGAAGCTCATAGGGTGTCTTTATGAGTAGTCGATGGAGATACACCTTATTTGAAGCATGACATGCCGTGTTGATAGCTTCTGCCCAAAATCTTTGAGAGATACCATAGTCATCCAACATAGCTCTAGCTAATATGATGAGAGTCTTGTTCTTCCTTTCTACCACACCATTTTGTTGTGGTGTGTAGGTTGAAGAGAATTCATGCTTGACGCCTAGCTCATCACAATATTCTTCCACATTAGTGTTCCGGAATTCCGATCCATTGTCACTCTGAATCTTCACAATAGATGACTCAAATTCATTTTGAGCCCTTTTTGCAAAGTTCTTGAAGATCCCGAATGTTTTGCTCTTGTCCTCCATAAAGAATATCCAAGTGTAGCGTGAGTAATCATCAACAATGACAAGATAATAGAGATTACCCCCAAGACTCTTGTATGTAGTAGGGCCGAAGAGGTCCATGTGCAAGATTTCCAAAGGTCTTGAGGTAGATACATAAGCCTTCATAGGATGGTGACTTGCTACTTGCTTGCCGGCTTGACATGCTCCACACAACTTGTCCTTCTCAAATGTGACATCCTTCACACCAAGAACTAAACCTCTTTTGAAAGTCTTCTTGAGTTGACTCATGCCTATATGTGCAATACAACAATGCCATAGCCAACCCTTGGATGTCTTGGTGAAAAGACAAGTAGTCAAGTTTGCTTCATGAGAGGAGAAGTCCACAAGATAGATGTTTCCATGGCAAAAAACCTTTGAACACAACTTCATTAGATTTCTTGTTAGTAATTATAACTCCCTCATCATCAAACAAGCAAGATAAGCCAAGATCACAAAATTGTGCAATGGAAAGCAAGTTATAACTACAAGAGTCTACAAACAAAACATTGAAAAGAGAGAGATCTTTTGCTATGGTTATGTCACCCAAACCGGAAACTCTTCCTTTAGAATTATCACCAAAGGTGACTTGCTCATGATTCCCCGCATCATCCACTAGAGAGGTGAGCATTTTACTTTGGCCGGTCATGTGTTGCGTACATCCACTATCAAGGTCCCAATGACTTCCCCCGGCCTTGTAGTTCACCTACACACAAAGAGATCAAGTTGAAGATTTAGGAACCCAAGCAAGTTTGGGTCCAATCACATGAGTTACTAAAGCTTTGGGAACCCAAATTTGCCTAGGATGATTCACTTTAGCCTTGGTCCCTATGAACCTTGCCGCCACTTTGCCCTTGCTATTCTTCAACAACAAGAAATGGTTATTGTTGAACATAGAATGATAGTTGCAAGGTAATTTAGGCAAAGGACGTGAAGGTAAAGGACACTCCCTTGTGTGATGACCGGTGATGTTGCAATGTTGGCAATAAGACCCAACTTCCTTCACAAAGCATCCATATAGCTCCTTTGACTTGTGAGTCTCTTTGATGGGTTGAGGGAAGGAGCCAAGTCCCCTAGTGCCATAATCTCTTGCATTGTGATAGAGGATCTCCTTATGCAATGCTTCACCCTTGGCCATTTTCTTCACACAAGATCTTAGGCTTCTTACTTCCTCTTCAAGTGATTTCACCCTATCATGGTTAGTCTTGGAAGAGGAGGCAACATTCTCATGATTAGGCAAGATCTTAGGTTCTTCAATCAAATCATCACAAGAAGTAGAAGCATTTGTCTTAGTGATGTCTCTAGCAATTTCTTGCCCACTAGCACAAATAGCCTCATAAGCAAGCTCAATCTCTTGATACTTCATCTCTAAGACCACATGATCTGTCTTAAGCATCTTTTGACTTGACTCAAGAGACTTGTTAAGCACGGTTATATCATCATGTTCAACGATTAGCTCATTGTGCTTATCAAGTAACTTGTTGTGGTCATCTCTAAGTGACTTGTTAGACACTACCAAAGCTTCATGCTCTTTATTAAGGTCATTGTGTCGTACAAGCAACTCATCATTGGATAGCTTAAGCTTCTCATGGGTCTCTTCAAGAGCCTTGAGCTTACTCTTTTGTTTCTTGATCATGTCGGTGTATTGATCTAGAAGTCCCTTAAGAGCTTGAGGTGAAAGTTCATTATCACTATCCGATGAGTCACTATCTTCACTATCGCTCACTTTGGAGTGTTTAGCCATGAAGCACATAGGCGGTGGAGGGAGAGGAGGTTCTTCATCCTCCATGATCACAAGACCGGCAAACTCCTTGTTCTTCTCATCTTCACTTCCGCTTGATTCACTAGAAGTTTCACCATCCGTGATCCACTCATTTGCCAAGAGAGAACGATGACCACCCTTCTTCTTGTTGTAGGGCTTGCTAGAAGACTTCTTCTTGTATGAGTCCTTCTTGGAGTGCTTGTCATCCTTCTCATCATCATCATCATTGTTGTTCTTCTTGCTTGAGCTTGCCGCTCGCTTGTCGGGCTTGGGACAATCATATGATAGATGATCATAGCTTTGGCAATTGTAGCACTTCCTCTTGCCACCTTCACCACTTCTTCTTGATGAGCGAAACTTGTTCTTCTTAGGATCATAGTTGTAGCCCTTCTTGCCAATCTTGGAGAGCAATTTGGTGGTCCTCCTCATGAGGAAAGCAAGTTCACCATCATCTTCATCACTTGAGTCACTCTTGTCTTCACTTTCACTTGAAGAGGGAGGAGGCTTCGCTTTTGACATTGACTTGGGCTTGTCACTAGCCTTGAGTGCAAGATCCTTCTTGGAGCTTGATGTGGAAGAAGATCCTTCAATTTGACCCATCAAGAACATCTCATGAGATCGAATCTTGTTCACAACTTCGGTGATGGTGAGAGTTTTGAAGTCCTTCTCAAAGATGAGTGCCTTCACAATGTTGTACTTGGGCTTGGGAAGCGTTTGAAGAATTTTCCAAATAATTTCCTGCTCGGACACGTTAGCAATATCGAGAGTATTGATATTTTGAATAAGAACACCCATCCTAGAATACATTTCCTCTACACACTCATCATCCTTCATCTTAAACTCATTGAGCTCAACCTTAAGCAACTCATACTTCTCCTCACGAATTTTCTTGTTGCCTACATGGATTCTTTTGAGCTCTGTCCAAACCTCATGAGCGGTATCCAAGGCAAACACCCTATCAAACAAATCCTCCTCAAGAGTATCAAAGATAAAGTTTCTAGCACGATAGTTCCACTTAGCTTCACTTTCGGTGGGAACATTTGGAAAGGGATACATGGTGGTGATCCATGCATCATGGTGTTGTGCTTGAAGAAAGCTAGTCATTCTATGTGCCCAAAAAGTGAACCGTTTCCCCGCCAACTTGGGAGGGCCATTTCCACTCCCCTTGCCCATCTCTCTAGGCGGTTAAGCCACCAAAAAGAGAACCTAGGCTCTGATACCACTTGTAGGATCGATGGCCTATAGAGGGGGGGTTGAATATGGGCCTTCTTCAATTTTCTAGAACAAGGAACAAACCTTAACCTAGATCTCTAGTGTTGCCCATCTAAAAAGGTTTCTCCCTACCAACTAAGCACACTAACAACAATGTTCCTTAGCAAGAATCACACTAACATGTGAAAGGCACCCTAGTCAAGAAAGCAACAAACAAAGCAAACTAGAGGGAGCAAAAGCAAAGGAACTTAAGAGCTGAAAGTAAATGCGGAATTAAGTGCAAGAAGGTAGAAAGGGAGAACACGAGACAACCGAATTTTTTCCCGTGGTAGCGAGAAGTTGACGCTTCTCCCTAATCCATGTTGGAGCACTCACAAAGAGTTTTGCTCCCCCTCAAGCCACTTAGACTTGAGTGCTCACTAAGAGTACCCGTTCTCCATCTCCGGAATGGTGGGTCTCAATCCATTTACACCAAGAACTTCCTGGGGCTCCCACAATCTCCAAGAGCTCACCAAGAACCCCAATCACCGAGACCGTCTAGGAGCCGTCAAACTCCAAGAGTAACAAGCTCACAACCTTTCACTTGACCAATGCACTCAGCTATGCCAATGAAAGCACCTTGAAACCCTTGATTGCCAAGAAAGAAACCCTCTTGGCTAGGAAGATGAAATCCAAATGATCAAAGCACTAACTCTCCTTCCCCTTGGCTGAAGCATCCTTACTTAAAACGTCTCTGCGTAGAATAAACAGGGTCACCGGATGAACCGCTGATGGAGTCCATGTGCGTCGGTTCATCCGGTGCTGAAGCAGGTTCACTCGGTGCGTCTCTGTTAGAAATATATGCATGCGCCGGATGAACCGCTGCCTCGACCGTCGCTTCATCCGGTGCTGAAGGCCTTGACTTGATTTGTCACTATTACCAAACCCTAGGTCATCGGATGAACCGATGCATCTGCTGATACACCGTCATTTCATCCGGTGCTATTGAATTTTGCTGAGTCTTTCACATCAATCATCCGGTGCAACTAAATTTGATAGCGTCGGATAATCCGACGCGCCCTTTTCAGTTTCAACTCATCCAATTCAATCTCTTCTGAGTTTTTCTTCAAGTCTTTTGCATCCATAGTGTTTCCATGAGTGTCTTGAGCTGTCTAGTGACCAAGGAACTTGAGAGTGCATAATTATGGCATAGCATTTGGCATGGTCAAGCTACTCAAGTGTGAACCCCTCTTTATAGTACGGTCAAACACTACAAACAAGCAAATCCAAGTGTCCTTCATCTCCTTTTGACACTTGGAACTAGAAATGTCCTTGGCCTTGTAGTCTTTGACCATTGATCATCCATTAATTCAAATTGAGGGGTCTCTTTTCATTAATTACTTATGACAATAACCCAAGGATAAATCCGCTACAAAACAAAGGTTAGTCACAAGTATATGGTTGTCATTTATCACCGAAACACACCCTTACCAAAGGTGCGGTGGGGCCTTGATGCTTACAACCCCGAAATAGTGTATTCATGCCCGAAACACAAGTTTTGCATCTTTTTACGTGCCGAAGGTTTGCAAAATGTTCCCAACCACTACAATACGTCATTTTGCGTCTGATGGAGTAGAATGGATGTTTTCGTTGCGAAACCATATTCGCAACTTCGGTACCCCGAAATAGTGCATTCAGGCTCGAAACACAATTTCGCATCTTTTTATGTGTTGATGGTTTGCAAAATACTCCCAACCAATACAAAACATCATTTTGGGTCTAATGGAGCAGAATGGATGTTTTCGTTGCGAAACCATATCCGCAACTTCGGTACACGAAATAGTGCATTCAGGCCAGAAACACAAGTTTCACTTCTTTTTACGTGCCGAAGGTTTGCGAAATGCCCGCAACCACTGCAAAACATCATATTGGGTCTAATCGAGTAGAATGGATGTTTTCGTTGCGAAATCATATTCGCAACTTCGGTACCCCGAAATAGTGTATTCAGGCCCGAAACACAAATTTCGCATCTTTTTACGTGCCGAAGGTCTGCGTAATGCTCCCAACCAATGCAAAACATCATTTTGGGTCTAATGGAGTAGAATGGATATTTTCGTTGCGAAACCATATTCGCAACATCGGTACCACGAAATAGTGCATTCAGGCCCGAAACACAAGTTTCGCATCTTTTTACGTGTCGATGGTCTGCGAAATGCTCCCAACCACTACAAAACATCATTTTGGATCTAATGGAGTAGAATGGATGTTTTCGTTGCGAAACCATATTCGCAACTTCGGTACCACGAAATAGAGCATTCAGGCTCGAAACACAAATTTCACATCTTTTTACGGGCCGAAGGTTTGCCAAATGCTCCCAACCACTGCAAAACATCATTTTGGGTCTAATCGAGTTGAATGGATGTTTCTGTTGCGAAACCATTCTCGTAACTTCAGTACCCCGAAATAGTGTATTCAGGCCCGAAACACAAGTTTCGCTTGTTTTTACATGCCGAACGTTTGCAAAATGCTCCCAGCCACTGAAAAACATCATTTTGGGTCTCATGGAGTAGAATGGATGTTTTCGTTGTGAAACCATTTTCATAACTTTGGTACCCCGAAATAGTGTATTCAGGCCCGAAACACAAGTTTCGCATCTTTTTACGTGCCGAAGGTTTGCGAAATGCTCCCAACCATTACAATACATCATTTTGGGTCTAATGGACTAGAATGGATGTTTTCGTTGCGAAACCATATTCGCAACTTCAGTACCACGAAATAGTGCGTTCAGGTTCGAAACACAAGTTTCGCATCGTTTTACGTGTCGAAGGTTTGCGAAATCCTCCCAACCACTACAAAACATCATTTTGGGTCTAGTGGAGTAGAATGGATGCTTTCGTTGCGAAACCACATTCGCAACTTCGGTACCACAAAATAGTACATTCAGGCCCGAAACACAAGTTTCACATATCTTTACGTGCCGATGGTTTGCGAAATGCTCCCAACCACTGCAAAACATCATTTTGGATCTAATGGAGTTGAATGGATGTTTTTGTTGCCAAACCATTTTCGTAACTTCTGTACCCCGAAATAGTGTATTCAGGCCCGAAACATAAGTTTCGCATGTTTTTACGTGCCGAACGTTTGCGAAAAGCTTCCAGCCACTGCAAAACATCATTTTGGGTCTAATGGAGTAGAATGGATGTTTTCGTTGCGAAACCATTTTCGTAACTTCGGTACCACGAAATAGTGCATTCAGACCCGAAACACAAGTTTCGCATCTTTTTACGTGCCGAATGTTTGCCAAATGCTCCCAACCACTGCAAAACATCATTTTGGGTCTAATGGAGTTGAATGGATGTTTCTGTTGCCAAACCATTTTCGTAACTTCTGTACCCCGAAATAGTGTATTCAGGCCCGAAACATAAGTTTCGCATGTTTTTACGTGTCGAACGTTTGCGAAAAGCTTCCAGCCACTGCAAAACATCATTTTGGGACTAATGGAGTAGAATGGATGTTTTCGTTGCGAAACCATTTTCGTAACTTCAGTACCCCGAAATAGTGTATTCAGGCCCGAAACACAAGTTTCGCATCTTTTTACGTGCCGAAGGTTTGCGAAATGCTCCCAACCACTACAACACATCATTTTGGGTCTAATGGACTAGAATGGATGTTTTCATTGTGAAACCATATTCGCAACTTCAGTACCACGAAATAGTGCATTCAGGTTCGAAACACAAGTTTCGCATCGTTTTACGTGCCGAAGGTTTGCGAAATCCTCCCAACCACTGCAAAACATCATTTTGGATCTAATGGAGTAAAATGGATATTTGCGTTGCGAAACCATATTCGCAACGTCGGTACTACGAAATAGTGCATTTAGGCCCGAAACACAAGTTTCGCATCTTTTTTCGTGCCGATGGTTTGCGAAATGCTCCCAACCACTGCAAAACATCATTTTGGATCTAAAAGAGTAGAATGGATGTTTTCATTGCGAAACTATATTCGCAACTTCGGTACCACGAAATAGTGTATTTAGGCCCGAAACACAAGTTTCGCATCTTTTTACGTGTCGAAGGTTTGCGAAATGCCCCCAACCACTGCAAAACATCATTTTGGGTCTAATGGACTAGAATGGATGTTTTCGTTGCGAAACCATATTCGCAACTTCAGTACCACGAAATAGTGCATTCAGACCCGAAACACAAGTTTTTCATCTTTTTACGTGTCGAAGGTTTGCCAAATGCTTCCAGCCACTGCAAAACATCATTTTGGGTCTAATGGAGCAGAATGGATGTTTCTGTTGCGAAACCACTTTCATAACTTCAGTACCCCGAAATAGTGTATTCATGCCCGAAACACAAGTTCCGCGTCTTTTTACGTGCTGATGGTTTGCAAAATGCTCCCAACCACTGCAAAAGATCATTTTGGATCTAATGGAGTAGAATGGATGTTTTTGTTGCGAAACCATATTCGCAACTTCGGTACCACGAAATACTGCATTCAGGACCGAAACACAAGTTTCGCATCTTTTTACGTGCCGAAGGTTTGCCAAATGCTCCCAACCACTTCAAAACATCATTTTGGGTATAATGGAGTTGAATGGATGTTTCTGTTGCGAAACCAGTTTCTTAACATCAGTACCCCGAAATAGTGTATTCAGGACCGAAACACAAGTTTCTCATGTTTTTACGTGCCGAACGTTTGCAAAATGCTCCCAACCACGGCAAAACATCATTTTGGGACTAATGGAGTAGAATGGATGTTTTCGTTGCGAAACCATTTTCGTAACTTCGGTACACCGAAATAGTGTATTCAGGCCCGAAACACAAGTTTTGCATCTTTTTACGTGCCGAAGGTTTGCGAAATGCTCCCAACCACTGCAATACATCATTTTGGGTCTAATGGACTAGAATGGATGTTTTCGTTGCGAAACCATATTCGCAACTTCAGTACCACGAAATAGTGCATTCAGGTTCGAGACACAAGTTTCGCATCGTTTTACGTGCCGAAGGTTTGCGAAATCCTCCCAACCACTGCAAAACATCATTTTTGGTCTAATGGAGTAGAATGGATGTTTTTGCTGCGAAACCATATTCGCCACTTCGGTACCACGAAATAGTGCATTTAGGCCCGAAACACAAGTTTCGCATCTTTTTACGTGGCGAAGGTTTGTCAAATGCCCCCAACCACTGCAAAACATCATTTTGGATCTAATGGAGTAGAATTTATGTTTTTGTTGCGAAGCCATATTCGCAACTTCGGTACCACGAAATACTACATTCAGGCCCGAAACACAAGTTTCGCATCCTTTTACGTGCCGAAGGTTTGGCAAATGCTCCCAACCACAGCAAAACATCATTTTGGGTATAATGGCGTTGAATGGATGTTTCTGTTGCGAAACCATTTTCGTAACATCTGTACCCCGAAATAGTGTATTAAGGCCCGAAACACAAGTTTCGCATGTTTTTACGTGCCGAACGTTTGGAAAATGCTCCCAGCCACTGCAAAACATCATTTTGGGTCTAATGGAGTAGAATGGATGTTTTCGTTGCGAAACCATTTACGTAACATCGGTACCCCGAAATAGTGTATTCAGGCCCGAAACACAAGTTTCGCATCTTTTTACGTGCCGAAGGTTTGCGAAATGCTCCCAACCACTACAATACATCATTTTGGGTCTAATGGACTAGAATGGATGTTTTCGTTGCGAAACCATATTCGCAACTTCAGTACCACAAAATAGTGCATTCAGGTTCGAAACACAAGTTTCGCATCGTTTTACGAGCCGAAGGTTAGCGAAATCCTCCCAACCACTACAAAACATCATTTTGGGTCTAATGGAGTAGAATGGATGTTTTTGTTGTGAAACCATATTCGCAACTTCGATACCACGAAATACTGCATTCAGGCCCGAAACATAAGTTTCGCATCTTTTCATGTGCCGAAGGTTTGCCAAATGCTCCCAACCACTGCAAAACATCATTTTGGGTATAATGGAGTTGAAAGGATATTTCTGTTGCGAAACATTTTCCTAACTTCAGTACCCCGAAATAGTGTATTTAGGACCGAAACACAAGTTTCGCATGTTTTTACGTGCCGAATGTTTGCAAAATGCTCCCAGCCACTGCAAAACATCATTTTGGGTCTAATGGAGTAGAATGGATGTTTTCGTTGCGAAACCATTTTCGTAACTTCGGTACCCCGAAATAGTGTATTCAGGCCCGAAACACAAGTTTTCCATCTTTTTACGTGCCGAAGGTTTGCGAAATGCTCCCAACCACTACAATACATAATTTTGGGTCTAATTGACTAGAATGGATGTTTTCGTTGCGAAACCATATTCGCAGCTTCAGTACCATGAAATAGTGCATTCAGGTTCGAGACACAAGTTTCGCATCGTTTTACGTGCCGAAGGTTTACGAAATCCTCCCAACCACTACAAAACATCATGTTGGGTCTAATGGGGTAGAATGGATGTTTTCATTGTGAAACCATATTCGCAACTTCGGTACCACAAAATAGTGCATTTAGGCCCGAAACGCAAGTTTCGCATCTTTTTACGTGCCAAAGGTTTGCGAAATGCCCCCAACCACTGCAAAACAACATTTTGGGTCTGATGGACTAGAATGGATGTTTTCATTGCGAAACCATATTCGCAACTTCAGTATCACGAAATAGTGCATTCAGGCCCGAAACACAAGTTTCGCATCTTTTTACGTGCCGAAGGTTTGCCAAATGCTTCCAACCACTGCTAAACATCATTTTGGGTCTAATGGAGTTGAATGGATGTTTCTGTTGCGAAACCATTTTCGTAACTTCAGTACCCCGAAATAGTGTATTCATGCTCGAAACACAAGTTTCTCATCTTTTTACGTGCTGATGGTTTGCAAAATGCTCCCAACCACTGCAAAAGATAATTTTGGATCTAATGGAGTAGAATGGATGTTTTTGTTGTGAAACCATATTCGCAACTTCGGTACCACGAAATACTGCATTCAGGCCCGAAACACAAGTTTCGAATCTTTTTACGTGCCGAAGGTTTGCCAAATGCTCCCAACCACTGCAAAACATCATTTTGGGTATAATGGAGTTGAATGGATGTTTCTGTTGCGAAACATTTTCGTAACTTCAGTACCCCGAAATAGTGTATTCAGGATCGAAACACAAGTTTCGCATGTTTTTACGTGCCGAACGTTTGCAAAATGCTCCTAGCCACTGCAAAACATCATTTTGGGTCTAATGGAGTAGAATGGATGTTTTCGTTGCGAAACCATTTTCGTAATTTCGGTACCCCGAAATAGTGCATTCAGGCCCGAAACATAAGTTTTGCATCTTTTTACGTGCCGAAGGTTTGCGAAATGCTCCCAACCACTACAATACATCATTTTGGGTCTAATGGACTAGAATGGATGTTTTCGTTGCGAAACCATATTCGCAGCTTCAGTACCACGAAATAATGCATTCAGGTTCGAGACACAAGTTTCGCATCGTTTTACGTGCCGAAGGTTTGCGAAATCCTCCCAACCACTGCAAAACATCATTTTGGGTCTAATGGGGTAGAATGGATGTTTTCGTTGTGAAACCATATTCGCAACTTCGGTACCACGAAATAGTGCATTTAGGCCCGAAACACAAGTTTCGCATCTTTTTACGTGCCAAAGGTTTGTGAAATGCCCCCAACCATTGCAAAACATCATTTTGGATCTAATGGAGTAGAATGGTAGTTTTTGTTGCGAAACCATATTCGCAACTTCGGTACCACGAAATACTACATTCAGGCCCGAAACACTAGTTTCGCATCTTTTTACATGCCGAAGGTTTGCCAAATGCTCCCAACCACTGCAAAACATCATTTGGGGTATAATGGAGTTGAATGGATGTTTCTGTTGCGAAACCATTTTCGTAACATCAGTGCCCCGTAATAGTGTATTCATGCCCGAAACTCAAGTTTCGCATCTTTTTACGTGCCGATGGTTTCGGAAATGCTACCAACCACTACAAAACTTCATTTTGGATCTATTGGAGTAGAATGGATGTTTTCGTTGCGAAAACATATTCGCAACTTCGGTACCACGAAATAGTGCATTCAGACCCCAAACACAAGTTTCGCATCTTCTTACATGCCGAAGGTTTGCCAAATGCTCCCAACCACTACAAAACATCATTTTGGGTCTAATGGAGTTGAATGGATGTTTCTGTTGCGAAACCATTTCGTAACTTCAGTACCCCGAAATAGTGTATTCAGGCTCGAAACACAAGTTTCACATCTTTTTACGTGCCGAATCTTTGCGAAATGCTCCCAGCCACTGCAAAACATCATTTTGGGTCTAATGGAGTAGAATGGATGTTTTCGTTGCGAAACCATTTTCGTAACTTCGGTACCCCAAAATAGTGTATTCATGCCCGAAACACAAGTTTCCCATCTTTTTACATGCTGAAGGTTTGCGAAATGCTCCCAACCACTGTGAAACATCATTTTGGGTCTAATGGACTAGAATGGATGTTTTCATTGCGAAACCATATTCGCAACTTCAGTACCACGAAATAGTGCATTCAGGCCCGAAACGCAAGTTTCGCATCTTTTTACGTGCCGAAGGTTTGCCAAATGCTTCCAACCACTGCAAAACATCATTTTGGGTCTAATGGAGCCGAATGGAAGTTTCTGTAGCGAAACCATTTTCGTAACTTCAGTACCCCGAAATAGTGTATTCATGCCCGAAACACAAGTTTCGCATCTTTTTACGTGCCGATGGTTTGCAAAATGCTCCCAACCACTGCAAAAGATCATTTTGGATCTAATGGAGTAGAATGGATGTTTTTGTTGTGAAACCATATTCGCAACTTCGATACCACGAAATACTGCATTCAAGCCCGAAACACAAGTTTCGCATCTTTTTATGTGCCGAAGGTTTGCCAAATGCTCCCAACCACTGCAAAACATCATTTTGGGTATAATGGAGTTGAATGGATATTTCTGTTGCGAAACATTTTCCTAACTTCAGTACCCCGAAATAGTGTATTTAGGACCCAGACACCAGTTTCGCATGTTTTTACGTGCCGAATGTTTGCAAAATGCTCCCAGCCACTGCAAAACATCATTTTGGGTCTAATGGAGTAGAATGGATGTTTTCGTTGCGAAACTATTTTCGTAACTTCGGTACCCCGAAATAGTGTATTCAGGCCCGAAACACAAGTTTTGCATCTTTTTACTTGCCGAAGGTTTGCGAAATGCTCCCAACCACTACAATACATCATTTTGGGTCTAATTGACTAGAATGGATGTTTTCGTTGCGAAACCATATTCGCAGCTTCAGTACCATGAAATAGTGCATTCAGGTTCGAGACACAAGTTTCGCATCGTTTTACGTGCCGAAGGTTTACGAAATCCTCCCAACCACTACAAAACATCATTTTGGGTCTAATGGGGTAAAATAGATGTTTTCGTTGTGAAACCATATTCGCAACTTCGGTACCACGAAATAGTGCATTTAGGCCCGAAACACAAGTTTCGCATCTTTTTACGTGCCAAAGGTTTGTGAAATGCCCCCAACCACTGCAAAACAACATTTTGGGTCTAATGGACTAGAATGGATGTTTTCATTGTGAAACCATATTCGCAACTTCGGTACCACGAAATAGTGCATTTAGGCCCGAAACGTAAGTTTCGCATCTTTTTACGTGCCGAAGGTTTGCGAAATGCCCCCAACCACTGCAAAACAACATTTTGGGTCTAATGGACTAGAATGGATGTTTTCATTGCGAAACCATATTCGCAACTTCAGTACCACAAAATAGTGCATTCAGGCCCGAAACACAAGTTTCGCATCTTTTTACGTGCCGAAGGTTTGCCAAATGCTTCCAACCACTGCAAAACATCATTTTGGGTCTAATGGAGTTGAATGGATGTTTCTGTTGCAAAACCATTTTCGTAACTTCAGTACCTCGAAATAGTGTATTCATGCCCGAAACACAAGTTTCGCATCTTTTTACGTGCCGATGGTTTGCAAAATGCTCCCAACCACTGCAAAAGATAATTTTGGATCTAATGGAGTAGAATGGATGTTTTTGTCGTGAAACCATATTCGCAACTTCGGTACCACAAAATACTGCATTCAGGCCCGAAACACAAGTTTCGAATCTTTTTACGTGCCGAAGGTTTGCCAAATGCTCCCAACCACTGCAAAACATCATTTTGGGTATAATGGAGTTGAATGGATGTTTCTGTTGCGAAACATTTTCGTAACTTCAGTACCCCGAAATAGTGTATTCAGGACCGAAACACAAGTTTCGCATGTTTTTACGTGCCGAACGTTTGCAAAATGCACCTAGCCACTGCAAAACATCATTTTGGGTCTAATGGAGTAGAATGGATGTTTTCGTTGCGAAACCATTTTCGTAATTTCGGTACCCCGAAATAGTGCATTCAGGCCCGAAACATAAGTTTTGCATCTTTTTACGTGCCGAAGGTTTGCGAAATGCTCCCAACCACTACAATACATCATTTTGGGTCTAATGGACTAGAATGGATGTTTTCGTTGCGAAACCATATTCGCAACTTCAGTACCACAAAATAATGCATTCAGGTTCGAGACACAAGTTTCGCATCGTCTTACGTGCCGAAGGTTTGCGAAATCCTCCCAACCACTGCAAAACATCATTTTGGGTCTAATGGGGGTAGAATGGATGTTTTCGTTGTGAAACCATATTCGCAACTTCGGTACCACAAAATAGTGCATTTAGGCCCGAAACACAAGTTTCGCATCTTTTTACGTGCCAAAGGTTTGTGAAATGCCCCCAACCATTGCAAAACATCATTATGGATCTAATGGAGTAGAATGGATGTTTTTGTTGCGAAACCATATTCGCAACTTCGGTACCACGAAATACTACATTCAGGCCCGAAACACAAGTTTCGCATCTTTTTACGTGCCGAAGGTTTGCCAAATGCTCCCAACCACTGCAAAACATCATTTTGGGTATAATGGAGTTGAATGGATATTTCTGTTGCGAAACCATTTTCGTAACATCAGTGCCCCGAAATAGTGTATTCATGCCCGAAACACAAGTTTCGCATCTTTTTATGTGCCGATGGTTTCGGAAATGCTACCAACCACTGCAAAACATCATTTTGGATCTATTGGAGTAGAATGGATGTTTTCGTTGCGAAAACATATTCGCAACTTCGGTACCACGAAATAGTGCATTCAGACCCCAAACACAAGTTTCGCATCTTCTTACATGCCGAAGGTTTGCCAAATGCTCCCAACCACTACAAAACATCATTTTGGGTCTAATGGAGTTGAATGGATGTTTCTGTTGCGAAACCATTTCGTAACTTCAGTACCCCGAAATAGGGTATTCAGACTCGAAACACAAGTTTCACATCTTTTTACGTGCCGAATCTTTGCGAAATGCTCCCAGCCACTGCAAAACATCATTTTGGGTCTAATGGAGTAGAATGGATGTTTTCGTTGCGAAACCATTTTCGTAACTTCGGTACCCTGAAATAGTGTATTCATGCCCGAAACACAGGTTTCGCATCTTTTTATGTGCCGAAGGTTTGCAAAATGTTCCCAACCACTATAATACATCATTTGGGTCTAATGGAGTAGAATGGATGTTTTCGTTGCGAAATCATATTCGCAACATCGGTACCCCAAAATAGTGCATTGAGGCTCGAAACACAATTTCGCATCTTTTTACGTGCTGATGGTTTGCAAAATGCTCCCAACCACTTCAAAACATCATTTTGGGTCTAATGGACTAGAATGGATGTTTTCGTTGCGAAACCATACTCGCAACTTCAGTACAACGAAATAGTGCATTCAGGTTCGAATCACAAGTTTCGCATCGTTTTACGTGCCGAAGGTTTGCGAAATTCTCCCAACCACTACAAAACATCATTTTGGGTCTAATGGAGTAGAATGGATGTTTTCGTTGCGAAATCATATTTGCAACTTCGGTACCACGAAATAGTGCATTCAGGCCCGAAACAGAAGTTTCACATCTTTTTAGGTGCCGATGGTTTGCGAAATGCTCCCAACCACTGCAAAACATCATTTTGGATCTATTGGAGTAGAATGGATGTTTTCGTTGCGAAAACATATTCGCAACTTCGGTACCACGAAATAGTGCATTCAGACCCCAAACACAAGTTTCGCATCTTCTTACATGCCGAAGGTTTGCCAAATGCTCCCAACCACTACAAAACATCATTTTGGGTCTAATGGAGTTGAATGGATGTTTCTGTTGCGAAACCATTTCGTAACTTCAGTACCCCAAAATAGTGTATTCATGCTCGAAACACAAGTTTCGCATCTTTTTACGTGCCGAATCTTTGCGAAATGCTCCCAGCCACTGCAAAACATCATTTTGGGTCTAATGGAGTAGAATGGATGTTTTCGTTGCGAAACCATTTTCGTAACTTCGGTACCCCGAAATAGTGTATTCATGCCCGAAACACAAGTTTCGCATCTTTTTATGTGCCGAAGCTTTGCAAAATGCTCCCAACCACTACAATACATCATTTTGGGTCTAATGGAGTAGAATGGATGTTTTCGTTGCGAAATCATATTCGCAACTTCGGTACCCCAAAATAGTGCATTGAGGCTCGAAACACAATTTCTCATCTTTTTACGTGCTGAAGGTTTGCAAAATGCTCCCAGCCACTACAAAACATCATTTTGGGTCTAATGGAGTAGAATGGATGTTTTCGTTGCGAAATCATATTCGCAACTTCCGTACCACAAAATAGTGCATTGAGGCTTGAAACACAATTTCACATCTTTTTACGTGCTGATGGTTTGCAAAATGCCCCCAACCACTACAAAACATCATATTGGGTCTAATCGAGTAGAATGGATGTTTTCGTTGCGAAATCATATTCGTAACTTCGGTACCTCGAAATAGTGTATTCAGGCCCGAAACACAAGTTTCGCATCTTTTTACGTGCCGAAGGTTTGTGAAATGCCCCCAACCACTTCAAAATATCATATTGGGTCTAATCGAGTAGAATGGATGTTTTCGTTGCGAAATCATATTCGCAACTTCGGTACCCCGAAATAGTGTATTCAGGCTCGAAACACAAGTTTCGCATATTTGTACGTGCCGAAGGTTTGTCAAATGTCCCCAACCACTGCAAAACATCATTTTGGGTCTAATGGACTAGAATAGATGTTTCCGTTGCAAAACCATATTCGCAACTTCAGAACCACGAAATAGTGCATTCAGGTTCGAGACACAAGTTTCGCATCGTTTTACGTGCCGAAGGTTCGCGAAATCCTCCCAACCACTGCAAAACATCATTTTGGGTCTAATGGAGTAGAATGGATGTTTTCGTTGCGAAACTATTTTTGTAACTTCGGTACCCCGAAATAGTGTATTCAGGCCCGAAACACAAGTTTCACATCTTTTTAGGTGCTGATGGTTTGCGAAATGATCCCAACCACTGCAAAACATCATTTTGGATCTAATGGAGTAGAATGGATGTTTTCGTTGCGAAAACATATTCGCAACTTCGGTACCACGAAATAGTGCATTCAGACCCGAAACACAAGTTTCGCATCTTTTTACGTGCTGATGTTTGCAAAATGCTCCCAACCACTACAAAACATCATTTTGGGTCTAATGGAGTAGAATGGATGTTTTCGTTGCGAAACCATATTCGCAACTTCGGTACCACGAAGTAGTGCATTCAGGCTAGAAACACAAGTTTCGCATATTTTTACGTGCCGAAGATTTGCAAAATGCCCCCAACCACTACAAAACATCATATTGGGTCTAATCGAGTAGAATGGATGTTTTCGTTGCGAAATCATATTCGCAACTTCGGTACCTCGAAATAGTGTATTCAGGCCCGAAACACAAGTTTCGCATCTTTTTACGTGCCGAACGTTTGCGAAATGCTCCCAGCCACTGCAAAACATCATTTTGGGTATAATGGAGTTGAATGGATGTTTCTGTTGCAAAACCATTTTCGTAACATCAGTACCCCGAAATAGTGTATTCAGGCCCGACACACAAGTTTCGTATGTTTTTACGTGCCGAACATTTGCAAAATGCTCCCAGCCACTGCAAAACATCATTTTGGGTCAATGGAGTAGAATGGATGTTTTCGTTGCGAAATCATATTCGCAACTTCGGTACCCCAAAATAGTGTATTCAGACCCGAAACACAAGTTTCTCATCTTTTTACGTGCTGAAGGTTTGCAAAATGCTCCCAGCCACTACAAAACATCATTTTGGGTCTAATGGAGTAGAATGGATGTTTTCCTTGAGAAATCATATTCGCAACTTCGGTACCCCAAAATAGTGCATTGAGGCTCGAAACACAATTTCGCATCATTTTTACGTGCTGATGGTTTGCAAAATGCTCCCAACCACTGCAAAACATCATTTTGGGTCTAATGGAGTAGAATGGATGTTTTCGTTGCGAAACCATATTCGCAACTTCGGTACCACGAAATAGTGCATTCAGGTCAGAAACACAAGTTTCTCATCTTTTTACGTGTCGAAGGTTTGCGAAATGCCCCCAACCACTGCAAAACATCATATTGGGTCTAATCGAGTAGAATGGATGTTTTTGTTGCGAAATCATATTCGCAACTTCGGTACCCTGAAATAGTGTATTCAGGCCCGAAACACAAGTTTCGCATATTTGTACGTGCCGAAGGTTTGTCAAATGTCCCCAACCACTGCAAAACATCATTTTGGGTCTAATGGACTAGAATAGATGTTTCCGTTGCAAAACCATATTCGCAACTTCAGAACCACGAAATAGTGCATTCAGGTTCGAGACACAAGTTTCGCATCGTTTTACGTGCCGAAGGTTCGCGAAATCCTCCCAACCACTGCAAAACATCATTTTGGGTCTAATGGAGTAGAATGGATGTTTTCGTTGCGAAACTATTTTTGTAACTTCGGTACCCCGAAATAGTGTATTCAGGCCCGAAACACAAGTTTCACATCTTTTTAGGTGCTGATGGTTTGCGAAATGCTCCCAACCACTGCAAAACATCATTTTGGATCTAATGGAGTAGAATGGATGTTTTCGTTGCGAAAACATATTCGCAACTTCGGTACCACGAAATAGTGCATTCAGACCCGAAACACAAGTTTCGCATCTTTTTACGTGCTGATGTTTGCAAAATGCTCCCAACCACTACAAAACATCATTTTGGGTCTAATGGAGTAGAATGGATGTTTTCGTTGCGAAACCATATTCGCAACTTCGGTACCACGAAGTAGTGCATTCAGGCTAGAAACACAAGTTTCGCATATTTTTACGTGCCGAAGATTTGCAAAATGCCCCCAACCACTACAAAACATCATATTGGGTCTAATCGAGTAGAATGGATGTTTTCGTTGCGAAATCATATTCGCAACTTCGGTACCTCGAAATAGTGTATTCAGGCCCGAAACACAAGTTTCGCATCTTTTTACGTGCCGAAGGTTTGTGAAATGCCCCCAACCACTGGAAAACATCATATTGGGTCTAATCGAGTAGAATGGATGTTTTCATTGCGAAAACATATTCGCAACTTCGGTACCACGAAATAGTGCATTCAGGTTCGAAACACAGGTTTCGCATCGTTTTACGTGCCGAAGGTTTGCAAAATTCTCCCAACCACTGCTAAACATCATTTTGGGTCTAATGGAGTAGAATGGATGTTTTCGTTGCGAAATCATATTCGCAACTTCGGTACCACGAAATAGTGCATTCAGGCCCGAAACAGAAGTTTCACATCTTTTTAGGTGCCGATGGTTTGCGAAATGCTCCCAACCACTGCAAAATATCATTTTGGATCTAATGGAGTAGAATGGATTTTTCGTTGCGAAAACATATTCGCAACTTCGGTACCACGAAATAGTGCATTCAGACACAAAACACAAGTTTCACATCTTTTTACATGCCGAAGGTTTGCCAAATGCTCCCAACCACTACAAAACATCATTTTGGGTCTAATGGAGTTGAATGGATGTTTCTGTTGCGAAACCATTTCGTAACTTCAGTACCCCGAAATAGTGTATTCAGGCTCGAAACACAAGTTTCGCATCTTTTTACGTGCCAAATGTTTGCGAAATGCTCCCAGCCACTGCAAAACATCATTTTGGGTCTAATGGAGTATAATGCATGTTTTCGTTGTGAAACCATTTTCGTAACTTCGGTACCCCGAAATAGTGTATTCATGCCCGAAACACAAGTTTCACATCTTTTTATGTGCCGAAGGTTTGCAAAATGCTCCCAACCACTACAATACATCATTTTGGGTCTAATAGAGTAGAATGGAAGCTTTCGTTCCGAAATCATATTCGCAACTTCCGTACCCCAAAATAGTGCATTTAGGCTCGAAACACAATTTCGCATCTTTTTACGTGCTGATGGTTTGCAAAATGCTCCCAACCACTGCAAAACATCATTTTGGGTCTAATGGAGTAGAATGGATGTTTTCGTTGCGAAATCATATTCGCAACTTCGGTACCCCAAAATAGTGCATTGAGGCTCGAAACACAATTTCGCATCTTTTTACGTGCTGATGGTTTGCAAAATGCTCCCAACCACTACAAAACATCATTTTGGGTCTAATGGAGTAGAATGGATGTTTTCGTTGCGAAACCATATTCGCAACTTCGGTACCACGAAGTAGTGCATTCAGGCTAGAAACACAAGTTTCGCATATTTTTACGTGCCGAAGATTTGCAAAATGCCCCCAACCACTACAAAACATCATATTGGGTCTAATCGAGTAGAATGGATGTTTTCGTTGCGAAATCATATTCGCAACTTCGGTACCTCGAAATAGTGTATTCAGGCCCGAAACACAAGTTTCGCATCTTTTTACGTGCCGAAGGTTTGTGAAATGCCCCCAACCACTGGAAAACATCATATTGGGTCTAATCGAGTAGAATGGATGTTTTCATTGCGAAAACATATTCGCAACTTCGGTACCACGAAATATTGCATTCAGGTTCGAAACACAGGTTTCGCATCGTTTTACGTGCCGAAGGTTTGCAAAATTCTCCCAACCACTGCTAAACATCATTTTGGGTCTAATGGAGTTGAATGGATGTTTCTGTTGCGAAACCATTTTCGTAACTTCAGTACCCCGAAATAGTGTATTCAGGCTCGAAACACAGGTTTCGCATCGTTTTACGTGCCGAAGGTTTGCAAAATTCTCCCAACCATTGCTAAACATCATTTTGGGTCTAATGGAGTTGAATGGATGTTTCTGTTGCGAAACCATTTTCATAACTTCGGTACCCCGAAATAGTGTATTCATGCCCGAAACACAAGTTTCACATCTTTTTATGTGCCGAAGGTTTGCAAAATGCTCCCAACCACTACAATACATCATTTTGGGTCTAATAGAGTAGAATGGATGCTTTCGTTGCGAAATCATATTCGCAACTTCCGTACCCCAAAATAGTGCATTGAGGCTCGAAACACAATTTCGCATCTTTTTACGTGCTGATGGTTTGCAAAATGCTCCCAACCACTGCAAAACATCATTTTGGGTCTAATGGAGTAGAATGGATGTTTTCGTTGCGAAATCATATTCGCAACTTCCGTACCACAAAATAGTGCATTGAGGCTTGAAACACAATTTCACATCTTTTTACGTGCTGATGGTTTGCAAAATGCCCCCAACCACTACAAAACATCATATTGGGTCTAATCGAGTAGAATGGATGTTTTCGTTGCGAAATCATATTCGTAACTTCGGTACCTCGAAATAGTGTATTCAGGCCCGAAACACAAGTTTCGCATCTTTTTACGTCCCGAAGGTTTGTGAAATGCCCCCAACCACTTCAAAATATCATATTGGGTCTAATCGAGTAGAATGGATGTTTTCGTTGCGAAATCATATTCGCAACTTCGGTACCCCGAAATAGTGTATTCAGGCTTGAAACACAAGTTTCACATCTTTTTACGTACCGACGGTTTGTGAAATGCCCCCAACCACTGCAAAACATCATTTTGGGTCTAATGGACTAGAATGGATGTTTTCATTGCAAAATCATATTCGCAACTTCAGTACCACGAAATAGTGCATTCAGGTTCGAAACACAAGTTTCGCATCATTTTACGAGCCGAAGGTTTCCGAAATTCTCCCAACCACTGCAAAACATCATTTTGGGTCTAAGGGAGTAGAATGGATGTTTTCGTTACGAAATCATTTTCGCAACTTCGGTACCACGAAATAGTGCATTCAGGCCCGAAACACAAGTTTCACATCTTTTTACGCGCCGATGGTTTGCGAAATGCTCCCCAACCACTGCAAAAAATCATTTTGGATCTAATGGAGTAGAATAGATGTTTTCGTTGCGAAACAATATTCGCAACTTCGGTACCACGAAATAGTGCATTCAGACCCGAAACACAAGTTTCGCATCTTTTTACGTGTCGAAGGTTTGCCAAATGCTCCCAACCACTGCAAAACATCATTTTGGGACTAATGGAGTAGAATGGATGTTTTCGTTGCGAAACTATTTTCGTAACTTCGGTACCCTGAAATAGTGTATTCATTCCCGAAACACGAGTTTCGCATCTTTTTACGTGCCGAAGGTTTGCAAAATACTCCCAACCACTACAATACATCATTTTGGGTCTAATGGAGTAGAATGGATGTTTTCGTTGCGGAATAATATTCGCAACTTCGGTACCCCAAAATAGTGCATTGAGGCTCGAAACACAATTTCGCATCTTTTTACGTGCTGATGGTTTGCAAAATGCTCCCAACCACTGCAAAACATCATTTTGGGTCTAATGGAGTAGAATGGATGTTTTGGTTGCGAAACCATATTCGCAACTTCGGTACCACGAAGTAGTGCATTCAGGCTAGAAACACAAGTTTCGCATCTTTTTACGTGCCGAAGGTTTGCAAAATGCTCACTACAATACATCATTTTGGGTCTAATGGAGTAGAATGGATGTTTTCGTTGCGAAATCATATTCGCAACTTCGGTACCACGAAATAGTGCATTCAGGCCCGAAACACAAGTTTCATATCTTTTTACGTGCCGATGGTTTGCGAAATGCTCCCAACCACTGCAAAAAATCATTTTGGATCTAATGGAGTAGAATGGATGTTTTCGTTGCGAAACCATATTCGCAACTTCGGTACCACGAAATAGTGCATTCAGACCCGAAACACAAGTTTCGCATCTTTTTACGTGTCGAAGGTTTGCCAAATGCTCCCAACCACTGCAAAACATCATTTTGGGACTAATGGAGTAGAATGGATGTTTTCGTTGCGAAACTATTTTCGTAACTTCGGTACCCTGAAATAGTGTATTCAAGCCCGAAACACGAGTTTCGCATCTTTTTACGTGCCGAAGGTTTGCAAAATACTCCCAACCACTACAATACATCATTTTGGGTCTAATGGAGTAGAATGGATGTTTTCGTTGCGGAATAATATTCGCTACTTCGGTACCCCAAAATAGTGCATTGAGGCTCGAAACACAATTTCGCATCTTTTTACGTGCTGATGGTTTGCAAAATGCTCCCAACCACTGCAAAACATCATTTTGGGTCTAATGGAGTAGAATGGATGTTTTGGTTGCGAAACCATAATCGCAACTTCGGTACCACGAAGTAGTGCATTCAGGCTAGAAACACAAGTTTCGCATCTTTTTACGTGCCGAAGGTTTGCAAAATGCTCACTACAATACATCATTTTGGGTCTAATGGAGTAGAATGGATGTTTTCGTTGCGAAATCATATTCGCAACTTCGGTACCACGAAATAGTTCATTCAGGCCCGAAACACAAGTTTCATATCTTTTTACATGCCGATGGTTTGCGAAATGCTCCCAACCACTGCAAAAAATCATTTTGGGTCTAATGGAGTAGAATGGATGTTTTGGTTGCGAAACCATATTCGCAACTTCGGTACCACGAAGTAGTGCATTCAGGCTAGAAACACAAGTTTCGCATCTTTTTACGTGCCGAAGGTTTGCAAAATGCTCACTACAATACATCATTTTGGGTCTAATGGAGTAGAATGGATGTTTTCGTTGCGAAATCATATTCGCAACTTCGGTACCACGAAATAGTGCATTCAGGCCCGAAACACAAGTTTCATATCTTTTTACGTGCCGATGGTTTGCGAAATGCTCCCAACCACTGCAAAAAATCATTTTGGATCTAATGGAGTAGAATGGATGTTTTCGTTGCGAAACCATATTCGCAACTTCGGTACCACGAAATAGTGCATTCAGACCCGAAACACAAGTTTCGCATCAATTTACGTGCTGAAGGTTTGCCAAATGCTCCCAACCACTGCAAAACATCATTTTGGGTCTAATGGAGTTGAATGGATGTTTCTGTTGCGAAACTATTTTCGTAACTTCAGTACCTCGAAATAGTGTATTCAGACCCGAAACACAAGTTTCTCATGTTTTTACGTGCTGAACGTTTGCGAAATGCTCCCAGCCACTGCAAAACATCATTTTGGGTCTAATGGAGTAGAATGGATGTTTTCGTTGCAAAACCATTTTCGTAACTTCGGTACCCCGAAATAGTGTATTCAGGCCCGAAACACAAGTTTCGCATGTTTTTACATGACGAACGTTTGCGAAATGCTCCCAGCCACTGCAAAACATCATTTTGGGTCTAATGGAGTAGAATTGATGTTTTCGTTGCGAAACCTTTTTCGTAACTTCGGTACTCCAAAATAATGTATTCATGCCCAAAACACAAGTTTCACATCTTTTTACGTGCCGAAGGTTTGCGAAATGCTCCCAGCCACTGCAAAACATCATTTTGGGTCTAATGGAGTAGAATGGATGTTTTCGTTGCGAAACCATATTCCCAACTTCAGTACCACTAAATAGTGCATTCAGGCCAGAAACACAAGTTTCACATCTTTTTACGTGCCGAAGGTTTGCGAAATGCCCCCAACCACTGCAAAACCTCATATTGGGTCTAATGGACTAGAATGGATGTTTTCGTTGCGAAACCATATTCACAACTTCAGTACCACGAAATAGAGCATTCAGGTTCGAAACACAAGTTTCGCATCGTTTTTCGTGCCGAGGGTTTGCGAAATCCTCCAAACCACTGCAAAACATCATTTTGGGTCTAATGGAGTAGAATGGACGTTTTCGTTGTGAAACCATTTCCGTAACTTCGGTAAACCGAAATAGTGTATTTAGGCCCGAAACACAAGTTTCGCATCTTTTTACGTGCCGAAGGTTTGCAAAATGCTCCCAACCACTACAATACACATCACTTTGGGTCTAATGGACTAGAATGGATGTTTTCGTTGCGAAACCACATTCGCAACTTCAGTACCATGAAATAGTGCATTCAGGTTCAAGACACAAGTTTCGCATCATTTTACGAGTCGAAGGTTTGCGAAATCCTCCCAACCACTGCAAAACATAATTTTGGGTCTAATGGAGTAGAATGGATGTTTTCGTTGCGAAACCATATTCGCAACTTCGGTACCACGAAATAGCGCATTCAGGCCTGAAACACAAGTTTCACAACTTTTTACGTGCCGATGGTTTGCGAAATGCTCCCAACCACTGCAAAACATCATTTTGGATCTAATGGAGTAGAATGGATGTTTTCGTTGCGAAACCATATTCGCAACTTCGGTACCACGAAATAGTCCATTCAAGCCCGAAACACAAGTTTCGCATCTTTTTGCGTAACGAAGGTTTGCCAAATGCTCCCAACCACTGCAAAACATCATTTTATGTCTAATGGAGTTGAATGGATGTTTCTGTTGCGAAACCATTTTCATAACTTCAGTATCCCGAAATAGTGTATTCAGGCCCGAAACATAAGTTTCACATGTTTCTTACGTGTTGAACGTTTGCGAAATGCACCCAGCCAGTACAAAACATCATTTTGGGTCTATTGGAGTAGAATGGATGTTTTCGTTGCGAAACCATTTTTGTAACTTCGGTACCCCGAAATAGTGTATTTAGGCCCGAAACACAAGTTTCGCATCTTTTTACGTGCCGAAGGTTTGCGAAATCCTCCCAACCACTACAATACCTCATTTTGGGTCTAATGGAGTAGAATGGATGTTTTCGTTGCGAAACCATATTCGCAACTTCGGTACCCCGAAATAGTGCATTCAGGCTCGAAACACAATTTTGCATCTTTTTACGTGCTGATGGTTTGCAAAATACCCCCAACCACTGCAAAACATCATTTTGGGTCTAATGGAGTAGAATGGATGTTTTCATTGCGAAACCATATTCCCAACTTCACTACCACGAATAGTGCATTCAGGCCAGAAACACAAGTTTCACATCTTTTTACGTGCCGAAGGTTTGAGAAATGCCCCAACCACTGCAAAACATCATATTGGGTCTAATCGAGTAGACTGGATGTTTTCGTTGCGAAATCATATTCGCAACTTCGGTACCCCGAAATAGTGTATTCAGGCCCGAAACACAAGTTTCGCATTTTTTACGTGCCGAAGGTTTGCGAAATGCCCCCAACCACTGCAAAACATCATTTTGGGTCTAATGGACTATAATGGATGTTTTCGTTGCGAAACCATATTCGCAACTTCAGTACGACGAAATAGTGCATTCAGGTTCGAAACACAAGTTTCGCATTGTTTTACATGCCGAAGGTTTGAGAAATCATCCAAACCACTGCAAAACATCATTTTGGGTCTAATGGAGTAGAATGGATGTTTTCGTTGCGAAACCATATTCGCAACTTTGGTACCACGAAATAGTGCATTTAGGCCCGAAACAAAAGTTTCGCATCTTTTTACGTGCCGATGGTTTGCGAAATGCTCCCAACCACTGCAAAACATCATTTTGGATCTAATGGAGTAGAATTGATGTTTTCGTTGCGAAACTATATTCGCAACTTCGGTACCACGAAATAGTGCGTTCAGACCCGAAACACATATTTCGCATGTTTTTACGTGCCGAACGTTTGCGAAATGCTCCCAACCACTGCAAAACATCATTTTGGGTCTAATGGAGTAGAATGGATGTTTTCGTTGCGAAACCATTTTCGTAACTTCGGTACCCCGAAATAGTGTATTCAGGCCCGAAACACAAGTTTCGCATCTTTTTACATGCCGAAGGTTTGCGAAATGCTCCCGACCACTACAATACATCATTTTGGGTCTAATGGACTAGAATGGATGTTTTCGTTGCGTAACCATATTCGCAACTTCAGTACCACGAAATAGTGCATTCAGGTTCGAAACATAAGTTTCGCATCGTTTTACGTGCCGAAAGTTTGCGAAATCCTCCCAACCCCTGCAAAACATCATTTTGTGTCTAATGGAGTAGAATGGATGTTTTCGTTGCGAAACCATATTCGCAACTTCAGTACCACGAAATAGTGTATTCAGGCCCGAAACACAAGTTTCGCATCTTTTTACGTGCCGAAGGTTTGCCAAATGCTCCCAACCACTGCAAAACATCATTTTGGGTCTAATGGAGTTGAATGGATGTTTCAGTTGCGAAACCATTTTCGTAACATCAGTACCCCGAAATAGTGTATTCAGGCCCGAAATAGAAGTTTCATATCTTTTTACGTGCCGAAGGTTTGCAAAATGCTCCCAACCACTACAATACCTTATTTTGGGTCTAATGGACTAGAATGTATGTTTTCGTTGCGAAACGATATTCGCAACTTCAGTACCACGAAATAGTGCATTCAGGTTCGAGACACAAGTTTCGCATCGTTTTACGTGCCAAAGGTTTGCGAAATCCTCCCAACCACTGCAAAACATCATTTTGGGTCTAATGGAGTAGAATGGATGTTTTTATTGCGAAATCATACTCGCAACTTCGGTACCACGAAATAGTGCATTCAGGGCCGAAACACAAGTTTCACATCTTTTTACGTGCCGATGGTTTGCGAAATGCTCTCAACCACTGCAAAAAATCATTTTGGATCTAATGGAGTAGAATGGATGTTTTCGTTGCGAAACCATATTCGCAACTTCGGTACCACGAAATAGTGCATTCAGACCCGAAACACAAGTTTCACATCTTTTTACGTGCCGAAGGTTTGCCAAATGCTCCCAACCACTGCAAAACATCATTTTGGGTCTAATGGAGTTGAATGGATGTTTCTGTTGCGAAACTATTTTCGTAACTTCAGTACCCCGAAATAGTGTATTCAGGCCCGAAACACAAGTTTCGCATGTTTTTACGTGCTGAACGTTTGCGAAATGCTCCCAGCCACTGCAAAACATCATTTTGGGTCTAATGGAGTAGAATGGATGTTTTCGTTGCAGAACCATTTTCGTAACTTCGGTACCCCGAAATAGTGTATTCAGGCCCGAAACACAAGTTTCGCATGTTTTTACATGACGAACGTTTGCGAAATGCTCCCAACCACTGCAAAACATCATTGTGGGTCTAATGGAGTAGAATGGATGTTTTCCTTGCGAAACCTTTTTCGTAACTTCGGTACTCCGAAATAGTATATTCATGCCCGAAACACAAGTTTCGCATATTTCTACGTGCTGAAGGTTTGCAAAATGCTCCCAACCACTACAATACATCATTTTGGGTCTAATGGACTACAATGGATGCTTTCGTTGCGAAACCATATTCCCAACTTCAGTACCACAAAATAGTGCATTCAGGTTCAAGACACAAGTTTCGCATCGTTTTACGTGCCGAAGGTTTGCGAAATCCTCCCAACCACTACAATAAATCATTTTGGGTCTAATGGACTAGAATGGATGTTTTCATTGCGAAACCATAATCGCAACTTCAGTACCAAAAAATAGTGCATTTTGGCCCGAAACACAAGTTTCGCATCTTTTTGCGTGCCGATGGTTTGTGAAATGCTCCCAACCACTGCAAAACATCATTTTGGATATAATGGAGTAGAATGGATGTTTTCATTGCGAAACCATATATGCAACTTCAGTACCACGAAATAGTGCATTCAGGCCAGAAACACAAGTTTCGCATCTTTTTACGTGCCGAAGGTTTGCCAAATGCTCCCAACCACTGCAAAACATCATTTTGGGTCTAATGGAGTTGAATGGATGTTTCAGTTGCGAAACCATTTTCGTAACTTCAGTACCCCGAAATAGTGTATTCAGGCCCGAAACACAAGTTTTGCATCTTTTTACGTGCCGAAGGCTTGCGAAATGCTCCCAACCACTACAATACATCATTTTGGGTCTAATGGACTAGAATGGATGTTTTCGTTGCGAAACCATATTCGCAACTTCAGTACCACGAAATAGTGCATTCAGGTTCGAAACACAAGTTTCGCATCGTTTTACGTGCCGAAGGTTTGCGAAATCCTCCCAACCACTGCAAAACATCATTTTGGGTCTAATGGAGTAAATATGGATGTTTTCGTTGCGAAACCATATTCGCAACTTCGGTACCATGAAATAGTGCATTCAGGCCCGAAACACAAGTTTCACATCTTTTTACGTGCCGATGGTTTGCGAAATGCTCTCAACCACTGCAAAACATCATTTTGGATCTAATGGAGTAGAAAGGATGTTTTCGTTGTGAAACCATATTCACAACTTCGGTACCACGAAATAGTGCATTCAGGCCCGAAACACAAGTTTCTCATCTTTTTACGTGCCGAAGGTTGCCTAATGCTCCAAACCACTGCAAAACATCATTTTGGGTCTAACAGAGTTGAATGGATGTTTCTGTTGTGAAACCATTTTCGTAACTTCAGTACCCCGAAATAGTGTATTAAGGCCCGAAGCACAAGTTTCGCTTGTTTTTACGTGCCGAACGTTTGCGAAATGCTCCCAGCCACTGCAAAACATTATTTTGGGTCTAATGGAGTAGAATGGATGTTTTCGTTGCGAAACCATTTTCGTAACTTCGGTACCCCAAAATAGTGTATTCAGGCCCGAAACACTAGTTTCGCATGTTTTTACGTGCCGAAGGTTTGCGAAATGCTCCCAGCCACTGCAAAACATAATTTTGGGTCTAATGGAGTGGAATGGATGTTTTCGTTGTGAAACCATATTCGCAACTTCGGTACCCCAAAATAGTGCATTGAGGCTCGATACACAATTTCACATCTTTTTACGTGCTGATGGTTTGCAAAATGCTCCCAACCACTGCAAAACATCATTTTGGGTCTATTGGAGTAGAATGGATGTTTTCGTTGCGAAACCATTTTCTAAACTTCGGTACCCCGAAATAGTGTATTCAGGCCCGAAACACAAGTTTCACTTGTTTTTACGTGCCGAACGTTTGCGAAATGCTCCCAGCCACTGCAAAATATCGTTTTGGGTCTAATGGAATAGAATGGATGTTTTCTTTGCGAATCCATTTTCATAACTTCGGTACCCCGAAATAGTGTATTCATGCCTGTAACACAAGTTTCGCATCTTTTTACGTGCCGAAGGTTTGCAAAATGCTCCCAACCACTACAATACATCATTTTGGGTCTAATGGAATAGAATTGATGGTTTCGTTGCGAAACCATATTCGCAACTTCGGTACCCCAAAATAGTGCATTGAGGCTCGAAACACAATTTCACATCTTTTTACATGCTGATGGTTTGCAAAATGCTCCCAACCACTGCAAAACATCATTTTGGGTCCAATGGAGTAGAATGGATGTTTTCGTTGCGAAACCATTTTCGTAACTTCGGTACCCCGAAATAGTGTATTCAGGCCTGAAACACAAGTTTCGCATCTTTTTACGTGCCAAAGGTTTGCGAAATGCTACCAACCACTACAAAACATCATTTTGGGTCTAATGGAGTTGAATGGATGTTTGTGTTGCGAAACCATTTTCGTAACTTCAGTACCCCGAAATAGTGCATTCAGGTTCGAAACACAAGTTTCGCATCTTTTTACGTGCTGATGGTTTGCGAAATGCTCCCAACCACTGCAAAACATCATTTTGGGTCTAATGGAGTTGAACGGATGTGTTTGTTGCGAAACCATTTTCGTAACTTAAGTACCCCGAAATAGTGAATTCAGGTTCGAAACACAAGTTTCGCATCTTTTTACGTGCTGAGGGTTTGCGAAATGCTCCCAACCACTGCAAAACATCATTTTGGGTCTACTGGACTAGAATGGATGTTTTCGTTGTGAAACCACATTTGCAACAGTAGAACGAAATAGTGCATTCAAGTTCGAAACACAAGTTTCGCATCGTTTTACGTGCCGAAGGTTTGCAAAGTGCTCCCAGCCACTACAAAACATCATTTTGGGTCTAATGGAGTAGAATGGATGTTTTTGTTGCGAAACCATATTCGCAACGTCTGTACCACGAAATAGTGTATTTAGGCCCGAAACACAAGTTTCGCATCTTTTTACATGCCGATGGTTTGGAAAATGCTCCCAACCACTGCAAAACAATATTTTGGATCTAATGGAGTAGAATGGATGTTATCGTTGCGAAACTATATTCGCAACTTCGGTACCACGAAATAGTGCATTTAGGCCCGAAAGACAAGTTTCGCATCTTTTTACGTGCCGAAGGTTTGCGAAATGCTCCCAACCACTACAATACATCATTTTGGGTCTAATGGACTAGAATGGATGTTTTCGTTGCGAAACCATATTCGCAACTTCAGTACCACTAAATAGTGCATTCAGGTTCGAAACACAAGTTTCGCATCATTTAACATGCCGAAGGTTTGCGAAATCCTCCCAACCACAGCAAAACATCATTGTGGGTATAATCTAGTTGAATGGATGTTTGTGTTGCGAAACCATTTTCGTAACTTCAGTACCCCGAAATAGTGTATTCAGGCCCGAAACACAAGTTTCGCATGTTTTTACGTGCTGAACGTTTGCAAAATGCTCCCAGCCACTGCAAAACATCATTTTGGGTCTAATGGAGTAGAATGGATGTTTTCGTTGCGAAACCATTTTGGTACCTTCGGTACCCCGAAATAGTGTATTCAGGCCCGAAACACGAGTTTCGCATCTTTTTACGTGCCGAAGGTTTGCAAAATGCTCCCAACCACTACAAAACATCATTTTGGTTCTAATGGACTAGAATGGATGTTTTCATTGCAAAACCATATTCGCAACTTCGGTACCACGAAATAGTTCATTTAGGCCCGAAACACAAGTTTCGTATCTTTTTACGTGCCGATGGTTTGCGAAATGCTCCCAACCACTGCAAAACATCATTTTGGATCTAATGGAGTAGAATGGATGTTTTCATTGCGAAACTATATTCACAACTTCGGTACCACGAAATAGTGAATTCAGGCCCGAAACACAAGTTTCGCATCTTTTTACGTGCCGAAGGTTTGCCAAATGCTTCCAACCACTGCAAAACCTCATTTTGGGTCTAATGGAGCTGAATGGATGTTTCTGTTGCGAAACCATTTTCGTAACTTCAGTACCCCGAAATAGTGTATTCAGGCCCGAAACACAAGTTTCGCATGTTTTCACGTGCCGAATGTTTGCGAAATGCTCCCAGCCACTACAAAACATCATTTTGGGTCTAATGGAGTAGAATGGATGTATTCCTTGCGAAACCATTTTCGTAACTTTGGTACCCCAAAATAGTGTATTCATGCCCGAAACACAAGTTTCGCATCTTTTTACGTACCGAACGTTTGCAAAATGCTCCCAGCCACTGCAAAACATCATTTTGGGTCTAATGGAGAAGAATGGATGTTTTCGTTGCGAAACCATTTTTGTACCTTCGGTACCCCGAAATAGTGTATTCTGGCCCGAAACACAAGTTTCGCATCTTTTTACGTGCCGAAGGTTTGCGAAATGCTCCCAACCACTGCAAAACACCATTTTGGATCTAATGGAGTAGAATGGAAGTTTACATTGCGAAACTATATTCGCAACTTCGGTACCACAAAATAGTGAATTCAGGCCCGAAACACAAGTTTCGCATCTTTTTACGTGCCGAAGGTTTGCCAAATGCTTCCAACCACTGCAAAACCTCATTTTTGGTCTAATGGAGCTGAATGGATGTTTCTGTTGCGAAACCATTTTCGTAACTTCAGTACCCCGAAATAGTGTATTCAGGCCCGAAACACAAGTTTCGCATGTTTTCACGTGCCGAATGTTTGCGAAATGCTCCCAGCCACTACAAAACATCATTTTGGGTCTGATGGAGTAGAATGGATGTATTCCTTGCGAAACCATTTTCGTAACTTTGGTACCCCAAAATAGTGTATTCATGCCCGAAACACAAGTTTCACATCTTTTTACGTGCCGAACGTTTGCAAAATGCTCCCAGCCACTGCAAAACATCATTTTGGGTCTAATGGAGAAGAATGGATGTTTTTGTTGCGAAACCATTTTCGTACCTTCGGTACCCCGAAATAGTGTATTCAGGCCCGAAACACAAGTTTCGCATCTTTTTACGTGCCGAAGGTTTGCGTAATGCTCCCAGCCACTACAATACATCATTTTGGGTCTAATGGACTAGAATGGATGTTTTCATTGCAAAACCATATTCGCAACTTCGGTACCACGAAATAGTTCATTTAGGCCCGAAACACAAGTTTCGTATCTTTTTACGTGCTGATGGTTTGCGAAATGCTCCCAACCACTGCAAAACATCATTTTGGATCTAATGGAGTAGAATGGATGTTTTCATTGCGAAACTATATTCGCAACTTCGGTACCACGAAATAGTGAATTCAGGCCCGAAACACAAGTTTCGCATCTTTTTACGTGCCGAAGGTTTGCCAAATGCTTCCAACCACTGCAAAACCTCATTTTGGGTCTAATGAAGCTGAATGGATGTTTCTGTTGCGAAACCATTTTCGTAAATTCAGTACCCCGAAATAGTGTATTTAGGCCCGAAACACAAGTTTCGCATGTTTTCACGTGCCGAATGTTTGCGTAATGCTCCCTGCCACTACAAAACATCATTTTGGGTCTAATGGAGTAGAATGGATGTTTTCGTTGCGAAACCATTTTCGTAACTTCGGTACCCCAAAATAGTGTATTCATGCCCGAAACACAAGTTTCGCATCTTTTTACGTGCTGAAGGATTGCAAAATGCTCCCACCCACTGCAAAACATCATTTTGGATCTAATGGAGTACAATGGATATTTTCGTTGCGAAACCATATTCGCAACTTCGGTACCACAAAATAGTGCACTCAGGCCCGAAACACAAGTTTCGCATCTTTTTACGTGCCGAAGGTTTGCCAAATGCTCCCAACCACTACAAAACATCATTTTGGGTATAATGGAGTTGAATGGATGTTTCTATTGCAAAACCATTTTCGTAACATCAGTACCCCGAAATAGTGTATTCAGGCCCGACACACAAGTTTCGTATGTTTTTACGTGCCGAACGTTTGCAAAATGCTCCCAGCCACTGCAAAACATCATTTTGGGTCAATGGAGTAGAATGGATGTTTTCGTTGCGAAACCATTTTCGTAACTTCGGTACCCCGAAATAGTGTATTCAGGCCCGAAAAACAAGTTTCGCATCTTTTTACGTGCCGAAGGTTTGCGAAATGCTCCCAACCACTACAATACATCATTTTGGGTCTAATGGACTAGAATGGATGCTTTCGTTGCGAAATCATATTCGCAACTTCAGTACCACGAAATAGTGCATTCAGGTTCGAAACACAAGTTTCGCATCGTTTTACATGTCGAAGGTTTGCGAAATCCTCCCAACCACAGCAAAACATCATTGTGGGTATAATCTAGTTGAATGGATGTTTCTGTTGCGAAACCATTTTCGTAACTTCAGTACCCCGAAATAGTGTATTCAGGCCCGAAACACAAGTTTCGCATGTTTTTACGTGCCGAACGTTTGCAAAATGCTCCCAGCCACTGCAAAACATCATTTTGGGTCTAATGGAGTAGAATGGATGTTTTTGTTGCGAAACCATTTTCGTACCTTCGGTACCCCGAAATAGTGTATTCAAGCCCGAAACACAAGTTTCGCATCTTTTTACGTGCCGAAGGTTTGCGAAATCCTCCCAACCACTACAAAACATCATTTTGGTTCTAATGGGCTAGAATGGATGTTTTCATTGCAAAACCATATTCGCAACTTCGGTACCACGAAATAGTTCATTTAGGCCCGAAACACAAGTTTCGTATCTTTTTACGTGCCGATGGTTTGCGAAATGCTCCCAACCACTGCAAAACATCATTTTGGATCTAATGGAGTAGAATGGATGTTTTCATTGCGAAACTATATTCACAACTTCGGTACCACGAAATAGTGAATTCAGGCCCGAAACACAAGTTTCGCATCTTTTTACGTGCCGAAGGTTTGCCAAATGCTTCCAACCACTGCAAAACCTCATTTTGGGTCTAATGGAGCTGAATGGATGTTTCTGTTGCGAAACCATTTTCGTAACTTCAGTACCCCGAAATAGTGTATTCAGGCCCGAAACACAAGTTTCGCATGTTTTCACGTGCCGAATGTTTGCGAAATGCTCCCAGCCACTACAAAACATCATTTTGGGTCTAATGGAGTAGAATGGATGTATTCCTTGCGAAACCATTTTCGTAACTTTGGTACCCCAAAATAGTGTATTCATGCCCGAAACACAAGTTTCGCATCTTTTTACGTACCGAACGTTTGCAAAATGCTCCCAGCCACTGCAAAACATCATTTTGGGTCTAATGGAGAAGAATGGATGTTTTCGTTGCGAAACCATTTTTGTACCTTCGGTACCCCGAAATAGTGTATTCTGGCCCGAAACACAAGTTTCGCATCTTTTTACGTGCCGAAGGTTTGCGAAATGCTCCCAACCACTGCAAAACACCATTTTGGATCTAATGGAGTAGAATGGAAGTTTACATTGCGAAACTATATTCGCAACTTCGGTACCACAAAATAGTGAATTCAGGCCCGAAACACAAGTTTCGCATCTTTTTACGTGCCGAAGGTTTGCCAAATGCTTCCAACCACTGCAAAACCTCATTTTGGGTCTAATGGAGCTGAATGGATGTTTCTGTTGCGAAACCATTTTCGTAACTTCAGTACCCCGAAATAGTGTATTCAGGCCCGAAACACAAGTTTCGCATGTTTTCACGTGCCGAATGTTTGCGAAATGCTCCCAGCCACTACAAAACATCATTTTGGGTCTGATGGAGTAGAATGGATGTATTCCTTGCGAAACCATTTTCGTAACTTTGGTACCCCAAAATAGTGTATTCATGCCCGAAACACAAGTTTCACATCTTTTTACGTGCCGAACGTTTGCAAAATGCTCCCAGCCACTGCAAAACATCATTTTGGGTCTAATGGAGAAGAATGGATGTTTTTGTTGCGAAACCATTTTCGTACCTTCGGTACCCCGAAATAGTGTATTCAGGCCCGAAACACAAGTTTCGCATCTTTTTACGTGCCGAAGGTTTGCGTAATGCTCCCAGCCACTACAATACATCATTTTGGGTCTAATGGACTAGAATGGATGTTTTCATTGCAAAACCATATTCGCAACTTCGGTACCACGAAATAGTTCATTTAGGCCCGAAACACAAGTTTCGTATCTTTTTACGTGCCGATGGTTTGCGAAATGCTCCCAACCACTGCAAAACATCATTTTGGATCTAATGGAGTAGAATGGATGTTTTCATTGCGAAACTATATTCGCAACTTCGGTACCACGAAATAGTGAATTCAGGCCCGAAACACAAGTTTCGCATCTTTTTACGTGCCGAAGGTTTGCCAAATGCTTCCAACCACTGCAAAACCTCATTTTGGGTGTAATGAAGCTGAATGGATGTTTCTGTTGCGAAACCATTTTCGTAAATTCAGTACCCCGAAATAGTGTATTTAGGCCCGAAACACAAGTTTCGCATGTTTTCACGTGCCGAATGTTTGCGAAATGCTCCCTGCCACTACAAAACATCATTTTGGGTCTAATGGAGTAGAATGGATGTTTTCGTTGCGAAACCATTTTCGTAACTTCGGTACCCCAAAATAGTGTATTCATGCCCGAAACACAAGTTTCGCATCTTTTTACGTGCTGAAGGATTGCAAAATGCTCCCACCCACTGCAAAACATCATTTTGGATCTAATGGAGTACAATGGATATTTTCGTTGCGAAACCATATTCGCAACTTCGGTACCACAAAATAGTGCACTCAGGCCCGAAACACAAGTTTCGCATCTTTTTACGCGCCGAAGGTTTGCCAAATGCTCCCAACCACTACAAAACATCATTTTGGGTATAATGGAGTTGAATGGATGTTTCTATTGCAAAACCATTTTCGTAACATCAGTACCCCGAAATAGTGTATTCAGGCCCGACACACAAGTTTCGTATGTTTTTACGTGCCGAACGTTTGCAAAATGCTCCCAGCCACTGCAAAACATCATTTTGGGTCAATGGAGTAGAATGGATGTTTTCGTTGCGAAACCATTTTCGTAACTTCGGTACCCCGAAATAGTGTATTCAGGCCCGAAAAACAAGTTTCGCATCTTTTTACGTGCCGAAGGTTTGCGAAATGCTCCCAACCACTACAATACATCATTTTGGGTCTAATGGACTAGAATGGATGTTTTCGTTGCGAAATCATATTCGCAACTTCAGTACCACAAAATAGTGCATTCAGGTTCGAAACACAAGTTTCGCATCGTTTTACATGTCGAAGGTTTGCGAAATCCTCCCAACCACAGCAAAACATCATTGTGGGTATAATCTAGTTGAATGGATGTTTCTGTTGCGAAACCATTTTCGTAACTTCAGTACCCCGAAATAGTGTATTCAGGCCCGAAACACAAGTTTCGCATGTTTTTACGTGCCGAACGTTTGCAAAATGCTCCCAGCCACTGCAAAACATCATTTTGGGTCTAATGGAGTAGAATGGATGTTTTTGTTGCGAAACCATTTTCGTACCTTCGGTACCCCGAAATAGTGTATTCAGGCCCGAAACACAAGTTTCGCATCTTTTTACGTGCCGAAGGTTTGCGAAATCCTCCCAACCACTACAAAACATCATTTTGGTTCTAATGGACTAGAATGGATGTTTTCATTGCAAAACCATATTCGCAACTTCGGTACCACGAAATAGTTCATTTAGGCCCGAAACACAAGTTTCGTATCTTTTTACGTGCCGATGGTTTGCGAAATGCTCCCAACCACTGCAAAACATCATTTTGGATCTAATGGAGTAGAATGGATGTTTTCATTGCGAAACTATATTCGCAACTTCGGTACCACGAATAGTGAATTCAGGCCCGAAACACAAGTTTCGCATCTTTTTACGTGCCAAAGGTTTGCCAAATGCTTCCAACCACTGCAAAACCTCATTTTGGGTCTAATGGAGCTGAATGGATGTTTCTGTTGCGAAACCATTTTCGTAAATTCAGTACCCCGAAATAGTGTATTTAGGCCCGAAACACAAATTTCGCATGTTTTCACGTGCCGAATGTTTGCGAAATGCTCCCAGCCACTACAAAACATCATTTTGGGTCTAATAGAGTAGAATGGATGTATTCCTTGCGAAACCATTTTTGTAACTTTGGGACCCCAAAATAGTGTATTCATGCCCGAAACACAAGTTTCGCATCTTTTTACGTGCCGAAGGATTGCAAAATGCTCCCAACCACTGCAAAATATCATTTTGGATCTAATGGAGTACAATGGATATTTTCGTTGCGAAACCATATTCGCAACATCGGTACCACAAAATAGTGCATTCAGGCCCGAAACACACGTTTCGCATCTTTTTACGTGCCGAAGGTTTGCCAAATGCTCCCAACCACTACAAAACACCATTTTGGGTATAATGGAGTTGAATGGATGTTTCTGTTGCAAAACCATTTTCGTAACAACAGTACCCCGCAATAGTGTATTCAGGCCCGACACACAAGTTTCGTATGTTTTTACGTGCCGAACGTTTGCAAAATGCTCCCAGCCACTGCAAAACATCATTTTGGGTCAATGGAGTAGAATGGATGTTTTCGTTGCGAAACCATTTTCGTAACTTTGGTACCCCGAAATAGTGTATTCAGGCCCGAAACACAAGGTTCGCATCTTTGTACGTGCCGAAGGTTTGCGAAATGCTCCCAACCACTACAATACATCATTTTGGGTCTAATGGACTAGAATGGATGTTTTCGTTGCGAAACCATATTCGCAACTTCAGTACCACGAAATAGTGCATTTAGGTTCGAAACACAAGTTTCGCATCATTTTACATGCCGAAGGTTTGCGAAATCCTCCCAACCACAGCAAAACATCATTGTGGGTATAATGGAGTTGAATGGATGTTTCTGTTGCGAAACCATTTTCGTAACTTCAGTACCCCGAAATAGTGTATTCAGGCCCGAAACACAAGTTTCGCATGTTTTTACGTGCCGAACGTTTGCAAAATGCTCCCAGCCACTACAAAACATCATTTTGGGTCTAATGGAGTAGAATGGATGTTTTCGTTTCGAAACCATTTTCGTACCTTCGATACCCCGAAATAGTGTATTCAGGCCCGAAACACAAGTTTCGCATCTTTTTACGTGCTGAAGGTTTGCGAAATGCTCCCAACCACTACACTACATCATTTTGGGTCTAATGGACTAGAATGGATGTTTTCATTGCAAAACCATATTCGCAACTTCGGTACCACGAAATAGTTCATTTAGGCCCGAAACACAAGTTTCGTATCTTTTTACGTGCCGATGGTTTGCGAAATGCTCCCAACCACTGCAAAACATCATTTTGGATCTAATCAAGTAGAATGGATGTTTTCATTGCGAAACTATATTCGCAACTTCGGTACCATGAAATAGTGAATTCAGGCCCGAAACACAAGTTTCGCATCTTTTTACATGCCGAAGGTTTGCCAAATGCTTCCAACCACAGCAAAACCTCATTTTGGGTCTAATGGAGCTGAATGGATGTTTCTGTTGCGAAACCATTTTCGTAACTTCAGTACCCCGAAATAGTGTATTCAGGCCCGAAACACAAGTTTCACATGTTTTCACGTGCCGAAGGTTTGCGAAATGCTCCCAGCCACTACAAAACATCATTCTGGGTCTAATGGAGTAGAATGGATGTATTTGTTGCGAAACCATTTTCGTAACTTTGGTACCCCAAAATAGTGTATTCATGCCCGAAACACAAGTTTCACATCTTTTTACGTGCCGAAGGTTTGCAAAATGCTCCCAACCACTGCAAAACATCATTTTGGATCTAATGGAGTAGAATGGATATTTTCGTTGCGAAACCATATTCGCAACTTCGGTACCACAAAATAGTGCATTAAGGCCCGAAACACAAGTTTCACATCTTTTTACGTGCCAAAGGTTTGCCAAATGCTCCCAACCACTACAAAACATCATTTTGGGTATAATGGAGTTGAATGGATGTTTCTGTTGCAAAACCATTTTCGCAACATCAGTACCCCGAAATAGTGTATTCAGGCCCGACACACAAGTTTCGCATGTTTTTACGTGCCGAACGTTTGCAAAATGCTCCCAGCCACTGCAAAACATCATTTTGGGTCAATGGAAAAGAATGGATGTTTTCGTTGCGAAACCATTTTCGCAACTTCAGTACCACGAAATAGTGCATTCAGGTTCGAAACACAAGTTTCGCATCATTTTACATGCCGAAGGTTTGCGAAATCCTCCCAACCACAGCAAAACATCATTGTGGGTATAATGGAGTTGAATGGATGTTTCTGTTGCTAAACCATTTTCGTAACTTCAGTACCCCGAAATAGTGTATTCAGGCCCGAAACACAAGTTTCGCATGTTTTTACGTGCCGAACATTTGCAAAATGCTCCTAGCCACTGCAAAACATCATTTTGGGTCTAATGGAGTAGAATGGATGTATTCCTTGCGAAACCATTTTCGTAACTTTGGTACCCCAAAATAGTGTATTCATGCCCGAAACACAAGTTTCGCATCTTTTTACGTGCTTAAGGTTTGCGAAATGCTCCCAACCACAACAATACATCATTTTGGGTCTGATGGACTAGAATGGATGTTTTCATTGCAAAACCATATTCGCAACTTCGGTACAACGAAATAGTGCATTTAGGCCCGAAATACAAGTTTCGTATCTTTTTACGTGCCGATGGTTTGCGAAATTCTCCCAACCACTGCAAAACATCATTTTGGATCTAATGGAGTAGAATGGATATTTTCATTGCGAAACTATATTCGCAACTTCGGTACCACGAAATAGTGCATTCAGACCCGAAACACAAGTTTCGCATCTTCTTACGTGCCGAAGGTTTGCCAGATGCTCCCAACCACTGCAAAACATCATTTTGGGTATAATGGAGTTGAATGGATGTTTCTGTTGCGAAACCATTTTCGTCACTTCAGTACCCCGAAATAGTGTATTCAGGCCCGAAACACAAGTTTCGCATGTTTTTACGTGCCGAACGTTTGCAAAATGCTCCCAGCCACTGCAAAACATCCTTTTGGGTCTAATGGAGTAGAATGGATGTTTTCGTTGCGAAACCATTTTCGTACCTTCGGAACCCCGAAATAGAGTATTCAGGCCCGAAACAAAAGTTTCGCATCTTTTTACGTGCCGAAGGTTTGCCAAATGCTCCCAACCACTGCAAAACATCATTTTGGGTCTAATAGAGCTGAATGGATGTTTCTGTTGCGAAACCATTTTCGTAACATCAGTACCCCGAAATAGTGTATTCAGGCCCAAAACACAAGTTTCGCATTTTTTCACGTGCCGAACGTTTGCAAAATGCTCCCAGCCACTGCAAAACTTCATTTAGGGTCTAATGCAGTAGAATGGATGTTTTTGTTGCGAAATCATTTTCGTAACTTCGGTACCCCGAAATAGTGTATTCAGGCCCGAAACACAAGTTTCGCATCTTTTTACGTGCTGAAGGTTTGCGAAATGCTCCCAACCACTACAATACATCATTTTGGGTCTAATGGACTAGAATGGATGTTTTCGTTGCGAAACCATATTCGCAACTTCAGTACCACGAAATAGTGCATTCAGGTTCGAAACACAAGTTTCGCATCTTTTTACGTGCCGAAGGTTTCCCAAATGCTTCCAACCACTGCAAAACATCATTTTGGGTCTAATGGAGCTGAATGGATGTTTCTGTTGCGAAACTATTTTCGAAACTTCAGTACCCCGAAATAGTATATTCAGGCCCGAAACACAAGTTCCGCATGTTTTTACGTGCCAAACGTTTGCAAAAAGCTCCAAGCCACTACAAAACATCATTTTGGGTCTAATGGAGTAGAATGGATGTTTTCGTTGCGAAACCATTTTCGTAACTTCGGTACCCCGAAATAGTGTATTCAGGCCCGAAACACAAGTTTCACATCTTTTTACGTGCCGAAGGTTTGCGAAATGCTCCCAACCACTACAATACATCATTTTGGGTCTAATGGACAAGAATGGATGTTTTCATTGCGAAACCATAATCGCAACTTCAGTACCACGAAATAGTGCATTTTGGCCCGAAACACAAGTTTCGCATCTTTTTGCGTGCCGATGGTTTGCGTAATGTTCCCAACCACTGCAAAACATCATTTTTGATATAATGGAGTAGAATGGATGTTTTCGTTGCGAAACTATATTCGCAACTTCGGTACCACGAAATAGTGCATTCAGGCCCGAAACACAAGTTTCGCATCTTTTTACGTGCCGAAGGTTTGCCAAATGCTTCCAACCACAGCAAAACCTCATTTTGGGTCTAATGGAGCTGAATGGATGTTTCTGTTGCGAAACCATTTTCGTAAATTCAGTACCCGAAATAGTGTATTTAGGCTCGAAACACAAGTTTCGCATGTTTTCACGTGCCGAATGTTTGCGAAATGCTCCCAGCCACTACAAAACATCATTTTGGGTCTAATGGAGTAGAATGGATGTATTCCTTGCGAAACCATTTTCGTAACTTTGGTACCCCAAAATAGTGGATTCATGCCCGAAACACAAGTTTCGCATATTTTTACGTGCCGAAGGATTGCAAAATGCTCCCACCCACTGCAAAACATCATTTTGGATCTAATGGAGTACAATGGATATTTTCGTTGCGAAACCATATTCGCAACTTCGGTACCACAAAATAGTGCATTCAGGCCCGAAACACAAGTTTCGCATCTTTTTACGTGCCGAAGGTTTGCCAAATGGTCCCAACCACTACAAAACATCATTTTGGGTATAATGGAGTTGAATGGATGTTTCTGTTGCAAAACCATTTTCGTAACATCAGTACCCCGAAATAGTGTATTCAGGCCCGACACACAAGTTTCGTATGTTTTTACGTGCCGAACGTTTGCAAAATGCTCCCAGCCACTGCAAAACATCATTTTGGGTCAATGGAGTAGAATGGATGTTTTCGTTGCGAAACCATTTTCGTAATTTCGGTACCCCGAAATAGTGTATTCAGTCCCGAAACACAAGTTTCGCATCTTTTTACGTGCCGAAGGTTTGCGAAATGCTCCCAACCACTACAATACATCATTTTAGGTCTAATGGACTAGAACGGATGTTTTCGTTGCGAAACCATATTCGCAACTTCAGTACCACGAAATAGTGCATTCAGGTTCGAAACACAAGTTTCGCATCATTTTACAAGCCGAAGGTTTGCGAAATCCTCCGAACCACAGCAAAACATCATTGTGGGTATAATCTAGTTGAATGGATGTTTCTGTTGCGAAACCAGTTTCGTAACTTCAGTACCCCAAAATAGTGTATTCAGGCCCGAAACGCAAGTTTCGCATGTTTTTACGTGCCGAACGTTTGCAAAATGCTCCCAGCCACTGCAAAACATCATTTTGGGTCTAATGGAGTAGAATGGATGTTTTCGTTGCGAAACCATTTTCGTACCTTCGGTACCCCGAAACAGTGTATTCAGGCCCGAAACACAAGTTTCGCATCTTTTTACGTGCCGAAGGTTTGCGAAATGCTCCCAACCACTACAAAACATCATTTTGGTTCTAATGGACTAGAATGGATGTTTTCATTGCAAAACCATATTCGCAACTTCGGTACCACGAAATAGTTCATTTAGGCCCGAAACACAAGTTTCGTATCTTTTTACGTGCCGATGGTTTGCGAAATGCTCCCAACCACTGCAAAACATCATTTTGGATCTAATGGAGTAGAATGGATGTTTTCATTGCGAAACTATATTCGCAACTTCGGTACCACGAAATAGTGAATTCAGGCCCGAAACACAAGTTTTGCATCTTTTTACGTGCCGAAGGTTTGCCAAATGCTTCCAACCACTGCAAAACCTCATTTTGGGTCTAATGGAGCTGAATGGATGTTTCTGTTGCGAAACCATTTTCGTAAATTCAGTACCCCGAAATAGTGTATTTAGGCCCGAAACACAAGTTTCGCATGTTTTCACGTGCCGAATGTTTGCGAAATGCTCCCAGCCACTACAAAACATCATTTTGGGTCTAATGGAGTAGAATGGATGTATTCCTTGCGAAACCATTTTCGTAACTTTGGTACCCCAAAATAGTGGATTCATGCCCGAAACACAAGTTTCGCATATTTTTACGTGCCGAAGGATTGCAAAATGCTCCCACCCACTGCAAAACAACATTTTGGATCTAATGGAGTACAATGGATATTTTCGTTGCGAAACCATATTCGCAACTTCGGTACCATAAAATAGTTAGGCCCGAAACACAAGTTTCGCATCTTTTTACGTGCCGAAGGTTTGCCAAATGCTCCCAACCACTACAAAACATCATTTTGGGTATAATGGAGTTGAATGGATGTTTCTGTTGCAAAACCATTTTCGTAACATCAGTACCCCGAAATAGTGTATTCAGGCCCGACACACAAGTTTCGTATGTTTTTACGTGCCGAACATTTGCAAAATGCTCCCAGCCACTGCAAAACATCATTTTGGGTCTAATGGAGTAGAATGGATATTTTCGTTGTGAAACCATATTCGCAATTTCGATACCACAAAATAGTGCATTCAGGCCCGAAACACAAGTTTCGCATCTTTTTACGTGCCGAAGGTTTGCCAAATTCTCCCAACCACTACAAAACATCATTTTGGGTATAATGGAGTTGAATGGATGTTTCTATTGCAAGACCATTTTCGTAACATCAGTACCCCGAAATAGTGTATTCAGGCCCGACACACAAGTTTCGTATGTTTTTACGTGCCGAACGTTTGCAAAATGCTCCCAGCCACAGCAAAACAACATTTTGGTTCAATGGAGTAGAATGGATGTTTTCGTTGCGAAACCATTTTCGTAACTTCGGTACCCCGAAATAGTGTATTCAGTCCCGAAACACAAGTTTCGCATCTTTTTACGTGCCGAAGGTTTGCGAAACGCTCCCAACCACTACAATACATCATTTTAGGTCTAATGGACTAGAATAGATGTTTTCGTTGCGAAACCATATTCGCAACTTCAGTACCACGAAATAGTGCATTCAGGTTCGAAACACAAGTTTCGCATCGTTTTACAAGCCGAAGGTTTGCGAAATCCTCCCAACCACAGCAAAACATCATTGTGGGTATAATCTAGTTGAATGGATGTTTCTGTTGCGAAACCATTTTCGTAACTTCAGTACCCCGAAATAGTGTATTCAGGCCCGAAACACAAGTTTCGCATGTTTTTACGTGCCGAACGTTTGCAAAATGCTCCCAGCCACTGCAAAAAACATCATTTTGGGTCTAATGGAGTAGAATGGATGTTTTCGTTGCGAAACCATTTTCGTACCTTCGGTACCCCGAAATAGTGTATTCAGGCCCGAAACACAAGTTTCGCATTTTTTACGTGCCGAAGGTTTGCGAAATGCTCCCAACCACTACAAAACATCATTTTGGTTCTAATGGACTAGAATGGATGTTTTCATTGCAAAACCATATTCGCAACTTCGGTACCACGAAATAGTTCATTTAGGCCCGAAACACAAGTTTCGTATCTTTTTACATGCCGATGGTTTGCGAAATGCTCCCAACCACTGCAAAACATCATTTTGGATCTAATGGAGTAGAATGGATGTTTTCATTGCGAAACTATATTCGCAACTTCGGTACCACAAAATAGTGAATTCAGGCCCGAAACACAAGTTTTGCATCTTTTTACGTGCCGAAGGTTTGCCAAATGCTTCCAACCACTGCAAAACCTCATTTTGGGTCTAATGGAGCTGAATGGATGTTTCTGTTGCGAAACCATTTTCGTAAATTCAGTACCCCGAAATAGTGTATTTAGGCCCGAAACACAAGTTTTGCATGTTTTCACGTGCCGAATGTTTGCGAAATGCTCCCAGCCACTACAAAACATCATTTTGGGTCTAATGGAGTAGAATGGATGTATTCCTTGCGAAACCATTTTCGTAACTTTGGTACCCCAAAATAGTGGATTCATGCCCGAAACACAAGTTTCGCATCTTTTTACGTGCCGAAGGATTGCAAAATGCTCCCACCCACTGCAAAACATCATTTTGGATCTAATGGAGTACAATGGATATTTTCGTTGTGAAACCATATTCGCAACTTCGGTACCACAAAATAGTTAGGCCCGAAACACAAGTTTCGCATCTTTTTACGTGCCGAAGGTTTGCCAAATGCTTCCAACCACTGCAAAACCTCATTTTGGGTCTAATGGAGCTGAATGGATGTTTCTGTTGCGAAACCATTTTCGTAAATTCAGTACCCCGAAATAGTGTATTTAGGCCCGAAACACAAGTTTTGCATGTTTTCACGTGCCAAATGTTTGCGAAATGCTCCCAGCCACTACAAAACATCATTTTGGGTCTAATGGAGTAGAATGGATGTATTCCTTGCGAAACCATTTTCGTAACTTTGGTACCCCAAAATAGTGGATTCATGCCCGAAACACAAGTTTCGCATCTTTTTACGTGCCGAAGGATTGCAAAATGCTCCCACCCACTGCAAAACATCATTTTGGATCTAATGGAGTACAATGGATATTTTCGTTGTGAAACCATATTCGCAACTTCGGTACCACAAAATAGTTAGGCCCGAAACACAAGTTTCGCATCTTTTTACGTGCCGAAGGTTTGCCAAATGCTCCCAACCACTACAAAACATCATTTTGGGTATAATGGAGTTGAATGGATGTTTCTGTTGCAAAACCATTTTCGTAACATCAGTACCCCGAAATAGTGTATTCAGGCCCGACACACAAGTTTCGTATGTTTTTACGTGCCGAACATTTGCAAAATGCTCCCAGCCACTGCAAAACATCATTTTGGGTCAATGGAGTAGAATGGATGTTTTCGTTGCGAAACCATTTTCGTAACTTCGGTACCCCGAAATAGTGTATTCAGGCCCGACACACAAGTTTCGCATCTTTTTACGTGCCGAAGGTTTGCGAAATGCTCCCAACCACTACAATACATCATTTTGGGTCTAATGAACTAGAATGGATGTTTTCGTTGCGAAATCATATTCGCAACTTCAGTACCACGAAATAGTGCATTCAGGTTCGAAACACAAGTTTCGCATCATTTTACAAGCCGAAGGTTTGCGAAATCCTCCGAACCACAGCAAAACATCATTGTGGGTATAATCTAGTTGAATGGATGTTTCTGTTGCGAAACCAGTTTCGTAACTTCAGTACCCCAAAATAGTGTATTCAGGCCCGAAACGCAAGTTTCGCATGTTTTTACGTGCCGAACGTTTGCAAAATGCTCCCAGCCACTGCAAAACATCATTTTGGGTCTAATGGAGTAGAATGGATGTTTTCGTTGCGAAACCATTTTCGTACCTTCGGTACCCCGAAACAGTGTATTCAGGCCCGAAACACAAGTTTCGCATCTTTTTACGTGCCGAAGGTTTGCGAAATGCTCCCAACCACTACAAAACATCATTTTGGTTCTAATGGACTAGAATGGATGTTTTCATTGCAAAACCATATTCGCAACTTCGGTACCACGAAATAGTTCATTTAGGCCCGAAACACAAGTTTCGTATCTTTTTACGTGCCGATGGTTTGCGAAATGCTCCCAACCACTGCAAAACATCATTTTGGATCTAATGGAGTAGAATGGATGTTTTCATTGCGAAACTATATTCGCAACTTCGGTACCACGAAATAGTGAATTCAGGCCCGAAACACAAGTTTTGCATCTTTTTACGTGCCGAAGGTTTGCCAAATGCTTCCAACCACTGCAAAACCTCATTTTGGGTCTAATGGAGCTGAATGGATGTTTCTGTTGCGAAACCATTTTCGTAAATTCAGTACCCCGAAATAGTGTATTTAGGCCCGAAACACAAGTTTTGCATGTTTTCACGTGCCGAATGTTTGCGAAATGCTCCCAGCCACTACAAAACATCATTTTGTGTCTAATGGAGTAGAATGGATGTATTCCTTGCGAAACCATTTTCGTAACTTTGGTACCCCAAAATAGTGGATTCATGCCCGAAACACAAGTTTCGCATATTTTTACGTGCCGAAGGATTGCAAAATGCTCCCACCCACTGCAAAACAACATTTTGGATCTAATGGAGTACAATGGATATTTTCGTTGCGAAACCATATTCGCAACTTCGGTACCATTAAATAGTTAGGCCCGAAACACAAGTTTCGCATCTTTTTACGTGCCGAAGGTTTGCCAAATGCTCCCAACCACTACAAAACATCATTTTGGGTATAATGGAGTTGAATGGATGTTTCTGTTGCAAAACCATTTTCGTAACATCAGTACCCCGAAATAGTGTATTCAGGCCCGACACACAAGTTTCGTATGTTTTTACGTGCCGAACATTTGCAAAATGCTCCCAGCCACTGCAAAACATCATTTTGGGTCTAATGGAGTAGAATGGATATTTTCGTTGCGAAACCATATTCGCAATTTCGGTACCACAAAATAGTGCATTCAGGCCCGAAACACAAGTTTCGCATCTTTTTACGTGCCGAAGGTTTGCCAAATTCTCCCAACCACTACAAAACATCATTTTGGGTATAATGGAGTTGAATGGATGTTTCTATTGCAAGACCATTTTCGTAACATCAGTACCCCGAAATAGTGTATTCAGGCCCGACACACAAGTTTCGTATGTTTTTACGTGCCGAACGTTTGCAAAATGCTCCCAGCCACAGCAAAACAACATTTTGGTTCAATGGAGTAGAATGGATGTTTTCGTTGCGAAACCATTTTCGTAACTTCGGTACCCCGAAATAGTGTATTCAGTCCCGAAACACAAGTTTCGCATCTTTTTACGTGCCGAAGGTTTGCGAAACGCTCCCAACCACTACAATACATCATTTTAGGTCTAATGGACTAGAATAGATGTTTTCGTTGCGAAACCATATTCGCAACTTCAGTACCACGAAATAGTGCATTCAGGTTCGAAACACAAGTTTCGCATCGTTTTACAAGCCGAAGGTTTGCGAAATCCTCCCAACCACAGCAAAACATCATTGTGGGTATAATCTAGTTGAATGGATGTTTCTGTTGCGAAACCATTTTCGTAACTTCAGTACCCCGAAATAGTGTATTCAGGCCCGAAACACAAGTTTCGCATGTTTTTACGTGCCGAACGTTTGCAAAATGCTCCCAGCCACTGCAAAAAACATCATTTTGGGTCTAATGGAGTAGAATGGATGTTTTCGTTGCGAAACCATTTTCGTACCTTCGGTACCCCGAAATAGTGTATTCAGGCCCGAAACACAAGTTTCGCATTTTTTACGTGCCGAAGGTTTGCGAAATGCTCCCAACCACTACAAAACATCATTTTGGTTCTAATGGACTAGAATGGATGTTTTCATTGCAAAACCATATTCGCAACTTCGGTACCACGAAATAGTTCATTTAGGCCCGAAACACAAGTTTCGTATCTTTTTACATGCCGATGGTTTGCGAAATGCTCCCAACCACTGCAAAACATCATTTTGGATCTAATGGAGTAGAATGGATGTTTTCATTGCGAAACTATATTCGCAACTTCGGTACCACAAAATAGTGAATTCAGGCCCGAAACACAAGTTTTGCATCTTTTTACGTGCCGAAGGTTTGCCAAATGCTTCCAACCACTGCAAAACCTCATTTTGGGTCTAATGGAGCTGAATGGATGTTTCTGTTGCGAAACCATTTTCGTAAATTCAGTACCCCGAAATAGTGTATTTAGGCCCGAAACACAAGTTTTGCATGTTTTCACGTGCCGAATGTTTGCGAAATGCTCCCAGCCACTACAAAACATCATTTTGGGTCTAATGGAGTAGAATGGATGTATTCCTTGCGAAACCATTTTCGTAACTTTGGTACCCCAAAATAGTGGATTCATGCCCGAAACACAAGTTTCGCATCTTTTTACGTGCCGAAGGATTGCAAAATGCTCCCACCCACTGCAAAACATCATTTTGGATCTAATGGAGTACAATGGATATTTTCGTTGTGAAACCATATTCGCAACTTCGGTACCACAAAATAGTTAGGCCCGAAACACAAGTTTCGCATCTTTTTACGTGCCGAAGGTTTGCCAAATGCTTCCAACCACTGCAAAACCTCATTTTGGGTCTAATGGAGCTGAATGGATGTTTCTGTTGCGAAACCATTTTCGTAAATTCAGTACCCCGAAATAGTGTATTTAGGCCCGAAACACAAGTTTTGCATGTTTTCACGTGCCAAATGTTTGCGAAATACTCCCAGCCACTACAAAACATCATTTTGGGTCTAATGGAGTAGAATGGATGTATTCCTTGCGAAACCATTTTCGTAACTTTGGTACCCCAAAATAGTGGATTCATGCCCGAAACACAAGTTTCGCATCTTTTTACGTGCCGAAGGATTGCAAAATGCTCCCACCCACTGCAAAACATCATTTTGGATCTAATGGAGTACAATGGATATTTTCGTTGTGAAACCATATTCGCAACTTCGGTACCACAAAATAGTTAGGCCCGAAACACAAGTTTCGCATCTTTTTACGTGCCGAAGGTTTGCCAAATGCTCCCAACCACTACAAAACATCATTTTGGGTATAATGGAGTTGAATGGATGTTTCTGTTGCAAAACCATTTTCGTAACATCAGTACCCCGAAATAGTGTATTCAGGCCCGACACACAAGTTTCGTATCTTTTTACGTGCCGAACATTTGCAAAATGCTCCCAGCCACTGCAAAACATCATTTTGGGTCAATGGAGTAGAATGGATGTTTTCGTTGCGAAACCATTTTCGTAACTTCGGTACCCCGAAATAGTGTATTCAGGCCCGAAACACAAGTTTCGCATCTTTTTACGTGCCGAAGGTTTGCGAAATGCTCCCAACCACTACAATACATCATTTTGGGTCTAATGAACTAGAATGGATGTTTTCGTTGCGAAATCATATTCGCAACTTCAGTACCACGAAATAGTGCATTCAGGTTCGAAACACAAGTGTCGCATCGTTTTACATGCCGAAGGTTTGCGAAATCCTCCCAACCACAGCAAAACATCATTGTGGGTATAATCTAGTTGAATGGATGTTTCTGTTGCGAAACCATTTTCGTAACTTCAGTACCCCGAAATAGTGTATTCAGGCCCGAAACACAAGTTTCGCATGTTTTTACGTGCCGAACGTTTGCAAAATGCTCCCAGCCACTGCAAAACATCATTTTGGGTCTAATGGAGTAGAATGGATGTTTTCGTTGCGAAACCATTTTCTTACCTTCGGTACCCCGAAATAGTGTATTCAGGCCCGAAACACAAGTTTCGCATCTTTTTACGTGCCGAAGGTTTGCGAAATGCTCCCAACCACTACAAAACATCATTTTGGTTCTAATGGACTAGAATGGATGTTTTCATTGCAAAACCGTATTCGCAACTTCGGTACCACGAAATAGTTCATTTAGGCCCGAAACACAAGTTTCGTATCTTTTTACGTGCCGATGGTTTGCGAAATGCTCCCAACCACTGCAAAACATCATTTTGGATCTAATGGAGTAGAATGGATGTTTTCATTGCGAAACTATATTCGCAACTTCGGTACCACGAAATAGTGAATTCAGGCCCGAAACACAAGTTTTGCATCTTTTTACGTGCCGAAGGTTTGCCAAATGCTTCCAACCACTGCAAAACCTCATTTTGGGTCTAATGGAGCTGAATGGATGTTTCTGTTGCGAAACCATTTTCGTAAATTCAGTACCCCGAAATAGTGTATTTAGGCCCGAAACACAAGTTTCGCATGTTTTCACGTGCCGAATGTTTGCGAAATGCTCCCAGCCACTACGAAACATCATTTTGGGTCTAATGGAGTAGAATGGATGTATTCCTTGCGAAACCATTTTCGTAACTTTGGTACCCCAAAATAGTGGATTCATGCCCGAAACACAAGTTTCGCATCTTTTTACGTGCCGAAGGATTGCAAAATGCTCCCACCCACTGCAAAACATCATTTTGGATCTAATGGAGTACAATGGATATTTTCGTTGCGAAACCATTTTCGCAACTTCGGTACCACAAAATAGTGCACTCAGGCCCGAAACACAAGTTTCGCATCTTTTTACGTGCCGAAGGTTTGCCAAATGCTCCCAACCACTACAAAACATCATTTTGGGTATAATGGAGTTGAAGGGATGTTTCTGTTGCAAAACCATTTTCGTAACATCAGTACCCCGAAATAGTGTATTCAAGCCCGACACACAAGTTTCGTATGTTTTTACGTGCCGAACATTTGCAAAATGCTCCCAGCCACTGCAAAACATCATTTTTCGTCAATGGAGTAGAATGGATGTTTTCGTTGCGAAACCATTTTCGTAACTTCGGTACCCCAAAATAGTGTATTCAGGCCCGAAACACAAGTTTCGCATCTTTTTACGTGTCGAAGGTTTGCGAAATGCTCCCAACCACTACAATACATCATTTTGGGTCTAATGGACTAGAATGGATGTTTTCGTTGCGAAATCATATTCGCAACTTCAGTACCACGAAACAGTGCATTCAGGTTCGAAACACAAGTTTCGCATCGTTTTACATGCCGAAGGTTTGTGAAATCCTCCCAACCACAGCAAAACATCATTGTGGGTATAATCTAGTTGAATGGATGTTTCTGTTGCGAAACCATTTTCGTAACTTCAGTACCCCGAAATAGTGTATTCAGGCCCGAAACACAAGTTTCGCATTTTTTTGCGTGCCGAACGTTTGCAAAATGCTCCCAGCCACTGCAAAACATCATTTTGGGTCTAATGGAGTAGAATGGATGTTTTCGTTGCGAAACCATTTTCGTACCTTCGGTACCCCGAAATAGTGTATTCAGGCCCGAAACACAAGTTTCGCATCTTTTTACGTGCTGAAAGTTTGCGAAATGCTCCCAACCACTACAATACATCATTTTGGTTCTAGTGGACTAGAATGGATGTTTTCATTGCAAAACCATATTCGCAACTTCGGTACCACGAAATAGTTCATTTAGGCCCGAAACACAAGTTTCGTATCTTTTTACGTGCCGATGGTTTGCGAAATGCTCCCAACTACTGCAAAACATCATTTTGGATCTAATGGAGTAGAATGGATGTTTTCATTGCGAAACTATATTCGCAACTTCGGTACCACGAAATAGTGAATTCAGGCCCGAAACACAAGTTTCGCATCTTTTTACGTGCCGAAGGTTTGCCAAATGCTTCCAACCACTGCAAAACCTCATTTTCGGTCTAATGGAGCTGAATGGATGTTTCTGTTGCGAAACCATTTTCGTAAATTCAGTACCCCGAAATAGTGTATTTAGGCCCGAAACACAAGTTTCGCATGTTTTCACGTGCCGAATGTTTGCGAAATGCTCCCAGCCACTACAAAACATCATTTTGGGTCTAATGGAGTAGAATGGATGTATTCCTTGCGAAACCATTTTCGTAACTTTGGGACCCCAAAATAGTGGATTCATGCCCAAAACACAAGTTTCGCATCTTTTTACGTGCCGAAGGATTGCAAAATGCTCCCACCCACTGCAAAACATCATTTTGGATCTAATGGAGTACAATGGATATTTTCGTTGCAAAACCATATTCGCAACTTCGGTACCACAAAATAGTGCACTCAGGCCCGAAACACAAGTTTCGCATCTTTTTACGTGCCGAAGGTTTGCCAAATGCTCCCAACCACTACAAAACATCATTTTGGGTATAATGGAGTTGAATGGATGTTTCTGTTGCAAAACCATTTTCGTAACATCAGTACCCCGAAATAGTGTATTCAAGCCCGACACACAAGTTTCGTATGTTTTTACGTGCCGAACATTTGCAAAATGCTCCCAGCCACTGCAAAACATCATTTTGGGTCAATGGAGTAGAATGGATGTTTTCGTTGCGAAACCATTTTCGTAACTTCGGTACCCCAAAATAGTGTATTCAGGCCCGAAACACAAGTTTCGCATCTTTTTACGTGCCGAAGGTTTGCGAAATGCTCCCAACCACTACAATACATCATTTTGGGTCTAATGGACTAGAATGGATGTTTTCGTTGCGAAATCATATTCGCAACTTCAGTACCACGAAATAGTGCATTCAGGTTCGAAAACAAGTGTTACATCGTTTTACATGCCGAAGGTTTGCGAAATGCTCCCAACCACAGCAAAACATCATTGTGGGTATAATCTAGTTGAATGGATGTTTCTGTTGCGAAACCATTTTCGTAACTTCAGTACCCCGAAATAGTGTATTCAGGCTCGAAACACAAGTTTCGCATGTTTTTGCGTGCCGAACGTTTGCAAAATGCTCCCAGCCACTGCAAAACATCATTTTGGGTCTAATGGAGTAGAATGGATGTTTTCGTTGCGAAACCTTTTTCGTACCTTCGGTACCCCGAAATAGTGTATTCAGGCCCGAAACACAAGTTTCGCATCTTTTTACGTGCTGAAGGTTTGCCAAATGCTCCCAACCACTACAATACATCATTTTGGTTCTAATGGACTAGAATGGATGTTTTCATTGCAAAACTATATTCGCAACTTCGGTACCACGAAATAGTTCATTTAGGCCCGAAACACAAGTTTTGTATCTTTTTACGTGCCGATGGTTTGCGAAATGCTCCCAACCACTGCAAAACATCATTTTGGATCTAATGGAGTAGAATGGATGTTTTCATTGCGAAACTATATTCGCAACTTCGGTACCACGAAATAGTGAATTCAGGCCCGAAACACAAGTTTCGCATCTTTTTACGTGCCGAAGGTTTGCCAAATGCTTCCAACCACAGCAAAACCTCATTTTGGGTCTAATGGAGCTGAATGGATGTTTCTGTTGCGAAACCATTTTCGTAACTTCAGTACCCCGAAATAGTGTATTCAGGCCCGAAACACAAGTTTCGCATGTTTTCACGTGCCGAATGTTTGCGAAATGCTCCCAGCCACTACAAAACATCATTTTGGGTCTAATGGAGTAGAATGGATGTATTCGTTGCGAAACCATTTTTGTAACTTTGGTACCCCAAAATAGTGTATTCATGCCCGAAACACAAGTTTCGCATCTTTTTACGTGCCGAAGGTTTGCAAAATGCTCCCAACCACTGCAAAACATCATTTTGGATCTAATGGAGTAGAATGGATATTTTCGTTGCGAAACCATATTCGCAACTTCGGTACCACAAAATAGTGCATTCAGGCCCGAAACACAAGTTTCGCATCTTTTTACGTGCCGAAGGTTTGCCAAATGCTCCCAACCACTACAAAACATCATTTTGGGTATAATGGAGTTGAATGGATGTTTCTGTTGCAAAACCATTTTCGCAACATCAGTACCCCGAAATAGTGTATTCAGGCCCGACACACAAGTTTCGCATGTTTTTACGTGCCGAACGTTTGCAAAATGCTCCCAGCCACTGCAAAACATCATTTTGGGTCAATGGAATAGAATGGATGTTTTCGTTGCGAAACCATTTTCGTAACTTCGGTACCCCGAAATAGTGTATTCAGGCCCGAAACACAAGTTTCGCATCTTTTTACGTGCCGAAGGTTTGCGAAATGCTCCCAACCACTACAATACATCATTTTGGGTCTAATGGACTAGAATGGATGTTTTCGTTGCGAAACTATATTCGCAACTTCAGTACCACGAAATAGTGCATTCAGGTTCGAAACACAAGTTTCGCATCGTTTTACATGCCGAAGGTTTGCGAAATCCTCCCAACCACAGCAAAACATCATTGTGGGTATAATGGAGTTGAATGGATGTTTCTGTTGCGAAACCATTTTCGTAACTTCAGTACCCCGAAATAGTGTATTCAGGCCCGAAACACAAGTTTCGCATGTTTTCACGTGCCGAACATTTGCAAAATGCTCCCAGCCACTGCAAAACATCATTTTGGGTCTAATGGAGTAGAATGGATGTTTTCGTTGCGAAACCATTTTCGTAACTTCGGTACCCCGAAATAGTGTATTGAGGCCCGAAACACAAGTTTCGCATCTTTTTACGTGCTTAAGGTTTGCGAAATGCTCCCAACCACAACAATACATCATTTTGGGTCTGATGGACTAGAATGGATGTTTTCATTGCAAAACCATATTCGCAACTTCGGTACCACGAAATAGTGCATTTAGGCCCGAAATACAAGTTTCGTATCTTTTTACGTGCCGATGGTTTGCGAAATTCTCCCAACCACTGCAAAACATCATTTTGGATCTAATGGAGTAGAATGGATGTTTTCATTACGAAACTATATTCACAACTTCGGTACCACGAAATAGTGCATTCAGACCTGAAACACAAGTTTCGCATCTTATTACGTGCCGAAGGTTTGCCAGATGCTCCCAACCACTGCAAAACATCATTTTGGGTATAATGGAGTTGAATGGATGTTTCTGTTGCGAAACCATTTTCGTAACTTCAGTACCCCGAATAGTGTATTCAGGCCAGAAACACAAGTTTCGCATGTTTTTACGTGCCGAACGTTTGCAAAATGCTCCCAGCCACTGCAAAACATCATTTTCGGTCTAATGGAGTAGAATGGATGTTTTCGTTGCGAAACCATTTTCGTACCTTCGGTACCCCGAAATAGTGTATTCAGGCCCGAAACACAAGTTTCGCATCTTTTTACGTGCTTAAGGTTTGCGAAATGCTCCCAACCACAACAATACATCATTTTGGGTCTGATGGACTAGAATGGATGTTTTCATTGCAAAACCATATTCGCAACTACGGTACCACGAAATAGTGCATTTAGGCCCGAAACTCAAGTTTCGTATCTTTTTACGTGCCGATGGTTTGCGAAATTCTCCCAACCACTGCAAAACATCATTTTGGATCTAATGGAGTAGAATGGATGTTTTCATTGCGAAACTATATTCGCAACTTCGGTACCACGAAATAGTGCATTCAGACCCGAAACACAAGTTTCGCATCTTTTTACGTGCCGAAGGTTTGCCAGATGCTCCCAACCACTGCAAAACATCATTTTGGGTATAATGGAGTTGAATGGATGTTTCTGTTGCGAAACCATTTTCGTAACTTCAGTACCCCGAAATAGTGTACTCAGGCCCGAAACACAAGTTTCGCATGTTTTTACCTGCCGAACGTTTGCAAAATGCTCCCAGCCACTGCAAAACATCCTTTTGGGTCTAATGGAGTAGAATGGATGTTTTCGTTGCGAAACCATTTTCGTACCTTCGGAACCTCGAAATAGTGTATTCAGGCCCGAAACACAAGTTTCGCATCTTTTTACGTGCCGAAGGTTTGCCAAATGCTCCCAACCACTGCAAAACATCATTTTGGGTCTAATGGAGCTGAATGGATGTTTCTGTTGCGAAACCATTTTCGTAACATCAGTACCCCAAAATAGTGTATTCAGGCCCGAAACACAAGTTTCGCATTTTTTTACGTGCCGAACGTTTGCAAAATGCTCCCAACCACTGCAAAACATCATTTAGGGTCTAATGCAGTAGAATGGATGTTTTTCTTGCGAAATCATTTTCGTAACTTCGGTACCCCGAAATAGTGTATTCAGGCCCGAAACACAAGTTTCGCAACTTTTTACGTGCCGAAGGTTTGCGAAATGCTCCCAACCACTACAATACATCATTTTGGGTCTAATGGACTAGAATGGATGTTGTCGTTGCGAAACCATATACGCAACTTCAGTACCACAAAATAGTGCATTCAGGTTCGAAACACAAGTTTCGCATCTTTTTACGTGCCGAAGGTTTCCCAAATGCTTCCAACCACTGCAAAACATCATTTTGGGTCTAATGTAGCTGAATGGATGTTTCTGTTGCGAAACTATTTTCGAAACTTCAGTACCCCGAAATAGTGTATTCAGGCCCGAAACACAAGTTTCGCATGTTTTTACGTGCCGAACGTTTGCAAAATGCTCCCAACCACTGCAAAACATCATTTTGGGTCTAATGGAGTAGAATGGATGTTTTCGTTGCGAAACCATTTTCGTAACTTCGGTACCCCGAAATAGTGTATTCAAGCCCGAAACACAAGTTTCGCATCTTTTTACGTGCCGAAGGTTTGCGAAATACTCCCAACCACTACAATACATCATTTTGGGTCTAATGGACAAGAATGGATGTTTTCATTGCGAAACCATAATCGCAACTTCAGTACCACGAAATAGTGCATTTTGGCCCGAAACACAAGTTTCGCATCTTTTTGCGTGCCGATGGTTTGCGTAATGCTCCCAACCACTGCAAAACATCATTTTTGATATAATGGAGTAGAATGGATGTTTTCGTTGCGAAACTATATTCGTAACTTCGGTACCACGAAATAGTGCATTCAGGCCCGAAACACAAGTTTCGCATCTTTTTACGTGCCGAAGGTTTGCCAAATGCTTCCAACCACAGCAAAACCTCATTTTGGGTCTAATGGAGCTGAATGGATGTTTCTGTTGCGAAACCATTTTCGTAACTTCAGTACCCCGAAATAGTGCATTTAGGCCCGAAACACAAGTTCCGCATGTTTTCACGTGCTGAATGTTTGCGAAATGCTCCCAGCCACTACAAAACATCATTTTGGGTCTAATGGAGTAGAATGGATGTATTCGTTGCGAAACCATTTTCGTAACTTTGGTACCCCAAAATAGTGTATTCATGACCGAAACACAAGTTTCGCATCTTTTTCCGTGCCGAAGGTTTGCAAAATGCTCCCAACCACTACAAAACATCATTTTGGATCTAATGGAGTAGAATGGATACTTTCGTTGTGAAACCAAATTCGCAACTTCGGTACCACAAAATAGTGCATTCAGGCCCGAAACACAAGTTTCGCATCTTTTTACGTGCCGAAGGTTTGCCAAATGCTCCCAACCACTACAAAACATCATTTTGGGTATAATGGTGTTGAATGGATGTTTCTGTTGCAAAACCATTTTCGTAACATCAGTACCCCGAAATAGTGTATTCAGGCCCGACACACAAGTTTCGCATGTTTTTACGTGCCGAACGTTTGCAAAATGCTCCCAGCCACTGCAAAACATCATTTTGGGTCAATGGAGTAGAATGGATGTTTTCGTAGCGAAACCATTTTCGTGACTTCGGTACCCCGAAATAGTGTATTCAGACCCGAAACACAAGTTTCGCATCTTTTTACGTGCCGAAGGTTTGCGAAATGCTCCCAACCACTACAATACATCATTTTGGGTCTAATGGACTAGAATGGATGTTTTCGTTGCGAAACCATATTCGCAACTTCAGTACCACGAAATAGTGCATTCAGGTTCGAAACACAAGTTTCGCATCGTTTTACAAGCCGAAGGTTTGCGAAATCCTCCCAACCACAGCAAAACATCATTGTGGGTATAATGGAGCTGAATGGATGTTTCTGTTGCCAAACCATTTTCGTAACTTCAGTACCCCAAAATAGTGTATTCAGGCCCGAAACACAAGTTTCGCATGTTTTTACGTGCCGAACGTTTGCAAAATGCTCCCAGCCACTGCAAAACATCATTTTGGGTCTAATGGAGTAGATTGGATGTTTTCGTTGCGAAAGCATTTTCGTACCTTCGGTACCCCGAAATAGTGTATTCAGGCCCGAAACACAAGTTTCGCATCTTTTTACGTGCTTAAGGTTTGCGAAATGCTCCCAACCACAACAATACATCATTTTGGGTCTGATGGACTAGAATGGATGTTTTCATTGCAAAACCATATTCGCAACTTCGGTACCACGAAATAGTGCATTTAGGCCCGAAACACAAGTTTCGTATCTTTTTACGTGCCGATGGTTTGTGAAATTCTCCCAACCACTGCAAAACATCATTTTGGATCTAATGGAGTAGAATGGATGTTTTCATTGCGAAACTATATTCGCAACTTCGGTACCACAAAATAGTGCCTTCAGACCCGAAACACAAGTTTCGGAAGTTTTTACGTGCCGAAGGTTTGCCAAATGCTTCCAACCACTGCAAAACATCATTTTGGGTCTAATGGAGCTGAATGGATGTTTCTGTTGCGAAACCATTTTTGTAACTTCAGAACCCCGAAATAGTGTATTCAGGCCCGAAACACATGTTCCGCATGTTTTCACGTGCCGAACGTTTGCGAAATGCTCCCAGCCACTACAAAACATCATTTTGGGTCTAATGGAGTAGAATGGATGTTTTCGTTGCGAAACCATTTCCGTAACTTTGGAACCCCGAAATAGTGTATTCATGCCCGAAACTCATGTTTCGCATCTTTTTACGTGCCGAAGGTTTGCAAAATGCTCCCAACCACTGCAAAACATCATTTTGGATCTAATGGAGTAGCATGGATATTTTCGTAGCGAAACCATATTTGCAACTTCCGTACCACGAAATAGTGCATTTAGGCCCGAAACACAAGTTTCGCATCTTTTTACGTGCCAAAGGTTTGCCAAATGCTATCAACCACTGCGTAACATCATTTTGGGTATAATGGAGTTGAATGGATGTTTCGGTTGCAAAACCATTTTCGTAACTTCAGTACCCCGAAATTGTGTATTCAGGCCCGAAACACAAGTTTCGCATGTTTTTGTGTGCTTAACGTTTGCAAAATGCTCCCAGCCACTGCAAAACATCATTTTGGGTCTAATGGAGTAGAATAGATGTTTTCGTTGCGAAACCATTTTCGTAACTTCGGTACCCTAAAATAGTGTATTCAGGCCCGAAAGACAAGTTTCGCATCTTTTTACGTGCCGAAGGTTTACGAAATGCTCCCAATCACTACAATACATCATTTTGGGTATAATGGACTAGAATGGATGTTTTCATTGTGTAACCATATTCGCAACTTCGGTACCACAAAATAGTGCATTCAGGCTCGAAACACAAGTTTCGCATCTTTTTACGTGCCGAAGGTTTGCCAAATGCTCCCAACCACTGCAAAAAACATCATTTTGGGTCTAATGGAGCTGAATGGATGTTTCTGTTGCGAAACCATTTTCGTAACATCAGTACCTCGAAATAGTGTATTCAGGCCCGAAACACAAGTTTCGCATGTTTTCACGTGCCGAACGTTTGCAAAATGCTCCCAGCCACTGCAAAACATCATTTAGGGTCTAATGCAGTAGAATGGAGGTTTTCGTTGCGAAATCATTTTCATAACTTCGGTACCCCAAAATAGTGTATTCAGGCCGAAAACACAAGTTTCGCATCTTTTTACGTGCCGAAGGTTTGCGAAATGATCCCAACCACTACAATACATCGTTTTGGGTCTAATGGACTAGAATGGATGTTTTCGTTGCGAAACTATATTCGCAACTTCGGTACCATGAATTAGTGCATTCAGGCCCGAAACACAAGTTTCGCATCTTTTTACGTGCCGAAGGTTTCCCAAATGCTTCCAACCACTGCAAAACATCATTGTGGGTCTAATGGAGCTGAATGGATGTTTCTGTTGCGAAACTATTTTTGAAACTTCAGTACCCCGAAATAGTGTATTCAGGCCCGAAACACAAGTTTCGCATGTTTTTGTGTGCTTAACGTTTGCAAAATGCTCCCAGCCACTGCAAAACATCATTTTGGGTCTAATGGAGTAGAATAGATGTTTTCGTTGCGAAACCATTTTCGTAACTTCGGTACCCTGAAATAGTGTATTCAGGCCCGAAAGACAAGTTTCGCATCTTTTTACGTGCCGAAGGTTTACGAAATGCTCCCAATCACTACAATACATCATTTTGGGTATAATGGACTAGAATGGATGTTTTCATTGTGAAACCATATTCGCAACTTCGGTACCACAAAATAGTGCATTCAGGCCCGAAACACAAGTTTCGCATCTTTTTACGTGCCGAAGGTTTGCCAAATGCTCCCAACCACTACAAAACATCATTTTGGGTATAATGGAGTTGAATGGATGTTTCTGTTGCAAAACCATTTTCGTAACATCAGTACCCCGAAATAGTGTATTCAGGCCCGACACACAAGTTTCGCATGTTTTTACGTGCCGAACGTTTGCAAAATGCTCCCAGCCACTGCAAAACATCATTTTGGGTCAATGGAGTAGAATGGATGTTTTCGTTGCGAAACCATTTTCGTGACTTCGGTACCCCGAAATAGTGTATTCAGACCCGAAACACAAGTTTCGCATCTTTTTACGTGCCGAAGGTTTGCGAAATGCTCCCAACCACTACAATACATCATTTTGGGTCTAATGGACTAGAATGGATGTTTTCGTTGCGAAACCATATTCACAACTTCAGTACCACGAAATAGTGCATTCAGGTTCGAAACACAAGTTTCACATCGTTTTACAAGCCGAAGGTTTGCGAAATCCTCCCAACCACAGCAAAACATCATTGTGGGTATAATGGAGCTGAATGGATGTTTCTGTTGCCAAACCATTTTCGTAACTTCAGTACCCCGAAATAGTGTATTCAGGCCCGAAACACAAGTTTCGCATGTTTTTACGTGCCAAACGTTTGCAAAATGCTCCCAGCCACTGCAAAACATCATTTTGGGTCTAATGGAGTAGATTGGATGTTTTCGTTGCGAAAGCATTTTCGTACCTTCGGTACCCCGAAATAGTGTATTCAGGCCCGAAACACAAGGTTCGCATCTTTTTACGTGCTTAAGGTTTGCGAAATGCTCCCAACCACAACAATACATCATTTTGGGTCTGATGGACTAGAATGGATGTTTTCATTGCAAAACCATATTCGCAACTTCGGTACCACGAAATAGTGCATTTAGGCCCGAAACACAAGTTTCGTATCTTTTTACGTGCCGATGGTTTGTGAAATTCTTCCAACCACTGCAAAACATCATTTTGGATCTAATGGAGTAGAATGGATGTTTTCATTGCGAAACAATATTCGCAACTTCGGTACCACAAAATAGTGCCTTCAGACCCGAAACACAAGTTTCGGAACTTTTTACGTGCCGAAGGTTTGCCAAATGCTCCCAACCACTGCAAAACGATGGATGTTTCTGTTGCGAAACCATTTTCGTAACTTCAGTACCCCGAAATAGTGTATTCAGGCCCGAAACACAAATTTCGCATGTTTTTACGTGCCGAACGTTTGCAAAATGCTCCCAGCCACTGCAAAACATCATTTTGGGTCTAATGGAGTAGAATGGATGTTTTCGTTGCGAAACCATTTTCGTACCTTCGGTACCCTGAAATAGTGTATTCAGGCCCGAAACACAAGTTTCGCATCTTTTTACGTGCCGAAGGTTTGCCAAATGCTCCCAACCACTGCAAAACATCATTTTGGGTCCAATGGAGCTGAATGGATGTTTCTGTTGCGAAACCATTTTCGTAACATCAGTACCCCGAAATAGTGTATTCAGGTTCGAAACACAAGTTTCGCATCTTTTTACGTGCCGAAGGTTTGCGAAATGCTCCCAACCACTACAATACATCATTTTGGGTATAATGGACTAGAATGGATGTTTTCGTTGCGAAACCATATTCGCAACTTCAGTACCACGAAATAGTGCATTCAGGTTCGAAACACAAGTTTCGCATCGTTTTACATGCCGAAGGTTTGCGAAATCCTCCCAACCACTGCAAAACATCATTTTGGGTATAATGGAGTTGAATGGATGTTTCTGTTGCGAAACCATTTTCGTAACTTCAGTACCCCGAAATAGTGTATTCAGGCCCGAAACACAAGTTTCGCATGTTTTACGTGCCGAACGTTTGCAAAATGCTCCCAGCCACTGCAAAACAACATTTTGGGTCTAATGGAGTAGAATGGATGTTTTCGTTGCAAAACCATTTTCGTACCTTTGGTACCCCGAAATAGTGTATTCAGGCCTGAAACACAAGTTTCGCATCTTTTTACGTGCCGAAGGTTTGCGAAATGCTCCCAACCACTACAATACATCATTTTGGGTCTAATGGACTAGAATGGATGTTTTCATTACAAAACCATATTCGCAACTTCGGTACCACGAAATAGTGCATTTAGGTCCGAAACACAAGTTTCGCATCTTTTTACGTGCCGATGGTTTGCGAAATTCTCCCAACCACTGCAAAACATCATTTTGGATCTAATGGAGTAGAATGGCTGTTTTCATTGCGAAACTATATTCGCAACTTCGGTACCACGAAATAGTGCATTCAGGCCCGAAACACACAAGTTTCGCATCTTTTTACGTGCCGAAGGTTTGCCAAATGCTTGCAACCACTGCAAAACATCATTTTGGGTCTAATGGAGCTGAATGGATGTTTCTGTTGCGAAACCATTTTCGTAACTTCAGTACCCCGAAATAGTGTATTCACGCCCGAAATACAAGTTTCGCATGTTTTCACGTGCCGAACGTTTGCGAAATGCTCCCAGCCACTGCAAAACATCATTTTGGGTCTAATGGAGTAGAATGGATGTTTTCGTTGTGAAACCATTTTCGTAAATTCGGTACCCCGAAATAGTGCATTCATGCCCGAAACACAAGTTTCGCATCTTTTTACGTGCCGATGGTTTGCAAAATACTCCCAACCACTGCAAAATGTCATTTTGGATCTAATGGAGTAGAATGGATGTTTTTGTTGCGAAACCATATTCGCAACTTCGGTACCACAAAATAGTGCATTCAGGCACGAAACACAAGTTTCACATCTTTTTACGTGCCAAAGGTTTGCCAAATGCTATCAACCACTGCGTAACATCATTTTGGGTATAATGGAGTTGAATGGATGTTTCGGTTGCAAAACCATTTTCGTAACTTCAGTACCCTGAAATTGTGTATTCAGGCCCGAAACACAAGTTTCGCATGTTTTTGAGTGCTTAACGTTTGCAAAATGCTCCCAGCCACGAAATAGTGCATTCAAGTTCGAAACACAAGTTTCGCATTGTTTTACGTGCCGAAGGTTTGCAAAATGCTCCCAACAACTGCAAAACATCATTTTGGGTCTAATGGAGTAGAATTGATGTTTTTGTTGCGAAACCATTTTCGTAACTTCGGTACCCTGAAATAGTATATTCAGGCCCGAAACACAAGTTTCGCATGTTTTTACATGCCGAACGTTTGCGAAATGCTCCCAGCCACTGTAAAACATCATTTTGGGTCCAATGGAGTAGAATGGATGTTTTCTTTGCGGAACCATTTTCGAAACTTTGGTACCCCGAAATAGTGTATTCAGGCCCGAAACACAAGTTTCGCATCTTTTTATGTGCCGAAGGTTTGCAAAATGCTCCCAACCACTACAATACATCATTTTGGGTCTAATGGTGTAGAATGGATGTTTTCTTTGCAAAACCATTTTCGAAACTTCGGTACCCCGAAATAGTGTATTCAGGCCCGAAACACAAGTTTCGCATCTTTTTACGTGACGAACGTTTGCAAAATGCTCCCAACCAATACAATACATCATTTTGGTTCTAATGGAGTAGAATGGATGTTTTCGTTGCGAAACCATATACGCGACAGTACCACAAAATAGTGCATTCAAGTTTGAAATACAAGTTTCGCATCGGTTTCAAAACATCATTTTGGGTCTAATGGACTAGAATGGATGTTTTCGTTGCGAAACCATATTCGCAACAGTACCACAAAATAGTGCATTCAAGTTCTAAACACAAGTTTCACATCTTTTTACGTGCTGGTGGTTTGCGAAATGCTCCCAACCACTGCAAAACATCATTTTGGGTCTAATGGAGTAGAATGGATGTTTTCGTTCCGAAACCATATTCACAACAGTACCACGAAATAGTGCATTCAAGTTCGAAACACAAGTTTCGCATCGTTTTACGTGCCGAAGGTTTGCGAAATGCTCCCAACCACTGCAAAACATCATTTTGGGTCTAATGGACTAGAATGGATGTTTTCGTTGTGAAACCATATATGCAACAGTACCAAGAAATAATGCATTCAAGTTTGAAACACAAGTTTCGCATCGTTTTATGTGCCGAAGGTTTGCGAAATCCTCCCAACCACTGCAAAACATCATTTTGGGTCTAATGGAGTAGAATAGATGTTTTCGTTGCGAAACTATTTTCGTAACTTCGGTACCTGAAATAGTGTATTCAGGCCCGAAACACAAGTTTCGCATCTTTTTACGTGCCGAAGGTTTGCGAAATGCTCCCAACCACTACAAAACATGATTTTGCGTCTAATGGAGTTGAATGGATGTTTTCGTTGCGAAACTATTTTCGTAACTTCGGTACCCGAAATAGTGCATTCAGGTTCGAAACACAAGTTTCGTATCTTTTTACGTGCTGATGGTTCGCGAAATGCTCCCAACCACTGCAAAACATCATTTTGGGTCGAATGGACTAGAATGGATGTTTTCGTTGCGAAACCGTATTCGCAACAGTACCACGAAATTGTGCATTCAAGTTCGAAACACAAGTTTCGCATCGTTTTACGTGCTGAAGGTTTGTGAAATGCTTCCAATTGCTGCAAAACATCATTTTGGGTCTAATGGACTAGAATGGATGTTTTCGTTGCGAATCCATATTCGCAACAGTACCACGAAATAGTGCATTCAAGTTCGAAACACAAGTTTTGCATCGTTTTACGTGCCGAAGGTTTGCAAAATGCTCCCAACCACTAAAATACATCATTTTGGGTCTAATAGAGTAGAATGGATGTTTTCGTTGCGAAACTATTTTCGTAACTTCGGTACCCGAAATAGTGTATTCAGGCCCGAAACACAAGTTTTGCATCTTTTTACATGCCGAACGTTTGCGAAATGCTCCCAGCCACTGCAAAACATAGTTTTGGGTCTAATGGAGTAGAATGGATGTTTTTGTTGCGAAACCATTTTCGTAACTTCGGTACCCCGAAATAGTGTATTCATGCCCGAAACACAAGTTTCGCATCTTTTTACGTGCCGAAGGTTTGCAAAATGCTCCCAACTACTACAAAACATCATTTTGGGTTTAATGGAGTTGAACGGATGTTTTTGTTGCGAAACCAATTTCGTAACTTCAGTACCCCGAAATAGTGCATTCAGGTTCGAAACACAAGTTTCGCATCTTTTTGCGTGCTGATGGTTTGCGAAATGCTCCCAACCACTGCAAAACATCATTTTGGGTCTACTGGACTAGAATGGATGTTTTCGTTGCGAAACCATATTCGGAACAGTCCCACGAAATAGTGCATTCAAGTTCGAAACACAAGTTTCGTATTGTTTTACGTGCCGAAGGTTTGCAAAATGCTCCCAACCCCTGCAAAATATCATTTTGGGTCTAATGGAGTAGAATTGATGTTTTTGTTGCGAAACCATTTTCGTAACTTCGGTATCCCGAAATAGTGTATTCAGGCCCGAAACACAAGTTTCGCATGTTTTTACGTGCCGAACGTTTGCGAAATGCTCCCAGCCACTGCAAAACGTCATTTTGGGTCCAATGGAGTAGAATGGATGTTTTCTTTGCGAAACCATTTTCATAACTTCGGTACCCCGAAATAGTGTATTCAGGCCCGAAACACAAGTTTCGCATATTTTTACGTGCCGAAGGTTTGCAAAATGCTCACTACAAAACATCATTTTGGGTCTAGTGGAGTAGAATGGATGTTTTTGTTGCGAAACCATATACGCGACAGTACCACGTAATAGTGCATTCAAGTTCGAAACACAAGTTTCGCATCGTTTTCAAAACATCATTTTGGGTCTAATCGACTAGAATGGATGTTGTCGTTGCGAAACGATATTCGCAACAGTACCACGAAATAGTGCATTCAAGTTTTAAACTCAAGTTTCGCATCTTTTTATGTGCTGATGGTTTCCGAAATGCTCCCAACCACTGCAAAACATCATTTTGGGTCTAATGGACTAGAATGGATGTTTTCGTTCCGAAACCATATTCGCAACAGTACCACGAAATAGTGCATTCAAGATCGAAACACAAGTTTCGCATCGTTTTACGTGCCGAAGGTTTGTGAAATGCTCCCAACGACTGCAAAACATCATTTTGGGTCTAATCGACTAGAATGGATGTTTTCGTTGCGAAACCATATTCGCAACAGTACCAAGAAATAGTGCATTCAAGTTCGAAACACAAGTTTCGCATCGTTTTATGTGCCGAAAGTTTGCGAAATCCTCCCAACCACTGCAAAACATCATATTGGGTCTAATGGAGTAGAATGGATGTTTTCGTTGCCAAACTATTTTCGTAACTTCGGTACCCGAAATAGTGTATTCAGGCCCGAAACACAAGTTTCGCATCTTTTTATGTGCCGAAGGTTTGCGAAATGCTCCCAACCACTACGAAACATGATTTTGCGTCTAATGGAGTTGAATGGATATTTTTGTTGCGAAACCATTTTCGTAACTTTAGTACCCCGAAATAGTGCATTCAGGTTCGAAACACAAGTTTCGTATCTTTTTACGTGCTGATGGTTTGCGAAATGCTCCCAACCACTGCAAAACATCATTTTGGGTCGAACGGACTAGAATTGATGTTTTCGTTGCGAAACCATATTCGCAACAGTACCACGAAATATTGCATTCAAGTTCGAAACACAAGTTTCGCATCGTTTTACGTGCTGAAGGTTTGTGAAATGCTCCCAACCGCTGCAAAACATCATTTTGGGTCTAATGGACTAGAATGGATGTTTTCGTTGCGAAACCATATTCGCAACAGTACCAGGAAATAGTGCATTCAAGTTCGAAACACAAGTTTCGCATCGTTTTACGTGCGAAGGTTTGCAAAATGCTCCCAACCACTAAAATACATCATTTTGGGTCTAATGGAGTAGAATGGATGTTTTCATTGCGAAACTATTTTCGTAACTTCGGTACCCGAAATAGTGTATTCAGGCCCGAAATACAAGTTTCGCATCTTTTTACGTGCCGAAGGTTTGCGAAATGCTCCCAACCACTACAAAACATGATTTTGCGTCTAATGGAGTTGAATGGATGTTTTTGTTGCGAAACCATTTTCGTAACTTTAGTACCCCGAAATAGTGCATTCAAGTTCGAAACACAAGTTTCGTATCTTTTTACGTGTTGATGGTTTGCGAAATGCTCCCAACCACTGCAAAACATCATTTTGGGTTGAATGGACTAGAATGGATGTTTTCGTTGCGAAACCGTATTCGCAACAGAACCACGAAATAGTGCATTCAAGTTCGAAACACAAGTTTCATATCGTTTTACGTGCCGAAGGTTTGCAAAATGCTCCCAACCACTAAAATACATCATTTTGGGTCTAATGGAGTAGAATGGATGTTTTCGTTGCGAAACTATTTTCGTAACTTCGGTACCTGAAATAGTGTATTCAGGCCCGAAACACTAGTTTTGCATCTTTTTACATGCCGAACGTTTGCGAAATGCTCCCAGGCACTACAAAACATCATTTTGGGTCTAATGGAGTTGAACGGATGTTTTTGTTGCGAAACCATTTTCGTAACTTCAGTACCCCGAAATAGTGCATTCAGGTTCGAAACACAAGTTTCGCATCTTTTTACATGCTGGTGGTTTGCGAAATGCTCCCAACCACTGCAAAAAATCATTTTGGGTCTACTGGACTAGAATGGATGTTTTCAGTGCGAAACCATATTCGCAACAGTACCACGAAATATTGCATTCAAGTTCGAAACACAAGTTTCGCATCGTTTTACGTGCTGAAGGTTTGTGAAATGCTCCCAACCGCTGCAAAACATCATTTTGGGTCTAATGGACTAGAATGGATGTTTTCGTTGCGAAACCATATTCGCAACAGTACCAGGAAATAGTGCATTCAAGTTCGAAACACAAGTTTCGCATCGTTTTACGTGCGAAGGTTTGCAAAATGCTCCCAACCACTAAAATACATCATTTTGGGTCTAATGGAGTAGAATGGATGTTTTCATTGCGAAACTATTTTCGTAACTTCGGTACCCGAAATAGTGTATTCAGGCCCGAAATACAAGTTTCGCATCTTTTTACGTGCCGAAGGTTTGCGAAATGCTCCCAACCACTACAAAACATGATTTTGCGTCTAATGGAGTTGAATGGATGTTTTTGTTGCGAAACCATTTTCGTAACTTTAGTACCCCGAAATAGTGCATTCAAGTTCGAAACACAAGTTTCGTATCTTTTTACGTGTTGATGGTTTGCGAAATGCTCCCAACCACTGCAAAACATCATTTTGGGTTGAATGGACTAGAATGGATGTTTTCGTTGCGAAACCGTATTCGCAACAGTACCACGAAATAGAGCATTCAAGTTCGAAACAAAAGTTTCATATCGTTTTACGTGCCGAAGGTTTGCAAAATGCTCCCAACCACTAAAATACATCATTTTGGGTCTAATGGAGTAGAATGGATGTTTTCGTTGCGAAACTATTTTCGTAACTTCGGTACCTGAAATAGTGTATTCAGGCCCGAAACACTAGTTTTGCATCTTTTTACATGCCGAACGTTTGCGAAATGCTCCCAGCCACTACAAAACATCATTTTGGGTCTAATGGAGTTGAACGGATGTTTTTGTTGCGAAACCATTTTCGTAACTTCAGTACCCCGAAATAGTGCATTCAGGTTCGAAACACAAGTTTCGCATCTTTTTACATGCTGGTGGTTTGCGAAATGCTCCCAACCACTGCAAAACATCATTTTGGGTCTACTGGACTAGAATGGATGTTTTCAGTGCGAAACCATATTCGCAACAGTACCACGAAATAGTGCATTCAAGTTCGAAACACAAGTTTCGTATCGTTTTACGTGCCGAAGGTTTGCAAAATCCTCCCAACCACTGCAAAACATCATTTTGGGTCTAATGTAGTAGAATTGATGTTTTTGTTGCGACACCATTTTCGTAACTTCGGTACCCCGAAATAGTGTATTCAGGCCCGAAACACAAGTTTCGCATGTTTTTACGTGCCGAACGTTTGCGAAATGCTCCCAGCCACTGCAAAACGTCATTTTGGGTCCAATGGAGTAGAATGGATGTTTTCTTTGCAAAACCATTTTCGTAACTTCGGTACCCCGAAATAGTGTATTCAGGCCCGAAACACAAGTTTCGCATCTTTTTACGTGCCGAAGGTTTGCAAAATGCTCACTACAATACATCATTTTGGGTCTAGTGGAGTAGAATGGATGTTTTTGTTGCGAAACCATATACGCGACAGTACCACGTAATAGTGCATTCAAGTTCGAAACATAAGTTTCGCATCGTTTTCAAAACATCATTTTGGGTCTAATGGACTAGAATGGATGTTGTCGTTGCGAAACCATATTCGCAACAGTACCACGAAATAGTGCATTCAAGTTCTAAACTCAAGTTTCGCATCTTTTTACGTGCTGATGGTTTGCGAAATGCTCCCAACCACTGCAAAACATCATTTTGGGTCTAATGGACTAGAATGGATGTTTTCGTTCCAAAACCATATTCGCAACAGTACCACGAAATAGTGCATTCAAGTTCGAAACACAAGTTTCGCATCGTTTTACGTGCCGAAGGTTTGCGAAATGCTCCCAACCACTGTAAAACATCATTTTGGGTCTAATCGACTAGAATGGATGTTTTCGTTGCGAAACCTTATTCGCAACAGTACCAAGAAATAGTGCATTCAAGTTCGAAACACAAGTTTCGCATCGTTTTATGTGCCGAAGGTTTGCGAAATCCTCCCAACCACTGCAAAACATCATTTTGGGTCTAATGGAGTCGAATGGATGTTTTCGTTGCGAAACTATTTTCGTAACTTCGGTACCCGAAATAGTGTATTCAGGCCCGAAACACAAGTTTCGCATCTTTTTACGTGCCGAAGGTTTGCGAAATGCTCCCAACCACTACAAAACATGATTTTGCGTCTAATGGAGTTGAATGGATGTTTTTGTTGCGAAACCATTTTCGTAACTTTAGTACCCCGAAATAGTGCATTCTGGTTTGAAACACAAGTTTCGTATCTTTTTACGTGCTGATGGTTTGCGAAATGCTCCCAACCACTGCAAAACATCATTTTGGGTCGAATGGACTAGAATGGATGTTTTCGTTGCGAAACCATATTCGCAACAGTACCACGAAATAGTGCATTCAAGTTCGAAACACAAGTTTCGCATCGTTTTACGTGTTGAAGGTTTGTGAAATGCTCCCAACCGCTGCAAAACATCATATTGGGTCTAATCGAGTAGAATGGATGTTTTTGTTGCGAAAGCATATTCGCAACAGTACCACGAAATAGTGCATTCAAGTTCGAAACACAAGTTTCGCATCGTTTTACGTGTTGAAGGTTTGTGAAATGCTCCCAACCGCTGCAAAACATCATATTGGGTCTAATGGACTAGAATGGATGTTTTCGTTGCGAAAGCATATTCGCAACAGTACCACGAAATAGTGCATTCAAGTTTGAAACACAAGTTTCGCATCGTTTTACGTGCGAAGGTTTGCAAAATGCTCCCAACCACTAAAATACATCATTTTGGGTCTAATGGAGTAGAATGGATGTTTTCGTTGTGAAACTATTTTCGAAACTTCGGTACCCGAAATAGTGTATTCTGGCCCGAAACACAAGTTTCGCATCTTTTTACGTGCCGAAGGTTTGCGAAATGCTCCCAACCACTACAAAACATGATTTTGCATGTAATGGAGTTGAATGGATGTTTTTGTTGCGAAACCATTTTCGTAACTTTAGTACCCCGAAATAGTGCATTCAAGTTCGAAACACAAGTTTCGTATCTTTTTACGTGCTGATGGTTTGCGAAATGCTCCCAACCACTGCAAAACATCATTTTGGGTCGAATGGACTAGAATGGATGTTTTCGTTGCGAAACCATATTCGCAACAGTACCACGAAATAGTGCATTCAAGTTCGAAACACAAGTTTCGCATCGTTTTACGTGCTGAAGGTTTGTGAAATGCTCCCAACCGCTGCAAAACATCATTTTGGGTCTAATGGACTAGCATGGATGTTTTCGTTGCAAAACCATATTCGCAACAGTACCACGAAATAGTGCATTCATGTTCGAAACACAAGTTTCGCATCGTTTTACGTGCCGAAGGTTTGCAAAATGCTCCCAACCACTAAAATACATCATTTTGGGTCTAATGGAGTAGAATGGATGTTTTCGTTGCGAAACCATATTCGCAACTTCGGTACCCCAAAATAGTGCATTGAGGCTCGAAACACAATTTCACATCTTTTTACATGCTGATGGTTTGCAAAATGTTCCCAACCACTACAAAACATCATTTTGGGTCTAATGGAGTAGAATGGATGTTTTCGTTGCGGAACCATATTCGCAACTTCGGTACCACGAAATAGTGCATTCGGGCCTGAAACATAAATTTCACATTTTTTTACGTGCCGAAGGTTTACGAAATACCCCCAACCACTGCAAAACATCATATTGGGTCTAATCGAGTAGAATGGATGTTTTTGTTGCGAAACCATATTCGCAACTTCGGTACCCCAAAATAGTGCATTGAGGCTCGAAACACAATTTCGCATCTTTTTACGTGCTGATGGTTTGCAAAATGTTCCCAACCACTGCAAAACATTCGTTGTGAAACCATTTTCGTAACTTCGGTACCCCGAAATGGTGTATTCAGGGTCGAAACACAAGTTTCGCATATTTTTACGTGCCGATGGTTTGCGAAACGCTTCCAACTACTGCAAAACATCATTTTGGCTCTAATGGATTAGAAAGGATGTTTTCGTTTCAAAACCGTATTCGCAACTTCGGTACCTCGAAATAGTGCATTCAGGCCCGAAACACAAGTTTTGCATCTTTTTACGTGCCGATGGTTTGCGAAGTGCTTCCAACTACTGCAAAACATTATTTTGGCTCTAATGGAATAGAATGGATGTTCTCGTTTCAAAATCATTTTCGCAACTTCGGTACCCCGAAATAGTGCATTCAGGCCCGAAACACAATTTCGCATCTTTTTACGTGCCGAAGGTTTGCGAAATGATCCCAACCACTACAAAACATCATTTTGGGTCTAATGCTGTAGAATGGATGTTTTCGTTGCAAAACCATTTTCGTAACTTCGGTACCCCGAAATAGTGTATTCAGGCTCGAAACACAAGTTTCACATCTTTTTACATGCTGAAGGTTTGCGAAATGCTCCCAACTACTGCAAAACATCATTTTGGCTCTAATGGATTAGAATGGATGTTTTCGTTTCAAAACCATATTCGCAACTTCGGTACCCCGAAATAGTGCATTCACGCCCGAAACACAATTTCACATTTTTTTACGTGCCGAAGGTTTGCGAAATGCTCCCAACCACTGCTAAACATCATTTTGGGTCTAATGGAGAAGAATGGATGTTTTCGTTGCAAAACCATTTTCGTAACTTCGGGACCCCAAAATAGTGTATTCAGGCCCAAAACACAAGTTTCGCATCTTTTTACATGCCGAAGGTTTGAGAAATGCTCCCAACCACTACAATACATCATTTTGGGTCTAATGGAGTAGAATGGATGTTTTCGTTGCCAAACCATATTCGCAACTTCGGTACCCCGAAATAGTTCATTCAGGTTCGAAACACAAGTTTCACATCTTTCTACGTGCTGATGGTTAGTAAAATGCTGCCAACCAGTACAAAACATCATTTTGGGTCTAATGGAGTAGAATGGATGTTTTCGTTGCGAAACCATATTCGCAACTTCGGTACCCCAAAATAGTGCATTGAGGCTCGAAACACAATTTCACATCTTTTTACGTGCTGATGGTTTGCAAAATGTTCCCATCCACTGCAAAACATCATTTTGGGTCTAATGGAGTAGAATGGATGTTTTCGTTGCGGAACCATATTCGCAACTTCGGTACCACGAAATAGTGCATTCAGGCCTGAAACATAAATTTCACATTTTTTTACGTGCCGAAGGTTTACGAAATACCCCCAACCACTGCAAAACATCATATTGGGTCTAATCGAGTAGAATGGATGTTTTTGTTGCGAAACCATATTCGCAACTTCGGTACCCCAAAATAGTGCATTGAGGCTCGAAACACAATTTCGCATCTTTTTACGTGCTGATGGTTTGCAAAATGTTCCCAACCACTGCAAAACATTCGTTGTGAAACCATTTTCGTAACTTCGGTACCCCGAAATGGTGTATTCAGGGTCGAAACACAAGTTTCGCATATTTTTACGTGCCGATGGTTTGCGAAACGCTTCCAACTACTGCAAAACATCATTTTGGCTCTAATGGATTAGAAAGGATGTTTTCGTTTCAAAACCGTATTCGCAACTTCGGTACCTCGAAATAGTGCATTCAGGCCCGAAACACAAGTTTTGCATCTTTTTACGTGCCGATGGTTTGCGAAGTGCTTCCAACTACTGCAAAACATTATTTTGGCTCTAATGGAATAGAATGGATGTTCTCGTTTCAAAATCATTTTCGCAACTTCGGTACCCCGAAATAGTGCATTCAGGCCCGAAACACAATTTCGCATCTTTTTACGTGCCGAAGGTTTGCGAAATGATCCCAACCACTACAAAACATCATTTTGGGTCTAATGCTGTAGAATGGATGTTTTCGTTGCAAAACCATTTTCGTAACTTCGGTACCCCGAAATAGTGTATTCAGGCTCGAAACACAAGTTTCACATCTTTTTACATGCTGAAGGTTTGCGAAATGCTCCCAACTACTGCAAAACATCATTTTGGCTCTAATGGATTAGAATGGATGTTTTCGTTTCAAAACCATATTCGCAACTTCGGTACCCCGAAATAGTGCATTCACGCCCGAAACACAATTTCACATTTTTTTACGTGCCGAAGGTTTGCGAAATGCTCCCAACCACTGCTAAACATCATTTTGGGTCTAATGGAGAAGAATGGATGTTTTCGTTGCAAAACCATTTTCGTAACTTCGGGACCCCAAAATAGTGTATTCAGGCCCAAAACACAAGTTTCGCATCTTTTTACATGCCGAAGGTTTGAGAAATGCTCCCAACCACTACAATACATCATTTTGGGTCTAATGGAGTAGAATGGATGTTTTCGTTGCCAAACCATATTCGCAACTTCGGTACCCCGAAATAGTTCATTCAGGTTCGAAACACAAGTTTCACATCTTTCTACGTGCTGATGGTTAGTAAAATGCTGCCAACCAGTACAAAACATCATTTTGGGTCTAATGGAGTAGAATGGATGTTTTCGTTCCGAAATCCTATTGGCAACTTCGATACCATGAAATAGTGCATTCAGGCCCGAAACTCAATTTCGCATCTTTTTACGTACCGAAGGTTTGCGAAATCCTCTCAACCACTGCAAAACATCATTTTGGGTCTAATGGAGTAGAATGGATGTTTTCGTTGCGAAACCATATTCGCAACTTTGGTACCCCGAAATTGTGCATTCAGGTCCGAAACGCAAGTTTCGCATCTTTTTACATGCCGATGGTTTGCGAAATGCTTCCAACTACTGCAAAACATCATTTTGGTTCTAATGGATTAGAATGGATGTTTTTGTTTCAAAACCATATTTGCAACTTCGGAACCCCGAAATAGTGCATTCTGGCCCGAAACACAATTTCACATCTTTTTACGTGCCGAAGGTTTGCGAAATGCTCCCAACCACTGCAAAATATCATTTTGGGTCTAATGCTGTAGAATGGATGTTTTCGTTGCGAAACCATTTTCGTAACTTCGGTACCCCGAAATAGTGTATTCAGGGTCGAACCACAAGTTTCGCATCTTTTTACGTGCCGATGGTTTGCGAAATGATTCCAAGTACTGCAAAACATCATTTTGGCTCTAATAGATTAGAATGGATTTTTCGTTTCAAAACCATATTCGCAACTTCGGTACCCTGAAATAGTGCATTGAGGCTTGAAACACAATTTCACATCTTTTTATGTGCTGAAGGTTTGCGAAATGCTCCCAACCACTGCAAAACATCATTTTGGGTCTAATGCTGTCGAATGGATGTTTTCGTTGCGAAACCATTTTCGTAACTTCGGTACCCCGAAATAGTGTATTCAGGGTCCAAACACAAGATTCGCATCTTTTTACGTGCCGATGGTTTGTGAAATGCATCCAACTACTGCAAAACATCATTTTGGCTCTAATGGATTAGACTGGATGTTTTCGTTTTAAAACCATATTCGCAACTTCGGTACCCCGAAATAGTGCATTCAGGCCCGAAAAACAATTTCGCATCTTTTTACGTGCCGAAGGTTTGCGAAATGCTCCCAACCACTGCAAAACATCATTTTGGGTCCAATGCTGTAGAATGGATGTTTTCATTGTGAAACCATTTTCGTAACTTCGGTACCCCGAAATGTTGTATTCAGGGTCGAAACACAAGTTTCGCATCTTTTTACGTGCCGATGGATTGCGAAATGCTTCCAACTACTGCAAAACATCATTTTGGCTCTAATGGATTAGAATGGATGTTTTCGTTTCAAAACCATATTCGCAACTTCGGTACCTCGAAATAGTGCATTCAGGCCCGAAACACAAGTTTCGCATCTTTTTACGTGCCGATGGTTTGCGAAATGCTTCCAACTACTGCAAAACATCATTTTGGCTCTAATGGAATAGAATGGATGTTTTCGTTTCAAAATCATTTTCGCAACTTCGATACCCCGAAATAGTGCATTCAGGCTCGAAACACAATTTCGCATCTTTTTACGTGCCGAAGGTTTGCGAAATGCTTCCAACCACTCCAAAACATCATTTTGGGTCTAATGCTGTAGAATGGATGTTTTCATTACAAAACCATTTTCGTAACTTCGGTACCCCGAAACAGTGTATTCAGGCTCGAAACACAAGTTTCAGATCTTTTTATGTGCCGAAGGTTTGCGAAATGCTCCCAACTACTCCAAAACATCATTTTGGCTCTAATGGATTAGAAAGGATGTTTTCGTTTCAAAACCATATTCGCAACTTCGGTACCTCGAAATAGTGCATTCAGGACCGAAACACAATTTCGCATCTTTTTACGTGCCGAATGTTTGCAAAATTCTCCCAACCACTGCAAAACATCATTTTGGGTCTAATGCTGTAGAATGGATGTTTTCGTTAAGAAACCATTTTCGTAACTTCGGTACCCCGAAATAGTGTATTCAGGCTCGAAACACAAGTTTCGCATCTTTTTACGTGCCGAAGGTTTGCAAAATGCTCCCAACTACTGCAAAACATCATTTTGGCTCTAATGGATTAGAATGGATGTTTTCGTTTCAAAACCATATTCGCATATTCGGTACCCCGAAATAGTTCATTCAGTCCCGAAACACAATTTCGCATCATTTTACGTGCCGAAGGTTTGCGAAATGCTCCCAACCACTGCAAAACATTATTTTGGGTCTAATGCAGAAGAATGAATGTTTTCATTGCGAAATCATTTTTGTAACTTCGGGATCTCAAAATAGTGTATTCAGGCCCGAAACACAAGTTTCACATCTTTTTACGTGCCGAAGGATTGAGAAATGCTCCCAACCACTACAATACATCATTTTGGGTCTAAGGGAGTAGAATGGATGTTTTCGTTGCTAAATAATATTCGCAACTTCGGTACCCCGAAATAGTTCATTCAGGTTCGAAACGTAAGTTTCACATCTTTTTACGTGCTGATGGTTTCTGAAATGCTCCCAACCAGTACAAAACATCAATTTGGTTCTAATGGAGTAGAATGGATGTTTTCGTTCCGAAATCCTATTCGCAACTTCGGTACCACGAAATAGTGCATTCAGGCCCGAAACACAATTTCGCATCTTTTTACGTGCCGAAGGTTTGCGAAATCCTCCCAACCACTGCAAAACATCATTTTGGGTCTAATGAAGTAGAATGGATGTTTTCGTTGCGAAACCATATTCGGAACTTCGGTACCCCAAAATTGTGCATTCAGGCCCGAAACGCAAGTTTCGCATCTTTTTACGTGCCGATGGTTTGCGAAATGCTCCCAACCACTGCAAAACATCATTTTGGGTCTAATGCTGTAGAATGGATGTTTTTGTTGCGACACCATTTTCGTAACTTCGGTACCCCGAAATAGTGTATTCAGGGTCGAACCACAAGTTTCGCATCTTTTTACGTGCCGATGGTTTGCGAAATGCTTCCAAGTACTGAGAAACATCATTTTGGCTCTAATGGATTAGAATGGATTTTTTGTTTCAAAACCATTTTCGCAACTTCGGTACCCTGAAATAGTGTATTGAGGCCCGAAACACAATTTCGCATCTTTTTACGTGCTGAAGGTTTGCGAAATGCTCCCAAGTACTGCAAAACATCATTTTGTCAATAATGGATTAGAATGGATGTTTTCGTTTCAAAACCATATTCGCATATTCGGTACCCCGAAATAGTGCATTCAGTCCCGAAACACAATTTCGCATCATTTTACGTGCCGAAGGTTTGCGAAATGCTCCCAACCACTGCAAAACATTATTTTGGGTCTAATGGTAAAGAATGGATGTTTTCATTGCGAAACCATTTTCGTAACTTCGGGACCCCAAAATAGTGTATTCAGGCCCGAAACACAAGTTTCGCATCTTTTTACGTGCCGAAGGTTTGAGAAATGCTCCCAACCACTACAATACATCATTTTGGGTCTAATGGAGTTGAATGGATGTTTTCGTTGCCAAACCATATTCGCAACTTCTGTACCCCGAAATAGTTCATTCAGGTTCGGAACGCAAGTTCCACATCTTGTTACATGCAGATGGTTTGTGAAATGCTCCCAACCAGTACAAAACATCATTTTGGGTCTAATGGAGTAGAATGGGTGTTTTCGTTCCGAAATCCTATTCGCAACTTCGGTACCACGAAAGAGTGCATTCAGGCCTGAAACACAATTTCGCATCTTTTTACGCGCCGAAGGTTTGCAAAATCCTCCCAACCATTGCAAAACATCATTTTGGGTCTAATGGAGTAGAATGGATGTTTTCGTTGCGAAACCATATTCGCAACTTCGGTACCCCAAAATTGTGCATTCAGGCCCGAAACGCAAGTTTCGCATCTTTTTACGTGCCGATGGTTTGCGAAATGCTTCCAAGTACTGAAAAACATCATTTTGGCTCTAATGGATTAGAATGGATTTTTCGTTTCAAAACCATATTCGCAACTTCGGTACCCTGAAATAGTGCATTAAGGCCCGAAACACAATTTCGCATCTTTTTACGTGCTGAAGGTTCGCGAAATGCTCCCAACCACTGCAAAACATCATTTTGGATCTAATGCTGTAAAATGGATATTTTCGTTGCGAAACCATTTTCGTAACTTCGGTACCCCGAAATAGTGTATTCTGGCTCGAAACACAAGTTTCACATCTTTTTACGTGCCGAAGGTTTGCGAAATGCTCCCAACTACTGCAAAACATCATTTTGGCTCTAATGGATTAGAATGGATGTTTTCGTTTCTAAACCATATTCGCAACTTCGGTACCCCGAAATAGTGCATTCAGGCCCGAAACACAATTTCGCATCTTTTTACGTGCCGAAGGTTTGCGAAATGCTCCCAACCATTGCAAAACTTCATTTTGGATCTAATGGAGTAGAATGGAAGTTTTCGTTGCGAAACCATTTTCGTAACTTCGATACCCCAAAATAGTGTATTCAGGCCCGAAACACAAGTTTCGCATGTTTTTTACGTGCTGAAGGTTTGAGAAATGCTCCCAACCACTACAATACATCATTTTGGGTCTAAAGGAGTAGATTTGATGTTTTCATTGAGAAACCATATTCGCAACTTCGGTACCCTGAAATAGTTCATTCAGGTTCGAAACACAAGTTTCGCATATTTTTACGTGCTGATGGTTTGCGAAATGCTCCCAACCACTACAAAACATCATTTTGGGTCTAATGGAGTAGAATGGATGTTTTCGTTCCGAAACCCTATTCGCAACTTCGGTACCACGAAATAGTGCATTCAGGCCCGAAACACAATTTCGTATGTTTTTACGTGCCGAAGGTTTGCGAAATACTCCCGACTACTGCAAAACATCATTTTGGTTCTAATGGATTAGAATGGATGTTTTCATTTCAAAACCATATTCGCAACTTCGGTACCCCGAAATAGTGCATTCACGCCCGAAACACAATTTCGTATCTTTTTACCTGCCGAAGGTTTGCGAAATGATTCCAACCACTGCAAAACATTATTTTGGGTCTAATGCTGTGGAATGGATGTTTTCGTTGCGAAACCATTTTCGTAACTTCGGTACCCCGAAATGGTGTATTCAGGGTCGAAACACAAGTTTCGCATCTTTTTACGTGCCGATGGTTTGCGAAATGCTTCCAACTACTACAAAATATCATTTTGTCTCTAATGGATTAGAATGGCTTTTTCGTTTCAAAACCATATTCGCAACTTCGGTACGCTAAAATAGTGCATTCAGGCCCGAAACACAATTTCGTATCTTTTTACGTGACGAAGGTCTGCGAAATGCTCCAAACCACTGTAAAACATCATTTTGGGTCTAATGCTACAGAATGGATGTTTTCGTTGTGAAACCATTTTCGTAACTTCGGTACCCCGAAATAGTGTATTCAGGCTCGAAACACAAGTTCCACATCTTTTTACGTGCCGAAGGTTTGTGAAATGCTCCCAACTACTGCAAAACATCATTTTGGCTCTAATAGATTAGAATGGTTTTTTCGTTTCAAAACCATATTCGCAACTTCGGTACCCCGAAATAGTGCATTCAGGCCCGAAACACAATTTCGTATCTTTTTACGTGCTGAAGGTTTGCGAAATGCTCCCAACCACAGCAAAACATCATTTTGGGTCTAATGCTGTAGAATGGATGTTTTCGTTGTGAAACCATTTTCGTAACTTCGGTACCCCGAAATAGTGTATTCAGGCTCGAAACACAAGTTCCACATCTTTTTACGTGCCGAAGGTTTGCGAAATGCTCCCAACCACTGCAAAACATCATTTTGGGACTAATGGAGTAGAATGGATGTTTTTGTAGCGAAAGCATATTCGCAACTTCGGTACCCCGAAATAGTGCATTCAGGTTCGAAACTCAAGTTTCGCAATTTTTAACGTGCCGATGGTTTGCGAAATGCTCCCAACCACTACAAAACATCATTTTGGGTCTAATGCTGTGGAATGGATGTTTTCATTGCGAAACCATTTTCGTTACTTCGGTACCCTGAAATGGTGTATTCAGGGTCGAAACACAAGTTTCGCATCTTTTTATGTGCCGATGGTTTGCGAAATGCTCCCAACCACTGCAAAACATCATTTTGGGTCTAATGCTGTGGAATGGATGTTTTCATTGCGAAACCATTTTCGTTACTTCGGTACCCCAAAATAGTGTATTCAGGCCCGAAACACAAGTTTCGCATCTTTTTACGTGCCGATGGTTCGCGAAATGCTTCCAACTACTGCAAAACATAATTTTGTCTCTAATGGATTAGAATGGATATTTTCGTTTCAAAACCATATTCACAACTTCGGTACCCCGAAATAGTGTATTCAGGCTCGAAACACAAGTTACACATCTTTTTACGTGTCGAAGGTTTGCGAAATGCTCCCAACCACTGCAAAACCTCATTTTGGATCTAATGGAGTAGAATAGATGTTTTCGTTGCGAAACCATTTTTGTAACTTCGGTACCCCAAAACAGTGTTTTCAAGCCCGAAACACAAGTTTCACATCTTTTTACGTGCCGAAGGTTTGAGAAATGCTCCCAACCACTACAATACATCATTTTGGGTCTAATGGAGTAGATTGGATGTTTTCGTTGCAAAACCATATTCGCAACTTCGGTACCCCAAAATAGTGCATTCAGGTTCGAAACGCAAGTTTCGCATCTTTTTACGTGCCGATGGTTTGCGAAATGCTCCCAACCACTGCAAAACATCATTTTGGGTCTAATGTTGTAGAATGGATGTTTTTGTTGCGAGACCATTTTTGTAACTTCGGTACCCCGAAATAGTGTATTCAGGGTCGAAACACAAGTTTCGCATCTTTTTACGTGCCGAAGGTTTGCGAAATGCTTCCAACTACTACAAAACATCATTCTGGCTCTAATGCATTAGAATGGATGTTTTCGTTTCAAAACCATATTCACAAGTTTGGTACCCCGAAATAGTGCATTCAGGCCCGAAACACAATTTCACATCTTTTTACGTGCCGAAGGTTTGTGAAATGCTCCAAACCACTACAATACATCATTTTGGGTCTAATGGAGTATATTGGATGTTTTCGTTGCCAAACCATATTCGCAACTTCGGTACCCCGAAATAGTTCATTCAGGTTCGAAACACAAGTTTCGCATCTTTTTACGTGCTGATGTTTTGCGAAATGCTCCCAGCCACTACAAAACATCATTTTGGGTCTAATGGAGTAGAATGGATGTTTTCATTCCGAAATCCTATTCGCAACTTCGGTACCATGAAATAGTGCATTCAGGCCTGAAACACAATTTCGCATCTTTTTACATGCCGAAGGTTTGCGAAATCCTCCCAACCACTGCAAAACATCATTTTGGGTCTAATGGAGTAGAATGGATGTTTTCGTTGCGAAACCATATTCGCAACTTCGGTACCCCGAAATAGTGCATTCAGGCCCGAAACACAATTTCGCATCTTTTTACATGCCGAAGGTTTGCGAAATCCTCCCGACCACTGCAAAACATCATTTTGGGTCTAATGGAGTAGAATGGATATTTTTGTTGCGAAACCATATTCGCTACTTCGGTACCCCGAAATACTGCATTCAGGTTCGAAACTCAAGTTTCGCATCTTTTTACGTGCTGATGGTTTGCGAAATGCTCCCAACCACTGCAAAACATAATTTTGGGTCTAATGCTATAGAATGGATGTTTTCGTTGCGAAACCATTTTCGTAACTTCGGTACCCCGAAATAGTGTATTCAGGGTCGAAACACAAGTTTCACATCTTTTTACGTGCCGTAGGTTTGCGAAATGCTTCCAACTACTGTAAAACATCATTTTGGCTCTAAGGGATTAGAATGGATGTTTTCAATTCAAAACCATATTCGCAACTTCGGTACCCCGAAATACTGCATTTAGGCCCGAAACACAATTTCGCATCTTTTTACGTGCCGAAGGTTTGCGAAATGCTCCCAACCACTGCAAAACATCATTTTGGGTCTAATGCTGTAGAATGGATGTTTTTGTTGTCAAGCCATTTTCGTAACTTCGGTACCCCAAAATAGTGTATTCAGGCCCGAAACACAAGTTTGGCGTCTTTTTACGTGCCGAAGGTTTGCGAAATGCTCCCAACTACTGCAAAACAGCACTTTGGCTCTAATGGATTAGAATGGATGTTTTCGTTTCAAAACCATATTCGCAACTTCGGTACCCTGCAATAGTGCATTCAGGCTCGAAGCATAATTTCGCATCTTTTTACGTGCCGAAGGTTTGCGAAATGCTCCCAACCACTGCAAAACATCATTTTGGGTCTAATGCTGTAGAATGGATGTTTTCGTTGCGAAACCGTTTTCGTAACTTCGGTACCCCGAAATAGTGTATTCAGGCTCGAAACACAAGTTTCGCATCTATTTACGTGTCGAAGGTTTGCGAAATGCTCCCAACTACTGCAAAACATCATTTTGGCTCTAATGGATTAGAATGGATGTTTTCATTTCAAAACCATATTCGCAACTTCGGTACCCCGAAATAGTTCATTCAGGTTCGAAACACAAGTTTCGCATATTTTTACGTGCTGATGGTTTGCGAAATGCTCCCAACCACTACAAAACATCATTTTGGGTCTAATGGAGTAGAATGGATGTTTTCGTTCCGAAACCCTATTCGCAACTTCGGTACCACGAAATAGTGCATTCAGGCCCGAAACACAATTTCGTATCTTTTTACGTGCCGAAGGTTTGCGAAATGCTCCCAACTACTGCAAAACATCATTTTGGCTCTAATGGATTAGAATGGATGTTTTCGTTTCAAAACCATATTCGCAACTTTGGTACCCCGAAATAGTGCATTCACGCCCGAAACACAATTTCGTATCTTTTTACGTGCCGGAGGTTTGCGAAATGCTTCCAACCACTGCAAAACATTATTTTGGGTCTAATGCTGTGGAATGGATGTTTTCGTTGCGAAACCATTTTCGTAACTTCGGTACCCCGAAATGGTGTATTCAGGGTCGAAACACAAGTTTCGCATCTTTTTACATGCCGATGGTTTGCAAAATGCTTCCAACTACTACAAAATATCATTTTGTCTCTAATGGATTAGAATGGGTTTTTCATTTCAAAGCCATATTCGCAACTTCGGTACGCTGAAATAGTGCATTCAGGCCCGAAACACAATTTCGCATCTTTTTACGTGCCGAAGGTCTGCGAAATGCTCCCAACCACTGCAAAAAATCATTTTGGGTCTAATGCCGCAGAATGGATGTTTTCGTTGCAAAACCATTTTCGTAACTTCAGTACCCCGAAATAGTGTATTCAGGCTCGAAACACAAGTTCCATATCTTTTTACGTGCCGAAGGTTTGCGAAATGCTCCCAACTACTGCAAAACATCATTTTGGCTCTAATGGATTAGAATGGATGTTTTCGTTTCAAAACCATATTCGCAACTTCGGTACCCCGAAATAGTGCATTCAGGCCCGAAACACAATTTCGTATCTTTTTACATGCCGAAGGTTTGCGAAATGCTCCCAACCACTGCAAAACATCATTTTGGGTCTAATGCTGTAGAATGGATATTTTCGTTGCGAAACTATTTTCGTAATTTCGGTACCCCGAAATAGTGTATTCAGGATCGAAACACAAGTTCCACATCTTTTTACGTGCCGAAGGTTTGCGAAATGCTCCCCACCACTGCAAAACATCATTTTGGGACTAATGGAGTAGAATGGATGTTTTTGTAGCGAAAGCATATTCGCAACTTCGGTACCCCGAAATAGTGCATTCAGGTTCGAAACTCAAGTTTCGCAATTTTTTACGTGCCGATGGTTTGCGAAATGCTCCCAACCACTGCAAAACATCATTTTGGGTCTAATGCTGTGGAATGGATGTTTTCGTTGCGAAACCATTTTCGTTACTTCGGTACCCTGAAATGGTGTATTCAGGGTCGAAACACAAGTTTTGCATCTTTTTACGTGCTGATGGTTTGCGAAATGCTTCCAACTACTGCAAAATATCATTTTGTCTCTAATGGATTAGAATGGAAGTTTTCGTTGCGAAACCATTTTCGTAACTTTGGTACCCCAAAATAGTGTATTCAGGCCCGAAACACAAGTTTCGCATCTTTTTACGTGCCGATGGTTCGCGAAATGCTTCCAACTACTGCAAAACATCATTTTGTCTCTAATGGATTAGAATGGATGTTTTCGTTTCAAAACCATATTCACAACTTCGGTACCCCGAAATAGTGTATTCAGGCTCGAAACACAAGTTTCACATCTTTTTACGTGTCGAAGGTTTGCGAAATGCTCGCAACTACAGCAAAACATCATTTTGACTCTAATGGATTAGAATGAATGTTTTCGTTTCAAAACCATATTCGCAACTTCGGTACCCCGAAATAGTGCATTCAGGCCCGAAACACAATTTTGCATCTTTTTACGTGCCGAAGGTTTGCGAAATCCTCCCAACCACTGCAAAACCTCATTTTGGATCTAATGGAGTAGAATAGATGTTTTCGTTGCGAAACCATTTTCGTAACTTCGGTACCCCAAAATAGTGTATTCAGGCCCGAAACACAAGTTTCGCATCTTTTTACGTGCCGAAGGTTTGAGAAATGCTCCCAACCACTACAATACATCATTTTGGGTCTAATGGAGTAGATTGGATGCTTTCGTTGCAAAACCATATTCGCAACTTCGGTACCCCGAAATAGTGCATTCAGGTTCGAAACGCAAGTTTCGCATCTTTTTACATGCCGAAGGTTTGCGAAATCCTCCCAACCACTGCAAAACATCATTTTGGGTCTAATGGAGTAGAATGGATGTTTTCGTTGCGAAACCATATTCGCAACTTCGGTACCCCGAAATAGTGCATTCAGGCCCGAAACACAATTTCGCATCTTTTTACATGCCGAAGGTTTGCGAAATCCTCCCGACCACTGCAAAACATCATTTTGGGTCTAATGGAGTAGAATGGATGTTTTTGTTGCGAAACCATATTCGCAACTTCGGTACCCCGAAATACTGCATTCAGGTTCGAAACTCAAGTTTCGCATCTTTTTATGTGCTGATGGTTTGCGAAATGCTCCCAACCACTGCAAAACATAATTTTGGGTCTAATGCTGTAGAATGGATGTTTTCGTTGCGAAACCATTTTCGTAACTTCGGTACCCCGAAATAGTGTATTCAGGGTCGAAACACAAGTTTCACATCTTTTTACGTGCCGTAGGTTTGCGAAATGCTTCCAACTACTGTAAAACATCATTTTGGCTCTAAGGGATTAGAATGTATGTTTTCAATTCAAAACCATATTCGCAACTTCGGTACGCCGAAATACTGCATTCAGGACCGAAACACAATTTCACATCTATTTACGTGCCGAAGGTTTGCGAAATGCTCCCAACCGTTGCAAAACATCATTTTGGGTCTAATGCTGTAGAATGGATGTTTTTGTTGCGAGACCATTTTCGTAACTTCGGTAACCCGAAATAGTGCATTCAGGTTCGAAACGCAAGTTTCGCAATTTTTTACGTGCCGATGGTTTGCGAAATGCTCCCAACCACTGCAAAACATCATTTTGGGTCTAATGCTGTGGAATGGATGTTTTAGTTGCGAAACCATTTTCGTTACTTCGGTACCCTAAAATGGTGTATTCAGGGTCGAAACACAAGTTTTGCATCTTTTTACGTGCCGATGGTTTGCGAAATGCTTCCAACTACTCCAAAATATCATTTTGTCTCTAATGGATTAGAATGGATTTTTCGTTTCAAAACTATATTCGCAACTTCGGTACCCTGAAATAGAGCATTCTGGCCCGAAACACAATTTTGCATCTTTTTACGTGCCGAAGGTTTGTGAAATGCTCCCAACCGCTGCAAAACATCATTTTGGGTCTAATGCTGGAGAATGGATGATTTCGTTGCGAAACCATTTTCGTAACTTCGGTACTCCGAAATAGTGTATTCAGGCTCGATACACAAGTTTCGCATCTTTTTACGTGTCGAAGGTTTGCAAATGCTCCCAACTACAGCAAAACATCATTTTGGCTCTAATAGATTAGAATGGATGTTTTCATTTCAAAACCATATTCGCAACTTCGGTACCTCGAAATACTGCATTCAGGCCCGAAACACAATTTCACATCTTTTTACGTGCTGAAGGTTTGCGAAATGCTCCCAACCACTGCAAAACATCATTTTGGGTCTAATGCTGTAGAATGGATGTTTTCGTTGTGAAACCATTTTCATAACTTCGGTACCCGAAATAGTGTATTCAGGCTCGAAACACAAGTTTCACATCTTTTTACGTTCCGAAGGTTTGCAAAATGCTCCCAACTACTGGGATACATCATTTTGGCTCTAATGGATTAGAATGGATGTTTTCATTTCAAAACCATATTCGCAACTTCGGTACCCCGAAATAGTGCATTCAGGCCCGAAACACAATTTCGCATCTTTTTACGTGCCGAAGGTTTGCGAAATGCTCCCAACCACTGCAAAACATCATTTTGGGTGTAATGCTGTAGAATGGATGTTTTCGTTGCGAAACCATTTTCGTAACTTCGGTACCCCGAAATAGTGTATTCAGGCCCGAAACAAAAGTTTCGCATCTTTTCACGTGCCGATGGTTTGCGAAATGCTTCCAATTACTGCAAAACATCATTTTGGCTCTAATGGATTAGGATGGATTTTTTGTTTCAAAACCATATTCGCAACTTCGGTACCTTGCAATAGTGCATTCAGGCCCGAAACACAATTTTACATCTTTTTACGTGCCGAAGGTTTGCAAAATGCTCCCAACAACTGCAAAACGTCATTTTGGGTCTAATGCTGTAGAATGGATGTTTTCGTTGCGAAACCATTTTCGTAACTTCGGTACCCCGAAATAGTGTATTCAGGGTCGAAACACAAGTTTCGCATCTTTTTAGGTGCCTATGGTTTGCGAAATGCTTCCAACTATTGCAAAACATCATTTTGGCTCTAATGGATTAGAATGGATTTTTCGTTTCAAAACCATATTCGCAACTTCGTTACCCTACAATAGTGCATTCAGGCCTGAAAAGCAATTTCACATCTTTTTACGTGTCGAAGGTTTGCGAAATGCTCCCAACCACTGCAAAACATCATTTTTGGGTCTAATGCTGTAGAATGGATGTTTTCGTTGTGAAACCATTTTCGTAACTTCGGTACCCCAAAATAGTGTATTCAGTCTCGAAACACAAGTTTTGCATCTTTTTACGTGCCGATGGTTTGCGAAATGCTTCCAAATACTGCAAAACATCATTTTGGCTCTAATGGATTAGAATAGATTTTTCGTTTCAAAACCATATTCGCAACTTCGGTACCCTGCAATAGTGCATTCAGGCCCGAAACACAATTTTGCATCTTTTTACGTGCCGAAGGTTTGCGAAATGCTCCCAACAACTGCAAAACGTCATTTTGGGTCTAATGCTGTAGAATGGATGTTTTCGTTGCGAAACCATTTTCGTAACTTCGGTACCCCGAAATAGTGTATTCAGGGTCGAAACACAAGTTTCGCATCTTTTTACGTGCCTATGGTTTGCGAAATGCTTCCAACTGTTGCAAAACATCATTTTGGCTCTAATGGATTAGAATGGATTTTTCGTTTCAAAACCATATTCGCAACTTCGTTACCCTGCAATAGTGCATTCAGGCCTGAAAAACAATTTCACATCTTTTTACGTGTCGAAGGTTTGCGAAATCCTCCCAACCACTGCAAAACATCATTTTTGGGTCTAATGCTGTAGAATGGATGTTTTCGTTGTGAAACCATTTTCGTAACTTCGGTACCCCAAAATAGTGTATTCAGACTCGAAACACAAGTTTCGCATCTTTTTACGTGCCGATGGTTTGCGAAATGCTTCCAAATACTACAAAACATCATTTTGGCTCTAATGGATTAGAATGGATTTTTCGTTTCAAAACCATATTCGCAACTTCGGTACCCTGCAATAGTGCATTTAGGCCCGAAACACAATTTCGCATCTTTTTACATGCCGAAGGTTTGCGAAATGCTCCCAACCACTGCAAAACATCATTTTGGGTCTAATGTTGTAGAATGAATATTTTCGTTGCGAAACCATTTTCGTAACTTCGGTACCCCAAAATAGTGTATTCAGGCCTGAAACACAAGTTTCGCATCTTTTTACGTGCCGATGGTTTGCGAAATGCTTCCAACTACTGCAAAACATCATTTTGGCTCTAATGGATTAGAATGGATGTTTTCGTTTCAAAATCATATTCGCAACTTCGGTACCCTGAAATAGTGCATTCAGGCCCGAAACACAATTTCGCATCTTTTTACGTGCTGAAGGTTTGCGAAATGCTCCCAACCACTGCAAAACTTCATTTTTGGTCTAATGCTGTAGAATGGATGTTTTCGTTGCGAAACCATTTTCGTAACTTCGCTACCACGAAATAGTGTATTCAGGCTCGAAACACAAGTTTCACATATTTTTACGTGTCGAAGGTTTGCGAAATGCTCCCAACTACTGCAAAACATCATTTTAGCTCTAATGGATTAGAATGGATGTTTTCGTTTCAAAACCATATTCGCAACTTCGGTACCCTGAAATAGTGCATTCAGGCCCGAAACACAATTTCGCATCTTTTTACGTGCCGAAGGTTTGCGAAATGCTCCCAACCACTGCAAAACATCATTTTGGATCTAATAGAGTAGAATGGATGTTTTCGTTGCGAAACCATTTTCGTAACTTCGGAACCCCAAAATAGTGTATTCAGGCCCGAAACACAAGTTTCGCGTCTTTTTACGTGCCGAATGTTTGAGAAATGCTCCCAACCACTACAATACATTATTTTGAGTCTAATGAAGTAGAATGGATGTTTTCGTTGCCAAACCATATTCGCAACTTCGGTACCCCGAAATAGTTCATTCAGGTTCGAAACACAAGTTTCGCATCTTTTTACGTGCTGATGGTTTGCGAAATGCTCCCAACCACTACAAAACATCATTTTGAGTCTAATGGAGTAGAATGGATGTTTTCGTTCCGAAACCCTATTCGTAACTTCGGTACTACGAAATAGTGCATTCAAGCCCGAAATACGATTTCGCATATTTTTACGTGCCGAACGTTTGCGAATTGCTCCCAACCACTGCAAAACATCATTTTGGGTCTAATGGAGTAAAATGGATGTTTGCGTCGCGAAACCATATTCGAAACTTCGGTACCCTGAAATAGTGCATTCAGGTTCGAAACTCAGGTTTCGCATCTTTTTACGTGCCGATGGTTTGCGAAATGCTCCCAACCACTGCAAAACATAATTTTGGGTCTAATGCTGTAGAATGGATTTTTCGTTGCGAAACCATTTTCGTAACTTCGGTACCCCGAAATAGTGTATTCAAGGTCGAAACACAAGTTTCGCATCTTTTTACGTGCCGATGGGTTACGAAATGCTTCCAACTACTGCAAAACATCATTTTGGCTCTAAAGGATTAGAATGGATGTTTTCGTTTCAAAACCATATTCGCAACTTCAGTACCCCGAAATAGTGCATTCAGGCCCGAAACACAATTTCGCATCTTTTTACGTGCTGAAGGTTTGCGAAATGCTCCAAACCACCGCAAAACATCATTTTGGGTCTAATGCTGTAGAATGGATGTTTTCGTTGCGAAACCATTTTCGTAACTTCGGTACCCCGAAATAGTGTATTCAGGATCGAAACACAAGTTTCGCATCTTTTTACGTGCCGATGGTTTGCGAAATACTTCCAACTACTGCAAAACATCATTTTGGCTCTAATGGATTAGAATGAATGTTTTTGTTTCAAAACCATATTCGCAACTTCGGAACCCCGAAATAGTGCATTCAAGCCCGAAACACAATTTCATATCTTTATACATGCCGAAGGTTTGCGAAATGCTCCCAAGCACAGCAAAACATCATTTTGGGTCTAATGCTGTAGAATGGATGTTTTCGTTGCGAAACCATTTTCGTAACTTCGGTACCCCGAAATAGTGTATTCAAGGTCGAAACACAAGTTTCGCATCTTTTTACGTGCCTATGGTTTGCGAAATGCTTCCAACTGTTGCAAAACATCATTTTGGCTCTAATGGATTAGAATGGATTTTTCGTTTCAAAACCATATTCGCAACTTCGTTACCCTGCAAGAGTGCATTCAGGCCAGAAAAACAATTTCACATCTTTTTACGTGTCGAAGGTTTGCGAAATGCTCCCAACCACTGCAAAACATCATTTTTGGGTCTAATGCTGTAGAATGGATGTTTTCGTTGTGAAACCATTTTCGTAATTTCGGTACCCCAAAATAGTGTATTCAGGCTCGAAACACAAGTGTCGCATCTTTTTACGTGCCGATGGTTTGCGAAATGCTTCCAAATACTGCAAAACATCATTTTGGCTCTAATGGATTAGAATGGATTTTTCGTTTCAAAACCATATTCGCAACTTCGGTACCCTGCAATAGTGCATTCAGGCCCGAAACACAATTTCGCATCTTTTTACATGCCGAAGGTTTGCGAAATGCTCCCAACCACTGCAAAACATCATTTTGGGTCTAATGTTGTAGAATGAATATTTTCGTTGCGAAACCATTTTCGTAACTTCGGTACCCCAAAATAGTGTATTCAGGCCTGAAACACAAGTTTCGCATCTTTTTACGTGCCGATGGTTTGCGAAATGATTCCAACTACTGCAAAACATCATTTTGGCTCTAATGGATTAGAATGGATGTTTTCGTTTCAAAATCATATTCGCAACTTCGGTACCCTGAAATAGTGCATTCAGGCCCGAAACACAATTTCGCATCTTTTTACGTGCTGAAGGTTTGCGAAATGCTCCCAACCACTGCAAAACTTCATTTTTGGTCTAATGCTGTAGAATGGATGTTTTCGTTGCGAAACCATTTTCGTAACTTCGCTACCCCGAAATAGTGTATTCAGGCTCGAAACACAAGTTTCAGATATTTTTACGTGCCGAAGGTTTGCGAAATGCTCCCAACTACTGCAAAACATCATTTTGGCTCTAATGGATTAGAATGGATGTTTTCGTTTCAAAACCATATTCGCAACTTCGGTACCCTAAAATAGTGCATTCAGGCCCGAAACACAATTTCGCATCTTTTTACGTGCCGAAGGTTTGCGAAATGCTCCCAACCACTGCAAAACATCATTTTGGATCTAATAGAGTAGAATGGATGTTTTCGTTGCGAAACCATTTTCGTAACTTCGGTACCCCAAAATAGTGTATTCAGGCCCGAAACACAAGTTTCGCGTCTTTTTACGTGCCGAATGTTTGAGAAATGCTCCCAACCACTACAATACATCATTTTGAGTCTAATGAAGTAGAATGGATGTTTTCGTTGCCAAACCATATTCGCAACTTCGGTACCCCGAAATAGTTCATTCAGGTTCGAAACACAAGTTTCGCATCTTTTTACGTGCTGATGGTTTGCGAAATGCTCCCAACCACTACAAAACTTCATTTTGGGTCTAATGTTGTAGAATGAATATTTTCGTTGCGAAACCATTTTCGTAACTTCGGTACCCCAAAATAGTGTATTCAGGCCTGAAACACAAGTTTCGCATCTTTTTACGTGCCGATGGTTTGCGAAATGATTCCAACTACTGCAAAACATCATTTTGGCTCTAATGGATTAGAATGGATGTTTTCGTTTCAAAATCATATTCGCAACTTCGGTACCCTGAAATAGTGCATTCAGGCCCGAAACACAATTTCGCATCTTTTTACGTGCTGAAGGTTTGCGAAATGCTCCCAACCACTGCAAAACTTCATTTTTGGTCTAATGCTGTAGAATGGATGTTTTCGTTGCGAAACCATTTTCGTAACTTCGCTACCCCGAAATAGTGTATTCAGGCTCGAAACACAAGTTTCAGATATTTTTACGTGCCGAAGGTTTGCGAAATGCTCCCAACTACTGCAAAACATCATTTTGGCTCTAATGGATTAGAATGGATGTTTTCGTTTCAAAACCATATTCGCAACTTCGGTACCCTGAAATAGTGCATTCAGGCCCGAAACACAATTTCGCATCTTTTTACGTGCCGACGGTTTGCGAAATGCTCCCAACCACTGCAAAACATCATTTTGGATCTAATAGAGTAGAATGGATGTTTTCGTTGCGAAACCATTTTCGTAACTTCGGTACCCCAAAATAGTGTATTCAGGCCCGAAACACAAGTTTCGCGTCTTTTTACGTGCCGAATGTTTGAGAAATGCTCCCAACCACTACAATACATCATTTTGAGTCTAATGAAGTAGAATGGATGTTTTCGTTGCCAAACCATATTCGCAACTTCGGTACCCCGAAATAGTTCATTCAGGTTCGAAACACAAGTTTCGCATCTTTTTACGTGCTGATGGTTTGCGAAATGCTCCCAACCACTACAAAACATCATTTTGGGTCTAATGGAGTAGAATGGATGTTTTCGTTCCGAAACCCTATTCGTAACTTCGGTACTACGAAATAGTGCATTCAAGCCCGAAATACGATTTCGCATATTTTTATGTGCCGAACGTTTGCGAATTGCTCCCAACCACTGCAAAACATCATTTTGGGTCTAATGGAGTAAAATGGATGTTTGCGTCGCGAAACCATATTCGAAACTTCGGTACCCTGAAATAGTGCATTCAGGTTCGAAACTCATGTTTCGCATCTTTTTACGTGCCGATGGTTTGCGAAATGCTCCCAACCACTGCAAAACATAATTTTGGGTCTAATGCTGTAGAATGGATGTTTTCGTTGCGAAACCATTTTCGTAACTTCGGTACCCCGAAATAGTGTATTCAAGGTCGAAACACAAGTTTCGCATCTTTTTACGTTCCGATGGGTTACGAAATGCTTCCAACTACTGCAAAACATCATTTTGGCTCTAAAGGATTAGAATGGATGTTTTCCTTTCAAAACCATATTCGCAACTTCGGTACCCCGAAATAGTGCATTCAGGCCCGAAACACAATTTCGCATCTTTTTACGTGCTGAAGGTTTGCGAAATGCTCCAAACCACCGCAAAACATCATTTTGGGTCTAATGCTGTAGAATGGATGTTTTCGTTGCGAAACCATTTTCGTAACTTCGGTACCCCGAAATAGTGTATTCAGGATCGAAACACAAGTTTCGCATCTTTTTACGTGCCGATGGTTTGCGAAATACTTCCAACTACTGCAAAACATCATTTTGGCTCTAATGGATTAGAATGAATGTTTTTGTTTCAAAACCATATTCGCAACTTCGGAACCCCGAAATAGTGCATTCAAGCCCGAAACACAATTTCACATCTTTTTACATGCCGAAGGTTTGCGAAATGCTCCCAAGCACAGCAAAACATCATTTTGGGTCTAATGCTGTAGAATGGATGTTTTCGTTGCGAAACCATTTTCGTAACTTCGGTACCCCGAAATAGTGTATTCAGGCTCGAAACACAAGTATCGCATCTTTTTACGTGTCGAAGGTTTGCAAAATGCTCCCAACTACCGCAAAACATCATTTTGGCTCTAATGGATTAGAATGGATGTTTTCGTTTCAAAACCATATTCGCAACTTCGGTACCCCGAAATAGTGCATTCAGGCCCGAAACATAATTTCGCATCTTTTTACGTGCCGAAGGTTTGCGAAATGCTCCCATGCACAGCAAAACATCATTTTGGGTCTAATGCTGTAGAATGGATGTTTTCATTGCGAAACTATATTCGCAACTTCGGTACCACGAAATAGTGAATTCAGGCCCGAAATACAAGTTTCGCATCTTTTTACGTGCCGAAGGTTTGCCAAATGCTCCCAACCACTGCAAAACATCATTTTGGGTCTAATGTTGTAGAATGGTTGTTTTCGTTGTGAAACTATTTTCGTAACTTCGGTACCCCGAAATAGTGTATTCAGGATCGAAACACAAGTTTCGCATCTTTTTACGTGCCGATGGTTTGCGAAGTGCTTCCAACTACTGCAAAACATCATTTTGGCTCTAATGGATTAGAATGGATGTTTTCGTTTCAAAACCATATTCACAACTTCGGTACCCCGAAATAGTGCATTCACGCCCGAAACACAATTTCGCATCTTTTTACGTGCTGAAGGTTTGCCAAATGCTCCCAACCACTGCAAAACATCATTTTGGGTCTAATGCTGTAGAATGGATGTTTTCGTTGCGAAACCATTTTCGTAACTTCGGTACCCCGAAATAGTGTATTCAGGCCCGAAACACAAGTTTCGCATCTTTTTACGTGCCGATGGTTTGCGAAATGCTTCCAATTACTGCAAAACATCATTTTGGCTTTAATGGATTAGGATGGATTTTTTGTTTCAAAACCATATTAGCAACTTCGGTACCCTGCAATAGTGCATTCAGGCCCGAAACACAATTTTGCATCTTTTTACGTGCCGAAGGTTTGCGAAATGCTCCCAACAACTGCAAAACATCATTTTGGGTCTAATGTTGTAGAATGGATGTTTTCGTTGCGAAACCATTTTCGTAACGTCGGTACCCCGAAATAGTGTATTCAGGGTCGAAACACAAGTTTCGCTTCTTTTTACGTGCTGATGGTTTGCGAAATGCTCCCAACCACTACAAAACATCATTTTGGGTCTAATGGAGTAGAATGGATGTTTTTGCTGCGAAACCATTTTCATAACTTCGGCACCCCAAAATAGTGTATTCAGGGTCGAAACACAAGTTTCGCATCTTTTTACATGCCGATGGTTTGCGAAATGCTTCCAACTACTGCAAAACAGCATTTTGGGTCTAATGGATTAGAATGGATGTTTTCGTTTCAAAACCATATTCGCAACTTCGGTACCCCGAAATAGTGCTTTCAGGCCCGAAACACAATTTCGCATATTTTTACGTGCCGAAGGTTTGCGAAATGCTCCCAACCACGGCAAAACATCATTTTGGGTCTAATGCTGTGGAATGGATGTTTTCGTTGTGAAACCATTTTCGTAACTTCGGTACCCCGAAATAGTGTATTCAGGATCGAAACACAAGTTTCGCATCTTTTTACGTGCCGATGGTTTGCGAAGTGCTTCCAACTACTGCAAAACATCATTTTGGCTCTAATGGATTAGAATGGATGTTTTCGTTTCAAAACCATATTCACAACTTCGGTACCCCGAAATAGTGCATTCACGCCCGAAACACAATTTCGCATCTTTTTACGTGCCGAAGGTTTGCGAAATGCTCCCAACCACTACAAAACATCATTTTGGGTCTAATGCTGTAGAATGGATGTTTTCGTTGCGAAACCATTTTCGTAACTTCGGTATCCCAAAATAGTGCATTCACGCCCGAAACACAATTTCGCATCTTTTTACGTGCCGATGGTTTGCGAAATGCTTCTAACCACTACAAAACATCATTTTGGCTCTAATGGAGTAGAATGGATGTTTTCGTTGCGAAACCATATTCGCAACTTCGGTACCCCGAAATAGTGCATTCGAGCCCGAAACACAATTTCGCATCTTTTTATGCGCCGAAGGTTTGCGAAATGCTCCCTACCACTGCAAAACATCATTTTGGGTCTAATGCTGTAGAGTGGATGTTTTCGTTGCAAAACCATTTTCATAACTACGGTACCCGAAAATAGTGTATTCAGGCCCGAAAACAAGTTTCACATCTTTTTACGTGCCGATGGTTTGCGAAATGCTTCCAACTACTGCAAAATATCATTTTGGATCTAATGGAATAGAATGGATGTTTTCGTTTCAAAACCATATTTGCAACATCGGTACCTCGAAATAGTGCATTCACGTTCGAAACACAATTTCGCATCTTTTTACGTGCCGAAGGTTTGCGAAATGCTCCCAACCACTGCAAAACATCATTTTGGGTCTAATGCTGTAGAATGGATGTTTTCGTTGCGAAACCATTTTCGTAACTTCGGTACCCCAAAATAGTGCATTCACGCCCGAAACACAATTTCGCACCTTTTTACGTGCTGATGGTTTGCGAAATGCTTCTAACCACTGCAAAACATCATTTTGGCTCTAATGGAGTAGAATGGATGTTTTCGTTGCGAAACCATATTTGCAACTTCGGTACCCCAAAATAGTGCATTCAGGCCCGAAACACAATTTCGCATCTTTTTATGCGCCGAAGGTTTGCAAAATGCTCCCAACCACTGCAAAACATCATTTTGGGTCTAATGCTGTAGAATGGATGTTTTCGTTGTGAAACCATTTTCGTAACTTCGGTACCCCAAAATAATGTGTTCAGGCTCGAAACACAAGTTTCACATCTTTTTACGTGCCGATGGTTTGCGAAATGCTTCCAACTACTGCAAAACATTATTTTGGCTCTAATGGATTAGAATGGATGTTTTCGTTTCAAAACCATATTCGCAAGTTCGGTACCCCGAAATAGTGCATTCACACCCGAAACACAAGCTTCACATCTTTTTACGTGCCGAAGGTGTGCGAAATGCTCCCAACTACTGCAAAACATCAATTTGGCCTAATAGATTAGAATTGATGTTTTTGTTTCAAAACCATATTCGCAACTTCGGTACCCTGAAATAGTGCATTCAGGCCCGAAACAGAATTTCGCATCTTTTTACGTGCCGAAGGTTTGCGAAATGCTCCCAAGCACTGCAAAACATCAATTTGGGTCTAATGTTGTAGAATGGATGTTTTCGTTGCGAAACCATTTTCGTAACTTCGGTACCCTGAAAAAGTGTATTCAGGGTCGAAATACAAGTTTCGCATCTTTTTACGTGCCGATGGTTTGCGAAATGCTTCCAACTACTGCAAAACATCATTTTGGCTCTAATGGATTAGAATGGATGTTTTCATTTCAAAACCATATTCGCATATTCGATACCCCGAAATAGTGCATTCAGTCCCGAAATACAATTTCACATCTTTTTACGTGTCGAAGGTTTGCGAAATGCTCCCAACCACTGCAAAACATCATTTTGGGTCTAATGCTGTAGAATGGATATTTTCGTTGCGAAACCATTTTCGTAACTTCGGTACCCCGAAATAGTGTATTCAGGCTCAAAACACAAGTTTCACATCTTTTCACGTGTCGAAGGTTTGCGAAATGCTCCAAACTACTGCAAAACATGATTTTGCCTCTAATGGATTAGAATGGATGTTTTCGTTTCAAAACCATATTCGCAACTTCGGTACCCCGAAATAGTGCATTCAGGCCCGAAACACAATTTCACATCTTTTTACGTGCCGAAGGTTTGCGAAATGCTCCCAACCATTGCAAAACATCATTTTGGGTCTAATGCTGTAGAATGGATGTTTTCGTTGCGAAACCATTTTCGTAACTTCGGTACCCAAAAATAGTTTATTCAGGCCCGAAACACAAGTTTCACATCTTTTTACGTGCTGATGGTTTGCGAAATGCTTCCAACTACTGCAAAACATCATTTTGGATCTAATGTATTTGAATGGATGTTTTCGTTTCAAAATCATATTCGCAACTTCCGTACCCCGAAATAGTGCATTCAGGCCTGAAACACAATTTCGCATCTTTTTACGTGCCGAAGGTTTGCGAAATGCTCCCAACCACTGCAAAACATCATTTTGGGTCTAATGCTGTAGAATGGATGTTTTCGTTGCGAAATCATTTTCGTAACTTCGGTACCCCGAAATAGTGTATTCAGGCTCGAAACACAAGTTTCACATCTTTTTACGTGCCGAAGGTTTGCGAAATGCTCCCAACTACTGCAAAACATCATTTTGACTCTAATGGATTAGAATGGATGTTTTCGTTTCAAAACCATATTCGCAACTTCGTTCCCCCGAAATAGTGCATTCAGGCCCGAAACACAATTTCACATCTTTTTACGTGCCGAAGGTTTGTGAAACGCTCCCAACCACTGCAAAACATCATTTTGGGTCTAATGGAGTAGAATGGATGTTTTCGTTGCGAAACCATTTTCGTAACTTCGGTACCCCAAAATAGTGTATTCAGGCCCGAAACACAAGTTTCACATCTTTTTACGTGTCGATGGTTTGCGAAATGCTTCTAACCACTGAAAAACATCATTCTGGCTCTAATTGAGTAGAATGGATGTTTTCATTGCGAAACCATATTCGCAACTTTGGTACCCCGAAATAGTGCATTCAGGCCCGAAACACAATTTCGCATCTTTTTACGTGCCGAAGGTTTGCGAAATGCTCCCAACTACTGCAAAACATCATTTTGGGTCTAATACTGTAGAATGGATGTTTTCGTTGGGAAACCATTTTCGTAACTTCGGTACCCCGAAATAGTGTATTCAGGCTCGAAACACAAGTTTCACATCTTTTTACGTGCCGAAGGTTTGCCAAATGCTCCCAACTACTGCAAAACAGCATTCTGACTCTAATGGATTAGAATGGATGTTTTCGTTTCAAAACCATATTCGTAACTTCGGTACCCCGAAATAGTGTATTCAGGCTCGAAACACAAGTTTCACATCTTTTTATGTACTGAAGGTTAGCGAAATGCTCCCAACTACTGCAAAACATCATGTTGGCTCTAATGGATTAGAAGGGATGTTTTCGTTTCAAAACCATATTCGCAACTTCGGTACCCCGAAATAGTGCATTCAGGACCGAAACACGATTTCACATCTTTTTACGTGCCGAAGGTTTGCGAAATGCTCCCAACCACTGCAAAACATTATTTTGGGTCTAATGCTGTAGAATAGATGTTTTCGTTGCGAAACCATTTTCGCAACTTCGGTACCCTGAAATAGTGTATTCAGGCCCGAAACACAATTTTGCATCTTTTTACGTGCCGAAGGATTGCGAAATGCTCCCAACCATTGCAAAACATCATTTTGGGTCTAATGCTGTAGAATGGATGTTTTCGTTGCGAAACGATTTTCGTAACTTCGGTACTCCGAAATAGTGTATTCAGGGTCGAAACACAAGTTTCGCATCTTTTTACGTGCTGATGGTTTGCGAAAAGCTTCCAACAACTGCAAAACATGATTTTGGCTCTAATGGATTAGAATGGATGTTTTCGTTTCAAAACCATATTCGCAACTTCGGTACCCCAAAATAGTGCATTCAGGCCCGAAACACAATTTCACATCTTTTTACGTGCCGAAGGTTTGCGAAATGCTCCCAACCACTGCAAAACATCATTTTGGGTCTAATGCTGTAGAATGGATATTTTCGTTGCGAAACCATTTTCGTAACTTGGGTACCCTGAAATAGTTTATTCAGGATCGAAACACAAGTTTCGCATCTTTTTACGTGTCGAAGGTTTGCAAAATGCTCCCAACTACTGCAAAACAGCATTTTGGCTCTAATGGATTAGAATGGATGTTTTCGTTTCAAAACCATATTCGCATATTCGGTACCCCGAAATAGTGCATTCAGCCCCGAAACACAATTTCACATCTTTTTACGTGCTGATGGTTTGCGAAATACTCCCAACCACTGCAAAACATCATTTTGGGTCTAATGCTGTAGAATGGATGTTTTCGTTGCGAAACCATTTTCGCAACTTCGGTACCCTGAAATAGTGTATTCAGGCCCGAAACACAATTTCGCATCTTTTTACGTGCCGAAGGATTGCGAAATGTTCCCAACCACTGCAAAACATCATTTTGGGTCTAATGTTGTAGAATGGATGTTTTCGTTGCGAATCCATTTTCGTAACTTCGGTACCCTGAAATAGTGTATTCAGGGTCAAAACACAAGTTTCGCATCTTTTTACGTGCCGATGGTTTGCGTAATGCTTCCAACTACTGCAAAACATCATTTTGGCTCTAATGGATTAGAATGGATGTTTTCGTTTCAAAACCATATTCGCAACTTCGGTACCCCGAAATAGTGCATTCAGGCCCAAAACACAATTTCACATCTTTTTACGTGCCGAAGGTTTGCGAAATGCTCCCAACAACTGCAAAACATCATTTTGGGTCCAATGCTGTAGAATGGATGTTTTTGTTGCGAAACCAGTTTCGTAACTTTGGTACCCCAAAATAGTGTATTCAGGCTCGAAACACAAGTTTCGCATCTTTTTACGTGCCGATGGTTTGCGAAAAGCTTCCAACTACTACAAAACATCATTTTGGCTCTAATGGATTAGAATGGATGTTTTCGTTTCAAAACCATATTCGCAACTTCGGTACCCCGAAATAGTGCATTCAGGCCCGAAACACAATTTCACATCTTTTTACGTGCCGAAGGTTTGCGAAATGCTCCCAACCACTGCAAAACATCATTTTGGGTCTAATGCTGTAGAATGGATGTTTTCGTTGCGAAACCATTTTCGTAACTTGGGTACCCCGAAATAGTGTATTCAGGATCGAAACACAAGTTTCGCATATTTTTACGTGTCGAAGGTTTGCGAAATGCTCCCAACTACTGCAAAACAGCATTTTGGCTCTAGTGGATTAGAATGGATGTTTTCGTTTCAAAACCATATTCGCAACTTCGGTACCCCGAAATAGTGCATTCAGCCCCGAAACACAATTTCACATCTTTTTACGTGCCGAAGGTTTGCGAAATGCTCCAAACCACTGCAAAACATAATTTTGGGTCTAATGCTGTAGAATGGATGTTTTCGTTGCGAAACCATTTTCGTAACTTCGGTACCCCGAAATAGTGTATTCAGGCTCGAAACACAAGTTTCACATCTTTTTACGTGCTGAAGGTTAGCGAAATGCTCCCAACTACTGCAAAACATCGTTTTGGCTCTAATGGATTAGAATTGATGTTTTCGTTTCAAAACCATATTCGCATATTCGGTACCCGAAAATAGTGCATTCACTCCCGAAACACAATTTCGCATCTTTTTACGTGCCGAAGGTTTGCGAAATGCTCCCAACCACTGCAAAACATCATTTTGGGTCTAATGGAGTACAATGGATGTTTTCGTTGCGAAACCATTTTCGTAACTTGGTACCCCAAAATAGTGTATTCAGGCCCGAAACACAAATTTTGCATTTATTTACGTGCCGAAGGTTTGAGAAAAGCTCCCAATCACTACAATACATCATTTTGGGTCTAATGGAGTAGAATGGATGTTTTTGTTGCGAAACCATATTCGCAACTTCGGTACCCTGAAATAGTGCATTCTGGTTCGAAACTCAAGTTTCGCATCTTTTTACGTGCCGATGGTTTGCGAAATGCTCCCAACCACTACAAAACATCATTTTGGGTCTAATGCTGTAAAATGGATGTTTTCGTTGCGAAACCATTTTCGTAACTTCGGTACCCCGAAATAGTGTATTCAGGGTCGAAACACAAGTTTCGCATCTTTTTACGTGCTGATGGTTTGCGAAAAGCTTCCAACTACTGCAAAACATGATTTTGGCTCTAATGGATTAGAATGGATGTTTTCGTTTCAAAACCATATTCGCAACTTCGGTACCCAGAAATAGTGCATTCAGACCCGAAACACAATTTTACATCTTTTTACGTGCCGAAGGTTTGCGAAATGCTCCCAACCACTGCAAAACATCATTTTGGGTCTAATGCTGTAGAATGGATGTTTTCGTTGCGAAACCATTTTCGTAACTTGGGTACCCCGAAATAGTGTATTCAGGATCGAAACACAAGTTTCGCATATTTTTACGTGTCGAAGGTTTGCGAAATGCTCCCAACTACTGCAAAACAGCATTTTGGCTCTAGTGGATTAGAATGGATGTTTTCGTTTCAAAACCATATTCGCAACTTCGGTACCCCGAAATAGTGCATTCAGCCCCGAAACACAATTTCACATCTTTTTACGTGCCGAAGGTTTGCGAAATGCTCCAAACCACTGCAAAACATAATTTTGGGTCTAATGCTGTAGAATGGATGTTTTCGTTGCGAAACCATTTTCGTAACTTCGGTACCCCGAAATAGTGTATTCAGGCTCGAAACACAAGTTTCACATCTTTTTACGTGCTGAAGGTTAGCGAAATGCTCCCAACTACTGCAAAACATCGTTTTGGCTCTAATGGATTAGAATTGATGTTTTCGTTTCAAAACCATATTCGCATATTCGGTACCCGAAAATAGTGCATTCACTCCCGAAACACAATTTCGCATCTGTTTACGTGCCGAAGGTTTGCGAAATGCTCCCAACCACTGCAAAACATCATTTTGGGTCTAATGGAGTACAATGGATGTTTTCGTTGCGAAACCATTTTCGTAACTTGGTACCCCAAAATAGTGTATTCAGGCCCGAAACACAAATTTTGCATTTATTTACGTGCCGAAGGTTTGAGAAAAGCTCCCAATCACTACAATACATCATTTTGGGTCTAATGGAGTAGAATGGATGTTTTTGTTGCGAAACCATATTCGCAACTTCGGTACCCTGAAATAGTGCATTCTGGTTCGAAACTCAAGTTTCGCATCTTTTTACGTGCCGATGGTTTGCGAAATGCTCCCAACCACTACAAAACATCATTTTGGGTCTAATGCTGTAAAATGGATGTTTTCGTTGCGAAACCATTTTCGTAACTTCGGTACCCCGAAATAGTGTATTCAGGGTCGAAACACAAGTTTCGCATCTTTTTACGTGCTGATGGTTTGCGAAAAGCTTCCAACTACTGCAAAACATGATTTTGGCTCTAATGGATTAGAATGGATGTTTTCGTTTCAAAACCATATTCGCAACTTCGGTACCCAGAAATAGTGCATTCAGACCCGAAACACAATTTTACATCTTTTTACGTGCCGAAGGTTTGCGAAATGCTCCCAACCACTACAAAACATCATTTTGGGTCTAATGCTGTAGAATGGATATTTTCGTTGCGAAACCATTTTCGTAACTTGGGTACCCCGAAATAGTGTATTCAGGATCGAAACACAAGTTTCGAATCTTTTTACGTGTCGAAGGTTGGCGAAATGCTCCCAACTACTGCAAAACAGCATTTTGGCTCTAATGGATTAGAATGGATGTTTTCGTTTCAAAACCGTATTCGCATATTCGGTACCCCGAAATAGTGCATTCCGTCCCGAAACACAATTTCACATCTTTTTACGTGCTGATGGTTTGCGAAATGCTCCCAACCACTGCAAAACATCGTTTTGGGTCTAATGCTGTAGAATGGATGTTTTCTTTGCGAAACCATTTTCGCAACTTCGGTACCCTGAAATAGTGTATTCAGGCCCGAAACACAATTTCGCATCTTTTTACGTGCCGAAGGATTGCGAAATGCTCCCAACCACTGCAAAACATCATTTTGGGTCTAATGTTGTAGAATGGATGTTTTCGTTGCGAAACCATTTTCGTAACTTCGGTACCCTGAAATAGTGTATTCAGGGTCAAAACACAAGTTTCGCATCTTTTTACGTGCCGATGGTTTGCGTAATGATTCCAACTACTGCAAAACATCATTTTGGCTCTAATGGATTAGAATGGATGTTTTCGTTCCAAAATCATATTCGCAACTTCGGTACCCCGAAATAGTGCATTCAGGCCCGAAACACAATTTCACATCTTTTTACGTGCCGAAGGTTTGCGAAATGCTCCCAACAACTGCAAAACATCATTTTGGGTCTAATGCTGTAGAATGGCTGTTTTTGTTGCGAAACCAGTTTCGTAACTTTGGTACCCCAAAATAGTGTATTCAGGCTCGAAACACAAGTTTCGCATCTTTTTACGTGCCGATGGTTTGCGAAAAGCTTCCAACTACTGAAAAACATCATTTTGGCTCTAATGGATTAGAATGGATATTTTCGTTTCAAAACCATATTCGCAACTTCGGTACCCCGAAATAGTGCATTCAGGCCCGAAACACAATTTCACATCTTTTTACGTGCCGAATGTTTGCGAAATGCTCCCAACCACTGCAAAACATCATTTTGGGTCTAATGCTGTAGAATGGATGTTTTCGTTGCGAAACTATTTTCGTAACTTGGGTACCCCGAAATAGTGTATTCAGGATCGAAACACAAGTTTCGCATCTTTTTACGTGTCGAAGGTTTGCGAAATGCTCCCAACTACTGCAAAACAGCATTTTGGCTCTAATGGAATAGAATGGATGTTTTCGTTTCAAAACCATATTCGCAACTTCGGTACCCCGAAATAGTGCATTCAGCCCCGAAACACAATTTCACATCTTTTTACGTGCCGAAGGTTTGCGAAATGCTCCCAACCACTGCAAAACATCATTTTGGGACTAATGCTGTAGAATGGATGTTTTCGTTGCGAAACCATTTTCGTAACTTCGGTACCCCGAAATAGTGTATTCAGGCTCGAAACACAAGTTTCACATCTTTTTACGTGCTGAAGGTTTGCGAAATGCTCCCAACTACTGCAAAACAACGTTTTGGCTCTAATGGATTAGAATTGATGTTTTCATTTCAAAACCATATTCGCATATTCGGTACCCCAAAATAGTCCATTCAGTACCGAAACACAATTTCGCATCTTTTTACATGCCGAAGGTTTGCGAAATGCTCCCAACCACTGCAAAACATCATTTTGGGTCTAATGGAGTACAATGGATGTTTTCGTTACGAAACCATTTTCGTAACTTCGGTACCCCAAAATAGTGTACTCAGGCCCGAAACACAAATTTTGCATTTATTTACGTGCCGAAGGTTTGAGAAAAGCTCTCAATCACTACAATACATCATTTTGGGTCTAATGGAGTAGAATGGATGTTTTTGTTGCGAAACCATATTCGCAACTTCGGTACCCTGAAATAGTGCATTCTGGTTCGAAACTCAAGTTTCGCATCTTTTTACGTGCCGATGGTTTGCGAAATGCTCCCAACCACTACAAAACATCATTTTGGGTCTAATGCTGTAAAATGGATGTTTTCGTTGCGAAACCATTTTCGCAACTTCGGTACCCCGAAATAGTGTATTCAGGGTCGAAACACAAGTTTCGCATCTTTTTACGTGCCGATGGTTTGCGAAATGCTTCCAACTACTGCAAAACATCATTTTGGGTCTAATGCTGTAAAATGGATGTTTTCGTTGCGAAACCATTTTCGCAACTTCGGTACCCCGAAATAGTGTACTCAGGCCCGAAACACAATTTCACATCTTTTTACGTGCCGAAGGTTTGCGAAATGCTCCCAACCACTGCAAAACATCATTTTGGGTCTAATGCTGTAGAATGGATGTTTTCGTTGCAAAATCATTTTCGTAACTTCGGTACCCCGAAATAGTGTATTCAGGCTCGAAACACAAGTTTCGCATCTTTTTACGTGTCGAAGGATTGCGAAATGCTCCCAACTACTGCAAAACATCATTTTGGCTCTAATGGATTAGAATGGATGTTTTCGTTTCAAAACCATATTCGCAACTTCGGTACCCCGAAATAGTGCATTCAGGCCCAAAACACAATTTCAAATCTTTTTACGTGCCGAAGGTTTGCGAAATGCTCCCAACCACTGCAAAACATCGTTTTGGGTCTAATGCTATAGAATGGATGTTTTCGTTTCGAAACCATTTTCGTAACTTCGGTATCCCGAAATTGTGTATTCAGGCTCAAAACACAAGTTTCGCATCTTTTCACGTGTCGAAGGTTTGCGAAATGCTCCAAACTACTGCAAAACATCATTTTGGCTCTAATGGATTAGAATGGATGTTTTCGTTTCAAAACCATATTCGCAACTTCGGTACCCCGAAATAGTGCATTCAGGCCCGAAACACAATTTCACATCTTTTTACGTGCTGAAGGTTTGCGAAATGCTCCCAACCACTGCAAAACATCATTTTGGGTCTAATGCTGTAGAATGGATGTTTTCGCTGCGAAACCATTTTCGTAACTTCGGTAACCCGAAATAGTGTATTCAGGCTCGAAACACAAGTTTCACATCTTTTTACGTGCTGAAGGTTAGCGAAATGCTCTCAACTATTGCAAAACATCATTTTGGCTCTAATGGATTAGAATGGATGTTTTCGTTTCAAAACCATATTAGCGTATTCGGTACCCCGAAATAGTGCATTCAGTCCCGAAACACAATTTCGCATCTTTTTACGTGCCGAAGGTTTGCGAAATGCTCCCAACCACTACAAAACATCATTTTGGGTCTAATGGAGTAGAATGGATGCTTTCGTTGCGAAACCATTTTCGTAACTTCGGTACCCCAAAATAGTGTTCAGGCCCGAAACACAAGTTTTGCATCTTTTTACGTGCCGAAGGTTTGAGAAAAGCTCCCAACCACTACAATACATTATTTTGGGTCTAATGGAGTAGAATGGATGTTTTTGTTGTGAAACCATATTCGCAACTTTGGTACCCTGAAATAGTGCATTCAGGTTCGAAACTCAAGTTTCGCATCTTTTTACGTGCGATGGTTTGCGAAATGCTCCCAACCACTACAAAACATCATTTTGGGTCTAAAGTTGTAGAATGGATGTTTTCGTTGCGAAACCATTTTCGTAACTTCGGTACCCCGAAATAGTGTATTCTGGGTCGAAACACAAGTTTCGCATCTTTTTACGTGCCGATGGTTTGCAAAATGCTTCCAACTACTGCAAAACATCATTTTGGCTCTAATGGATTAGAATGGATGTTTTTGTTTCAAAACCATATTCGCAACTTCAGTACCCCAAAGTAGTGCATTCAGGCCCGAAACACAATTTCACATCTTTTTACGTGCCGAAGGTTTGCGAAATGCTCCCAACCACTGCAAAACATCATTTTGGGTCTAATGCTGTAGAATGGATGTTTTCGTTGCGAAACCATTTTCGTAACTTCAGTACACCAAAATAGTGTATTCAGGCTCAAAACACAACTTTCGCATCTTTTCACGTGTCGAAGGTTTGCAAAATGCTCCAAACTACTGCAAAACATCATTTTGGCTCTAATGGATTAGAATGGATGTTTTCGTTTCAAAACCATATTCGCAACTTCGGTACCCCGAAATAGTGCATTCAGGCCCGAAACACAATTTCGCATCTTTTTACTTGCTGAAGGTTTGCGAAATGCTCCCAACCGCTGCAAAACATCATTTTGGGTCTAATGCTGTAGAATGGATGTTTTCGTTGTGAAACCATTTCCGTAACTTCGGTACCCGAAAATAGTGTATTCAGGCCCAAAACACAAGTTTCACATCTTTTTACGTGCCGATGGTTTGCGAAATGCTTCCAACTACTGCAAAACATCATTTTGGATCTAATGGATTAGAATGGATGTTTTCGTTCCAAAATCAGAGTCGCAACTTCGGTACCCCGAAATAGTGCATTCAGGCCCGAAATACAATTTCGCATCTTTTTACGTGCCGAAGGTTTGCGAAATGCTCCCAACCACTGCAAAACATCATTTTGGGTCTAATGCTGTAGAATGGATGTTTTCGTTGTGAAACCATTTTCGTAACTTCGGTACCCCGAAATAGTGTATTCAGGCTTGAAACACAAGTTTCACATCTTTTTACGTGTCGAAGGTTTGCGAAATGCTCCCAACTACTGCAAAACATCATTTTGGCTCCAATGGATTAGAATGGATGTTTTCGTTTCAAAACCATATTCGCAACTTAGGTCCCTCGAAATAGTGCATTCAGGCCCGAAACACAATTTCGCATCTTTTTACGTGCCGAAGGTTTGCGAAATGCTACCAACCACTGCAAAACATCATTTTGGGTCTAATGCTGTAGAATGGATGTTTTCGATGCGAAACCATTTTCGTAACTTCGGTACCCCGAAATAGTGTATTCAGGCCCGAAACACAAGTTTCACACCTTTTTACGTGCCGAAGGTTTGCGAAATGCACCCAACTACTGCAAAACATCATTTTGGCTCTAATGGATTAGAATGGATGTTTTCGTTTCAAAACCATATTCGCAACTTCGGTCCCCCGAAATAGTGCTTTCAGGCTCGAAACACATGTTTCACATCTTTTTACATGCTGATGGTTTGCGAAATGCTTCTAACCACTGCAAAACATCATTTTGGCTCTAATGGAGTAGAATGGATGTTTTCGTTGCGAAACCATATTCGCAACTTCGGTACCACGACATAGTGCATTCAGGCCCGAAACACAAGTTTCGCAGCTTTTTATGTGCCGAAGGTTTGCGAAATGCTCCCAACCACTGCAAAACATCATTTTGGGTCTAATGCTGTAGAATGGATGTTTTCGTTGCCAAACCATATTCGCAACTTCGGTAACCCGAAATAGTGCATTCAGGCCCAAAATTCGCATCTTTTTACGTGCCGAAGGTTTGCGAAATGCTCCCAACCACTGCAAAACATCATTTTGGGTCTAATGCTGTAGAATGGATGTTTTCGTTGTGAAACCATTTTCGTAACTTCAGTACACCGAAATAGTGTATTTAGGCCCGAAACACAAGTTTCGCATCTTTTTACGTGCCGAAGGTTTGAGAAATGCTCCCAACCACTACAATACATCATTTTGGGTCTAATGGAGTAGAATGGATGTTTTCGTTGCCAAACCATATTCGCAACTACGGTACCCCGAAATAGTGTATTCAGGGTCGCAACACAAGTTTCGCATCTTTTTACGTACCGATGGTCTGGGAAATGATTCCAACTACAGCAAAACATCATTTTGGCTCTAATAGATTAGAATGGATGTTTTCGTTTCAAAACCATATTCGCAACTTCGGTACCCCGAAATAGTGCATTCAGGCCCGAAACACAATTTCACATCTTTTTACGTGCCGAAGGTTTGCGAAATGCTCCCAACCACTGCAAAACATCATTTTGGTTCTAATGCTGTAGAATGGATGTTTTCGTTGTGAAACCATTTTCGTAACTTCAGTACCCCGAAATAGTGTATTTAGGCCCGAAACACAAGTTTCGCATCTTTTAACGTGCCGAAGGTTTGAGAAATGCTCCCAACCACTACAATACATCATTTTGGGTCTAATGGAGTAGAATGGATGTTTTCGTTGCCAAACCATATTTGCAACTTCGGTACCCCGAAATAGTGTATTCAGGGTCGCAACACAAGTTTCGCATCTTTTTACGTACCGATGGTTTGGGAAATGATTCCAACTACTGCAAAACATCATTTTGTCTCTAATAGATTAGAATGGATGTTTTCGTTTCAAAACCATATTCGCAACTTCGGTACCCCGAAATAGTGCATTCAGGCCCGAAACACAATTTCACATCTTTTTACGTGCCGAAGGTTTGCGAAATGCTCCCAACCACTGCAAAACATCATTTTGGGTCTAATGCTGAAGAATGGATGTTTTCGTTGCGAAACCATTTTCGTAACTTCGGTACCCCGAAATAGTGTATTCAGGCTCGAAACACAAGTTTCGCATCTTTTTACGTGTCGAAGGTTTGCGAAATGCTCCCAACTACTGCCAAACATCATTTTGGCTCTAATGGATTAGAATGGATGTTTTCTTTTCAAAACCATATTCGCAACTTCGGTACTCCGAAATAGTGCATTCAGGCCCGAAACACAATTTCGCATCTTTTTACGTGCCGAAGGTTTGCAAAATGCTCCCAACCACTACAAAACATCATTTTGGGTCTAAAGCTGTAGAATGGATGTTTTCGTTGCGAAACTATTTTCGCAACTTCGGTACCTTGAAATAGTGTATTCAGGCCCGAAACACAATTTCGCATCTTTTTACGTGCCGAAGGTTTGCGAAATGCTCCCAACCACTGCAAAACATCATTTTGGGTCTAATGCTGTAGAATGGATGTTTTCGTTGCGAAACCATTTTCGTAACTTCAGTACACCAAAATAGTGTATTCAGGCTCAAAACACAACTTTCGCATCTTTTCACGTGTCGAAGGTTTGCAAAATGCTCCAAACTACTGCAAAACATCATTTTGGCTCTAATGGATTAGAATGGATGTTTTCGTTTCAAAACCATATTCGCAACTTCGGTACCCCGAAATAGTGCATTCAGGCCCGAAACACAATTTCGCATCTTTTTACTTGCTGAAGGTTTGCGAAATGCTCCCAACCGCTGCAAAACATCATTTTGGGTCTAATGCTGTAGAATGGATGTTTTCGTTGTGAAACCATTTCCGTAACTTCGGTACCCGAAAATAGTGTATTCAGGCCCCAAACACAAGTTTCACATCTTTTTACGTGCCGATGGTTTGCGAAATGCTTCCAACTACTGCAAAACATCATTTTGGATCTAATGGATTAGAATGGATGTTTTCGTTCCAAAATCAGAGTCGCAACTTCGGTACCCCGAAATAGTGCATTCAGGCCCGAAATACAATTTCGCATCTTTTTACGTGCCGAAGGTTTGCGAAATGCTCCCAACCACTGCAAAACATCATTTTGGGTCTAATGCTGTAGAATGGATGTTTTCGTTGTGAAACCATTTTCGTAACTTCGGTACCCCGAAATAGTGTATTCAGGCTTGAAACACAAGTTTCACATCTTTTTACGTGTCGAAGGTTTGCGAAATGCTCCCAACTACTGCAAAACATCATTTTGGCTCCAATGGATTAGAATGGATGTTTTCGTTTCAAAACCATATTCGCAACTTAGGTCCCTCGAAATAGTGCATTCAGGCCCGAAACACAATTTCGCATCTTTTTACGTGCCGAAGGTTTGCGAAATGCTACCAACCACTGCAAAACATCATTTTGGGTCTAATGCTGTAGAATGGATGTTTTCGATGCGAAACCATTTTCGTAACTTCGGTACCCCGAAATAGTGTATTCAGGCCCGAAACACAAGTTTCACACCTTTTTACGTGCCGAAGGTTTGCGAAATGCACCCAACTACTGCAAAACATCATTTTGGCTCTAATGGATTAGAATGGATGTTTTCGTTTCAAAACCATATTCGCAACTTCGGTCCCCCGAAATAGTGCTTTCAGGCTCGAAACACATGTTTCACATCTTTTTACATGCTGATGGTTTGCGAAATGCTTCTAACCACTGCAAAACATCATTTTGGCTCTAATGGAGTAGAATGGATGTTTTCGTTGCGAAACCATATTCGCAACTTCGGTACCACGACATAGTGCATTCAGGCCCGAAACACAAGTTTCGCAGCTTTTTATGTGCCGAAGGTTTGCGAAATGCTCCCAACCACTGCAAAACATCATTTTGGGTCTAATGCTGTAGAATGGATGTTTTCGTTGCCAAACCATATTCGCAACTTCGGTAACCCGAAATAGTGCATTCAGGCCCAAAATTCGCATCTTTTTACGTGCCGAAGGTTTGCGAAATGCTCCCAACCACTGCAAAACATCATTTTGGGTCTAATGCTGTAGAATGGATGTTTTCGTTGTGAAACCATTTTCGTAACTTCAGTACACCGAAATAGTGTATTTAGGCCCGAAACACAAGTTTCGCATCTTTTTACGTGCCGAAGGTTTGAGAAATGCTCCCAACCACTACAATACATCATTTTGGGTCTAATGGAGTAGAATGGATGTTTTCGTTGCCAAACCATATTCGCAACTACGGTACCCCGAAATAGTGTATTCAGGGTCGCAACACAAGTTTCGCATCTTTTTACGTACCGATGGTCTGGGAAATGATTCCAACTACAGCAAAACATCATTTTGGCTCTAATAGATTAGAATGGATGTTTTCGTTTCAAAACCATATTCGCAACTTCGGTACCCCGAAATAGTGCATTCAGGCCCGAAACACAATTTCACATCTTTTTACGTGCCGAAGGTTTGCGAAATGCTCCCAACCACTGCAAAACATCATTTTGGTTCTAATGCTGTAGAATGGATGTTTTCGTTGTGAAACCATTTTCGTAACTTCAGTACCCCGAAATAGTGTATTTAGGCCCGAAACACAAGTTTCGCATCTTTTAACGTGCCGAAGGTTTGAGAAATGCTCCCAACCACTACAATACATCATTTTGGGTCTAATGGAGTAGAATGGATGTTTTCGTTGCCAAACCATATTTGCAACTTCGGTACCCCGAAATAGTGTATTCAGGGTCGCAACACAAGTTTCGCATCTTTTTACGTACCGATGGTTTGGGAAATGATTCCAACTACTGCAAAACATCATTTTGTCTCTAATAGATTAGAATGGATGTTTTCGTTTCAAAACCATATTCGCAACTTCGGTACCCCGAAATAGTGCATTCAGGCCCGAAACACAATTTCACATCTTTTTACGTGCCGAAGGTTTGCGAAATGCTCCCAACCACTGCAAAACATCATTTTGGGTCTAATGCTGAAGAATGGATGTTTTCGTTGCGAAACCATTTTCGTAACTTCGGTACCCCGAAATAGTGTATTCAGGCTCGAAACACAAGTTTCGCATCTTTTTACGTGTCGAAGGTTTGCGAAATGCTCCCAACTACTGCCAAACATCATTTTGGCTCTAATGGATTAGAATGGATGTTTTCTTTTCAAAACCATATTCGCAACTTCGGTACTCCGAAATAGTGCATTCAGGCCCGAAACACAATTTCGCATCTTTTTACGTGCCGAAGGTTTGCAAAATGCTCCCAACCACTACAAAACATCATTTTGGGTCTAAAGCTGTAGAATGGATGTTTTCGTTGCGAAACTATTTTCGCAACTTCGGTACCTTGAAATAGTGTATTCAGGCCCGAAACACAATTTCGCATCTTTTTACGTGCCGAAGGTTTGCGAAATGCTCCCAACCACTGCAAAACATCATTTTGGGTCTAATGCTGTAGAATGGATGTTTTCGTTGCGAAACCATTTTCGTAACTTCGGTACCCGAAAATAGTGTATTCAGGCCCGAAACACAAGTTTCACATCTTTTTACGTGCCGATGGTTTGCGAAATGCTTCCAACTACTGCAAAATATCATTTTGGCTCTATTGGATTAGAATGGATGTTTTCGTTTCAAAACCATATTTGCAACTTCGGTACCTCGAAATAGTGCATTCAGGCCCGAAACACAATTTCGCTTCTTTTTACGTGCCGAAAGTTTGCGAAATGCTCCCAACCACTGCAAAACATCATTTTGGGTCTAATGCCGTAGAATGGATGTTTTTGTTGTGAAACCATTTTCGTAACTTCGGTACCCGAAAATAGTGTATTCAGGCCCGAAACACAAGTTTCACATCTTTCTACGTGCCGATGGTTTGCGAAATGCTTCCAACTACTACAAAACATCATTTTGGATCTAATGGATTAGAATGGATGTTTTCGTTTCAAAATCAGATTCGCAACTTCGGTACCTCGAAATAGTGCATTCAGGCCCGAAACACAATTTCGCTTCTTTTTACGTGCCGAAGGTTTGCGAAATGCTCCCAACCACTGCAAAACATCATTTTGGGTCTAAAGCTGTAGAAGGGATGTTTTCGTTGCGAAACCATTTTCGTAACTTCGGTACCCCGAAATAGTGTATTCAGGCTCGAAACACAAGTTTCACATATTTTTACGTGCTGAAGGTTTGCGAAATGCTCCCAACTACTGCAAAACATCATTTTGGCTGTAATGGATTACAATGGATGTTTTCGTTTCAAAACCATATTCGCAACTTCGGTCCCCTAAAATAGTGCATTCAGGCCCGAAACACAATTTCGCATCTTCTTACGTGCCGAAGGTTTGCGAAATGCTACCAACCACTGCAAGACATCATTTTGGGTCTAATGGAGTAGAAGGGATGTTTTCGTTGCGAAACCATTTTCGTAACTTCGGTACCCAAAAATAGTGTATTCAGGCCTGAAACACAAATTTCGCATCTTTTTACGTGTCGATGGTTTGCGAAATGCTTCTAACCACTGCAAAACATCATTCTCTCTCTAATGGAGTAGAATGAATGTTTTCGTTGCGAAACCATATTCGCAACTTCGGTACCCCGAAATAGTGCATTCAGGCACGAAACACAATTTCACATCTTTTTACGTGCCGAAGGTTTGCGAAATGCTCCCAACCACTGCAAAACATCATTTTGGGTCTAATGCTGTAGAATGGATGTTTTCGTTGCGAAACCATTTTCGTAACTTCGGTACCCCAAAATAGTGTATTCAGGCTTGAAACAAAAGTTTCACATCATTTTACATGTCGAAGGTTTGCCAAATGCTCCCAACTACTGCAAAACAGCATTTTGGCTCTAATGGATTAGAATGGATGTTTTCGTTTCAAAACCATATTCACAACTTCAGTACCCCGAAATATTGTATTCAGTCCCGAAACACAATTTCGCATCTTTTTACGTGCCGAAGGTTTGCGAAATGCTCCCAACCACTGCAAAACTTCATTTTGGGTCCAATGGAGTAGAATGGTTGTTTTCGCTGCGAAACTATTTTCGTAACTTCGGTACCCCAAAATAGTTTATTCAGGCCCGAAACACAAGTTTTGCATCTTTTTACGTGCCGAAGGTTTGAGAAAAGCTCCCGACCACTACAATACATCATTTTGGGTCTAATGGAGTACAATGGATGTTTTTGTTGCAAAACAATATTCGCAACTTCGGTACCCTGAAATAGTGCATTCAGGTTCAAAACTCAAGTTTCGCATATTTTTACGTGCTGATGGTTTGCGAAATGCTTCCAACTACTGCAAAATATCATTTTGGATCTAATGGATTAGAATGGATGTTTTCGTTTCAAAATCATATTCGCAACTTCAGTACCCCGAAATAGTGCATTCAGGCCCGAAACACAATTTCGCATCTTTTTACGTGCCGAATGTTTGCGAAATGCTCCCAACCACAGGAAAACATCATTTTGGGTCTAATGCTGTAGAATGGATGTTTTCGTTGCGAAACCATTTTCGTAGCTTCGGTACCCCGAAATGGTGTATTCAGGCTCGAAACACAAGTTTCACATTTTTTACGTGCCGAAGGTTTGCGAAATGTCCCAACTACTGCATAACATCATTTTGGCTCTAAGGGATATGAATGGATGTTTTCGTTTCAAAACCATATTCGTAACTTCGGTACCCCGAAATAGTGCATTCAGGCCCGGAACACAAATACGCTTCTTTTTACGTGCCGAAGGTTTGCGAAATGCTCCCAACCATAGCAGAACATCATTTTGGGTCTAATGCTGTAGAATGGATGTTTTCGTTGCGAAACTATTTTCGTAACTTCGGTACCCCGAAATAGTGTATTCAGGCTCGAAACACAAGTTTCACATCTTTTTACGTGCCGAAGGTTTGCGAAATGCTCCCAACTACTGCAAAACATCATTTTGGATCTAATGGATTAGAATGGATGTTTTCGTTTCAAAATCAGATTCGCAACTTCGGTACCCCGAAATAGTGCATTCAGGCCCGGCACACAATTACGCTTCTTTTTACGTGCCGAAGGTTTGCGAAATGCTCCCAACCACAGCAGAACATCATTTTGGGTCTAATGCTGTAGAATGGATGTTTTCGTTGCGAAACCATTTTCGTAACTTCGGTACCCCGAAATAGTGTATTCAGGCTCGAAACACAAGTTTCACATCTTTTTACGTGCCAAAGGTTTGCGAAATGCTCCCAACTACTGCAAAACATCATTTTGGCTCTAATGGATTAGAATGGATGTTTTCGTTTCAAAATCGTATTCGCAACTTCGGTCCCCCGAAATAGTGCATTCAGGCCCGAAACACAATTTCGCATCTTTTTACGTGCCGAAGGTTTGCGAAATGCTCCCAACCACTGCAAAACATCATTTTGGGTCTAATGGAGTAGAATGGATGTTTTCGTTGCGAAACCATTTTCGTAACTTCGATACCCGAAAATAGTGTATTCATGCCCGAAATACAAGTTTCGCATTTTTTACGAGTCGATGGTTTGCGAAATGATTCTAACCCCTGCAAAACATCATTCTAGCTCTAATGGAGTAGAATGAATGTTTTCGTTGCGAAACCATATTCACAACTTCGGTACCCCGAAATAGTGCATTCAGGCCCGAAACACAATTTCACATCTTTTTACGTGCCGAAGGTTTGCGAAATGCTCCCAACCAGTGCAAAACATCATTTTGGGTCTAATGCTGTAGAATGGATGTTTTCGTTGCGAAACCATTTTCGTAACTTTGGTACCCCAAAATAGTATATTCAGGCCCGAAACACAATTTCGCATCTTTTTACGTGTCGAAGGTTTGCGAAATGCTCCCAACCACTGCAAAACATCATTTTGGGTCTAATGCTGTAGAATGGATGTTTTCGTTGCGAAACCATTTTCGTAACTTCGGAACCCGAAAATAGTGTATTCAGGCCCGAAACACAAGTTTCACATCTTTTTACGTGCTGATGGTTTGCGAAATGCATCCAACTACTGCAAAACATCATTTTGGATCTAATGGATTAGAATGGATGTTTTTGTTTCAAAATCATATTCGCAACTTCGGTACCCCGAAATAGTGCATTCAGGCCCGAAACACAATTTCGCATCTTTTTACGTGCCGAAGGTTTGCGAAATGCTCCCAACCACTGCAAAACATCATTTTGGGTCTAATGCTGTAGAATGGATGTTTTCGTTGCGAAACCATTTTCGTAACTTCGGTACCCCGAAATAGTGTATTCAGGCTCGAAACACAAGTTTCACATCTTTTTACGTGCCGAAGGTTTGCGAAATGTCCCAACTACTGCAAAACCTCATTTTGGCTCTAATGGATTAGAATGGATGTTTTCGTTTCAAAACCATATTCGTAACTTCGGTACACCGAAATAGTGCATTCAGGCCCGAAACACAATTTTGCATCTTTTTACGTGCCGAAGGTTTGCAAAATGCTACCAACCACTGCAAAACATCATTTTGGGTCTAATGGAGTAGAATGGATGTTTTCATTGCGAAACCATTTTCGTAACTTCGGTACCCGAAAATAGTGTATTCAGGCCCGAAACACAAGTTTCACATCCTTTTACGTGCTGATGGTTTGCGAAATGCTTCCAACTACTGCAAAACATCATTTTGGATCTAATGGATTAGAATGGATGTTTTCGTTTCAAAATCAGATTCGCAACTTCGGTACCCCGAAATAGTGCATTCAGGCCCGGAACACAATTTCGCTTCTTTTTACGTGCCGAAGGTTTGCGAAATGCTCCCAACCACTGCAGAACATCATTTTGGGTCTAATGCTGCAGAATGGATGTTTTCGTTGCGAAACCATTTTTGTAACTTCGGTACCCTGAAATAGTGTATTCAGGCTCGAAACACAATTTCACATCTTTTTACGTGCCGAAGGTTTGCGAAATGCTCCCAACCAGTGCAAAACATCATTTTGGGTCTAATGCTGTAGAATGGATGTTTTCGTTGCGAAACCATTTTCGTAACTTCGGTACCCCAAAATAGTATATTCAGGCCCGAAACACAATTTCGCATCTTTTTACGTGTCGAAGGTTTGCGAAATGCTCCCAACCACTGCAAAACATCATTTTGGGTCTAATGCTGTAGAATGGATGTTTTCGTTGCGAAACTATTTTCGTAACTTCGGTACCCGAAAATAGTGTATTCAGGCCCGAAACACAAGTTTCACATCTTTTTACGTGCTGATGGTTTGCGAAATGCTTCCAACTACTGCAAAACATCAGTTTGGATCTAATGGATTAGAATGGATGTTTTCGTTTCAAAATCATATTCGCAACTTCGGTACCCCGAAATAGTGCATTCAGGCCCGAAACACAATTTCGCATCTTTTTACGTGCCGAAGGTTTGCGAAATGCTCCCAACCACTGCAAAACATCATTTTGGGTTTAATGCTGTAGAATGGATATTTTCGTTGCGTAACCATTTTTGTAACTTCGGTGCCCCGAAATAGGGTATTCAGGCTCGAAACACAAGTTTCACATCTTTTTACGTGCCGAAGGTTTGCGAAATGCTCCCAACTACTGCAAAACATCATTTTGGCTCTAATGGATTAGAATGGATGTTTTCGTTTCAAAACCATATTCGCAACTTCGGTACCCCGAAATAGTGCATTCAGACCCGAAACACAATTTCGCATCTTTTTACGTGCCGAAGGTTTGCGAAATGCTCCCAACCACTGCAAAACATCATTTTGGGTCTAATGGAGTAGAATGGATGTTTTTGTTGCGAAACCATTTTTGTAACTTCGGTACCCCAAAATAGTGTATTCAGGCCCAAAACACAAGTTTCGCATCTTTTTATGTGCCGATGGTTTGCGAAATGCTTCTAACCACTGCAAAACATCATTTTGGCTCTAATGGAGTAGAATGGATGTTTTCGTTGCGAAACCATATTCGCAACTTTGGTACCCCGAAATAGTGCATTCAGGCCCGAAACACAATTTCACATCTTTTTACGTGCCGAAGGTTTGTGAAATGCTCCCAACTACTGCAAAACATCATTTTGGGTCTAATGCTGTAGAATGGATTTTTTCGTTGCAAAACCATTTTCGTAACTTCGGTACCCCGAAATAGTGTATTCAGGCTCGAAACACAAGTTTCACATCTTTTTACGTGCCGAAGGTTTGCCAAATGCTCCCAACTACAGCAAAACAACATTTTGGCTCTAATGGATTAGAATGGATGTTTTTGTTTCAAAACCATATTCGCAACTTCGGTACCCCGAAATAGTACATTCAGACCCAAAACATAATTTGACATCTTTTTACGTGCCGAAGGTTTGCGAAATGCTCCCAACCACTGCAAAACATCATTTTGGGTCTAATGCTGTAGAATGGATGTTTTCATTGCGAAACCATTTTCGTAACTTCGGTACCCCAAAATAGTGCATTCACACCCGAAGCACAATTTCGCATCTTTTTACGTGCTGATGGTTTGCGAAATGCTTCTAACCACTGCAAAACATCATTTTGGCTCTAATGGAGTAGAATGGATGTTTTCGTTGCGAAACCATATTCGCAACTTCGGTACCCTGAAATAGTGCATTCAGGCCCGAAACACAATTTCGCATCTTTTTACGTGCCGAAGGTTTGCGAAATGCTCCCAACCACTGCAAAACATCATTTTGGGTCTAATGCTGTAGAATGGATGTTTTCGTTGCGAAACCATTTTTGTAACTTCGGTACCCCGAAATAGTGTATTCAGGCTCGAAACATAAGTTTCACATCTTTTTACGTGCCGAAGGTTTGCGAAATGCTCCCAACTACTGCAAAACATCATTTTGGCTCTAATGGATTAGAATGGATGTTTTCGTTTCAAACCCATATTCGCAACTTCGGTACCCCGAAATAGTGCATTCAGACCCGAAACACAATTTCGCATCTTTTTCCGTGCCGAAGGTTTGCGAAATGCTCCCAACCACTGCAAAACATCATTTTGGGTCTAATGGAGTAGAATGGATGTTTTCGTTGCGAAACCATTTTTGTAACTTCGGTACCCCAAAATAGTGTATTCAGGCCCAAAACACAAGTTTCACATCTTTTTATGTGCCGATGGTTTGCGAAATGCTTCTAACCACTGCAAAACATCATTTTGGCTCTAATGGAGTAGAATGGATGTTTTTGTTGCGAAACCATATTCGCAACTTTGGTACCCCGAAATAGTGCATTCAGGCCCGAAACACAATTTCGCATCTTTTTACGTGCCGAAGGTTTGCGAAATGCTCCCAACTACTGCAAAACATCATTTTGGGTCTAATGTTGTAGAATGGATGTTTTCGTTGCAAAACCATTTTCGTAACTTCGGTACCCCGAAATAGTGTATTCAGGCTCGAAACACAAGTTTCACATCTTTTTACGTGCCGAAGGTTTGCCAAATGCTCCCAACTACAGCATAACAGCATTTTGGCTCTAATGGATTAGAATGGATGTTTTCGTTTCAAAACCATATTCGCAACTTCGGTACCCCGAAATAGTACATTCAGACCCAAAACATAATTTCACATCTTTTTACGTGCCGAAGGTTTGCGAAATGCTCCCAACCACTGCAAAACATCATTTTGGGTCTAATGCTGTAGAATGGATGTTTTCATTGCGAAACCATTTTCGTAACTTCGGTACCCCAAAATAGTGCATTCACACCCGAAACACAATTTCGCATCTTTTTACGTGCCGATGGTTTGTGAAATGCTTCTAACCACTGCAAAACATCATTTTGGCTCTAATGGAGTAGAATGGATGTTTTCGTTGCGAAACTATATTCGCAACTTTGGTACCCCGAAATAGTGCATTCAGGCCCGAAAAACAATTTCGCATCTTTTTACGTGCCGAAGGTTTGCGAAATGCACCCAAACACGGCAAAACATCATTTTGGGTCTAATGCTGTAGAATGGATGTTTTCGTTGCGAAACCATTTTTGTAACTTCAGTACCCCGAAATAGTGTATTCAGGCTCGAAACACAAGTTTCACATCTTTTTACGTGCCGAAGGTTTGCGAAATGCTCCCAACTACTGCAAAACATCGTTTTGGCTCTAATGGATTAGAATGGATGTTTTCGTTTCAAAACCATATTCGCATATTCGGTACCCCGAAATAGTGCATTCAGTCCCGAAACACAATTTCGCATCTTTTTACGTGCTGAAGGTTTGCGTAATGCTCCCAACCACTGCAAAACATCATTTTGGGTCTAATGGAGTAGAATGGATATTTTTGTTGCGAAACCATATTCGCAACTTCGGTACCCAGAAATAGTGCGTTCAGGTTTGAAACTCAAGTTTCGCATGTTTTTACGTGCCGATGGTTTGCGAAATGCTCCCAACCACGACAAAACATCATTTTGGGTCTAATGCTGTAGAATGGATGTTTTCGTTGCGAAACCGTTTTCGTAACTTCGGTACCCCGAAATAGTGTATTCAGGGTCGAAACACAAGTTTCACATCTTTTTACGTGCCGATGGTTTGCGAAATGCTTCCAACTGCTGCAAAACATCATTTTGGCTCTAATAGATTAGAATGGATGTTTTCGTTTCAAAACCATATTCGCAACTTCGGTACCCCGAAATAGTGCATTCAGGCCCGAAACACAATTTCACATCTTTTTACGTGCCGAAGGTTTGCGAAATGCTCCCAACCACTGCAAAACATCATATTGGGTCTAATGCTGTAGAATAGAGGTTTTTGTTGCGAAACCATTTTCGTAACTTCGGTACCCCGAAATAGTGTATTCAGGCTCGAAACACAAGTTTCGCATCTTTTTACGTGTTGAAGGTTTGCGAAATGCTCCCAACTACTGCAAAACATCATTTTGGCTCTAATGGATTAGAATGGATGTTTTCGTTTCAAAACCATATTCGCAACTTCGGTACCCCGAAATAGTGCATTCAGGCCCGAAACACAATTTCGCATCTTTTTACGTGCCGAAGATTTGCGAAATGCTCCCAACCACTGCAAAACATCATTTTGGGTCTAATGCTGTAGAATGGATGTTTTCGTTGCGAAACCATTTTCGTAACTTCGGTACCCCGAAATAGTGTATTCAGGCCCGAAACACAAGTTTCGCATCTTTTTACGTGTCGAAGGTTTGCGAAATGCTCCCAACTACTGCAAAACATCATTTTGGCTCTAATGGATTAGAATGGATGTTTTCGTTTCAAAACCATATTCGCAACTTCGGTACCCCGAAATAGTGCATTCAGGCCCGAAACACAATTTCACATCTTTTTAAGTGCCGAAGGTTTGCAAAATGCTCCTAACCATTGCAAAACATCATTTTGGGTCTAATGGAGTAGAATGGATGTTTTTGTTGCGAAACCATTTTCATAACTTCGGTACCCCAAAATAGTGTATTCTGGCCCGAAACACAAGTTTCGCATCTTTTTACGCGCTGATGGTTTGCGAAATGCTTCTAACCACTGCAAAACATCATTTTGGCCCTAATGAGGTAGAATGGATGTTTTTGTTGCGAAACCATATTCGCAACTTCAGTACCCCGAAATAGTGCATTCAGGCCCGAAACACAGTTTCGCATCTTTTTACGTGCCGAAGGTTTGCGAAATGCTCCCAACCACTGTAAAACATCATTTTGGGTCTAATGCTGTAGAATGGATGTTTTCGTTGCGAAACCATTTTCGTAATTTCGGTACCCCAAAATAGTGTATTCAGGCCCGAAACACAAGTTTCACATCTTTTTACGGGCCCATGGTTTGCCAAATGCTCCCAACTACTGCAAAACAACATTTTCGCTCTAATGGATTAGAATGGATGTTTTCGTTTCAAAACCCTATTCGCAACTTCGGTACCCCGAAATAGTGCATTCAGGCTTGAAACACAAGTTTCACATCTTTTTACGTGCCCAAGGTTTGCCAAATGCTCCCAACTACTGCAAAACAACATTTTGGCTCTAATGGATTAGAATGGATGTTTTCGTTTCAAAACCATATTCGCAACTTCGGTACCCCGAAATAGTGCATTCAGGCCCAAAACATAATTTCACATCTTTTTACGTGCCGAAGGTTTGCGAAATGCTCCCAACCACTGCAAAACATCATTTTGGGTCTAATGGAGTAGAATGGATGTTTTCGTTGCGAAACCATTTTTGTAACTTCGGTACCCCAAAATAGTGTATTCAGGCCCAAAACACAAGTTTCACATCTTTTTATGTGCCGATGGTTTGCGAAATGCTTCTAACCACTGCAAAACATCATTTTGGCTCTAATGGAGTAGAATGGATGTTTTTGTTGCGAAACCATATTCGCAACTTTGGTACCCCGAAATAGTGCATTCAGGCCCGAAACACAATTTCGCATCTTTTTACGTGCCGAAGGTTTGCGAAATGCTCCCAACTACTGCAAAACATCATTTTGGGTCTAATGTTGTAGAATGGATGTTTTCGTTGCAAAACCATTTTCGTAACTTCGGTACCCCGAAATAGTGTATTCAGGCTCGAAACACAAGTTTCACATCTTTTTACGTGCCGAAGGTTTGCCAAATGCTCCCAACTACAGCATAACAGCATTTTGGCTCTAATGGATTAGAATGGATGTTTTCGTTTCAAAACCATATTCGCAACTTCGGTACCCCGAAATAGTACATTCAGACCCAAAACATAATTTCACATCTTTTTACGTGCCGAAGGTTTGCGAAATGCTCCCAACCACTGCAAAACATCATTTTGGGTCTAATGCTGTAGAATGGATGTTTTCATTGCGAAACCATTTTCGTAACTTCGGTACCCCAAAATAGTGCATTCACACCCGAAACACAATTTCGCATCTTTTTACGTGCCGATGGTTTGCGAAATGCTTCTAACCACTGCAAAACATCATTTTGGCTCTAATGGAGTAGAATGGATGTTTTCGTTGCGAAACTATATTCGCAACTTTGGTACCCCGAAATAGTGCATTCAGGCCCGAAAAACAATTTCGCATCTTTTTACGTGCCGAAGGTTTGCGAAATGCACCCAAACACGGCAAAACATCATTTTGGGTCTAATGCTGTAGAATGGATGTTTTCGTTGCGAAACCATTTTTGTAACTTCAGTACCCCGAAATAGTGTATTCAGGCTCGAAACACAAGTTTCACATCTTTTTACGTGCCGAAGGTTTGCGAAATGCTCCCAACTACTGCAAAACATCGTTTTGGCTCTAATGGATTAGAATGGATGTTTTCGTTTCAAAACCATATTCGCATATTCGGTACCCCGAAATAGTGCATTCAGTCCCGAAACACAATTTCGCATCTTTTTACGTGCTGAAGGTTTGCGTAATGCTCCCAACCACTGCAAAACATCATTTTGGGTCTAATGGAGTAGAATGGATATTTTTGTTGCGAAACCATATTCGCAACTTCGGTACCCAGAAATAGTGCGTTCAGGTTTGAAACTCAAGTTTCGCATGTTTTTACGTGCCGATGGTTTGCGAAATGCTCCCAACCACGACAAAACATCATTTTGGGTCTAATGCTGTAGAATGGATGTTTTCGTTGCGAAACCGTTTTCGTAACTTCGGTACCCCGAAATAGTGTATTCAGGGTCGAAACACAAGTTTCACATCTTTTTACGTGCCGATGGTTTGCGAAATGCTTCCAACTGCTGCAAAACATCATTTTGGCTCTAATAGATTAGAATGGATGTTTTCGTTTCAAAACCATATTCGCAACTTCGGTACCCCGAAATAGTGCATTCAGGCCCGAAACACAATTTCACATCTTTTTACGTGCCGAAGGTTTGCGAAATGCTCCCAACCACTGCAAAACATCATATTGGGTCTAATGCTGTAGAATAGAGGTTTTTGTTGCGAAACCATTTTCGTAACTTCGGTACCCCGAAATAGTGTATTCAGGCTCGAAACACAAGTTTCGCATCTTTTTACGTGTTGAAGGTTTGCGAAATGCTCCCAACTACTGCAAAACATCATTTTGGCTCTAATGGATTAGAATGGATGTTTTCGTTTCAAAACCATATTCGCAACTTCGGTACCCCGAAATAGTGCATTCAGGCCCGAAACACAATTTCGCATCTTTTTACGTGCCGAAGATTTGCGAAATGCTCCCAACCACTGCAAAACATCATTTTGGGTCTAATGCTGTAGAATGGATGTTTTCGTTGCGAAACCATTTTCGTAACTTCGGTACCCCGAAATAGTGTATTCAGGCCCGAAACACAAGTTTCGCATCTTTTTACGTGTCGAAGGTTTGCGAAATGCTCCCAACTACTGCAAAACATCATTTTGGCTCTAATGGATTAGAATGGATGTTTTCGTTTCAAAACCATATTCGCAACTTCGGTACCCCGAAATAGTGCATTCAGGCCCGAAACACAATTTCACATCTTTTTAAGTGCCGAAGGTTTGCAAAATGCTCCTAACCATTGCAAAACATCATTTTGGGTCTAATGGAGTAGAATGGATGTTTTTGTTGCGAAACCATTTTCATAACTTCGGTACCCCAAAATAGTGTATTCTGGCCCGAAACACAAGTTTCGCATCTTTTTACGCGCTGATGGTTTGCGAAATGCTTCTAACCACTGCAAAACATCATTTTGGCCCTAATGAGGTAGAATGGATGTTTTTGTTGCGAAACCATATTCGCAACTTCAGTACCCCGAAATAGTGCATTCAGGCCCGAAACACAGTTTCGCATCTTTTTACGTGCCGAAGGTTTGCGAAATGCTCCCAACCACTGTAAAACATCATTTTGGGTCTAATGCTGTAGAATGGATGTTTTCGTTGCGAAACCATTTTCGTAATTTCGGTACCCCAAAATAGTGTATTCAGGCCCGAAACACAAGTTTCACATCTTTTTACGGGCCCATGGTTTGCCAAATGCTCCCAACTACTGCAAAACAACATTTTCGCTCTAATGGATTAGAATGGATGTTTTCGTTTCAAAACCCTATTCGCAACTTCGGTACCCCGAAATAGTGCATTCAGGCTTGAAACACAAGTTTCACATCTTTTTACGTGCCCAAGGTTTGCCAAATGCTCCCAACTACTGCAAAACAACATTTTGGCTCTAATGGATTAGAATGGATGTTTTCGTTTCAAAACCATATTCGCAACTTCGGTACCCCGAAATAGTGCATTCAGGCCCAAAACATAATTTCACATCTTTTTACGTGCCGAAGGTTTGCGAAATGCTCCCAACCACTGCAAAACATCATTTTGGGTCTAATGCTGTAGAATGGATGTTTTCGTTGCGAAACCATTTTCGTAACTTCGGTACCCCGAAATAGTGTATTCAGGCTTGAAACACAAGTTTCACATCTTTTTACGTGCCGAAGGTTTGCGAAATGCTCCCAACTACTGCAAAACATCATTTTGGCTCTAATGGATTAGAATGGATGTTTTCGTTTCAAAACCATATTCGGTACCCCGAAATAGTGCATTCTGTCCCGAAACACAATTTCGCATCTTTTTACGTGCCGAAGGTTTGCGAAATGCTCCCAACCACTGCAAAACATCATTTTGGGTCTAATGGAGTAGAATGGATGTTTTCGTTGCGAAATCATTTTCGTAACTTCGGTACCCCAAAATAGTGTATTCAGGCGCGAAACACAAGTTTTGCAACTTTTTACGTGCCGAAGGTTTGAGAAAAGCTCCCAACCACTACAATACATCATTTTGGGTCTAATGGAATAGAATGGATGTTTTTGTTGCGAAACCATATTCGCAACTTCGGTACCCTGAAATAGTGCATTCAGGTTCGAAACTCAAGTTTCGCATCTTTTTACGTGCCGATGGTTTGCGAAATGCTCCCAACCACTACAAAACATCATTTTGGGTCTAATGCTGTAGAATGGTTGTTTTCGTTGCGAAACCGTTTTCGTAACTTCGGTACCCCGAAATAGTGTATTCAAGCTCGAAACACAAGTTTCGCATCTTTTTACGTGTCGAAGGTTTGCGAAATGCTCCCAACTACTGCAAAACATCATTTTGGCTCTAATGGATTAGAATGGATGTTTTCGTTTCAAAACCATATTCGCAACTTCGGTACCCCGAAATAGTGCATTCAGGCCCGAAACACAATTTCGCATCTTTTTAAGTGCCGAAGGTTTGCGAAATGCTCCCAACCACTGCAAAATATCATTTTGGGTCTAATGGAGTAGAATGGAAGTTTTTGGTGCGAAACCATTTTCGTAACTTCGGTACCCCAAAATAGTGTATTCAGGCCCGAAACACAAGTTTCGCATCTTTTTACGTGCCGATGGTTTGCGAAATGCTTCTAACCACTGCAAAACATCATTTTGGCTCTAATGAGGTAGAATGGATGTTTTTGTTGCGAAACCATATTCGCAACTTTGGTACCCCAAAATAGTGCATTCAGGCCCGAAACACTGTTTCGCATCTTTTTACGTGCCGAAGGTTTGCGAAATGCTCCCAACCACTGCAAAACATCATTTTGGGTCTAATGCTGTAGAATGGATGTTTTCGTTGCGAAACCATTTTCGTAACTTCGGTACCCCGAAATAGTGTATTCAGGCCCGAAACACAATTTCACATCTTTTTACATGCCCAAGGTTTGCCAAATGCTCCCAACTACTGCAAAACACCATTTTGGCTCTAATGGATTAGAATGGATGTTTTCGTTTCAAAACTATATTCGCAACTTCGGTACCCCGAAATAGTGCATTCAGGCCCAAAACAAAATTTCACACCTTTTTACGTGCCGAAGGTTTGCGAAATGCTCCCAACCACTGCAAAACATCATTTTGGGTCTAATGCTGTAGAATGGATGTTTTCGTTGCGAAATCATTTTCGTAACTTCGGTACCCTGAAATAGTGCATTCAGGTTCAAAACTCAAGTTTCGCATCTTTTTACGTGCCGATGGTTCGCGAAATGCTCCCAACCACTACAAAACATCATTTTGGGTCTAATGCTGTAGAATAGATATTTTCGTTGCGAAACCATTTTCGTAACTTGGGTACCCCGAAATAGTGTATTCAGGATCGAAACACAAGTTTCGCATCTTTTTACGTGTCGAAGGTTGGCGAAATGCTCCCAACTACTGCAAAACAGCATTTTGGCTCTAATGGATTAGAATGGATGTTTTCGTTTCAAAACCATATTCGCATATTCGGTACCCCGAAATAGTGCATTCCGTCCCGAAACACAATTTCACATCTTTTTACGTGCCGATGGTTCGCGAAATGCTCCCAACCACTACAAAACATCATTTTGGGTCTAATGCTGTAGAATGGATGTTTTCGTTGCGAAATCATTTTCGTAACTTCGGTACACCAAAATAGTGTATTCAGGCCTGAAACATAATTTCGTATCTTTTTACGTGCCGAAGGTTTGCGAAATGCTCCCGACCACTGCAAAACATCATTTTGGGTCTAATGCTGTAGAATGGATGTTTTCGTTGCGAAAACATTTTCGTAACTTCGGTACCCCAAAATAGTGTATTCAGGCCCGAAACACAATTTCGCATCTTTTTACGTGCCGAAGGTTTACGAAATGCTCCCAACCACTGCAAAACATCATTTTGGGTCTAATGCTGTAGAATCGATGTTTTCGTTGCGAAACCATTTTCGTAACTTCGGTACCCGAAAATAGTGTATTCAGGCCCGAAACACAAGTTTCACATCTTTTTACGGGCCGATGGTTTGCGTAATGCTTTCAACTACAGCAAAACATCATTTTATATCTAATGGATTAGAATGGATGTTTTTGTTTCAAAATCATATTCGCAACTTCGGTACCCCGAAATAGTGTATTCAGGCATGAAACACAAGTTTCACATCTTTTTACGTGCCGAAGGTTTGCGAAATGCTCCCAACTACTGCAAAATATCATTTTGGCTCTAATGGATTAGAATGGATGTTTTCGTTTGAAAACCATATTCGCATATTCGGCACCCCGAAATAGTGTATTGAGTCCCGAAACACAATTTCGCATCTTTTTACGTGCCGAAGGTTTGCGAAATGCTCCCAACCACTAAAAAATATCATTTTGGGTCTAATGGAGTAGAATGGATGTTTTCGTTGCGAAACCATTTTCGTAGCTTCGGTACCCCAAAATAGTGTATTCAAGCGCGAAACACAAGTTTTGCATCTTTTTACGTGCTGAAGGTTTGAGAAAAGCTCTCAACCACTACAATACATCATTTTGGGTCTAATGGAGTAGAATGGATGTTTTTGTTGCGAAACCATATTCGCTACTTTGGTACCCTGAAATAGTGCATTCAGGTTCGAAACTCAAGTTTCGCATCTTTTTATGTGCCGATGGTTTGCGAAATGCTCCCAACCATTGCAAAACATCATTTTGGGTCTAATGCTGTAGAATGGATGTTTTTGTTGCGAATCCATTTTCGTAACTTCGGTATCCCGAAATAGTGTATTCAGGCTCGAAACACAAGTTTCGCATCTTTTTACGTGTCAAAGGTTTGCGAAATGCTCCCAACTACTGCAAAACATCATTTTGGCTCTAATGGATTAGAATGGATGTTTTCGTTTCAAAACCATATTCGCAACTTCGGTACCCCGAAATAGTGCATTCAGGCCCGAAACACAATTTCGCATCTTTTTACGTGCCGAAGGTTTGCGAAATGCTCCCAACCACTGCAAAACATCATTTTGGGTCTAATGCTGTAGAATGGATGTTTTCGTTGCGAAAACATTTTCGTAACTTCGGTACCCCAAAATAGTGTATTCAGGCCCGAAACACAATTTCGCATCTTTTTACGTGCCGAAGGTTTACGAAATGCTCCCAACCACTGCAAAACATCATTTTGGGTCTAATGCTGTAGAATCGATGTTTTCGTTGCGAAACCATTTTCGTAACTTCGGTACCCGAAAATAGTGTATTCAGGCCCGAAACACAATTTCACATCTTTTTACATGCCCAAGGTTTGCCAAATGCTCCCAACTACTGCAAAACAGCATTTTGGCTCTAATGGATTAGAATGGATGTTTTCGTTTCAAAACCATATTCGCAACTTCGGTGCCCCGAAATAGTGCATTCAGGCCCAAAACAAAATTTCACACCTTTTTACGTGCCGAAGGTTTGCGAAATGCTCCCAACCACTGCAAAACATCATTTTGTGACTAATGCAGTAGAATGGATGTTTTCGTTGCGAAACCATTTTCTTAACTTCGGTACCCCGAAATAGTGTATTCAGGCTTGAAACACAAGTTTCACATCTTTTTACGTGCCGAAGGTTTGCGAAATGTTCCCAACTACTGCAAAACATCATTTTGGCTCTAATGGATTAGAATGGATGTTTTCGTTTCAAAACCATATTCGCATATTCGGTACCTCGAAATAGTGCATTCAGTCCCGAAACACAATTTCGCATCTTTTTACGTGCCGAAGGTTTGCGAAATGCTCCCAACCACTGCAAAACATCATTTTGGGTCTAATGGAGTAGAATGGATGTTTTCGTTGCGAAACCATTTTCATAACTTCGGTACCCCAAAATAGTGTATTCAGGCGCGAAACACAAGTTTTGCATCTTTTTACGTGCCGAAGGTTTGAGAAAAGCTCCCAGCCACTATAATACATCGTTTTGGGTCTAATGGAGTAGAATGGATGTTTTTGTTGCGAAACCATATTCGCAACTTCGGTACCCTGAAATAGTGCATTCAGGTTCGAAACTCAAGTTTCGCATCTTTTTACGTGCCGATGGTTTGCGAAATGCTCCCAACCACTACAAAACATCATTTTGGGTCTAATGCTGTAGAATGGATGTTTTCGTTGCGAAACCGTTTTCGTAACTTCGGTACCCCGAAATAGTGTATTCAGGCTCGAAACACATGTTTCGCATCTTTTTACATGTCGAAGGTTTGTGAAATGCTCCCAACTACTGCAAAACATCATTTTGGCTCTAATGGATTAGAATGGATGTTTTCGTTTCAAAACCATATTCGCAACTTCGGTACCCCGAAATAGTGCATTCAGGCCCGAAACACAATTTCGCATCTTTTTACGCGCCGAAGGTTTGCGAAATGCTCCCAACCACTGCAAAACATCATTTTGGGTCTAATGCTGTAGAATGGATGTTTTCGTTGCGAAACCATTTTCGTAACTTCGATAACCCAAAATACTGTATTCAGGCCCGAAACACAATTTCGCATCTTTTTACGTGCCGAAGGTTTACGAAATGCTCCCAACCACTGCAAAACATCATTTTGGGTCTAATGCTGTAGAATCGATGTTTTCGTTGCGAAACCATTTTCATAACTTCGGTACCCGAAAATAGTGTATTCAGGCCCGAAACACAAGTTTCACATCTTTTTACGTGCCGATGGTTTGCGAAATGCTTCCAACTACTGCAAAACATCATTTTATATCTAATGGCTTAGAATGGATGTTTTCATTTCAAAATCATATTCGCAACTTCGGTACCCGAAAATAGTGCATTCAGGTCCGAAACACAATTTCACATCTTTCTACGTGCCGAAGGTTTGCGAAATGCTCCCAACTACTGCAAAACATCATTTTGGGTCTAATGGATTAGAATGGATGTTTTCGTTTCAAAACCATATTCGCAACTTCGGTACCCCGAAATAGTGCATTCAGGCCCGAAACACAATTTCGCATCTTTTTACGTGCCGAAGGTTTGCGAAATGCTCCCAACCACTGCAAAACATCATTTTGGGTCTAATGCTGTAGAATGGATGTTTTCGTTGCGAAACTATTTTCGTAACTTCGGTACCCCAAAATAGTGTATTCAGGCCCGAAACACAATTTCACATCTTTTTACGTGCCGAAGGTTTAAGAAATGCTCCCAACCACTGCAAAACATCATTTTGGGTCTAATGCTGTAGAATGGATGTTTTCGTTGCGAAATCATTTTCGTAACTTCGGTACACCAAAATAGTGTATTCAGGCCTGAAACATAATTTCGTATCTTTTTACGTGCCGAAGGTTTGCGAAATGCTCCCGACCACTGCAAAACATCATTTTGGGTCTAATGCTGTAGAATGTATGTTTTCGTTGCGAAACCATTTTCGTAACTTCGGTACCCGAAAATAGTGTATTCAGTCCCGAAACACAAGTTTCACATCTTTTTACGGGCCGATGGTTTGCGTAATGCTTTCAACTACAGCAAAACATCATTTTATATCTAATGGATTAGAATGGATGTTTTTGTTTCAAAATCATATTCGCAACTTCGGTACCCCGAAATAGTGTATTCAGGCATGAAACACAAGTTTCACATCTTTTTACGTGCCGAAGGTTTGCGAAATGCTCCCAACTACTGCAAAATATCATTTTGGCTCTAATGGATTAGAATGGATGTTTTCGTTTGAAAACCATATTCGCATATTCGGCACCCCGAAATAGTGTATTGAGTCCCGAAACACAATTTCGCATCTTTTTACGTGCCGAAGGTTTGCGAAATGCTCCCAACCACTAAAAAATATCATTTTGGGTCTAATGGAGTAGAATGGATGTTTTCGTTGCGAAACCATTTTCGTAGCTTCGGTACCCCAAAATAGTGTATTCAAGCGCGAAACACAAGTTTTGCATCTTTTTACGTGCTGAAGGTTTGAGAAAAGCTCTCAACCACTACAATACATCATTTTGGGTCTAATGGAGTAGAATGGATGTTTTTGTTGCGAAACCATATTCGCTACTTTGGTACCCTGAAATAGTGCATTCAGGTTCGAAACTCAAGTTTCGCATCTTTTTATGTGCCGATGGTTTGCGAAATGCTCCCAACCATTGCAAAACATCATTTTGGGTCTAATGCTGTAGAATGGATGTTTTTGTTGCGAATCCATTTTCGTAACTTCGGTATCCCGAAATAGTGTATTCAGGCTCGAAACACAAGTTTCGCATCTTTTTACGTGTCAAAGGTTTGCGAAATGCTCCCAACTACTGCAAAACATCATTTTGGCTCTAATGGATTAGAATGGATGTTTTCGTTTCAAAACCATATTCGCAACTTCGGTACCCCGAAATAGTGCATTCAGGCCCGAAACACAATTTCGCATCTTTTTACGTGCCGAAGGTTTGCGAAATGCTCCCAACCACTGCAAAACATCATTTTGGGTCTAATGCTGTAGAATGGATGTTTTCGTTGCGAAAACATTTTCGTAACTTCGGTACCCCAAAATAGTGTATTCAGGCCCGAAACACAATTTCGCATCTTTTTACGTGCCGAAGGTTTACGAAATGCTCCCAACCACTGCAAAACATCATTTTGGGTCTAATGCTGTAGAATCGATGTTTTCGTTGCGAAACCATTTTCGTAACTTCGGTACCCGAAAATAGTGTATTCAGGCCCGAAACACAATTTCACATCTTTTTACATGCCCAAGGTTTGCCAAATGCTCCCAACTACTGCAAAACAGCATTTTGGCTCTAATGGATTAGAATGGATGTTTTCGTTTCAAAACCATATTCGCAACTTCGGTGCCCCGAAATAGTGCATTCAGGCCCAAAACAAAATTTCACACCTTTTTACGTGCCGAAGGTTTGCGAAATGCTCCCAACCACTGCAAAACATCATTTTGTGACTAATGCAGTAGAATGGATGTTTTCGTTGCGAAACCATTTTCTTAACTTCGGTACCCCGAAATAGTGTATTCAGGCTTGAAACACAAGTTTCACATCTTTTTACGTGCCGAAGGTTTGCGAAATGTTCCCAACTACTGCAAAACATCATTTTGGCTCTAATGGATTAGAATGGATGTTTTCGTTTCAAAACCATATTCGCATATTCGGTACCTCGAAATAGTGCATTCAGTCCCGAAACACAATTTCGCATCTTTTTACGTGCCGAAGGTTTGCGAAATGCTCCCAACCACTGCAAAACATCATTTTGGGTCTAATGGAGTAGAATGGATGTTTTCGTTGCGAAACCATTTTCATAACTTCGGTACCCCAAAATAGTGTATTCAGGCGCGAAACACAAGTTTTGCATCTTTTTACGTGCCGAAGGTTTGAGAAAAGCTCCCAGCCACTATAATACATCGTTTTGGGTCTAATGGAGTAGAATGGATGTTTTTGTTGCGAAACCATATTCGCAACTTCGGTACCCTGAAATAGTGCATTCAGGTTCGAAACTCAAGTTTCGCATCTTTTTACGTGCCGATGGTTTGCGAAATGCTCCCAACCACTACAAAACATCATTTTGGGTCTAATGCTGTAGAATGGATGTTTTCGTTGCGAAACCGTTTTCGTAACTTCGGTACCCCGAAATAGTGTATTCAGGCTCGAAACACATGTTTCGCATCTTTTTACATGTCGAAGGTTTGCGAAATGCTCCCAACTACTGCAAAACATCATTTTGGCTCTAATGGATTAGAATGGATGTTTTCGTTTCAAAACCATATTCGCAACTTCGGTACCCCGAAATAGTGCATTCAGGCCCGAAACACAATTTCGCATCTTTTTACGCGCCGAAGGTTTGCGAAATGCTCCCAACCACTGCAAAACATCATTTTGGGTCTAATGCTGTAGAATGGATGTTTTCGTTGCGAAACCATTTTCGTAACTTCGATAACCCAAAATACTGTATTCAGGCCCGAAACACAATTTCGCATCTTTTTACGTGCCGAAGGTTTACGAAATGCTCCCAACCACTGCAAAACATCATTTTGGGTCTAATGCTGTAGAATCGATGTTTTCGTTGCGAAACCATTTTCATAACTTCGGTACCCGAAAATAGTGTATTCAGGCCCGAAACACAAGTTTCACATCTTTTTACGTGCCGATGGTTTGCGAAATGCTTCCAACTACTGCAAAACATCATTTTATATCTAATGGCTTAGAATGGATGTTTTCATTTCAAAATCATATTCGCAACTTCGGTACCCGAAAATAGTGCATTCAGGTCCGAAACACAATTTCACATCTTTCTACGTGCCGAAGGTTTGCGAAATGCTCCCAACTACTGCAAAACATCATTTTGGGTCTAATGGATTAGAATGGATGTTTTCGTTTCAAAACCATATTCGCAACTTCGGTACCCCGAAATAGTGCATTCAGGCCCGAAACACAATTTCGCATCTTTTTACGTGCCGAAGGTTTGCGAAATGCTCCCAACCACTGCAAAACATCATTTTGGGTCTAATGCTGTAGAATGGATGTTTTCGTTGCGAAACTATTTTCGTAACTTCGGTACCCCAAAATAGTGTATTCAGGCCCGAAACACAATTTCACATCTTTTTACGTGCCGAAGGTTTAAGAAATGCTCCCAACCACTGCAAAACATCATTTTGGGTCTAATGCTGTAGAATCGTTGTTTTCGTTGCGAAACCATTTTCGTAACTTCGGTACCCGAAAATAGTGTATTCAGGCCCGAAACACAAGTTTCACATCTTTTTACGTGCCGATGGTTTGCGAAATGCTTCCAACTACTGCAAAACATCATTTTATATCTAATGGATTAGAATGGATGTTTTCATTTCAAAATCATATTCGCAACTTCGGTACCCGAAAATAGTGCCTTCAGGCCCGAAACACAATTTCACATCTTTCTACGTGCTGAAGGTTTGCGAAATGCTCCCAACCACTGCAAAACATCATTTTGGGTCTAATGCTGTAGAATTGATGTTTTCATTGCGAAACCATTTTCGTAACTTCGGTACCCCGAAATAGTGTATTCAGGCTTGAAACACAAGTTTCACATCTTTTTACGTGCTGAAGGTTTGCGAAATGCTCCCAACTGCTGCAAAAAATCATTTTGGCTCTAATGGATTAGAATGGATGTTTTCGTTTCAAAACCATATTCGCAACTTTGGTACCCTAAAATAGTGCATTCAGGCCCGAAACACAATTTCGCATCTTTTTAAGTGCCGAAGGTTTGCGAAATGCTCCCAACCACTGCAAAACATCATTTTGGGTCTAATGGAGTAGAATGGATGTTTTTGTTGCGAAACCATTTTCGTAACTTCGGTACCCCAAAATAGTGTATTCAGGCCCGAAACACAAGTTTCGCATCTTTTTACGTGCCGATGGTTTGCGAAATGCTTCTAACCACTGCAAAACATCATTTTGGCTCTAATGAAGTAGAATGGATGTTTTTGTTGCGAAACCATATTCGCAACTTCGGTACCCCGAAATATTGCATTCAGGCCCGAAACACAATTTCGCATCTTTTTACGTGCCGAAGGTTTGCGAAATGCTCCCAACCACTGCAAAACATCATTTTGGGTCTAATGCTGTAGAATGGATGTTTTCGTTGCGAAACCATTTTCGTAACTTCGGTACCCGAAAATAGTGTATTCAGGCCCGAAACACAAGTTTCACATCTTTTTACGTGCCGATGGTTTGCGAAATGCTTCCATCTACTGCAAAACATCATTTTATATCTAATGGATTAGAATGGATCTTTTCGTTTCAAAATCATATTCGCAACGTCGGTACCCCGAAATAGTGCATTCAGGCCCGAAACACAATTTCGCATCTTTTTACGTGCTGAAGGTTTGCGAAATGCTCCCAACCTCTACAAAACATCATTTTGGGTCTAATGCTGTAGAATGGATGTTTTCGTTGCGAAACAATTTTCGTAACTTCGGTACCAGAAAATAGTGTATTCAGGCCCGAAACACAAGTTCCACATCTTTTTACGTGCCGATGGTTTGCGAAATGCTTCCAACTACTGCAAAACATCATTTTATATCTAATGGATTAGAATGGATGTTTTCGTTTCAAAATCATATTCGCAACTTCGGTACCCCGAAATAGTGCATTCAGGCCCGAAACACAATTTCGCATCTTTTTACGTGCCGAAGGTTTGCGAAATGCTCCCAACCACTGCAAAACATCATTTTGGGTCTAATGCTGTAGAATGGATGTTTTCGTTGCGAAACCATTTTTGTAACTTCGGTACCCCGAAATAGTGTATTCAGGCTTGAAACACAAGTTTCACATCTTTTTACGTGTTGAAGGTTTGCGAAATGCTCCCAACTACTGCAAAACATCATTTTGGCTCTAATGGATTAGAATGGATGTTTTCGTTTCAAAACCATATTCGCATATTCGGTACCTCGAAATAGTGCATTCAGTCCCGAAACACAATTTCGCATCTTTTTACGTGCCGAAGGTTTGCGAAATGCTCCCAACCACTGCAAAACATCATTTTGGGTCTAGTGGAGTAGAATGGATGTTTTCGTTGCGAAACCATTTTCATAACTTCGGTACCCCAAAATAGTGTATTCAGGCGCGAAACACAAGTTTTGCATCTTTTTACGTGCCGAAGGTTTGAGAAAAGCTCCCAACCACTATAATACATCGTTTTGGGTCTAATGGAGTAGAATGGATGTTTTTGTTGCGAAACCATATTCGCAACTTCGGTACCCTGAAATAGTGCATTCAGGTTCGAAACTCAAGTTTCGCATCTTTTTACGTGCCGATGGTTTGCGAAATGCTCCCAACCACTACAAAACATCATTTTGGGTCTAATGCTGTAGAATGGATGTTTTCGTTGCGAAACCGTTTTCGTAACTTCGGTACCCCGAAATAGTGTATTCAGGCTCGAAACACATGTTTCGCATCTTTTTACATGTCGAAGGTTTGCGAAATGCTCCCAACTACTGCAAAACATCATTTTGGCTCTAATGGATTAGAATGGATGTTTTCGTTTCAAAACCATATTCGCAACTTCGGTACCCCGAAATAGTGCATTCAGGCCCGAAACACAATTTCGCAACTTTTTACGTGCCGAAGGTTTGCGAAATGCTCCCAACCACTGCAAAACATCATTTTGGGTCTAATGCTGTAGAATGGATGTTTTCGTTGCGAAACCATTTTCGTAACTTCGATAACCCAAAATACTGTATTCAGGCCCGAAACACAATTTCGCATCTTTTTACGTGCCGAAGGTTTACGAAATGCTCCCAACCACTGCAAAACATCATTTTGGGTCTAATGCTGTAGAATCGATGTTTTTGTTGCGAAACCATTTTCATAACTTCGGTACCCGAAAATAGTGTATTCAGGCCCGAAACACAAGTTTCACATCTTTTTACGTGCCGATGGTTTGCGAAATGCTTCCAACTACTGCAAAACATCATTTTATATCTAATGGATTAGAATGGATGTTTTCATTTCAAAATCATATTCGCAACTTCGGTACCCGAAAATAGTGCATTCAGGCCCGAAACACAATTTCACATCTTTCTACGTGCCGAAGGTTTGCGAAATGCTCCCAACTACTGCAAAACATCATTTTGGGTCTAATGGATTAGAATGGATGTTTTCGTTTCAAAACCATATTCGCAACTTCGGTACCCCGAAATAGTGCATTCAGGCCCGAAACACAATTTCGCATCTTTTTACGTGCCGAAGGTTTGCGAAATGCTCCCAACCACTGCAAAACATCATTTTGGGTCTAATGCTGTAGAATGGATGTTTTCGTTGCGAAACCATTTTCGTAACTTCGGTATCCCAAAATAGTGTATTCAGGCCCGAAACACAATTTCGCATCTTTTTACGTGCCGAAGGTTTAAGAAATGCTCCCAACCACTGCAAAACATCATTTTGGGTCTAATGCTGTAGAATCGTTGTTTTCGTTGCGAAACCATTTTCGTAACTTCGGTACCCAAAAATAGTGTATTAAGGCCGAAACACAAGTTTCACATCTTTTTACGTGCCGATGGTTTGCGAAATGCTTCCAACTACTGCAAAACATCATTTTATATCTAATGGATTAGAATGGATGTTTTCATTTCAAAATCATATTCGCAACTTCGGTACCCGAAAATAGTGCATTCAGGCCCGAAACACAATTTCACATCTTTCTACGTGCTGAAGGTTTGCGAAATGCTCCCAACCACTGCAAAACATCATTTTGGGTCTAATGCTGTAGAATTGATGTTTTCATTGTGAAACCATTTTCGTAACTTCGGTACCCCGAAATAGTGTATTCAGGCTTGAAACACAAGTTTCACATCTTTTTACGTGCTGAAAGTTTGCGAAATGCTCCCAACTGCTGCAAAACATCATTTTGGCTCTAATGGATTAGAATGGATGTTTTCGTTTCAAAACCATATTCGCAACTTCGGTACCCTAAAATAGTGCATTCAGGCCCGAAACACAATTTCGCATCTTTTTAAGTGCCGAAGGTTTGCGAAATGCTCCCAACCACTGCAAAACATCATTTTGGGTCTAATGGAGTAGAATGGATGTTTTTGTTGCGAAACCATTTTCGTAACTTCGGTACCCCAAAATAGTGTATTCAGGCCCGAAACACAAGTTTCGCATCTTTTTACGTGCCGATGGTTTGCGAAATGCTTCTAACCACTGCAAAACATCATTTTGGCTCTAATGAAGTAGAATGGATGTTTTTGTTGCGAAACCATATTCGCAACTTCGGTACCCCGAAATATTGCATTCAGGCCCGAAACACAATTTCGCATCTTTTTACGTGCCGAAGGTTTGCGAAATGCTCCCAACCACTACAAAACATCATTTTGGGTCTAATGCTGTAGAATGGATGTTTTCGTTGCGAAACCATTTTCGTAACTTCGGTACCCGAAAATAGTGTATTCAGGCCCGAAACACAAGTTTCACATCTTTTTACGTGCCGATGGTTTGCGAAATGCTTCCATCTACTGCAAAACATCATTTTATATCTAATGGATTAGAATGGATCTTTTCGTTTCAAAATCATATTCGCAACGTCGGTACCCCGAAATAGTGCATTCAGGCCCGAAACACAATTTCGCATCTTTTTACGTGCTGAAGGTTTGCGAAATGCTCCCAACCTCTACAAAACATCATTTTGGGTCTAATGCTGTAGAATGGATGTTTTCGTTGCGAAACCATTTTCGTAACTTCGGTACCAGAAAATAGTGTATTCAGGCCCGAAACACAAGTTCCACATCTTTTTACGTGCCGATGGTTTGCGAAATGCTTCCAACTACTGCAAAACATCATTTTATATCTAATGGATTAGAATGGATGTTTTCGTTTCAAAATCATATTCGCAACTTCGGTACCCCGAAATAGTGCATTCAGGCCCGAAACACAATTTCGCATCTTTTTACGTGCCGAAGGTTTGCGAAATGCTCCCAACCACTGCAAAACATCATTTTGGGTCTAATGCTGTAGAATGGATGTTTTCGTTGCGAAACCATTTTCGTAACTTCGGTACCCCGAAATAGTGTATTCAGGCTTGAAACACAAGTTTCACATCTTTTTACGTGTTGAAGGTTTGCGAAATGCTCCCAACTACTGCAAAACATCATTTTGGCTCTAATGGATTAGAATGGATGTTTTCGTTTCAAAACCATATTCGCATATTTGGTACCTCGAAATAGTGCATTCAGTCCCGAAACACAATTTCGCATCATTTTACGTGCCGAAGGTTTGCGAAATGCTCCCAACCACTGCAAAACATCATTTTGGGTCTAATGGAGTAGAATGGATGTTTTCGTTGCGAAACCATTTTCATAACTTCGGTACCCCAAAATAGTGTATTCAGGCGCGAAACACAAGTTTTGCATCTTTTTACGTGCCGAAGGTTTGAGAAAAGCTCCCAACCACTATAATACATCGTTTTGGGTCTAATGGATTAGAATGGATGTTTTTGTTGCGAAACCATATTCGCAACTTCGGTACCCTGAAATAGTGCATTCAGGTTCGAAACTCAAGTTTCGCATCTTTTTACGTGCCGATGGTTTGCGAAATGCTCCCAACCACTACAAAACATCATTTTGGGTCTAATGCTGTAGAATGGATGTTTTCGTTGCGAAACCATTTTCGTAACTTCGGTACCCCGAAATAGTGTATTCAGGCTTGAAACACAAGTTTCACATCTTTTTACGTGCCGAAGGTTTGCGAAATGCTCCCAACTACTGCAATACATCATTTTGGCTCTAATGGATTAGAATGGATGTTTTCGTTTCAAAACCATATTCGCATATTCGGTACCCCGAAATAGTGCATTCAGTCTCGAAACACAATTTCGCATCTTTTTACGTGCCGAAGGTTTGCGAAATGCTCCCAACCACTGCAAAACATCATTTTGGGTGTAATGGAGTAGAATGGATGTTTTCGTTGCGAAACCATTAGTGTATTCAGGCCCGAAACACAAGTTTCGCATCTTTTTACGTGCCGAAGGTTTGAGAAATGCTCTCAACCACTACAATACATCATTTTGGGTCTAATGGAGTAGAATGGATGTATATGTTGTGAAACCATATTCGCAACTTCGGTACCCCGAAATATTGCATTCAGGTTCGAAACTCAAGTTTTGCATCTTTTTACGTGCCGATGGTTTGCGAAATGCTCCGAACCACTTCAAAACATCATTTTGGGTCTAATGGAGTAGAATGAATGTTTTCGTTGCGAAACCATTTTCGTAACTTCGGTACCCCAAAATAGTGTATTCAGGCCCGAAACACAAGTTTCGCATCATTTTACGTGCCGAAGGTTTGAGAAATGCTCCCAACCACTACAATACATCATTTTGGGTCTAATGGAGAAGAATGGATGTTTTTGTTGCGAAACCATTTCCGTAACTTCGGTACCCCAAAATAGTGTATTCAGGCCCGAAACACAAGTTTTGCATCATTTTACGTGCTGAAGGTTTGAGAAATGCTCCCAACTACTACAATACATCATTTTGGGTCTAATGGATTAGAATGGATGTTTTTGTTGCGAAACCATTTTCGTAACTTCGGTACCCCAAAATAGTATATTCAGGCCCGAAACACAAGTTTTGCATCATTTTACGTGCTGAAGGTTTGAGAAATGCTCCCAACCACTACAATACATCATTTTGGGTCTAATGGAGTAGAATGGATGTTTTTGTTGTGAAACCATATTCGCAACTTCGATACCCCGAAATAGTGCATTCAGGTTCGAAACTCAAGTTTCGCATCTTTTTACGTGCCGATGGTTTGCGAAATGCTCCCAACCACTGCAAAACATCGTTTTGGGTCTAATGGAGTAGAATGAATGTTTTCGTTGCGAAACCATTTTCGTAACTTGGGTACCCCAAAATAGTGTATTCAGGCCCGAAACACAAGTTTCGCATCATTTTACGTGCCGAAGGTTTGAGAAATGCTCCCAACCACTACAATACATCATATTGGGTCTAATGGAGTAGAATGGGTGTTTTTGTTGCGAAACCATTTTCGTAACTTCGGTACCCCCAAAATAGTGTATTCAGGCCCGAAACATAAGTTTTGCATCATTTTACGTGCCGAAGGTTTGAGAAATGCTCCCAACCACTACAATACATCATTTTTGGTCTAATGGAGTAGAATGGATGTTTTCGTTGCGAAACCATATTCGCAACTTCGGTACCCCGAAATAGTGTATTCAGGCTCGAAACACAATTTCGCATCTTTTTACGTGCCGAAGGTTTGCAAAATGCTCCCAACCACTGGAAAACATCATTTTGTGTCTAATGCTGTAGAATGAATGTTTTCGTTGTGAAACCATTTTCGTAACATCGGTACCCCGAAATAGTGTATTCAGGCTTGAAACACAAGTTTCGCATCTTTTTACATGCCGAAGGTTTGCCAAAAGCTCCCAACTACTGCAAAACAGCATTTTGGCTCTAATGGATTAGAATGGATGTTTTCGTTTCAAAACCATATTCGCAACTTCGGTACACCGAAATAGTGCATTCGAGCCCAAAATACAATTTCACATCATTTTACGTGCCGAAGGTTTGCGAAATGCTCCCAATCACTGCAAAACATCATTTTGGGTCTAATGCAGTAGAATGGATGTTTTCGTTGCTAAACCATTTTGGTAACTTTGGTACCCCGAAATAGTGTATTCAGGCTCAAAACACAAGTTTCACATCTTTTCACGTGTCAAAGGTTTGCGAAAAGCTCCCAACTACTGCAAAACATAATTTTGGCTCTAATGGATTAGAATGGATGTTTTCGTTTCAAAACCATATTCGCAACTTCGGTACCGCGAAATAGTGCATTCAAGCCCGAAACACAATTTCGCATCTTTTTACGTGCCGAAGGTTTGCGAAATGCTCCCAACCACTGCAAAACATCATTTTGGGTCTAATGCTGTTGAATGGATGTTTTCGTTGCCAAACCATTTTCGTAACTTCGGTACCGGAAAATAGTGTATTCAGGCCCGAAACACAAGTTTCACATCTTTTTACGTGCCGATGGTTTGGGAAATGCTTCCAACTACTGCAAAACATCATTTTGGATCTAATGGATTAGAATGGATGTTTTCGTTTCAAAATCATATTCGCAACTTCGGTACCCCGAAATAGTGCATTCAGGCCCAAAACACAATTTCGCATCTTTTTACGTGCCGAAGGTCTGCGAAATGCTCCCAACCACTACAAAACATCATTTTGGTTCTAATGCTATAGAATGGATGTTTTCGTTGCGAAACCATTTTCGTAACTTCGGTACCCCGAAATAGTGTATTCAGGCTCGAAACACAAGTTTCACATATTTTTACGTGCCGAAGGTTTGCGAAATGCTCCCAACTACTGCCAAACAACATTTTGTCTCTAATGGATTAGAATGGATGTTTTCGTTTCAATACCATATTCGCAACTTCGGTACCCCGAAATATTGCATTCAGGCCCGAAACACAATTTCGCATCATTTTACGTGCCGAAGGTTTGAGAAATGCTCCCAACCACTACAATACATCATTTCGGGTCTAATGGAGTAGAATGGATGTTTTTGTTGCGAAACCATTTTCGTAACTTCGGTACCCCAAAATAGTGTATTCAGGCCCGAAACACAAGTTTTGCAACATTTTACGTGCCGAAGGTTTGAGAAATGCTCCCAACCACTACAATACATCATTTTTGGTCTAATGGAGTAGAATGGATGTTTTCGTTGCGAAACCATATTCGCAACTTCGGTGCCCCAAAATAGTGCATTCAGGCCCGAAACACAATTTTGCATCTTTTTACGTGCCTAAGGTTTGTGAAATGCTCCCTACCACTGCAAAACATCAATTTGGGTCTAATGCTGTAGAATGAATGTTTTCGTTGTGAAACCATTTTCGTAACTTCGGTACCCCAAAATAGTGTATTCAGGCATGAAACACAAGTTTTGCATCTTTTTACGTGCCGAAGGTTTGCCAAATGCTCCCAACTACTGCAAAACAACATTTTGGCTCTAATGGATTAGAATGGATGTTTTCGTTTCAAAACCATATTCGCAACTTCGGTACCCCGAAATTGTGCATTCGGGCCCAAAACACAATTTCACATCTTTTTACGTGCCGAAGGTTTGCGAAATGCTCCCAACCACTGCAAAACATCATTTTGGGTCTAATGCTGTAGAATGGATGTTTTCGTTGCGAAACCATTTTCGTAACTTTGGTACCCCGAAATAGTGTATTCAGGCTCAAAACACAAGTTTCGCATCTTTTCACATGTCGAAGGTTTGCGAAATGCTTCCAATTACTGCAAAACATCATTTTGGCTCCAATGGATTAGAATGGATGTTTTCGTTTCAAAACCATATTCGCAACTTCAGTACCCCAAAATAGTGCATTCAGGCCCGAAACACAACTTCGCATCTTTTTACGTGCCGAAGGTTTGCGAAATGCTCCCAACCACTGCAAAACATCATTTTGGCTCTAATGCTGTAGAATGGATGTTTTCGTTGCCAAACCATTTTCGTAACTTCGGTACCCGAAAATAGTGTATTCAGGACCGAAACACAAATTTCACATCTTTTTACGTGCCGATGGTTTGCGAAATGCTTCCAACAACTGGAAAACATCATTTTGGATCTAATGGATTAGAATGGATGTTTTCATTTCAAAATCATATTCGCAACTTCGGTACCCCAAAATAATGCATTCAGGCCCGAAACACAATTTCGCATCTTTTTACGTGCCGAAGGTTTGCGAAATGCTCCCAACCACTGCAAAACATCATTTTGGTTCTAATGCTGTAGAATGGATGTTTCGTTGCGAAACCATTTTCGTAACTTCGGTACCCCGAAATATTGTATTCAGGCTCGAAACACAAGTTTCACATATTTTTACGTGCCGAAGGTTTACGAAATGCTCCCAACTTCTGCAAAACATCATTTTGGCTCTAATGGATTAGAATAGATGTTTTCGTTTCAAAACCATATTCGCAACTTCGGTACCCCGAAATATTGCATTCAGGCCCGAAACACAATTTCTCATCTTTTTACGTGCCGAAGGTTTGCGAAATGCTCCCAACTACTGCAAAACTTCATTTTGGGTCCGATGCTGTAGAATGGATGTTTTCGTTGCGAAACCATTTTCGTAACTTCGGTACACCAAAATAGTGTATTCAGGCCTGAAACACAAGTTTCGTATCTTTTTACGTGCCGATGGTTTGCGAAATGCTTCTAACCACTGCAAAACATCATTTTGGCTCTAATGGAGTAGAATGGATGTTTTCGTTGCGAAACCATATTCGCAACTTCGGTACCCCGAAATAGTGCATTCAGGCCCGAAACACAATTTCGCATCTTTTTACGTGCCGAAGGTTTGCAAAATGCTCCCAAGCACAGCAAAACATCAATTTGGGTCTAATGCTGTAGAATGGATGTTATCGTTGCGAAACCATTTTCGTAACTTCGGTACCCTGAAATAGTGTATTCAGGCTCAAAACAAAAGTTTCGCATCTTTTTACGTGCCGAAGGTTTGGCAAATGCTCCCAACTACTGCAAAACAGCATTTTGGCTCTAATGGATTAGAATGGATGTTTTCGTTTCAAAACCATATTCGCAACTTCGGTACTCCAAAATTGTGCATTCAGGCCCAAAACACAATTTCACATCTTTTTACGTGCTGAAGGTTTGCGAAATGCTCCTAACCACTGCAAAACATCATTTTGGGTCTAATGCTGTAGAATGGATGTTTTCGTTGCGAAACCATTATCGTAACTTTGGTACCCCGAAATAGTGTATTCAGGCTCGAAACACAAGTTTCGCATCATTTCACGTGTCGAAGGTTTGCGTAATGCTCCCAACTACTGCAAAACATCAATTTGGCTCTAATGGATTAGAATGGATGTTTTCGTTTCAAAACCATATTTCAACTTCGGTACCCCGAAATAGTGCATTCAGGCCCGAAACACAATTTTGCATCTTTTTACATGCTGAAGGTTTGCGAAATGCTCCCAACCACTGCAAAACATCATTTTGGGTCTAATGGAGTAGAATGAATGTTTTGGTTGCGAAACCATTAGTGTATTCAGGCCTGAAACACAAGTTTCACATCTTTTTACGTGCCGAAGGTTTGAGAAATGCTCCCAACCACTACAATACATCATTTTGGGTCTAATGGAGTAGAATGGATGTTTTTGTTGCGAAACCATATTCGCAACATCGGTCACCCAAAATAGTGCATTCAGGTTTGAAACTCAAGTTTCGTATCTTTTTACGTGCCGATGGTTTGCTAAATGCTCCCAACCACTGCAAAACATCATTTTGGGTCTAATGGAGTAGAATGAATGTTTCGATGCGAAACCATTTTCGTAACTTCGGTACCCCAAAATAGTGTATACAGGCCCGAAACACAAGTTTCGCATCATTTTACGTGCCGAAGCTTTGAGAAATGCTCCCAACCACTACAATACATCATTTTGGGTCTAATGGAGTAGAATGGGTATTTTTGTTGCGAAACCATTTTTGTAACTTCGGTACCCCAAAATAGTGTATTCAGGCGCGAAACACAAGTTTTGCATCATTTTACGTGCCGAAGGTTTGAGAAATGCTCCCAACCACTACAATACATCATTTTTGGTCTAATGGAGTAGAATGGATGTTTTCGTTGCGAAACCACATTCGCAACTTCGGAACCCCGTAATAGTGCATTCAGGCCCGAAACACAATTTCGCATCTTTTTACGTGCTGAAGGTTTGCGAAATGATCCCAACCACTGCAAAACATCATTTTGGGTCTAATGCTGTGAAATGAATGTTTTCATTGTGAAACCATTTTCGTAACTTCGGTACCCCGAAATAGTGTATTCAGGCTCGAAACACAAGTTTCGCATCTTTTTACGTGCCGAAGGTTTGCCAAATGCTCCCAACTACTGCAAAACAGCATTTTGGCTCTAATGGATTAGAATGGATGTTTTCGTTTCAAAACCATATTGGCAACTTCGGTACCCCGAAATAGTGCATTCAGGCCCAAAACACAATTTCACATCATTTTACGTGCCGAAGGTTTGCGAAATGCTCCCAACCACTGCAAAACATCATTTTGGGTCTAATGCTGTAGAATGGATGTTTTCGTTGCGAAACCATTTTCGTAACTTCGGTGCCCCGAAATAGTGTATTCATGCTCAAAACACAAGTTTCGCATCTTTTCACGTGTCGAAGGTTTGCGAAATGCTCCAACTACTGCAAAACATCATTTTCGCTCTAATGGATTAGAATGGATGTTTTCGTTTCAAAACCATATTCGCAACTTCGGTACCCCGAAATAGTGCATTCAGGCCTGAAACAGAATTTCGCATCTTTTTACGTGCCGAAGGTTTGCGAAATGCTCCCAACCACTGCAAAACATCATTTTGGGTCTGATACTGTAGAATGGATGTTTTCGTTGCGAAACCATTTTCGTAACTTCGGTACCCCAAAATAGTGTATTCAGGCCAGAAACACAAGTTTCGCATCTTTTTACATGCCGATGGTTTGCGAAATGCTTCTAACTACTGCAAAACATCATTTTGGCTCTAATGGATTAGAATGGATGTTTTCGTTTCAAAATCATATTCGCAACTTCGGTACCCCGAAATAGTGGATTCAGGCCAGAAAGACAATTTCACATCTTTTTACGTGCCGATGGTTTGTGAAATGCTCCCAACCACTGCAAAACATCATTTTGGGTCTAATGCTGTAGAATGGATGTTTTCGTTGCGAATCCATTTTCGTAACTTCGGTACCCCAAAATAGTGTATTCAGGCTCGAAACACAAGTTTCACATCTTTTTAAGTGCCGAAGGTTTGCGAAATGCTCCCAACTACTGCAAAACATCAATTTGGCTCTAATGGATTAGAATGGATGTTTTCGTTTTAAAACCATTTTCGCAACTTCGGTACCCCGAAATAGTGCATTCAGGCCCGAAACACAATTTCGCATCTTTTTACGTGCCGAAAGTTTGCGAAATGCTCCCAACCACTGCAAAACATCAATTTGGGTCTAATGCTGTAGAATGGATGTTTTCGTTGCAAAACCATTTTCGTAACTTCGGTACCCGAAAATAGTCTATTCAGGCCCGAAACACAAGTTTCACATCTTTTTACGTGCCGATGGTTTGCGAAATGCTTCCAACTACTACAAAACATCATTTTGGATCTAATGGATTAGAATGGATGTTTTCGTTTCAAAATCATATTCGCAACTTCGGTACCCCAAAATAGTGCATTCAGGCCCGAAACACAATTTCGCATCTTTTTACGTGCCGAAGGTTTGCGAAATGCTCCCAACCACTTCAAAACATCATTTTGGTTCTAATGCTGTAGAATCGATGTTTTCGTTGCGAAACTATTTTCGTAACTTCGGTACCCCGAAATAGTATATTCAGATTCGGAACACAAGTTTCACATCTTTTTACATGTCGATGGTTTGCAAAATGCTCCCAACCACTTCAAAACATCACATTGGGTCTAATAGTAGAATGGATGTTTTCGTTGCGAAACCATATTCGCAACTTCGGTACCACGAAATAGTGCATTCAGGCCCGAAACACAAGTGTCGCATCTTTTTACGTGCCGAAGGTGTGCGAGATGCCTCCAACCACTGCAAAACATCATATTGGTCTAATCGAGTAGAATGGATGTTTTCATTGCGAAACCATTTTCGTAACTTCGGTACCCTGAAATAGTGTATTTAGGCTCAAAACATAAGTTTCGCATCTTTTCACGTGTCGAAGGTTTGTGAAATGCTCCCAACTACTGCAAAACATCATTTTGGCTCAAATGGATTAGAAAGGATGTTTTCGTTTCAAAACCATATTCGCAACTTCGGTACCCTGAAATAGTGCATTCAGGCTCGAAACACAATTTCGCATATTTTACGTGCCGAAGGTTTGCGAAATGCTCCCAACCACTGCAAAACATCATTTTGGGTCTAATGCTGTAGAATGGACGTTTTGGTTGCGAAACCATTTTCGTAACTTCGGTACCCCAAAATAGTGTATTCAGGCCCGAAACACAAGTTTCGCATCTTTTTACGTGCCGATGGTTTGCGAAATGCTTCTAACTACTGCAAAACATCATTTTGGCTCTAATGGATTAGAATGGATGTTTTCGTTTCAAAATCATATTTGCAACTTCGGTACCCCGAAATAGTGGATTCAGGCCCGAAACACAATTTCGCATCTTTTTACGTGCTGAAGGTTTGCGACATGCTCCCAACCACTGCAAAACATCATTTTGGGTCTAATGCTGTAGAATGGATGTTTTCGTTGTGAAACCATTTTCGTAACTTCGGTACACCGAAATAGTGTATTCAGGCTCGAAACACAAGTTTCACATATTTTTACGTGCCGAAGGTTTGCAAAATGCTCCCAACTACTGCAAAACATCAATTTGGCTCTAATGGATTAGAATGGATGTTTTCGTTTCAAAACCATATTCGCAACTTCGGTACCCCGAAAAAGTGCATTCAGGCCCGAAACACAATTTTGCATCTTTTTACGTGCCGAAGGTTAGCGAAATACTCCCAACCACTGCAAAACTTCATTTTGGGTCTAATGGAGTAGAATGAATGTTTTGGTTGCGAAACCATTAGTGTATTCAGGCCCGAAAAACAAGTTTCGCATCTTTTTATGTGCCGATGGTTTGAGAAATGCTCCCAACCACTACAATACATCATTTTGGGTCTAATGGAGTTGAATGGATGTTTTTGTTGCGAAACCATATTCGCAACATCGGTACCCCGAAATAGTGCATTTAGGTTCGAAACTCAAGTTTCGCATCTTTTTACGTGCCGATGGTTTGCTAAATGCTCCCAACCACTGCAAAACATCATTTTGGGTCTAATGGAGTAGAATGAATGTTTCGATGCGAAACCATTTTCGTAACTTCGGTACCCCAAAATAGTGTATACAGGCCCGAAACACAAATTTCGCATCATTTTACGTGCCGAAGCTTTGAGAAATGCTCCCAACCACTACAATACATCATTTTGGGTCTAATGGAGTAGAATGGATGTTTTTGTTGCGAAACCATTTTTGTAACTTCGGTACCCCAAAATAGTGTATTAAGGCGCGAAACACAAGTTTTGCATCATTTTACGTGCCGAAGGTTTGAGAAATGCTCCCAACCACTACAATACATCATTTTTGGTCTAATGGAGTAGAATGGATGTTTTCGTTGCAAAACCATATTCGCAACTTTGGTACCCCGAAATAGTGCATTCAGGCCCGGAACACAATTTCGCATCTTTTTACATGCCGAAGGTTTCCGAAATGATCCCAACCACTGCAAAACATCATTTTGGGTCTAATGCTGTAGAATGAATGTTTTCGTTGTGAAAGCATTTTCGTAACTTCGATACCCCGAAATAGTGTATTCAAGCTCGAAACACAAGTTTCGCATCTTTTTACGTGCCGAAGGTTTGCCAAATGCTCCCAACTACTGCAAAACAGCATTTTGGCTCTAATGGATTAGAATGGATGTTTTCGTTTCAAAACCATATTCGCAACTCTGGTACCCTGAAATAGTGCCTTCAGGCCCAAAACACAATTTCACATCTTTTTACGTGCCGAAAGTTTGCGAAATGCTCCCAACCACTTTAAAACATCATTTTGGGTCTAATGATGTAGAATGGATGTTTTCGTTGCGAAACCATTTTTGTAACTTCGGTACCCCGAAATAGTGTATTCAGGCTCAAAACACATGTTTCGCATCTTTTCACGTGTCGAAGGTTTGCGAAATACTCCCAAGTACTGCAAAACATCATTTTGGCTCTAATGGATTAGAATGGATGTTTTCCTTTCAAAACCATATTCGCAACTTCGGTACCCCGAAATAGTGCATTCAGGCCCGAAACACAATTTCGCATCTTTTTACGTGCCGATGGTTTGCGAAATGCTCCCAACCACTGCAAAACTTCATTTTGGGTCTGATGCTGTAGAATTGATGATTTCGTTGCGAAACTATTTTCGTAACTTCGGTACCCCAAAATAGTGTATTCAGGCCCGAAACACAAGTTTCACATCTTTTTACATGCCGATGGTTTGCGAAATGCTTCTAACTACTGCAAAATAGCATTTTGGCTCTAATGGATTAGAATGGATGTTTTCGTTTCAAAATCATATTCGCAACTTCGGTACCCCGAAATAGTGGATTCAGGCCCGAAACACAATTTCGCATCTTTTTACGTGCCGAAGGTTTGTTAAATGCTCCCAACCACTGCAAAACATCATTTTGGGTATAATGCTGTAGAATGGATGTTTTCGTTGCGAAACCATTTTCGTAACTTCGGTATCCCGAAATAGTGTATTCAGGCTCGAAACACAAGTTTCACATCTTTTTACGTGCCGAAGGTTTGCGAAATGCTCCCAACTACTGCAAAACATCAATTTGGCTCTAATTGATTAGAATGGATGTTTTCGTTTTAAAACCATTTTCGCAACTTCGGTACCCCGAAATAGTGCATTCAAGCCCGAAACACAATTTCGCATCTTTTTACGTGCCGAAGGTTTGCGAAATGCTCCCAACCACTGCAAAACATCAATTTGGGTCTAATGCTGTAGAATGGATGTTTTCGTTACGAAACCATTTTCGTAACTTCGGTACCCAAAAATAGTGTATTCAGGCCCGAAACACAAGTTTCACATCTTTTTACGTGCTGATGGTTTGTGAAATGCTTCCAACTACTGCAAAACATCATTTTGGATCTAACGGATTAGAATGGATGTTTTCGTTTCAAAATCATATTCGCAACTTCGGTACCTCGAAATACTGCATTCAGGCCCGAAACACAATTTCGCATCTTTTTACGTGCCGAAGGTTTACGAAATGCTCCCAACCACTTCAAAACATCATTTTGGTTCTAATGCTGTAGAATGGATGTTTTCATTGCGAAACTATTTTTGTAACTTCGGTACCCTGAAATAGTGTATTCAGATTCGAAACACAAGTTTCGCATCTTTTTACATGCCGATGGTTTGCAAAATGCTCCCAACCACTTCAAAACATCATATTGGGTCTAATAGTAGAATGGATGTTTTCGTTGTGAAACCATATTTGCAACTTCGGTACGACGAAATAGTGCATTCAGGCCCGAAACACAAGTTTCGCATCTTTTTACGTGCCGAAGGTGTCCGAGATGCCCCCAACCACTGCAAAACATCATATTGGTCTAATCGAGTAGAATGGATGTTTTCATTGTGAAACCATTTTTGTTACTTCGGTTCCCCGAAATAGTGTATTCAGGCTCAAAACACAAGTTTCACATCTTTTCACGTGTCGAAGGTTTGTGAAATACTCCCAACTACTGCAAAACATCATTTTGGCTCTAATGGATTAGAATGGATGTTTTCGTTTCAAAACCATATTCGCAACTTCGGTACCACGAAATAGTGCATTCAGGCTCGAAACACAATTTCGCATATTTTACGTGCTGAAGGTTTGTGAAATGCTCCCAACCACTGTAAAACATCATTTTGGGTCTAATGCTGTAGAATGGATGTTTTCGTTGCGAAACCATTTTCGTAACTTCGGTACCCCAAAATAGTGTATTCAGGCCCGAAACACATGTTTCGCATCTTTTCACATGTCGATGGTTTGCGAAATGCTTCTAACTACTGCAAAACATCATTTTGGCTCTAATGGATTAGAATGGATGTTTTCGTTTCAAAATCATATTCGCAACTTCGGTACCTCGAAATAGTGCATTCAGGCCCGAAACACAATTTCGCATCTTTTTACGTGCCGAAGGTTTGCGAAATGCTCCCAACCACTGCAAAACATCATTTGGGTATAATGCTGTAGAATGGATGTTTTCGTTGTGAAACCATTTTCGTAACTTCGGTACCCCGAAATAGTGTATTCAGGATCGAAACACAAGTTTCACATCTTTTTACGTGCCGAAGGTTTGCGAAATGCTCCCAACTACTGCAAAATATCATTTTGGCTCTAATGGATTAGAATGGATGTTTTTGTTTCAAAACCATATTCGCAACTTCGGTACCCCGAAATAGTGCATTCAGGCCCGAAACACAATTTCGCATCTTTTTACGTGCCGAAGGTTTGCGAAATGCTCCCAACCACTGCAAAACATCATTTTGGGTCTAATGGAGTAGAATGAATGTTTTCGTTGCGAAACCATTTTCGTAACTTTGGTACCCCAAAATAGTGTATCCAGGCCCGAAACACAAGTTTCGCATCTTTTTACGTGCCGATGGTTTGCGAAATGCTTCTAACCACTGCAAAACATCATTTTGGCTCTAATGGAGTAGAATGGATGTTTTCGTTGCGAAACCATATTCGCAACTTCGGTACCTCGAAATAGTGCATTCAGGCCCGAAACACAATTTGGCATCTTTTTACGTGCCGAAGGTTTGCGAAATGCTCCCAACCACTGCAAAACATCATTTTGGGTCTAATGCTGTAGAATGGATGTTTTCGTTGCGAAACCATTTTCGTAACTTCGGTACCCCAAAATAGTGTATTCAGGCCCGAAACACAAGTTTCGCATCTTTTTACATGTCGATGGTTTGCGAAATGCTTCTAACTACTGCAAAACATCATTTTGGCTCTAATGGATTAGAATGGATGTTTTCGTTTCAAAATCATATTCGCAACTTCGGTACCTCGAAATAGTGCATTCAGGCCCGAAACACAATTTTCACATCTTTTTACATGCCGAAGGTTTGCCAAATGCTCCCAACTACTGGAAAACAGCATTTTGGCTCTAATGGATTAGAATTGATGTTTTCGTTTGAAAACTATATTCGCAACTTCGGTACCCCGAAATAGTGCTTTCATGCCCAAAACACAATTTAACATCTTTTTACGTGCCGAAGGTTTGCGAAATGCTCCCAACCACTGCAAAATATCATTTTGGGTCTAATGCTGTAGAATGGATGTTTTCGTTGCGAAACCATTTTCGTAACTTCGGTACCCCGAAATAGTGTATTCAGGTTCGAAACACAAGTTTCGCATCTTTTCACGTGTCGAAGGTTTGGGAAATGCTCCCAACTACTGCAAAACATCATTTTGGCTCTAATGGATTAGAATGGATGTTTTCGTTTCAAAACCATATTCGCAACTTCGGTACCCCGAAATAGTGCATTCAGGCTTGAAACACAATTTCGCATCTTTTTATGTGCCGAAGGTTTGCGAAATGCACCCAACCACTACAAAACATCATTTTGGGTCTAATGCTGTAGAATGGATGTTTTTGTTGCGAAACCATTTTCGTAACTTCGGTACCCCAAAATAGTGTATTCAGGCCCGAAACACAAGTTTCGCATCTTTTTACGTGCCGATGGTTTACGAAATGCTTCAAACTACTGCAAAACATCATTTTGGCTCTAATGGATTATTATGGATGTTTTCGTTTCAAAATCATTTTCGCAACTTCAGTACCCCGAAATAGTGGATTCAGGCCCGAAACACAATTTTGCATCTTTTTACGTGCCTAAGGTTTGCGAAATGCTCCCAACCACTGCAAAACATCATTTTGGGTCTAAAGCTGTAGAATGGATGTTTTCGTTGCGAAACCATTTTCGTAACTTCGGTACCCCGAAATAGTGTATTCAGGCTCGAAACACAAGTTTCACATCTTTTTACGTGCCGCAGGTTTGCCAAATGCTCCCAACTACTGCAAAACAGCATTTTGGCTCTAATGGATTAGAATGGATGTTTTCGTTTCAAAACCATATTCGCAACTTTGGTACCCCGAAAGAGTGCATTCAGGCCCAAAACACAATTTCAAATCTTTTTACGTGCCGCAGGTTTGCGAAATGCTCCCAACCACTGCAAAACCTCATTTTGGGTCCAATGCTGTAGAATGGATGTTTTCGTTGCGAAACCATTTTTGTAACTTCGATACCCGAAAATAGTGTACTTTGGCCCGAAACAGAATTTCGCATCTTTTTACGTGCCTAAGGTTTGCGAAATCCTCCCAACCACTGCAAAACATCATTTTGGGTCTAATGCTGTAGAATGGATGTTTTCGTTGCGAAACCATTTTCGTAACTTCGGTACCCCGAAATAGTGTATTCAGGCTCGAAACACAAGTTTCACATCTTTTTACGTGCCGAAGGTTTGCCAAATGCTCCCAACTACTGCAAAACAGCATTTTGGCTCTAATGGATTAGAATGGATGTTTTCGTTTGAAAACCATATTCGCAACTTCGGTACCCCGAAAGAGTGCATTCAGGCCCAAAACACAATTTCAAATCTTTTTACGTGTCGAAGGTTTGCGAAATGCTCCCAACCACTGCAAAACATCATTTAGGGTCTAATGCTGTAGAATGGATGTTTTCGTTGCGAAACCATTTTCGTAACTTCGGCACCCCGAAATAGTTTATTCAGGATTGAAACACAAGGTTCGCATCTTTTCACGTGTCGAAGGTTTGCGAAATTCTCCCAACTAATGCAAAACATCATTTTGGCTCTAATGGATTAGAATGGATGTTTTCGTTTCAAAACCATATTCGCAACTTCGGTACCCCAAAATAGTGCATTCAAGCCCGAAACACAATTTCGAATCTTTTTACGTGCCGAAGGTTTGCGAAATGCTCCCAACCACTGCAAAACATCATTTTGGGTCTAATGCTGTAGAATGGATGTTTTTGTTGCGAAACTATATTCGCAACTTCGGTACCCCGAAATTGTGCATTCAGGTTCGAAACTCAAGTTTCGCATCTTTTTACGTGTCGACGGTTTGCGATATGCTCCCAACCACTACAAAACATCATTTTGGGCCTAATGCTGTAGAATGGATGTTTTCGTTGCGAAACCATTTTCATAACTTCGGTACCCCGAAACAGTGTATTCAGGGTCGAAACACAAGTTTCGCATCTTTTTACGTGCTGATGGTTTGCGAAATGCTTCTAACTACTGCAAAACATCATTTTGGCTCTAATGGATTAGAATGGATGTTTTCATTTCAAAATCATATTCGCAACTTCGGTACCCCGAAATAGTGGATTCAGGCCCGAAACACAATTTCGCATCTTTTTACGTGCCGAAGGTTTGCGAAATGCTCCCAACCACTGCAAAACATCATTTTGGGTCTAATGCTGTAGAATGGATGTTTTCGTTGTCAAACCATTTTCGTAACTTTGGTACCTCAAAATAGTGTATTCAGGCCAGAAACACAAGTTTCGCATCTTTTTACGTTCCTATGTTTTGCGAAATGCTTCCAACTACTACAAAACATCATTTTGGCTCTAATGAAGTAGAATGGATGTTTTCGTTTCAAAACCATATTCGCAACTTCGGTACCCCAAAATAGTGCATCCAGGCCTGAAACACAATTTCACATCTTTTTACGTGCCGAAGGTTTGCGAAATGCTCCCAACCACTGCAACACATCATTTTGGGTCTAATGCTGTAGCATGGATGTTTTCGTTACGAAACCATTTTTGTAACTTCGGTACCCCGAAATAGTGTATTCAAGCTTGAAACACAAGTTTCGCATATTTTCACGTGTCGAAGGTTTGCGAAATGCTCCCAACTACTGCAAAACATCATTTTGGCTCTAATGGATTAGAATGGATGTTTTCGTTTCAAAACCATATTCGCAACTTTGGTACCCCAAAATAGTGCATTCAAGCCCGAAACACAATTTCGAATCTTTTCACGTGCCGAAGGTTTGCGAAATGCTCCCAACCACTGCAAAACATCATTTTGGGTCTAATGTTGTAGAATGGATGTTTTCGTTGCGAAACCATTTTCGTAACTTCGGTACCCGAAAATAGTGTATTTAGGCCCGAAACACAAGTTTCACATCTTTTTACGTGCCGATGGTTTGCGAAATGCTTCCAACTACTGCAAAACATCATTTTGGATCTAATGGATTAGAATGGATGTTTTCGTTTCAAAATCATATTCGCAACTTCGGTACCCCGAAATAGTGCATTCAGGCCCGATACACAATTTCACATCTTTTTACGTGCCGAAGGTTTGCGAAATGCTCCCAACCACTGCAAAATATCATTTTGGGTCTAATGCTGTAGAATGGATGTTTTCGTTGCGAAACCATTTTCGTAACTTCGGTACCCCGAAATAGTGTATTCAGGCTCGAAACACAAGTTTCACATCTTTTTACGTGCCGAAGGTTTGCGAAATGCTCCCAACCACTGCAAAACATCATTTTGGGTCTAATGCTGTAGAATGGATGTTTTCGTTGCGAAACCATTTTCGTAACTTCGGTACCCCGAAATAGTGTATTCAGGCTCGAAACACAAGTTTCACATCTTTTTACGTGCCGAAGGTTTGCGAAATGCTCCCAACCACTGCAAAACATCATTTTGGGTCTAATGCTGTAGAATGGATGTTTTCGTTGCGAAACCATTTTCGTAACTTCGGTACCCCGAAATAGTGTATTCAGGCTTGAAACACAAGTTTCACATCTTTTTACGTGCCGAAGGTTTGCGAAATGCTCCCAACTACTGCAAAACATCATTTTGGCTCTAATGGATTAGAATGGATGTTTTCGTTTCAAAACCATATTCGCAACTTCGGTACCCCGAAATAGTGCATTCAGGTTCGAAACTCAAGTTTCACATCTTTTTACGTACCAATGGTTTGCGAAATGCTCCCAACCACTACAAAACATCATTTTGGGTCTAATGCTGTAGAATGGAAGTTTTCGTTGCGAAACCACTTTCGTAACTTCGGTACCCCGAAATAGTGTATTCAGGATCGAAACACAAGTTTCGCATCTTTTTACGTGCCGATGGTTTGCGAAATGCTTCCAACTACTGCAAAACATCATTTTGGCTCTAATGGATTAGAATGGATGTTTTCGTTTCAAAACCATATTCGCAACTTCGGCACCCCGAAATAGAGCATTCAGGCCCGAAACACAATTTCACATCTTTTTACGTGCCGAAGCTTTGCGAAATGCTCCCAACCACTGCAAAACATCATTTTGGGTCTAATGCTGTAGAATGGATGTTTTCGTTGCGAAACCATTTTCGTAACTTCGGTACCCCGAAATAGTGTATTCAGGCTCGAAACACAAGTTTCGCATCTTTTTACGTGTCGAAGGTTTGCGAAATGCTCCCAACTACTGCAAAACATCATTTTGGCTCTAATGGATTAGAATGGATGTTTTCATTTCAAAACCATATCCGCAACTTCGGTACCCCGAAATAGTGCATTCAGGCCCGAAACACAATTTCACATCTTTTTACGTGCCGAAGGTTTGCGAAATGCTCCCAACCACTGCAAAACATCATTTAGGGTCTAATGCTGTAGAATGGATGTTTTCGTTGCGAAACTATTTTCGTAACTTCGGTACCCCAAAATAGTGTATTTAGGCCCGAAACACAAGTTTCACATCTTTTTATGTGCCGATGGTTTGCGAAATGCTTCTAACTACTGCAAAACATCATTTTGGCTCTAATGGATTAGAATGGATGTTTTCCTTTCAAAATCATATTCGCAACTTCGATACCCCGAAATAGTGGATTCAGGCCCGAAACACAATTTCACATCTTTGTACGTGCCGAAGGTTTGCGAAATGCTCCCAACCACTGCAAAACATCATTTTGGGTCTAATGCTGTAGAATGGATGTTTTCGTTGCGAAACCATTTTCGTAACTTCGGTACCCCGAAATAGTGTATTCAGGCTCGAAACACAAGTTTCACATCTTTTTACGTGCCGAAGGTTTGCGAAATGCTCCCAACTACTGCAAAACATCAATTTGGCTCTAATGGATTAGAATGGATGTTTTCGTTTCAAAACCATATTCGCAACTTCGGTACCCCGAAATAGTGCATTCAGGTTCGAAACACAAGTGTCGCATCTTTTTACGTGCTGATGGTTTGCGAAATGGTCCCAACCACTACAACACATCATTTTGGTTCTAGTGGAGTAGAATGGATGCTTTCGTTCTAAAACCCTATTCGCAACTTCGGTACCACGAAATATTGCATTCAGGCCCGAAACACAATTTCTCTTCTTTTTGCGTGCCGAAGGTTTCCGAAATCCTCCCAACCACAGCAAAACATCATTTTGGGTCTATTGGAGTAGAATGGATGTTTTCGTTGCGAAACCATATTCGCAACTTCGGTAACCCGAAATAGTACATTCAGGCCCGAAACACAATTTCGCATCTTTTTACGTGCCGAAGGTTTGCGAAATGCTCCTAACCACTGCAAAACATCATTTTGGGTCTAATGCTGTAGAATGGATGTTTTCGTTGTGAAATGATTTTTCGTAACTTCGGTACCCCGAAATAGTGTATTCAGGCTCGAAACACAAGTTTCGCATCTTTTTACGTGCCGAAGGTTTGCCAAATGCTCCCAACTATTGCAAAACAGCATTTTGGCTCTAATGGATTAGAATGGATGTTTTCGTTTCAAAACCATATTCGCTACTTCGGTACCCCGAAATAGTGTATTCAAGCTCGAAACACAAGTTTTGCATCTTTTCACATGTCGAAGGTTTGTGAAATGCTCCCAACTACAGCAAAACATCATTTTGGCTCTAATGGATTAGAATGGACGTTTTCGTTTCAAAACCATATTCGCAACTTCGTACCCCGAAATAGTGTATTCAGGCCCGAAACACAATTTCCCATCTTTTTACGTGCCGAAGGTTTGCGAAATGCTCCCAACTACTGCAAAACATCATTTTGGCTCTAATGGATTAGAATGGACGTTTTCGTTTCAAAACCATATTCGCAACTTCGTACCCCGAAATAGTGTATTCAGGCCCGAAACACAATTTCCCATCTTTTTACGTGCCGAAGGTTTGCGAAATGCTCCCAACCACTGCAAAACATCATTTTGGGTCTAATGTTGTAGAATGGATGTTTTCGTTGCGAAATCATTTTTGTAACTTCGGTACCCGAAAATAGTGTATTCAGGCCCGAGACACAAGTTTCACATCTTTTTACGTGCTGATGGTTTGCGAAATGCTTCCAAATACTGCAAAACATCATTTTGGATCTAATGGATTAGAATGGATGTTTTCATTTCAAAATCATATTCGCAACTTCGGTACCCCGAAATAGTGCATTCGGGCCTGAAACACAATTTCGCATCTTTTTACGTGCCGATGGTTTACGAAATGCTCCCAACCACTGCAAAACATCATTTTGGGTCTAATGCTGTAGAATGGATGTTTTTGTTGCGAAACCATTTTCGTAACTTCGGTTCCCCGAAATAGTGTATTCAGGCTCGAAACACAAGTTTCACATCTTTTTACGTGCCGAAGGTTTGCGAAATGCTCCCAACTACTGCAAAACATCATTTTGGCTCTAATGGATTAGAATGGATGTTTTCATTTCAAAACCATATTCGCATATTCGGTACCCCAAAATAGTGCGTTCAGTCCCGAAACACAATTTTGCATCTTTTTATGTGCTAAAGGTTTGCGAAATGCTCCCAACCACTGCAAAACATCATTTTGGGTCTAATGGAGTAGAATGGATGTTTTCGTTGCGAAACCATTTTCGTAACTTCGGTACCCCAAAATAGTGTATTCAGGCCCGAAACACAAGTTTCGCATCTTTTTACGTGCCGAAGGTTTGAGAAATGCTCCCAACCACTACATTACATCATTTTGGGTCTAATGAAGTAAAATGGATGTTTTTGTTGCGAAACCATATTCGCAACTTCGGTACCCAGAAATAGTGCATTCAGGTTCGACACTTAAGTTTCGCATCTTTTTACGTGCCGATGGTTTGTGAAATGCTCCCAACCACTACAATACATCATTTTCGGTCTAATGGAGTAGAATGGATGTTTTTGTTGCGAAACCATATTCGCAACTTCGGTACACCGAAATAGTTCATTCAGGTTCGAAACACAAGCTTCGTATCTTTTTACGTGCTGATGGTTTGCGAAATGCTCCCAACCACTACAAAATATCATTTTGTGTCTAATAGAGCAGAATGGATGTTTTCGTTCCGAAACCATATTCGCAACTTCGGTACCACGAAATAGTGCATTCAGGCCTGAAACACAATTTTGCTTCTTTTTACGTGCCGAAGGTTTTCGAAATCCTCCCAACCGCTGCAAAACATCATTTTGGGTATATTGGAGTAGAATGGATGTGTTCGTTGCGAAACCATATTCGCAAGTTCGGTACCCCGAAATAGTACATTCAGGCCCGAAACACAATTTCTCATCTTTTTACGTGCCGAAGGTTTGCAAAATGCTCCCAACCACTGCAAAACATCATTTTGGGTCTAATGCTGTAGAATGGATGTTTTTGTTGTGAAACGATTTTTCGTAACTTTGGTACCCCGAAATAGTGTATTCAGGCTCAAAACACAAGTTTCGCATCTTTTTACGTGCCGAAGGTTTGCCAAATGCTCCCAACTACTGCAAAACAGCATTTTGGCTCTAATGGATTAGAATGGATGTTTTCGTTTCAAAGCCATATTCGCAACTTCGGTACCCCGAAATAGTGCATTCAAGCCCAAACACAATTTCACATCTTTTTACGTGCCAAAGGTTTGTGAAATGCTCCCAACCAATGCAAAACATCATTTTGGGTCTAATGCTGTAGAATGGATGTTTTCGTTGCGAAACCATTTTCGTAACTTCGGTACCCCGAAATAGCGTATTCAGGCTCTAAACACAAGTTTCGCATCTTTTCATGTGTCGAAGGTTTGCGAAATGCTCCCAACTACTGCAAAACATCATTTTGGCTCTAATGGATTAGAATGGATGTTTTCGTTTCAAAACCATATTCGCAACTTCGGTACCCCGAAATAGTACATTCAGGCCTGAAACACAATTTCGCATCTTTTCATGTGCCGAAGGTTTGCGAAATGCTCCCAACCACTGCAAAACATCATTTTGGGTCTAATGCTGTAGAACGGATGTTTTCGTTGCGAAACCATTTTCGTAACTTCGGTACCCGAAAATAGTGTATTCAGGCCCGAAGCACAAGTTTCACATCTTTTTACGTGCGATGGTTTGCGAAATGCATCCAACTACTGCAAAACGTCATTTTCTATCTAATGGATTAGAATGGTGTTTTTGTTTCAAAATCATATTCGCAACTTCGGTACCCCGAAATAGTGCATTCAGGCCCGAAACACAATTTCGCATCTTTTTACGTGCCGAAGGTTTGTGAATTGCTCCCAACCACTGCAAAACATCATTTTCGTTCTAATGCTGTAGAATGGATGTTTTCGTTGCGAAACCATTTTCGTAACTTCGGTACCCCGAAATAGTGTATTCAGGCTCGAAACACAAGTTTCACATCTTTTTACGTGTCGAAGGTTTGCGAAATGGCTCCCAACTACTGCAAAACATCATTTTGGCTCTAATGGATTAGAATGGATGTTTTCGTTTCAAAACCATATTCGCATATTCGGTACCCCGAAATAGTGCGTTCAGTCCCGAAACACAATTTTGCATCTTTTTACGTGCCGAAGGTTTGCGAAATGCTCCCAACCACTGCAAAACATTATTTTGGGTCTAATGGAGTAGAATGGATATTTTCGTTGCGAAACCATTTTTGTAAATTCGGTACCCCAAAATAGTGTATTCAGGCCCGAAACACAAGTTTCGCATCTTTTTACGTGCCGAAGGTTTGAGAAATGCTCCCGACCACTACAATACATCATTTTGGGTCTAATGGAGTAGAATGGATGTTTTTGTTGCGAAACCACATTCGCAACTTCGGTACCCCGAAATAGCGCATTCAGGTTCGAAACTCAAGTTTCACATCTTTTTACGTGCCAATGGTTTGCGAAATGCTCCCAACCACTGCAAAACATCATTTTGGGTCTAATGCTGTAGAATGGAAGTTTTCGTTGCGAAACCATTTTCGTAACTTCGGTACCCCGAAATAGTGTATTCAGGATCGAAACACAAGTTTCGCATCTTTTTACGTGCCGATGGTTTGCGAAATGCTTCCAACTATTGCAAAACATCATTTTGGCTCTAATGGATTAGAATGGATGTTTTCGTTTCAAAACCATATTCGCAACTTCGGTACCCCGAAATAGTGCATTCAGGCCCGAAACACAATTTCGCATCTTTTTACGTGCCGAAGGTTTGTGAATTGCTCCCAACCACTGCAAAACATCATTTTCGTTCTAATGCTGTAGAATGGATGTTTTCGTTGCGAAACCATTTTCGTAACTTCGGTACCCCGAAATAGTGTATTCAGGCTCGAAACACAAGTTTCACATCTTTTTACGTGTCGAAGGTTTGCGAAATGGCTCCCAACTACTGCAAAACATCATTTTGGCTCTAATGGATTAGAATGGATGTTTTCGTTTCAAAACCATATTCGCATATTCGGTACCCCGAAATAGTGCGTTCAGTCCCGAAACACAATTTTGCATCTTTTTACGTGCCGAAGGTTTGCGAAATGCTCCCAACCACTGCAAAACATTATTTTGGGTCTAATGGAGTAGAATGGATATTTTCGTTGCGAAACCATTTTTGTAAATTCGGTACCCCAAAATAGTGTATTCAGGCCCGAAACACAAGTTTCGCATCTTTTTACGTGCCGAAGGTTTGAGAAATGCTCCCGACCACTACAATACATCATTTTGGGTCTAATGGAGTAGAATGGATGTTTTTGTTGCGAAACCACATTCGCAACTTCGGTACCCCGAAATAGCGCATTCAGGTTCGAAACTCAAGTTTCACATCTTTTTACGTGCCAATGGTTTGCGAAATGCTCCCAACCACTGCAAAACATCATTTTGGGTCTAATGCTGTAGAATGGAAGTTTTCGTTGCGAAACCATTTTCGTAACTTCGGTACCCCGAAATAGTGTATTCAGGATCGAAACACAAGTTTCGCATCTTTTTACGTGCCGATGGTTTGCGAAATGCTTCCAACTATTGCAAAACATCATTTTGGCTCTAATGGATTAGAATGGATGTTTTCGTTTCAAAACCATATTCGCAACTTCGGTACCCCGAAATAGTGCATTCAGGCCCGAAACACAATTTCACATCTTTTTATGTGCCGAAGGTTTGCGAAATGCTCCCAACCACTGCAAAACATCATTTTGGGTCTAATGCTGTAGAATGGATGTTTTCGTTGCGAAACCATTTTCGTAACTTCGGTACCCCGAAATAGTGTATTCAGGCTCGAATCACAAGTTTCGCATCTTTTTACGTGTCGAAGGTTTGCGAAATGCTCCCAACTACTGCAAAACATCATTTTGGCTCTAATGGATTAGAATGGATGTTTTCATTTCAAAACCATATCCGCATCTTCGGTACCCCGAAATAGTGCATTCAGGCCCGAAACACAATTTCACATCTTTTTCGTGCCGAAGGTTTGCGAAATGCTCCCAACCACTGCAAAACATCATTTAGGGTCTAATGCTGTAGAATGGATGTTTTCGTTGCGAAACAATTTTTGTAACTTCGGTATCCCAAAATCGTGTATTCAGGCCCGAAACACAAGTTTCGCATCTTTTTATGTGCTGATGGTTTGCGAAATGCTTCTAACTACTGCAAAACATCATTTTGGCTCTAATGGATTAGAATGGATGTTTTCGTTTCAAAAGCATATTCGCATATTCAGTACCTCGAAATAGTGCATTCTGTACCGAAACACAATTTCGCATCTTTTTACGTGCCGAAGGATTTGCGAAATGCTCCCAACCACTGCAAAATATCATTTTGGGTCTAATGCTGTAGAATGGATGTTTTCGTTGCGAAACCATTTTCGTAACTTCGGTACCCCGAAATAGTGTATTCAGGCTCGAAACACAAGTTTCACATCTTTTTACGTGCCGAAGGTTTGCGAAATGCTCCCAACCACTGCAAAACATCATTTTGGGTCTAATGCTGTAGAATTGATGTTTTCGTTGCGAAACCATTTTCGTAACTTCGGTACCCCGAAATAGTGTATTCAGGCTCGAAACACAAGTTTCACATCTTTTTACGTGCCGAAGGTTTGCGAAATGCTCCCAACTACTGCAAAACATCAATTTGGCTCTAATGGATTAGAATGGATGTTTTCGTTTCAAAACCATATTCGCAACTTCGGTACCCCGAAATAGTGGATTCAGGCCCGAAACACAATTTCACATCTTTGTACGTGCCGAAGGTTTGCGAAATGCTCCCAACCACTGCAAAACATCATTTTGGGTCTAATGCTGTAGAATGGATGTTTTCGTTGCGAAACCATTTTCGTAACTTCGGTACCCCGAAATAGTGTATTCAGGCTCGAAACACAAGTTTCACATCTTTTTACGTGCCGAAGGTTTGCGAAATGCTCCCAACTACTGCAAAACATCAATTTGGCTCTAATGGATTAGAATGGATGTTTTCATTTCAAAACCATATTCGCAACTTCGGTACCCCGAAATAGTGCATTCAGGTTCGAAACACAAGTTTCGCATCTTTTTACGTGCTGATGGTTTGCGAAATGGTCCCAACCACTACAAAACATCATTTTGGTTCTAGTGGAGTAGAATGGATGTTTTCGTTCTAAAACCCTATTCGCAACTTCGGTACCACGAAATATTGCATTCTGGCCCGAAACACAATTTCTCATCTTTTTGCGTGCCGAAGGTTTCCGAAATCCTCCCAACCACAGCAAAACATCATTTTGGGTCTATTGGAGTAGAATGGAAGTTTTCGTTGCGAAACCATATTCGCAACTTCGGTAACCCGAAATAGTACATTCAGGCCCGAAACACAATTTCGCATCTTTTTACGTGCCGAAGGTTTGCGAAATGCTCCCAACCACTGCAAAACATCATTTTGGGTCTAATGCTGTAGAATGGATGTTTTCGTTGTGAAATGATTTTTCGTAACTTCGGTACCCCGAAATAGTGTATTCAGGCTCGAAACACAAGTTTCGCATCTTTTTACGTGCCGAAGGTTTGCCAAATGCTCCCAACTATTGCAAAACAGCATTTTGGCTCTAATGGATTAGAATGGATGTTTTCGTTTCAAAACCATATTCGCAACTTCGGTACCCCGAAATAGTGTATTCAAGCTCGAAACACAAGTTTTGCATCTTTTCACATGTCGAAGGTTTGTGAAATGCTCCCAACTACAGCAAAACATCATTTTGGCTCTAATGGATTAGAATGGACGTTTTCGTTTCAAAACCATATTCGCAACTTCGTACCCCGAAATAGTGTATTCAGGCCCGAAACACAATTTCCCATCTTTTTACGTGCCGAAGGTTTGCGAAATGCTCCCAACCACTGCAAAACATCATTTTGGGTCTAATGCTGTAGAATGGATGTTTTCGTTGCGAAATCATTTTTGTAACTTCGGTACCCGAAAATAGTGTATTCAGGCCCGAGACACAAGTTTCACATCTTTTTACGTGCTGATGGTTTGCGAAATGCTTCCAAATACTGCAAAACATCATTTTGGACCTAATGGATTAGAATGGATGTTTTCATTTCAAAATCATATTCGCAACTTCGGTACCCCGAAATAGTGCATTCGGGCTCGAAACACAATTTCGCATCTTTTTACGTGCTGATGGTTTGCGAAATGCTCCCAACCACTGCAAAACATCATTTTGGGTCTAATGCTGTAGAATGGATGTTTTCGTTGCGAAACCATTTTCGTAACTTCGGTTCCCCGAAATAGTGTATTCAGGCTCGAAACACAAGTTTCACATCTTTTTACGTGCCGAAGGTTTGCGAAATGCTCCCAACTACTGCAAAACATCATTTTGGCTCTAATGGATTAGAATGGATGTTTTCATTTCAAAACCATATTCGCATATTCGGTACCCCGAAATAGTGCGTTCAGTCCCGAAACACAATTTTGCATCTTTTTATGTGCTGAAGGTTTGTGAAATGCTCCCAACCACAGCAAAACATCATTTTGGGTCTAATGGAGTAGAATGGATGTTTTCGTTGCGAAACCATTTTCGTAACTTCGGTACCCCAAAATAGTGTATTCAGGCCCAAAACACAAGTTTCGCATCTTTTTACGTGCCGAAGGTTTGAGAAATGCTCCCAACCACTACAATACATCATTTTGGGTCTAATGAAGTAAAATGGATGTTTTTGTTGCGAAACCATATTCGCAACTTCGGTACCCAGAAATAGTGCATTCAGGTTCGACACTTAAGTTTCGCATCTTTTTACGTGCCGATGGTTTGTGAAATGCTCCCAACCACTACAAAACATCATTTTGGGTCTAATGCTGTAGAATGGATGTTTTCGTTGCGAAACCATTTTCGTAACTTCGGTACCCCGAAATAGTGTATTCAGGATCGAAACACAAGTTTCGCATCTTTTTACGTGCCGATGGTTTGCGAAATGCTTCCAACTATTGCAAAACATCATTTTGGCTCTAATGGATTAGAATGGATGTTTTCGTTTCAAAACCATATTCGCAACTTCGGTACCCCGAAATAGTGCATTCAGGCCCGAAACACAATTTCACATCTTTTTATGTGCCGAAGGTTTGCGAAATGCTCCCAACCACTGCAAAACATCATTTTGGGTCTAATGCTGTAGAATGGATGTTTTCGTTGCGAAACCATTTTCGTAACTTCGGTACCCCGAAATAGTGTATTCAGGCTCGAATCACAAGTTTCGCATCTTTTTACGTGTCGAAGGTTTGCGAAATGCTCCCAACTACTGCAAAACATCATTTTGGCTCTAATGGATTAGAATGGATGTTTTCATTTCAAAACCATATCCGCATCTTCGGTACCCCGAAATAGTGCATTCAGGCCCGAAACACAATTTCACATCTTTTTCGTGCCGAAGGTTTGCGAAATGCTCCCAACCACTGCAAAACATCATTTAGGGTCTAATGCTGTAGAATGGATGTTTTCGTTGCGAAACAATTTTTGTAACTTCGGTATCCCAAAATCGTGTATTCAGGCCCGAAACACAAGTTTCGCATCTTTTTATGTGCTGATGGTTTGCGAAATGCTTCTAACTACTGCAAAACATCATTTTGGCTCTAATGGATTAGAATGGATGTTTTCGTTTCAAAAGCATATTCGCATATTCAGTACCTCGAAATAGTGCATTCTGTACCGAAACACAATTTCGCATCTTTTTACGTGCCGAAGGATTTGCGAAATGCTCCCAACCACTGCAAAATATCATTTTGGGTCTAATGCTGTAGAATGGATGTTTTCGTTGCGAAACCATTTTCGTAACTTCGGTACCCCGAAATAGTGTATTCAGGCTCGAAACACAAGTTTCACATCTTTTTACGTGCCGAAGGTTTGCGAAATGCTCCCAACCACTGCAAAACATCATTTTGGGTCTAATGCTGTAGAATTGATGTTTTCGTTGCGAAACCATTTTCGTAACTTCGGTACCCCGAAATAGTGTATTCAGGCTCGAAACACAAGTTTCACATCTTTTTACGTGCCGAAGGTTTGCGAAATGCTCCCAACTACTGCAAAACATCAATTTGGCTCTAATGGATTAGAATGGATGTTTTCGTTTCAAAACCATATTCGCAACTTCGGTACCCCGAAATAGTGGATTCAGGCCCGAAACACAATTTCACATCTTTGTACGTGCCGAAGGTTTGCGAAATGCTCCCAACCACTGCAAAACATCATTTTGGGTCTAATGCTGTAGAATGGATGTTTTCGTTGCGAAACCATTTTCGTAACTTCGGTACCCCGAAATAGTGTATTCAGGCTCGAAACACAAGTTTCACATCTTTTTACGTGCCGAAGGTTTGCGAAATGCTCCCAACTACTGCAAAACATCAATTTGGCTCTAATGGATTAGAATGGATGTTTTCATTTCAAAACCATATTCGCAACTTCGGTACCCCGAAATAGTGCATTCAGGTTCGAAACACAAGTTTCGCATCTTTTTACGTGCTGATGGTTTGCGAAATGGTCCCAACCACTACAAAACATCATTTTGGTTCTAGTGGAGTAGAATGGATGTTTTCGTTCTAAAACCCTATTCGCAACTTCGGTACCACGAAATATTGCATTCTGGCCCGAAACACAATTTCTCATCTTTTTGCGTGCCGAAGGTTTCCGAAATCCTCCCAACCACAGCAAAACATCATTTTGGGTCTATTGGAGTAGAATGGAAGTTTTCGTTGCGAAACCATATTCGCAACTTCGGTAACCCGAAATAGTACATTCAGGCCCGAAACACAATTTCGCATCTTTTTACGTGCCGAAGGTTTGCGAAATGCTCCCAACCACTGCAAAACATCATTTTGGGTCTAATGCTGTAGAATGGATGTTTTCGTTGTGAAATGATTTTTCGTAACTTCGGTACCCCGAAATAGTGTATTCAGGCTCGAAACACAAGTTTCGCATCTTTTTACGTGCCGAAGGTTTGCCAAATGCTCCCAACTATTGCAAAACAGCATTTTGGCTCTAATGGATTAGAATGGATGTTTTCGTTTCAAAACCATATTCGCAACTTCGGTACCCCGAAATAGTGTATTCAAGCTCGAAACACAAGTTTTGCATCTTTTCACATGTCGAAGGTTTGTGAAATGCTCCCAACTACAGCAAAACATCATTTTGGCTCTAATGGATTAGAATGGACGTTTTCGTTTCAAAACCATATTCGCAACTTCGTACCCCGAAATAGTGTATTCAGGCCCGAAACACAATTTCCCATCTTTTTACGTGCCGAAGGTTTGCGAAATGCTCCCAACCACTGCAAAACATCATTTTGGGTCTAATGCTGTAGAATGGATGTTTTCGTTGCGAAATCATTTTTGTAACTTCGGTACCCGAAAATAGTGTATTCAGGCCCGAGACACAAGTTTCACATCTTTTTACGTGCTGATGGTTTGCGAAATGCTTCCAAATACTGCAAAACATCATTTTGGACCTAATGGATTAGAATGGATGTTTTCATTTCAAAATCATATTCGCAACTTCGGTACCCCGAAATAGTGCATTCGGGCTCGAAACACAATTTCGCATCTTTTTACGTGCTGATGGTTTGCGAAATGCTCCCAACCACTGCAAAACATCATTTTGGGTCTAATGCTGTAGAATGGATGTTTTCGTTGCGAAACCATTTTCGTAACTTCGGTTCCCCGAAATAGTGTATTCAGGCTCGAAACACAAGTTTCACATCTTTTTACGTGCCGAAGGTTTGCGAAATGCTCCCAACTACTGCAAAACATCATTTTGGCTCTAATGGATTAGAATGGATGTTTTCATTTCAAAACCATATTCGCATATTCGGTACCCCGAAATAGTGCGTTCAGTCCCGAAACACAATTTTGCATCTTTTTATGTGCTGAAGGTTTGTGAAATGCTCCCAACCACAGCAAAACATCATTTTGGGTCTAATGGAGTAGAATGGATGTTTTCGTTGCGAAACCATTTTCGTAACTTCGGTACCCCAAAATAGTGTATTCAGGCCCAAAACACAAGTTTCGCATCTTTTTACGTGCCGAAGGTTTGAGAAATGCTCCCAACCACTACAATACATCATTTTGGGTCTAATGAAGTAAAATGGATGTTTTTGTTGCGAAACCATATTCGCAACTTCGGTACCCAGAAATAGTGCATTCAGGTTCGACACTTAAGTTTCGCATCTTTTTACGTGCCGATGGTTTGTGAAATGCTCCCAACCACTACAAAACATCATTTTGGGTCTAATGCTGTAGAATGGATGTTTTCGTTGCGAAACCATTTTCGTAACTTCGGTACCCCAAAATAGTGCATTCACACCCGAAACACAATTTCGCATCTTTTTACGTGCCGATGGTTTGCGAAATGCTTCCAACTACTGCAAAACATCATTTTGGCTCTAATGGATTAGAATGGATGTTTTCGTTTCAAAACCATATTCGCAACTTCGGAACCCCGAAATAGTGCATTCAGGCCCGAAACACAATTTCGCATCTTTTTACGTGCCGAAGGTTTGCGAAATGCTCCCAACCACTGCAAAACATCATTTTGGGTCTAATGTTGTAGAATGGATGTTTTCGTTGCGAAATCATTTTTGTAACTTCGGTACCCGAAAATAGTGTATTCAGGCCCGAGACACAAGTTTCACATCTTTTTACGTGCTGATGGTTTGCGAAATGCCGCCAACTAGTGCAAAACATCATTTTGGCTCTAATGGATTAGAATGGATGTTTTCGTTGCAAAACCATATTCGCAACTTCGGTACCCCGAAATAGTGCATTCAGGCCCGAAACACAATTTCGCATCTTTTTACGTCCGAAGGTTTGCGAAATGCTCCCAACCACTGCGAAACATCATTTTGGGTCTAATGCTGTAGAATGGATATTTTCGTTGCGAAACCATTTTCGTAACTTCGGTACCCCAAAACAGTGTATTCAGGCCCGAAACACAAGTTTCGCATCTTTTTACGTGCCGATGGTTTGCGAAATGCTTCTAACTACTGCAAAACATCATTTTGGCTCTAATGGATTAGAATGGATGTTTTCGTTTCAAAATCATATTCGCAACTTCGGTACCCCGAAATAGTGGATTCAGGCCCGAAACTCAATTTCGCATCTTTTTACGTGCCGAAGGTTTGCGAAATGCTCCCAACCACTGCAAAACATCATTTTGCGTCTAAAGCTGTAGAATGGATGTTTTCGTTACGAAACCATTTTCGTAACTTCGGTACCCCGAAATAGTGTATTCAGGCTCGAAACACAAGTTTCACATCTTTTTACATGCCGAAGGTTTGCGAAATGCTCCGAACTACTGCAAAACATCAATTTGGCTCAAATGGATTAGAATGGATGTTTTCGTTTCAAAACCATATTCGCAACTTCGGTACCCCGAAATAGTGCATTTAGGTTCGAAACACAAGTTTCGCATCTTTTGAAGTGCTGACGGTTTGCGAAATGGTCCCAACCACTACAAAACATCATTTTGGGTCTAATGGAGTAGAATGGATGTTTTCGTTCCGAAACCCTATTCGCAACTTCGGTACCACAAAATAGTGCATTCAGGCCCCAAACACAATTTCGCATCTTTTTACGTGCCGAAGGTTTCCGAAATCCTCCCAACCACTGCAAAACATCATTTTGGGTCTATTGGAGTAGAATGGATGTTTTCGTTGCGAAACCATATTCGCAACTTCGGTACCCCGAAATAGTGCATTCAGGCCCGAAATGCAATTTCGCATCTTTTTACGTGCTGATGGTTTGCGAAATGCTCCCAACCACTGCAAAACATCATTTTGGATCTATTGGAGTAGAATGGATGTTTTCGTTGCGAAAACATATTCGCAACTTCGGTACCACGAAATAGTGCATTCAGACCCCAAACACAAGTTTCGCATCTTTTTACGTGCTGAAGGTTTGCCAAATGCTCCCAACTACTGCAAAACAGCATTTTGGCTCTAATGGATTAGAATGGATGTTTTCGTTTCAAAACCAAATTCGCAACTTCGGAACCCCGAAATAGTGCATTCAGGCCCGAAACACAATTTCGCATCTTTTTACGTGCCGAAGGTTTGCGAAATGCTCCCAACCACTGCAAAACATCATTTTGGGTCTAATGTTGTAGAATGGATGTTTTCGTTGCGAAATCATTTTTGTAACTTCGGTACCCGAAAATAGTGTATTCAGGCCCGAGACACAAGTTTCACATCTTTTTACGTGCTGATGGTTTGCGAAATGCCCCCAACTAGTGCAAAACATCATTTTGGCTCTAATGGATTAGAATGGATGTTTTCGTTGCAAAACCATATTCGCAACTTCGGTACCCCGAAATAGTGCATTCAGGCCCGAAACACAATTTCGCATCTTTTTACGTCCGAAGGTTTGCGAAATGCTCCCAACCACTGCGAAACATCATTTTGGGTCTAATGCTGTAGAATGGATATTTTCGTTGCGAAACCATTTTCGTAACTTCGGTACCCCAAAACAGTGTATTCAGGCCCGAAACACAAGTTTCGCATCTTTTTACGTGCCGATGGTTTGCGAAATGCTTCTAACTACTGCAAAACATCATTTTGGCTCTAATGGATTAGAATGGATGTTTTCGTTTCAAAATCATATTCGCAACTTCGGTACCCCGAAATAGTGGATTCAGGCCCGAAACTCAATTTCGCATCTTTTTACGTGCCGAAGGTTTGCGAAATGCTCCCAACCACTGCAAAACATCATTTTGCGTCTAAAGCTGTAGAATGGATGTTTTCGTTACGAAACCATTTTCGTAACTTCGGTACCCCGAAATAGTGTATTCAGGCTCGAAACACAAGTTTCACATCTTTTTACATGCCGAAGGTTTGCGAAATGCTCCGAACTACTGCAAAACATCAATTTGGCTCAAATGGATTAGAATGGATGTTTTCGTTTCAAAACCATATTCGCAACTTCGGTACCCCGAAATAGTGCATTTAGGTTCGAAACACAAGTTTCGCATCTTTTGAAGTGCTGACGGTTTGCGAAATGGTCCCAACCACTACAAAACATCATTTTGGGTCTAATGGAGTAGAATGGATGTTTTCGTTCCAAAACCCTATTCGCAACTTCGGTACCACAAAATAGTGCATTCAGGCCCCAAACACAATTTCGCATCTTTTTACGTGCCGAAGGTTTCCGAAATCCTCCCAACCACTGCAAAACATCATTTTGGGTCTATTGGAGTAGAATGGATGTTTTCGTTGCGAAACCATATTCGCAACTTCGGTACCCCGAAATAGTGCATTCAGGCCCGAAATACAATTTCGCATCTTTTTACGTGCTGATGGTTTGCGAAATGCTCCCAACCACTGCAAAACATCATTTTGGATCTATTGGAGTAGAACGGATGTTTTCGTTGCGAAAACATATTCGCAACTTCGGTACCACGAAATAGTGCATTCAGACCCCAAACACAAGTTTCGCATCTTTTTACGTGCTGAAGGTTTGCCAAATGCTCCCAACTACTGCAAAACAGCATTTTGGCTCTAATGGATTAGAATGGATGTTTTCGTTTCAAAACCAAATTCGCAACTTCGGAACCCCGAAATAGTGCATTCAGGCCCGAAACACAATTTCGCATCTTTTTACGTGCCGAAGGTTTGCGAAATGCTCCCAACCACTGCAAAACATCATTTTGGGTCTAATGTTGTAGAATGGATGTTTTCGTTGCGAAATCATTTTTGTAACTTCGGTACCCGAAAATAGTGTATTCAGGCCCGAGACACAAGTTTCACATCTTTTTACGTGCTGATGGTTTGCGAAATGCCCCCAACTAGTGCAAAACATCATTTTGGCTCTAATGGATTAGAATGGATGTTTTCGTTGCAAAACCATATTCGCAACTTCGGTACCCCGAAATAGTGCATTCAGGCCCGAAACACAATTTCGCATCTTTTTACGTCCGAAGGTTTGCGAAATGCTCCCAACCACTGCGAAACATCATTTTGGGTCTAATGCTGTAGAATGGATATTTTCGTTGCGAAACCATTTTCGTAACTTCGGTACCCCAAAACAGTGTATTCAGGCCCGAAACACAAGTTTCGCATCTTTTTACGTGCCGATGGTTTGCGAAATGCTTCTAACTACTGCAAAACATCATTTTGGCTCTAATGGATTAGAATGGATGTTTTCGTTTCAAAATCATATTCGCAACTTCGGTACCCCGAAATAGTGGATTCAGGCCCGAAACTCAATTTCGCATCTTTTTACGTGCCGAAGGTTTGCGAAATGCTCCCAACCACTGCAAAACATCATTTTGCGTCTAAAGCTGTAGAATGGATGTTTTCGTTACGAAACCATTTTCGTAACTTCGGTACCCCGAAATAGTGTATTCAGGCTCGAAACACAAGTTTCACATCTTTTTACATGCCGAAGGTTTGCGAAATGCTCCCAACTACTGCAAAACATCAATTTGGCTCAAATGGATTAGAATGGATGTTTTCGTTTCAAAACCATATTCGCAACTTCGGTACCCCGAAATAGTGCATTTAGGTTCGAAACACAAGTTTCGCATCTTTTGAAGTGCTGACGGTTTGCGAAATGGTCCCAACCACTACAAAACATCATTTTGGGTCTAATGGAGTAGAATGGATGTTTTCGTTCCGAAACCCTATTCGCAACTTCGGTACCACAAAATAGTGCATTCAGGCCCCAAACACAATTTCGCATCTTTTTACGTGCCGAAGGTTTCCGAAATCCTCCCAACCACTGCAAAACATCATTTTGGGTCTATTGGAGTAGAATGGATGTTTTCGTTGCGAAACCATATTCGCAACTTCGGTACCCCGAAATAGTGCATTCAGGCCCGAAATACAATTTCGCATCTTTTTACGTGCTGATGGTTTGCGAAATGCTCCCAACCACTGCAAAACATCATTTTGGATCTATTGGAGTAGAATGGATGTTTTCGTTGCGAAAACATATTCGCAACTTCGGTACCACGAAATAGTGCATTCAGACCCCAAACACAAGTTTCGCATCTTTTTACGTGCTGAAGGTTTGCCAAATGCTCCCAACTACTGCAAAACAGCATTTTGGCTCTAATGGATTAGAATGGATGTTTTCGTTTCAAAACCAAATTCGCAACTTCGGAACCCCGAAATAGTGCATTCAGGCCCGAAACACAATTTCGCATCTTTTTACGTGCCGAAGGTTTGCGAAATGCTCCCAACCACTGCAAAACATCTTTTTTAGTCTAATGCTGTGGAATGGATGTTTTCATTGCGAAACCATTTTCGTAACTTCGGTACCCCGAAATAGTGTATTCAGGATCGAAACACAAGTTTCGCATCTTTTTACGTCCTGATGTTTTGCGAAATGCTTCCAACAACTGCAAAACATCATTTTGGCTCTAATGGATTAGAATGGATGTTTTCGTCTCAAAACCATATTCGCAACTTCGGTACCCCGAAATAGTGCATTCAGGCCCGAAACACAATTTCACATCTTTTTACGTGCCGAAGGTTTGCGAAATGCCCCCAACCACTGCAAAACATCATTGGGGTCTAATGTTGTAGAATGGATGTTTTCGTTGCGAAACCATTTTCGTAACTTCGGTACCCGAAAATAGTGTATTCAGGCCCGAAACACAAGTTTCATATCTTTTTACGTGCCACTGGTTTGCGAAATGCTTCCAACTACTGCAAAACATCATTTTGGCTCTAATGGATTAGAATGGATGTTTTCGTTTCAAAATCATATTCGCAGCTTCGGTACCCCGAAATAGTGCATTCAGGCCCGGAACACAATTTCACATCTTTTTACGTGCCGAAGGATTGCGAAATGCTCCCAACGACTGCAAAACATCATTTTGGGTCTAATGGAGTAGAATGGATGTTTTCGTTGCGAAACCATTTTCGTAACTTCGGTACCCCAAAATAGTGTATTCAGGCTCGAAACACAAGTTTCACATCTTTTTACATGCCGAAGGTTTGCGAAATGCTCCCAACTACTGCAAAACATCATTTTGGCTATAATGGATTAGAATGGATGTTTTCGTTTCAAAAGCATATTCGCATATTCGGTACCCCGAAATAGTAAATTCTGTACCGAAACATAATTTCGCATCTTTTTACGTGCTGAAGGATTTGTGAAATGCTCCCAACCACTGCAAATCATCATTTTGGGTCTAATGCTGTAGAATGGATGTTTTCGTTGCGAAACCATTTTCGTAACTTCGGTACGCCGAAATAGTTCATTCAGGTTCGAAACACAAGTTTCGCATCTCTTTACGTGCTGATGGTTTGCGAAATGCTCCCAACCACTACAAAACATCATTTTGGGTCTAATGGAGTAGAATGGATGTTTTCATTCCGAAACCCTATTCGCAACTTCGGTACCACGAAATAGTGCATTCAGGCCCGAAATACAATTTCGCATCTTTTTACGTGCCGAAGGTTTGCTAAATCCTCCCAACCAGTGCAAAACATCATTTTGGGTCTAATGGAGTAGAATAGATGTTTTCTTTGCGAAACTATATTCGCAACTTCGGTACCCCGAAATAGTGCATTCAGGTTCAAAACTCAAGTTTCGCATCTTTTTACGTGCCGTTGGTTTGAGAAATGCTCCCAACCACTGCAAAACATCATTTTGGGTCTAATGCTGTAGAATGGATGTTTTCGTTGCGAAACCATTTTCGTAACTTTGGTACCCCGAAATAGTGCATTCAGGATCGAAACACAAGTTTGGCATCTTTTTACGTGCCGATGGTTTGCGAAATCCTCCCAACCACTGCAAAACATCATTTTGGATCTAATGGATTAGAATGGATGTTTTCGTTTCAAAATCATATTCGCAACTTCGGTACCCCGAAATAGTGCATTCAGGCCCAAAACACAATTTCACATCTTTTTACGTGCCGAAGGTTTGCGAAATGCTCCCAACCACTGCAAAACATCATTTTGGGTCTAATGCTATAGAATGGATGTTTTCATTGCGAAACCATTTTCATAACTTCGGTACCCAAAATAGTGTATTCAGGCTCGAAACACAAGTTCCGCATCTTTTCACGTGCCGAAGGTTTGCAAAATGCTCCCAACTACTGCAAAACATCATTTTGGCTCTAATGGATTAGAATGGATGTTTTCGTTTCAAAACCATATTCGCAACTTTGGTACCTCGAAATAGTGCATTCAGGCCCGAAACACAATTTCGCATCTTTTTACGTGCCGAAGGTTTGCGAAATGCTCCCAACCATTGCAAAACATCATTTTGGGTCTAATGCTGTAGAATGGATGTTTTCATTGCGAAACCATTTACGTAACTTCGGTACCCGAAAATAGTGTATTCAGGCCCGAAACACAAGTTTCACATCTTTTTACGTGCTGATGGTTTGCGAAACCATTTTCGTAACTTCGGTACCCCGAAATAGTGTATTCAGGGTCGAAACACAAGTTTCGGATCTTTTTACGTGCCGATGGTTTGCGAAATGCTTCTAACTACAGCAAAACATCATTTTGGCTCTAATGGATTAGAATGGATGTTTTCATTTCAAAATCATATTCGCAGCTTCGGTACCCCGAAATAGTGCATTCAGGCCCGAAACACAATTTCACATCTTTTTATGTGCCGAAGGTTTGCGAAATGCTCCCAACCACTGCAAAACATCATTTTGGGTCTAATGCTGTAGAATGGATGTTTTCGTTGCAAAACCATTTTCGAAACTTCGGTACCCCAAAATAGTGTATTCAGGCTCTAAACACAAGTTTCACATCTTTTTACATGCCGAAGGTTTGCGAAATGCTCCCAACTACTGCAAAACGACATTTTGGCTCAAATGGATTAGAATGGATGTTTTCGTTTCAAAAGCATATTCGCATATTCAGTACCTCGAAATAGTGCATTCTGTACCGAAACTCAATTTCGCATCTTTTTACGTGCCGAAGGATTTGCGAAATGCTCCCAACCACTGCAAAATATCATTTTGGGTCTAATGCTGTAGAATGGATGTTTTCGTTGCGAAACCATTTTCGTAACTTCGGTACCCCGAAATAGTGTATTCAGGCTCGAAACACAAGTTTCACTTCTTTTTACGTGCCGAAGGTTTGCGAAATGCTCCCAACTACTGCAAAACATCATTTTGGCTCTAATGGATTAGAATGGATGTTTTTGTTTCAAAAGCATATTCGCATATTCGGTACCCCGAAATAGTGCATTCTGTTCCGAAACACAATTTCACATCTTTTTACGTGCCGAAGGATTGCGAAATGCTCCCAACGACTGCAAAACATCATTTTGGGTCTAATGGAGTAGAATGGATGTTTTCGTTGCGAAACCATTTTCGTAACTTCGGTACCCCAAAATAGTGTATTCAGGCCCGAAGCACAAGTTTCGCATCTTTTTACGTGCCGAAGGTTTGAGAAATGCTCCCAACCACTACAATACATCATTTTGGGTCTAATGTAGTAGAATGGATGTTTTCGTTGCCAAACCATATTCGCAACTTCGGGACCCCGAAATAGTTCATTCAGGTTCGAATCACAAGTTTCGCTTCTTTTTATGTCCTGATGGTTTGCGAAATACTCCCAACAACTACAAAACATCATTTTGGGTCTAATGGAGTAGAATGGATGTTTTCGTTCCGAAACCCTATTCGCAACTTCGGTACCACGAAATAGTGCATTCAGGCCCGAAATACAATTTCTCATCTTTTTACGTGCCGAAGGTTTGCGAAATCCTCCTAACCGGTGCAAAACATCATTTTGGGTCTAATGGAGTAGAATAGATGTTTTCGTTGCGAAACCATATTCGCAACTTCGGTACCCCGAAATAGTGCATTCAGGTTCGAAACTCAAGTTTCGCATCTTTTTACGTGCCGATGGTTTGCGAAATGCTTCCAACAACTGCAAAACATCATTTTGGGTCTAATGCTGTAGAATGGATGTTTTCATTGTGAAACCATTTTCGTAACTTTTGAAACCTGAAATAGTGCATTCAAGATCGAAACACAAGGTTTGCTCCTTTTTACGTGCTGATGGTTTGCGAAATCCTCCCAACCACTACAAAACATCATTTTGGGTCTAATGTTGTAGAATGGATGTTTTCGTTGCGAAACCATTTTCGTAACTTCGGTACCCCGAAATAGTGTATTCAGGGTCGAAACACAAGTTTCGCATCTTTTTACGTGCCGATGGTTTGCGAAATCCTCCCAACCATTGCAAAACATCATTTTGGCTCTAATGGAGTTGGATGGATGTTTTCATTGCGAAACCATATTCGCAACTTCGTTACCCCGAAATAGTGCATTCAAGTTCCAAACTCAAGTTTCGCATCTTTTTACGTGTCGATAGTTTGCGAAATGCTCCCAACCAGTGCAAAACATCATTTTGGGTCTAATGGAGTAAAATGGATGTTTTCGTTGCGAAACCATATTCGCAACTTCGGTACACCGAAATAGTGCATTCAGGTTCGAAACTCAAGTTTCGCATCTTTTTATGTGCCGATGGTTTGCGAAATGCTCCCAACCACTGCAAAACATCATTTTGGGTCTAATGCTGTAGAATGGATGTTTTCGTTGCGAAACCATTTTCGTAACTTTGGTACCCCGAAATAGTGTATTTAGGGTCGAAACACAAGTTTCGCATCTTTTTACATGCCGATGGTTTGCGAAATGCTTCCAACTACTGCAAAACATCATTTTTAACTCTAATGGATTAGAGTGGATGTTTTTGTTTCAAAACCATATTCGCAACTTCGGTACCCCGAAATAGTGCATTCAGGCCCGAAACAGAATTTCGCATCTTTTAACGTGCCGAAGGTTTGCGAAATGCTCCCAACCACTGTAAAACATCATTTTGGATCTAATTGAGTAGAATGAATGATTTCGTTGTGAAATCATTTTCGTAACTTCGGTACCTAAAAATAGTGTATTCTGGCCTGAAACACAAGTTTCGCATCTTTTTACGTGTCGAAGGTTTGAGAAATGCTCCCAACTATTGCAAAACATTATTTTGGCTCCAATGGATTAGAATGGATGTTTTCGTTTCAAAACCATATTCATAACTTCGATACCCCGAAATAGTGCATTCAGACCCGAAACACAATTTCACATCTTTTTACGTGTCGAAGGTTTGCAAAATGCTCCCAACCACTGCAAAACATCATTTTGGGTCTAATGGAGTAGAATGGATGTTTTCGTTGCGAAACCATTTTCGTAACTTCGGTACCACGAAATAGTGTATTCAGGCCCGAAACACAAGTTTCGCATCTTTTTACGTGCCGAAGGTTTGAGAAATGCTCCCAACCACTACAATACATCATTTTGGGTCTAATGGAGTAGAATGGATGTTTTCGTCGTGAAACCATATTCGCAACTTCGGTACCCTGAAATAGTTCATTCAGGTTCGAAACACAAGTTTCACATCTTTTTACATCCTGATGGTTTGCGAAATGCTCCCAACCACTACAAAACATCATTTTGGGTCTAATGGAGTAGAATGGATGTTTTCGTTGCGAAACCATATTCGTAACTTCGGTACCCCTAAATAGTGCATTCAGGTTCGAAACTCAAGTATCGCATCTTTTTACGTGCCGATTGTTTGCGAAATGCTCCCAACCACTGCAAAACATCATTTTGGGTCTAATACTGTAGAATGGATGTTTTCTTTGCGAAACCATTTTCGTAACTTCGGTACCCCGAAATAGTGTATTCAGGGTCGAAACACAAGTTTCACATCTTTTTACGTGCCGATGGTTTGCGAAATGCTTCCAACTACTGCAAAACATCATTTTGGCTCTAATGGATTAGAATGGATGTTTTAGTTTCAAAACCATATTCGCAACTTCGGTTCCCCGAAATAGTGCATTCAGGCCCGAAACACAATTTCGCATCTTTTTACGTGCCGAGGGTTTGCGAAATGCTTCCAACTACTGCAAAACATCATTTTGGGTCTAATGGAGTAGAATGGATGTTTTCGTTGTGAAACCATTTTTGTAACATCAGTACCTCGAAATAGTGTATTCAGGCCCGAAACACAAGTTTCGCATCTTTTTATGTGCCGAAGGTTTGAGAAATGCTCCCAACCACTACAATACATCATTTTGGGTCTAATGGAGTAGAATGGATGTTTTCATTGCGAAACCATATTCGCAACTTCGGTACCCCGAAATAGTTCATTCAGGTTCGAAACACAAGTTTCACATCTTTTTATGTGCTGATGGTTTGCGAAATGCTCCCAACCACTACAAAACATCATTTTGGGTCTAATAGAGTAGAATGGATGTTTTCGTTCCGAAACCATATTCGCAACTTTGGTACCACGAAGTAATCAGAACCGCATAGAGTAGCTTCTATACCGGAGGGTAACGAGCCTTGGATTCTGAAAGGACTTCACTGACGAAGTAGACCGGCCTCTGAGCAGGGTAGGCATGGCCTTCCTCCTGGTGCTCAACGACAATGGCAGTGCTGACAACATTAGTAGTCACAACAATGTAGAATAATAGCTCTTCCTTTGGCAGAGGAGCTGTGAGGATTGGAGGCTTGTATAAGAACTCCTTGAGCTGTGAGAGTGCTTCATCAGTTTCTTCTGTCCACACAAACTTCTCCTGCCGCTTGAGTAGCTTGAAGAAAGGTAGACTCCGTTCTCCAAGTCATGAGATGAAGCGATTGAGTGCCACCATACATCCAGTAAGCTTCTAGACATCATTGATAGTAGTCAGAGCTTGCATGTTGGAGATGGCAGTGATCTTCTCGGGGTTTGCTTCAATGTCGCGATGGCTGATGATGAACCTGAGTAGTTTTCCAGATGATACGCCAAAGACACACTTGTTGGGATTGAGCTTCCATTGGTACTCCTTTAGCGAAGCAAAAGTTTCCTCAAGATCCACGATGAGCGTGTCTGGATCCCTAGTCTTTACAACGACGTCATCCACGTACGCTTCCATGTTCTTGTGGAGTTGCCTCTTGAAGCACGCTTGGATAGCTCTCTGGTAAGTAGCACCAGTGTTTTTCAACCCGAATGACATTGTTGTGTAACAATAAGTGCCAAACGGGTTGATGAACACGGTCTTGTCTTGATCAGATTCCTTGATTGCAATTTGGTGATAGCCCGAGTAGCAGTCAAGGAAGCATAGCAGAGCACAGCCCACCGTGGAGTCGATGACTTGATCAATCCGCAGCAACCCGAAAGGATCCTTGGGGCAATGCTTGTTGAGATCTGTGTAGTCGACACACATTCTCCAATCATTCGAGTTCTTCTTTCTGACAAGCACAGGTTTAGCAAGCCATTGGGGTGAAATACTTCCCGGATGAAGCCAGCCGCGAGTAGTTTGGCGAGCTCTTTCTTGATAGCATCCCTGCGATCATCAGCGAAGCGACGAAGATGTTGTCTCTTGGGGGTAGCATTAGGATTGACGCTGAGTGAATGCTGAATCAACTTCCTGGGCACACCTGGCATATCAGATGGTTTCCATGCAAAGATATCACGGTTAGCCCGAAGGAAGTTGACGAGCGCGTCTTCCTATTTAGGATCAAGATGTGCACTGATCATGGTCGTCTTGCTGCAGTCACTGGTACCAAGATCCACGACTTTGAGCAGGACGTCACTAGTCGGTGCAGGCTTGTTGTTGATGTCTGTCTTCTCGAGAACCTCCAGCTCGCTCAGAGCAAGCTTTTTAGCTGCAGTGAAGACTTCCATCATAGCATTGGGGACTTGATTTGTGGAGGCAAGTTCCACGGGTTTTGTGTCACAGTCGTAGGAACACTTTAAATCCCCATGTAGTGAAAGTACTCCTTTGGGGCTCGGCATCTTGAGTACAAGGTACACATAATGTGGAATAGCCATGAATTTTGCCAGAATAGGTCTGCCGAGGATGGCGTGATAAGAAGTCTCGAAGTCAGCAACCTTAAATTTTATGTACTCGGTGCGGTAATGTGCCTTAGTCGCAAAGGTAACGGGTAGTACGATCGAACCCAAAGGAACAACTGCATTACCCGGGATGATACCATAGAACGGTGAGTTGGTCTTGGTCAGCATGTTGGTGATATCAAGGCCCATCTTCTTCAAGGTCTTGGCGAACAGGACATTGAGACCACTGCCGCCATCAATGAGAACCTTGGTAAGCCTGGAGCCTGCTACCACTGGATCTAAAATGAGAGGATATCGCCCTGGCTCAGAAAAACTAGTCCATTGATCCGCCCTTGAATAGATGATGGGGGTTTCAGACCACTTCAGGAAAGTTGGAGCTGTTGGTTCAATGGACATAATCTCCCTGAGAGCAAGTTTCTGCATGCACTTGGTTGGAATCCCACCAAAGATAACATTGACAGTGTTGGATGGGTCTTGAAACCTAGTGTCTTTGTCCGTGTTAGCCTTCTTCCCCTTGTTCTTGCGAAACCTTGGGTTTGGATGCACCGGTTCTGGTGTGTTTTTCAAGGTGCGACAAAGTTGGTAACACTGCTCTGTAGTGTGATCGCCCTCTGGATGCCATGGACATTTCTGTTTGGTCAACTTGGCCCAATGAGGATCCTCTTCATACATGGCGGTGGGTTCCATGGCTGCAACAGTATTTTCGGGCTTGCACTTGCGATTAGGATTGCTCGAGTAGTTATTACCCGTGTGATTGCCCTGTTGTTGCTTGCCACCATTGTCTCCACCAGCATTATTGTTGTTGTTGTTCTAGTTGCCGCAAAGATGCTTGAGCTGGTTCCGAGCTTTGTCTTCCTCGTCCGCCGAGTGAGTGATCATCTCCTTTAGCTTGGTGATGTTTGCTGGGCGAGCGTGACCGAAGTCTTGGAATAGCCTGTCGTCATAGAAACCATCCTGGAAGGTGTCGATGACTTCTTTCTCAGTAACATCAACAACGGTAGCTCCTTTTTCAAAGAAGCAGCGCATGTACTCGCGAAGAGTCTCGCCTTATTTTTGCTTGATCAACGCAAGGTCCATATCAGTACCATGACGGCCCAAAGAACCCACGAAGTTGCTGGTGAAGCGTTGCTTGAGTTGTCCCCAGTTGTCAATGGAGCCTTGCTTGAGAGATTCGAACCATGTGAGTGGCTCTTGCTCCAGACTAAAAGGGAAGTAGATGCACTTAGTATCATCATTGCCCCGGGTGTTAGAGATACACAAAGCATAACAGCGCAACCACTACCTTGGATCTTGCTTGCCATCGTATTTGGAAATACCATAGGGCTTGAATTTCTCCAGAAGAAACAGAGCTTGAAGGCGAGCAGAGAAAGTAGGGAAGGAGTCAGAATCGGCATCCTTTTGCTTCTCACGCTCAGCATGCCTGGCATTAATTGTTGTGCGAGCATCATAGCGAGAATTGCCCGACTTGCTGTTGACACTACCATCATCACCATTGCCCTTGTTGCTAGCTTCTGGACGTGTGCGATTAGGAGTGTGAGTGTTATGATGAGCACCCCCACTGCTGTCGTGGTGACTAGGTGTACTGGTTCCTTGATGTAGCATAGTGTAGGCTAGTTCAGCCAGCTTTGCGACTTCCGCAGCCGCCCTGTCACGAGGCATAGAACGACCAAGCAAGTTGATCGCATTGATAGCTTCCTTTGGAGTACGATATTGACGAGTAGCGGCCGCATCTAGAGCTTCTTGTAAGTTACGAGTAGGTAGAGCTTCCGCGAGTTCACGACGAAGGGTTGCACGATCAGTATTCCTCTGGCAACGTGCAGTCTTGGCCTCCACAGTTTCATCAGCAGGTGCATTAACAGAGAGTGCATCGTCAGAGACATCATCCGGAAAGCGATAATTAGCGTGGTGCCCTTGCGGAGTAGATGCATCGACAGCGAAAACTTCTCGATAAGACGAGTGAGTACCCGTACTTTCAATGAGCTCAGTATCAGTGTCATAGTCAACAAGCTTGGTGCCTTCCTGGAAGGGTAAATTGTCGAGACAAGTGATAAAGCGCTCCTGACCATCCAAGGTGAGATCAGCAGGCACATGCTCAGGTCAGTAGACGAATCTACCCTCAGGGGTCGATGCGATCACCAGTCCTTGAGCAGGGCCTGATAGTTGTTGTGCTTTAGTAGAATCCGAACCATAGTTGAACTCGAACTCAGATGAATCTGAATCGAAGTAGTCGAGGTTGACTGGGTCAGAAAGAGAAATTTTGCCGAAATTCTCGATGAAATCTTCCATCGAGGCTTGCGTAAGCGTCGAGGACTTGAGCTTCGACTCCGGAGTTGATGCCAGGAAACGCATGAACGATCTAGCGCCGTCAGCAACACAAACCCAGGAGCCGAAAACGAAGGTGTCGCCTTGTAGGAAAGTGACGATCGGCTTGATGATGACAGGAGCCATCGAGTTCGCCAGCGCATCAACAACGAGATCCCCTACCTGGTGCGCTAGTTGTCAGTGTTTTAGACACTGAGCCTACCACGGGGTACCCGAAGTAGTAGATTGTGTGGTGGGGCTCGCCGAGATTAGGAACACGATGGTGAGACACGAGGCACACAATTAGATAGGTTCAGGCCGCAATGTGCGTAATACCCTACGTCCTGTATGATGCGTGGCTCTTGATTGATTGTGTATGTTCTTGAGGGGGGTCCGTGCCTCGCCTTATATGCCACGAGAGGCAAGGTTACAAGTCGGATTAGGTACAAGAGTACTAGTCGAGTAGGACTAGGAGTAGCTTATAACAGGTAATGAGTAGCTTTCCTAATCTAGTACAAGTCCTTGTCCGTCTTGTCTTGCCTTGTGGTCCATAGTAGTCTTGCACTATGGCCCACTAGTCAAGTAGTGTAGAATATCAGGCCTTATCTGCAGGGCATGGCCCACACTCATAGTGGGCCCAGGGATGTCCGGTCGACAGCTACTATCTTGCACCGGCTCCATGTACTCAACATCGTCTTGCCCTTCTTGCCACCATGCGGCCCGCACTTGATCTCGTCGGCCACCGGGTCCCTCAAACCAAGCCTACTTGTCTCTCCACTCCTCAGAGGGCACACAGGCATGACCTTTCGTGCTTGTTTTTCACCTGCACTAACGCAAATCAAGCAACAACCTGCACCTGCAATACTAGGCCAAGAGTCAGTCCGCACCATGTTGTCAATCACTCATCACTAAGGTGCGACCATCCCTCGGTCCTCAGACCACACAGGTCCTCAATCTCCCCCTTGATGAGTGCATTGACAACACACATAGTCGCCAATAATGCTAAACAAAGAAAAAGAAAAGAAACTAACAAAGGCTCAAACAAGTGATCAAAAGCCAACAAAAGTGAAAACCGGATCACCTGAATGACAAAGTCTCGGTCCCCTAAGGCAAGGGCAACGACTCAACACAACCAAGACAAAATCCAAAGCTCACAAGGAGGAAACCACCAAAGCAAAAACTCAGACGACACAAGGAGCTCTCCCTGAACACATGCAGGCTCCCCCTGAGCAAATGCAAACTCCCCTTGAACACATGCATGCAAAAAACCACTTGCAAATGCATGACAAAGAGCAAAACTTGCTCTACACTGACTAGGCCGGTCAGACCGCCTGGCCGGTCACATTACATGCAGGGGCGGCCAGAGTGCCCTATGTGACTATCCTGTGAAAGCATGCTTCGATAATTGTCGAACCAGTTTGAAAACCTTCAAAACATGCCTAGATGCATTTTTCATGCACAAACTTCTCTCCCTTGTTGATAATGCATGAATCAAGGCAAAATTCAGAAAAATTCTACTAGGAACTTCTCAAATAGACAATGAGCACCACAAAATGCAACAAGTGAGATAATGAGCAAGCATGACATTTCATAGTTTCATAAAAGCATAGCCATCAAGATAGTAAAGCTATATAGGCACATGACAAGGCTAGGATCATTTTTGAGCAATTTTGCGAAAAAATTCCCTCTCATGAGCAAAAACCTAAACATGAGCAAAACATGCTAAAGTGAACTAGATCACACAAACATCCTGCTAGGTCACATATTCTCATCAAAAGATCATTGCAAACACCCACAAGGCATCTCATGTCATGTCAAAGCCACCGAGTCATGTGTCTATTTCTTAAAATGAGACTTCTCATGGTAGACAACATGCAACGGTTTAGCACCCAAATTAAATTTCTTAAAGCATTCATGACATGGATCAAATGAGAGGATAAATTTCTTGCATTGGCATTTCATTTTCAGATTTGCATAAATGGTAAAAATAAGCTTATGCTCCCCCACAAGGTAATCACAAGGGCTAAACATTCATAATGATATATGGGTATTTGACCCCAACAGAAAAGAACAAGCCATCCAAGCACAAATTAAGCATGACAAAAGGCCACTAAAGCATATCAAGATCATGCAAAAGCTCATGCTCACAAGAGAGGGCCTATACTAGCACATTCCAAAAATAGCCATCTCAACATGCATATATAGCAAAACTATGAAGAGCATGGCTATCCATCACCAATCCATATCAAACATGCTCAAAAGCTCACACATGGCATATCATGGTCGTCAATGTAAATAGGAGAAGCTCATCCTACCAAAATGCGTATGATACAAATGCAAACATGTCTATGATACAAAGATGCCTATACATCATGATACAAATGCAATGCAATGCACAAAGTAGATATGATACATAGCTACAAAGGAGCTCCCACCACCAACTCAAGAAAACAAACACACCCCCAGCTCACCCCACAAGCGGATGAAAGTGGCTTGGTCAAGTGGTTTGGTGAAAATATCGACTAGTTGGTTCTGGGTGGGCACATGGATCAAAGCAATCTTTTCCTTCTCCACATTGTCTCTAAGGAAATGGTACCTCACTTCAATGTGCTTGGTTTTGGAGTGGAGAACGGGGTTTTTGGCTACACTTATGGCATTGATGTTGTCACAAAAGAGTGGGACATGGGTACACTCCTCACCAAATTTGCTCATAGTGTAGGTGATCCATAAGAGCTGGGAGCAACAACTGCCTGCAGCTACATACTCGGCTTCTATAGTGGATTGGGCTACACTAGATTACATGCAGGATGACCAAGACACCAAAGGTATACTTGCGATCCTGACACCCAGCAAAATCCGCATAAGCAAACTCAGGAGTGTAGTTCAAGTACCTGAAAATCCGCTTGACTGCCTGCCAGTGTGAAGTCCTCGGTGATCTCTGAAAACGAGCGCACAGACACACACTTAACTGTATGTCTGGCCTCATCGCCGTCAAGTAGAGGAGGGAGCCGATCTTACTCCTGTACTCCATCTGGTCCACGGGTTCACCGTCCTCATCCGCATCCAAGGCAATAGTCGTATTCATCAGTGCAGCCATCAGCTTGGACTCATCCATCTTGAATTTATTGACGATGTCCTTGGTGTACTTCGCTTGATGCACAAATGTCATCCTTGCATTGCTTGATCTAAAGACCGAGGAAGAACTAAAACTCTCCCATCATCGACATCTCAAACTCCCTGCTCATATGATTTGCAAATCTTGTAACCAAAGAGTAAGACGAGCCGCCAAAGATAATATCATCCACATACACCTGCACGATCAGGATGTCATCACCCTACTTGAGGAGAAAGAGAGTTTGATCGACCTTCCGTATCACAAACCCCTTGGTAAACAGGAACCCTCCCAACCTACCATACCACGCCCTTAGTGCTTGTTTTAGGCCATAGAGAGATTTTCTGAGTTTGTACACTCGGTGGGGAAAATTGTCACTCTCAAAACCCGGGGGTTGCCTCACATACACTTCTTCCTCTAGAAACCCATTGAAGAAGGCACTCTTCACATCCATTTGGTACAATTTGAACCCTTTAGCAACGACAAATGCTAGAAGAATTCGAATTACTTCCAAACGGGCCACCAGAGCAAAGGTTTGCTCATAATCTATCTCCTCCTTCTGGCTAAACCCCTGAGCCACCAACCTCGCCTTGTTTCTCACCACTTCTCCATTCTCTTCCTCTTTGTTTTTCCACACCCATTTGGTACTTATAGGTTTGCAGCTCTGTCGTGGATCTACCAACTCCCACACCTAGTTCCTCTCAAAGTTCTCAAGCTCCTCATGCATAGCGTTCACCCAGTTCGAATCAGATAGTGTGTGTCCCATATCCTTGGGCTCGAAAGATGCAACAAATGCAGAATGAGAAAAATGAGAGTACTTCTGTGACCTGGACCGTGTAGTGCATTCATTGAGATCACCTATGATCCTCGAGGGTGGATGATCCACCTGTACACGCCGGGGAGCCTCATGCCTGGAAACAACCTCCCCCTCTGCAGCAGCTTCCACTCGAACTCCACCAGTCATCGTAGGAGTAGGGGACGGCCCATCCTCGATCGTTGTCGTCATAGTGGAAGTAGTAGGTACACGGTCAGCTGCGGGAACACCACCACCATCTTCATCATCTCCTTCTTCTTGCACCTTCTGTTCAAATATCTCCTCGCCAAATTCATCATCTCCTACACATTCAAAGACCGAAGAGCTACGTGGCTATGTCTCGTCGAAAGTAACTTTGCATGTCTCCACGATGCGGTTAGTTTCAAGATTGAGCACACGATATGCTAGAGAATGAGTAGCATAACCAAAGAAAATACAATCGACAGACCTAGCCTCAAACTTATCCAACTTCCTGCCCTTCTTTGGAATGAAACACTTGCAGCCAAAAATGTGAAAATGACTCACCTTTGGAGTGCGACCATGCATCAGTTCATAGCACATTTTTTTCTTGAAATCCCGAAGGAAGATCCAGTTGGACACATAGCATGCGGTGTTCACCACCTCATCCCAATACTTTCTAGGAGTCCTATGCTCATCGAGCATCAAGTAGCCATCTCACAAAGTGTTTGATTCTTCCTTTTCATAACACCATTCTGAGGAGGGGTGTACAGAGTCGAAAACTGGTGTTCAAGACCAAGATCACCACAAAAGGTCTCGAAATGAGAGTTCCTAAATTATGTGCCATTGTCACTGCATATAGCTCTAATGGCATCACGATGTCTCTCGTTCTTCAACCTCAAGATCAGGTCTCGAACAAAACCAAACATCTCACCCTTATCCTCCAAGAAGAACACCCAGGCATAGCGAGAGTAATCGTCCACAACAAGGACAAACCACTTTCCATCCACCGAGCGAACGCGAGCTGGACCAACCAAATCCATATGCAACAGCTCCCCAGGACGATCAGTCATGACAGCAATCAAGGGTGGATGGAAAGTGGCTACCATCTCGCCATGCCTATAAGGCGCACAAACCAAATCCTTCTCGAAACGCAACCTAGGCAATCCTCGAACAAGATTGAGACCACTCAAGTGGGAAAGAAAATCAAAGATCAAGTGTCCCAACCACCTATGCCATCTCCACAACTCTCCTAAGGGACCAGCCACCAAACACCGAGCAGTACCAAAAGACTGAGAAAAATCAGCACAAAAGATCTATCCCTTCGGCACAATCGTACAAACAAGATCACCTCGAGAGTCAAGAATCTGAGAAGCACCCAACTTAAACCGAACCTCAAAGCCCTCGTCAAGCAACTTAGAAACCGAAAGCAAATTAAAACCAAGCAACTTGACGAGTGTGACACGCTTCAAAGTCACCTTGTCACTTACCCTCACTTCACCTTCTCAAAGCACACGTCCTCGTCCATTATACCTGAAAGTGATGTACACCTTTGACACCACCAGGGTGAGGCTGGAGAACCACCCCTGATCTCTGGTCATATGTCATTAACAACCGGAGTCGATCAGCCAAATGTTCTCCATGCCTCCCGCTTGCAAATCAAAACCGAGAACGAGAGTGAGCAAACAACTCAACACTGGGGTTAGCACAAAAAGAATCAAACCAGTGTCAAGCCATCTGCTCAAAAGTAGGGTTAGCAACATCACAACTATCATGTCCACCAAAGCTACGACTACCACGCTGAACCACCTCACGTCTTGCTGGAGGAGTACGATCATCACGAAAGGGAAAGCGTGGCCCGTAGCCCCTCTGAGACTCAAAGCTGCGACGGTCTCTCCCATCCTCATATCGACGACGAGGTGGAGAACGTCCAGCAAAAACACCACGACCAGACTCAACACATCTACCACCTATACTATGACCGAAGAAACCTGATGAGGATATCACGAGTACATCTACACCAACAGCACTTTCTCCTACTCCAGCGCCAGCAGCACCTTCTTGAGCGCCACCTTCTGGGCCAATTACTTGGGTCCATGCAATAGAGTTGAACTTCATCTTGATGCTGAAGAATGAAGGCCCAGAAGACTAAAGGCTGGCCCAACAGGAGGCCTTTTGTGTTGGCGCCTAGGGCTAGCCCAATAGGGTGCCTAGGGCTGCGCCCCTACACCCTCGACGCTAGGGGTAGCGCCCTCCTTCTAGCCGCGCCTCCCCTAGGGGCTGCACCCCCTTTTCCCTTTATTAGTCGGAGTCCTGTTTCATTTAGAACTCGAGTTTTGTTTTACATCTAGCTTTAGCTACACCAGAACATGCACAAATATGTACTGTCCTCTGTGATTCAAAACTCCACCTTCGAGTGATATTAAGACTGCTCGCCTCAGATTCTTGTGCGTTCTTCGATTGCGTATAGGAATCGATCTTCGTGATCAGGCTGATCTTGCGCTGACAAGGTTGGTAGCCATCGGGAGTTGGTTCAGCGATTGCATTGGCGCTTCGAGTCTCATTCGTCGTAGTCGGATCGTGAGGGTCGCCTCCCACTAGATCGAAGTTATCTCCACTCACCGAAAGATCAGGCACTCCGCCTCTATCAAGTGGTATCAGCTTTCTAGGCTGATCAGTGAGTTTTATCGAGTGTTTTTCCCTTCCTACAGTCCACAAAACCAAACACAATTTATTTTCAGGTTAGATCCTTGTCCCAGCAACCGTTTAGCCTCGCACATTCTTTCAATAAGTGTCTTTGTTGAATTTGTGTGCTTACTCGTTCCATTCTTGCTGGTTACTTTGTGTTCTACCTCTTGTTTTCCTTTACTCTCTAACCCTAGCCGCCATCACCATCTTCCTGCCGCCACCACCACACGCGTTTTTTCCCTCGTGCTGCGCATGCGTCCCGGTCATAGCCGCACACTTCCCCCCGCGATCACCTCTCCCTGCTTGGTTGGCAAGTAAAAAAGGAAAGAAAAAAGGAAAGAAAAATGGAAAGTCAAAAAAAGAAAGAAACAAAAAAAAGAAGTCCAACCAGGAGAAGGCACCTTTCGGCTCGGTGGAAATCCACCGTGCGCCGGCCTCCTGCTGCCGCGAGACGCCTCGTCCTTACACCCTGGCTCGCGATCCCTAGGGCAAACCGCGCCCTACCCTCCCCTGGCCGTGAGTTTCCCTTCCACCACGCCGTGCCAGCTCTCCGTATCTGTATCTCTCTTTCTGGTACCATACTCTGAGGTTAGCCTTGCTCTAGAGAGAGAGAGAGAGTGTGTGTGTGTGTGTCGGAAATTGTTGTTTGAGATCCTCTGTGTTGATATTATCGGTTTAGAGGACTCCTCAAAAAAAAAGCAAAAAAAACAGCAATTTGCGGCGCCCTCTCCACCTCCCTTGCTGTCCTTTCGTTTTCACTTGTTGCCAGCAGCGCTTGTTTCGTGTTTAGCACTATAATTCAACTTTGCATTATTTTTTGATTGTGCTAATCCTTAACTTGAGTGCAACCTACCTAATGCGGACACCACGAGTACATCTACACCAGCAGCACCTCAGGCACCTTCAGATGATCCACCACTTCAGGCGCCTCCAAGTTGATCGGTGAGTTTATCGAGTGTTTTTCCCCTTCCTACAGTCCACAAAAACCAAACAAAAATTTACTTTTAGGTTAGATCCTTGTCCCAGCAACCGTTTAGCCTTGCACATTCTTTCAATAAGTGTCTTTATTGAATTTGTGTGCTTACTCGTTCCATTGTTGCTGGTTACTTTGTGTTCTACCTTTTGTTTTCCTTTTCTCTCTAACCCTAGCCGCCATCACCATCTTCCTGCCGCCGCCACCACACGCGTTTTTTTCCTCGCGTCGCGCATGCGTCCCGGTCACAGCCGCGTGCTTCCACCCGCGATCGCCTCTCCCTGTTGGTTGGAAAGTTAAAAAAAAGGAAAGAAAAAAAAGAAAAGTCAAAAAAAGGAAAGTCAAAAAAAGAAAGAAACAAAAAAAAGTCCAACCAGGAGAAGGCACCTTTCGGTTCGGTGGAAATCCACCGCGTGCCGGCCTCCCCCTGCCGCGAGACGCCTCGCCCCAATGGCTCGCGATCCCTAGGGCACACCGCGCCCTACCCTCCCCTGGCCGCGAGTTCCCCCTCCACCACGCCGTGCCAGCTCTCCATATCCGTATCTCTCTTTCTGGTACCATACTCTGAGGTTAGCCATACATTAGAGAGAGTGAGCAAATAACTCAACACTGGGGTTAGCACAAAAAGAATCAAACCAATGTCAAGCCATCTGCTCAAAAGTAGGGTTAGCAACATCATACCTATCATGTCCACCAAAGCTACGACCACCACGCTGAACCACCTCACATCTCGCTGGAGGAGTACGATCACCACGAAAGGAAAGCGTGGCCCGTAGCCCCTCTGAGACACAAAGCTGCGATGGTCTCTCCCATCCTCATATCGACGACGAGGTGGAGAACGTCCAGCAAACACACCACGACTAGGCTCAACACATCTACCACCTATACTACGACCGAAGAAACCTGATGAGGACATCACGAGTACATCTACACCAACAACACTTTCTCCTACTCCAGCGCCGGCAGCACCTTCTTCAGCGCCACCTTCTGGGCCAATTACTCAGGTCCGTGCAAGAGAGTTGAACTTCGTCTTGATGCTGAAGAATGAAGGCCAAGAAGACTGAAGGCTGGCCCAACAGGAGGCCTTGTGTGTTGGCGCCTAGGACTAGCCCAAGAGGGTGCCTACGGCTGCGCCCCTACCCCCTCGGCGCTAGGGGTAGCGCCCCCTCTTCTGGCCGTGCCTACCCTAGGGGCTGCACCCCCTTTTCCCTTTATTAGTCGGAGTCCTGTTTCATTTAGAACTCAAGTTTTGTTTTACATCTAGCTATAGCTACACCAGAACATGCACAAATATGTGATGTCCTCTGTGATTCAGAACTCCACCTTCGAGTGATATTAGGACTGCTCGCCTCAGATTCTTCTGCGTTCTTCGATTGCGTACAGGAATCGATCTTCGTGATCAGGCTGATCTTGCGCCGACAAGGTTGGTAGCCATCGGGAGTTGGTTCAGCGATTGCATTGGCGCTTCGAGTCTCACTCGTCGTAGTCGGATCGTGAGGGTCGCCTCCCACTAGATCGAAGTTATCTCCACTCACCAAAAGATCAGGCACTCCGCCTCTATCAAGTGGTATCAGCTTTCCAGGTTGATCAGTGAGTTTTATCGAGTGTTTTTCCCTTCCTACAGTCCACAAAAATCAAACACAATTTATTTTCAGGTTAGATCCTTGTCTCAGCAACCATTTAGCCTCGCACATTCTTTCAATAAGTGTCTTTGTTGAATTTGTGTGCTTACTCGTTCCATTCTTGCTGGTTACTTTGTGTTCTACCTTTTGTTTTCCTTTTCTCTCTAACCCTAGCCGCCATCACCATCTTCCTGCCGCCGCCACCACACGCGTTTTTTCCCTCGCGCCGCTCACACATCCCGGTCACAGCCGCACGCTTCCCCCCGCGATCACCTCTCCCTGCTTGGTTGGCAAGTAAAAAAGAAAAGAAAAAAGGAAAGTCAAAAAAAGAAAGAAACAAAAAAAAGAAGTCCAACCAGGAGAAGGCACCTTTCAGTTCGGTGGAAATCCACCGTGCGCCGGCCTCCCGCTGCCGCGAGACGCCTCGTCCTTACACCCTGGCTCGCGATCCCTAGGGCACACCGCGCCCTACCCTCCCCTAGCTGATGAGGACATCTTCCTCCACTATTACCCGTTGGCAAAGACGCAACATAAATGAGCCATGTGGCCCAGTTGTAGTCGGGCGGCGACCGTGTGAGCCTCATTATCCCACCTTGCTTAGCTTGGGAGGAGGAAGCCACCTTAAAGGGGAGAGTCACCCTTCTCCTAACGGACTAATCTTTTGGGGCGATTGGGCCTTTCCCTGAGGGGGGCGACGAATGATGGTGCTAAGGTTTGCATCAAAATTCGGGTGTCGAGGCCAAACTGCATAATCGGTGCATCGGGCTTACCATAAATCCAATCCCACCTGTGCCGGACTTATCATTTGGTATCAGAGCTGGGCCCATGTTAAGAAGGGGAGAATGATGAGGACATCTTCCTCCACTATTACCGATTGGCAAAGATGTAACATAAATGGGCCATGTGGCCCAGTTGTAGTCGGGCAGCGACCGTGTGAGCCTCATTATCCCACCTTGCTTAACTTGGGAGGAGGAAGCCACCTTAAGGGGAGAGCCACCCTTCCCCTAACGGACTAATCTTTTGGGGCGATTGGGCCTTTCCCTGAGGGGTGCGACGAATGATGGTGCTAAGGTTTGCATCGAAATTCGAGTGCCGAGGCCAAACTGCGTAATCGGTGCATCGGGCTTACCATAAATCCAATCCCACTTGGGCCGGACTTATCACTGGCTGCGAGTTCCCCCTCAACCACGCCGTGCTAGCTCTCCATATCTGTATCTCTCTTTCTGGTACCATACTCTGAGGTTAGCCTTAATCTAGAGAGAGAGAGAGTGTGTGTGTGTGTCGCAAATTGTTGTTTGAGATCCTCTGTGTTCATATTATCGGTTTCGAGGACTCCTAAAAAAAACAAAAGCAAAAAAACAGCAATTTGCTGCGCCCTCTCCACCTTCCTTGTTGTCCTTTCGTTTTCACTTGTTGCCGGCAGCGCTTGTTTCGTGTTTAGCACTATAATTCAACTTTGCATTATTGTTTGATTGTGCTAATCCTTGACTTGAGTGCAGCCTACCTGATGCGGACACCACGAGTACATCTACACCAGCAGCACCTCAGGCGCCATCAGATGATCCTCCACTTCAGGCGCCTCCAGTTGAGCCAATTACTCAGGCCCGTGCAAGAGAATTAAACTACATCATGCTGTAAGAACAAAGGCCTAGAAGCATAGAGGAAGGCCCAAGAGGGGTCCAGGATGGGGCGCCTAGGGATGACCGCCGCACTCCCTCTCTTGTCGCGCGCCCCCTCTCCTCCCTCCATTGTTTGGGGCTGCGTCCCCTTATTTAGTCAGAGTCCCTTTTGTTTACAACTCAAGTTTTGTTTTACATCTAGCTTTAGCTACACCAGACCATGCACAAATACGTGCTGTCCTCAATGATTCAGAACTCCACCTTCAAGTGATATTAAGATTGCTCGCCTCAGATTCTTGTTCGTTCTTTGATTGCGTACAGGAATTGATCTTCGTGATCAGGCTGATCTTGCGCCAGCAAGGTTGGTAACCATCGGGAGTTGGTTCAGCGATTGCATTGGCGCTTCGAGTCTCGCTCATCATAGTAGGATCGTGAGGGTCTGAAGGACCGATTAGGCGAACCAGAGAGGGGGGGAGTGAATGGGAGCCGATAAAAATTCTTCTCGAAGGAGATGAGAACTCCAACAAGACAAACACGGCTTCCAAAACACGTCTCCGACTCAACTACCCAAGTTGGTCAAGACCACGCAGCCACTGAAGTGCTACTGGTCCTAGGAACCAACAACCACCTACACCTACTCGAGAACGCATCGGAAAAACCAACTCGAGCAGCTACTGGGCTACACCGGTCAGGCTGGTGAGCAGCACCGGTCAGACCGGTCCCTGCTGGCAAAATCTGAGAACTTCCACAGAAGGCCTCTACACCGGTCAGGCCGGTGTAGCTCGCCGGTCAGACCGGTCCAAGCCAGGAAATCCCAAATCCACCAAACTGACCTACCGAGCTCCAAACAGGACCAAACTCGAAACAGCAGCAACACGGGACAACAACGAACTCACCCAGACGTTCACCCGTGGCAAAACCCACAGAGCCTCTGCACCGGTCAGACCGGTGAGCAGCACCGGTCAGACCGGTCAGGCTGGGCCGCTCGGGGATGAACAGCACCCGCGGGTCAACTCCCCCAAATCCAACTCCCGATCTCCCGAATCGCTCCACGGATTTGTGTAAGACTTTGGGGATAGTAGGAACACCTTATGGGCACTCCATTGCCAAGATTTGATCCACCAAAACTTGCTAAATCAAGAGGAATCGAAGAAATCCTACCAAGAACGCCTGTAACCCTAGAGCCACAAAAACCCCAAAATCGAGCCCCTTTGCTCACGGATTTGGGAGGGGAATCAAAGGGAAAAGAACCACGAAGGGTTCATGCATACATCCCCCACCAAATCCCAAAGAGAAAGGCCTCGAAATCGCTCCAAGAAAATCGTCAAGAAAGGGCTCCGAAAATCACCAAAAAGGAGAAACGGGAAAGACACATCCAAGCCTTGAGGAACCACGCTGAATCATCTATACATACCAAAGAGGTTCATACAAGGTCTAGCTTGCCGCCCGATCATCCTTCCCTCTCACGAGATCTCACCATGAAGCTCTCAAGCTAGTCCTAAGAAAATCCTAAGGAAAATAGGAAGGAAAATAGGAAAACCAAATGAGCTAGGGTTCCAAGAGATGGCTGCCATCCTCTCACCCCTTGGGTTATTACGAGGCAACCGAAAGACTAAAATACCCTTACTAGCTAACTAGGGATACATGCCCCTCAAGGGCGATATCGGAAATCTTTGTCTTCGCACCATCGGACGGATGCCCAGCGACCGCAAACTTGCTTAGCCTCGACGCAAGCCTTGCGATCCCGACGCATGTCCTCCGCTTCGAAGATTCCGGACTGCGTCGTCGCACACCGGTCAGACCGGTGCTCCTCACCGGTCAGACCGGTACCCACCGGTCAGACCGGTCTGGAGCTGCTGCACCTCCGTCTTCGGTTCTTCGGTCTTGCCTTTGTGGATCAACCAAGGAACCCAGTGGTTTTCTGGTGAACCACCGGAAACCCCGCGAACTCGGTGTAGCCTCCGCCAATCACCACTCATGACTCGGCTCCCACGTAGTCCCGGCTCGACCTTGGTTTTGAGGCTCAACCAAGAAACCGTCCATGACTTCATCTTGCCATTCTTGCCACCATGCGGCCCGCACTTGACCCCGCTGGCCACCGGGGCCCTCGAACCAAGCCTACTTGTCTTCTCCACACCTGGAGGCCTCACCGGCAATGACCTTTCGCGCTTGTTCTTCACCTGCACCAACACCAGTCAAGCCGCAACCTGCACCTGCAATACTTAGCCAAGAATCAGTCCACACCACGTTGTCAATCACTCATCACACCAGGAAGTGACCATCCACCGGTCCTCGAACCACACATGGCTCTCAATCTCCCCCTTGATGAGTGCATTGACAACACACACGTTTTGGTAACCACGAGAAAAGGAAAAGAAAAGAAACGACTAAAAGAAACTCCAACAAGCGATCAAAAACCAAAGAGAGGCAAAGAGCAAGATCACTTGAAGAAGACAAGTCTCGGACTCCTTAGGCAAGGGCAATGGCTCGACACATCCGAGACAAAACCATGCTCAAGCAAAGAGCACAAGCCAACAATCCAAAGCTCGAAAACCACAAAGAGCTCCTCCTGCACACATGCAAACTCCCCCTGAACCAATGCAACTCCCCCTGGACGAATGCATGCAAACCACCACGCAAAACAGAGCAGCTGCTTCAGCTTTGCTCTGGACCGGTCAGACCGGTCAACCACACCGGTCAGACCGGTGTGCTAGATCGCCCAGCACCTGAACCTCACACCGGTCAGACCGGTGTACCTCACTGGTCAGGCCGATGACCACCTGGGAAAAACTGGGAACTACACGAGCTCAAAACTAGCTCGAAACCACTTGGAAACCTTCTAAAAGCATGCAGCAAGCCAAAACATGCTCAAACTTCTCCCCCTAGTTGACAATGCATGAATCAAGCCAAGAAAAACAAAAAATGCAACCTAGAGCTTCTCAAATAGACAAAATTCAACAAAGGATGCTACACATGTCCAAATGAGCAAGTTAGATACTCTATAGCTTCGTAATGACATCAACTTCATGATCACCAAGTTTCACAACCATTGGACGAAGCTAAGATAGAATTGAGCAATTTTGCGAAAAAACACCCTCTCATGAGCAATGTCCTAAACATGAGCAAAACATGTCAAAATGGTAAAGCCACACAAACTTCATACTAGGACAACCATTCTAAGCATAAGACCATCATAAACACCCACAAGCACCTCATGTCATGTCAAAGCCACCGAGCCATGTGCCTACTTCTAGATATGAGACTTCTCATTGGTAGGCATCATGCAACGGTTTAGCACCCAAAGCAAATTAAAATTAGCACATATGACATGAGAGCATATTTTCCAAGCAATTTACATTTCATTTTCAGCTTTGAAATTGGTACATGAAATGTCTTTGCGACAAAAAGGAACTTATGCCCCTCCACAAGATCAAACATGGGGGCTAAACATTCATGATGGCAAATGAGCCTTTGGCCCCATATGATCAAAATAAGCTATCCAACCACAAATTAAGCATAGCCAAGCCACAAAAACATGTCAAGATCATATAAAGGCATTTACTCACAAGAGAGCATACATATGAGATTTTTCAAAAACATAGCCATCAACCATAGATATAAACCAAGATTATCAAGACCTAAGCCAAACTAACCATAGCTTTCCAAACTAGCTCACAAAGACATATATATCATTCCATGGTGAACAATGTATATAGGAGAAGCCTTTCCTAAACAATGCATATGATACAAAATGCATGCAACCTAAGATACAAAGATGCCTATACATCATGTTACATATGCCATGCCAAATGCAAGAAATGCACAAAGGAAAGATATACATATGCTACAAAGGAGCTCCCACACACCAACTCAAGAAATCAAACACACACCAAGCTCCCCCCGCAAGCGAGTGAAAGTTGCTTGATCTAGGGGTTTGGTGAAAATATCGGCTAGCTGGTCATGTGTGGGTACATGGATCAAGGCGATTTTTCCTTTCTCTACGTTGTCTCTCAGAAAATGATACCTCGCTTCTATGTGCTTGGTTTTGGAATGGAGCACTAGGTTCTTTGCAACGCTTATGGCACTGGTGCTATCACATTGAAGTGGAACATGGGTATACTCCTCACCAAAGTCACTCATAGTATATGTGATCCATAGGAGCTGAGAGCAACAACTAGCTGCAGCCACATACTCTGCCTCGGTAGTGGATTGAGCAACACTCGACTGTTTGCGAGAAGACCAAGACACCAAAGAAGAACCTAAGAACTGGCAAGTCCCAGAAGTGGACTTCCTATCCAACCGACACCCAGCAAAATCCGCGTCCGAAAATCCATGAAGAGCCAAAGAAGAAGACGCGGAGTACCAAAGGCCAAAGTCGGGAGTATGTCGCAAATACCTGAATATGCGCTTGACTGCTTGCCGATGCGAAGTCCTTAGAGACGCTTGAAAATGAGCGCACAGACATACCGAGAATTGGATGTCCGGCCTCGTCACCGTCAAGTAGAGGAGTGACCCGATCATACTCCGGTACTCCTTCTGGTCCACGTGTTCACCTTCCTCGTCCGCATCAAGAGTTGTAGTCGTACTCATAGGCGTCGCCATGGCCTTGGAATCCTCCATCTTGAACTTCCTCACAATGTCCTTGGTGTACTTAGCTTGGTGCACAAATGTTCCTTTCTTTGATTGCTTGATTTGTAGCCCGAGGAAGAACTGCAACTCGCCCATCATGCTCATCTCAAATTCCCTACTCATGTCTTCTGCAAACCTTGCAACAAGAGAGTTAGACGAGCCACCAAAGACAATATCATCCACGTATACCTGCACAATCAGGATATCTCTGCCCTGCCTGAGCAGAAACAAGGTCTGATCGACCTTCCCCATCTCAAACCCTCTCTCAAACAGGAACCCCCTCAGCCTACCATACCAAGCTCTAGGCGCCTGCTTCAACCCATACAGCGCCTTCCTCAACTTGTACACCCGGTGGGGGTACTTCTCACTCTCAAACCCCGGTGGTTGCCTCACAAACACCTCTTCCTCCAACACACCGTTCAGGAAAGCACTCTTCACATCCATCTGGTACAACTTGAACCCTTTAGCCACGGAAAAGGCTAGAAGGATCCTGATCGCCTCCAAACGAGCTACAGGAGCGAAAGTCTCCTCGTAGTCGATCCCCTCTTTCTGACTGTACCCCTGAGCAACAAGTCTCGACTTGTTCCTCACCACTTCTCCTTTCTCTCCCTCTTTATTTTTCCACACCCATTTTGTCCCAATCGGCTTACTCCCTGGAGGAGGGTCAACCAACACCCAAACTTGGTTCCTCTCAAAATTCTCCAACTCCTCATGCATCGAATTAACCCAATTATGATCAGATAGCGCGTGTCCAATGTCCTTGGGCTCAAAGGTGGCAACAAAAGCAGCATGAGCGAAATGAGAATTGTTCCGAACCCTCGACCGTGTAGTACATTCATTCATGTCGCCGATGATTCTCGAGCTGGGTGATCCACTTGCACTCACCGGGGAGGTTCTCGCCTTGATGCTACCTCCCCCTCAACAGCAGCTTCGCCTTGATCTGGGTTTGTCATTGTAGGTGTGGGAGAGGGCCCGTTCACGATCGTCGTCAAAGTAGTAGGTACATGTTCAGCTGCGGGCACCACACCTCCATCTTCATCATCTCCATGTTCATGCTCCTCCTCCTGAAAGATCTCCTCGCCAAGTTCGTCGTCACTTGCACACTCAAAAACAAGCTGACTACATGGCTGTGTCTCGTCGAAGGTTACCTCGCAAGTCTCCACGATTTGGTTAGTTTCAAGATTGAGCACACGAAATGCTCTAGAATGAGATGCATAACCAAAGAAAATACCATCGACAGACCTAGCCTCGAACTTGTCCAACTTCTTCCCTTTCTTCAGAATGTAGCATTTACAACCAAAGACATGGAAGTGACTCACCTTAGGTGTGCGACCGTGCATCAACTCGTAACAGGTTTTCTTCTTATGAACCCTGAGGTAGATCCTGTTCGACACATAGCACGCGGTATTGACCGCCTCAGCCCAGAACCTTCTCGGAGTCCTATGCTCGTCGAGCATCGTCCAAGCCATCTCGCACAAGGTCCTATTTTTCCTTTCCACAACGCCATTCTGGGGAGGCGTATACGGACTCGAAAACTGGTGTTCAAGACCCAAGTCATGGCAAAAGGTTTCGAAGCGAGAGTTTTTGAATTCCGAGCCATTGTCACTGTGGATTGCTCGTATGGCATCTCCGTGCCTCTCGTTTCTTAACCTCAAGACAAGATCTCGAACAAAACCAAACGTCTCCCCTTTCTCCTCAAGAAAGAACACCCACGCATACCGAGAGTAGTCGTCCACCACAACAAGGACATACCACTTCCCACCCGCAGATCGCACACAAGCTGGGCCAACAAGGTCCATATGGAGCAGCTCGCATGGACGATCAGTCATCACATCAGTGAGAGGCGGGTGAGAAGAGGCTACCATCTTGGCATGCCTACATGGCGCACAAACCAACTCTTTCTCAAACCTCAACCGTGGCAATCCTCGGACCAAATTGAGTTTACTCAAGCGAGACAAAAGGTCAAAGCTCAAGTGACCCAACTTCCTATGCCACTTCCACAACTCACTCGAAGAACCAGCCAAAAAGCAACGCTCCACACCAGAAGACTGAGAGAAATCAGCTCGGAACACTTGACCCTCGGGAACGACCATGCAAACAAGGTCCCCTCGAGAATCTAAAATCCGAGAACCACCAGGCCGAAACAACACCTCAAAGCCCTCATCCAACAACTGGGACACAGAAAGCAAATTGAACCCCAGCGATTGAACAAGAGCAACACGCCTGAGAGTGACCTTGTCACTTACCTTGATCTCACCTTCTGATAGCACACGCCCTCGCCCATTGTCCCCAAAGGTGATGTATGTCTTGGACACCATCGGGACGAGACTTGAGAACCACCCCTTGTCTCCGGTCATATGCCTCGAGCAACCGGAGTCAATCAACCAAACGTTCCTCAAGTCTCCCACCTGAAATTCTAAAGCGAGCACGTGAGTGAACAAACGACTCAGCACTGGGGTTAGTACCAAAAGAGTAAAACCAGTGCCGAGTCATTTGCTCTAAAGTGGGGTTAGCACACACCAAATCACCACGCCTATCAAAGCTACCACCACGAACACCACCACGGTAACCACTACGAGGGAACCAACCCTCTCTAGCTGGAGGAGGACGAAAGCCACGAAAGGAAAACCGTGGATAGTTCCTCCTCTCCATCTCAAAGCTGCGACTCCTCCCACCCCCGTATTGAGCACGAGGTGGAGAACACCTAGCAAACTGACCACCTACAAACTTTCCAGACCAACCACCAGAACCACGACCACCAGAACCAAATCGAGCATCCTCATGAGCACGAAAACCAACTCGCTGTCTGCCCAGACCTGCACCGGTCTGACCGGTGCAGTGCACCGGTCTGACCGGTGTAGCTCGGCCAGCAGCACCACCTGCTGCCTTCCGGTCTCCCCAAGCCGGAACCGTCCTCACAATCACCTTGGCCCTGGGCATCTGCATACGAGGCTCAGGTACACCATTAGAAGGGTGGTACCTATCCTTGTTAGCCCACTCTTTAGCCATTCTCTCCTCACGCTTCCTCTTGAAGCAAAACTCATCCTTGTGACCATCTCTCCCACAATACCCACAATGGAACTTCATGGGCTGTGGCTTAGACTTAGGCTTGGGTTGGGGCTGCCCACTCAGTTTCTCACCCTTCTTCTCTCCTTCCTCGCCTCCCTTTGGGCTCACAAACTTCACCGGTTTCTGGAAATCATTTGTTGGGTGAGGGAATATGGGTGGATCTGGAGTAGTGTCAAGTTTGTTTCTGAGATGGTTAGGCTTGGGCTCAAACTTGTTCTTGTATCTGTTTGGTGGTGGGATAGGAATCTCTCCAACTCTCTCAACTCCCTCACCACTATTCTCTCCAAGCTTGTCAGCCCCAAGTGCCTGACCATCATAGCGTTTGAAAGCCGCTATCATGATACCAAGCTGAGGCTCCTGACCCGACAACCAGCTCATACATTTCCTCAGCTCATCATTCTCATCCTGCAAGCAATCAACATAATGTGCAAGCTCCAAATTCTTAACCGCATGCAATTCACAAGTAGAGCAAGAAGTGGGAATAGGCTCTTTCAACTTAGCCTCAAGCGAAACAGTGTAAGCATGCATCTCATCAATCTTTCCATGCAAAACCGAGCAAGAAGTGCAAGCACCTAGCAAAGCAGGTCTAGACTTAAGCTCAGCCACCTCAACCCTAAGCATATCTAGTTCATCACAAGTAGAAGCATGCTTATCCTTAAGAGCAGTAAGATCAGCTAGGTACACAGAGTAATCACAGCAATCAATCTCATCAGAAACCACAGGAGAAGCCTTAAGCGAATCAATCTCAAGCTTAGCATCTAGGTTCTGGGTTTCTAGCTCAGCCACACGGTTCCTAGCATCTTCTAGTGAGGCCCTAAGCTCTTTCCTCATCTTCTTGGCCTCTCTAAGCATGTGATCACGATTATCAAGCAAGTCAACCAACTCATCATTCTCCTTGCGCAAAGAGGAGAGCTCATCACATACCTCGTCCTCGGAGTCGGAGTCCGAGTCACTCTGGTGACTCTTCTTGCTGCCGGAGCTACGAGCCATGCCGCAGAAGCCATCTCCCGCGAAGCAGCTCAACCCGCTTAAGTTCCTGGATGACTTCTTGTTCTTGCGCCGATCACCTTCATCTTCACTACTACTCGAGCTCGAGGAAGAGTAGGCGGAGCTGGAGTCGACGTCGCTCGCTCCGACCATCGCTCGGGCCTTCCTGCCGCGGCCGTCCTTCTTCCTCGACCATCGCTCGTCCTTGTGCTTGTTCTTGTGCTTGTGATCGCGCCTCGATCGGTACTTGCCGTCCTTGCTCGACCGGTGCCTGTAGCCGTCCTTGTAGCCGTCCTTGTTCTCCGTCTTCTCCGGGCAGTCGGCGACGAAGTGTCCTGGCTTGCCGCACTGAAAGCACGTCCGTGCTGTCCTCCTCGTGTTCACCCGATTCTCGTGCAGCCTCTCGAACCGCCTGGTCAGCAACGCCAGCTCGTCCTCTCCAAGCACGTCGAACTCCTCGTCTGGCAAAGACATCAAAGAAGACAGAGAGTACATCCTAGAGAATGCATTAGCGTTAGACTTAGCTCCTTTGCCACCAACGAGAGCGAGACTATGAGAATCAGTCGGGCTCTCGATCTTGGCTGTCATACCACGGTCCAACTCAGCCGACTTGAGCTTCGAGAACAGCTCGTTCACCGTCAAGGTGTCATACTTCTCAGACTCAACAAAAGCCTCAAACTTCCCGTCCCATATGGTACGATCCAACGAGTGCAAGAGCTTCACGGCTCTATCATGATCATCATATGGGAGCACGGTCACATTGGCTCTCATGTTGTTCACAACGACCGTAAACCGCTGGAAAAGGGCATCGACGGACTCGCCGGGGAGATGAGTGAAGTTCTCGTACTCTCTCCGGTAAGTCGCGTACATCCGAGCCTGAACCTGAGCATTCCCAGCATGAGCATCCTTCAACTGCTCCCAAATCCTACAAGCTAAGTCCTATGTCTGAACCCGATCGAATTCGGGCTGACACAGAGCACGAAACAAGTAGTCGACAGCCTTGTTGTTGGCTTCGAACATATCCCTCGATCCTGGAGCAAGGAAGTTCATCGGATGAACATAAGATGTGTTCACCGTAACATCCCAAAGGATCTGACCCTTTCCGCGGAGGAACGCTGCCATCCGCCTCTGCCACATCGGGTAGTTCTTCACATCGAAGTGCGGAGGACCCGAACCCCGTTCCTGGTACGCCATCTTTGGATCTTAGACTGGTAAGAGTCAATGGAGACCCGAACCTGCTCTGATACCAATTGAAGGAGCGATTAGGCGAACCAGAGAGGGGGGGAGTGAATGGGAGCCGATAAAAATTCTTCTCGAAGGAGATGAGAACTCCAACAAGACGAACACGGCTTCCAAAACACATCTCCGACTCAACTACCCAAGTTGGTCAAGACCACGCAGCCACTAAACTGCTACTGGTCCTAGGAACCAACAACCACCTACACCTACTCGAAAACGCAGCGGAAAAACCAACTCGAGCAGCTACTGGGCTACACCGGTCAGGCCGGTGAGCAGCACCGGTCAGACCGGTTCTTGCTGGCAAAATCTGAGAACTTCCACAGAAGGCCTCTACACCGGACAGGCCGGTGTAGCTCGCCGGTCAGACCGGTCCAAGCCAAGAAATCCCAAATCCACCAAACTGACCTACCGAGCTCCAAACAGGACCAAACTCGAAACAGCAGCAACACTGGACAACAACGAACTCACCCAGACGTTCACCCGAGGAAAAACCCACAGAGCCTCTGCACCGGTCAGACCGGTGAGTAGCACCGGTCAGACCGGTCAGGCTGGGCCGCTCGGGGATGAACAGCACCCACGGGTCAACTCCCCCAAATCCAACTCCCGATCTCCCGAATCGCTCCACGGATTTGTGCAAGACTTTGGGGATAGTAGGAACACCTTATGGGCACTCCATAGCCAAGATTTGGTCCACCAAAACTTGCTAAATCAAGAGGAATCGAAGAAATCCCACCAAGAACACCTCTAACCCTAGAGCCACGAAAACCCCAAAATCGAGCCCCTTTGCTCACGGATTTGGGAGGGGAATCAAAGGGAAAAGAACCACGAAGGGTTCATGCATTCATCCCCCACCAAATCCTAAAGAGAAAGGCCTCGAAATCGCTCCAAGAAAATCGTCAAGAAAGGGCTCCGAAAATCACCAAAAAGGAGAAACGGGAAAGACACATCCAAGCCTTGAGGAACCATGCCGAATCATCTATACATTACAAAGAGGTTCATACAAGGTCTAGCTTGCCGCCCGATCATCCTTCCCTCTCACAAGATCTCACCATGAAGCTCTCAAGCTAGTCCCAAGAAAATCCTAAGGAAAATAGGAAGGAAAATAGGAAAACCAAATGAGCTAGGGTTCCAAGAGATGGCTGCCATCCTCTCACCCCTTGGATTATATGGAGGCAACCGAAAGACTAAAATACCCTTACTAGCTAACTAGGGATACATGCCCCTCAAGGGCGAAATCGGAAATCTTTGTCTTCGCACCATCGGATGGATGCCCAGTGACCGCAAACTTGCTTAGCCTCGACGCAAGCCTTGCGATCCTGACGCGTGTCCTCCGCTTCGAAGATTTCGGACTGCGTCGTCGCACACCGGTCAGACCGGTACCCACCGGTCAGACCGGTCTGGAGCTGCTGCACCTCCGTCTTCGGTTCTTCGGTCTTGCCTTTGTGGATCAACCAAGGAACCCAGTGGTTTTCTGGTGAACCACCGGAAACCCCGCGAACTCGGTGTAGCCTCCGCCAATCACCACTCATGACTCGGCTCCCACGTAGTCCCGGCTCGACCTTGGTTTTGAGGCTCAACCAAGAAACCGTCCATGACTTCATCTTGCCATTCTTGCCACCATACGACCCGCACTTGACCCCACTGGCCACCGGGTCCCTCGAACCAAGCCTACTTGTCTTCTCCACACCTGGAGGTCTCACCGGCAACGACCTTTTGCGCTTGTTCTTCACCTGCACCAACACCAGTCAAGCCGCAACCTGCACCTGCAATACTTAGCCAAGAATCAGTCCACACCACGTTGTCAATCACTCATCACACCAGGAAGCGACCATCCACCGGTCCTCGAACCACACATGGCTCTCAGGGTCGCCTCCCACCAGATCGAAGTTATCTCCACTCACCGAATGATCGGGCACTCCGCCTCTATCACTACCCAGAACTCCACATATTTCTATGATGAGCAGTTTTTGTTTCTCCAGGCAATTGCTCCTCCAATCTTTCGCGAGTTCCACCGATTGGTTGCAGGTCGCCCCTGGGGGTGTGGTAAGAACGGATAAGAATTTGATAATAGCACTAGTGTGAGCACCTTGTGAGCTATCCCACCCCTGTTTTCGTTGTTGTTTTGTTTTTGTGTTTGCGCTAACAATGGCAGATGACGGCACCGCGGGAGATTATCCACTGCAAGACATGCGAGCACAAGTTAAAGAACTAGCCGTAGACATTCGGACGATACATGAACGGCTGGACTCAATGATCACTTCATCGACCGACCGTTTCGATCAGCTCGACCTCGCACAGACGGCCACCAAGACCACACTCGACGCTCTCGTGGCCCGACTTGATGCAATGCACACACTGATCATAGATTTGCAGAAGGATTATGGTGGTGATTCAGAGCAGGACGCCAGAGACAGTCGCGGTCGTGCCCGCCGTGTACCACGCCACCCCGGTAATGATTCTTTTTCTAAGATTAAATTTAAAATCACACCTTTTAATGGAAAATATGATCCTGCTGCATATCTTGATTGGGAGTTAGAGGTTGAACAAAAATTTTCATGCATGATATTGCTACAAATTCTCAAGTTAAAGCTGCTATTAGTGAATTTACTGATTTTGCTTTAATTTGTTGGCATGAGTATAAAATTAAACATCCCACTGCCATTCCGACCACTTGGGATCAATTGAAAACTGCTATGCACCATAGATTTGTGCCTTCGTATTATGCTCATGATTTGCTTAATAAGATGCAGCGTTTTTAGCAAGGTTCTCAATCTGTTGAGGACTATTACCAGGAGCTACAAAAAGGTATGATTCGTTGTGGGATATTGGAGAACAACGATGCTGCTATGGCACATTTTCGTGGTGCCTTAAACCACGAAATCTAGGACATACTTGATTATAAGGAATATCATGATATGACTCAATTATTTGAATTTGCTTGCAAAGCTGAACGTGAAGTGCAGGGACGACGCTTGAAGATATATTCTAACCCTTTTGCAGGAAGAAACTCGACATCCACTCCAGCATCTGCCTCCCCTGCGCCATCTGGGTCGACCACTACACTGCGCGAGAAGACGGCCAAACCAGCAGGCGCTGTACCACCCACTGGCGCCGCCCCTTCCCCAGGTCGTACACGGGATATTTAGTGTCATCGCTGCAGAGGATTTGGCCACGTGTTTCGAGACTGCGCGAACAAGTGCGCTTTGCTCATTCGTGACGATGGTGAGTACTCTTCCGCTAGTGATTCTGAAGAAATTGAACATGCATTGCTTGCCACTGACCATGCAGTTAAGGAGGAGGTACATGTAACCCCGGGTGACTCCGATAGGTATGAAAGTCTTGTTGCGTAGCGTATTCTTAGTGCACAAGTCGCCCCGCCCGAGAAGAATCAGCGACACACTTTGTTCCATACAAAGGGAGTTGTGCAGGAGCGGTCGATTCGCATCATCATCGACAGTGGTAGCTGCAACAATCTAGCGAGTACCATACTGGTAGAAAAATTGTTGTTACCCACTCGTAAGCATCCGAACCCATATCACATTCAATGCCTTAATGGTGGAGGTAGAATAAAAATCACATGTTCCGTGCGTGTTCCTTTCTCCATGGGTGCCTATTTTGATTTTGTTGATTGTGATGTTGTTCCCATGGAAGCATGCTCTTTATTACTTGGTCGACCTTGGCAATATGATATTGATAGCTTACATCATGGTCGCTCAAATCATTATTCTTTCATGTTTAAGGGTCAGAAAATAATCATACATCCAATGACACCTGAACAAATTGTTAAAGATGATCTTGCTCGAGCTGCTAAAACTGCTAAACAACTTGATCTGTCGCCCCCTGTTAATGCTAAAATCAAGTTGAATGCTCCTGTTTTACTTGCTACACGTGCTGATTTTGCTGATCTATGTGCTGCTCGTTTGCCATGCTATGCACTTGTATTCTCTAGTATGCTCATTTCACTTGATGATGCACCATCTTTGGATATTCTCCCTGCTGTTGCTAACATTTTGCAGGAGTACACTGATGTCTTTCCCAAAGATTTGCCATCGGGCCTTCCTCCGCTTCGCGGCATTGAGCACCAGATCGACCTCATCCCAGGCACCCAGCTTCCAAACCGCGCACCGTACCATACCAATCCGGATGAGACAAAGGAGATTCAGCGCCAGGTGCAGGCGTTGCTTGATAAGGGTTACATTCGTGAGTCTCTTAGCCCTTGCTCTGTTCCCGTGTTACTTGTTCCAAAGAAAGATGGGTAATGCCATCTGTGTGTAGATTGTCGTGCTATTAATAACATCACCATTCGTTATCAATACCCTATACCTCGCCTTGATGATATGCTAGATGAGCTTAGTGGTGCCATCATTTTCAATAAAATTGATTTACGTAGTGGGTACCATCAGATTCGAATGAAATTGGGTGACGAATGGAAAACCGCTTTTAAAACGAAATTTGGCTTATATGAATGGTTGGTTATGCCGTTTGGATTGACTAATGCTCCCAGCACTTTTATGTGATTGATGAATGAAGTTCTGAGGCCTTTCATAGGATTGTTTGTGGTTGTCTATTTTGATGATATCTTTATTTACAGCAAATCTATGGAAGACCATTTGGAACATTTGAGTGATGTTTTTGATGCGTTGCGTGCTCTCACTTATTTGCTAACATGGATAAATGTATCTTTTGCACACAACGTGTCTCATTTCTTGGTTATGTTGTTGCTCCACAGGGCATTAAGGTGGATAGCAGCAAGATTGCTGCCATTCAGGAGTGGCCTACACCGACGACGGTCACACAGATTAGGAGCTTTATTGGACTTGCAGGTTTCTACCGCAGGTTTGTTCGTGATTTTAGGTCCATTGCAGCGCCTCTACTTGAGCTTACAAAGAAAGATGTACTATTCGCTTGGAGTGATTCGTAGGAGGTAGCTTCAGTACTTTGAAAGATAAGTTAACCCATGCTCCCCTTTTGCAATTGCCTGATTTTGATAAAGTGTTTGAGCTTGAATGCGATGCTAGTGGTATTGGGCTAGGTGCTGTTTTGCTACAAGAAGGAAAACCAGTTACTTATTTTAGTGAGAAATTAAGTGGTGCTAGTCTGAAATATTTCTACTTATGATAAGGAGCTTTACGCTTTAGTGCGCACTTTACATACATGGCAGCACTATCTTTGGCATCGTGAGTTCATAATACATTCTGATCATGAGGCTTTAAAACATATTCGTACCCAAACAAATCTGAACCGTCGTCATGCTAAATAGGTAGAATTCATTGAGTCCTTTCCTTACATTATTAAACACAAGAACGGGAAGGAGAATGTTATTATTGATGCTTTGTCTCGTCGGTATACCATGCTGTCACAGTTAGATTTTAAAATCTTTGGCTTGCAAACTGTGAAGGATCAATATGTAGACGATGCTGATTTTAAAGATGCTTTCGCCCGTTGTATTAATGGCAAACCATGGGGCAAATTTCACATACAGGACGGGTTCTTGTTTCGTGCTAACAAGCTGTGTGTTCCAGCTAGCTCGGTTCGTCTTTAGCTGTTACAGGAAGCGCATGGAGGCAGTCTCATGGGGCACTTTGGCATCTACAAGACGCATGAGGTGCTAGCTGCCCACTTCTTTTGGCCCCGGATGCGCGTTGATGTTGAGCGCCTTGTTGCACGCTGCACTACTTGTCAGAAAGCTAAGTCACGATTGAACAACCATGGTTTTATATGCCTTTGCATGTTCCTACTTCCCCTTGGCTTGATATTTCTATGGACTTTGTTTTGGGATTGCCTAGAACTAAGAAGGCGAGGGACATCATCGATTCTCCAAAATGGCTCATTTCATACCTTGTCATAAGACTGATGATGCTAGCAATGTTGCTGAATTGTTCTTTAGAGAGATTATTCGTTTGTATGGTATTCCAAATACAATAGTCTCTGATCGTGATGCTAAATTTCTCAGTCATTTTTGGAGATCTTTGTGGAATAAATTGGGAACTAAATTACTGTTCAGCACAACTTGTCACCCTCAGACTGATGGACAGACTGAGGTGGTTAATAGAGCTTTGTCAACCAAGCTTAGGGTTATTTTAGATCAAAATTTGAGACGTTGGGAGGATTGCTTGCCTCATGTTGAGTTTGCTTATAATCATGCAACGCATTCTTATACAAAGATGTGCCCTTTTTAGATTGTGTATGGTTACATTCCTTGAGCACCTATTGATTTGTTTCCACTAGATGCTGAAGACGCCCCACACATAGATGTTGTTGCACATGATGAACAAATGATTAACCTGCATGAACAAACTCAACACAACATTGTTGCTGCTAATGCTAAGTATCAGGTTGCTGGTAGTAAAGGTCGTAAACTTGTTACTTTTGAACCTGGTGATATGGTTTGGTTGCATTTGAGAAAGGATCATTTTCCTAATTTGCGCCGTTCTAAATTGATGCCTCGTGCTGTTGGTCCTTTTAAAGTGCTAACCAAGATTAATGATAATGCTTATATCCTTGACCTGCCTACGGAGTTTGGTGTTTCCACTAGTTTTAATGTTGCAGATTTGAAACCGTATGCAGGCGAAGATGAGGAGTTACCGTCGAGGACGACTTCAGTTCAAGAAGGGGAGGATGATGAGGACATCACGAGTAAATCTACACCAGTAGCACTTTCTCCTACTCCAACGCCGGCAGCACCTTCTTCAACGCCACCTTCTGGGCCAATTACTCGGGCCTGTGCAAGAGAGTTGAACTTCATCTTGATGCTGAAGAATGAAGGCCCAGAAGACTGAAGGCTGGCCCAACAAGAGGCCTTGTGTGTGGGCGCCTAAGACTGGCCCAAGAGGGCGCCTAGGGCTGTGCCCCCACACCCTCGACGCTAGGGGTGGCGCCCCCCTTCTGGCCGCGCCTCCCCTAGGGCTGCGCCCCCTTTTCCCTTTATTAGTCAGAATCCTGTTTCATTTAGAACTCGAGTTTTGTTTTACATCTAACTTTAGGTACACCAGAACATGCACAAATATGTGTTGTCCTCTGTGATTTAGAACTCCACCTTCGAGTGATATTAAGATTGCTCGCCTCAGATTCTTGTTCGTTCTTCGATTGCGTACAGGAATCAATCTTCGTGATCAGGCTGGTCTTGCGCCGGCAAGGTTGGTAAGCATCGGGAGTTGGTTCAGCGATTGCATTGGCACTTCGAGTCTCGCTTGTTGTAGTCGAATCGTGAGGGTCGCCTCCCACCAGATCGAAGTTATCTCCACTCACCGAAAGATCAGGCAATCCGCCTCTATCAAAACCGAACTGATCAGCACCACGATCACATAAACCAAAACCTCCAGCTTCCAGCTGGGACGCGGTCTGACCCCCCTAGGCAGCACCACACGAACCACTTCGAGTAGGAACTTCTCTCGCTCCCCAACTCAGAATTGTACGAACCACAACCTCACACCTAAGTAGTGGCATATGAGGCTCAGGTACACCATGAGAGGGGTGGTACCTGTCCTTGTTTGCCCACTCCTTCTCCAACCTCTCATCTCTTCTTCTCCTATGGCAAAACTCCTCCTTGTGACCATCCCTCCTACAATACTCACAATGGAAGTGAACTGGTTTTGCTTGGGCTGTGGCTTCTCAATTGTTTTCTCTCCCGGCTTCTCTCCAAACACATTCCCCAAGTTGCTCACAAAGCTCACAGGTTTTTGGAAGTTGTTCATCTTGGGAGGAAACACTAGTGGATCTGGAGTTGTGTCAAGCTTGTTTCATAGGTGATTTGGCTTGGGTGTAAACTGGTTCTTCGGTGTAGTTTGTGGTGGAATAGGAATGACCCCAATTTTCTCTCCTCCCCCACCACTACTCTCACCAACCTTCTCAGAACCTAAAGCTTGAACATCAAAGTGCTTAAATGCTGCCATCATCACACTCAATTGTGGTTCATGACCCGACAACCAACCCATCATCTTACGCAACTCATCATTTTCATCCTACAATTGATCAACATAGTACGCAAGCTCTAGGGTTTTCACAGCATGAACTTCACAGATAGAACAAGCAGTGGCAATAGGAGATTTCAAAGCAGCCTCAAGAGAAACAATACGAGCACAAGAATCATCTAGCTTAGCGTGCAACACAGGACATGAAGTGCAAGCTCATAGCAAAGCAGGTCTAGATTTCAACTCATCAAGCTCAGCCCTAACCACATCTAGTTCCGCAATCTTTGAGGCATGCTTCTCCTTAAGCACAGTCAAATCAGCCAAGAAAACATTGCAATCATCACAATCAACACCATCCGTCACAACAGGAGTAGACTTAAGAGCATTGATTTCAAGCCCTAAGCCCTAAATCCTAAATTAGACTGAAGATCAGCCACCTTTTCCCTAGCTTCTTCTAGCGATGCCCTAAGCTCTTTCCTAAGCTTCTTAGCCTCTCTAAGCATGCTATCATGATTATCAATCAAAGCAACTAGCTCCTCAATCTCTTGACGCAAGGAAGAGATCTATCACATACCTCATCCTCGAAATCTGAGTCCAAGTCATCCTTCTCGCCCATCTTGCTGCCGGAGCTGTGAGCCATGCCACAGAATCCGTCCTCTTGCACGAAGCAGCTCAGGCTGTTGAAGTTCTTGCACACATGGTTCTCCCTCTTGCGCTTGTTGTCGTCGTTGTCGCTATTGCTAGAACTCGATGAGGTGTAGTCGGAGCTGGTGTCCACGTCACTCGTACCGACCATTGCTCGAGCCTTCTTCTTGTCATAGCCGCCACCCTTCTTGGATCTTCGCTCATCCTTGTCCTTGTACTTGTGCTTATGCTCACACCTCGAGCGGTGCTTGTTCTCGATCCTTGGGCGGTGCTTGTACTCGTTCTTGGGCTTGATCTCCTACGAGCACTCGGTGATGAAGTGTCCCTGCTTGCCGCATCTGTAGCACATTCGTGTGACCCTCCTCGTGTTCACGTTTTTCTCATGCAGCCACTCAAACCTCCTGGTCAGCAGCGCCAGCTCGTCCTCTCCAAGCTCGTCAAACTCCTCATCTGGCAAGCACATAAGAGAAGACAAAGAGTACATCCTAGAGGATGGGTTAGCGTTAGTCCTTGATCCAGTTTCGGAGACTAGAGCGATACTATGGGAATCAATCAAGCTCTCAGCCTTGGCTCTCAAGCCACGATCCACCTTTGACGACTTGAGCTTCGAGAATAGCTCATCCACGATCAAAGTCTCATACACACCCGACTCCATAATAGCCTCGACCTTGGCGCTCCACACAGATCGATCAAGTGAGTGTAAGAGCTTGATAGCCCTATCATGGTCCGTGTATGGGAGCAAGGCCACATTGGCTCTCATGTTGTTCACAATACAGGTGAAGTGCTGGATCATCATGTCAATCGACTCACCGGGGAGATGAGTGATGTTCTCGTACTCTCTCCGTAGTCTGAATGCGGTCACAATCAAGAACATGGTGAGTGGCAAACAACCAACCCTACACCCAACTGTTCCCAACATGGGCAATCTTCAACTTTTCCCAAATCTGACAAACCAACTCCTCTCCAAACACCTTATCAAACTCAGATACACAAAGAGCACGAAACAAGTAATCAACCGCCTTGTTGTAGGCGTCAAACATGTCTCGAGATCCTGATGCAAAGAAGTTAGCGGGGTGAACATAGGAGGTGTCCTCCATCACGTTCCAAAGCAACTGTCCCTTGCCACGAAGGAACATGGCCATACACCTCTGCCACATCTGGTAGTTCTTCCCATCAAAGTGCAGAGGACCCGATCCCTATCCTGGTATGCCATCTTTAGATCTTAGACTGGTTAGAATTATGAAGATCCAAACCAGCTCTGATACCAATCAAAGGACCGGATTGGCAACCAGAGAGGGGGAGTGAATGGGAGCTGATAAAAATTCTTCTCACACGGAGCAAGAACTCGGCCTACGATTCCAAATCACTTCCAAGGCCTCAAACACCTTGCTTGCAAAATCCACGTAGTCACTGGAGTACTACTGGACCTAGGAACAAGCCAACCACCGAATGGAGCGCACACACAAACAACAGTGGAAGAAAATGCTCGAACCGAAGAACTCTCTGCCTGGGGCGGTTAGACCGCATGCCAGGGGCGGTCTGACCACCTCCCTGGCTGAACCAAAAACTCAACGAGCCGAAGCACACGACTCCAAACTGATCCAAGATTTCACCTGGAGAATCCCTTAATCAAGGAAAACTTGCTCTCAGAAGAAATCCCTGGAAAACCAAACTGTCCTCAGCGAAATCCCAAGGCGGTCAATCCGCCTCCCCCACAAGGTTAGACCACCTCCCCCCAAAAAACTAAGCGCGGGTCAACCCTCAACTTCTCATCGATCGAAATCCCGATTTACCCCACGGATTGTAGCGAAACTTTGAGGATAGATGAGTTACCTCTGGGACAACCTCTCCACCAAAGGATATCCACCGAGACACTCTCAATCAAAGGGAATCGTGAATATTAGGCCACTAGGTCATGAACTCGGGCAACAACGAAAACCACTAAAATCAAAGGGCTTCCCACGAGTTTGGAGGGGCAAGATGACAAAGAAAAGAGGCACAAGGTCCTCATGTGTGACACCCACAAAGAATCCTGCAAAGAAACACCTCCATCACCTCCCTATAAAATTCCCAAGAAAATGCCTCCGAAAATCACAAAATGAAAAGCCACCGAAATCTCAAGCAAATCACAAAGAGGCACAAGGATGAACTCCAAATCTTGCATACATACCGAGGAAAGATTCTTTACAAAGAGGCTAGCCACCTCCCTTCATCCTACCCTCTTCCAGATTTCCAACAAGCTCTAGCTAGCCTATGGAAACTAAGAGAAGGGGAAAACCAAAGGGCAAATGAGCTAGGATTCCAAGAGTTGGCTGCCATCTCCCACTCCAAAGAGTTTATATGGGCGGCGCTGAATGACTAAACTACCCCTACTACATAATAGTAAGATACACGACCATAGAGGGTAGTTTGGGTATCCTTGTTGAATCTCCATCGGACGAATGTGCATCAACCGTAGCCCACTTCATCTCCACGCAAGCCTTGCGATCATGCCACGTGTCCTCCGCTTCGAAGCTTCCTGACGTACCACGGCCCATGTGATCACACCGGCCGGGATGGCCGTCCAAGTCTCATCGCATCTTCGGTCTTGGCATTGAGCCTCAGCCAAGGAACCTAGTAGTTTTCTGGTCACACCACTGCAAACCCCGCGGACTTGGTGCGACCTCCACGCCAATCCCACTCATGACTTGGCCGCCACGGTTGTCCCGGCTCGGTGTTGGTTTTGTGGTCAAACCATCAAACCCCGCGTGCAAGCTTCAGTTGTTAGCTACTACCTTGCACCGGGTCCATGTACTTGACGTCGTCTTGCTCTTCTTGCCACCATGCGGCTCGCACTTGATCCCGTCGACCACTGGGTCCCTCGAACCAAGCCTACCTGTCTCTCCACTCCTCGAAGGCCACACAGGCATAGACCTTTCATGCTTGTTCTTTACCCGCACCAACGCAAATCAAGCCGCAACATGCACCTGCAATACTAGGCTAAGAGTCAGTCCACACCACGTTGTTAATCACTCATCACTAAGGAGCGACCATCCCTCGGTCCTCGGACCACACAGGTGCTCAAGGGAGAGGGCGCTGTGCGAGAATGAGGTTTGTTGTTGGTTGCAAGAGTGGGATATTTATGGGGAGAGGAACCCATTCAGCCATTATTGACAAAATGTCCCTCGAAAAGATTACTTTTTTCTATAATGTCGGAAATATTACTTGAGAAAGAGGACAAGTCCGTTTGGCAGAATGTTAACAGGCCGGAAGAAATGTTGTACACCCTCCGTCCCAACATAATCGTATACTGTACTCCGTATCTCATTTTTTGAGGAGTCAAAATGTGCACTTATTCGTCCCAAATTAAGAGCATACCTTAATTTTTGAGGTGTGAAAAATAAGCACTTGTTTGACTGCCTGGTTTATTAACTGTAGAAGGTCCTTTTAGCAGTACATTAATATACCGGAGCTTTGTAACCCCTTCCACTCACTCGTCATTAGCTTTCTTGGAGCTGTAACTCTTGCATTGTTCTTTCGCTATCCAGTTAATGATGCCTCATCCCTGGGCAAATCTTATTCCAGACGTTGTTGTCAGCATCGCCAATAAGATCAGTGATGCAAGACATTTCATTATGTTCAAAGCAGTCTGCAAGGGTTGGAACTGCACTCATTCAGGTGAAGCACGCCCGTTTGACCCTTGGATTCAGAAATCTGAATTTATCAGTGAATCTGGAGTAGTGACATTCGCATCCATCACGGATCTTCGGATTTTTGAGGCTTCCTTTCCTGCATTGGTTGTGATGCAGACACCACGAGTACATCTACACTAGCAGCACCTCAAGCGCCTCTAGATGATCCACCACTTCAGGCGCCACCAGTTGGGCCAATTACTCGGACCCGTGCGAGAGAATTAAACTACATCATGCTGCTAAAGAACGAAGGTCCAGAAGCATAGAGGAAGGCCCAAGAGGGGTCCAGGATGGGGTGCCTAGGGTTGGCCGCCGCCCCCCTCCTGTCGCGCGCCCCCTCTCCTCCCTCCGTTGTTTGGGGCTGCGTCCCCTTATTTAGTCAGAGTCCCTCTGTGATTCAGAACTCCACCTTCGAGTGATATTAAGATTGCTCGCCTCAGATTCTTGTTCGTTCTTCAATTGCGTACAGGAATCTATCTTCGTGATCAGGCTGATCTTGCGCCAGCAAGGTTGGTAACCATCGGGAGGTTGTTCAGCGATTGCATTGGTGCTTCGAGTCTCACTCGTTGTAGTCAGATCATGAGGGTCGCCCCCACCAGATCGAAGTTATCTTCCACTCACCAAAAGATCGGGCACTCCGCCTCTATCAAGTGGTATCAGTTTTTTAGGTTGCTCGGTGAGTTTATCTAGTGTTTTTATTTCCTACAGTCCACAAAAACCAAACAAAATTTTGTTTTTAGGTTCTATCCTTGTCCCAGCAACCATTTTAGCCTCGCACCTTCATTCAATAACTTGCTTTGTTGAGTTTGCGTGCTTTATCCATTCAATTATTGCTAGTTACTTGTGATTCTATCATTCGTTTCTTGTTTTTCTTCTAACCCTAGTTTCGCCGCTGCTCATCTACCACCACGCCAAAACCCTCTACGCCGAACCACCCCCCATCCACCTTGTGCGAACGCCCCCCCCATCACGCCCCCCTGTGCAGAACTGGGACACGCCGCGCCCCCTTCCGCGTTTCTCCCTCCCTGTGTTGGAAAGTCCAAAAAAAGGAAAAGTTATCAAGAAAAAGGAAAGAAAAAAAGGAAAGAAACAAAAAAAGGGAAGGGATCCAAACAGGGAGAAGGAGTCCAATCCGGCTCGGAGCAGTTCCACGCACGCCGTGTTTCCCCGGGTCGCAAGGCGCCTTTCCCCCTCGCACCGCGTCCTACCCTCTCGCAGTCTCCCCCCACGCCGTGCCAGCTACTCTTTCTCTCTTTCTAGGTACCATATTCTGAGTTTGGTCTTACTCTAGAGAGAGAGAGTGTGTGTGCTGTGATTTGCTGTTGGAGATCCTCTGTGTTCATATTATTAGTTTTGAGGACTCCTGCAAAAAAACAGCAAATTGCTGCACCCTCCACCTTCCTTGCTGTCCTTTCGATTTCACTTGTTGGCAGCAGCGTTTGATCGTGTTTAGCACTCTTATTCAACTTTGAATTATTGTTTGATTGTGCTAATCTTTCAATTGAGTGCAGCCTTCCCAGAACTCCACATATTTCTACGATGAGCAGATTTTGTTTCTCCAGGCAATCGCTACTCCAATCTTTCGCGAGTTCCACCGGTTAGTTGCAGGTCACCCCTGTGTGCGTGGTAAGAACGGATAAGAATTTGATAACAGCACTAGTGTGAGAGTCTTTGTGAGCTGTCCCACCCCTATTTTTGTCATCGTTTTGTTTTTGTGTTTGCGCTAACCATGGCAGAAGACGGCGCTGCCGGGGATGATCCGCTGCAAGACACGCGAGCACAAGTTGAAGGACTAGCCGCAGACATTCGGACGATACATGAACGGCTGGACTCAACGATCACTACGTCGACTGACCGTTTCGATCAGCTCGACCTCGCCCAGACGGCCACCAAGACCACACTCGACGCTCTCGTGGCCCGACTCGATGCCATGCACACAACGATCACAGAGTTGCAGAAGGACTATGGCAGTGATTCAGAGCAGGATGCTGGAGACAGTTGCGGTCGTGCCAGCCGTGTGCCACGCCGCCCCGGTAATGATTCTTTTTCTAAGATTAAATTTAAAATCCCACCTTTTAATGGTAAATATGATCCTGCTGCATATCTTGATTGGGAGTTAAAGGTTGAACAAAAATTTTCATGCCATGATATTGCTGCAAATTCTCAAGTTAAAGCTGCTATTAGTGAATTTACTGATTTTGCTTTAATTTGGTGGCATGAGTATAAAATTAAACATCCCACTGCCATTCCGACCACGTGGGATCAATTGAAAACTGCTATGCACTATAGATTTGTGCCTTCATATTATGCTCGTGATTTGCTTAATAAGATGTAGCATTTCCAGCAAGGTTCTCAATCTGTTGAGGACTATTACCAGGAGTTACAAAAAGGGATGATTCGTTGTGGGATATTGGATACAAATGACGCTGGTATGGCACATTTTCGTGGTGGCTTAAACCGCGAAATCCAGGACATACTTGATTATAAGGAATATCATGATATGACTCAATTATTTGAATTTGCATGCAAAGCTGAACATGAAGTGCAGGGACGATGTTCGAAGACATATTCTAACCCTTTTGCAGGAAGAAGCTCGACATCCACAACAGCACCTGTGTCCCCTGCGCCATCCACGCCCACCACTACACCGCGTGAGAAGACGGCCAAACCAGCAGGCGCTGCCCCACCCACAGGCACTGCCCCTTCCCCAGGCCGTACACGGGATATTCAGTGTCATCGCTGCAAAGGATTTGGCCATGTGTTTCGGGACTGCCCGAACAAGCGCACTTTGCTCATTCGTGATGATGGTGAGTACTCTTCTGCTAGTGATTTTGAAGAAATTGAACATACATTGCTTGCCACTGACCATGCAGCTAAGGAGGAGGTACATGTCACCCCGGGTGACTTTGATAGGTATGAAAGTCTTGTTGCACAGTGTGATTTTAGTGCCCAGGTCGCCCCGCCCGAGAAGAATCAGCGACACACTTTGTTCCATACAAAGGGAGTTGTGCAGGAGTGGTCGATTCGCATCATCATCGACAGCGACAGCTGCAACAATCTGGCGAGTACCATGCTGGTAGAAAAATTGTCGTTACCCACTCGTGAGCATTCGAACCAATATTACATTCAATGACTTAATGATGGTGGTAAAATAAAAATTTCCCGTTCTGTGCGTGTTCCTTTTTCCATGGGTGCCTATTCTGATTTTGTCGATTGTGATGTTTTCCCATGGAAGCATGCTCTTTATTACTTGGTTGACCTTGGCAATATGATATTGATAGCTTACATCATGGTCGTTCCAATCATTATTCATTCATGTTTAAGGGTCAGAAAATAATCACCGATGACACCTGAATAAATTGTTAAAGATGATCTTGCTCGAGCTGCTAAAACTGCTAAACAACTTGATCTGTCGCCATCTGTTAATACTGGAATCAAGTTGAATGCTCCTGTTTTACTTGCTACACGTGCTGATTTTGCTGATCTACGCGCTGCTCATTTGCCATGCTTTGCACTTGTATGCTCTAGTGTGCTCATTTCACTTGATGATGCACCATCTTTGGATATTCCCCCTTGTGGTCGCTAACAATTTGCAGACTATGCTGATGTGTTTCCCAATGACTTGCCACCGAGTCTCCCACCGCTTCGTGGCATTGAGCACCAGATCGATCTCCTTCCAGGCGCACAGCTTCCAAACCGCGCACCATACCTACCAATCTGGATGAGACGAAGGAGATTCAGCACCAGGTGCAGGAATTGCTTGATAAGGGTTACATTCGCGAGTCTCTTACCCCTTGCTCAGTTCCTGTATTACTTGTTCCAAAGAAAGATGGGTCATGGCGTATGTGTGTAGATTGTCGTGCTATTAATAACATCACCATTCGTTATCAATACCCTATACCATGCCTTGATGATATGCTAGATGAGCTTAGTGGTGCCATTATTTTCACTAAATTTGATTTGCATAGTGGCTACCATCAGATTCGAATGAAATTGGGTGATGAATGGAAAACAGCTTTTAAAATGAAATTTGGTTTATATGAACGGTTGGTTATGCCCTTTGGATTGACTAATGCTCCCAGCACTTTCATGCGATTGATGAATGAAGTTATGAGGCCTTTCATAGGATTGTTTGTGGTTGTCTATTTTGATGATATCCTTATTTACAGCAAATCTATAGAACACTATTTGGAACATTTGAGTGTTGTTTTTGAAGCATTGCGTGCTGCCCACTTATTTGCTAACATAGATAAATGCATCTTTTGCACACAACGTGTCTCGTTTATTGGTTATGTTGTTACTCCACAGGGCATTGAGGTCGACAGCAGCAAGATTGCTCCCATTCAGGAGTGGCCTACACCGACGATGGTCACACAGATTCGGAGTTTTCTTGGACTTGCAGGTTGCTACCGCAGGTTTGTTCATGATTTTAGCTCCATTGCAGCGCCTCTACATGAGCTTACAAAGAAAGATGTGCCATTCGCTTGGAGTGATTCACAGGAGGTAGCGTTCAGCACTTTGAAAGATAAGTTAACCCATGCTCCTCTTCTGCAATTGCCTGATTTTACTAAAGTGTTTGAGGTTGAATGTGATGCTAGCGGTATTGGGCTAGGTGCTATTTTGTTACAAGAAGGAAAACCAGTTGCTTATTTTAGTGAGAAATTAAGTGGTGCTAGTCTGAAATATTATACTTATGATAAGGAGCTTTACTCTTTAGTGTGCACTTTGCATACATGGCAGCACTATCTTTGGCATCGCGAGTTCATAATTCATTCTGATCATGAGGCTTTGAAACATATTCGTACCCAAACAAATCTGAACCGTCGTCATGCTAAATGGGTAGAATTCATTGAGTCTTTTCCTTACATAATTAAACACAAGAACGGGAAGGACAATGGGTACCATGCTGTCACAATTAGATTTAAAAATCTTTGGCTTGCAAACTGTGAAAGATCAATATGTAGATGATGCTGATTTTAAAGATGCTTTTGCCCATTGTATTCATGGCAAACCATGGGGCAAATTTCACATACAGGACAGGTTTTTGTTTTGCGCTAATAAGCTGTGTATTTCAGCTAGCTCGGTTCGTCTTTTGTTGTTACAGGAAGCGCATGGAGGCGGTCTCATGGGACACTTTGGCGTCTACAAGACGCATGAGGTGCTGGCTGCCCACTTCTTTTGGCCCCGGATGCGTGCTGTTGTTGAGCGCCTAGTTGCACGCTGCACTACTTGTCAGAAAGCTAAGTCACGGTTGAACAACCATGGTTTGTATATGCCTTTGCCTGTTCCTACTTCCCCTTGGCTTGATATTTCTATGTACTTTGTTTTGCGATTGCCTAAAACTAAGAAGGGGAGGGATAGCATTTTTGTGGTTGTTGATCGATTCTCCGAAATGGCTCATTTCATACCTTGTCATAAGACTGATGATGCTAGCAATATTGCTGAATTGTTCTTTAGAGAGATTATTCGTTTGCATAGTATCCTAAATACAATAGTCTTTGATCCTGATGCTAAGTTTCTTAGTCATTTTTGGAGATCTCTGTGGAATAAATTGGGAACTAAATTGCTGTTTAGCACAATTTGTCACCCTCAGACTGATGAGCAAACTGTGTCCACCATGCTTAGGGTTGTTTTAGATAAAAATTTGAAACGTTGGGAGGATTGCTTGCCTCATGTTGAGTTTGCTTATAATCATGCAACGCATTTCTCTACAAAGATGTGCCCTTTTCAGATTGTGTATCGTTACATCCCTCGGGCGCCTATTGATTTGTTTTCTTTTGATGCTGAAGACGCCCCACACTTAGATGTTGTTGCACATATTGAACAAATGGTTAACCTGCATGAACAAACTCACCAAAACATTGCTGCTGCTAATGCTAAATATCAGGTTGCTGGTAGTAAAGGTAGAAAACATGTTACTTTTGAACCAGGTGATATGGTTTGGTTGCATTTGAGAAAGGATCGTTTTCCTACTTTGCGCCGTTCTAAATTAATACCTCATGCTGCTGGTCCTTTTAAAGTGATAACCAAGATTAATGATAATGCTTATATCCTTGACATGCCTGCGGAGTTTGGTGTTTCCACAAGTTTTAATTTTGCAGATTTGAAGCCATATCTGGGTGAGGATGAGAAGTTGCCGTCGAGGACGACTTCAGTTCAAGAAGGGGAGGATGATGCGGACACCACGAGTACATCTACACCAGCAGCACCTCAGGTGCCTCCAGATGATCCACCACTTCAGGCGCCACCAGTTGGGCCAATTACTCGGGCCCGTGCGAGAGAATTAAACTACATCATGCTGCTAAAGAACGAAAGCCCAGAAGCATAAAGGAAGGCCCAAGAGGGGTCCAGGATGGGGCACCTAGTGTTCGCCGCCGCCCCCCTCTCCTGCCGCGCGCCCCCTCTCCTCCCTCCATTGTTTGGGGCTGCGTCCCCTTATTTAGTCAGAGTCCCTTTTGTTTACAACTCAAGTTTTGTTTTACATCTAGCTTTAGCTACACTAGAACACGCACAAATACGTGATGTCCTCTGTGATTCAGAACTCCACCTTCGAGTGATATTAAGATTGCTCGCCTCAGATTCTTGTTTGTTCTTCGATTGCGTACAGGAATCGATTTTCGTGATCAGGCTGATCTTGCGCCAACAAGGTTGGTAACCATCGGGAGTTGGTTCAGCGATTGCACTGGCGCTTCGAGTCTCGCTCGTCGTAGTCGGATCGTGAGGGTCGCCTCCCACCAGATCGAAGTTATCTTCCACTCACCGAAAGATCGGGCACTCCGCCTCTATCAGGTTGGGAAAAGGACTATATTGATTGGTTGCAGCAGATCTGGATGCCTAGTCAGCTTAGATGATGCAAATTGGAGCACCGCGCTCATGTTGAATCCTTTATCTCCTCCGGAGCACATTCCCCTTCCTCGACTTCCGAAATGGAGCCATATGGCTAGTCTCGAAGCTTGTATCTTGTGCCTTGAAATACCAGCTGGTGCAGAGTCATTCTTGTGATAACTTTATTTTGGTAGTAAAATCTTCTGCATAGGTAGGGTCACTGCTCGTCTACATGTGGCATTTGAGAAGCCAATCCGACTAGACTACAATTCCTTCAGAAGACTTTTGGTGTCGTTCTTCTGAACACATGCGGATCTACTTGGGGCATGATCTTCCAGCACCTCCCCATCTTGTTGGACTTCGGTTGTCATGGGTTATTGGCATGAGCAACTCTTCTCTACTCGAAGGTCAAGACCGATTGTTCTTTGTTCTTCTAGAGGAGAAAGAAGATGAGATGGTGGAATTAAATCTGCATTCATTCATCAGGGACATTTGGCAGCCTATTCCCTGGGACAGAGCTCCTGAGTTCCAGAATAAGATCATCTTGTTTGGTCCTGACAAGTGCATGGTTACACAAAAGCATGCCATTTCTGGCTTGCCTGACCTAAGGGAAAATCACGTTTACTTCCTACGAACTTATCAGCACGATGAATAGGATCAGTATTGGATCTACGAGCAGGGAATAGGTATTGTTCTAGGTGTCAACACTACTCCTGCGATCTGAATCAAGCAGGTTCCAGGGGATTGGATTTGGTCGCGAGGAACATGGCTGTTGCCTAGCTATGCGTAATGTGGATCTTTGATTATGTAACCATCTGTAACGCATATCTATATATAACGTACAAATATCTATATTGTTAGTCTTCCTTAGTTATGTAGTGCATGAGTTTTAAATTATAAATATGATGGAACAAGTTGCTACCACAATCAAATTCGCAATCACAGTAGGATACAAGTAGCTACGCATGAGTTTCCCAAGAAGGTCCTTCCATCAAAACATTAACAGACCAGACCTTCTCCTTGTCCATAACTTTATCCTTCTCTAACTATTATTATAATATACTGCCACTGTTCTCTCTCTGCCTTCTTTTGTGCCTATTTTCGTAGTTATGCAATGCATATGAAGTCATAATGGTGAGCACACTCGAATCACTTTGAAATAGATTAAACCAAATTGGCACAATAAAAGATGGCATCTCATAGTTACTCATCACCACAAAGTTCACACCACCAATAATAAGTAGCAAACATCATAAGATGATCCGGTAGCAAACACCAAAATACAAGCATGATACCAAATCTGAACCGTCTACCTAGCAATAACAACATGAATCACATTATGCCTCATTGTTGTCCTTGAGTGACCTCTTATATGAGGCCTATCACAGCAATTCCTTCACCTTCTTCACCATGATAGTGGCAGAATCCAGGTGCCCCTTCACTGTCTGCAGCTCAGAGACAGTCTCTTCAATCTGCCTGTTAGCCTTTGCACATTCTTCCTTCCACATCCTTGCATCGCTTTCAGCTTTTAAGTATCTGTTGGCTTCATCCTTTTCTGTAGGAGACAACAGAGCATGGTTTCTCATTTTCTTTCATCTCAAACATGTTATGGGTTACCTTCCCGTAGTATCGCGTCATCGTCTTCAGCTCAAGTACTTTGACATTGGTCTCCTCCCTAGCATGTGTACATGCTTCTTTCCAAGACCTTGCTTCCTCTTCAGCTTTTCCCATTTCCATCAGTTTCTCTAGAACTTTTAGAGTCCTAATATCCCATTCAGGATCTATCCACCTAAACAACGCGCATCTACGTGACTTCACTGCTGATTAAGAAAAATAAGTACTCGAGTATTAGGGTACTTACACTGTCGTGGCAATTGCTTCTTGGGCTTTCCAAGTAGCATGCACAACTCGGTGGCAATCACCGACGGACCCGCACCTCCTTGAGGGTTCACCGGGGGCTCAGCGCTCTTCTCCGGCTCCGCTGCGGGTTCCATCACTATCACGGCCTCTGGCTCCTGAGCTGGGGTGGCTCGACTTCTCTACCAGTACTACCTGTGGGGACCCCATGGGCACCACGGTGTTATCATAGTCAAGGTCCACGACCTCAATGGCCTCTGGGACTACATCTTGAGTAGGCGTCGGTGCCTGCTGAGTCTCCTTCGATCCCTGCATACAACATTGGGGTCAACGGCTACTACATACAATATTCTCTTCCTACTACTCGCAAGGTCAGGGGTATACCTCGGCAGATGGCCTTTGCGGGCTAGGAACCTTCTTCACACAACATTTCCACACCATCCTCCTCTGCTTCTTCGGAGGCGGTGCGATGTCTCTAGCAATGTCGACTACTGGCATCCTCGATGAGCTAGCAATAGTAGCAGCAGCAGCGGATGCAGCATATCCATAGCGCGACTTCATCTCAAAGCGCTGCGCTAGGGTCGACTCGTCGTCATCTGTCGACCAGTCTTCCATAGCTCCCTCTGCGGTCTCTGACGACACCGCGGCACCGACTACCTGTTGGGAGGCTGGTACATTCCGCTCTAGGTACATCCCACCATCAACATAGACTGGCAGCGGGGGCATAGAGTGGAACCAGTCTACATCTTCCAGCATAACACCAAGACAAGTCAGCTACTCGACAAGTCAACAAACAAGTACTTAGGGGTTGTGGCTACTTACCTTCTTCGGCGGTCTCTCCGCCGAGTACTCCACGGTGGCTGGTACACCAGGGCTCACATTTTTGAAGATCTTCCCTAGCCGCTCCATCACAACATCAAAGAATCTTAAACTATCACTACGGCCGGTGTACTCATAGCCATAATGATCCCTCTTAATCAGCGGCTGTTGGCGTTTCTTAATCTCAACACTAGGCGCTGTGGTAGCGTGAGCGTGTAAGAAACTCCCGGGTACACTGACGAGTGCGAACGAATCCGCAAGCACACGGATACACTGCTGTAGCACTTCTCCCTAGGAGAATGAGTATTCCCTTCGGGTTTCGTTCCTAGGACGGAGAGTAACCAAAGAGGGTCTATCCAAGGACACCAGCTTTCGCTGGGATAGGTCGGGATACAAGAAGCACTTCCTTAAGGGACTTAGCTCTCAAGATGTATTCCTGTCAGATCTCAGTCGTCCCCGCAGGGTGACAACACTTAGAGGTGCTGTCCTGCGAGCCCAACTCGGTATGCGACGTAGAGGGTTACAAAGGGTCCAACAGGCTGTCACCACTGCGGCCTACCCCTACGCTACGATCGTATGTGGTCTCCGTAGGAAACCCAAGGCCCAGACACCACGTCTGTACCCCAGATAAACACTATAGTGCGGCGTATGCTAGCCCGCTAACTACACTATAGCAACCGTATAAATACGGTCCCACGAACAAGGGAAAGATCCGAATCAGATCATATCATTGAACTGGGAGCAGAAAGGAAACTATGGATGCAGCTGAACGAGATACAGCAAACTTACTTAACTAAACAGGATCAGAGCATGCTAAACAAGTAAATGAACTATGGTTCTAGCTCTAAAGGATCGAAGCCTTGTGTCACGAAGAACACAAGCCTCTAACTTATGAACGAGCCAAGAACACAAGAACAAAGCAACCATGCATGATGTCCACTATAGTCTAAATAAGAAATGCTGAAATACTCACTTTGATCTAAACGAAGAACAAGCATCCACGAGGACATCAACTCACTCCTTACCCCTCCTCTACCTCACACTCATCCTAATCTAGATCCCTCCTCATCACCATTCTACCACAAAGAGGTGAGAATCACCTCTCATGGGCAGAATTGGAGAGAGGGAGAGAGAGCTACACAAGAGAAAGTGAAACTTGAGAGCTTGGTGGTGTGTGTGAAATGGAGCCCCTCCCCTCCTATTTATAGACAAGGAGGAGGCTTGCTTCGAGGCTCAAAGTGCCCCTAAACACCCGGGACTGCAGCAGGGAGCCAATGAGCAAGTGACAAGTGGAGGGGGAGGATCAACCGACCCTAGGTCGGTTCGGCCGATCCTAGGGTCGGCCGAAGCCTTCTCCCCTCCAATTGGGGTGAGCTTCCTCTGGCTCACTTCCATGTGGGCCCTGATGCCTCTCCTCCGTACATGACACGTTTCCTGGCGGTTTAGTTGGTAATGTGGGCCCATGGATCCATGTGATGCTGACGTGGCAGCGTGTGATTCGTCGAAAGTTCTTCACATGGATTGGTGACATCATGGATCCAGGAGAATCCATGTGGCAGCCCCTGATTGGCCAGCATTTGAGTGCCTAGGATTGGAGTGGAGTGAAAGTGCATGAATTTCTCTCATTTCTTATGCTAAATACCTGCATTCAAATAGACATCGACACTGGTGGAAAGTATGAGTTTAAGCACCTATTCTAGTGTGGATGTTCAATTCATGCTCAGATTTGCAGGAGTTGACTGTCTTGAAAATGGCAAATATTGACCGTCAACAACACCCCCACACTTGACCTTTGCTCATCCCGAGTGAAGGGGAAACAAAGCCAAGCGGGTCATAAATACCGAAAAGTAAGACAGACATAAGAGATATTCCAAGTCATACCTTGCTCCTGTGAACCTCTGTGTAGTGGCTATCATGTTCCCTTGGGTGATTGAAAAGTAGAACAGCTGTGAATCAAGTCACTTATGCACCTGATGATAAACACCTTGGGGTTTTGCAAGATTTTCATAAACAAAACTCTTGGTGGCTTTCTCATTTGATTCTCTCAAATCGCTCAATGTGTATATGTCCTCACTAAGGCATTTTGCCTTTCTTCATCCTACTTCTAATGATGGCTATATGTGGAGCTTAGGGTAGGATAAAAAGAAAGTGTACTTGCATCACATATTTTTCAAAGTCAAAGACTGGATCCACAGAGAAAATCAAATTATACCATCAGATCAAGATGTGCACCAGTATGGCTATGGTGTGTATGGTAAGGTGGATACTAGGCCCGGAATGGGTGCTAGATATTACCATACATATATATGGTGAAAATGTGGGTTGATGGTAAGGTGGACACTAGCCCCGGAATGGACACTAGTTATTACCATCTATGATATGGAACTCCTTTTTGCATGATCTCATCTCTCTCCTATTCCTCCTTTATTTTGGACATGGGCTATTTTTTTCTCTTTTTTTTCATCATGCCTTGAGCATGTATATATTTTTTTCTAGCCCATGTCTCTTTTTGAAGGACACTTCTGGAGAGATGTCACACCACATATCGAGATTTATTTTTTTATGAAATAGATAAATGATACAATGCTAATTTCCAGGGTGAAAGTATAGCAGGGGGAAATAGGTGGGGTGCACATAAATCTTGATCATGAAAGTAATGAAAAGAATTCTCACAAGGGTCACAGAATTGGACAAAGCTCAAAGTAATAACAAGCAGCATATGAATCGAAGGTTTTTACCTACAGAGATCGTATGGCTCTAATGGGACGGAGGCATATCAAAGAGGAGCCTTTCCAAGAGGTTTTGAGTTTTCAAAAATAAATTCCCCAAGATAGTTAGTCATCAGAGCAAAAGATCATATCATCCAGCCATATCATACTCATCAATTACTTAGGTGAACATGCTTGTCCTTAAGAAGATTTTGGTTCACAAGCATCAGGCAGGTAACAAGGAATAAAACATATGTAAGTCTACTCAGGTACAAATGAACTGGGTGATCTTTAGCATCATCATTCGAGTTTTAGTTTAGAGATAGACAGATATAGCTTATAAAACTTAGGAATGAAAGAGAGTGAGTTGTCGAGATGCAAACCGGTGCTATGCATGGAAGATGAACCGTGAGAGGCTCTCCACAGGAGTGAACTCGTGCGGGTCCCGTTCAGGTTCTCGGTAGGTGATCGATCGGCTAGCGCGGAGTACTCGCAGTGGGTACGTACGATAACATCGTGCTTGCATTGGGAGAGTCGTGGCTCTTCCCCCACACTGTCTCGAACCTAGATGTCTTCTAAATCAAAAAGACCAAAGTAACGACACAAAGGGTGGCTAAACCGGGTTACATGACCGGTGAGCCACTTTATTCAAATCCAAATATTTTAATCAAAATGATTAGGTGCTTAAAACACATGCAAAGAAATAAATGAAATAAAGGGAAATCAAACCTAGACCTAGACTAGCGCCTAATGAACTAAAGATGGGGCTAATCCCCACTACTCAGAGAGGATCTGCTCCTCCCTCAGCAACTGCCAACCTCTACAGCTTCTGGGTCATGTCCTCCTCCAGCTGGCGGTACCCAAGCCTAAGCTCATGGTACTCGTCCCTTTGCTTAGCCAGTTCCTCGACTAGCTTCTCATGTTCTAAGAATAGTTCAGCTAGTCTATCTGCCAGCTTCGCTAGGACCGGGGTCTTCTTGGCGCCATTTGCCCGGATGTCTGCAATGATCTTGACGAGGATTCGCTCCCACTGAGGAGGCTTATGGTAGGGTGTACCATAGCCTCCAGTGGCTGTCTTCACTCCGAAGATCTTGCACCGGGTCTGTGGAAGTGGGAACTCGTCCCACACATCCTGCTCATAAGTATGGCAGAAGGCTTCTTCATAGCTGTTGAAGTCAGACCCAATGTAACGCTCTCCTGGCTTCAAGGGTGGCCCAGGGGGATCGTCAAACAAGACGCGCTTGGCAGCGGTCTTGTCCCCCATGGTGGCCATCCTGGCCGGGAACGAAGGCGGGGAGGAGGAGCCTCGCCGGGATGACTGCACCAGAGAGTCGGTGCGCATCCTGCGAGTGCTCTCTACACTCCTGCCTCTCTCGGGGGTCATGGCCTCCGGCGACCCCATCACCTCATCCAAGTTGCTGAGGTCGATGAGATGAGAGGGGCTCCCTCCCCCTGAAGTGAGGGGCGAGGCCTCCCTACAGAGCCGAGCGAAACCGTGGCCGACCATGGATGCGGCGATGCTGAGGATGGTGAGGTGGAGGAGATGGAATTCGTGATGCGAAAGCTCGTCGGGCAGCAGAGAGAAGGGTTCTGGAGGAGAATGAGATGCACACGCGAAAGAAGAAGGGGAGAGGCAGCACTAGGGTTTCAGCCAAACCAAGGTTCGGCCGGCCCCCTGTGGGCCCCTCTAGTCCTCCCCCTTCTCATGTGGGCTCTAGCAAGTCTCAGGATCGACGGCCCAGGTGGATTCCCCGAGATGGAAGGATTGGTTTAGGCTTTAGGCTAAGATAAGGTTGAGGTTGAAAATTCATCCTCAACTATATACCAACCTTGGCCGAACCATGATATATCCAAAGAGAATCTGGGGGAAATCACCTTGGTGACACACTGGGTTCGTCATAAGTGTAGGCACTTCCGGCGGTAGTCACGAAGTGTTCGGGTCGCCACAAAGGTGCTGCCTTCCTGTGGACCTTTTGCTACTCCTCTTAATCTTGGCACTTTCTTTCTCCTGCATGACCACGGTCCACAAGATACCCGAAGGATAATTCGTCCTGGGGAAACGAGATGAGTCCCCGGAGTACTCAGGGTGTGGGTGTCTTGTGATCTCCTGTCTCAACTTATGACTGTGTCCTTGCAGATGATGTTGATATGATGATAAGCTCTGCTCTGCAAGGGTAGTGCGTATACGAACTCGAGCCCAAAAATGTATATTAAGGCTGAGAGCAAGCATGATCATCCCAGAGAGGTTGAGGCCTTTGCCGAGGTGGTCATGAGACTCGAGGACTATAGCACTGGGGTCGTGGAACTCGGAGATGAAAAGATTGAGCACTGAGGCTAGTGCTTCACCAATGGATACCGATCTCCGAGTGAACTCAAGCGTGGACTTCCAGAGGCCGGTGTACGATCAGGAACTAGAGTTCGGACGAAGAGCAAGATTTACACTCTCTTACCTTAGGCAGAGGGTTCGATGTTCCCATCAAAGTGACGAAAACATTCCCAAGTCTGACCTAAGCTTCCAATGGGGGGTTTTAGATAAACTGAAAAGCGCACCTCCCATTGGGCATCGATCAAATCAGGCATAGGATACATAGTGGAAGCTTCTCCTGATTGATCGGCATCGATCGATGTGCTTGAGATGGAAAGTGAGTGCACTCCATTCGATCGGTAAATGATCGTGATCCTTCGGTCTGATGGATGAATCCAATGGATTATAAAGCAGAGATCGATGTCTCGGTTTATACGAAACTTCAGTGCAAAGCACATTAGCTCAAACCTCGACGTAGAAACACGATGGGCCTCTCGTACCCTTCTTAGGAGATAGTAGTGAGGATCGAACAAGTCATCCTGGCCGGGAATGGTCGTTCTCTCCGAACTACTCTCTCCGTCCTCCCACGAGACAAAGTCTCGGGGAGAAAGTCTAAGAAGATGCACAAGGGGGGAACCCAAGGGTAGATCTCGCGCCACGAAACCTTTCCCTTAGACTCCTGCTATTCAGGAATGACATCTTCAGCCAGAGCTCAGAAAGAGTGGATATGAAGTCTCGGACTCGGCTGACGATGGATCTAGGTGGCTCAACAATTCCTCTGGTGGGTGCCTCGTTGACCGGGATGCAAGGGGAGCTGAAATCTCGGAGATTATCCAGGATCTCTCTTCTCTTGACAGCATCTAGGTACACAAAGGATCCTCCGGAGAGAGCATTAAGCCTCATGTCATCATCCTTCCGCAATCCAAACCAGAAGTGCTGAAGCAACATCCAACCGGGAATGCGGAGGACTGGGCAATCTTCCACCGCGGAGGCGAAACAATTCCATGCCATTCCTAGTGATTCCTCCTCACATTGCTTGAAACAAAGAATCTTTGCCCTTAACGAGATGGCACGTCGTCTTGAGAAGAAGCGGGAGCAAAAAGCTGCTCTCAACCTTTCTCAAGTAAGGTAGTCCCTACCAAAACAACGGTGCCAATCCCGAGTTTCCCCAGAGAGGGATAGCGGGAAACACTCTCTTTTCTGAACATCCGGTGATTCTCTGGTTTTACCCTAAGTTTCAATCAGACACTCGTAGTCTCTCACATGATCAAAGGGGTTCTCATGACTTAACCCCGAGAAGGATAGGTCCTGAATTAGCTTCATGAGAGAGGGGTGAATCCTACAGCCAGATGTAAGAGTGGATCTTGACGAAGATGGCTGTGAAGGTTCACTCCTCGAAGGCGGAAGGTGTTTACAAGGATAACCTTCCATGGGTAACGGGGGTAGAGGTAGAAAGAAAACAAAAGGGATATTTCAAAAAGGGTAACGGGGGTGAAGGTAGAATAAAAAAAGAAAAAGATAAATACGAGGATAGACGGGCTCGAAGGTTAACAACAGCCGTCCCCGGCAACGGCGCCAGAAATGCTTGTTGGCGTTTCTTGACGTCACCATTAGTTGTACACCTAGAGGGAGCGGATAAGAACAACCGGGTATACCGCAAGCGCACGGAAATACCGCTGTAGCACTTCTCCCTAGGAGAATGAATATTCCCGTCGGGTTTCGTTCCTAGGACGGAGAGTAACCAGAGAGGGTCTATCCAAGGACACCAGCTTTCGTTGGAATAGGTTGGGATACAAGAAGCACTTCCTTAAGGGACTTAGCTCTCAAGATGTATTCCTGTCAGATCTTAGTCGTCCCCGCGGGGCGACAACACTCAGAGGTGCTGGCAAGCGAACCCAACTCGGTACGCGACGTAAGAGAGTTGACAAAGGGTGGCATATGCTCATGCCCCAATGGGTGGCATAAATACAAAACCCAAAACTCACATTTGGTCGCGGATTTCCAAGGCTAAATGGTGCAGGAGTACTGCAGGAAGAAATGTGGGTACTGGTGGTGAAGAATTTTTGTATCCTCTTCAGGCACCTCCAGCGTCGTGTTGAAGTCTTCCCCGACATACTCATACGCTGGGTGAGCGTGCTTTTCACCTGTTGATGGCACCGGGTAGCAAAGTTGATAGCCACCGCCATGTTGGTAAGGCCTCTAACCTTGAGGTCGTGGATCAGCTTCAATAGCTCAGGGTCGGGATGGAAATGTACTCCCTCCAAAGGCATCTTGCATCTTGCGCTACACAACCCTAAGAAATTCAACTGAGCACAGGACGTAGGGTATTACACCTCGCGGTGGCCCGAACCTGGTAAATCCCGTATGTCCTTCATGTTCACCATCTAGCTCTAATTTCGGTGATCCCTTTCACACAATGTACCACCATTATCTGCCTCGCGGTGGACTGTCGGTACTTTCCCCCGACAGGTTTGATGTCCTTGTTGACACAGTTTTTTGACATGTGTCAATAATAGGCGAAGAGGCGTCGGAAAGGTTACAGAGCCGATGAAAGAGAGAGGAGAAGGACCAACCAGCCGATTTGAAATCGGCTGACTGAGAAGAAGTCCATGAGACCAGCCGACGGTCAAAGAAGAGGATCGGTCGATATAACGGAAAGAAAGCGGCAAAAGGAAATATGCCAAGGTGTAGAAGGATTGAGGTGGGTCAACAATCGGTTGGCGATTGGTCAAAGACAGTTTAGAGAGTCCGATTCCTGCGAGGATCATTTAAATATAGTAGTTTTATTTCTTTAGAGTCAAGTAAGCTTTATCGTCATCAACTAGGAGTCAAGTTGTCCTCAGAGCATAAATAGCGACCCTACGTGGTCGGGAAAATTGTACACAACAACAAACACAAACCTTTACTCATTTCCTACAATTTACTATTCAAGTCGGCAACTTCGCCAAATGTTTCTTTCTTCTTGTTTTCTTGTTTCTTCAAACGCCGTCCTTCAAGCTCGTCGGGCTCCATCGACTGATCTCCGGCGGGCTTGTGAGTATTGTTTTACCGAGTAATTTCTAGGCTTTAACCTCCGGGCGTATCGTTGTGGTTTCATCTAGATTTATTCACAATTTATCGATATCAGCTAGATCTGCAAGTTTCGTACCAATTCTTGTTTATTTAGCTTTTATCATAAATTTATCTCGCTCGAGACTAGATCGCATTGGCTACTTCTCGTTGTGTCATCGACGTATCGATCAAACAACTGATCTAGACTTGTCATGAGCGCTGCCACGTAACACTTAGCCTACTCTACTCATCCCGCGCGCTGCTGACGTCACCAGATCAGCCAACATAGTCGCTCTGAACATACTTGCACTTCGGCTGCCTCATCAGCTAGTCGATTTCATCTGCTCTCGTATCGGCCGATCCGGCTGTTACGCTATACCCACGTGGAAGGCTCTCATCGGTTCTCTAACCGATTAACCTGAATTTAATTGACTACTCTCTTTCTATGTTGATCAATAGGTCAGGTTGACTGGCACGTCTTGTTACATCCCAGGGATCCGTTACATGTTGTCGTGAAGAACTTTATTCTTTTTTGCGTCAACACATCTTGGAAAAAGTCGGAAAATTCCGAAATAAATCCAAGAAAAAGTACGAATAGCAGGATTTGAATCCCGGTGGTAAGTAACTACAAGCCGATTCACTTACACAAAGCATATTTGTAAATAATATTTCGGGAAATAAAAAAGCGGAAAAAGAAGACCACGAGCCGAGGCTGGCCTCCACCACACCACCGCTCGCGCCCCCTCTTCTTGCTCCGCGCATCTTCTAATCTGCCCCTGCATCCCCAAAAGCGCAATCCCTCCCCTTCGCTAAGCACCGTCACTATCTCCGCCCGTTGAGGAGGGCGGCGACTGTACCAGCGCCCGCGTCTGCGCCTGCGCCTGCGCCATGGCGTTTCTATTCGGCGCTTTCCTGGGCTTGATGGTGGGCGTTGCCGTGGTGATGGCGTTCGCGCGCCTCGAGAACACGCGCGCAGAGCAGCGCCGCGAGCTGGTACGACCGTACGAGTCAACAAGCCAATTCCTCCCCCCTCGTTCTCCGATTCCTCGTGCGAGCGCTAATTTGGTTCAGTTCGATTTCGTGGGTGTTGTCTGGTGATGACGTGATGTGTTTCCTGGATTTACGGACGTTCCTATGTGAGGAACTATTTAGCTTAGATAGGTATATACACCGGTGCTGATCGTGGAGTTGAATCAGGTTTGCTTTGCTAGGTAGCGGGAATTTTACAAGTGACGAGGCGTTGAGGTTCCGAGTGGTGTATAAGTCTCTCTGCGGCATCTGTATGTGCGTATTATTTCTAGGATTGGCAAAACCTTGCTTGTCGTTTCCAATTGGGATACCATTCATAAAATTTTCGAGCATGGTGGAATCAGCTGCTCTTTGAGAAGTCGATTGGTTTTGTTTTGTTCTCTTGTACTGCACTGTGGGTTAATGTAATTGGCTAATTGCACTTCAGTTAGAATGTAACTATATAAGTGTGGTGAATATGATGTCATTTTGTTTTGATGTGATGAATATAATTATATAAGTGTGGTTAATGTAATTGGCTAATTGCACTTCAGTTTTTGTACTGCACTTAAAATTTTAAATTGTGAAGAAAAATCATATGAAGATTTAACATTATGGTTTAAGAGCCTGCTTGGTTGCCGGCCACGGGTAGCCACGCCGAACTGTGGCGCGCCACAGCTTGTGGCGAGCGAAATGACCGCCACACGTTCTGCTGAAAAAAACAGTGTACTGTGCTGTGGCGGAACTGTGCTGTGGCATGTGTTGTTGTGGCGTAGCGATGTGTGGCGGGGAACCAAACATCCCCTTAAATTTTGAGTACAAAAACTAAGAAAACAAGGATAATAGAAAAACTGTTATCAAATGTAAAACTACTATGTTCTTTTAAACTTAGTAGACCCGCCCCAGTGTTTTCTTGGGTAAACTCTGGAGTTTGTGCTCTCGGAGCACCCAAAAAGTATAGCAGGTTTTGACCAGAAAGGTTTGATGATTCCACCCAAAAACAAATATGCATGTCCACCTGGATGTTCTCTTTCTAAAAGTGATAATTAGTGGCTGTAACGTTGCTTGTTATGGTAACAAAAATTTTGCATGACGAGTAGTCTATTGTGCTAATCACATTATATTAGATGTGCACATAGACATGCTTAAAGTTTATGTCATATGTTAATGATGATGGTGTTTACTGTTTACACACTGACACCTAGGAAAATTAATGCTTCATGTAAAATAAAGAATTTAATCTTCACTATTTCCTCATCAAAATGATGCTCTGTAGACTATATGGCTCAACATCCTATAATTGTCTTAGTCTGCAATATGTATGCATGTCTTGATTAGGTAGGAAGTATCAATGCATGTGGAATAAGTTGGATTTTAAAGAGGGCAAATGAACCATGTCAAAAGGTTGTTCAACACATGTAAATGTTATCTTTTCTCCATTACATCAATTTCATATGAGGAAGAATGAGATCAGTTTTATTTAGATCTATTGTTTCTTATATCACCAGAATGCACCTTCTGAAATTTCCGAACACAGCAATATGCCCAAAAAAACTGTATTTGGAATTTTGGTTTCAAATAAATGGTTCCAAATTCTATCTGCAAGTAGTTGGTGGGCCCAAAATTTGTAGAAAAACATATGATTGCTTAGCTCATTGCAAAACAAACACATAAATTATCTACTTAATTGAACATCCGAAGAATAATAATAAAAAAGTTACGGCCAAGAATCTAGCGAATCATATCGACTGAAAATTAGTAGTAATTTCCTATTCTGGACATCTGAAGTATGCCAAAACTTGAATGTTGAGAAGTGACTTATGTAAGTATTGACAGAGCTGTTTTAGATGGGTCTTTGATTAGCGCTCTGAAATAAAAGCTCCAATATCTCTCTCTATATTAGTGGCTTCATTGCCTGCCTTGATTTTTTTTTGACACCTGTGAAGTTAATGGCATAGGTCATGCTAATTATGTAGCGTTCACTTTTATGTTTACCTATATATATTGATTTTTTGAAAGGGTCCATTTTACTATCCTCACCTGTCCACTTTGTCCGTTTAACCCCTTGACCAAAATTTAGGTCTGATTTGCTCCCCTCAACTATTTTATTGGTCCAATCTAGTCCCTAATGAAAAATAAAATACAACTTGTATGTGGAGAAATAAAAAAGACAAATCTCTTTATTGGATGAACTAAAATAGTTTAGGGGAGTAAATTGTGCCTAAGTTTTGTTGAGGGGAGTAATAGGTGAGGGTAGTAAAATGGACCTTTTCCATTTGTTTTCATATTGCTCTTAATTTAGTGTTGCTAAAGCCTCATGCACACATATTAAGAACTAGATATATTATCGATTCTACCCCTGCATTAAGTTTTTATTTTGTGCATAAGTACTGGTGCAATGCCTCAAAAGGCTGTCGTTTTCAGCGATGCAATCAATTTTCTTGTTTATTAGTTGCGTTTTGGGACTTTTTAGCCATTATTCCTACTTATTTAGCACCAATGATGTAGGAATTAATATTGGAATCCTAGAATCACAATTGTTTCTTTAGCGAGACATCTTCCTGGAAAATGCTAATGTTAGTTTAGGGATGAACAGAGTACTGCTATCCACTTATTCTTACCATCTGTGTTTTAGAACCTGTCATCTCCTTTTTATGCCTGATTTATTTATTTCCTCAGGCTGCTATAGTTGCATCTTTCTCAAAGTTGACTGTACAGGATTTGAGGAAAGTCATCCCACCTGAGTTCTATCCATCATGGGTATCATTCACACAAAAGCAGAAGTTGAGTTTTTGCTAATTCTTGCCGCCAAACCTTTATGCTCTTCAATACTATTGATACTGATACTCTGTTTTTTTTATTCTGAACAGCTGAAATGGCTAAATCAAGAGTTAGTAAAACTCTGGCCATTTGTCAATGAGGTACTAACTTTTACAGGATCTTTCAGTACTCACTTTTGATGTTAACTGAATTCTTTTACTCTTGAATGAATTTGGTTGTTGGTAATAACGAAGACCAATGTGGTTGTTGTAGGCTGCATCAGAGCTGATTAAAACTTCTGTGGAGCCTGTTTTTGAGCAGTACAAGTCATTCATTTTGGCCTCTCTCCATTTCTCAAAGTTAACACTTGGTACTGTTGCCCCTCAGTTTACTGGTATGGCCTCTTGAATCTTTCAGAACTCTGGATTTTTTCATTGTTTGTTTAAAATTTTTATCAGTGGCCTTTTTTTTAGTATTCATGGTTGTGGTGCTTCTTGCATCTACTATGGTACAAACTATCTTCTTTATCCTGAATCCTATTTCTAATTATTTTTGAACTGTGAGCAGATAGATTGACCTCTATTTTTTTAAATCAATAGCAAATATATATTGTCAAACTCTACTTCTTTTTACAAATATATAAGAATGCTTTAGGTCAACTATATTTGTCAATCAGACTAGGAGATGGTGGTCAATCAGTTAGGCCAAGTATTTTTTCATATATATTAGGGATGGATAGATATTGTACACGAGTTGACCTGTAATCCAGGCCTTGTATGGCTATACATATGAAAGGTGACCCATCCCTAAGGTTGTGTCTTTTTTTCTATTTCTACCTCTACTCTACGTGGTATCATGAATCTGGGTTTTACCCTGCGTCTTCTGCTGCCCTAGCTCTTGAGCCATGCTGCGAGCAATCACATCACCACATATATGGGCATTTTCCCACACGAACTTGTGCAAATAGCTTCCATGATGGAAGAAAGAAACAGATGAAGCAATTATTGGAAAGTAATACACTCGGTACTCACGTTGCAACGGCACAAAAAATTGCAGAGACAAAAGTTCTTCCAAAGTCCAAACAAATGACATGCAAATTAAAACAAATTTAGATTTTTCAGCATGTTTGGCAGCAAATGATGACTTCAGCTTGGGGACTTGGGGTAGCTTCATGAATTATGGTATATTTCCTTTGGATGTTCAAGTAAAATATAAGTGGAGGCTCAAGCCACTTGTCACTGCCATATAAAGCAGTCCAGCACACTCTGTAATATTGTAAAATTAGTAAACAGTACAAGTAAGCTCACAGTCTATCTACTCAAGCAAGGAACCACACAAACCCTTTAGATGCTGCTCACATGTGAACCATCTTAACAGTCGCCAAATCAAAGGTGGGTGATATGTAGCCACTAATCTACTATTTTCTTTATTTATCTCATCATTGGAGTATAGATAGCAGAACAGAAGCATCTAAAAATATAGAATAACTAAACCACTTTTACATTTGAACTGAACTTTATTAAGGGGGTGTTTGGGAGCACTCCGCCTTCTAAAAAACAGCTCCACTCCACCAACTCCAACATTTTACAGCTCCACTCCACCCAACTCCAGAAAAATGTGGAGTTGTTGTACGTGTTTGGATGATTGCAGTGCTCCAGCTCTCCAAACATTAAGGTTTTCTGTGAAAAGTCCATTTTACCCTTTGTGAATGGGTCCACATGTCATTCTCTTCTACCCTCTCCTCTCTGTTACAGGCAGTGGCCGGAACAGCCCTGAAGGGCGATGGATCCTCGATGTCCGGCCCCCAGACGTACGCCCCCCCCCCCCCCCCACGTGCGCGGACTGTGTGGCCCAAACGGCGGTGGAGCCCTGATGGTCGGTAGTCCACAGTACCTCGATGTCCGTTTCATGAGCTGCTGAAAGCTGTGAGATTGGCGAACGAGAGATTTGAGAGAAAGCCATCCTCGTTGTTGCATAATTGCATTACAAGTACAAAGAAGATGTTCTGCTTTCACAAATCTGCAGCCAATTTACACTAGCACGATGATTTTTGATGGCATCTGGATCCATGACCCGTCCTGGGGAGCGGCCGCAAGGTAAGGGGGAGTCGGCGACGCGGTCCTCGCGAGAGACAGGGAGCCTACAATGCGGGCGATGGGGACCCTGGCGACGCGGGCAACGCGTCTACGGTTGTGCGGCTTCAGCGGCGTGATGGTTGACGGGGAGCCCCGTGCGATGTGTTTCTCTTGTGTTTGACGTGAGCAAACCGGTACGAGGTGTGTAACCGGTGGCTTGGTGGTAATTACCCGACAGTTTCATGAGGAAGTTTGAAACATGAGTTTTTGGGGCAACTCTTGAGGTACTGTTTGACGTGAGCAAAACCGGTACGGGGTGTGTAACCGGTGGCATGGTGGTAATTACCCCACAGCTCTATGAGGCAGTTTGAAACATGAGTTTTTGGAGCACCTCTTCAGGTACTCCAATGAAAGGTGGATCTGACCCCTAGCTCCATCTTTTTTCTGGAGCTGGAGCTGTTTGAGCTATGCGTGTTTGGTAGGAAAATTTTTGGAGCTGGTGGAGTGGAGCTGTTTTTGCTGCTCCGGAGTGCTCCCAAACACCGCCTAATTTCAAATAATTAGAGTTCCAATTGTAGGAACACTAAACATTTAGTTTTCAGAAAAAAATGCATGATCGGCAGTTTTCTAGAAGCATAATATAGTCTGAACTCATGATATATTTACACTTTTTTATTTTGTAAACAAATAAACACATTAACAAGTACTTATGTGTGTAGGAGGAAGTGATTCCAATGTATTTCTCGAACCCTAGAAGGGTAGGTATATAGTCGGCTATACATGGGCCTCTATATGGGCTATATACAAAGGCCATATGGGCCACACACATATACACTAACACCCCCTGCAGCCTGGACTACCAGCGCTCTGGCCGCCGACGGCCAGGCCCCCAACGCCGACGCGGCCAGCCTGGAGGGCGTCCAGCGCAGCCGCGACGGTGGCCGCATCAGGGGCTCCCGCGCCTGCGCCGAGGTGAAGCGCGCGGAAAGTGGCGGCAGCGGCGGCGGCGTCGGTGTTGCGCGGATCTGGAGGAGTAGCCGGTGGGGGTCGAAGAGCAGAGGAGGGCGGCGGAGTTGGTGGCGCAGAGAAGACCGGTGGGGGCGGCTGCGGCGGCGGCGCGACAGGAGGAGGCCGCGTGCCCGCACCCGTCCCCGGCGGAGGCGGCGGCGCGGCCGGAGGAGGCCGCGCGCCCGCGCCTTTCCCCGACGTAAGCGGCGGCGCGGCCAGTGGCGGTGGCGCCTGGGCCACGAAGCCAGGAGCGGCAGCTCCGCGGGGTCCAGCAACAGAGGATGACAGGGAAGGGAAGGAGGAGAGAGGAGGGGGAATCTGGCGGCCGGCCATGGCGGCGGCAGGGGAAGGAGGGAGGAACCCTAGCCTGATACTATGTAGGAGGAAGTGATTCCAATGTATTCCTCCAACCTTAGAAGGGTGGGTATATAGTCAGCTATACATGGGCCTGCCTCTATATGAGCTATATACAAAGGCCATATGGGCCACACACACATATACACTAACAATGTGATCGACAACATACAATTCAGAGGAGCTAAATAGAAGGCAGTGTGTGAGATATAATATTGCAGAATTGTAGATCTAGTCTATTTTGGATGAGCAAATTCCCTCTATTCCACTGGAAAATGTATCTCATCCCCTATGTGCCATTGAAAATTAGCATATCTCTTCAATGCCATCGTTTTAAATTTTCCATCCTCTCTATGCCATTGCCGTCAAAACCAACTAACTGTGCTGTTAAAGTGGATGGTGAGAAGACAATGATACCCCTAGCTTCTATTGCCTCCCCTCCTTCCACTAATGTGTGGGACCCACACATCATATCCATCTTCAACCTTCACCCCCCATCAGCGCATTCCACCACTGTGCGCTTACGTTACACCTCGCCTTGGCCTTGTGCGCCTGCATTCTGCCGCGTTGTGGCCCTATGCACCTGTGCGTTGCTGCTGGACTGCATGCACGCCGCCACCCAATCCGCGTATCGCCGTTCCACCATGTGCGCTCTGCCTGCTCGTCGTGCCTGCTTTGCGTGCCACCGTTCCACCACTGCGCGGCAATCTAATTGTATCTAAACCAAACTCTATCTTTATCCCTAAAGCAAACCAATCTAAATTCTAAACTAACAATCCTAACTAACCACTGCTGCTATCACGCGCCGGCTGTGCTAGCTTCTGCCTCTTGCACCTAGAATAAGTCTTGCCCCACATAACATCACTCACCCTCCTCCTTGAACAAGAGCTCGTTCTCGAGCTGAAATTGAGGGTAGTGTTCCTTGAATTGATCCAGACCTTCCTAGGAGGCTGAAGACGGTGGTAGGCCTTCCCACTGAACCAATGCTTGACGAACACTGTCGACGAGCCGCAGCCGGAGCACACAAGTAGGAACTGGAACAATGGCGCCATTGTGGACAGGAGGGAGCTGTGGTGGATCTGCTGTAGGAGTGCCCACATATTTCTTCAGGAGACCGACATGGAATACATAATGACGCCTGGCTTCTGGTGGTAAAGCCAAACGGAAAGCTACTGCATTAATGGCCTCCACAATCTTGTAAGGCCCAAAATAGCATTGGCAAAGCTTGCCAGAAGATGATGCTGTCAAAGAGCCATGCAGACATCTTCAACAACAAAACCGACAGCCTGATGTCGACGATCATACCGCAGCTTTGCAACTTGCTGTGACTGCTCCAATCGTAAGTGGACATCTTGAAGGAATTCATCTCGTTCAGCCATGGTTTGGGCCACAACAACCACTCGAACTTCACTAGCATCATATGAGCCGAGAGATGGAGGATCATGACCATAGACAACCCGGAAGGGAGTTTCTCGCAGAGCTGTATGAAAGGCCGTGTTGTATGTATATTCAGCCCAACGGAGCGAACCCACCCACTACTGCGGCCTATCACCTGTGAGGCACCTCAAGTACATGCCGATGGCCTTGTTCACCGTCTCTGTCTGGCCTGGCCATGAGTCTGAGGGTGGAACGTCGAGCTCATTAGTAATGTGGAACCAGAGGCACAGAACAATGAATGCCAGAACGCAGAAGTGAAGACCGGGTCTCGATCAGAGACTAGAAACCAGAATGTTGTGGAGGCGCACAATTTCAGCAAAGAAAACTCAAGCCACTGATTTTGCTGTGTATGGATGGCTGAGCAGGATGAAGTGAGCATACTTCGAAAAGCGATCAACCACTGTCAAGATGACAGATTTGCCAGCCACCTTCGTGAGCCCTTCCACAAAATCGAGACTGATGTCCTGCCATACAGCTGACGACACTGGTAGGGGCTGAAGGAGACCTCCTGGATGCCGCAACTCAGTCTTATTCTTCTGGCAAACCACACAAAGCTCTGACAAAGTCCTGGACAATCTTCCTGGCTAATGGTACATGGAAATAACGGTGCAGACGTTGTAGTGTGTGCTGCATCCCTTCATGATTGTCGTCGTGTACTGCTGAAAGGATGGCCGACCGGAGGGGAAAGTTCACCGGTATGTAGATGCGGTTCTGGTACAAAATCAACCCATCCACCACCGTCCATGGAGTACCCAGAGCGCCAGCCTCAATTTGATTGCGCAATTCCCCCAATTCCGCATCCGCCTCTGCTGTAGATCAAAGGATGGTGAAGAGATGGTGTGCAGTTCAGCATCCAGCATGTCGCGGCGAGACAAAGCATCGACCATCACATTTGTGCGCTTTGGTTTATATTCAATTGTGAAATCAAAATCCAACAGTTTGCTTACCCAGTGATGTTGCGGAATTGTAGTTAGCCGCTGATCCAGAATGTACTTCAATGGTTGGTGATCTGTCTTGACGACGAATGCCCGTCCCCAGAGATATGGGCGCCAATGTCGAACTGCTTGAGGGAGACCAATCAACTTGCGTTCATAAGCAGAGAGTCTGTGATGCCGTGGAGGGAGGGTGCGACTGAAGAATGCAATGGCGCTAGAGTCTTGATGAAGAACCGCCCCAATCCTAGAGTCGGAAGCGTCACATTCGACGATGGAAGTCTTGGTGAAGTCCGGTAGGGCCAGGGTCGGCGCAGTTGTTGGTGCTTGCTTGAGTGCGAGGAATGCAGCCTCTGCCTCGGGGGACTAGTGGAATGCGTCGTGCTTGAGGAGACTGGTCAGGGGCGTGACAATGGTCCCAAACTCCAGGATGAAGCGGCGATAGTACCCAGCGAGGCTCAGGAATCCCCGCAGAGCACGTACAGAACGCTGGCGTGACCAGTCGGTGATCGCCTGCACTTTACGGCTGTCCACGGTGACGCCATCTGCAGAGACCACATGCCCTAGGTATGCCACTGGCGCCTCGCGAAGGAGCACTTGGAGATCTTCATGAACAGCTGGTTGTCGTGCATGACCGAGAAAACCTCACGGATGTGGCGTAGGTGCTCTGCCCTGGACGAACTGAAGATCAAGATGTTATCGAAGAAGACCAGTACGAAGTGGCGCAGAGACGGCCGCAAAACGTTGTTCATTAGTGCTTGGAATGTTGCCGTCGTGTTTTTGAGGCCGAACGGCATGACGAGGAATTCGTAGAGGTCGTCATGGGTGCGGAACCCCGTCTTCTCCACATCGTCCGAGTGCATGCGGACTTGATGGTAGCTGGAGCACAGATCAAGTTTGGTGAAGAATTTGGCGCCGCGGAGTTCGTCCGGTAGCTCTTCAACGACTGAGATGGGGAACTTGATCTTCACAATTCAGTCATTGAGAGCTCTGTAGTCCACGCACAACTGCCATGTTTTGTCTGCCTTCTTCACCAACAACACGGGGGCAGAGAATTCTTAAAAGTGTTGCGCCTGATAAGCCCCTGCTGCTCCAAGGCACGAGATTGTTGCTCAAGCTTATCCTTCTGCAACTGCGGGTAGCGATATGGGCGAACAGCCACGAGTGCGGTGTCGTAGCAGATGAATGCGATGATCTGTGGAGCGGGGTGGCGGCAGACCGGTGTGTGTGGGGGGGGGAGATATCTTCAAATTCAACGAGCAGCAGGTCCAGCAGCTCCCATGCAGTGTCCATGGAGCAAGCGCGGAGCTGGGGAGCTCCTGGCCCAGCCACGTTGCGCTAGCGCACCCGGTGGCTATGGTGCCAAAAGGACATGGTCTGGCGGCCAAAGTCCCACAGAATTGGCCCTAAGGTGGCCAACCAATCTGTGCCAAGCACCATGTCGTAGCCGCCAAGCGGGAGGAGTTGGGGAGCTCCTGGCCCAGCCACGTCGCGCCAGCGCACCCGGTGGCTATGGCGCCAAAAGGACATGGTGTGGCGGCCAAAGTCCCACAGAATTGGCCCTAAGGTGGCCAACCAATCCGTGCCAAGCACCATGTCGTAGCCGCCAAGCGGGAGGACAAAGAAGTCTACGCAGAATGCCTTGCCGTCGATGGAGAACCGGCGTCGCGGAAAACGCCTATTGTTGGCACCTTGACCCCGTTCACGACGGTGACGGTGATGTCAGTGCGGGGGATGAAGTAGAGGTCGCAGTGCGCCGTCGTTGGGTGGAGCCGGAGTCGAGGAGGGCAGTCACGGTGATGGCACCGAAGTGAACCACTACTTGCATAGTGTTGCGAGTGCGGACACCAGCGATGGTGATCAACGAGATCCGCGGCTCCTCCGGTTCGTCGGAGAGTTTTCTTCATCTGCGTCATGGATCTCGAGGTGGAACAGCTTGGTGCAGACGCGATTCTGGCCCCTGACGCACTTCTCGTCGCAATTTAAGCACTGGTCGTTGCGACGGCGCTCGTCAATCTCGGCTCGGGACAGGCGGCGCACGGTGCGGCCTACGGCGTGTTGGGCGGTGTTGGTGTAGAGCCCGGTGCAGGAAGCGCCAGCACTGGGGGCGGCACCGACAATAAGCAGCGGGATGGCGGTGGATGGGCGGGGCGCGATGGGGCCGCCGTCAATTGCTCGCGACGTTCGTAATAACAAGCGAGGCTCATGGCAACCTCCAGCGATTGCGGCCCTTGCAGCTGAACATCGATGGAGAGGGGCTCTTGCAGGCTGGCGGTGAAGAGTTGGATCTGCTGCACCTCGGTGAGGGGCCCTGCACACGTCAGGAGCGCCAGGAACCGTTCTTGGTAATCCGCCCAGGGATTAGATCTGAGCAGCGGCCCGAAGCGCAGGTCATGTAGCTCGTTGAAGCGGCGCCACTCCGGTGTGCCTTCGTCGCGTTCCAGGCGCATGTACCACTGGTGCACGGCGCTGTGCAGATGCAGGGCGGCGAGCCACATGTGCTCCTCCTCCAGGGTGTGCTGGCCGCGGAAGTAGTGCTCGCAGCGGTTGAGGAACGGCAGGGGATCGCCGCCGTCGTCGAATGTGGGGAAGTCAAGCTTGTGGAAGCAGGTGTCGCCTATTGGGAATTCCTTGCGAAGCTGCAGGATCTCAGGACCTGTTGGTCTCTCGATACCAATGTAGTAACCGGAGGAAATCCGACGAGTAGAGGGGCTGCTGAGGGAGAAGGTCGTTGCCTTCTCTGCTCCGCACTTGGTTGAACAGGGGAGGTGAGGAAGATAGATCTCTATTGATCAAGCCATATGGTTTACAAGGCCTTTGTCTATGAGTCTTCCATCCTATCCTCTTTTCAATTGTATGACAGGTGGGTCCGGCATCAGGGGTACGGTGGACCCGATCCTGGTCAAAAACGTTTTCAATTGTTTTCGATCTTTTATAGTACAGATTAGCGTCCAAAACGAACTCCGTATGAGACCTGAGTGTTGTTTTTGGTGTGTGCTGCTCGTGGACTCCAAGGTGGGCTCGAACTTGAGTTGATTTGGGCCTCCACCTTGGGGACTCGAACCGAATTAGCCTCGGGTCCCCCCCCCCCCTTCCCGACTTGGACACCCTTGCTGGACTCCTACTACTCCATGCCATGCACCAATCATTGTCGTATGCATGGGTGTTATGTCGTCATCACTTTTTCTATGTACAAGACATGGCATACTTCCCACTACTCATGGCACTGCTGGCCCATATGGCAGGCAATGGCCATACAGCCGGCCATGGATATCACCTGCTCCATCGACTTTGGCAAAAACAGGCGAGAAGCTGGAGCTGAGAAATTATCTATTAGCCGCCTCCTGCTCACGCCGCCTCTTTCCTCCAATCGGCTTACAAATAGGCTAGCCACACTGCTCTCCTCCGAAACCCCTCTCAATCACTATTCCCTACACCCTACGTCTGCTTGTATCTTTTCACACAAAAGTGCCTCTAGCCTAGTTGTTAGAGCACCTCAGTAGCATCCAGCAGGTCCGGGTCAACTTCCCATGTGAGCATAAACAGGGCTGGATTAAAGAAAAAAAGGTCGCTCATCGGCTGTTCCGAGTTATACATGCAACCACTATGGATGCTCGTGGCACACATGTCCTTTACGCTCCCTGTGGGCTGTGGCGTGCCTATGCAGTCGGCCATTGGGGCTTTTTCTCTACCAGTCCAGGAAGAACTTCTTAGTGCAAATCTGTAGGGGTGGACCTTCCCCCACCGGCTTTTTTTTTTTGTATCTGTGCATATGGCAGTTATATTCTTGGCTGTTGTTTTGATACTTCTGAGATGATTCTTTCAGGAATATATCCATATGAAAAGTTTTATAACTTCAATGTTTTTTTTCTGTGATCCCACTAACAGTCTGGTTATGTTAGATAATTAGTTCTGCATGTCAGTCTGTATATTTCTCTGTAGTCTGTATTACCATTTTAAGCAGCAGGAGAGAATCCTCATTTTTGTTTTTTGGTTACTGATAGGTGATATTTTGCAGGAGTTGAAATGTTGGAGAGTGATAATTCTGCCATCACCATGGAACTTGAGTTGCAATGGGATGGCAATCCCAATATAGTTCTTGATATCCAAACAACACTTGGAATTTCTCTTCCTGTACAGGTATTTGCAGCAATTTGAGCGTGAATTTAAACAGAGAAGGGTACATAGTAATTCTCCAAAATTTGGATGTTTAGTATTATTTCTCTGATATTAGTTCCCATGATAGATGGTGATATATGTCTGATCATATGTATTCACAATGATACCCTTTAATGTTAGTTTTTTTTGGCATACTATAATTGGTCCTTTGACTACAAATAATTGTAAAAATATTTCATCTGTGACATAAACATCACACAAGTATATTTGCCATCAGAAGTAGTTTCTGTTAGTGAGTTATACTTGGCTGGCCCTATGGGCCTTGACCTTTCGCCTTACAGGCCTGTTGGTGTGTATCCTGTAGGGGATAGTCAGATCTTTCTTAATGCTTCTAGATTCTCCTACGTTGAGGATCTTTCCAGAACCATAACTCCCTCGTCTGGGCTCCAAATTAAAAGTTCTACATATGCATTTTGATCATCTCGACGAGCTCTACTCAATGGTGTAGTCCAAATTAGGATTTGACAAAATTTCCAATGCCGGTTTTCCCAGACTGGCTAGAAAAACCTTACACTGTGTCAATTTTTATATCTCACAAACGAAATCGAGTTTGGACAAGATATTTTATAAGGTTGTGTATCATCATATCATCTACATGTGTGATTTTTTTGTTGAATTTATATGACTTTTTTGCCGTGGTTTGCACAAGTTTTCACAGAGAGGTTGGTTTGCACTTGATACGTTGCCTTATAAGTTAGAGCTTCCTATACTGTCCTCTTGTTAATTCTTCTCTTGGATACTGTCCTCTTGTTAATTCTTCTCTTGGATACTGTCCCAAAGACTTGTGGTGCAAGATCAGTAATTCTCTGACCATGAATCCATCTATCGACCAAAAAAGTGTTGCTGCACCATTACCCACATCAGAGACCACAGCTATGGAGAAAAAGTATTCTGCAGTGTACAGATAAATTAAAGGACGACCAGGGGATATTTGGATCTGTTTTTTCATCCATAACCACCTCATTCTCCATGGCCAATTCAGATTTTGGAGATTGGAGATCCCAAGACCAGTAGAGGTAGAATTGTAGAAACACCACACGCCCGCAGTCGCAACATGATGTTCGCGAACTGGTGAGAGGAAGGGAAATGGAGGACCCGAACCTGCCCCAGTGCCACCTTTTTGCAGACGAAGTGAATGTTGATGTCAATATGCTCTGTGCTCCGATGTTGGACTGGGTTGGCTGTCTTGTAGACAGCACTCACGTTGTGACAAGAGATAACTGTAGCTGAGGCGAGAGGAACATGAAGCTCCCGTAGATGCTGGTGACTGCATGAGCAACAACCTGGTACTCAGCCTCAACGCTGGACCAGGAAACCAGATTGTCGCCGAGGTTGATGCACAAGCTGGATGTAGACTGTCGAGAATCCGGACAACCCGCCCAATCCGCATTGGAGTAAGCGGTTAGGGACTGAATATGGCCAGTGCTGATGTGAAGTCGGGTCGAGTCAAGGTGAGGTACTGGAGAGCTCTTGCAAGGCTCCTATACCTCGAGCCATTGTACGGTGAGAGCTTGGCAGGAGTGTCAACATGAGTTGCTGTAGAGTGACACTCAACCATGCCGACACACTGGAGAAGATCCAGATTACTTTCTTTGGGACAGAAACAGGCCTTCGACAGAGCCCGTGATGGAGATGCTGAGGAAGTGGTGGAGATCGCCGAGGTCTGTCATGGCAAACTCAGAGGTGAGACGAGCCATGACGTGCTGAAGCAATGTCGAGCCGGTGATGACGATGTCGTCAATGTAGAGCAGCAAGTAAGCAACACACAGACCCTCTTTATAAACAAAGAGGAAGGTGTCAGAGGTGGAGCCAAAGTCGTGCTGCTGGATGGAGGCGAATCGCTAGTAGCACGCCCGAGGGGCCTGCTTGAGTCCATAAAGTGACTTCTTTAGCGGACATACGAGATCAGGAGCAGCAGGGTCGACAAAGCTTTTTTTTTGGGGGGGAGGGTGCTGCTGGCAGTAGACGGTCCTCGCTGAGGCACCCAAACACACACACAAGTGGCTATAGTAGGAGTGTTCTTGTGGAGAAGCTCAAATGGGATGGCCTGGGAAATAGTGGAACATGGACGCCTATTGAGAAGATAGGCGGCCGTGGCAACTGGCAAGGCCCTCGACCCAATTGGGAGGTGCCATGTGAGCATGAATGAGAAGGGTGCGGCTGATGTTGTTCAAGGTGTGAAGGGCACACTCAGCTTTGCCATTTTTGAGGGGATATGTACGGGCAGAACAATCTCAAAGGAATTCCGCAAGGAGGTGCCATGTGAGCATGAATGAGAAGGGTGCGGCTGATGTTGTTCAAGGTGTGAAGGGCACACTCAGCTTTGCCATTTTTGAGGGGATATGTACGGGCAGAACAATCTCAAAGGAATTCTGCAAGAAGAAAGGGGAGAAGTTAGAGTGCGATTAACGAATCCCGTTGTCAGCTTGTACACACTCCTAACAGAAAGACCAAACCGAGTCGTCACATATGAGCAAAAATTTCCTACATGAGTGTGAACTTCGGATTTGTGAGTGAGTGGAAACGTCCAACACTAGTGAGAGTAATCATCCAAAAGAACCACATAGTAATGATTGCCTGCAATGCTAGAAACAGGTAAAGTCCAGACATAGCAGTGGGTGAGTTCAAAAGGCATAGTATTGTACGAACTAGTATTGGAAAAAGGTTTAGGGTGATGAGCAGGGTGATATGTCTGTGGGCGAGTACTGCCGGAAGATGAAGAGCACGGCTGATGCTCTTCGCGACCTTAGGTACCCGGTCCCGGCGCGCGTCCTGGTGCTCAACGTCGTGCGGGGCCCTCCCGAGCAGCTATGAGGCCCTGCGGACCTGGCTCACCCACCAGAGGTCGACTCCTACCTTCCTACAGGTTCGCGATGCCCTCACCTTGGAGGAGCTCACCAGGGGCCTCCACACGTCTGCCTCGACTACGTCGTCCTCCACCACCTCCCGTGCACTCGTCGTTGCTCCATCATCACCCTCTGCCTCGCCGCCCGCCTCTCTCCTTGGTGCTCCTCCTCCTGGGCCGAGGGGGGGGGGGGCGGTGGGGGTCGTGGGACGCCCACCCAGGCTCCGACCCCTGCTCTCGCTCCTCTTCTCGGGGGTGCGCCCTGGCTGACCTTTGCCAACCCGTGGTTAGGGCGTATCTCCATGTGACCCTTCCAGGGTTAGGGAGGAGGGCCTCGTCCTCCGCACCAGCCGACTGCTATGGTCACGGGTGCAGCTTCTTACGCGCCGTCCTGGACTCCACCTCCTCCTCAGCCCAGCTCGACGTGGCCGCGGGGTGGGATCAGGCTGCTCTGGCGCAGTCCTTCAACACCGTGGGCCTGACAGCGCTCGTCAGCACGGAGTGGATCGCCGACTCGGGTGCCTCCTACCACACCACTCCTGTCCGACCTCCTCACCCCTCGTGCCCTTCCATCATGGTCGGTGAGGGTTCTTGTCTTCTTGTCACCTCTGTGGGCTTTGCTCCTGGTCCTTTCCGTCTCTCTGATGTCTTTGTTGCTCCTCAGATGGTCCATAATCTCCTTTCCATTCGTCAATTTACAGCTGACAATTCTTGTTCTGTCGAGTTTGACACTTCTGGTCTTTCTGTGAAGGATTTGACTACTGGGCGTCCACTCCTCCGATGTGATAGCGCCAGGCCCCTTTACACTCTCCGTCTTCCGGCTTCCGCAGCTTCCCCTTCGCCTTCGTCCTCTTCGTCAGCTGCCCTTGCTGCGACATCGTCTTCCACCACCTGGCACCGCTGTCTTGGTCATCCTGGCCAAGATGTCTTGGCTCAGATTAGTCGTAGTGCAGATGTCTCTTGTACTAGGACTAGTGCTGAGCATCTCTGTCATGTGTGCCAGCTTGGTCACCATGTTCGGCTTCCTTTTTCTTCTTCGCATGCGTCGCATGCTTTTGAGCTTATCCCATTGTGATTTGTGGACACCTCCTGTACTCAGCATTTTTGTGATCATTGATGATTTTTCTCACTACTCTTGGACTTTCCCTTTACGTGCCAAGTCTGATACTTTTCCTACCCTCCTTCACTTCTTTGCCTAGGTGTCCACTCAGTTCGGTCTCACCGTTAAGGCCGTCTAGTGTGACAACGGTCGTGAGTTCGATAACAACACTTCTTGCTCTTTCTTTCTCTCCCAAGGTGTTTAGCTGCGTATGTCTTGTCCGCACACTTCTCCACAGAATGGCAAGGCTAAGCGCATGATTCGGACCACGAACGATGTCATGCGCACTCTTCTAATCCACGCCTCTCTGCCCCCGTGCTTCCACAGCCGCAAGCCCCTCCAGCTCCGGTTCCGGAGGTGCCCATGGACTATGCGCCTCCTGTGCGCTATGTCTACGAGCACCGCTCGACGACTCCGCCTCCTCCACCACAGTCACCGGAGACGTCTCCACCTCCTCCACCACCTCCATCGGAGATGACACCGCCGCCGCCGCCACCACCGCCGCCTCCACCACGCCGTTTTTTGGTGGAGCTGGCCGTGTACCACCCGCCGTCATCCATCGGGATCCTCGTCACACCCATCCCATGGTGACTCGTCAAGCGGCCGGGGTTCTTTGGCCCGCGGCTCTCTCCACCACAAAGGGGGAGCCGCGGCTCTCTCCGATCCCGACGTCGGTTCGTGAGGCTCTGGCAGATCCGAACTGGAGTCGTGCGATGGAAGAGGAGTATGGAGCTCTTCTTGCCAACCAGACTTGGGACCTTGTGCCGCGTCCGTCTGGTTGCAATGTGGTGACTGGCAAGTGGATTTGGATAATCAAGTGTCGGGTTGATGGTACTCTGGAGAGCTATAAGGCGCGTTGGGTTCTTCGGGGGTTCACTCAGCGCCCTGGTGTGAATTATGATGAGACTTTCAGTCCAATGGTGAAGCCTGCTACAGTGCGCACTGCCCTCTCTCTTGGCCGGTGCACCAGCTCGATGTCAAGAATGCATTTCTCCATGGCACTCTGATCGAGACAGTCTACTGCAGCCAGTCAGCAGGTTTTGTGGATTCCAGTCGTCCGGATCTGGTCTGCCGGCTGAACAAGTCTCTCTATGGTCTTAAGCAGGCTCCTCGGGCATGGTACTCTCGGTTTGCTACTTTCTTGGTGACACTGGGGTTTGTTGAGGCCAAGATAGATACTTCGCTGTTCATATATCACCATGCTAATGGGATTGCCTACCTCCTCCTCTACGTTGATGATATTGTTCTGACTGCCTCTAGTCCACAGTTGCTCCAGAGGATTATCTCCTCTCTTCAGCAGGAGTTTACTATGAAGGATCTGGGCAAGCTTCACCACTTCTTGGGCGTGACTGTAGAGCCCCGTCAGGCTGGTCTTCTCCTTCACCAGCGTCAGTATGCCCTTGATATCTTGGAGCATGCTGGGATGATTGATTGCAAGCCGTGCTCCACTCCTGAGACTGTCTGCTACTCTGGGTGATCCTGTGGCTGATCCTACTGCCTATCGGAGTCTTGCTGGAGCCTTACAGTACCTCACTTTCACTAGGCCGGACCTCACATGTGCTGTTCAGCACATCTGCCTCCATATGCATGATCCTCGGGAGTCACATCTTGCTGCGCTGAAGCGCCTTCTTCGCTACGTCCGAGGCATGATTGACTTCGGCTTGGTTCTCCACCGGTCCTCTCCTGCTGAGCTGGTTGTCTACACTGATGCTGACTGGGCGGGTTGTCCGGACACCTGCCGCTCTACCTCAGGCTATGCCGTCTTCCTCGGCGGCAACCTGATCTCCTGGTCGTCCAAGCGACAGACGGTTGTCTCCCGCTCGAGTGCTGAGGCAGAGTACCAGGCTGTTGCTAACGGTGTGGCTGAGGCGTCCTGGCTCCGGCAGCTCTTGGCTGAGCTTCACAGCCCGCTCGCCAAGAGCACGCTTGTCTACTGCGACAACGTCAGCGCCGTGTACCTCTCCACCAACCCGGTTCAGCATCAGCGGACGAAGCATGTGTAGATTGACTTGCACTTCGTTCGTGACCGGGTGGCTATTGGCGACATTCGGGTTCTCCATGTCTCGACCACCTCCCAGTTTGCTGACATCTTCACCAAGGGTCTTCCCTCCTCGATCTTCTCGGAGTTTCGGTCCTGCCTCAACGTAGCCAGTGGCTAGTTGTGGCTGCGGGGGGCCCTGTGTGTGAGTTTCTTTCTTTGTTGGCCAGTCTTGTACACCGCTGCGCCGGTAGTCCAGACTGCGGGGGGTGTTAGTGTATATGTGTGTGTGGCCCATATGACTTGTGTATAGCCCATATAGAGGCCCATGTATAGCTGACTATATACCCACCCTTCTAGGGTTGGAGGAATACCATTGGAATCAATTCCTCCTACACTCCTTAATGAAATGACACGCACCTCCCCTGCGTTGTTCGAGAAAAAAAGGTTCCTGATTACGAGCACATTGTGATCTCTTCTAGTGTAAAATTTGTGAATTGCTGGTCTAGCTTCAGGTTGTGGAATGGGTAGTGCTGTAGCTGTAGGTTTTGTGGTTGTATCTGTTAGTTATGTCCTCATCAAGAAGTTAGCTGCTTAGCAGTAGTGGTACTCATTAACGGGTGCAAACACATACCCAGGGAAGGAAAAAAGCAATGGCATGCTCTCCTTCATGTTTGAGTTTTTTTTTTTTCCTTTTTGGCCGCCGGCCAGCAGTTCCTGTGAAAAAACATGAATCAGTTGTGCTCACTCAAATGTTATCTCAAAACTAAAAACATATTTGGTAGTGTTTCGTTTTATTGGTGTCTCTTGTTCAGTTTCGTATGTACTCTACACCCCTACATGCTTGGGACTAAAAACACTTAGCAGTTGTTGTTGTTATTGATCCACATATTACTTGATGTCCATTTGCAGATCATGGAAGGAAAAATGTTAGTGACAATTGTCTGAGATGTGTAGTTGGGCTTATGCTTGACGTTCTGTAGAGAAACAATTTTTTTATCATGGTGTAATTATACGGAGTACCAAGTATATGTTTGTGAATTTTTCCGTGTTTTTAGGTGAAAAACATTGGATTCACAGGAGTACTTCGCCTCATATTCAAACCTCTGGTGTCTGAATTCCCTTGTTTTGGAGCTGTTTGCTGTTCGTTAAGGGAGAAGGTACCGCAGCATTTCTTTCAGATGTAAACCTCTTTGAGATGGCTCTATTACATTGCTTGATTGGACTGCAGAGCAATGTGGAATTTACCCTTAAGGTTATTGGCGGTGAAATGACTGCTATTCCAGGAATTTCGGATGCAATTGAGGTTGTTTTAATACATCATCAGCTATCATTTTAGTATATAATTCCGCACAAATTACATTGAACAATTCAAGGGAAACACGACACTATTGAGGGTACACTGACATTGCCAATTTCATATGATAAATAATTCAGGGGACAATACGTGATACTATTGAGGATACACTGACATGGCCAAATCGTGTCATTGTTCCCATTGTACCTGGAGACTATAGGTAATTCACATCAGAAATAATCTGTAAGTTTGTATGTTTGCCTTTGGAATTATTCAGAGTATGCCCATTCTTTCAGTGACTTGGAGCTGAAACCTGTTGGGGTATTAGAAGTAAAACTTGTGGAAGCTAGGGGCCTGAAGAACAAGGATCTTGTAGGAAAATCGGACCCTTTTGCTGTTCTATACATACGTCCATTGCGTGAGAAAACAAAGAAAAGCAAAACAATTGTAAGTAGATTGGTTTATCTGATTGAAGGCATATGAATGGCATCCTTACTTTATTCTTCTGCAGAACAATGATTTGAACCCCATCTGGAATGAGCATTATGAATTTGTGGTCGAGGACATATCTACACAGCACCTGACTATAAAAATGTATGATGATGAAGGGATCCAATCATCAGAGATCATTGGTTGTGCTCGGGTAGACTTAGCCGATCTACTGCCAGGAAAAGTGAAGGACTTATGGTTAGATCTTGTTAAGGACTTGGAAATTCAACGGGACAAAAAACCTCGTGGTCAGGTCAGTTTGATGCATTCAGAATATCTTTCCCTGGTTTTGAACTTTTGATACAGGTTACTAATATGTGTTTTGAATGAATTGATATACTTTTTTTTTCTCGAAAACGCAGGAGAGCTGTGCTTCTTTGTATTAGAGAGAGAAAAAGGTTCCCATACATCTGCCTCCTCTCATACGGGAACCGAATATGAGAGTTGGTCAACAAAATTAAAACACACTAGGCTAAGGAAAATAAAAAACAGGACCTGACCAAAAGAAAAACCCCCCTTCTGGACCACTAGAACACAGCACCCAAACCCAGACCTTGCAGCTTCCTAGCGCCAGCCACACACCAGAGGTTGTGCTCATCTTCGAGTTCCATGAATTGATATACTGGACACAATCATGATTTACCATAAGATTAACTGAACAAAACTGCTCCTAAGTATATTACCTTTCCTATTCAAAACTGTAGAAATGATGATAGTACTCATGAATCCATTGAAACCATGCTTTGGCTAGCCACTTACATGCAACCTTCTTAGATGGGCAGACAAGCTAAGATTGTCGAGGCGACCACCAGCTTTGTTTACTAACCCCATCTTACTAATCATTTTCACTTTTCTAGATGCATAACTTTTGCTATGTATGTAAATATAGTATATATCTAGTAATTTGGACGGAGAGGGTATCTCCTTGTAAGGCCACCTTCAAACTAGACTAAGTGTTTGTTGTGGACTCTTTTTACCACAAATACATGTATGGCAGTGTTGGCACCAACACCCCCTGCAATCACAAGGTAAGCACCTAGAACACCTAGAGCACAAGTGAATTGTCTAAGGAAGAAGAGAGGTGAGCACACAAGCACACACACACACACACGCTGCAGCAAGCTTCAGTTGCTGCAGCTGCTCTGAAATGTGTGAAAATGAACTGCCTTTGCATTGCCTAGAGCTTGAGATACATATACACAATGATAAACTACCTACTAGGGTTTAGGGTTTAGGGTCTCAACTGCAGCACAACATCTGTTGGTCGCTTGTGTTTTTGCGCGACAGGTTTGGTTTCACCTTATGGCTCCTTTGAACCTTGGTGATTGCATTCCTAGGCCGCGGGAACATAGCTTTGCGGATTGGTGGCGACGTATTTTAAGGAGGGTGCGAAAAGAATATAAAAGAGGAATCAACTCTTTAATAATTTTGGGAGCTTGGATGATTTGGAAGCATAGGAACGCATGTGTGTTTGACGGGGTGGCACCATCAATCAATTCCATTTTGAGGGACATCAAGGATGAACATAGCCTTTGGTGCCTTGCTGGTGCTAAGAAGCTGGAAGGCCTAGGTTTAGGTGGTGTCATCTAATCTCAAGGTTTTGGTCATGTCTAGGTTGTTCAGTAGGCTGGCTGTTGTTATTTTGAATCTTCTCTCATATTTGGGTCCCGTATGAGAGAGGAGGTTGTATAGGGACCATTTATTTCTCTCTCTAATACAAAGAAGCGCAGCTCTCCTGTGTTTTCGAAAAAAAACAACTACCTACTCCTTAAGGTACAAAAGTACCACACTGTACATACACCTAAAGGAGTGTAAGCCACTACTTGGCACTGCTCCTGCATACTTGAGTACTACAGCTACTACATGGCACTATTTGCCTAGTACTACATACATGAGCCATGCCTCAAGACTTGAGCATGCCCAGGAAATCAGGGAGAGCTGGGAGAGGAGAGAAGATGGAGCTGCAGAAATTAACTCACAATTCTTCCCCTAATTCTGCTGCTAATCTATGCTCCAATGTCCACGTGTCGATCGTCTTCCTCAGCTCAGTGAACCGAAGTCGCCCGAGGGACTTGGTGAGGATGTCAGCGAGCTGCCGCCCTGTCTCAACAAACTTGATGACGATCTTGCCTTCGTCGACGCATTTCCGCAGGAAGTGGAACTTCACGTCGATGTGCTTGCTCCGGTCGCGGAGCATTGGATTGTTTGCCAGCGCAATGGTCGGCTGATTGTCCACCATCAGTGTTGGAGGAGTAGCTGTTCCTCTCTGGTGATCTCCAGCAATCAGTGCAGCCAGACCACCTGGCACACGCTCGTGGTCGCCGCGATGTACTCCGCCTCACACGTCGACAGCGCCACCATCTTCTACTTCAACGACCTCCATGAAATTGGAGCTGGACCGAGGAAGACAAGCACACCAGAGGTGCTCTGCCGTCTGTCGATGCCACACGCCATGTCCGCATCGCTGAAAACCGTCAGGCGATGCGCCTCCTTGTCACCGGACCTATCCGTCTTGCCTTGATGTAGCGCAACCTCTTCATCGCCGTCCAGTGGTCCTCCTGCGGATCCTCCATGAATCAGCTGACGTACCCGACTGCGAACAAGATGTCCGGCCGAGTGTGAGTGAGGTAGCGCAGCCCGCCGACGATGCTCCTATACAACTTTGCATCCACCTTCTCCGCCGTGCTGTGCCGCGACAGCTTCAGCCGCTCCTCCATTGGTGTAGCGTACGGCTTGCATCCCGCCATGCCTGCGCGCTCCACCAGCTTGTCCGCGTAAGCCCTCTGGCCCAGTCGCATCTCACCACTCCCCTGCTTCACCTCGATGCCGAGGTAGTAGGAGAGCGCACCCAGATCACTCATGCGGAATCGATCCGCCATCTCTCTCTTGAAGCCGGTGATGTCCGCCGCGCTTGTCCCCGTCACGATCAGGTCGTCGACGTACACGCCGACGATGAGCTCGAACTTCCCCCGCCGTCGCACGTAGATGTCATGCTGTGTTTCGCAGCGCACGAACCCGAGCGCGCGAAGCGTTGCGTCGAGCTTGGCGTTCCACGCCCTTAGCACCCACACCAGTGCTCTGCTCCAGGGACGACGAAGCCCGGAGCCTGCTTGACGAAGATCGTCTCTGCCATGTCGTCGTTGAGGACGGCCGACTTGACGTCGAGGTGGTGGGCATCCCAGTCGTTCGCCGCTGCAAGCGCCAGCAGCAGCCGAACGGACTCCATGCGCGCCACTGGCGCGAACACCTCCTCGAAGTCGATCCCTTCTTGCTGGACGAAGCCACGGGTGACGAGGCGCGTCTTGTACTTGACGATGGTGCTGTGCTCGTCGCGCTTCACCTTCAAGACCCACTTCAGCCCGATCGACCTGCAGCCTGCCGGAGGATCGACGAGCTCCCAGGTGTGGACTTCATATCCTCCATCATCACCTTCCTCCAGTTCGCCTCCCGTTCTGCCTCGGCGAACGTGGGAGGCTCCTTTGCGCTCGTCAGGAGCAGCTCGGTGTCGTCGAGGATGCGGTTGGCCAGCCCTGGCGCCGTCGTGTCGCCGACGATGTTGTCCATGGTGCGGAACCGCACCTCACTGTCGTGGAAGGCGTCCACATAGGCGTCGAGGTTGCTTGGTGGAGATGCGAACTCCACTGCCGTCGCCGCTGGCGTCTCGTGTGCTGTTGGTGCCGGCGAGCTTTGTGGCAGCATGTCCTCTTGTTTCTCAGTCTCTCCTTGTCAAGGGCCTCAGTGCCCAAGACGGCGGCGCCCCGGTACGTAGCTCGTAGCCGGAACTGATAGGGGCGGCGGTGTTTGTGGCCGTGTGCCCAATGGTGGAGGAGGGAGACTAGAGAGAAAGAGAGGTAAAGTAGATTAATCTTGCCTAACCAAATCCTCTGATTACAATTGTTTAAATAGGCACTTAGCTCCTACTCCAAGCTATCAAACCAATCTCTAATCTTAACCAATTGAACTAATCCAAGCTAATCCAAAAGAAACCAAGGGTCTGGCTGGCCGGCGGCCGCGGCGCGCCCACGGTGGTGGTACTGCCGGCCCCACATGACACTCCTTGTGTCACATGCTGCAACAGCAGCACTGCCCTTTCATGGGCCGGATCAAAAGTAAAATGTCTCAGCCCAACAAGTGACTAATTAGGCCAAGTCCGTCAGGAAGACTTCATTACTTGAGCGCCCTTTACTCCTCTTCAGTTGCCTTCTCCATGGTTCCTTGCTTAATGATCTTCTTGACAGCATCCATGTTCATGACAATAATAAACTACTAAATGAAATATTTGTGTCCTACCACTTTTAGAGTAAGCCTTTGAGTGCTTATCTATATATGTATTGGGTTTATTTCCTATTTTACCTGTTGCTTGGCTACCAAGCTATCTATCCTATATGTACTCCAAAACTACCTTGTGGTTAAGTTAATGAGAAAGGGATCCATTTTGGGCCAACAAGCACACTACAAAATGCAACTGGCCTTTAAAACTCCAAAAAAAAAAAAATTCTCTAACATGATGGAGATATTAGTACTGTGTGCTAAAAATACTCGGACTAGCTTAGGCCACAATGTTGTGAGATCACGGAATGGAAGTAACATTGTTGGATATAGCTGTCATACATGAATAATAATAGAATCTAAATATTGTTGGCACACAGCAATGGGCAAGGTGAGTTCCATGAACTCACATCTCACTCACACAGCAGGTGGTAAGGAATGAGCACACACTGAAATTCACTCAATTGGTGCTGCTGAACTGAGTTGAGCTGCAGCTGCTCATCTACTCTTTATAGAGCTCTAAGTCAAACCTAGGTACAAACAATGATGAGTAGTTCTTCCTACTACTAGTACTACTATGTACAATACATGGCAGGGCATGCTTGCCCCTCTACTCATGACACTGCTACCATTTACGACTGGCAGTAGTCTGTAGCACTTGAGGAGTTCTACTAACTCCATTGACTTTGCTATGTAAAAGAGATGAGTTTAAGAGCTGAGCAATTAACCATCAAATATTGGGCTAATCACATGTATCTCAACCATCTAACAGTTGCAGAACTTATCTCTTAACACCCTTGGTGCCTGTCGCTGGCTCCTATACATGCAGTGCCTGCCTGTCCAAGCTGTATATATCGTCCCGCATCGCATACCAGTGTGGTAGTTTCAGTAATATATGTTCTTTCTTTATGTATGTAATCATTGAACTTTAAACTAAACTTAATATAAGATATGATAGTGGTGTTCTCACATTTTCTAGCAGGGAAGCTAATGATTTTGTATGTCTGCATATTCCTCAGGTTCACCTGGAGCTTCTCTACTACCCTTACTCTAAGCATGAAGGGGTTTCAAATCCTTTCGCTAATCAGATTCAACTTACTTCTTTGGAGGAAGTTCTCAAGACTGAATCTAATGGATATGATATTAACCAGAGAAAAAATGTTATTATGAGAGGAGTTCTTTCTGTAACGGTTGTATCGGCAGAGGACTTGCCACCAATGGACATTGGTGGCAAGGCTGACCCATTTGTCGTCCTGTCCTTAAAGAAGGGAGAAACAAAAAAGAAGACAAGGGTTATTATCTTGTCCATCTGAGAGTTCTGTTTGGTCATATACTTTTGCACCCTTACGTGATGTAATATCATTGCAGGTTGTGACCGACACACTAAATCCAATATGGAACCAGACATTTGATTTTGTGGTAGAAGATGCACTGCATGATTTGCTCATGGTGGAAGTATGGGACCATGATACATTTGGAAAGGTGCATTCGATCTTGTCTTGCATATTGTTTGTATCATTTGAAGTCCCTACCTTGATTCTTTATGCATTGATACATTTCTGCCAATTGTCCTGTGTTCATGTTTGTTTTACATTTGGCAAAATACTCAAATATGTGCCTCAACTTTAGTCTGAGGGGCGCTTTGGTCCCAGAAGTATCAAATAGTACATTTTAGTCCTTGAACTTTTCATTTTGGCTCAATTAGTCTTTGGACTGATGTGGCACGCCACGTGTTCATGCCATGTCACCTTTCATTGCCCTTGGATTAGTCAACATGTTATAATTGACATATTTACCCTGTGTTTCATCTAACTGTAAGTATAAATGAAACCTGATGTGGATTTTATATAATACAAGAAATTTGTCATACTCCGTCTTCTCAAGCAGGACCAAATAAATAAAGTGACCACATAGTATGTTGTGCCATGTTTTTAATAGGTTTGTTTTTTTTTTTTTTGCAAAACGAAAATGATCAAAATGTTCTGGCCAGAGCCTAAACAGTGTCATATGTTAGGTTAGACATCATGCCTAAGGTTCAACAAAAAACTAAAACTAGATGCATGAATGAAAGATAAGATGATACGATGATTTTTTTGCCTTGTTGCAACAATACAATCATTACAATGGACATGGTGTATCAAAGGAGTAAAAAAGGACTACCATGCTGACTCCCAAAGGTTGGCCACTTCTGAATCGGCAATACCACATGGCATGCTAAGTCAGTGTAGGACCAGTTTGATCAGAAAGAGAAATTTGATAGTTCAGGATCAAAGTGGCCCTTGGAGCAAAGTTGAGGGAGGCATAATGGTGTTTGTTTTTGGTGTTCTAGGCGAGATATAAATATTCTTGTTATCCAAGTAAAAAACAATGCATGAGAGACTACCTGATGTGTTTATTGCTGTTTATGCAGATTATGTCTTGTTAATCTTGTTTATTTTTTCCTTGATTAATCCTTCAAATATTATGTCAAATATGCAAAAAATGGCCAGGTTACTGCTTACTGAACGATTATACTTTAGATAAAGAGGGACCGATATACTACATTTGCTGTTTCAACTGAACTCCGTGGTGCTCATTGTACTGTTGAATCTGAAATTGCTGTTATTTTACCTCTCCTGTGTCGAATATAATTGCTTGTTGGACCTCATTACTCTTAGTCACCAAGTTCTCGGAACGACAGGGTCGTGGAACGGGATGGAGGAATGAGGAATGCAGTTTTTGAGATGATTTTATACTGTTGGGACGATTTGACATAGGGAGGTTTACTTGAAATTGCCTGGTCATGTAATTCCCTTGCACTTATATTACCTGTTTATGTTCCAGGATTACATAGGGAGGTGCATCTTGACACTAACAAGAGTTCTACTGGAAGGTGAGTTCCAAGATACCTTTTTGTTGCAAGGTGCCAAATCTGGAAGGCTGAATTTGCACTTTAAGTGGACGCCACAGCCAATCTACCGTGATCGAGAGCGGGACCAGTGAAACCTGAATATACCTTAAACGGAAGGAAAACTATGCCTGGCCTTCCTGTACACAAAACTACAGACTTCTTGGAGCCGCATGATGAAAAATAATGAACGATGGCCTTCTATAGTTTCCCCTACGTGATGGAAATGCATGAACCCGATGACTTGTGTAAGATCCAACATATGTTCATTGATGTAGATTGATCCTTAGCAAATACTCTGGTGTTGAATGTGGTGTCAATGAACAAAGCCTTATTCGCTGCTTCGTTGGTATTCAAAAATATTATGTGGAAAAGTTTGATAGTTGTTGCAATATTATAGAGCCAACGAGGCGGGCAGTATGCATGCGCACGTCAGAAAAATCCTTGCTGATAGAAACAGAAAAAGGAAAGATAAGAGTAAGGACGTGCTTGATAGTTTTGTTGAGCACTCTATTGCCTCGCCTTGCAATGTGAGAACGTGGGACCTTTCTAGGCAAGATTTTCGGTGGACAACAGGATCCAATGTGGCATTGTCATTTTGCCCAAAATAAAATTGGACTTTTTTATGAAAGGAATAGATATTAATGTAACTTACCAAGCACCGTAAAAGGGCTCATATTAATATCCCAACCTTTACATCGACCAATACATATAGTTGTTTTTTATGCATATAGCTGTTTTTTTATTATAGATTTATAAAAAAATCCTCTGAAGCAGTCTACAGCCTGCCTTGAATGAAGCAACAAAGTAGAACCAAGTTCAGTGCACCCCCCTGAAGTATGAAGGGATTATGCTCTTGTCAAAAATAATATCATTTCTGGATATCTAAATTGCCCAACGCATAACAATTACTTCTGCTAGTATTTGACATTTAAGTTTTCTATTTATTCCACCGAACTAGTCATTAAATGTGTGATGCATACTAGTTGACGAAGATAAATTGAAGGAAACTTGAACTAATCTCCAGATGAACTTAGCAAGATCACAATCAAAGAACAAATGCTGAGTTGTCTCGCTACGTGAGCAAAAGGAGCAAAACGTATTTCTATGGCACCAAATTATCTTTGGTTAACACTACCTCTTTAATCAAGTACCACACAAACACTTTTATTTTAAGGGGATCTTCAGCTTCCAAATCACATTATTAAAATGTAAAGCTTGGATTGGTAATAGAGAATTGTACATAGAGTGAACAGTAAATCTTCCATTTTGATGTAGACCCATATAAATCAGTCCCTTTGATTAGATAACTAAACATTCATTATTGGTCACTATTTAATGCCAGGCATGTAGGTTACTACCTGTGAGAGACCATGATATGTTCATCTGTGTTGTGGACAACACAGATTGCACTGTAGCACTCTTTTTCCTCACAATATTGTATATTGAGGGATATAAAACTTTTAGTGGACGAGATCCAACCAAGAGTTCTCCCAGAACCTTATTTGTGATCCATCACCTAGTGAGAAACTTCCCAAATTGAGAAACTCATCTCTGACCTTCATAAGGCCAGTCCAAAACTGTGTCTCCGGGCATGTGTTGCACCTATGTGATGCTTCTATTGTTCAAATATTTTCTTCTTTATAAATTATGCCTGACCCCATTCTCATTAATTTATTTGTAGAGTCAGTTACTAATCAAACACCGATTGCAAACGTGTAAATTTTAAACCCCGACCATCCTTGATCTTTCGGAGTACAAACCACACTGCATTTAGTTAGCCTATATTTCTTTTTATGCTCATCACATTGCCAAAAAAAATCTAGATCTATAGTAATCTAATTTCTGTAGAACACCTCTCGGTACCTAAAAAAAGATAGCATAAACATAGGCAAACTACTAAGGACTGAATTAATCAAAATCAAATGTCCACCAACAGAAAGTAGTTTACAACGCCACCAATTCAACCGTCTTTGAAACCTCTCTTCAACATGTGGAAGGTAGTGCACCAATATTACACCCAAAAATTTCAGAATATTTGAGTTCTCACATCTCTCTCTTATGGAAATTAATCTGAAGCCCCGACAACTGATCAAATGTAGAAAGCAACAGCTTCATGTTTTTAGCGCTCTAAAGATCATTATCCATAAAGATAATAGTATCATCTGCATATTGTAGGATCAACAGTCCGTCGTGTAGCAAATGTGGGATGACCCCTCTAACCTGGTCCTCCTTCTTAGCTCGATTAATGAACACCGCCAACATGTCGACAACTACATTAAAAAGATTGGTGGTAAGGGGTCTCCCTGCCAAACCCCTTTCTTTGTTTGGAAATAGTGCCCAATATTATCATTGTCCTTTATAGCAGCACTCCCTCTATTCATGATACTTTGAATCCAATCACACTAGATGGGTGAGAATTCTTTCATTCTAAGGACTTGTTGCACAAAAGGCCACTTTAGCTTATCATATGCTTTCTCGTAGTCTAGTTTTAAGATTATACATCCCTTTTTTCTATGCATTTCATGAATTGTCTCATGCAAAACAACTACCCCTTCCATGAATTATCTACCGAGGATGAAAGTAGTTTGAGAGGGACTAACAAGCTTATCAGCAAGTATCAAAATTCTATTATTGATTACTTTTGTGAAAATCTTTAAACTAACATTATGAAACTAGACTTCTAGCAATATAAGTGTAAGGAAAATGGAGCTAGTTAGGCTCATTAGTGATTTGGTGATTATGTGTCAACACTAACTCATGGACTTATAATGTCTGCTAGTACAAAGGATTAGTATCATGGATTCAAGTGATGGACTTCGGGAATCAAACAATATGCAATCAAGGTCAAGCAGACATGTACAAGATCTTAGAAAACCTTACAAGCAACACATGACATCATAGAAGCAAAGTCAGGACGAAGACACACTGAAGGACCGGATTAGCAACTAGAGAGGGGTGGAGTGAATGGGAGCCGATAAAAATTATCTAATGAGAACCTCGGCCTATTTCCCGAATTCACTATCGATACGATCCCACACACAACTTGCCAAGATCACGTAGTCACTGAGAGTACTACTGATCCTAGGTGCAAGTTCTCCTCCACAAGCACACACTCCAAACCGCAGGTGAAAAACAGCACAGCTTGCTGCCTGAGCTTCACCGGTCAGACCGATGGAGTGCACCGGTCAGACCGATGGCACCGGTCAGGATCGTCACTTGCACTAGTCAGACCGGTGCCTACAGCAGCTGCACCGTAATTGTTCCAAAAAGCCTCAGTGATGTCTCTAGGCTCTGGAACAAAACCAACTCAAAACCAAAGAAGCGACGAGCACAAGAACCTTCACCAACCGAAACAAACCAACACGATTCTTGCCAAGAACTGACCCTGGGAAACTCTGAGCAAAACCCCATTGAACCGGTCTGACCGGTCACGCGAGGCAAAACCCCATAAAGGCCTTGCACCGGTCTGACCGGCCACGCCTGGGCAGCTCGGGATGAACTCCACCTGCGGGTCAACTACAAGAATCAAATCCACCGATCTCCCGATTCACTCCATGGATTCAAGAGAAAATTTGGAAAAGGTAGGAACACCTCATGGGTGAACTATAGCTCGAATCTCAAGGCCCAAAACTCTATCTAGAAGGAGGAATCACGAATCTCATGCCTCTACCTCAAGAACACGAGGAACTCTGAAAACACCAAAATCAAAGGACTTTCCACGGGATTTGAGGGGCATGATCACCAAGAAAAGAGCCACAACAACCTCATGTGTGATTCCCACTACAAATCTGTTGACGGCTGACTTTCACTCACTTCTTACCCGTCAAACATGTACCTTTTGGCATGGAAAATGATCATCAACACTAGAATAGGGCTTAAACTAATCATTTCCACAAGTGTTGGTGATTATGCAAATACAGGTAAATAGCACTAGAAAGAGGAGTAAAAGCATAAGTCTTTGATCCAAGCCTTTCAAGACCAGCCAATGAGGGGATGCCACCTAGGATTCCCATGGATCACTTACGTCATCAATCCAAGAGAAGTGAGCCCGACGAATCACGAAGCGCCACATGGACATCACATGGATTCAAGGGCCCACTTATCCCCCTAAACCGTCGGGAAACTTGGCATGCACGGAGGACAGGCATCAGGACCCACCATTCAGCCACCACGAGAAAGCCAGGGTGCCACGTGGCCCCTGGGGTTCGGCCGAACCATAGATCGGCCGAACCAACCTTGGTTCGGCTGATCTAGGCCCTCCACATGTCACCTCCTGATTGGCTCCTGGTTGCAGCTCCGGGTATTTAGGGGCACTTGGAGCCCCGAAGTAAGCATCTTCCCCCTCTATAAATAGGAGGGTAGGGGCTCCATTTTGGAACACACTCTTCTCCTCCTCCTCTTCATTTTGGCTTGAAGCCTCTCTCTTTAGGAGAGGAGAGCTCTTTGTATAGGATTAGTGCTAGGAAGTGAGGTGGGAGGCTTGAGGCCATGTCATGTTCATGACATCTTCCTCAAGAACGATCCTCAGCGGTGCCTTTGTTCTTCAACTAGACTAAAGTGAGTATTTCGATATTTCCTATTTAGACTAAAGTCGTATGCATGCTTAGAATGTTGTGTTCTTGTGTTCTTCGTTTGTTCTTGGTTTAGAGGCTTGGGTTCTTCGAACATAACCCCTTTTGATCCATTAGAACTTAGATCATAAGTTGCATCTAGTTTACCTACCTGTCTAATTAGAGTAAAGTGAAGCTCCTGCATGTGTCTAGTTAGATCAAAGTGCATTCGTGATCTTGCATGAGTGATAGAGCATACCTTGAGCTAGTGCCAGTATCTCCCTCGCGGATTCGTAGGAATAGTGAGTGGTGTAGACGAGGTGTCTGGACCATAAGCTACCCTTCGAATTCGATACCCTTGGATTCAATACCCTTGGAATACTCTCCTTCCTTGGGGAAGTGCTACAACGGTATTTCCGTGTGCTTGTGGTATACCCGGTTGTTCTTATCCACTCCCTCTAGGTGTACAACTAGTGGTGACGTTAAGAAACGCCAAAAAAACCCCGCAAAGAAACACCTCCAACAACTCCCTACAAAAATCCCACAAAAAGGCTCCAAAATTCCACAAATAGAAAAGCCACGAGATTCAAAAGCAAATCACAAGGGACAAAGAGGATGAACTCCGAACCCCATACATCACGAGGAAAGATTCTTTACAAAGAGGGTAGCAACCTCCCATCATCCTACCCACTTGAGATTTGCAATAGAGCACTAGCTAGCCTATGGAAACTAAGAGAAAGGGGAAAACAAGAGCTCCAAATGATTAGGGTTCCAAGAGTTGGCTACCATCCACCCCCAAAGACAATATATAGGCGGAGCCAAAAGACTAAACTACCCCTAGTGCATAAGAGTAAGATACACGCCCATAGAGGGCAATTTGGGTAATTGTGTCCAATCTCCATCGGACGGATGCGCATCGACAGCAAGCCCGCTTCACCTCTAGGCAAGCCTTGCGATCATGTCGCGTGTCCTCCGCTTCGAAGCTTCCGGACGCCCACAACTCACATCGGTCAGACCGGTCAGGTCCACAGGTTCGACCGATCGGGTCCACCGGTCAGTTCGGCCCAGTGCAGTCTGCTGCGCTCCGGCCTTCGGTCTTGGCTTTGAGGCTCAACCATGGAACCCAGTGGTTTTTTGGCCAAACCACTGCAAACCACTGCAAACCGCTGTGGACTTGGTGCGACCTTCACGCCAATCCCACTCATGACTTGGCCGCCATGGTCGTCTCGACTCAATGTTGGTTTTGTGGCCAAACCAACAAACCCCGCGTGCAAACATCGATTGTTAGCCGCTATCCTGCGCCGGCTCCTTGTTGCCGACTTTGCAATATGTGTGATACAAGTATGCCTTATCTTTTATCCTACCCTGAGCTCCACATATAGCCATCATTAGAAGTAGGGTGAGGAAAGGCGATCTAATGCCTTAGTAAGGACATATACACATTGAGTGATCTGAGAGAATCAATGAGGAGCTAAGCAAGGTCTGTTTTCGAAAATCTATTGCAAAACCCCAAGTTACTTAACATGATGAGCAGGAGTGACTTGATTCATGACCGTTCCATCCCTCAACTGTCCAAGATAGCATGATAGACACATCAGAGTTCACAAGTACAAGGTATGGTTTGGAATATATCTTATGCTTGTTTCATACCTTTGGATGTCATGTCTCACTTTGATCTTGTTCTTCCCTTCACTCGGGACGAGCAAAGGTCGAGTGTGGGGGTATTTGTTGACGGCTGACTTTCACTCACTTCTTACCCATCAAACATGTACCTTTTGGCATGAAAAATGATCATCAACACTAGAATAGGGCTTAAACTAATCATTTCCACAAGTGTTGGTGATTATAAAAATACAGGTAAATAGTACTAGAAAGAGGAGTAAAAGCATAAGTCTTTGATCCAAGCCTTTCAAGACCAGCCAATGAGGGGATGCCACCTAGGATTCCCATGGATCACTGACATCATCAATCCAAGAGAAGTGAGCCCGACGAATCACGAAGCGCCACATGGACATCACATGGATTCAAGGGCCCACTTATCCCCCTAAACCGTCGGGAAACTTGGCATGCACGGAGGACAGGCATCAGGGCCCACCAGTCAGCCACCACGAGGAAGCCAGGGTGCCACGTGGCCCCTGGGGTTTGGCCGAACCCTAGATCGGCCGAACCGACCTTGGTTCGGCTGATCTAGGCCCTCCACGTGTCACCTCCTGATTGGCTCCTGGTTGCAGCTCCGGGCATTTAGGGGCACTTGGAGCCCCGAAGCAAGCATCTTCCCCCTCTATAAATAGGAGGGTAGAGGCTCCATTTTGGAACACACTCTTCTCCTCCTCCTCTTCATTTTGGCTTGAAGCCTCTCTCTTTAGGAGAGGAGAGCTCTTTGTATAGGATTAGTGCTAGGAAGTGAGGTGGGAGGCTTGAGGCCATGTCATGTTCATGACATCTTCCTCAAGAACGATCCTCAGCGGTGCCTTTGTTCTTCAACTAGACTAAAGTGAGTATTTCGATATTTCCTATTTAGACTAAAGTCGTATGCATGCTTAGAATGCTGTGTTCTTGTGTTCTTCGTTTGTTCTTGGTTTAGAGGCTTGTGTTCTTCAAACATAACCCCTTTTGATCCATTAGAACTTATATCATAAGTTGCATCTAGTTTGCCTACCTGTCTAATTAGAGTAAAGTGAAGCTCCTGCATGTGTCTAGTTAGATCAAAGTGCATTCGTGATCTTGCATGAGTGATAGAGCATACCTTGAGCTAGTGCCAGTATCTCCCTCGCGGATTCGTAGGAATAGTGAGTGGTGTAGACGAGGTGTCTGGACCATAAGCTACCCTTCGAAGACCACGTACGATCGTAGTGTAGAGGTAGGCCGCAGTGGTGACAGCCTGTTGGACCCTTTGCAACCCTTTTACATCGCGTACCGAGTTGGGGTCGAGCCAGCACAAAAGCCGTGTGCCTGGTGCCGAAGTGAGTGTTATACCTGAGAGAACGTTACTAGACTCTGCGCTCGGTCTGAGCAGATCCTTTCTACCTATCCTATCCATCAGAGTTGTGTCCTTGGATCATCTATACTAGAAGTAGGAGATAGTGCACACCGTTCCTTGGATTCGATACCCTTGGAATACTCTCCTTCCTTGGGGAAGTGCTACAACGGTATTTCCGTGCACTTGCGGTATACCCGGTTGTTCTTATCCACTCCCTCTAGGTGTACAACTAGTGGTGACGTTAAGAAACACCAAAAAAACCCCGCAAAGAAACACCTCCAACAACTCCCTACAAAAATCCCACAAAAAGGCTCCAAAATTCCACAAAAAGAAAAGCCACGAGATTCAAAAGCAAATCACAAGGGACAAAGAGGATGAACTCCGAACCTTCCATACATCACGAGGAAAGATTCTTTACAAAGAGGGTAGCAACCTCCCATCATCCTACCCACTTGTGATTTGCCATAGAGCACTAGCTAGCCTATGGAAACTAAGAGAAAGGGGAAAACATGAGCTCCAAATGATTAGGGTTCCAAGAGTTGGCTACCATCCACCACCAAAGACAATATATTGGCGGAGCCAAAAGACTAAACTACCCCTAGTACATAAGAGTAAGATACACGCCCATAGAGGGCAATTTGGGTAATTGTGTCCAATCTCCATCGGACGGATGCGCATCGACAGCAAGCCCGCTTCACCTCTACGCAAGCCTTGCGATCATGCCACGTGTCCTCCGCTTCGAAGCTTTCGAACGCCCACGACTCACACCAGTCAGACCAGTCTGGTCCACAGGTTCGACCGATCAGGTCCACCAGTCAGTTCAGCCCAGTGCAGTCTGCTGCGCTCCGGCCTTCGGTCTTGGCTTTGAGTCTCAACCAAGGAACCAGTGGTTTTGTGGCCAAACCACTGCACACCACTGCAAACCCCTGTGGACTTGGTGCGACCTTCATGCCAATCCCACTCATGACTTTGCTGCCATGGTCATCCCGACTCAATGTTGGTTTTGTGGCCAAACCAACAAACCCCGCGTGCAGACATCGATTATTAGCCGCTATCCTGCGCCGGCTCCTTGTTGCCGACTTTGTCTTACTCTTCTTGCCACCATGTGGTCCACACTTGATCCCGTGGGCCACCAGGTCCCTCGAACCAGCCTACTTGTCTCTCCACACTAGAAGGCCACACATGCATAGACCTTTTGTGCTTGTTCTTCACCTGCACCACACTAATCAAGCCGCAACCTGCACCTGTAGTACTAGGCCAAGAGTCCGTCCACACCATGTTGTCAATCACTCATCACTAGGGAGCAACCATCTACCAGTCCTCGGACCACACAGGTCCTCAATCTCCCCCTTGATGAGTGCATGGACAACACACATAGTCGCCAACACGAGACAAAACAAGCTCACAACAAAGGAGCAAAACCACCAAAGCAAGAACTCAGATGACACAAGGAGCCCCCTGAACAAATGTAGGCTCCCCCTGAGCAAATGCAAACCCCCCTAAACAATGCATGTAAAAACTTGCCATACAACAGAGCAGCTCAACAGCTCAGCTTTGACCAGTCAGACCGGTGCCCTTCACCTGTCAGACTGATGCCCATATGCACAGAAATCTGCTCGACCGGTAAGACCGGTGACCATTGACAAGTCAGGCCGGTGACCAACAGATCACAGAACTTTCCCGAAACCACCTAAAAACCTTTTAAATGCATCCAGAATTGTTTTTCATGCACAAACATTCCCCCTTGTTGACAATGCATGAATCAAGGCAAAATTCGGAAAAAAATCAACCTAGAGCTTCTCAAATAGACAATGAGCACCACAAAATGCTACAAGTGAGACAATGAACAAGCAAGACATTCCATAGTTCTGTATAAGCATAGCCATCAAGATAGTAAAGCTATATATGCATATGACAAAGCCATGATCATTTTGAGCAATTTTGTGAAAAATTTCCCTCTCATGAGAAAAAATGTAAACATGAGCAAAACATGCCAAAGTGAACTAAATCACACAAATTTCATACTAGGTCACATATTCTCATCAAAAGATCATTGCAAACACCCACAAGCCATCTCACGTCATGTCAAAGTCACTGAGCCATGTGTCTACTTTTTAAAATGAGACTTGTCATAGTAGACAACATGTAATGATTTAGCACCCAAATTAAATTACTTAAAGCATTCATGACATGGATCCAATGAGAGTATAATTTTCAAGCATAGGCATTTCATTTTCAGATTGTCATAAATGGTACATGAAGTGCCTTTGCGACAAAAAGAAGCTTATGCTCCCCCACAAGGTAATCACATGGGCTAAACATTCACAATGACAAATGGGTTTTTGACCTCCAAGTGAAAAGAACATGCTTTCTAACCATAAATGAAGCATGACAAAGCCACTAAAGCACACTAAGATCATGCAAAGACTTATACTCACAAGAGAGCTTATACTAGCATTTTCCAAAAGTAGTTATCTCAACATACATATATAACAAAACCATCAAGAGCATAGCTACACATCACCAATTCATATCAAACATGCTCAAAAGCTCACACATAGCATATCATGGTCATCAATGTATATAGGAGAAGCTCATCCTACCAAAATGCATATGATACAAATGCAAACATGTCTATGATACAAAGATGGCTATACATCATGATACAAAATGCAATGCAATGCACAACCCAAATATGATACATATGCTACAAAGGAGCTTCCACCAACTTAGAAAAGAAAGGACGAAGGAAACCAAGACAACAACAAGAGCCTCTGGCTCAAACACAGGACTTCTCACTTACCAAAAAGACACCCTCAGTCCACATTCCTCCTCATCCATTACTCCCAAAACTGATGTACTCTCTAGACACCACTTGGGTGAGGCTAGAGTATCATCCCCGATCTCCGGTCATGTGTCGTGAACAACCGGAGTCGATCAACCAAATGTCTCCATGCTCCTGCTTGCAAAATAAAAAACGATAACAAGAACGAGCAAATGACTCAATGGTAAGGTTAGCACAAAAGGAGGCCCACCTCCGGGGTGGACCAACCTATGCACATGACTACCTACCGACGCTTCTTCTACTCATGAGCCACGACGCAAGGCGGCGTGGCCACAAGACTACACAGGACTAGTACTAGAATAGAAAAGCTTATCATATGAACCGCCATAGGCTACTCCTAGTCGTGCCTGACTAGTGAATTTTTTTTATATTTTTTCCTCAATTTTGCAAAAATAAATGCCTCCCAAAAAATTTAGCAAATCTATACTACTACCACTGTAACCCACGGCGATAGGGTTCCTACCACCGTGTGATACGACGACAGTTACCGTGGCCCGCTGGCAAGACCGCCCGGACGCGGGCCCCAACTGTCGAATGCATATACCACCGTACCACATGGCGGTATGTCCCTACCATCGTGTGGTACGGCGGCAGGTCCAAGTGCCGTATGGCACGGCGGCTGCAGGCCTGCAACCGCTGTACCACACGGCGCTTGGATCTCCTGCCTATATAAGGCCGAAATTCAGCCGAAAATGTCATAATAATTCGAAAAAAAAGAGGGGGTGGGGAGAAGAGAAGGGAGTGAGGAGGAGGTGACGAAGGTGCGAAGCTCTGCTGGTTTTTCGTCTCGTTAGAGGTAAATACTCTGGTAATTCATATTTTGAACTCTGGTAATTCATATTTTTAAGTAGTGTTTTAGTGTAGATCTGCTTAGTAAAATTATAGTTTTAGTGTAGATCTTCTTAGTAAAATTATAGTTCTAGTGTAGATCTGCTTAGTAAAATTATAGTTTTAGTGTAGATCGATTAGTAAAATTATAGTTCTAGTGTAGATCTGCTTACTAAAATTATAGTTTTAGTGTAGATCTGAGTAGATATATTTTGTAGTTACAGATCCACTTGTTAATAGCGATTATTTTTTTTCATGCTGTCAGACATGTCGGATGCAGTTACTGTGAAGTTGTATTTCGGTAATGGCTAGATTAGATATGGTGAAAATGGAGTTGACTTGTCAGAATTTGATTTGGTTGACTATGTGATTAGAAGAGCAGCAGAAAGAACTTGGGGGGCCATAACCAACTTTTTTTATAAGGCATTCCATGTAGATGTAGAGCAACATGACTTGTCGATTGTGGCTCTAATCAACAGGAGTGAGGCAGTATATTGGGAGCTTATGCCACTTCAAGGCACTGAACATTGGAGGAGTTATATCAGAACTGCATGTCAAATTGGTTTGCCTGTGATTTTGTTTGTCCAAACTGTTCACAAGGCTGGGTCTAGTAGTCAAGTGCATGAGGAGGGTAATGGTGCTCACCAGGGTGAGGCTGAACTAGAAGCAGGAGATGGTCCTGCAACTGAGGCAGAAGAAGGAGATGGTGCTGCGACTGAGGCAGAAGTAGGAGTTCAGGAGGAACACAGTCACACACCGTTTGAGGTCCGTGGTCAAATTGACGAGGGGAAGTTAATGAAGAAGTACTGAGGCAGTATGAAATGGAGGCCGGTGACGATGAATGTGGGTTGCAAGAGGACTCCTCAGATGATGAGGATGACCCGCTAGTGCCAAGGGACTGGGACAGCTACAATTTCTCACAGCTCACTGTCAATCCTGGTGAGAATGTGTCCTGAGAGTATAGAGAGAATCAGGTTTGGGTCGGCGCCATGTATAAGAGTGCAGTCGAGGTCAAGGATGTAGTGAAGAGGTGGGCCACCCTTACTCAACAGAGAGAGTTCAGGGTAGTGAAGAGTTCTCCACACATATATGATGTACAATGTCTGAAGCCCAACTGTCCTTTTCGAGTGTATGCTTATAAGGGCAAGTGGAAAAATTACTGGGAGGTCAGGTCTGTTGTGGATGACACTTGTGTACTTGACCAGCTAGATGCAAGCCATCGTAATTTGTCGGCCGGTTTTGTGGCCAGCCAGATGTTTGCTAAGATTGTGGAAAATCCTGCTTATGAGCCCAAGTCCATTATCTTGGCAATTAAGGAGAAATTTAGGTACATGATAAGTTACGGTAAGGCATACATGGCGAAGAAGAAGGTACTGGAGTTGAGGTGGGGTACTTATGAATCATCCTACAACAATCTGCCTCAATTGCTGAACATGATTACCACGCTAAATATGGGTAGTTATTATGATATCAAGACTTATAATCTTGTATCAAGGCCAGGGAAGCAAGTCTTGCAGCGGGCATTTTTAGCATTGGGTCCCACTATTGCGGCATTCAAACAGTGTCGACCAGTCATTTGCATAGATGGCACATTCCTAACAGGAAAATACAAGGGTACAATCCTTACAGCTGTGGCTGCAGACGGCAACAATCAGTTGTTGCCATTGGCAATTGCTTTTGCAGAATGAGAGAATGGTGACAGTTGGTATTGGTTTCTGGAGAAATTGAAGTAGACGGTGGTGGGAGATGTGTCAAACATGTGTGTGATACACGATAGACACAAAAGTATTTTGCACGCGATAAATGACATCAAAGAAGGTAGCCAAGAACGTCACAGAGCACCACAATGGCCAGATGTGCATAGCAGGTGGTGCATGAGGCATATGGGAGCAAACTTTCACAGCCAGTTCAAGAACAAAGAACTTACTACATTGTTCAAGCGGTTATGTGCGACGAATCAGGAGAAAAAGTTCTTCGAGATCTGGAAAAAATTAGATGACCTGACGAAGAAAGCATCAGAAGAGATAGCTAAGAAGCCAATAAGTACTGAACCTGGGGAAGAGCCAGTTTCTCTGGAGGACGTGGGGCTAGATTCTCCAAATGTCAGAAGGAGAAGGGGAGGTTCTGTGAAGACCTTGAGCCAGTGGATTCAGAATGAGCCGAAAGAGAAATGGTGTCTCCTGTTTGATAAGGGAGGTGTGAGGCATGAGATAATGACAACAAATTTTGCTGAGATCTACAACGCGGTTTTGCATGGTGCCAGAGCTCTCCCTCTTGTTGGTATCATTGAGTTCTTTTTGTACCGCACAATGAAGTACTTTCTTGAGCGTGCTACTACAACACATGAAGCTATGCAGGACTGTCAAAAGGTCTATTCAACATGGATGACTGCGTATTTGGACAAAAAACAGAAGGGGGCTCTTGCTCACAGAGCTTACCCACAACCTCTACGTCGTGATCCTGGCGAGGAAGTTAAGTGGAAGTATCAGATAAGTTGCCAGTCCAAATCACAAAAAGCGGATGGTGAAATAACAATACAACAAACAATTATAGGGAATGAGACATGCTCATGCTCTTGCCAGAAGCCGCGCCTGCTACACCTCCCCTACTCACATGTGATTGCTGCATGCCTTGCAACTAAGAATATCCATTGGGGTCGGTACGTGCCTAAATACTGGTTGAAGCAAACCATTCTAGACACTTGGAACCACACTGTTGAGAGCTACCTGCATCTTGGTACTTTCACTCAAGACCCCAAAGACAATGCGTTGTACATACCAAATCCAGATCCAACCATGTGCCAAGGTGTTGGTTGACGCAAGAAGAAGAGGATTAGGAACAACATGGACGAGGCTGAAGCTGGTCCTTCGGTGAAGATATGCTCTAAGTGCAACAATCCAGGACACTCCTACAAGAAATGCACCGAAGCATCTTACTTTTCCACTGCCACTTCTCCAGCACCTTCAACTAGTGGACGTGGACGTCGTTCCCATCGCTACACCGAAGGAATGCAGTGATCGTACTTGTTTGTGCTACCGTGTTGTAATATTTGAAATACTTATACATGTTATCGTCTTGTAATATTAATTTGCAACACCGTCAGAACTTATGCATGTTATTGTGTTCTTATTGTGTTGTAATAATTGAACTATCTTTTCATTTGCTTGTTGTTTTCTTGTTGCCTACAAAATTATTACTATATCCTGTTATGTATTGTTCTCTAATTTCAAATGAAACATGTAATGAGTTATTATATTTGACATCTTTTTTGTTGGTTTGCAATGGCTTCCTCGGGTCCTGAGTTGGACTTGGAGTTGCTCACTAGTAGGAAGGACAAGGTTGCGGTGCCAAAGGGTATCCACACTCCTATGTGCTACTATGGTGACAACTGTAAGCTTGTCAAGTGCAATGTTCTCGGCTACGTCTACGGGATGAGGTTCTTCATGTGCGCGAACTACGAGCATGACCCGATCTCATCATGTCGCAATGTTATACCCAGAGTAAGAACAAACTACATTACTAAATAAATAATATGTCATTGCTAGTTTGTTATGTGCTAATTTGTCTTTCAAAAAAGACTCCACCTCCTCTCTGTGATTTTATGCAGTGGCTCGATTGTGAGCAGTCTGAAGAAGACAAGCGTTACGTCGAGGCGATGGGTCGTTCATCACGTGAGAGGTGGCAAAGGATGGTTGAGGCAGAAAAATAAGAAGAAAAACGTAAGGAGCGGCAGGAGGAAATTCGCATTCGCCGGGAGATGAAAGAACGCGCAGCGGCCGTGCCTGTGAAGCAGATAGAGAGAGGAAGAGGGAGAGAGCTCGCCGGGCTAAGGAAGCTGGGTCGGATGCCATGAGGAAGGGGAAATACCCCCGTTGTACCCAGTAGACGTAGAGTACTAGACGCCGAGTGCTACTGTATCTCTAAAAAACTATGATTTCATTTCATCATCCACTAGAGTCGGATTATATCATTAAGAACTTGATTCCAGATGCATTAGAGCTTGTTTCCTCAAACAGTAAATCTAGTACTACGGTGTGTTTCCTGTGAGTCACTGCATCAAACAGTGAACCTAGTACATAGGGTGTGTTTTCTGTGAGTCACTGCATCAAACAGTGAACCTAGTACTAGGGTGTGTTTCCTCTGAGTCATTGCCCGTTTCTCTTGCCTTGGATCGAATGGCCCACCGTCCAGTCTGCTTCATTACCTACATATATGTGACCACTCTTCTCGAGTGCCCCTTCTCAACACAACAAGCACCAATGAGTTCCTGGACTGGGGAAGATGATGGCTCCGTTGGTCCAGCATTGTGGAGCCAGCAAGATCCAGAGTTCAACAACAATTTTCCAGTCTTAGATAAGAAAGATTTCAAATCCATGCGTGATGTTAGAAAGTACGCACCAAATCAAACGGTGAACTGGCCAAGGTGTGCACACGGTGAGTTTTGTGTGATGCAAGTTTACCAGGGATGGAACAACTTTGGTCGATGCTTCTGGCACTGCTCATGAGCATGGGTAAGCAAAGCTACGTGACCTTTGTCCTTCATCATTTTATGGTTTACTAATGTAATCTCGATTTCTACAGTACTCCGACCAACCAGATAACTGCGGTTTCGTGCAATGGGTGGATCCCCCAGCTATTCACCCGTATCAATAGTACATTGACTACCTCGAGGATGTTGTCATCTTCGACCTGAAGCAAGAGCTCGCGTCGGCATTGGCTTCTCCAGATCCGACATCTACCAACGACGACGACGGACCGGTGACCAGACCAATGGTGGTGAAGACGAACACCGGTTGTGAGGACGAGTTCTGCTGCTGTCCATGCCACGAGAAGAAGGACAACACTCCTCCAGCAACTCCATCCCCACCACCGTCACCTCCACCTCCACCCCCACCTGGGTACGGGTACTACATGCCCTCCCAGCACTCCGGCGGGTCTATGATGTCCGGGTTCTTCAGGCACTACTCGTACAACTAGATTACAAATGTTGTAACCGTTTATCTAAATTCCCTAAGGCACGTTAGCACTAGCAGCGGCACAAGGTTAGGGTATTTACACCGTACGTGCCATTGTTTATTTATGTGATTGCTCGTTAAGTATCATGTGTTCAAAAATGTAAGGTACCAGGCAAAAAAAAAACTACCGCCGTAGGGCACGACGGTAGGTTCGTACCTACCGCCGTGACATACGGCGGTTGCTGCAGCCTCTGCTGCCGCCTGGCGGTAGGATCCAACCGCCGTCCCACACGGTGATTAGCCCTACCGTCATGTGGCATGGCGGTTGGTGCCCTTGCCAGTGGGCCACGGCATCTGCCGCCGTACCACACGGCGGTAGGATCCCTACCGTCATGTGCTACGGCGGTAGTAGCATAGATTTACTAAATTTTTTGGGAGGCATTTATTTTTGGAAAATCGAGGATATATATATATATATATATATTCCTGACTAGAACTCCTATACTCAAACCGACTTGTAACCCTGCCTCCCTATGCATATAAGGCGAGGCAGGGATACCCCCAAACAACACCTGAAACATATGCAATCAATCATGAGCCACGCAGCATACAGGACGTAGGGTATTACACACATTATGGCTCAAACCTATCTAAATTGTGTGCCTCGTGTCTCACCTTCGAGTTCCTAATCTCAGCGAGCCCCACCGCACAGTCTACTACCTTAGGCCCCCCCTGGGTAGGTTTGCTGGGTCTAAACACTGACAGCTGGTGCGCTAGGTAGGGGGTCTCGTCATAGATCTGCTGGCAAACTTGATGGCTCCGATCATCATCAAGCCCACCGTCGCTTTTGAGCAAGGTGACACCTTCATTTTCAGCTCCTGAATCTGCGTCGCCGACAGTGCAAGTTCCTTCCTGCGCTTCCTAGCGTCGACCACGGAGAAGAAGCCCACGTCGACGACGCTCCGAGAAGCCTCGATGGACAATCTCACCAGAAATTTCAGCAAATTTTTTTTTCTGACCCCGTCAAAGAATTCGAGTCGGAGTTCGAGTATAACTCAACTTCAACTCAAGCTTGGATCGAACTGTGCGAGTTTTCTCCTGAGCCAGTGTCCAGTCCAGTCTACCTGCACCAACCGCTCCATCAGCACCACCTACCAGGCTACGCTTCCTGTGCTTCATCACCCTAGCAAGGAGGCCATGTTCGAGTACTACTCAGACTCGGATATCAACCTCAACTACCCTGATGACTATTCGGATTTGTCTGAGTTCGAGTTCGACTACAACTCGGACTTGTCTGAAGAGAAGCTCCTCACGGGCCCAGCTGAGGGACTGGTTGTCACATCGACACCAAAGGTAGATTCGTCTACTGGCCCGATCAGAAGCCCTTCGACCTCGCTACTGATGACGACTCGCACCTCGTCACCATCCTCGACAACTTTTCATAGCGACACCGAGCTGATCTCCCACTCGAGCTCTGGGAACTACTCCCCAAGCTGCGAGGTCTTCGTCGTCACAGCTCAAGGCTCTCGTCAGAACCAACATGTTGGCACTATTTTTTGACATGTGTCAATAAGAAGCAAAGAGGCACCGGGAAGGTTACAGAGCCGATGAAAGAGAGAGAAGGAGCAACCAGCTGATTGAAAATTGGCCGATTGAGAAGAAGTCAATGGGACCAGTCGACAATCAAAGAAGGGGATCGGCCGGTATAAAGGAAAGAAAGCGGCAAAAGGAAATACGCCAAGGTGAAGAAGGCTTAGGCGGGTCAACATCGGTTGCCAACAGGTCAAAGATAGTTAGAGAGTCCGACTCTTGCATGAGTCATTTATTTTTAGTAGTTATAGTTTCTTCTAGTCATGTAAGCTTTGTTGTAATCGACTAGGAGCCAAGTTGTCCTCGGGGCATAAATAGCGACCCTGCGCAGTTAGAGAAAGTTTGTACACACCAACAAACACAAACCATTACTCTTTCCTACAATTTACTATTCAAGTCAGTGACTTCGCCAAAAGTTTTCTTCTTGTTGTTCTCTTGTTTCTTCAAACGACGTCCTTCAAGCTCATCGGGCTGCATCGACTGATCTCCGGCAGGCTTGTGAGTACCGTTTTATTGAGTAATTTCTAGGCTTTAACCTCCGGGCGCATCGCTGTGGTTTCGTCTAGATTTATTCACAATTTATTGATATCAGCTAGATTTGCAAGTTCCGTACCAATTCTTGTTTAATTAGCTTTATCACCAATTTATCCTGCTCGAGGCTAGATCCCATCGGCTACTTTTCATCGCGTCATCGATGTATCGATCAAACAACCGATCTAGACTTGTCCCGAGCACTGCCACATAGCGCTTAGCATGCTCTGCTCATCCCGCGCGCTGCTGACGTCACCAGATCGGCTGACATAGCCGCTCTAAACATACTTGCACTTCGGCTGCCTCATCGGCTGGCGGACTTCGCCTGCTCCTGTATCGGCTGATCCGGCTGTTACGCTGTGCCCATGTGGAAAACTCTCATCGATTGTCTAGCCGATTAATCCGAATTTAACGCTCTACTTTATTTTCGTGTCGATTAAGAGGTCAGGTCGACTGGCATGTCTTGTTACATTCTTGGGATCCGTTACGTGTTGCTGTGAAGGAGTTTATTCCGTTTTTTGTGTCAACACATCTTGGCACGCCTGGTGGGACCCAAAGAATCACGAACAATGACTAAGGAGCTCACGAAGCCCGACGAGGTCCATGGTGACAACAAACAGCCAATTAATATGGATCAACTTAAAGAAGCTGACAAAGCCAAGTATGATAACTGCATGGCTGAATATGGTCGGCTTTTGGTTGGCAGCTTCGGTGATGCGGACACCACGAGTACATCTACACCAGCAGCACCTCAGGTGCCTCCAGATGATCCACCACTTCAAGCGACACCAGTTGGGCCAATTACTCGGGCCCATGCGAGAGAATTAAACTACATCATGCTACTAAAGAACAAAGGCCCAGAAGCATAGAGCAAGGCCCAAGAGGGGACCAGGATGGGGCGCCTAGGGTTGGCCGCCGCCCCTCTATCCCGCCGTGCACCCCCTCTCCTCCCTCCATTGTTTGGGGATGCGTCCTCTTATTTAGTTAGAGTCCCTTTTGTTTACAACTCGAGTTTTGTTTTACATTTAGCTTTAGCTACACCAGAACACGCACAAATACGTGTTGTCCTCTGTGATTCAGAACTCCACCTTCGAGTGATATTAAGATTGTTTGCCTCAGATTCTTGTTCGTTCTTCGATTGCGTACAGGAATCGATCTTCGTGATCAGGCTGATCTTGCGCCAGCAAGGTTGGTAACCATCGGGAGTTGGTTCAGCGATTTCATTGGCGCTTCGAGTCTCGCTCGTCGTAGTCGGATCGTGAGGGTCACCTCCCACCAGATCGAAGTTATCTCTGCTCACTGAAAGATCGGGCACTCCGCCTCTATCAAGTGGTATCAACTTTCCAGGTTGATCGGTGAGTTTATCGAGTGTTTTTCTTTCCTACGGTCCAGAAAAACCAAACAAAAATTTGTTTCTAGGTTAGAACCTTGTCCCAGCAACCCTTTTAGCCTCGCACTTTCATTCAATAACTTGCTTTGTTAAGTTTGCGTGCTTGTTCGTTCAATCGTTGCTGGTTACTTGTGTTTTATCCTTTCGTTTCTGTTCTTTTCATCTAACCCTAGTTTTTTTGTTTTGCCGCCGTCGTTCTGCTGTTCGCCAACCCCACCACGCCACACACCAACCCCCTCGCACGAACCCCCTTGCATCACGACCACGGCTAGGCAGACTCGCGCTCCCCCCCGATCTCCTCTCCCTGGTTGGTTGGAAAGTCAAAAAAAGGAAAGAAAAAAAGGAAAGAGAAAAAATGAAAGACAAAAAAGGAAAAAAGGAAAGTCAAAAAAAAGTCCACATGGAGAAGGTCGATCCGGTTCCGTGGAAACTCCCCACCGAACCATCACGCCGCGCGCCGTCCCCCCTTCGCTGGGTTACTATCGTGGGTAACGCGAGGCACCGTGAATCCCCACCCCTGTTCGCGAGTCCTCACGCCCCCCTCCTCTCTTCCCCCACGTCGTACCATCTCTTCATCTCTCTTTCTTGGTACCACACTCTGAGGTTGGCCTTACTCTAGAGAGAGAGAGAGTATCTTCTTTTTACCGGAATACCCCTGTACTTTCGGAAAAAGTGTGTGTCGCAACTTGTTATTTGAGATCCTCTATGTTCATATTATCAGTTTTGAGGACTCCTGAAAAAAAGAGAAGAAAAAAATAGCAAATTGTTGCGCCCTCTCCACCGTCCTTGCTGTCCGTTGGGTTTCACTTGTTGCCACCAGCGTTTGTTTCGTGTTTAGCTCTATAATTCAACTTTACATTATTGTTTGATTGTGATAATCCTTGACTTGAGTGCAGCCTACCCAGAACTCCACATATTTCTACGACGAGCAGATTTTGTTTCTCCAGGCAACCGCTCCTCCAATCTTTCGCGAGTTCCACCGGTTGGTTGCAGGTCACCCCTGTGTGCGTGGTAAGGACAGAAAAGAATTTGATAACAACACTAGTGTGAGCGCCTTGTGAGCTGTTCCCCCTGTTTTTGTCGTTGTTTTGTTTTTGTGTTTGCGCTAACCATGGCAGATGACGGCACCACCGAGGATGATCCGCTACAAGTCATGCGAGCACAAGTTGAAGGACTAACCGCGAACATTCAGATGGTACATGAACGACTGGACTCAATGATCACTACGTCGACCGACCATTTCGGTCAGCTCGACCTCGCTCAGATGGCCACCAAGACCACACTAGACGCTCTCGTGGCCCGACTCAATGCCATGCACACAACCATCACCGATTTGCAGAAGGACTATGGCGGTGATTCGGAGTAGGATGCCGGAGATAGTCGTGGTCGTGCCTGCCGTGTGCCACGCCACCCCGGTAATGATACTTCTTCTAAGGTTAAATTTAAAATCCCACCTTTTAATGGCAAATATGATCCTGCTGCATGTCTTGATTGGGAGTTAGAGGTTGAACAAAAATTTTCATGCCATGATATTGCTGCAAATTCTCAAGTTAAAGCTACTATTAGTGAATTTACTGATTTTGCTTTAATTTGGTGGCGTGAGTATAAAATTAAACATCCCACTGCCATTCCGACCACTAGGGATCAATGAAAAATTGCTATGCGCCATAGATTTGTGCCTTCGTATTATGCTCGTGATTTGCTTAATAAGATGCAGTGTTTTCAGCAAGGTTCTCAATCTGTTGAAAACTATTACCAAGAGTTACAAAAAGGTATGATTCGTTGTGGGATATTGGAGACCAACGATGCTGCTATGGCACGTTTTCGTGCTGGCTTAAACCGCGAAATCCAGGACATACTTGATTTTAAGGAATATCATGATATGACTCAATTATTTGAATTTGCTTGCAAAGTTGAACGTGAAGTGCAGGGACGATGCTCGAAGACATATTCTAACCCTTTTGCAGGAAGAAGCTCAACATCCACACCAGTACCTCTCTCCCGTGCGCCATCCACGTCCATCACTACACGACGCGAGAAGACGGCCAAACCGGCAGGTGCTACCCCACCCACAGGCGCCGGCCCATTCTCAGGCCGTACACGGGATATTTAGTGTCATCGCTGCAGAGGATTTGGCCACATGTTTCGGGACTGCCCGAACAAGCGCACTTTGCTCATTCGTGATGATGGTGGGTACTCTTCTGCTAGTGATTCTAAAGAAATTGAACATGCATTGCTTGCCACTGACCATGCAGCTAAGGAGGAGGTACATGTCACCCCGGGCGACTCCGATAGGTCTGAAAGTCTTGTTGCGCAGCATGTTCTTAGTGCCCAGGTCGCCCCACCCGAGAAGAATCAGCAACGCACTTTGTTCCATACAAAGGGAGTTGTGCAGGAGCGGTCGATTCGCATGATCATCGACATCGGCAACTCCTCATCCTCACCCAGATATGGCTTCAAATCTGCAACATTAAAACTAGTGGAAACACCAAACTCTGTAGGCATGTCAAGGATATAAGCATTATCATTAATTTTGGTTAGCACTTTAAAAGGACCAGCAGCACGAGGCATTAATTTAGAACAGCGCAAAGTAGGAAAACGATCCTTTCTCAAATGCAACCAAACCATATCACCAGGTTCAAAAGAAACATGTTTTCTACCTTTACTACCAGCAACCTGATATTTAGCATTAGGAGTAGCAATGTTTTGGTGAGTTTGTTCATGCAGGTTAACCATTTGTTCAACATGTGCAACAACATCTAAGTGTGGGGCATCTTCAGCATCAAATGAAAACAAATCAATAGGTGCCCGAGGGATGTAACCATACACAATCTGAAAAGGGCACATCTTTGTAGAGGAATGTGTTGCATGATTATAAGCAAACTCAACATGAGGCAAGCAATCCTCCCAACAGTTCAAATTTTTATTTAGAACAGCCCTAAGCGTGGTGGACAAAGTTCGATTAACCAACTCAGTCTGTCCATCAGTCTGAGGGTGACAAGTTGTGCTAAACAACAATTTAGTTCCCAATTTATTCCACAGAGATCTCCAAAAATGACTGAGAAACTTAACATCACAATTAGAGACTATTGTATTTGGAATACCATGCAAACGAATAATCTCTCTAAAGAACAATTCAGCAACATTGCTAGCATCATCAGTCTTATGACAAGGTATGAAATGAGCCATTTTGGAGAATCGATCAACAACTACCAAATTGCTGTCCCTCCCCTTCTTAGTTCTAGACAATCTCAAAATAAAGTCCATAGAAATATCAAGCCAAGGGGAAGTAGGAACAGGCAAAGGCATATACAAACCATGGTTGTTCAACCGTGACTTAGCTTTTTGACAAGTAGTGCAGCGTGCAACACGGCGCTCAACATCAGCACGTCCGGGGCCAAAAGAAGTGGGTAGCTAGCACCTCTTGCGTCTTGTAGATGCCAAAGTGTCCCATGAGACCGCCTCCATGTGCTTCTTGTAATAGTAAAAGATGAACCGAGCTAGCTGGAATACACAACTTGTTAGCGCGAAACAGGAACCCAACCTGTATGTGAAATTTGCCCCATGGTGTGCCATTAATACAATGGGCAAAATCATCTTTAAAATAAACATCATCTACATATTGATGTTTCACAGTTTGCAAGCCAAAGATTTTAAAATCTAACTGTGACAGCATGGTATAGCGACGAGACAAAGCTTCAGCAATAACATTGTCCTTCCCGTTCTTGTGTTTAATTATGTAATGAAAAGACTCAATGAATTCTACCCATTTAGCATGACGACAGTTCAGATTTGTTTGGGTACGAATATGTTTCAAAGCCTCATGATTAGAATGAATTATGAACTCGCGATGCCAAAGATAGTGCTGCCATGTATGCAAAGTGCGCACTAAAGCGTAAAGCTTCTTATCATAAGTAGAATATTTCAGACTAGCACCGCTTAATTTCTCACTAAAATAATCAACTGGTTTTCCTTCTTGTAACAAAATAGCACATAGCCCAATACCACTAGCATCGCATTCAAGCTCAAACGCTTTAGTAAAATCAGGCAATTACAAAAGGGGAGCATGGGTTAACTTATCTTTCAAAGTGTTGAACTGTACCTCCTGTGAATCACTCCAAGCAAATGGCACATCTTTCTTTGTAAGCTCATGTAGAGGCGCTGCAATGGAGCTAAAATCACGAACAAACCTGCGGTAGAAACCTGCAAGTCCAAGAAAATTCTGAATCTGTGTGACCGTCGTCGGTGTAGGCCACTCCTGAATGGTAGCAATCTTGCTGCTATCGACCTCAATGCCCTGTGGAGTAACAGCATAACCAAGAAATGAGACACGTTGTGTGCAAAAGATGCATTTATTCATGTTAGCAAATAAGTGGGCAGCACGCAATGCATCAAAAACAACACTCAAATGGTCCAAATGGTCTTCCATAGATTTGTTGTAAATAAGGATATCATCAAAATAGACAACCACAAACAATCCTATGAAAGGCCATAAAAGTGCTGGGAGCATTAGTCAATCCAAAACGCATAACCAACCATTCATATAAACCAAATTTCATTTTAAAAGCCATTTTCCATTCATCACCCAATTTCATTCAAATCTGAAGGTAGCCACTACGCAAATCAATTTTAGTGAAAATAATGGCACCACTAAGCTCATGTAGCATATCATCAAGGCATGTTATAGGGTATCGATAACGAATGGTGATGTTATTAATAGCACGACAATCTACACACATACGCCATGACCCATCTTTCTTTGGAACAAGTAATACAGGAACTGAGCAAGGGCTAAGAGACTCACGAATGTAACCCTTATCAATCAATTCTTGCACCTGGCGCCTGAATCTCCTTCGTCTCATCCGGATTGGTACGGTACGGTGCGCGGTTTGGAAGCTGTGCGCCTAGAATGAGATCGATCTGGTGCTCAATGCCACGAAGCAGTGGGAGACCCGGTGGCAAGTCTTTGGGAAACACATCAGCATACTCCTGCAAAATGTTAGCGACCGCAGGGGGAATATCCAAAGATGGTGCATCATCAAGTGAAACGAGCACACTAGAGCATACAAGTGGAAAGCATGGCAAATGAGCAGCGCGTAAATCAGCAAAATCAGTGCGTGTAGCAAGTAAAACAGGAGCAATCAACTTGATTTCAGTATTAACAGATGATGATAGATCAAGTTGTTTAGCAGTTTTAGCAGCTTGAGCAAGATCATCTTTAACAATTTGTTCAGGTGTCATCGGATGTATGATTATTTTCTGACCCTTAAACATGAATGAATAATGATTTGAACGACCATGATGTAAGCTATCAATATCATATTGCCAAGGTCGACCAAGTAATAAAGAGCATGCTTCCATGGGAACAACATCACAATCGACAAAATCAGAATAGGCACCCATGGAGAAAGGAACACGCACGGAACGAGGGATTTTTATTTTACCACCATCATTAAGCCATTGAATGTAATATGGGTTCGGATGGTTACGGGTGGGTAACGACAATTTTTCTACCAGCATGGTACTCGCCAGATTGTTGCAGCTGCCGCTGTCGATGATGATGCGTATCGACCGCTCCTGCACAACCCCCTTTGTATGCAACAAAGTGTGTCGCTGATTCTTCTCGGGTGGGGTGACCTGTGCACTAAGAACACGCTGCGCAACAAGACTTTCATACCTATCGGAGTCACCCGGGGTGACATGTACCTCCGCCTTAGCTGCATGGTCAGTGGTAAGCAATGCATGTTCTATTTCTTCAGAATCACTAGCGGAAGAGTACTCACCATCGTCACGAATGAGCAAAGTGCACTTGTTCGGGCAGTCCCGAAATAGGTGGCCAAATCCTCTGCAGCGATGACATTGAATATCCCGTGTACGGCCTGGGGAAGGTGTGGCGCCTGTGGGTGGGGTAGTGCCTGCCGGTTTGGCCGTCTTCTCGCGCGATGTAGTGGTGGACGTGGATGGCGTAGGGGAGACAAGTGCTGGTGTGGATGTCGAGCTTCTTCCTGCAAAAGGGTTAGAATATGTCTTGGAGCGTCGTCCCTGCACATCACGTTCAGCTTTGCAAGCAAATTCAAATAATTGAGTCATATCATGATATTCCTATAATCAAGTATGTCCTAGATTTGGCGGTTTAAGCCACCACGAAAACGTGCCATAGTAGCGTCGTTGGTCTCCAATATCCCACAATGATTCATACCTTTTTGTAACTCTTGGTAATAGTCCTCAACAGATTGAGAACCTTGCTGAAAACACTGCATCTTATTAAGAAAATCATGAGCATAATACGAAGGCACAAATCTATGGCGCATAGCAGTTTTTAATTGATCCCAAGTGGTCGGAATGGCAGTGAGATGTTTAATTTTATACTCACGCAACCAAATTAAAGCAAAATCAGTAAATTCACTAATAGCAGCTTTAACTTGAGAATTTGCAGCAATATCATGGCATGAAAATTTTTGTTCAACCTCTAACTCCCAATCAAGATATGCAGCAAGATCATATTTGCCATTAAAAGGTGGGATTTTAAATTTAATCTTAGAAAAAGAATCATTACCGGGGTGGCGTGGCACACGGCAGGAACGACTGCGACTGTCTCCGGCATCCTGCTCCGAATCACCACCATAGTCTTTCTGCAAATTGGTGATGGTTGTGTGCATGGCATTGAGTCGGGCCACGAGAGTGTCGAGTGCAGTCTTGGTGGCCATCTAAGCAAGGTCGAGCTGATCGAAACTGTCGGTCGACGTAGTGATCGTTGAGTCTAGCCGTTCATGTACCATCCGAATGTCCACGGCTAGTCCTTCAACTTATGCTCGCATGTCCTGCAGCAGATCATCCCTGGCGACACCGTCATCTGCCATGGTTAGCGCAAACACAAAAACAAAATGATGACAAAAACAGGGGGAACAGCTCACAAGGCGCTCACACTAGTGCCGTTATCAAATTCTTATCTGTTCTTACCACGCACACAGGGGTGACCTGCAACCAACCGGTGGAACTCGCGAAAGATTAGAGGAGCGATTGCCTGGAGAAACAAAATCTGCTCATCGTAGAAATATGTGGAGTTCTGGGTAGGCTGCACTCAAGTCAAGGATTAGCACAATCAAACAATAATGCAAAGTTGAATTATAGTGCTAAACACGAAACAAATGCTGTTGGCAACATGTGAAACCCAAAGGACAGCAAGGAAGGTGGAGAGGGCGCAGCAATTTGCTATTTTTTTGCTTCTCTTTTTTTAGGAGTCCTCAAAACTGATAATATGAACACAGAGGATCTCAAACAGCAAGTTACGACACATACTTTTTCCAAAAGTACAGGGGTATTCCGGTAAAAAGAAGATACTCTCTCTCTCTCTAGAGTAAGGCCAACCTCAGAGTATGGTACCAAGAAAGAGAGATGAAGAGATGGCATAGCGTGGGGCAAGAGAGGAGGGGGGGGGGTGTGAGGACTCGCGAACAGGGGTGGGGATTCACGGTGCCTCGTATTACCCACGATAGCGACCCAGCAAAGGGGGGACGGTGCGCGGCGTGATGGTTCGGTGGGGAGTTTCCACAGAACCAGATCGACCTTCTCCCTGTGGACTTTTTTCTTTTTTTTGACTTTCCAACCAACCAGGGAGAGGAGATCACGGGGGGAAAGCGTGCGGGTCTGCCTGGCCGCGGTCACGGCGCGAGGAAGATCGCACGAGGGGGTTGGTGTGCGGCGTGGTGGGGTTGGCGAACAGCGGAACGACGATGCCGAAACAAAAAAAACTAGGGTTAGATGAAAAGAACAGAAGTGAAAGGATAAAACACAAGTAACCAACAATGATTGAACGAACAAGCATGCAAACTCAACAAAGCAAGTTATTAAATGAAGGTGTGAGGCTAAAAGGGTTGCTGGGACAAGGTTCTAACCTAGAAACAAATTTTTGTTTGGTTTTCGTGGACTATAGGAAAGAAAAATACTCGATAAACTCACCGATCAACCTGGAAAGTTGATACCACTTGATAGAGGCGGAGTAACTGATCTTTCAGTGAGTGGAGATAACTTCGATCTGGTGGGAGGCGACCCTCATGATCTGACTACGATGAGCAAGACTCGAAGCGCTAATGCAATCGCTGAACCAACTCCCGATGGTTACCAACCTTGCTGGCGCAAGATCAGCCTGATCACGAAGATCGATTCCTGTACGCAATCGAAGAACAAACAAGAATCTGAGGCAAACAATCTTAATATCACTCGAAGGTGGAGTTCTGAATCACAGAGGACAACACGTATTTGTGCGTGTTCTGGTGTAGCTAAAGCTAGATGTAAAACAAAACTCGAGTTGTAAACAATAGGGACTCTAGCTAAATAAGGGGACGCAGCCCCAAACAACGGAGGAAGGAGAGGGGGCGCGCGACAGGAGAGGGGGACGGCAGCCAACCCTAGGCGCCCCATCCTGGACCCCTCTTGGGCCTTCCTCTATGCTTCTGGGCCTTCGTTCTTTAGCAGCTTGATGTAGTTTAATTCTCTCGCACGGGCCCGAGTAATTGGCCCAACTGGTGGCGCCTGAAGTGGTGGATCATCTGGAGGTGCCTGAGGTGCTGCTGGTGTAGTTGTACTCATGGTGTCCGCATCACCGAAGCTGCCCATCAAAAGCCGACCATATTCTGCCATGCAGTTATCATACTCGGCTTTGTCAGCTTATTTAAGTTGATCCATAGTAATTGGCTGTATGTTGTCAGCATGGACCTCGTCGGGCTTTGCGAGCTCCTTAGTCATTGTTCGTGATTCTTCGGGTCCCACCAGGCGTGCCAAGATGTGTTGACGCAAAAAACGGAATAAAGTTCTTCACGACAACACGTAACAGATCCTCAGAATGTAACAAGGCGTGCCAGTCGACCTGACCTCTTGATCGACAGAAAAATAGAGTAGAGCGTTAAATTCTGGTTAATCGGCTAGAGAACTAACGAGAGTTTTCCACGTGGGTACAACATAACAGTCGGATTAGCCGATACGAGAGCAGGTGAAATCGGCCAGCCGATGAGGCAGCCGAAGTGCAAGTATATTCAGAGCGGTTATGTCAGCTGATCTGGTGATGTCAGCAGCGCGCGGGATGAGTAGAGCAGGCTAAGCCCTATGTGGCAGTGCTCGAGACAAGTCTAGATCGGCTGTTTGATCGATACATCGATGACGTGATGAAAAGTAGCCGATGGGATCTAGCCTCGAGCAGGATAAATTGGTGATAAAGCTAATTAAACAAGAATTGGTACGAAACTTGCAGATCTAGCTGATATCGATAAATTGTGAACAAATCTAGATGAAACCTCAGCGATGCGCCCGAAGGTTAAAGCCTAGAAATTACTCGATAAAATGATACTCACAAGCTTGCCGGAGATCAGTTGATGCAGCCCGATGAGCTTGAAGGACGACGTTTGAAGAAACAAGAAAACAACAAGAAGAAAACTTTTGGCGAAGTCACTGACTTGAATAGTAAATTGCAGGAAAGAGTAAAGGTTTGTGTTTGTTGGTGTGTACAAACTTTCTCCGACCGCACAGGGTCACTATATATGCCCCGAAGACAACTTGGCTCCTAGTCGATTACGACAAAGCTTACTTGATTAAAAGAAACTATAACTACTAAAAATAAATGACTCATGCAAGAGTCGGACTCTCTGACTATCTTTGACCCGTTGCCAACCTTAGAATATGATACCCAGAAAGAGAGGACGAGCAGCTGGCACGGTGTGGGGAGAGACTGCGAGAGGGTAGGGCGTGGTGTGAGGGGAAGGGCGCCTCATGACCCGGGGGAAACAACGGAGCGCGTGGGACTTCTCCGAGCCGGATTGGACTCCTTCTCCTTGTTGGATTCCTTCCTTTTTTGATTGTTTCTTTCCTTTTTCTTCCCTTTTTTTTGATAACTTTTCCTTTGTTTCGGACTTTCCAACATATGGAGGGAGACACGCGGAGGGGGGGGGGTCGCAAGGAGGGAAGTCCCATGGTGCTACGCAAAGTGCGCGGCCAGAGTCACGGCGCGTGGGGGCGATTGGCGTGGAGAGTGCGGCGGCGGCGAAAACTAGGGTTAGACGAAAAAATGAGAAACAAGAGAGTAAACACAAGTAACCAGGAACAATTGAACGAGTAAGCACACAAATTCGATAATGACACTTATTGAAAGAATGTGCTAGGCTAAACGGTTGCTGGGACAAGGATCTAACCTGAAAGTAAATTTTTGTTTGGTTTTTGTGGACTGTAGGAAGGAAAAAAACACTCGATAAAACTCACCGATAAACCTGGAAAGATGATTCCACTTGATAGAGGCGGAGTGCCCGATCTTTCAGTGAGTGGAGATAACTTCGATCTGGTGGGAGGCGCCGTTATTGGGCCGAAAGGGTTGGTGTGCCGAATTTGGCCCAGTGGACTCAGCCCATCAGGCCCAATAGGCAAAGTCCAAAGGACGCCCCTGAAGTTTATTAAACGCGTGAAAAGAAAAGAAGAAGGACCGGGGCATGGGCCTTAATGGGCTAAGGCCCAAGCGCGGTCCTCTTAACGTTTCGCAGCATAATAGTCTGGTTTTGCCCCCCGGACTTTGCTGGGGCGCACACGAGCTCCTTGAGCTCTTCTGGGGTTCATCCTAGGGGATGATGTCGCGCGGGGCCCAGAGCGCGGCGCCTCAGTGCGGCGGCACAAGGCCGGCGGCGACGGCGGGATTGGTTAGAAGGTCAGCAGCGGCGCGGAAAGCACTTAGCTAAGACAGGTTAGCACGGCGAGCAGCATAGCACAGCCATGGCCGGCTTCAGGGCCTCCACGGCTGGCTCGCGCGCGGCGCCACGGCATGGCGTGGCGGAGCAGGGCCGGTGCACGCAGCACGACATAGACGCGGCGGGCAAGCAGCCACGCAGGAGCGGCAAGAAGCAAGAGCGAGCAGCACAGCGGCCAAGCATGTGGGTGTGCTCAGCCTGGGCACGTGCGCACGCAAAGGGCCATCCCTGGCCGCGACACGGCCGGCTGGCACGTGAGCACCTGGTGTCCCGGAGCCGCGGCGCGGCACGACGGTGACGTAAGCACCTGCAAGAGAGATTCCACAGCTCGAAGGCCGGTTCATAGAGCAATGACACAACAACGACGGATAAGCAAAACAGCAAGGCACGACGCAGTGCTGGGGTGCGCCACGGTGGCGAACTCGCGAATGTGCACGGCTCGACGGCCGGCGGCGCAACTAAGGCAGACCAAGGTAAAGGGAAGAGGCAAGGACGGCGGTTGGCTCACATTGGGGCAATGGTGTAGTTGTAGCAGTTAGGGCCGGAGACGGCAGCGCTCAGCGGTGAGGTACACGGCGGCGTCCCTGCTCTACTCCGACAGTGGCTCCTCGCGGACGGGCTTCACCTCAGCACGTCCGGCTCCGGCTTCGGGTCTTCAGCTCCAGCGAGACGGCGCGACAGTGACACACGCCTCTCCTTCCTCCCTCTCCTCCTTCACCTCCACTTCCCCCTTCTTCTCCCTCACGGCGGCGGAACAGAGGAAAGGGGAGAGACCGCAATTGCAACAAGGCTTGCGAGATGGGCCTGGTCTGTGGTTTTAGCAGTGCCAGCACGTCGAGGCGGGGGTAAAAGGGGAACGACTGTGGCTGAGGTGGCGCGGGAGCTGACTTGGCGGTGCGAGATTGGTCAGCGGGTGTGCGGGTGCGTCACAGAGTGAGGGCAGGAGGGTAAAAGGTTAGGGCGCTGCGCAGGAGGTGCACGGCTCGACGTCCGTGCCAGCCGGGCGGGGTTGTCCCCCTAGCGGGATGCATTTGCGCGCAGACGGCAGTGGAAAGGGGGAAAAGGCGCGTGCATGTGTGAACACGGCGACCAGCGAGAGGGAGACGAAGACCGGTAGCTGGGCCCCGCATGTCATCAACTCAGGCTGAGGGGAAGTGCACGGCGCTACGCTGGGCCATGGTGCTGGGCCGGCCTGTTGGGCTAGCAGGCTGGTGGGGAAAGGTGAAGGGTTTTTGGTGTGCACGGGCCGAGAGTTAAGGGTGCACGGGTGGACTTCTAGGATAGTTAGCTGGCCCAAAACTTGTTAGGGATTTTAGAAATAGTTTTGAATTATATATAAACTTTAGATTTGAATTTGAACTATTTCAAATTCATAACACACTCAATTAAATCCAAATAAAATCCATAAAATCCAAATCACATATCTTTACAATAATTTGAATTTATATTTATGTATTTGGGATTTATTTATATAGAATTTGGGAGACAGCTAGCATTTGGTTTTAAATTGGATAGCACCCAACATTTAAATAAAAAGTTTTTAAATTTTTCAGAAATTCGCTCCATACAATTTTATGGGACGTTACACTTAGGGCCTCGCTAGAAGAAGCTAGGGAGAAGGTAGCTATGCTAGAGTCTAAGAATCTTGATGCTAGACTTGAAATAGAATCTCTTAAGACTGCTCATGTTGTAGTTGATGCTGTTGATTATGATGACTGCAATGCTTTCTCAGCTGATTTGATTGTGCTTAAGGAGAAGCATGCCTCTAAGTTGGAGGAACTACTTTGCTTAGTGCTTGCACTTCTTGCCCTGTGTTGCATGCGAAAGTAGATGAATCTCACGTTAGGATTGTTTCTTTGGAGGCTACTTTGAAAGTTCCTATTCCTACATCATGCTCTCCTTGTGAAATACAAGCTGTTAAGAATATGGAGCTTGCACATTATGTTGATCGCTTGCAGGATGAGAATGATGAGTTGAGGAAAATGATGAGTTGGTTGTCTGGTCATGAACTCGAGTTGAGTGTGATGATGGCAGTGTTTAAGCACTTTGATGGCCAAGCTTTGGGGTCGGAGAAGATTGGTAGGTGTAGTAGTGAGAGTGAGGTGAAGATTGGCGATATCCCAGTGCCACCACAAAATACAGCCACAAACAAGTTTGCATTCAAGCCTAACCACCTACTCAACAAACTTGACACCGTGCCAGATCCACTCGTGTTTCCCCATAAGACAGATAATTTCCAGAAATCGGTGAGATTTATGAGCAACCTTGGGAATGTGTTTGGTGGAAAGCCAGGAGAGAAACCGAGTGAAACTCCACAGCTAAAGCCAAAACCAGTCCGCTTCCATTGTGAGTATTGTGGGAGGGATGGTCACCTAGAAGAGTTTTGCTACAAGAAGGAGAGGGATGAGAGGATGGCTAAGGATTGGGCGAACAAGGACATGTACACCCTTCTCATGGTGTGCCTGAGCCTCAGTTTGGCTCGTTCCCCTAGAAGCTAAAGAAGAGTGCAATGCAAGATTCCTTGCCACGTGTCGCCCTGCTATTGGTGGCGCCCAAGGGAGGCTGCACACTTTGGACAGGATTTGGCCTCTTATCAAGCCACCCCCTCCTCTATAAATAGGAGGGGAGGGGCTCCCTTTTGGAGCATATCCCAAGTTCCCTCTCCTCTCATTCCTCATGTAGGGTGTGTGTGTGAGAGTGCTAGGTAGAGAGGGAAGTGAAGGTATGATGAAGGTGTTCTTCTTTGTTCTTCATTTAGACCAAAGTAAGTATTTCGACATATGTCATTTATACTAAAGTGTGTTTGTGCATGATTGATGTGTTCTTGTGTTGTTCATGTGTTCTTGAACTAGAGGCTTGTGTTCTTCATGAACACAACCCTTCGATCTAGTTGAATACATAAGCAAGTGCATTTATCTGTTTGTCCGTGGATCACCCTTTTGATCTAGTTGAGGCTCATAAATATGTCAGTAGTTGTTCTTCCTAACCTATCCTGATTTGATAAGGTACGATCTTGTCCACAATTGCTTTACGTTCATAGTTCCGTATTTATACGGATTGCTATAGTGTTGTTAGCAGGCCTGACAGGCGTAACCGTGCTATAGTAGTTATCGGGAGTGTAGACGTGGTGTCTGGACTCTGGTAATCCTACGAATACCAAGTGTATTCACGTAATGATAGAGGTAGGCCGCAGTGGTGACAGCCTGCTGGACCCTTTGAAACCCTCCGCGCCTATGTACCGAGTAGGGCCCTGTTGCCAGAACATATGCCTAGTCCTAAACAGCTAGGGTGGGTTGGCGCCCGTAGTATGTTCCATACACCCTGAGACGATATGACCTTGATCGATACATTTAGGAAGCCCTTCACCTTCTCCCCTACCATAGCCGAGCTTGGTGTCCTTGGACCGTCTATATTAGAACAGAAGATAGTGCTTATCGTTCCTTGGAACGAAACCAGATGGGAGTACTCATTCTCCAAGGGAGAAGTGCTACAATGGTGTATCCGTGCGCTTGCGGATTCGTTCGCACTCGTCAGTGTACCCGGGAGTTTCTTCCACGCTCACGTTAGTGCGCTAGTGGTGGTGACATTAAGAAATGCCAACACGGATTTCGTGGTCCTTGATATGGACGATGAGGCAGGAATGCTGCTCATTCTTGGGCGACCATTTCTCAGTGATCTCAGAGCTAGAATCAATGTGGGAGCCGGAGTGATCCGTTTCTGCATTAGGAAGAGGAACTTGATGTTCAGGTTTCAAGATAAAGAGGAGTAGTGCTATCTAGTGCAGGATAGTGTTGAGCAGCTTGGGGGAAGGATGGAGCCTTAACCCCCAGTGAAGAAATCTCCGTTAACATTAAAGCAAAAGAAAATTTGTAAAGAGTGGCAGAAGGTTGAGAAGGCATTACCCTCTACTTCTCAGGAGTGGGATGACGAGTAGTATTAACCACTGAGAAGAGTCCTACTCGTCGGACTAAAAATGATGAGTCATTTCTACCAAAAAGGTTAAAGATGGTATTTGTCTCATATTTCCCTTTCCAAAATTTTATTTGCTTTTCCAAATTGCATATTTGATTTTTCCAAACCTTGCATCTGCATGCTAGATTTATCTAGCCCATTTTTCTTCCTTTCGAATAAAATTTTTGAAAATAATTTCTAAGTTTGAAAGTTCTAGAAAAATCATTTGAAAAATATTTTGGGGAAAGTTGGGCTGAGACACTCAGGCAGGCCCCCAGCTAGCCGTTGGGGAGCCACTGGCCAAAGCACGGAGCAGGTAGGCCCGACCAGGGATCGGCCGATCCCTGGGTCGGCCGATGCAGCACAACAGCTGCTGGGCCTCACCTTGCTCCAATGGCTCCTAGCCGTTGCCCAACGGCCATGTCTGGATGCCCGGTACATTTGCCTATAAAAACCAAGGGAAGAGGGGGTGTTCTTCACCCATTCAACTCTTTTCACTCACACTCCCCTCTCTACTCCTTGATATCTTGGTTTTCTTGGATTTCTTGCTCAAGTTTGGAATCATCAAGTACTCTCTTTATTGTGTTGCTGCAAGTATTGCTATTGGTGGAGCAAGCTCGGTAAGAATTTCATTCAATTTTACTAATCCATCACCGAGTTGCTTTTGTTGTCCCTTTGTTATGCTAGCATGAGTTGGGTGGCGAACACTTACCGGAGGATGACATGCTCCCGTTCATGGGCAAGCGCAAGCTCATCCGTTCCCCCCGAGCTGACGCCGAGCCCATCAATAATGGACTATGAAGAAGAGCAAGAAGAACAAGCCGAACCACAAGCAATGGAGGATGTCGTCAATGCACCCCCTTCCCCAGCTTGCGAGGTGCTCGAGAGAAGCAACCCTACGCTCTCCTAAAGGACCGAGTCTTCGCCCACACCCGGGACTTCGACCCCGCACTTATGGAGGAAGCGAACGGTGTTTAGTTTGATCTTTTCAGGACCGATTACTGACTTTCATGGAAAGAACTTAGTCGTCTCCTTGGTTTTGATCATCGTTGTGCTACTTCTTTGAAAAAGGCTTGTGAGGGTTTTGTTCGAGATTCTTTGTGGGAAGACATTTCAGGTCTAGTTTATAGCGGTAAATTTGTACCTCGGTGCAATGATATCGTGCATCCCACTCTTCGATTGTGGCACAAGTGGCTCACCCTTACTCTCTTTCCACGAGAGGATGTTCGGCCCATGCGCAATGATGAGTTGATGCTTCTATATGCCGCTACTAAACAGATTAAGGTCTCCCCCGTTAAAGCTATGATTCGGCAATGGTTGATGAATTTTAAAATGATAGGTCCTATTGAGTGTACATCTTTGGTGACTCATATTGCTCTAAAACTTGGGGTTCTAAGTGGGAATCCCGTCCCCTTCATTGGGACGCCCCGAGTTCTCATTGATGAGGCGTACTTGATCCAAGGCCATATACTTAAGAGAGGCCCAAATGATTCTTTGACTCTCTTCTTCCTGGGTTATACAAATCAGATCTCGTTACCTAACCCAAGGTTTCAATTGTATAACTCGGAGTCATTAACCATTCCCCTTATTACACAAGAGGAAGGCTGTCGTACTAGTGTTTCAGGCAGGTCCACCAGAAGTGCGGCGAAGAGAGCACACACGCAGTAGCAGCAGCAGTCGCAACCACCATAGCCATAGCCTACTGCGCCACCTATTGTAGGAGGGTCCTCTACGGGGTACATGGCCGGGGTAACCCCTGGGTATGCACCCGGTTGGGACCAACCCACCTACCATTGGGGTGCGAGTAGTACGGCTTGGGCTGACACGAGTAGAGACCGGTGGGCTATACCCACTAGTTCAGCTCCGGTGGTCCACCTCCATCTTCATCCTTCAGACGACAGACGGCACTCTTCGGCCTCTGCACGAGAGGCTCAGCTCGCACAGCAGCCGGGAGAGCTCACGGTCCAGGTCACAGGAATGGAGGATACGCTGAACACACATGTTGAGGCTAACTCAGCATGGCAGTGTCAGACTGGCGAGAGGATCGATGCCATGCAGCAGGCGCAGTAGCGACAAATAGAGGAGTAGAGGGCTTTCTTTGCGAGTCAGGGTTTCTTCTACCCTCCACCGCAGTGAGCCTGAAGCTAGCTTGGCGGAGGACCCCCATCCTGAGGTAACTTGTATCTTCCTTTGTTTTCAGAATGTCTTATAATGAAAACCCATAAAAATCTACAAAAATAAAAAAGACCAAAAAGATTTATTTGCTTTCATCATCAAGTTTGCTTTAGTTTGCTTTGATATGCATAGTAAGAATGCTTTGCCTCTATGGTTGAAATGATGAATAGTTGCTCTATTTGTTCTGTTCATATGTCTTGCACATAGCTTTGTATCCTACCTAAGTTTTGAGTGTGTTGGCTTGCATGTTCAAACCTTAGCTTAAAAAATGTGGGTAGCAAAAAGCATGATCCATGACTAAGATGTTGTGAGACATGATATGGTATAATAGAGTGCTATGATCTTGTACCTAGTGATGCTTGACATCTAAAGTTTTCCTTTTTGAAAAGAAATCTAAACATGATGAGTTCCTTAATGATGACCATTTCCTATCCAAGGCCATATGTAGATTCTAGCTCTTGTTAGCCTCCACATATGCAGCTTGTTCTCTCATTGAGCTTTGTCAAATTGTTGTGACCCTTGTTAGAACTCATACTCCCCTAATCAAGATCACATACATGTTCATGCTAAAACTTCTACACTGGAAGTTAGCATTCATCATTTGTTCCATTTGCTTACGCATTCTTTCACAAGTAAAACTCTATACATCTTTGTATCATTCATCCCTCTCTGAATATCTCCAAAAGAGACAAAGGGCTAGTTAAAAAAAAGAAGCATGCTCAAAAGCATGGCAAAATAAAATAAAGAGAGCTAGCCCAAGTCTCAAAAAATTTCAAAAGGAGAAAAGGGGTTGATATGTGCAAGAAAAAGAGTTCCACCAAGTAGATGGTAATAACTAGTACCTACTCCAGGGCTAGTGTCCACCTTACCATCAACCCCTCATTCTTCATATAAAGTGTGATAATATCTAGCACCCATTTCCGGGCCTAGTATACACCTTACCATGCTCATCATCATCACACACATATGCACATCTTGATCAGGATGTATGTTTGTTTCTTCCAAGGATCCGGTTTTTGACTTAGCAAAATATGAGAGACAAGTATGCCACATTTCTTCCCTATCTACAGCTCCACATAAGCCTATTAGGAGTAGGCTGTGAAGAAAGGCAACTTAATGCCTTGGTGAGGAACCATACACTTTGAGCGATCCGAGAGTATCATTTGAGGAACTCTGATTTTCTTTTGAAAAATTTGCAGAACCTCTGGATTAATAGCTGATCAAGGTATGAGTGATTATGCATTTACTATATAACCATTCTGTCTCTGAACCGCCCAAGGCAGGTGAAGCTACACACCCCACATCATCAAGCGAATGGTAAGAACATTGCCAACTTGTTCAACTCTTGGTAGAGTACTTTGCTGTATGTTTGCCATAAGTTAAGGATACAACATCGTAGCAACTCCTGATCAACCAACCTAAGTCCTTAATGTCTTGCTTCGAGACGAGCAAAAGGTTAGCTTGGGGGAGTTTGTTGACGGCTGTTTAGTACCACTTTTAGCCATCAATATTCTCACATAAATGGAGGCATATGCATTTATTACTTGCATTTTGGTTTGAATAATGTAGTTCCACTTGTCCTTGGAGATCATTTGGATGTATGTGAAATAAGCATAAAAAGAGAAGGAAACCCAACTTTCTATGAGTGGTCCATGCCACCTCAGCTGAGGAGATGGCTGCCACCTAGGAAACATGTGTCATCCATGTCACTAATCCAAGGGAGGCACTCATCGACGAATCAGAGAGCAACACATGGACTTCACAAGGATCCACGGGCCCACCAGAGCTCCATCTTATCAGGAAACTTGGCATGCACAGAGGAGTGATCAAAAGAACCACATGTCAGCCACCCTGAGAAAGCACAAGGCAAGAGGCCTCCCGAGGTGGCCGGCCGACCCTAGGATCGGCCAAACCAACCTAGGGTCGGTTGATCCTGGCCTTCCATGTGCTTGCTCCCTATTGGTCACTTGCTCCATCCCCGGGTGTTTTGAGGTCATTTGGTGCTCTGAGCAAGCCTGGTCCTTGCCTATAAATAGAAGGGGAGGGGCTCCCATTTCTCACACACATCTCTCTTGACTCTCCTCTCACTTTTAGTTTCCAAGGCTAGGGGGTAGGCTAGAGTAGCTCTTATTCAGGTTCCAAGTCTACTTTGGAGTCTTGGTACGAGTTCTCTTGTATCTTTATTTCTATGTATGGCCTCAAACAAGTCACACGGTCCTGGAAGAAGGAAACTGTCTGGAATGACATAGTTAGGATTTTGGGTCACATCCCAGATCAGAGTTCCCTTGCTACGCAAAAACACGCCCCTGCGCCTCTCCCACATCGGGTAATTCTTACCATCGAAGTGCGGAGGACCTGACCCCTTACCATAGTCGGCCATCTTTGGATCTTAGACTGGTTAGAATCACGAAGATCCGTAACTGGCTCTGATACCAATTGAAGGACCGAATAGGTGACTAGAGAGGGTGGGAGTGAATGGGAGCCGATAAAAAAATTCTTCCCAAAGGATGAACTCGGCTTATACCCTGATTGCCACTCTGATCACTCGCACACACCAAGAAGCTCTAGACTAGGCACACACAAGCCTACAAGTCCTGGAGACAAGCCTCGAATCAAAGAGCGGAAGCACTAAGCAAGAACCAAAGCACTTAGCCAAATCTCGACAGGCTAGGCGCGGACTGTCCGTGTAGTACGGGCGGACTGTCCGCAACACCTGTGCGGACTGTCTGGACCCCCTACGCAGACTGTCCGAAAGTCCAACAGAACCACCAGAGACGCACCGAGAAAATCAGACTATCTGGCTGAGCTACACGAACTGTCCGCCAGTGTCGCGGACTGTCCGTGTAGGACGCGTAGACTATCCGGCCAAAACACCAGAAGCACCTTGCTCAAACTCGACCACACGGACTGTCCGTCACTGACCGGCGGACTGTCCGCAAAACCTCCTGCAACAAAACCCTAGGGGTGCTATGAATCGAAACACGAACTCGCACGAACAAGCAATGAACTGTGACGAACACGGGTCGCACGGACAGTCCGCAAGCCGCCTGCAGACAGTCCGCAAGGCACGAACAAAACATAAAATGCCTGACCCCGTGAAACCACCAAGAACTCATGTTCTTTCAAGATCTCGCGAATCAAAGGGATTTCTCGGCATTTGAGGGGTCAAGATCACACCCAAAGATGCACAAGGCATCCACCCATGATCCTCTCAAAGAAATCCGAGAGAAAACGCTCTCAAATCAACGAATCGAGCGAAGAACAACACACCCAAAAAGAGCCACAAAAATGACATGAAAATCACACGGGACTAGGAGAGGGAAATCATCACAATGCCGAATGCTTCCATACATCCACAGGTCAGAGTCTATACAAGAATCTAGCCTAAGAAAATACTAGGAAAAGAAGTAGTCCAGAGCGATCTACCGGGGGAGGAAACCCTAGAGTCCAAGAGAGAGAGAGAGATGCCATCCACCTCTATGCTATTTATACGAAGTCCACCGGAGGAGGCAAATGACCATGCTACCTCTGCAACTTAAAATGAGGATACACACCCCTCAGGGGCAATATGGTCAAGTCTTCGGATATTCCCATCGAGCGAACATGCTTCCACCGCGGACTTGCTTAGCCTCGACGCAAGCCCCATGATCACGCCACGTGCCCTCTGCCTCGAAGCTTCCCGACGCTCCTGGATCACCGTCTCCGTCGCATCAGGCCTCCGAACTTGGTTTTGAGGCCCAAACCAAGAAACCGTCCACCGATGGTTTTGTGGGCAAAGCACCAAACCCCTCGTGCAAGCTTCAGCCTCAAACCGCCACCTTGCACCGGCCCATGTCCATGACTTCAATTTGCTAGTCTTGCACCACACGGCTCGTACATAACCCCATCGGCCACCGGGTCCATCGAACCAAGCCTATTACTAAGGAGTGACACGAGTCAAGCCGCAACCCGTACCTGCACACTGAGCCAAGCATCAGTCCACACAACATTGTCAATCACTCATCACTAAGGAGCGACCCTCCACTGCTCCTCAGACACGCCTGGTCCTGAGATCTACTTCAGTTATTTAGCTATTTCATATAAAGTTGTGGTAGATCATATGATTGATATGTTCTTGAGTTCATCCATTGTTCATCATTTAGAGGCTCGTGTTCTTCATGAACACAACCTTTCTATCCAGTTGAAGGATGATTTACTCATTCCTTATGTGTTTGTTCATAAGTTAGAGGCTCGTGATCTTCACGAACACGACCCTTTAATCTTGTTGATTAGACATAAGAAAGTTCGTATCCGTTCATATGACTAGCCCTAGTTTCATCTTGTTTGATAGCGTTGTTGTGTTGCATGAAGTTTGTGTTTAAGCTACAATACTCGGTCTAAGTTGACCAATCTTCTGGTGGCTTCATCCTGGGTCACAATAGCCCGGGCTGGGTGAAGTCTAGCAGCAATGCAGGCATGGTGCCTGGGTTGTGTGGCTATGTTAGTTATGAGCTTGCCCCCCGTAACGATTGAAGTAGGTCGCAGTGGTGACAGCTGTTGGCCCCTTTGAAACCCTCCGCGCTGGGGTATTGCTGTAGGAGTCTAAAGGATAGTTTCGCAGAGTGCTGGTCGTCGCGGGCTATCTCCCCATTTGTACCTGGGTGCTGAACCTTCCTCTCATGCATTGCTTTAGGCTTATCTCTTGTATCATCTAACTCTGTATGTTTAGTTCCATAGAACTTAGAGTTAGCTCGTATGTCCCCCTAAGCCATAGTGTGCTAGTGTAAAGATAGATCAGAGTGTGTGCCGTACTACCCTTATCATATCATTTATCTTACCCTTGTCTTTGAGCTGTTGTCTTCTATATCTATCCGTTGGTTTACATTCAGTGCAAAAGCATAAGTCTTGATATCCGCCATTGCCTTCCACGGATTCGATACCCTTGGAACACTCACTTCCCTAGGGAAATGCTACAATGGTTTATCTGTGCACTTGCGGATTCGTTCATGATCGTTAGGTTTACCTTTGGCAAGTCTTGATGTTCACTCTAACTCGGTGTCGTTAGTAGTGACGTTAAGAAACGCCAACATTTGCCAAACGGCAGCAGCTGCCTGCTCAGGTCCTGCGCACGATTCCCCCATCATGGCCCTTTGTCATGTGGGGTTTGGACTCCATAGGTCCGTTCAAAACCGCCCCCGGCGGCTACAAGCACATCATAGTTGCTGTAGATAAATTCACCAAGTGGATCGAGGTTCGTCCTGTTCCCAGGGTCACATCACAGGAGGCGGCAAAATTCATCAAGGAGATCACGTACTACTTCGGTGTGCCCAACAGGATCATCACCAACCTTGGGATAGCCTTCACGGGCTTTGCGTTCTGGGATTTCTGCCAGGACAACATGATTGATGTCTTCTACTCGTCTGTCGCTCACCCCAGGTGCAACGGCTAGGTCGAGCGTGCCGACAGCATGGTTCTACAAGCTCTGAAGGATCGCATCTATGATGGGCACCAAATTTGCGACCCGCTGGTTAGCTGAACTTTCACATGTGATCTCGGGTCTCAGGACTCAAGTCAGCTCAGTCACCGGCTTCACGCCCTTCTTCCTGGTCTACGGATCGGAGGCTGTCCTCCCTACCGACGTAGTGTTTGGTGCACCTCGCATCCAGCACTACAATGAAGGCGAGCAGAGCAGACGCGTCGAGTCGACCTCGACAGCCTTGAAGAAAACAGAGTGGCGACCGTAATGCGGCAGGCGCACCATGACCAACAGTTATGCTGCTATCATGATCGCAATGTCAAGGAGTGCTCTTTCAATGTCGGTGACCTAGTCCTGCGAAGGATCCAGAAGACCGACGGGATGCACAAGCTATCGGCCCCATGGGAGGGTCCCTCCATTGTCATGGAAGTCATCAGCCCATTGACCTATGGTCTCCAGTGGGGCAACGGTCAAGGGGTTCCAAACCCCTGGAATGTGGAGCATCTGCGACGATTCTATTCGAAGAATATGTATAATACTAAGATATGTACTCTTTACTATTATTAAAGTTAGTTCAATAAAGTCTAGTTTTTAGACAGTTTTCTGTCAACCTTTGAAAAATTGTTGTCCCTTTCTCTGTGCGTTGTGTTGATTCCCTCCCCCTCGACATGCTTGGGGGCTTGGCCTTGCCAACTACGGGGTCTTAAGACCTGAGGGTTATGTTTTTTTCCACCCCCTCTACATGCTCGGGGGCTTGGCCTTGCCAACTGAGGATTGTTTTTCTGCCTTTGGATTGACTTGTCTCTTGCTTGTTCGACCTTGATTGTGAGGTTGCCAAACCTGGGTCCTAGACCCTGTTCACACGCAGATCATATCCTATGTCTCCCCGCTGAGCTGTATGGTCGATAAGATGTCCTCTCCGTGAGTAGTGGTTAGTGAAATGAAAACACATGTGCTTCCGAGCCATCAAGATCGAGTAAGTAAAAGACTTGGCATCACAAAGTTGGATTCATTGCATAAAGATTTTTTACGCAGCACAGAGACTGTTGCGCTCCGGCCAACAAGGGCATGCAAAAGCTAACCTATTTACATGTCAGGTCTACTACTCCTCGTCATCTTCAAAAGCTACGACCTTGTTGGCGGCATCCTCTACTTCGGTTTCGACATGGGGGTACCTGCGACTGAATTTCAGATTTAGCCCGGTACTTCTCCTTGATCTTTCTGCAGGTCTTCCTAGGTGACCTTCATCACCTCCTCTTTTTGGCACTTGGTTTCAGGACTTGGCTCAGTGACCTCCATCACTTCGTCAACATCCTCACAATCGTCGTCCAAGGCGGCGTCCTTATCCTCCTGCTACTCAGGCAGCTAAGTGGAGCTCTTGCCCCTCTTGCGCTTCTTCTTGGCGCTTTGTAACTTCGCTATCTTTCTAGCCTCCGCCTCTGACTATTCAATCTTGCTTGCAGTATGCCATGCTCGGCGGGTCTGCCGGCTCGTGCTCTGTGCGACCTCCTGAACATCTTCCCCATCCGCCTCAACTGATGAGTCGGACAGGTACTCGTCCACCAGCTGGGCTGGTGGCTGCTGGACATCCTCCAACGACCTTATCTTCCTCCTTGCCTCCTCGCCTTCAGGCAGCAGCGCGGGAGACCAACATGCAGCAACCAATACCTGCACAACGACGAAATCAACATAGAAGTTTATTAGTGAGGTCGACCTCCAAATAATTCTGACAAAATGATGACAGCAGAATTAGCAACTTACATAATCTGCTGGACGCTTCAGCGAGTGTGCCTTCGGGCAAGTCTTGTTACGGATCACTCCGCAAACTTGCTCCTTCGACATGTTGAAGGTCGACTCCGGCATTGCGACCCTCGGCAATCTTCTGGACTTCTACCTCGGGGAAGTGTGACTTCACTCGCACCAACGTCTCCAATGCTGCTACCCTGCTCGCAAATAGCAGCAGCTCATCGACCTTCTCTGGAGCCGCCATGAGCCGCTCCAGCAGAGTCTTTGGGTCTGCGTCAGTGGGCTGCGGGACGACCTTATCCATGATAAAGATCGCAGTGTTCCGAAGGTCGCCCATCTCCACCACATGACCTGCAATGATCACTTGATCATTATACAGCAACTGCATCGCAACCACAAGGTCGATCTCAAGATCCCTCCTGATTTGCTTTTCATGAGCAAGTTTTTGACAAACGGTGTACTCACTGCCGATCTGTGCCTTGTTCTCCTCCTTGAGGGTGGCAATGGCCTTCTCCGCGTCTTGGAGGTCTTCCTTCAGGCACTTCTTCGTGGCCCTAGCATTTGTTACATAAAATAGTTGTTAGCACAAGTTTATTGCAAAATAAACACACTCCACGACCTGAGAGAAACTTGGTCTTACCTTCACTGACCGATCTTAAAGCCGCGTCAGTGTTGGCGGCCAAGTGCTTCTGCTCAGCTAGCTCGTCAATGAGCTTCTTCTTCTCCTCCTTGAGCTTCTGCTTCTCAAGGGCAGCCTCTCTCTTCATCCGTTGGAGCTCCTGGTCCAGCTAATGCGCCTCCAGTGTCACAGCTGTGGAGCCTCGGCACAAGTTTGCCTGAGCCTTGGCTCGGGTTGCCATCCTCTACAAAGACCAAAGCAAAATTGTTAGCTCGCTAGCAAAATAGAAAGACCTTCATGTATCTTTTGCGATAACAGCGACCTCTTACCTCGTGAGCCTGTGACATACTGACAATGGTACCCTTGACCACCTTGGTGTCTTCATAGTCATCGAGGATGTCATCCTCGAAGGGAGTGTCATTCCAGTCCAACTCCTTGGCCTGCTACGTTTCATATTCATGCCAATAACAGGTCGGACCTTCTACCCCTAGTGCGGCTGCCCCTTGGCGTGGCGGCGGCTCAAGTTGTGATTGGTCTGCTGCAACGTCGTGAGCCTCCGGCGAGGGATGCACGCTGACCGGTTTCAAATCCAGCACGACCTCCGGGCTCGTGGGTGGCGGAGTAGAACTTGGAACTCCGGCATTGACCTCTGAGGTCGTAGCCGGTGTAGTGGAGCTTTGGGCTCCCATATCGACTTCTTGTGCCGAACCTTTTGAGATCAACACACTTGCAGAAGATGTTGCCATCCTGCGCAGTTCAATCTGTCAGCATTCAAGCATACAAAAGTACAAGACAATGAGAAGGTCGTCAGATCTACTTACTTTGCAATCGACTTGCGGGGTATCTTCAAAGCCCTAGGAGGAGGTCTTGGGGGTACCTGCGACTGAATTTCAGATTTAGCCCGGTACTTCTCCTTGATCTTTCTGCAGGTCTTCCTGGGTGACCTTCATCACCTCCTCTTTTCGGCGCTTGGTCTCAGGACTTGGCTCCGTGACCTCCATCACTTCGTCAACATCCTCGCAATTGTCATCCACGGCGGCGTCCTTATCCTCCTGCTACTCAGACAGCTAGGTGGAGCTCTTGCCCCTCTTGTGCTTCTTCTTGGTGCTTTCTAACTTCGTTGTCTTTGTGGCCTCCGCCTTCGACTGTGCAATCTTGCTTGCAGTATGCGGCGCTCGGCGGGTCTGCCGGCTCGCGCTCTGCGCGACCTCTTGAGGATCTTCCCCATCCGCCTCAAATGATGAGTCGGACAGGTACTCGTCCACCAGCTGGGCTGGTGGCTGCTGGACATCCTCCAATGTAACATCCCAGAATTTTGAATGTTTTATCAAGTATGAATTTTCACAAAAATTTAAAACTTTTTGTTTGAACTTGTGTACTACCAAATTTAATCCCCATTTGCTAGCCTCTCACCTTAAATTCCAAATAAAATAAAACAATATAAAAATTATTTTCAAATTATGGTATAAGTATGATTTGGTTCCTCTTGGATTTTATTTGGAGTTCACTTGTCTGGTGTTTGAATTTGAAAGTAAGTCAAATTCAAACTTATGTACAAACTATATTTCAAAACCTATTTTTTTAGCTAACCAATAACTTGGGCTCAAACTCAGCAACCAAAGTCCGCTCAACCTCCCTTAACCCTTGGCACTGAATCAATCCAGACCGGCCTGCTCCACCAGTTGGCCCAACCAAACCCAACAAGAGTCCACCAAACCTTCTCTCGCTGACCTGTGGGTCCCGCGTGTCGAGCAGAGGAAGACTATTCCCCTTTCACTTCTGCGCTGACGACCGCGGTGACAGCGACCGCAACGCCCCGCCACCGAGCTTTGGCCGCGTCCGTGGGCGCCACTAGGATCCCAGCCGCGTGTCCAGAGTCGCATCCCTGCCGCCCATAGCATCTACAACCCTAGCCGCGCCCCTATAAAGACCAGCTCGCACAGACCATCCTCCTACCTGCCACCACTCTAGGGATTTCTCCCCAATTCCCAGCTTCACCGCCGCGAAGGAGAAAGAGAGGGGAGGGGGAGAAGGATCCATCGCTGCCGTACTGGAGGGAGACGGAGGTCATCCATGAGCACCACGCCACTCCGGGGAACGCCAGGTACACCGCCGCCACGCCATGACCTTCGTGAAGCACTACACCGCATTGGAGTTCGGAGCACCGCACGGGATCCTCACATCCTTGCTGCTCCGGAGCTCCGCGTCGATGCCGCTGCAAGGACCGGCACCAGGGGACGCGAACATCATCACCGGAAGCATCGCGCCGAGGAAACGCCGTGACAAGCCACGTCACACTGAGGATCTGTGCCCGGAGCACCGCGCCAAGGGAACCCCGCAGCAAGCCGACGCCACACCGATGACAAGCATCAAGAGGCGAGGAGGACGTGCGTGTTGATGGTCTGATTCCTCAAGCCTGTGGACCGCGACGTCGCCTTCAAGCCGAACCACGCCGTCGATGCCCTGAGCCACAACATCAGTCCGGCCTGCGTCGCCTCGCCACGGCCTCGAACTCTTCCTGCACCGCCGCACCTCCGACGAGCCCTACGGTGAGCTCCTCTCAGTCCTAGCCTTGCTCTGTTCCCCGGCCTTCGATCCGCTGTGCTGCGATGCCCTGTTGCGCCTCCATGTCCTCGACGAACTGTGCACTGGCCTTCGCGCCGAGGGGGCCGAGCCACGGCGCTGTCCCTTTGATCTGTTTGGCCATCACACCGCGTCTCGTGTAGGTGCCGCTACCGTTCAGCGCTAGCCGACCATGCTCGCGGAATTGTCAAGCAGAGCTCCAGCTCACCGCCGTTGTGCTCTGCACCGGCACACGCGCGACCTGTTCGACATTTTGAACTCAAGCCACGAACCTCGAAAACCTGCTAGCCTTGCCCTGCTTTACCACCCTTGTGCTTTGCCAGTCTTCGTGCTGCGCTCCTGCCGTGCGTCACGCCGTGCCGCTCCGTTTCATGCCGCCCTACCGTGCAGATGCCGCACCCGCCGCTCTCGCCGCTCTGTGCCTCCTCATGGCCGCCGCACGCTGTGCCTCATAGCCAGGACCAGGTCGCCGCGCTGCTTTGCCTCGAGCCGCGTTGTGTTGCTGTCTCGCGCCGCCTCGCTGCTCTACACTGAGCGCCTCTGCTTTGCCACCGCAGGCCAAGGCACGGGACCAAGATCTCGAGCCATGCACACCGCCATCCGCCGAGCGCCGCTTTACTCTGTTTTGCTGGCCGCCAAGCTACCCGCCGGTGGCAGGAACTCCCAGGTCTTGGACCTTGGCTGCGCCTGGAAGGCCGCGTGTGACCTAGCCGACCCATCATTAAACTCGCCCTGTCACCCATGATGTCACCTCCGTTCGCCGAGTGCCACCGCTCACCGGAGCGCTACGCCAGGCTGCGCCGACGGCGCACTGCCACATCAAGGGGGACTAGTGAACCCCAGTCAAGTCTAGGGTGCTAAACCAAACTTCTGTGAAGAAAGCTTACGGGAATTTTAGCTTGGACCTCGGCCTACTAAAGCCTAGCTGAGCCAAATAACTAACCGGGCCGAACCAAGCTTGTTCAAGGGCCTGTTGTAGACTTTAGAAACCTTGGGCCAAACTAGGCCGGCCCAATGGGCCACTAACACTTTGGGCCCACGCAAGGCCCAGTAACCAGTTGACCGCTGACGTCATACTGATGTCAGAAAGGTTATAATAAAAATATATATATATATATTTTCTTATTTTAAAAATGATTTAAATAATGTTTTATAAACTCCTTGTCCTTTAAAAATTCATAACCAATTATCCGGAGCTCCGAAAATTATGAAACCAATTGCGTTGGTTTCATAATTCCGAGACGCTCGCTGCTACTCTATCCTCATCTGCTCTTGCCCTTGAACCAAGCCTTTTGCCTCGTGTTCTTGGTGTAGAATTCGTGACTGCCGCCCGCCACTAGGTCTGGGACGCCGGAGCCCGCAGCTAGCCACTAGCGTGCCGCGGACAGGAATAACTATCCCAAGTCGTGTTCACAACCGCTTTTCTTGCTTGCACCACTTCCACTGCCTTGTGCCACAACCCGCATACCCGCTCTTGCTCTACCTTGTTTCGTGCTGCGAAGTGTGCACCGTACTAGGTGCTTGCAACTAGGATGCCGCGCATAATGGACGGCCGTGTCATGAGCAGTGGCCACTGCTACAAGCACAACAACCCCGTGTTGCAACCTAGCTACTACGCCCTGGTTATCGTTGCATCGCTAGCACTTGCCCCATCACGCTTCCGAGCACCCGTTGCCGCATCACCACCCTTTTTATCGACCACAAGTCGATCCTTTCCTTCTCTTTGTGCTGCCGCCGCACAACTTGGCCTGATAATGTCTTACCTAGCTCGTTTTGCCTTATTTCTCTCTCCTCATCCTCTGAGCTTCCACTTTGATACACCTATCAGTCACGCTCATGCCTTGCTGGCATGATCACCAAAGCCCTTAGCCTTTGATCGGCAACCCAATCTTGAACTAATCCATCTCCCTAACTTGTTTTCTAGTATATAAAGCTAAATGCTTAAAACTATTTTAATATAAAAACTAATTACTTTAATTTCCTTAAAACTAATCTAGTGCTGCTTGTAGCTAGTTCGGATTTATTTGGTTCTTCTAAATTGATGTTATTTGGAGTTATTGCCTAGATGATTGTCGTTATTTATTTTCGCGTCGCATCTCGTGTAGGCTTGTGATCATGTTTGAAAACCCGAGCTGCGACGACGACCCGAGCTATGACGATTGGAAAGAACTTTGACCTGAAGGAAGGGCCCAACCTCTACTACTCTACGACGACTACCGCGCAGGTGTCATGTCACTCCCGACCATGTAGAACCCATGCATGCTATTTAGTTGCTAGTGCTTTAATTATGATGCTTTGGATGATTGACATGCATAGACAATCTTTTAGCCATACCTTGGATTTGACATACCCCGTTCCTTGAACTTCCTACCTTTGGGACTAGCTACAGACCCCTAGCTAGTCCCCGATATTTACTATCCATACATTTTACCTGTTTCATGATATGGATGGATCTCTGGTTTGGACCGAGATTGGGATGTCTCGGTATTCTAGCGTGTGTTTTGGGTGAGTGTGTATCCTTGACGTGTTACCGCGGGAGCGAGCCGCTTTGGAAATGTGTACGCCTGTCTAGGGGAGATGCGACCTGGCCTCCCGTCCTAGCGGCGTGTCGAACGATGGGAGTTGGTGAGTGCTCGCTCTTGCAATTAAGGACCGATCGACAGTTTAACCATGATCTTTGGGCTATTTTCGTACAAACTATTCGCCTTGTTATGGGCGGGGTTCGGTCCGAGAACTAGTTGGTGGTTGGCGCTCAGCTTGTAGGCGGACCGGTGTGGTCGTGTGAGGGGGACGGGTTATACCCCCCGAGTAGACGTCGCCCCGGCTCCTCCGGGGATGTTCTCACAGCTTTGAGGCCCTACTGGCAAGTTTCGCGCCCCAGTTCAGGACGAGTCAGGCTCGGAGAGGCAGGAGAGTGCCACCCACTACTAGGTCTCCGGTCGTTAGGTAGGGATGTGGAACGACTGATCCCCGTTTCTGCCCTATCCAGCGGGTCCAGTTGTACAACCTCTGTAGAGTGTTAAACCTATAGCTATAGTCTGTGTCCACAGGTATGGACAGCCCACGGGTCTGTTACTCTAGCTAGTCTCTTCTTGTGCTGCTTTCTCTCCCCTATGTGTGTGTGAGCCCGGCTTGGTGCCGTTGAGATGTGGGGTAGGAGTTGGTGACCTCACATCGCAGATGAGAGTGGGATGATGTGTCTCGTTGAGATCCAGTGGTTTGGTGTACTTTCCTTGGTTGGGGTGTTGACCCCAGAGGCGTTGGCCTCGGAGGTGTGGATCTCCTCGGGGATGGGGACCTCTCTGCATGACCGCTTACCTTGATGTTGCTACCGCTGCTTGCATAAACTTACTACAACCAGATATAGGTTTATCCATGCATACTAGAATTCATCCACCGCTTTTGCTCTTTGTTGGGAAGCTGACATGACCTACCCGCTTATCGGGTAGATGGTGGACTTCCAGACTCGGAGTTCGACTACGACCTCGACGGCAAGACTAGAGCTGGTCCTACACTCAAGTTTGCCTGTGGAGCTGGAGACGCTTTGCTTCGATAGATCCGCTGCGTAGATGTTTTACCTTTCTTGTTTAGTCCAGTTGGACTTGTACCCGGCTTATGCCAAAATGTTGTACTCTGATGTATTAATAAAATTATGTAATCTTCCCTTTATTCCTGTGTTGTATGGATTTGTGCCACTTGAGATAGGGAATGCATGTGATAGCCACTTCCTGGGACTATCACAGAGGTGCAGAGGATCGGGTTTCCAGTTTTGGAAATCTGGTTCGTTTCATCCAATGACCTTATCTTCCTCCGCGCCTCCTCACCTTTAGGCAGCAGCGCGGGAGACCAACATGCAGCAACCAATACCTGCACAACGATGAAATCAACACAGAAGTTTATTGGTGAGGTCGACCTCCTAATAATTGCGACAAAATGATGACAACAGAATTAGCGACTTACATAATCTGCTGGACGCTTCAGCGAGTGTGCCTTCAGGCAGGTCTTGTTGTGGATCACTCCGCAAACTTGCTCCTTCGACATGTTGAAGGTCGACTCCGGCAATGCGACCCTCTGCAATCTTCTGGACTTCTACCTCGGGGAAGTGTGACTTCACCCGCACCAACATCTCCAATGCTGCTACCCTGCTCGCAAACAGCAGCAACTCGTCGACCTTCTCTAGAGCCGCCATGAGCCGCTCGAGCAGAGTCTTTGGGTCCGCGTCGGTGGGCTGCAGGACGACCTTATCCATGATAAAGATCGCAGTGTTCCGAAGGTCGCCCATCTCCACCACATGACCTGCAATGATCACTTGATCATTATACAGCAACTGCATCGCAACCACAAGGTCGATCTTAAGATCCCTCCTGATTTGCTTTTCATGAGCAAGTTTTTGACAAACGGTGTACTCACTGCCGATCTGCGCCTTGTTCTCCTCCTTGAGGGTGGCAATGGCCTTCTCCGTGTCTTGGAGGTCTTCCTTCAGGCGCTTCTTTGTGGCCCTAGCCTTTGTTACATAAAATAGTTGTTAGCACAAGTTTATTGCAAAACAAACACACTCCACGACCTGAGAGAAACTTGGTCTTACCTTCACTGACCGACCTCAAAGCCACGTCAGTGTTGGCGGCCAAGTGCTTCTGCTCAGCTAGCTCATCAATGAGCTTTTTCTTCTCCTCCTTGAACTTCTGCTTCTCAAGGGCAGCCTCTCTCTTCACCCGTTGGAGCTCTTGGTCCAGCTGATGTGCCTCCAGTGTCACAGCTATGGCACCTCGACACAAGTTTGCCCGAGCCATGGCTCGGGTTGCCATTCTCTACAAAGACCAAAGCAAAATTGTTAGCTCGCTAGCAAAATAAAAAGACCTTCATGTATCTTTTGCGATAATAGCGACCTCTTACCTCGTGAGCCTGTGACAGGCTGACAATGGATCCCTTGACCACCTTGGTGTCTTCATAGTCATCAAGGATGTCATCCTCGAAGGGAGTGTCGTTCCAGTCCAACTCCTTGGCCTGGTACGTCTCATATGCAGGCCAATAACCGGCCGGACCTTCTACCCTCGGCGCGGCTGCCCCTTGGCATGGCGGCGGCTCAAGTTGTGCTTGGTCTGCTGCAACGTCGTGGGCCTCCAGCGAGGGATGCACGCTGACTGGCTTCAAATCCAGCACGACCCCCGGGCTCGTGGGTGGCGGAGCAGAACATGGAACTCCAGCATTGACCTCTGAGGTCGTAGTCGGTGGAGTGAGCTTTGGGCTCCCATATCGACTTCCTGTGTCGAACCTTTCGAGATCGACACACTTGGAGAAGATGTTGCCGTCCTGCACAGTTCAATCTGTCAGCATTCAAGCATACAAAAGTACAAGACAACAAGGAGGTCGCCAAATCTACTTACTTCGCAATTGACTTGTGGCATATCTTCAAAGCCCTGGGAGGAGGTCTCGGGGGTACTTGTGACTGAATTTAAGATTTAGCCAGGTACTTCTCCTTGATCTTCTGCAGGTCTTCCTGGGTGACCTTCATCACCTCCTCTTTTTGGCACTTGGTCTCAGGACTTGGCTCCGTGACCTCCATCACTTCGTTAACATCCTCGGAGTCGTCGTCCATGGCGGCCTCCTTATCCTCCTGCTACTTAGGCGGCAGGGTGGAGCTCTTGCCCCTCTTACGCTTCTTCTTGGCGCTTTCTAACTTCGGTGTCTTTGCGGCCTCTGCCTTGGACTGAGCAATGTTGCTCACAGTATGCCACGCTCGGCGGGTCTGCCGGCTCGCGCTCTGCGCGACCTCCTGAACATCTTCCCCATCCACCTCAACTGATGAGTCGCACAAGTACTCGTCCACCAGCTGGGCTGGTGGCTGCTGGACATCCTCCAGCGACCTTATCTTCCTCCGCGCCTCCTCGCCTTTAGGCAGCAGCGCGGGAGACCAACATGCAGCAACCAATACCTGCACAATGACGAAATCAGCACCGAAGTTTATTAGTGAGGTCAACCTCCTAATAATCGTGACAAAATGATGACAACAAAATTAGCAACTTACATAATCTGCTGGACGCTTCAGCGAGTGTGCCTTCGGGTAGGTCTTGTTGCGGATCACTCCGCAAATAGATCCTTCTCCCTGGCGACCATCTCCTCCTTGGTGTCCTTCCTGTTGGCCTCACGAGTCGGGTCTGTCTAACCCTAGTACTCGTAGGCTGGATGCACCCGATCCTTGATCGGCTAGATCAGGTAACGACTGAAACTGATCGCCATCGCGCCTCCTATCAGGCCGACCTCCTTCAGCTCGGTAACCTTGGCGAGGAGCGGTGCAATCTCCTCCTTTTCACGGAAAGTCAACGCAAGATCCCATTCAGGGACCTTGGTTGGCCCAAAACCAATGCGCTTCGGGAGGTCCGGCTTTTGGTTCGCTATGTAGAACCACTTGGACTTCCAGCCAGAGTTGTTGTCCGGCAGCTCCATATCTATATAATCTACCTTACGACCTGATCTAAGGTAGAATCCTGCGCTACCTACGACTAGCGACTTCCCAGGTCGCTTAACACGGAAAAAGTGCCGCCACAAGTTGAAATGTGGCGGTATGCCTAAACAGGCCTCACACATATGGATGAAAGTAGAAACCGTGGTGATGGAGTTGGGCACACGGTGTACCAGCTCCAGATGATAATAGTGCAGAAGACCTCTGAAGAAGTCTCACGTGGGGATGTTGAAGCCGTGCTCGAAGGAGGCGAAGATGACCTGCTTCATGATGTCCTACGTGGGGAAGTCCTGGCCAGTGGGCGCCTTCCAATCCACCTTCGCCTTGGGCCTCAGCAGCCCGTGCTCCTCCAACGCCTCGATCTTGGCCTTCGTCATCTCTGACGGGGACCACTGTTTCTTCGGCACAGGGATCTGTTCCGGTGCCATCTCCTCTTCTTCCTCAATGAACCCTTGTGATCTGGTCCTAAAGACGCGGAGGTTCTTCACGTGCATACGGCAGCGGCAGTGGTGGTGTGGCATGCGCCGGTGAGCTCTGGCTCTAGCTGCAGTACCACGAGGGATTCAAGCGGCAGCGGCGGCGAAATGGGAAACCCTAGAGCTGCATATGCAAGAGAATGCGAGTGGGGTCTACCCCCACACGCCACGACCTCTAAATAGGCCTCCGCGGCCCAACAGACTGTTCCTGGGTCAGCGCGCCCAACGGCTCTACGCCAACGGGTTGCTAAAGCCCAACGGCTATTTACCGCAGATCCTTTTTTCTTCTCCAACGGACATTTTTCATCGAATAGTTGTGTCAACGGCTAGATGCTAATTTCTTCGGTATTTTAGGAACTTTGTTCAGACTCCTACGTGGTGGCCTATCAGGTCGTCAAGACCTCTCTTGAGGTCGGTGGGACATCATTTGTTATCAGGTCATCCCGATAGCGTCCCCGACCTCCTCAAGGTCGGTGGACCTCCCAATAGCGTCTCTGAACTTCTTAAGGTCGGTGGACCCCTGGAAGGCATCACAACAGGTTCTAGGGGATTCATTTCCTCTACAAACAACATTACACATGATTTGACAGAACAGTGTGAACTTTACATACGTGACTCCATGTCCACATGGTCGTCATAAGCCCCATCTGGTCCTTTACCAGTTACAAGATACAAACTAGACCATCCCCACAATGGGCATGTGTTGGCATTTCGTAGTGCCATCATCTTAAGAACAGAACTGGGATCCATCCTTAGTGACAACACCAAGAATCACCTTGTAGGCACCTCTCAATGTCACAACTAACGACGCCGGGTTAGCGTGAACATCAAGAATTGCCAAAGGTTAATCTAAACGATCATGAACGAATCCGCAAGTGCACAGATAAACCATTGTAGCATTTCCCCAAGGAAGGAGAATATTCCAAGGGTATCGTATCTGTTGAAGGCAATGGCGGATATCTTAGACTTATGCTTTTGCTCTGAATGTAAACTAAGAGATAGATATAGGAAACAACAAACTCAAATCCAGGGGTAAGATAAAAGATATAAGGGTAGTGTGAGACACACACTCAGATCTACCTCTACTCTATCACACTATGGCTTAGGGGGAACATACGAGTTAGCTCTAGGTTCTAATGTACTAAACATACAAAGCTAGAAGATACAGGAGATAGACATGAGTATTGCATGAGAGGGATAAGGTTCAGCACCCAGGTACAAACGGGGAGCTAGCCCGCGATGACCAGCACTCTACGAAACTAGACTTTAGACTTCTACAGCAGGTACCCCAGTGTGGAGGATTGCTCAAGGATCCAACAGGGCTGTCACTACCTACGGACCTACCTCTATCGTTACGGGGGGTATGCTCATAACTGTCGTAGCCAGACAACCCAGGCACCATGCCTATGTTGCTGCTAGACTCCACCCGGCCCGGGCTATTGTGACCCAGGGTGAGAGCCACCAGAAGACTGGTCAACTAGACCGAGTACCGTAGCTTGAACACAAACCTCATGCAACACTCTCATGCCATCTAACAAGATCAACTAAGGCTAGACATACAAACAGATATGAACTCTCTTATGTCTAGGCAATAAGATCAAAGGGTCGTGTTCATGAAGAACACGAGCCTCTAACTTATGAACAAACACATAAGGAATGAGTTCATCACCCTTCAAGTGGATCAAAAGGTAGTGTTCATGAAGAACACAAGGCTCTAAATGATGAACAAAGGATGAACTCAAGAACATATCAAGCATATGATCTACCATGACTTTATATGAAATAGCTGAATAACTGAAGTAGATCAAAGTCATACAATGAAATAAAGATAAAAGAGAACTCATACCTAGACTCCAAAGAAGACTTGGAACCTGAATAAGAGCTACTCTAGCCTACCCCCTAGCCTTGGAAACTAAAAGTGAGAGGAGAATGAGAGAGTGGTGTGTGGGAAATGGGAGCCCCTCCCCTCCTATTTATAGACAAGGACCAAGCTTGCTCGGAGGCTCAAAGTGCTCCAAAACACCCCGGGATGCAGCAAGTGACCAATAAGCGAGTGCCACGTGTAGGGACGAGATGGGGCGGCACTAGGTCGGTTCGGCTGATCCTAGGTTCGGCCGGCCCCCTAGGCCCCCAACTCGGGGTGGTTTTCCTCTGGGTGGCTGCCCTGTGGGCCCTCTGATCCATCCCCGGTGCATGGCTTGATTTGGTTTCCGAGGTGGGCCCTTTGATCCATGTGAAGTCCATGTGGCGTCCTCTGATTCGTCGGTGAGTGCCTCCCCTGGATCGATGACGTGGAATGCCATGTTTCCCTTGGTGGCAGCCACCTCCCAGCTGAGTTGGCTTGGGTTCTTCATAGAAGGTGGGTTTCCATCTCTTTTTAGGGGTAAATCACCTACATACAAATAATCTCCAAGGACAAGTGGAACTACATTATTCAAACCAAAATGTTAGTAAATAATGCATATGCCTCCATTTATGTGAGAATATTGAGGGTTGAAAGTGGTGAATTTCAACCGTCAACAGCATGATTGAAGACCTGATCTACCTAGAGCGAATCTTGCCATGCTTTCTTCCATAGCAGGGCACATCGTAAGTTTTCTTCTAGCTTCCAGACCTTCGTGGAAACCTCTCGGGGATCGGTGGCCTGATGCTGCTCCTAGCAAGTTGTTTAGGGCCCCTGACTTTTGCATGAAGATCCGATGCTCACCCTGGCTGTGTGCTAGACTTTGGGACCTAGCACACTCACCACCAACTCTACATACCACCAGGCCTCAATGAGTATCTATTACTTGCCAAGAACCTGGAGTATCACACCGATTTCCTTCTAGATTCCTCGGTGGACGTGGGCACAGAGATCGGTGGATTACTCCACACTTCGCAAGTATTCTTCTAGCCTCAACTTTCTACAACGTCTTTCTTGTACACTCTGGTGGACGAAGGCATGCCCATGGCATGATATCTTGGCTACAATGGAACTTCATGATCTTCTCTACGGTGATGACTTTGCGTCTGGGTATTTGCTCTATTTATATACGAGTCCCGCACTCAGTTACTATGCGCATGCAAATCTTTTTCCCCGACACATGATGACAAACATACGTGTCCTACACCTGGCGCAACATGCACTATTTGCATGTTGTTGACACCATTTTTTTACACATGTCGGAGAAGAGTCGGAGAGATATCAGGAAGACTTTAGAGCCAATAAATAAGAGAGAAGAAGCGACCAGCCGATCTAGGATCAGCCGATTGATGGAAGAGAAACGTGGCAGAAAAAGGATACGCCAAAGGAAAGAAGACGGAGGTGGGTCAACGATCAAGTTGACATCGGGTCAAAGTCGGTTTAGAGAGCCCGATTCCTATGGGAATCATTATGTTTTTGGTAGTTTTATTTCTTTAGATTCAAGTAAATAATATCGTCATCGACTAGGAGTCAAATTGTCCTCAAGACATAAATAGCGACCCTACGTGGTCGGAGAAACTTGGTACACACCAATATACACAAACACTTTACTTTTTCAACAAGTCGGCAACTTCACCAATAGTTTATTTCTTCTTGTTTTCTTATTTCTTCAAACGTCGTTCTTCTAGTTCGTCGGGCTGCATCGATCGATCTCCGGCAAGCTTGTAAGTACCGTTTTATTAAATATTCACTAGGCTTTAACCTCCGAGCGCATCGCTGTGTTTCATCTAGTTTTATTCACAATTTATCGATATCAGCTAGGTTTGCAAGTCTTTTCTTGTTTATTTAGCTTTTATCACCAATTTATTCAGCTCGTGATCATATCATATTGGCTATCTTCGATACAGCCGATCTAGATAGATTGGTTCGAGTGTAGTCTCATAGCGCTTAGTTTGCTCTGCTTTTGCTTGCGCTTTGCTTACGTCATCAAATCGGCTGGTCTAGCCGTTTTGAACATACTTGCACTTCGGCTGCTACGTCAGCTAGCCGATTCGCTCTACAGTCGTATCGGCCGATTGGGCTACTAATTATTGAAGACCCACATTGGTTCTCTAGCCGATTTAACTTATATCTAAAATTTCCTATCTTTTCGTGCCGATCAACAGGTCAGGTCGGCTGGCACACCTTGTTACATCCTAGGGATCTGTTATGTGTTGCCGTTGAAGAACTTTATTCCGGTTTTTGCATCAACACATCTTGGCACGCCCAGTGGGACACGAAGAACTATTCCACAATGTCAATTCCGCAACAGCCTAAAGGTGTTGATCAGGCCAACATCCAACTGATCACGTTGGATCAACTCTGTAAGCAAGATAAAGATGAATATGAAGAACGCATGGCAGAATATCATCAGCTTTTATTGGGTAGTTTCGGCCTGAGCAAAGAAGAAGCATTCAAAAAGACTCCTCCTCTGAGGCTCAACCAATTGATAGTGCAGGCTGAACTTGAAAAGCTTCAAGACATGATGACAGAAGCTATGCGGCAAACACTGGTTGATCAAGCTTCCGTTCTCAACAATACTTTTTATAATGGTATAAAGGAGGTTGTCAGAGAATAGCTTGCAACTGGATTAGAAGAGTTGGAAACAACCATGGAAGCACCTAGTCAGTTAGAATCCCAGAGCTACAAATCTCCTACATCAGCTGCACCAGTATATCCAGCAATAAGGGATGCGAGTGGAAAATTGATTGGATTTGATTTACCGAAAGACTCTACAGAGGGGTCAAAACAGAGACCAAAGAAATTTCCTCTTCCTTATTTAGCAGTCTTCAATAATCTAAAGGGATTGGCCAGTGAGCATGACAAGAGAATTTCATTCACATATTTTAATCCGGAAGCTCAAATGTCTCAACGTATTGAAGTAGCAGCTATACATGCTCACCTCGTCAAACCAATACAAGAGGATTCTTACGAAATTCCTACAGTATCTCAGCCTTCAACGTTTGAGATGGCATCAGCTGAAAAGCTGATTTCCAATTATCAGTTCGGTTCGTAGCAGATGAGTCCAGCTGATAAGGCGTATGCAGTTAGGGTTTATGCTGCAAAGATTCAAGAAGATTATAACAACGCAACGCATCAAGCCATGCTGCTTGATCGGATCGCTCAACCTATGTCTTCAATTTCTCAATGCCCGAGACAGTCGAAAATCACAAATGAGCGACTTATACATCAAGAAATTCTGAATAGAATACTTCATTCAGCTGGTTCTCCTCAGTATACAGCTTTACATACTCCTTTGGCTTCGCAACCAAGTACTTATGAACAGCCAGGGATAGTGGAATGATGTAGAGTCGGCCTAGTTTTTCGGTAGGTAATCAGCCGAATGATCAGAATAAGAAATTTATGGCTGAGATTACAGATTTGATACAAAAACAGTTTGGGTTGAAACCGAAGCAACGAACTAACGTATATCGGACACCTTACCCTGCCTATTTTGATCAAGTTCCATTCCCTCAAAGGTATAAGGTGCCCGATTTCACCAAATTTTCTGGCTAGGATGACACCTCCACTATTAAGCACATCAATCGATTCATCATTCAGTGTGGAGATGCAGGGACAAATGAATCATTAAGGGTGCGTCTATTCTCATCTTCACTATCAGGGCCAGCCTTTGCTTGGTTAATATCGTTACCGGGCGATTCTATTAAGAGTTGGGAGGATCTTGAAAGAAAGTTTCATGGATATTTCTTCTCTGGGATACATGAGATGAAGATTACTTATCTGACAAGGCTAAAACAGAGGAATGATGACTCAGTGTTGAACTTCGTCCAAAGGTTTAGAGAGACGAGGAACAAATGTTATAGCTCATCTCTGACCGACAAGCAATTGGCAGAATTGGCTTTCCAAGGACTTTTGCCCTCAATCAAGGAAAAATATGCTTCACAAGAGTTTGAGAGCATCAGCCAGCTAGTGCATTGTTTGAGTCATGAAAGCGCTCGGCCTTACGAACCTAGGAGGAATTATCAGAAGAAGATATCTTATGTTCAGGATTCTGATTCAGAAGAAGATGCTGAGATTGATCTTGCTGAGTGGGTATGAAACAAAAGGCCGATTGCATGTCCCTTCGGCAAGAAAGAAACTGAGTTGCCTGGTTTTGATACAACAAAAGCTGATGGAATATTTGATTTTCTCCTTCAACAAGGTCAGATCAAGCTCTCACAAGATTGTACTATTCCAGGTGCTGAAGAACTTGAAAGGATGAAATACTGTAAATGGCACAATGCTACATCTCATAATACCAATGAGTGCAAGGTGTTTCATCAGCAAATTCAGAGTGCCATAAATCAAGGAAGGCTCAAGTTCGAAATACCTCCCAAAGTGACTAGACTGATAAAAATTGGTCAACATTCTTTTCCAACCAATATGGTTGAAGTAACCAAGGATTCAATCTTACAAGCAAGAAACTTGACATCTGAATTAGCCATGACTAAAGAAATCATCAGTCCTCAAGATTAGTCAATTGCAGAAGAGTGGGCCAGTCCAAGTGGCCAATTCCAAAATTATGGTTTAATGGATCAGTTTATAAAAGATGAAGGAAAGCTTGGGCACGGGTTTACATCGACCGATGAGTTGGAAAAAATAGATCTTGGAGACGGAAGCAAACCAAGGCCGACATTTATTAGTGCCAGAGTAGAAGCAGATTATAAAATAAAGCTGATTTCATTATTGAAAGAATTTAAGGATTGTTTTGCATGGGAGTATTACGAGAAGCCTGGTTTAGACCGATCAATTGTAGAACATCGGTTGCCAATCAAGCCAGGATATCAGTCATTTAAGTAAAGGCCAAGACCATGCAACGACAAAGTTCTTCCAGATATAAAAACTGAGATAACCAAGTTACTCGAAGTTGGTTTCATTCGGCAATGTCGATATGCCGAGTGGATTTCAAACATAGTTCATGTTTACAAAAAGAATGGCAAACTTCGTATATGCATTGATTTCAGAGATTTGAATAAAGCAACACCGATGGATGGATACCCAATGCTGATAGCTGCGCACTGGTGAACGCTGCCACTGGACATAAAGTCATCAGCCTCATGGATGGTAACGCTAGTTATAATCAAATATTTATGGCTATTGAAGATATTGTGAAGATGGCTTTCAGATGTTCTGGTCATGTCGGCTTATATGACTGGGTAGTCATGACATTCGGCTTGAAAAACGCAGGTGCCACATATCAGAGAGTAATGAATTATATTTTCCACGACCTTATTTGCTAGATAGTGGAGATATACATTGATGACGTAGTCGTGAAATCTAAAGATCATGCGGAACATCTGGCCGATCTACAAAAGACGCTAGAAAGTACAAGAAAGCATGGTTTGAAGATGAATCCTCACAAGTGTGCTTTTGGTGTATGGGCTTGTCAATTTCTGGGCTTCATGATTCACGAGCGGGGCATTGAAGTTGGAGAAAAATCGATTACTGCAATCGACAAGGTAGTTCCTCCGACTAATAAGAAAGAATTGCAATCACTTATTGGCAAGATCAACTTTATCAGGAGATTAATATCCAATTTGTCTGAAAGAATTCGATCATTCACCCCTTTGTTGAAGTTAAAAGCTAGATCAAGAGTTCGTATGGGGACCAGAACAACAGAAAGCGTTGGATGATATCAAGCAATATTTAAAATCCCCTCCTGTGTTGGTTCCTCCTCAGCACGTCAAGGCATTTAAATTATACTTATCAACTGCCAATGATGCTATTGGTTCAGCCTTAGTCCAAGAATTTGAAGGGAGAGAAAGGGTAATCTACTTCTTAAGCAGAAGGCTTTTAAATGCAGAAACTCGATATCCACCAGTTGGGAAGCTATCCTTATGTCTATATTTCTCCTGCACAAAGTTAAGACATTACCTTCTATCGGCTGAATGTACAGTAATATGCAAAGATGATGTGGTCAAATATATGTTATCTCTACCGATATTGAAGGGACACATTGGAAAGTGGATTTTAGCTTTGTCAGAATTTGATCTCAGATATGAGTCAGCACGAGCGATCAAAGGACAAGTACTGGCTGATTTTGTCACACAACATTTATTGTCAAATGAAGTTGATATTGCTCCTTGGATGTTTTTCTTTGATGGATCATCATGCGGTGCTGGAGCTGGAATCGGTAGTATTCTGATTTCTCCTAAAGGACAATCATATGAGCTTTCTATGCCGATTGAGAAAACTTCTACCAATAATCAAGTGGAGTACATGGCTTTGTTGAAAGGGCTTACATTACTTCGGGAGGATGGAATTGAAGCAGTTGAATTTTTTGGTGATTCCTTGTTAGTCATTAAACAACTAACTTGAGAATATGAGTGCAAAGATGATATCCTAAGAATTTATAATGAGGCTTGCTTGGATTTGCTCAGAGAGTTCAGGACGGCAACAATATGGCATATTCCGAAAGCGCATAACGAAGATGCTAATCGGTTGGCCAAAATGCTTCTGGATATCGGCCGATTTTTGTCACAAAATATGATACTAATGATTGGAGAAAGGATATAGCCAATTATCTTTCAGACCCTTCAAAAAAGGTAGATCATCGTATTAAACTCAAAGCTCTCAAATATGTGTTGTTAGATGATCAACTATATTTTCGAATGCTTGATGGAGTTCTACTCAAATGTCTGAGTGAAGAAGAAGCAAAAATATTAATGGGTGAGATTCATGAAGGAGTATGTGGAGCTCATCAATCAGCTTTCAAGATGAAGTGGATGATCAAGAACAATGGGTATTTTTAGCCGACTATACTAGAAAATTGCTTTAAATATTACAAAGGGTGTCAGGATTGTTAGAAATTCGGAAGTGTGCAAAGAGCTCCGGCATTAGCAATGAACCCAATAATCAAACCATGGCCGTTCAGAGGATGGCAATTGACCTTATCAGACAGATCTTCCCTTCGTCAAGCAAAGGACATAAGTTCGTACTAGTGGCTACCTATTACTTCACCAAGTGGGTTGAAGCAACTCCTAACAAGAATGTGACGTCAAGTAATATGATTGATTTTGTGAAGGAGCACATCATCTATCGATTTGGAATACCCTAAACCATCACAACAGATCAAGGAAGCCAATTTATGTCAGGAGAGTTCGATGAATTTGCTACTGGTATGGGAATCAAAGTATTGAATTCTTCACCTTATTATGCTCAAGCCAATGGACAAGCTGAAGCTTCCAATAAAAGTATTATCAAATTCAGATCATGGCCGATGTTAAGAGGAAGATTGATGAAATCCCAAAGCGATGGCATACCATACTTAATGAAGCATCATGGGCTTACAGGATGGCTTGTCATGGAGCCACTAAAGTTTCTCCTTATCAACTGGTCTATGGACATGATGTCGTTTTGCCTTGGGAAGTAATGACAGGATCAAGACATATGTCATTACAAGATGAGCTATCGGCTAATGATTATTAAAATTTAATGAAAGAAGAGTTAGAAGATCTAGCCGGTAGTCGGCTCAGGGCCTTGATCAATATTGAAGAAAACAAGAAAAGGGTGTCCAAGTGGTATGATAAGAAGGTTAATATCAAATAGTTCTCTAAAGGAGATTTGATGTGGAAACTTATACTGCCAATCGGAACCAGAGATCCCAAATTCGGCAACTGGTCACCCAATTGGACAGGACCCTTTCACATCAGTCAAAGTGCTCCAGGCAATGCGTATATTTTGGAGACATTGGAAGGTGAAAAGTTTTCAAGAGCCTTAAATGGGAAATATCTGAAGAGATATTATCCAAGCATTTGGGTTGGTGCTTAGTTAAATACTACTACTGGCTTCTAGCCGATTTAGTTGTGGATATTTTAGTCGGTTTCACCTTCGGTTTGTAGCTGATTATTTCTGCTGATTTTTAGCCGATTGGAATTTCGGATGGTCAGCCGATGTATTAGCAATCGTTCTTAAGATGGATAGCCGATACTCAGTTATCGCCTTTAGCAGAAAAAATAGAAGAACAAAAATGCCAGCGAGAGAAACAGGCTGCTACACTACTTCACAAGAATTCTTCTAACTGCAATAAAAGGAAAGAGGAGCAGAAAGACAGGCGAAAAGAAGGAGCCTACATCCTATCAGATCTACCTGTTGTGCCATGGCTGAAGTTGTAAAGAAGCTGATAGCTTTTGGATGCTATTTATAGCCAAACACAGGGGGGCAGGGAAACGAAAGGATAGGAAGGAATCTCAGAAGATGCCGAATATAGTAAAAAATGGAACAATTTTCCCATGAAAAGCTCAACTTCCAATGGTCCATAATGAGGTCAGTGATACATTTCCCTAGGGAAGAGGAAAAGGACGTGGAAGCTGCTACATGAGGAAATGCACTCTGTGCTCCAGAAGAGGAAGAACATAAGAGAAAATCCTTTCCACAATCCTCAAAGCGATAGCAAGTTTCCTAGCATCATTGCAGAGCAAAGGAAGCAGAAAGGAAAATTGGCTGGAAACTAATGAGTCATGATGCTTCCTAAGCAAGTTCCTACAGGAAGATACCTCCCATGCCTAAAGTAAAAAATCAGCTATTTTTGGAATTATCGACTAAGGAAGTGAAGTAGCCTAAAGAAGGAGTTGATATCCATCAAGTTAAGGTTCATTTTTATAGGGAAGCAACGCAAGGTGGTGGATTAGAAACCATGTGATGGCAACAATGACAACTGTCATACAAGGAGAATCAATGGTGTATAATCGGATGTGTTGGAGTTGGTGGGCAGCTAATGTCATTGATGAGGAGAGATCACCCGAAAGGTATCATGCGGATTGATTTTTCATAAAATTAAGATCAAGGAAGATCACAAGGAATCCTTAGGGATTGAAAAGCTGAAGACGAGAGAATTTCAGAGCAATATTTTACTCCGAAACTGGGGGGCATGTGTTGACACCTTTTTTGACAGGTGTTGGAGAGGAGCTGAAGAGATATCAGGAAGTTTTTAGAATCGATAAAGAAGAGAGAAGAAGCGACCAGCCGATCTAGGATCAGCCGATTGATGGAAGAGAAACGTGGCAGAAAAAGGATACACCAAAGGAAAGAAGATGGAGGCGGGTCAACGATCAAGTTGTCATCGGGTCAAAGTCGGTTTAGAGAGCCTGATTCCTATGGGAATCGTTATATTTTTGGTAGTTTTATTTCTTTAGATTCAAGTAAACATTGTCATCATCGACTAGGAGTCAAGTTGTTCTCAGGACATAAATAGCGACCCTGCGTGGTCGGAGAAAGTTGGTACACACCAATATACACAAACCCTTTACTTTTTCAACAAGTCGGTGACTTCGCCAAAAGTTTATTTCTTCTTATTTACTTGTTTCTTCAAACATCGTTCTTCTAGTTCGTTCTCCGGCAAGCTTGTAAGTACCGTTTTATCGAATATTTACTAGGCTTTAATCTCTGAGTGCATCGCTGTGGTTTCATCTAGTTTTATTCATAATTTATCGATATCATCTAGGTTTGCAAGTCTTTTCTTGTTTATTTAGCTTTTATCACCAATTTATCCAGCTCGTGGTCATATTATATCGGCTATCTTCGATACAACCGATCTAGATTGGTTCGAGTGTTGTCTCGTAGCGCTTAGTTTGGTCTGCTTTTGCTTGCGCTTTGCCTACATCATCAAATCGGCTGATCTAGCTATTTTGAACATACTTGCACTTCGGCTGCTACGTCAGCTTGCCGATTCGCTATACAATCGTATCGGCCGATCGGGCTGTTACTTATTGAAAACCCACATCGGTTCTCTAGCCGATTTAACCTATATCTAACATTTCCTATCTTTTCGTGTCGATGAACAGGTCAGGTCGGCTGGCACGCCTTGTTACATCCCAGTGACCCGTTACGTGTTGCCGTTGAAGAACTTTATTCTATTTTTTTGCATCAACACATGTGAGCTCCCGCCAATTTTACCGCCCTTGACCTGCATAGTATGTGCCTTTGCCAGACTTTGTCTATTGCGCTCGGTCAATTACTTTTTCTCGGATGCGATTTTTGTCATGTTGTGTTGAGTGAGATGGCTGGCGACCTCGTGCTACTTTGCGTTGTTGCCCCTGTGAACTTACATTTCACCTCTCTATGACACCATTTTTTGACACATATTAGAGGATAGCCGAAGCGACATCGGGAAGACCTCAAAGCCAATGAAGAAAGGAGAAAAGTGACCAGCCGATTTGGGGTTAGCCGATTGATAGAGAAGAAACAAGGCAGAAGAAGAATACACCAAAAGGGAGGAAGACGGGGGCGGGTCAACGATCAAGTTGACAATGGGTCAAAGACAGTTTAGAGAGTCCGATTCTTATGAGAATCGTTAAGTTCTTGGTAGTTTTATTTCTTTAGATTCAAGTAAACTTTGTCGTCATTGACTAGGAGTAATGTTGTCCTCAGGACATAAATAGCGACCCTGCGTGGTCAGAGAAAGATGGTACACACCAATATCAACAAAACCGTTAATTTTTCAAGTCGGTGACTTTGCCACCCCTTTTTTACTTGTTCTTACTTTCTTGTTTCTTCAAACGCCATTCTTCTAGGTTGTCGGGCTGCATCGATCGACCTCCGGCAAGCTTGTAAGTATAGTTTTATCGAATAACAACTGGGCTTTAACCTCCGGGCGCATCGTTGTGGTTTCGTCTAAGTTTTATTCACAACTTATCGATATCAGCTAGGTTTGCAAGTCTTTTCTTGTTTTTTTAGCTTTTATCACCAATTTATCTAGCTCGTATTCTCGTCATATCGGCTATCGTCGATCTTGCATCGTTTCACTACGATCTAGCCGATTCAGATCGGGTTTCGAGTGTTGTCTCGTAGTGCTTAGTTTGCTCTGCTTCTGCTCGCGCTTTGCCTACGTCATCAAATCGGCTGATCTAGACGTTTTGGTTATACTTGCACTTCGGCTGCTTCAGCTAGCCGATTCGCTCTATAGTTGTATCGGCCGATCGAGCTGTTACTTGTTGAAGACCGACATCGGTTCTCTAGCTGATCTAACCCGCAGCTAATGTTTCCTATGTTTCCGTGCTGATCAACTGGTCAGGTCGGCTGGCACGCCTTGTTACATCCTGGGGATCCATTACGTGTTACCGTTAAAGAACTTTATTTTGTTTTTTGCATCAACACATCTTGGCACACCCGGTGGGAAACGAAGAATCAGTCAACATTGTCAGGACCAAAACTTCCTAAAGAAGCTAGTGCAGACAAGACACAAGCTATCACGTTAGATCAACTTCGTGAAGAAGACAAAGCTGAGCTCGATGAGCGCATGGCAGAATATGGTTAGCTTTTGATGAGCAGTTTCGGCTTAACCAAGCAAGGAGCTACAAGAAAGCTCCTCTTCCAAGACCTCATGAATTGATAATACAAGCTGACCCTGGATAGCTGCAAGACATGATGACAAAGGCCATGCATCAATCTTTTATTGATAGGTCTTCTGTTTTCAACAGCACAGTGCAAAATTCTGTAAAAGAAGTGCTCAGAGATGAACTCGCAAGTGGATACAAAGGACCAGTGTATTATCAACCTGCGACCACAACTGGGATTGTTGATCCTTCAAGTTCTCCAAGTCACAACACTCCTACTATCCCTGATGTGCCAACGATTCTTTCAGAAAAGGAAACAAATGGGGAGAGTGTTGCGACTGAAACAACTCAACAAGTGGAGAAAACCTCTGCTGGTCCGTATGCTACAAAGTTTGGAGAGTTAATTGGAACTGCAGTGCAACATGACAAAGGAATCATATTTTCTTTCATTGAGCCAAAAACTCTCAAAGCGCAGCGCTATGACATTCAGCCGTTACATATGCATATGGTAAAGCCTATTCAATCGGCTCAAGAGAATTCTAGCACGTAGAAAACTCCAGCACAAGTAGCTACTAATAGGGCAGCAACTGGTCAACCTATCATAAGTCATCCATTGACACCAGAGCAGATGAGCCCAGCTGATCAAGCTTATGCAGTAAGGACTTATGCTGCAAATTTGCAGGAGCAATACAATAATGCCATATATCAGGCAGCATTATGGGATCAAATGGCTCAACCTGGGAATTCACAATATCAGTTGCTAGAACAACGTACACAAGGTACTCCAAACAGGCAATATACACCGCAAGGAACTCAACACAGGACACCTGATTCAGGTGGGATTCCTCAATATACGACTTCTCAGACACCTTTGGCTTCACAGCCAATTATGTACGAACAGCCAGGAGCAATCGAAGTTATGCAGAGTCGGCCAAGCCTTCGGCAGGTAATCAGCCGATTGACCAAAATAAGAAGTTTGTGGCTGAGATTACAGATTTTATTCAAAACCAGTTTGGGTTGAAACCAATGCAGCAGACCAACATGTACTGGAAACCATACCATGGTTATTTTAGTTAGATTCCATTCCCTCAGAGATATAAAGTGCCCGACTTCACCAAGTTTACTGGTCAAGATGACACCTCCACTATCGAGCATATCAGCCGATTCATTATTCAATGTGGGGATGCAGGGTCAAATGAGGCATTAAGGGTTTGGTTGTTCTCATCCTCTCTGTCGGGTCCATCCTTGGCTTGGTTTACGTTGCTACTGACAGATTCTATTCAAAGTTGGGAAGATCTGGAGAAGAGGTTCCATGGTTATTTCTTTTCTGGAATACATGAAATGAATATTACCGATCTAACCAGCTTGAAGCAGAGGAACGATAAGTCAGTAGTAAATTTTGTTCAAAGATTCAGAGAGACAAGGAACTAGTGCTTCAGTCTGTCCTTAACTGATAAACAACTAGTAGAATTGGCTTTTCAAGGACTCTTGCCCTCAATCAAAGAGAAGTATGCCTCACAAGAGTTTAAGAATATAAGCCAGTTGGTACACAGATTGAGCCATGAAATTTCTTCTTGGCCTTATGAAGCTCGAAGGAGTTATTAGAAGAAGATCTCTTATGTAGAGAATTTTGATCCAGAAGAAGGGGCTGAGGTTGATCGCTGAATGGGTGCCAAACAGGAAGTCGATTGCGTGTCCTTTCGGCAAGAAGGAACCTGAGAAATTCGGTTTTGATATAACTAAAGCCGATAAGATATTTGGTCTCCTTCTTCAGCAGGGTCAGATTAAACTCTCTCAGAATCACTCTATCCCAAGTGCTGAAGAGCTTAAGAAGATCAAGTACTGCAAGTGGCATAATGCTACATCCCACAACACTGACGAATACAAGGTGTTTCATCAACAGATTCAGAATGTAATAGATCAAGGGAAGCATAAATTTGAGACACCTTTCAAGTCAGGAAAGCCGATGAAGATTGATCAACATCCTTTCCCTACTAATGTAGTGGAATCAACTTCACAAACAAAGGTGTTGACATCTGAATCGGCTCAGAATAAAAAGGTCATCGATCCAAAGGCTCAGATAACAACAGAACAAGCAAAAGGAAAAGGATTGCTTGAGGAGAATAATCCGAGAGCGCCCAGCAAAGTTACTCAATCCCAGTTTCTTCTAAACAAGTATCAACGCCATCAACAAAGGATCAGAGAAGGAGAAGAATGGGCGAGGCAAAATTCAAATCAGTGGAGGTGCCTGTTCTTCAGATATTGTTGGGAAGAAGGGATTAAACTTCCAACAATGGATAATTGTCCTGAGTGCAATGGTTTTTATTCTGAAGGACAATCTTCCAAAAGGGCCTGCTTCAATGACAGAGGAAATAGACCAACAAAGCACAACAACCGAGAATTTCATGACCAATAGATCTCAGTACATGATCGGCTGGGGGGCAGGATCAGCATTTATGATCAGCTAGGAGGCAAAATCAGAGAGAATCGGACAGACTCCGATTGGCTAGAAGAGATGGCTAACAATAGGGTCCCTGATGAAGACATATTGGTAAGAAATCCAAAAAGGCGTAATGCTACATACGAGGACAGAAGCCAACACATAGTTCATCAACCTAAATGGTGCCCAAGTGGTTTAACCAAATCTCAGAAGAGGAGAATCCAGCGTTTGCGACAATTGCAACAAGAAGAAGAAATTGAAAAGCAAGCATTTGATAAGAAGGTCTGATCCCAAATCTGGCGACCTAAACCAAAATTTGATAACAATGGAGAAGGTCAGCCAGTAGCAGATGTTAACATGGTCTTTATGCTACCCAAGGAGTTTATGACTCTTTGAAGCAACTCAGATGAAGAAAATTCAGATGAGGAGTTAGGATCGGCTCAGCTAACCTTGGATCCAATACTGGCCAGTTTTGAGAAACCAGATGAGGAAAAACGTCAACATATGAAAGCTTTGTTTCTCAAAGGACTTGTCAATGGACAGCCGGTCACAAGGCTCCTAGTGGATGGTGGTGCATCAGTCAATCTTATGCCCTACTCAATGCTTCGAAGGTTTGGGAAAAGTGAGCAAGACTTAACCAAGACCGACATCATGCTACTTGATTTCGAACGAAACTCATCATCTACAATGGGTGCTATATGCGTAGACCTGACAATCGGCAGCAAGACCCTTCCAACTACCTTTTTCGTCATCAAGGGGAAGGGATCATACAATTTGTTACTTGGAAGAGATTGGATTCACACCAACTGTTGCATTCCGTCTACCATGCATCAATTCGTAATCCAATGAATTGGAGACTCAATTGAAGTGGTCAACGCCGATTTTTCCTTCCATATCACAGTAGCCGATACACACTGGAATTTTGATAAATTTATCTGCATATCAGGGAAAGTGTGGGAGACAGATTTTCTCAAGATGTCTGACTTCGAGCTTCAGCCAATCCAGACGATCGGTTCTCAAATATAAAAGGAATAAAAAGTTTCATCGGCCGATTGACTTCAACAAAACTAGGCTGATGCTTGTCAAGATCAAGATAAGGTTGGAAAAGTGGATTTAATACTTAGCCGATTACTACTTCTGGCTCCTTAGCCGATTTAGATTTCGGGTGATAGCTGATACTAAGTTATCGCCTTTAGTTGAAAAAATTGTAAAAATAAAAGGGTGTTCAAACACTTATAGCCGATCTATGATTCAGATAATGGCCAATGTAACAATCGCCCTTAGAACAAAAATATGAGCATATATATATTTCTTTTTCTCATATTTCAGTACATCGTGTTTACATCTTCATAGAAGAGCAACGGAGTACAAGATTTAGAAGATAATTATCCTATCTCTCATGTGATGAGGATATTAAATCAATAAACACCAGAGAGTGATGGGGTACTACGAAGAGGAAACAGAAGACTAAGATCATCACCAGATTCTGTGATCTTCCGCCGAGAGCTCCACTAGTTGATGACCAAGGTGGTCCTCCCCTCAGCGCGCTCTTCCTCTGATACAGGTGCAGCAGGACATTCTACCTTGCTCCTTCCCTTCAGCCATTGAACCCAAGCTTTTCACAAGGATTCTTCTAGCTATTGTACCTCCTGGCTTCGCAAAAGGAGTCGAAGAAGGTGAGGTGACGCTACACTACTTCACAAGAATTCTTCTAACCATGGTGGGAAAAGGGTAAAAAGGAAAGATCAAAGAGCAGAAGCCTGCACCCTATCAGATCTAGTCTATGCACCATGATGAACAAATGTGAAGAGCCGATGTACATATGGATGCTATTTATAGCCCAAACCAGAGGGAATGGAAGCTAGAGAAGATAAGAAGGAATCGAAAAGATGCCAGATCCGGTCAAAATGGTAACAATTTTTATGTGAATGGCTCAGTTTCCAGGGGTCAACATTGATCTCAGTGATACATTTCGCCAAAAAAGGGAGGGGCATTCAAAAGCTGGTGAAGGAAAAAAACTCTGAGCTCTAGAAGAGGAAAAGACAAAAAGGAGTATCCCTCAATGTTGCTGGAAACATCAAGCTTACTAGCAGCGACATGAAGCAAAACTATTTCAAGAGGATGTCTGTTGCAGTAAACAAAGCTCTAAGTCTTCCTGTAAACACTCCAAGAGGAAGATGCCTCCCATCCCTAAACACAATTGGCCGATCTAGGGACTTTTAGCTAAAAGAAGAAAGGAGCCTATAAAGAGGAAACCAGTGAAGAACCATTGGGTTATAAGCTGAGTTTTATAGGAAGGATACATGGAAAAGACAGTTCAGAGTCACATGCCGACATTAAAAGATTGGTGGCATTCAAGGATAAGTGGGAAGCAGTCATCTACCACGACTCAGAGAAGTCACGAAATGGACAGTAAATATTGTCAGAAGAGAGATGGTTATCCAGTATCTGAACACAATGAAGTAAAAGCTAAATACATCGGCTAAATAGGCCGATCACATTACATCAAAATTTCTCCAGATTTTGACTTTGAACTTCGCTTCTGCCTCAACATTGGAGTTCATTGATAGCGCCATGAGCGTTGATGATCATCAGAATCCTTGCTACATCCTCGTGATTGAAAGACTAGAAAAAGCAATCAGAAGCAAAGGCTGAAAGGAGAGACAGATGCCTGATTGATAATTTGGCTTCTGAAAAGCCATCATTGACTTAGAAGACATAGCTAGCACCAACAAATTTAGGTTGGGGATTCTATACGTCGACAAACTGCAGAGCATATCCTAATGATGATTGCCCTTCAACAGCTCTGAAAGCAACTGCAACCTTCATAGCATCATCTAGATGTAGAGCTCTGATTAACAAAAGTTCATCAAAGGACAGTAACGGGTACTACTTCCTGGAAATGTTTGCAAGAAGAGATACCTCCCATGACTAACAAGAAATGATATGTTCTTTGGATAACATTAAGGTTAGCACTGAGAAAAGCTCATGAGGAAGTCTATGGACAAAAAGGTGACTTTATAAAGGAAGAAGCAAGACATAATCACATGATCAAATTAGGCATCAATAAGGCAAGATCCAAAATATTCAAAGCAAGAGCAGAAAGATAGTAAAGAATTTCTGGTAATCCTCATGTGCAAGAAGAAAAAATCGAAGGAGAGAATTTCACAGCAAAAGAAATTTACTCTGAAATTGGGGGGCATGTGTTGACATCATTTTTTGACACATATCAGAGAATAGCCGAAGCGACATCAAGAAGATCTCAAAGTCGATGAAGAAAGGAGAAAAGCGACCAGCCAATTTGGGGTCAGCCGATTGATAGAGAAGAAACATGGCAGAAGAAGAATATGCCAAAAGGAAGGAAGACGGGAGCGGGTCAACAATCAAGTTGACAACGGGTCAAAGACAGTTTAGAGAGTCCGACGCTTATGAGAATCGTTAAGTTTTTGGTACTTTTATTTTTTTTAGATTCAAGTAAACTTTGTCGTCATTGACTAGGAGTCAAGTAGACCTCAGGACGTAAATAGCGACCATGCGTGGTCAGAGAAAGATGGTACACACCAATATCAACAAAACCTTTACTTTTTCAAGTCGGTGACTTCGCCACCCCTTTTTTACTTCTTCTCATTTTCTTGTTTCTTCAAACGCCATTCTTCTAGCTCGTCAGGCTGCATCGATCGACCTCCGGCAAGCTTGTGAGTACCGTTTTATCGAATAACAACTGGGCTTTAATCTCCGGGTGCATTGCTATGGTTTTGTCTAAGTTTTATTCACAACTTATCGATATCAGCTAGGTTTGCAAGTCTTTTCTTGTTTATTTAGCTTTTATCACCAATTTATCTAGCTCATAATCTCGTCGTATCGACTATCGTCGCTCTTGCATTGTTTCACTATGATCTAGCTGATTCAGATCAGGTTTCGAGTGTTGTCTCGTAGTGCTTAGTTTGCTCTGCTTCTGCTCGCGCTTTGCCTACGTCATCAAATCGGCTGATCTAGCCGTTTTGGTTATACTTGCACTTTGGCTGCTTCAGCTAGCCGATTCACTCTACAGTGGTATCGGTCGATCGGGTTGTTACTTGTTGAAGACCCACATCGGTTCTCTAGCCGATCTAACCCGTAGCTAACATTTCCTATCTTTCCATGCCGATCAACAGGTCAGGTCGGCTGGCACGCCTTGTTAGATCTCGGGGATCCGTTATGTCTTGCCGTTGAAGAACTTTATTCCATTTTTTGCGTCAACACTCTCCAACTAGCCTGACTCCGCGTCAGATGGCCCAGCTGCCACATGGTCTTGTACCTGCTAGTTCTATGACTTCTTCAGTTCTTTGACCTACTACAACCTCATCCGACGACATTCGCACCCGCTACGGCTCTGCGTCTTATTTGCACCCTCTGTGGCTCTGCGTCCTGGTGCACCTACTATGTCTCTGCATGTAAACGGACCTTGTACCAATCAGCCTATATTTCTGTCTCCCGAGCAGAATGGTCGTAGGTTCCATTGAAGACCTTCTGGGGTAGGCGTGCCATGCTGCTCTGCCAGATTTGTCTGGGCGCCTGGAGTCTACATCAACCACGTCTATGATATTCTACGATTTTCGATGGGCCTCCTAAAGGTTAGTGTGCCTGGTACCTTGGTCAGCAATACCTCGGTACCATGGCTCTGCTAGATAATTGGCAGCCATGCTGGTTGTCTGGGCACCAAAATGGCCTTCTTGGAGGTCGGCGTGCTACAGTTCCTAGGTCTTTCACGACCTCGGTACTGTTTTGGCCCCGCCAACCGAGTTGGGTGCCCTGGATGCATGACCTCCTGCAGTCGGTCTGCGTTTCTAGCCCTGCCAGCCTGTTTTGGACACCATTGGAAGGATTGCTTCAAGGAATGAAGGCCTCTCTGTGGGGTGCACAACAAACTGGCCCTGCCAAGTATCTCTGGAACTTGGGCGCTTTTAGCGTGAGACCTTCTTGAGGTCGGCATGCCTCGAGTGGCTCTGCCAGACTCTTTGCAACGATGCAAGATATCTGTGTGTCTCTACAACTGATCCTCCACTACTACAACAAAAACCGCTTCTTCACATTCTCCTTTTTTGGATCATCGAAGCAGTCCTCCTGCCTAATTCAATGCTCAGGGACTACTATACGTGAGCATTTTTCAAATGCACTCTAGTTTTCCTCGACGTTTTGACCTTCTAGGAAACCTTGTTTCTGATCAAATCGGCTGTTGAGCTAATTTCTTCTTCTTCTCCTCCTTTTTTGGATCATCGAAGCAGTCTTGCTGCCTACTTCAATGCTTGGGGACTACTATACGAGAGCATTTTTCAGACACCCTCTAGTTTTCCTCGTCGTTTCGACATTCTGGGAAACCTTGTTTCTCATCAAGTCGGCTCTTGAGCCGATTTCTTCTTCTTCTCCTCCTTTTTTGGATCATCGAAGCAGTCTTGCTGCCTACTTCAATGCTTGGGGACTACTATACAAGTGCATTTTTCAAACACCCTCTGTTTTTTCATCGTCACTTCAACCTATTAGAATTCTGCTTCCTTTAGGTCGTCACTTGACCTCGCTACACTCAGGATTCTACAAACTGGTCGGCTATTAAAGACTCTTTCTTTTTTGGACCGACGTGCACGCTTATCGACCTGTCGATAGCTCCACGACTACATCATGAATCTATCCAGATCGACACGCCTACACATCACTCGGGGGCTTGTGTGACATAGGTACCCTTGGGTCCCCACCAACCAGTCTCACGGCTGTCCCCGACAAGTGGGTCCGGCCCACCAGAAGACCAACTGACCTGCTTGTGAGCCCAATAGACCTAATCTGTGGCCCACATGACCACCTGAAGACCTTATACAAAACGACTACAAGACTTGGCATGCAATACAAGACAGTGGTGGATCCGACAGGCAGTCCGGGATATATGGAAATAGTTCTAATCAACTAGACTTAGGTCTCCTAGTCGTAACTGACTAGGAGCCTAAGCGCCGACCTTGTCCGCTGGCCAAAATAGGGTGGGTAGGGCGACCCCATTGTAACATACGCAATCCTCAAGCAATCTACACCAACAACTAGACGTAGGGTTTTACTCTCCAGAGGCCCGAACCAGTATAAACTCGCTGTGTTCCGTGTGCTTTCGCATAACCATCAAGCGCTTAGCTCGAGATCGCCCCCATCCGAATCTAAACCACTGGGGTTGACCCCCCTGTGGACTATGCGGAACTAAACCTCCGACAGTCATATGTTCATGTTGAGATAGCTTCTTTTTGTGAAAAATGCTAAAAATGCTTCACTCATGAGTAGATACTTTTTCATGCTCAATTTGTGTTCAAATGTCTATATCATGCTTAGTTTCTGCTTGAGTATCATGCTCTTTTCACTTGGGCTCAAAGACTCATTTGTCATGGTGAATGTTTAGCCCATATGTTCACTAGTGGAGGAGCATAAGCTTCTTTTTGCCGCAAAGGCATTTCATGTACCATGCTTAAATTTGAAAATGAAATTGGTCTATGAATTGCCTTATGCTTGAAAAATATGCTCAAAATTATGTCTTTATGTTTTTATGTACATATCTTGGGTGCTAAACCGTTGCACGATGTCTACCATGAGAAGTCTCATTTTAAGAAGTAGACACATGGCTCGGTGGTTTTGACATGACATATAGTAGCTTATGGGCGTTTGCTATGATCTTGTGATGAGAACTTGTGATCTTGTATGAGCTTTGTATGATCTAGATCTTTTTTGCTCAAATTGACCATGGATAGGGCTTTGATCATGAGATGAATTTTGTTTGTGAAAATTGCTTAAAATTGCTTTTGGCCATGTCACATGTATCTATGTCTCTACTTTCTTGATGGTAATGCGCTAACTACACCATGTCTACCTTGCTTGCTCTACGTCTCATTTGTAGCATTTTGTTGTGCTCTTTGTATATTTGAGAAGCTTGGTAGCTTGTATATGCCTTGACATGCTTTGTGCACTTCCATGGTAGCTTGATTCATGCATTGTCAACAAGGGGAAGAAGTTATATGCATTGGGGAGAGTTTGTGGAGATTTTGTGAGATTTTGCATGTGGGGAGAAAAATTGAGAAAAGATTGCGTTTTCTCAGGGGGAGTTTGCATATGTGCAGGGGGAGCTCCTTTGGTTTGCCTGAGTTTTTGTGCTTTGTCGTGTGCTCTTTGTAGAGCTTTGTTTGTCTCGACTGTGTTGAGCTGTTGCCCTTGCCTTAGGGGGCCGAGACGTGGTCTGGCAAGTGATCTTGTTTTTTGCTTGTTCTTTGGCTTTGGATCACTTGTTGGAGGTTTGTGTTCGTGGGTGTTTTCTTTTCCTTTTTCTCTGTGTTGGTTTCTATGGGTGTTGTCAATGCACTCATCAAGGGGGAGATTGAGGACCAGGTGTGTCCGAAGACCAGTGGAGGGTCGCTCCTTAGTGATGAGTGATTGGCAACATTGTGTGGACTGATGCTTGGCTCAGTGTGCAGGTACAGGTTGCGGCTTGACTTGTGTTAATGCAAGTGAAGAACAAGCACGAAAGGCCTTAGCCGTGGTGGCCTCTGGGTGATGGACAGGCAAGAAGGCTTGGTTCGACGGACCCGGTGGCCGATGGGGTCGAGTGTGAACCGTGCGGTGCAAGACGAGCAAGTTGAAGTCATGGACACAGGCCGGTGCAAGGTAGCGGTTCAAGGCAGAAGCTTGCACGTGGGGTTTGGTGGTTTGCCCACAAAACCATCGGTGGAGGGTTTCTTGGTTTGGGCCTCAAAACCAAGGCCGGAGGCCTAACGCGACGGAGATGGTGATTCGGGAGCATCGGGAAGCTTCGAGGCGGGGGGCACATGGCGCGATCGCAGGGCTTGCGTCGAGGCTAAGTGAGTCCGTGGTGGAAGCGTATCCGCCCGATGGGAATATCCGAAGACTTGACCAAATTGCCCCTGAGGGGTGTGTATCTTAAGTTTAAGTTGTAGGGGTAGCTTGGTCATTTGCCTCCTCCAGTGAACTTCATATATATAGCAGAGAGGTGGATGTCATCTCTCTCTCTCTCTCTGGCTCTGGACTCGCTCTGGACTGCTTCTTTTCCCAATATTAACTTAGGGTAGATTCTTGTATAGACTCTGACCTCTGGATGTATGGAAGGATTCGACGTTGTGGTTCAATCTCTCTCTTAGCTCTTGGTGATTTTCGTGTCATTTTTTTGGGCTATTTTTTGTTGCTTTTGTTCTTCGCTCGATTCGTTAATTTGAGGGTGTCTTTCCTCGGATTTCTTTGAGGGGATCATGGGTGGATGCCTTGTGCATCTTTGGGTGTGATCTTGACCCCTCAAACACCGGGAAATTCCATCGATTTGCGACTTATTGGAGGAACCTGAGTTCATAGAGGTGCTTTCATGTGATCCGCAATTCCTGTCGATTTAGTGAGTTAGAGGTCGAGATTTTTGGGGAATAGCTTCACCTAGTGACGCTTCACATCTCCCCCAAATCTTGTCTCAGGAGCTCAAGTGGTTTGGGAGATCCGGTGATGGATAGGAGGGGTTGACTTTACAGCCGCGGGCTCAAGCAGCTCTGTCCGCGTGTAGCAGACAGTCCGCCAGGACCACACAGACAGTCCGCGTGGCTGTGTTCTTTGCTAGTTCGTTTGTGTTCTTGCGAGCCTGTGTTTCGATCCGTTGAGTTGATTTGTTTCGGTGGAGGAGTTTTGCGAACAGTCCGCGAGAGAGGCCCGGACGGTCCGTGATGGTCGGACGGTCCGTAGTGAACAGTCGGGCGGTCTGTTTTTTCCCAGTGCGCTACTGGAGGTTCGATCTGCTTTTTTGGACGGTCCGCCCAGTGCTTGCGGACGGTCCACATGGGGCCCATTGACAGTCCGCCCTGTGCTTGCGGACGGTCCGCCTGGTGCCTCACGGACTTGGCTAAGTGTTTCGATTCTTGTCTTGTGCTTCCGCTCTTTGCTTCGTGGCTTGTCTCTAGGACTTGTAGGCTTGTGTGTGCCTAGTCTAGAGCTTCTTTGGAGTGTGCGAGTGATCGGAGTGGCAATCGGGGTATAGGCTGAGTTCATCCTTCCGGAAGAATTTTTATCGGCTCCCAGTAACTCCCCCCTCTCTGGTCGCCTATTCGGTCCTTCACTCGCACCTACATCAAAAGAAGCAGCCACAGGCTTGACAACAATAATATAATGTGACTGTATCACCATGTGTGATTGTGTGTATTCATAGTAGTAACGAGACACGTACCATTTGGGATTTTTGCACAAGAACGAGGACGACAGCAATACCGTATTGAACATGCATCCACTAAGGATCATCCATACCTGTAGGATAGCAACGTAGCCTCCATTGACAGCCTCCCACCATGAACATACCGGATTCCTTGTACTGGCCTGCGGTTCCTTCTGCTTTCTCTTTCTCGCTTGAGACTGAGAAGTCAACTTGCATGGAAGGTAACATTTTAGCGTCTAAAGCCATGAACGCAAATGGCCTGTATGCAATGATCGTCTCGTGCATAAACTATCTCTTATTATAGTTGTGGGAGTGAATGTGTTGTTCCGAAATGTCTGTTCATGGACATCAGTTACCACCCAGGACGCGTCCCTTCAGTGCGAGTGTCGCCACGTTCGGGATGTGTCCCTTCACAATGATCGACACGTCCGTTCAGTGCGGGTGTGCACACAAGTTCGTAGGTTAACGCTCGGTGCCAGTCCTTAACTGCAATTCTCAATGATTGACACGTGGAACAACTTGTGAGAGCGTGTCATCCCCAAACGCCCATTCGAGATGCCCTTTGTGCTTATATGCATGTTAATATTACACACACACACAAACATATATTACTTTTCCAATTCCTACCTTATTCCGTTTTGGCCTTGTTGCATCAACAAGTTCATCACGTTTCTCAGTCTCCAAGGCCTCTGGGAATCATCAGTCATGACTCACACAATGTACCTGATCGAGGAGGACCTGTCCAGTCATCCTGCACCGTGTGTGTTACAATGAAAGGACCATCCGGTCGATCTAATTGCGTTGTGCAGCCTTACAACACCCAATCTGTTTCTCCAGATGCAATTGACGCCTAGAACTTTTCATAAACAAACGGTAGAGAGTTGTGTCGTAGTTGATGCTGCATGAGCTGATGCAGTTGAGACGATCATTAGATGCTGCTGATACGGCTTGAGTTGTCTGCAGGACTTTCTTGTGGTCTGGACCGGAGAGTCCGGAAATGAACACATACCTAGACATGTGGGGCTCATCCCGTGATACCCATCGTCCACACATGTAATCCATGTGCGCCACTGAACCTAGATAGATTCGTATCAGGCATAGGCCTGACTATATTCTGAGCATCTCACGTTTTCCATAGTAACTTTAGCAATGCTACACCGAGCTCACGTGCCTGCCGTAGTCCTCGAACAATAGGCGAGTGCGGCACACCATTCGTCTTGCATTTCTCAACTTCAGTAGGATACAAGGGTGAGATCATTTTCTTGGCTAATCTTGTTTACTTTATGTATGCATGGTATTGAGATGGTCTCATTATATTGTTAGCTTATGTAGGGTTTGTTCTTCGTTTGTGTATGTAGTATGTGGATAATGGTTGGGCAAGGAAGGGACGGAGCATGGAACTTGGAGGAGTCGGGGAAGCGGGAGCAGTCGGGATTTCCATGAGGTCGTGATGATACTAGTATGTCGTGATGGTAGTAGTATGTCTTGATGGTAGTAGTATGAGCCGTGATAGTGGATTGTTGTACTTCCACCGATAGTGGATGGATCCATCCTCATGTGTAATCAATGCGTATGCATGCATTTGTCTCGTAATGTTGTTTGTATTTGGATTGTGTTGTTTCTAATAAAAATGGTAATGTGTGTCTACTCCCTCAGTATAAATTCAATGAAAACAAAAAGTTTATTCCCTTGATTTCTTAAATACTGGATGAATACAAGGCGAAAGTTCGTTTTGTAGCAAACATCAAAAGGCTACTAAAATACAAGAACCTATCGTAAGACGATGCAAATTGAAAACTAACTCAATTTCTAACACCTATGAATTGTCTATAGCCTATCAACTTCTAACACCAATCGAAGTGCAAATCTAAGGGTATGATGAAATCTGAATCTAACATATAAGATGATCAGGTTGCTACAAGTTTCTCAACTCATCACAACAATGTTCACACCACCAAGTAGCAAACATCAACATATCAACAATTCTCCCCGCATATGATAAAACCCAAAATCTTGAAAAAATAGTAGTAAAAGAAAAGATAAAACAGAGCTGAATAGTAGTCGTTCTATGCAATGAGACTGCATGAACAACAGGTGAAAGTCCGTTGTGCAGTATTCAGTCAGACCGGATTAAAGTGTCACTGGTACGCAACATTTTATAATGAAAACCCAACATCTTACAATTTAGTAATGCACAATGATAAAACCGAACATCTTGAGAAAATAGTAGTAAAAGAAATGATAAAATAGAGCCGCTGCTCTACTTCTTCCAATCCATCTACTAGTAGCAATTACCACTAATTGTGGTGCTACTTCTTGGTCGATGATGCACCCGGCACCTTGTTGCAGCTGCTCACGGACGAGGTAGTCATTCTGTTGTCGCCGCCCGTGGAAGATGGTGGCGGACCACCCTGGGCATCGACCGTAGATGAGGTCGTCCCTCCATTAGCGCCTCTTAGGGGTGATGGTGCAGCTCCATGGCAGTCGGTCGAGCATGGTGGATGATGGCCTCTGCTCGACGAGGATGGCAGAGATTGACTGCCGCCGACCGATGAGGATGAGATAGGATGATGGCCCTTGGAGAAGACAGTTCACCGGCTAGTGGCGGTGCTTCCACACCCCTGACCCCTAGCACCTCTTGCTGACCTGCGAGGGGTGTGATGTTTCAAAGGTACCCCATCTTGGATTTCCATTTGTTCCACAAACTCCAAATAATCAGAGGATGTGTCCACCAGCACTTGAATGGGGCTCTGCTCTACCTCCTCTTCATCAGGTGATTAGGGATCCTCCCTTTCATCAGAAGAAGAGGAGGATGTGGCTTGCGCCACACCTCTAGGAGACAATGGCTCCATGGGGAGCGGAAGAGGGCGATGTGCGAGAATGGAGTTTGTTGTTGGTTGCAAGACTGGGGAGAGGAAGGGAGAGGGTGTTGTGCGAGAATCAGGTTTGTTATTAGTTGCAAGAGTGGGATATTTATGGAGATCGGAAGAAACGGTGACTCCCTCCGTCCCAAAATAATTGCATACTGTACTCCGTAACTCATTTTTCGAGGAGTCAAAATGTGCACTTATTCGTCCCAAATTAAGTGCACACCTCAATTTTTGATGAGTGAAAAATATGCACTTGTTTGACTTCGGTTGTCATGGGTTATTGGCATGAGCAACTCTTCTCGACTCGAAGCTCAAGACAAGTGCATGGTTATACAAGAGCATGCCCCCTTGTATCACTATATTATTACGATGCCGCCACCACCAGATCACTCGTGCTGTCACCACCAGATCACTCCGCCAGCCCTTGCCACAGATGATCTGGACGACCGTTACAAATCTGCCGTAGCATAAAAAGGAAACCCTTCCTCGATGCCGCTAGTTTCAAATCTCTCCTCCTAGTTGAGTTTGATAACCCCGCCGCCTCTTTTTCTCCTCTGGCTGTTCTTGGCAACCGCCACCAGCTATCTCCGCCGTCTGCTCCCTCCCTCGCCGAGCAAATTTCTCTCTCCGTCCTCTTCAAAGACACCAAGAAGAAACTTGGCGGAAGATTAGAAGAAGATCCCAAGCCGACACCACGGACCATGGTTCCGTTTCTAGAAATGTTCGAGCAGTTTCGCTAGACGCTGGTAGTGATGTATCTATGCGTTGCCTACGGAATCTGTATGCTTTTAGCTTTTCACGTATATATCCATCGCCCGCTTCCTCATGAACGACATGGAGATAAGTGAGGATAACACCATGTACCTTTTGCCGCATCTGAATTCCTGATGCCAAGAAGTGTAATCTGCTGTGTTTTCTTTCTGAGTCAGCTTGTATTGTTAAGGACATCAGTTGCTGTCTGGTCTCGAAGGACTTATCATGAAAGAATTTTTGGTTGTATATATTCTATTCGGTAATGTTATGGACAAACTTATGAGTATGTGTTTAACGCAACCTCAATCTTTTAGATGGGGGAACCGACACGCAACTTCTCCAAGCATTTTGGTGGACCAAGTGGTAGCAGTATGCCACCACCTCCCATGGCAATACTAGAAGGTTTTACAACTGCTCAAATGGAAGCAGTACATCAAATCCTCCAGATGCAGCAGCAAATCTTTCAGATGATACAACCGCAACCTACAGTTGGTGCCACTTCATATAGACCAGAAATGCACACTGAGGCTAGGAACTCCATCAGAGCAAATTCTGGTGAATCTCGTCATTTTGACCTGACTCACCCCAAGCACCCAACCAAGATGATATAGATACAATCGCCAGTACAATCCAGAAGATGGGAGAACTGAATGCAACACTTAGTCAGATAGTATACAATGTTACTCATGGACTTTATCAAGGGTTGTCTCAAACCAGCTTAACTGCTAGCTTCATTAGATCGTTGTTTGCATCAGTAGCAGAACAAGCCCGTCTCTACAATCTACTAGTGGATCATAAGAACCAGGATCAACCTAACACCTCTGACTCTCTCTTACCACCATCACAGCTACCTATGGATCTCAGGAAAGAAAAGAGAAGGAGTAGGAAAACCAAGCAAGTTTTGCCTGAGATGGATTTAAGTGGATTGGAAATTACCTGCACTGAATTCAAGCATTGTGCTACCAAGCAAAGCAGCAAAACTCAGCAGTTTCCAAACCCCAATGCACTTCCGTCTCCCCGCAATCAGAGAAAACCCCGATGCTACAATTGTAATCGACGAGGGCACATAGCCAAAGAATGTCTAGAACCTCAGCGGAACAAAAGTGAAGGTTATGAGAATAGAAAACTCAGGAGACAACTTCACCAAGTCAATACTTCAACCGCAATTTCCCTACTGGAAGGAACAATGGAACAACGGGTACACTCCTCCTGACACCACTCTGTCCGTATCTTGTTAGAAACTGCGAATCTCGGGACAAGATTTCTTTTAAGGAGGGTAGGCTGTGACGCCCCAGGTTTTCAAGTAGGGTTGTTTAACACTAATGACAGGTCAACCAAGTCAAACACATTGACTTTGGTCAAACCTTGGTCAACCTGGGTCATCACCTAAAAAACCGAGCCAACCAACCCTAATGGTCAATGCTTGGTTGTTGATGGTTAAAATTCACCATTTCCAACCCTCAATATTCTCACATAAATGGAGGTATATGCATTATTTACTAGCATTTTGGTTTGAATAATGTAGTTCTACTTGTCCTTAGAGATTATTTGTATGTAGGTGATTTACCCCTTAAAAGAGATGGAAACCCACCTTCTATGAAGAAACCATGCCAACTCAGCTGAGGAGGTGGCTACCACCAAGGGAAACATGGCATTCCACATCATCAATCCAGGGGAGGCACTCACCGACGAATCAGAGGACGCCACATGGACTTCACATGGATCAAAGGGCCCACCTCGGATACCAAATCAAGCTATGCATCGGGGATGGATCAGAGGGCCCACAGGGTAGCCACCTAGTGGAAAACCACCAGGTGGGGCCACCCTAGAGGGCCGGCCGATCCTAAGATCGACCAAACTGACCTAGGGGGCCCCATCCTAGCCCTCCACGTGGCAGCTCCCTATTGGTTCATTGCCTCACTCCCGGGTGTTTAGGGGCACTTTGAGCCTCCGAGCAAGCCTGGCCCTTGCCTATAAATAGAAGGGGAGGGGCTCCCATTTCTCACACACCACTCTCTCATTCTCCTCTCACTTTTAGTTTCCAAGGCTAGGGGGTAGGCTAGAGTAGCTCTTATTCAGGTTCCAAGTCCTCTTGGAAGTCTAGGTATGAGCTCTCTTTTATCTTTATTTCTTTGTATGACTTTGATCTACTTCAGTTATTTAGCTATATCATATAAAGTCATGGTAGATCATATGTTGTTCTTGAGTTCATCCTCTGTTCATCATTTAGAGGCTTGTGTTCTTCGTGAACACTACCTTTTGATCCACTTGAAGGGTGATAAACTCCTTCCTTATGTGTTTGTTCATAAGTTAGAGGCTCGTGTTCTTCATAAACACGACCCTTTGATCTTATTGATTAGACATAAGAGAGTTCATATCTGTTTGTATGTCTAGCCTTAGTTGATCTTGTTAGATGGCATGAGAGTGTTGCATGAGGTCCGTGTTCAAGCTACGGTACTCAGTCTAGTTGACCAGTCTTCTGGTGGCTCTCACCCTGGGTCACAATAGCCTGGGCCGGGTGGAGTCTAGCAGCAACGTTGGCATGGTGCCTGGGTTGTCTGGCTACGATAGTTATGAGCATACCCCCCGTAACGATAGAGGTCCGTCCTCAGGTGGTGACAGCCCTGTTGGACCCTTGGGCAACCTCCGCGCTGGGGTACTTGCTGTAGGAGTCTAAAGTCTAGTTTCGCAGAGTGCTGGTCATCGCGGGCTAGCTCCCCGTTTGTAGCTGGGTGCTGAACCTTATCTCTCTCATGCAATACTAATGCCCATCTCTTGTATCTTCTAGCTTTGTATGTTTAGTACATTAGAACCTAGAGCTAACTCGTATGTTCCCCCTAAGCCGTAGTGTGCTAGAGTAGAGGTAGATCTGAGTGTGTGTGTCGCACTACCCTTATATCTTTTATCTTACCCCTGTCTTTGAGTGTGTTGTTCCCTATATCTATCTCTTGGTTTACATTCAGGGCAAAAGCATAAGTCTAAGATATCCGCCATTGCCTTCCATGGATACGATACCCTTGGAATACTCTTCTTCCTTGGGGAAATGCTACAATGGTTTATTTGTGCACTTGCGGATTCGTTCATGATCGTTTAGATTGACCTATGGCAAGTCTCGATGTTCACGCTAACCCGCGCCATTAGTTGTGACATTGAAAGGTGCCTATAAGGCGTTTCTTGGTGTTCTCACTAAGGATGGGTCCCAGATCTGTTCTTAAGATGACGGCGCTACGAAACACCAACATTGGTCAAATTGGTCAACCTTGGTCAAAACTCCTTCTTAAAAGCCTAGTCAAACCCTTTTGACCTTAACCCTTTCGAGAACTTTTGCCGCGTTCTCCAAATTCCATCTAAACACTTCAAAATCGGCCAAACTAAAAGTTGTTCATCTTTTCGAGGGATACAACTTTCCTTTTGGGTGGCATGGCTAATTTTGAGTGAAGGATGTTGAAAAACTCGGTCAAAGTCCGCAGCTACTGTTTGAAGGCGTCGAAAAAATCTTGGTGTTTGCCTGCAATTTGTGCAAAATCTGTTGATCCAAGCACCCATCGGCCTTTGAGAAAGTTGTAGGTGGATCCTTGCTCTACAACTTTGGTTATTGGCACTTGGTGCACTTTAGTATCGAAATCTGGAGAAAATTTGAGTCAAACTGGGCTATCTTGAGATGTTTCTACGCTGGGACGCGCTCTCACGCACGACGCCGTCGCCCTCACCACGTCGGTCCCGAGTGCGCACACCGAGGCGCCCTTCTGCCCACCGGTCCGTGCACTGCGCTTCTTCCGCGTGCGAGCACTGGGACCCACACTGCACCGACGTCCGCGCCCAGTCACTCCTCGCCACGCACCGTGCCGCTACGGGCAGCCCCGCACCGACCTTTGCCGGTCCGCCATTCACATCACCGCCGTACGTGCACACATCGCCACCGCCTTTCTAGGCCAATGCCATGGCCGCGTCGTCGTGTAGACCCTCTCCTCGACCACCTATAAGAAACACCGAGCTTCCATGCAAGCGCGCCGGCCCACCGTTGCCCGCTGCCGCTGCTCTGCTTCTGCCACCGTGCCGCCATTGGCACCTCCTCGATGAACTCCAGCTCCCGAACACCACCACTGTCGTCCAAGTCTGCCTCTCCCTCCACGCACATCCCCTGAACCCTCCCGGAGCGCCACTTTCTCCTAGCCAATCTCTTGCTCGCCGAAGTTCATTCCGCAGCGGCTGCCGCCGCAGGGTGCCGGCGCACTGCCTCACCAGCGCACTCCCTGACACCCCGGAACCCCGGAATCGAACCCCTAGTGGTCGCAGGCCACTTCCCCGCCATTTGTTGCCCAAGTCTGGCCGTCCCCTCGCCGGAATCCAGCTAGCTCCACCGGCATCCGCCCCCAAGGGCAAATCTGTAAGGCCCAATGTTCTTTCAGGGTGTTTTACGCAAACCAAGGGCAGTTCTGTGAATAAAAAGTTGAACCGAGGGCCTGCGTGTAAATTGATTCTATCCTTTTCTTTTGTTTTGAGCAGAATTTTGAAAAATCATATAAAATCACAGAAAAATCGTAAAAATGCTAAACCAATTTTGCTGGTCTCCTCATGAGCAGAACTACCTCTTTTAAAAAGGCTACATATACTTCTGTTGAATAGTTTTTGAATGAAAAATCAAAATCAGTTTGTATGTGGCTGTTCATAACTTGAGTTCTACTCATGATCTAGCTTTGATCTTTGAATATGTTGATAGTCAGTGCTTGAATAGGCTATGCCTAAGTTTTTGCACAAAGTTACTGAGTAAATCTATGGTTATGATTTATTTTGCACTTATGCTAGATCTGTGTGTTTGTTTTGTGTAGCTTCATATGTAAGCTTTCTATGGCTAATCTTGTCGTTACTCTCTTGTATTTCTTAGATGTTCTCCTATTAATTATATCATGAGTTTATGAGCTATTTATATATCTGTTTCTGAATGATGCTTGCTTATGAAATAAAATCCACATCTCAGTTTCTGTTGGTCAAATAATGCCTATCCATGGTCCAGTGCTTGTTTATACCCTGTATGTGCCATGGTAGAAAGTTGGGGTGCAATTGAATCATATCTTTCTCTGTATAAATACTTTATGAATAGATAGGCTGAATATGGTTATTTTTGTGTAGCATGATTTAAATAGGTTCTGGAGCTAATATTTGGTGTGTGACCTAGTTTTAGTCTATGGTAGCTCTGTGTAAAATTTGAGCACCAGTGCATGAGTAGTTTTCTCTATGTTTAATATTCTTGCTTTTGCCTTGATTAAAATGCTGTATTTTTCATGCTCTGCATATAGCTCTGAATGTGGTAAAAATTTAATAGTGGTTCTGTTGTAGTGTTATGTGCTTGTAAAAAAAGTTTCACTATGATTCATTGCATGGTTTTACCAGAATGATTTTTGGCAGGAAACTAGTAAATATATAAAAAGATAAATGAAGAAATCTTTTCTTTAAAAGCTTGTGTGTGCTCCACCGCTAAAAATTGGTACCATGAACATCTGAAGTGTAACTCAAATGTTTGTGTGGTAATTTGCTTGTTTAAATCAATATGCACACAATCACCTTTGAAACAATTACTTAATAAATAATTGTTGAAATAATCCTTATGGAAGAGCGTGCTAAATATATTATATTTGAATGATTATGGAAAACTTAAACCTTACATGAGATGTTTGGTAAATAAATAAACTCACATCACCATTTAACTGTTGCATATGCATTTTACGTGTAGAACCTTTCGACGTTAGCCCCGAGTTCATCCCGGATCGAGGTGACAGACCGTACGAGGGAAGGAACCAACTACGTGGACGTCCAACAAGATCCGAACCAAGTTCGGAAGATCTCCTACTAACTCGCTAGTGAAGGCAAGCCCCGGTTTAACATATACCTATGTGTTTCCCTTTTAACTTTTCTGAATTTATGCTTGTATATGTATGTGCATTTACGTTCAGGAGTTGAATGGAAACCCTAGGTGCATGATCCATAAGTACCTATGATCTTTTACTAGTGTGCTAGGTCGATAGTTGCTATGCACTAAGGACCCGGTACAAGTCGAGTGATGTACTTCACTCGCAATAATAGGTTCTTATGTTGGAATCATAAGACTTGTTAAACTAAATTGCTCATGTGGTAAGAGCATGGGATTTTGGGCTCTGGTCCAATGGTTAAGAGATTAAGCGTTTGAAAGTACTAAACATTTGTCGGACATGGGTACGGTAAACCTAGTACCTGAGTGACGCGGTGCAGGAGCATTAGGCTACTAATCTTGGGCTGCTGCCCCAGGCTAGCTACCTGTGGTGCATGGAGATGCTGGAGGCTAGTGTGAGGCATGCCAACTAGCTATGTACCTAGGACTGTGGCATCTGATCCTAATCCGACGAATGACGGGAACCGTTTGGTTGAAATCACTCTTTGTGAGGGACTTCTCCCATATGTTTAGGTTCACCTTGCAAGGTTATTAATCAATTGATTGTCGGCCTCTCACCGTTATCCGAGATTGCTTAACCCTCTATCCATGATAATCCCTCTATGATGAAATGTTGAAAAACTTGATGTTTGACTAATTGTTTGCACAAGTATGCTTGAATTAGTTGCTTATCTAGCATTAATTGATCTACTAGAACTGAAGCTAAAATATTGAAAGTAAGGATCAACTCCGCAGTTGCTTTTTGGCAAAACAAACCCAATAGCCAAAAGCCAAGCATGTTTAGAAGGATAAGTCTCTTATTTTAGACGGGTAAGCCTTGCTGAGTATTAGTATACTCAGCCTTGCTATATATGTTGTTTTCAGGTAATATTGTTTGCCCAGAAAGAAATCTCACCCGGCTGGGAGCTAGAACGGGGGAAGGACAAGAAGTAATGGTGTTATGGGTGGCCTCCTATGATGCCAAGTTATCGTAGTTTATTTCCGCTGTCTTTTAAAAACTCCGAACCATGTGTTTTTATTTTACGAACTATGAATTGTAATAGTTACCCTACGAGGAAGATTAGTATTAAATTGTAAGGTGCTCTAGACTCTCCTTCGTGGGGTTTTAATGTATACGTTTCGATCCTCTGTGTGGTTTACAAGTGATTTACCGGGCTATGACCCGGCAACACTCAACAGGATAATTCCTTATTATCGCTTAATGACCAAAGTGGATCGGTCTAAGTGATAGTACGGACTTATCTTGGGTGGGGTTGTCACAACGATCAAGGCAACAAAAGTGAAGAGTATGATGATGATCTGGACACATGGCAATGGGACTTCAAGAGTTACAACGTGGTTCATCTTCTTCCATGCCTAGCAACATGCTAAGCATGGGGGGAACTTGGTGGACAAGAGAAGACCGCGTGGAGTACAAGGATCACTGTTGTCAAGGGATGCTGATTTTCTTCTTCCATGCTAAGCACAATGCTTAAGCATGGGGGAGTGTGCGCTACACTACAAGCATCAAGGGACGGTAACAATTCCTCAACCCTCTTTTTGTCTTTGTCTTTCTATATGTCTGTACATATTTATATGCCTTCAACAACTTTAGATGCAACCTTTGTATATCTCTCTTGTTAATAACATGGCTTCTAGGAGTACAACCTAGTTTTTGTTCTGTTTAAATATCTTGATCACCATCACGTTGTGCTCACCACGATGATATAAAATTGGCATGATCTTGCTTGTGGAAAAATGATGAAGGTTGCCACTTTGTTTTACCTACATTATGTTGTATATGGCTTGACTAATTGCTCTCCACTAAATGATCTTAAATTCACTAAGTACTGGCTCTTTAATTTGTGGAGGTTAAATGACTAAATTCTAGACCCACATACTTTATGTTTCTCTTTGATTTAATGTTTACCGATGACCTGATAACTTATCTTTTTATTTAAAACTTAATTCATATGCTATCTACATTTGTGAATCTCTTGCAAAGTTCTACCTACCAAAGCCTATATACTTATGATCCTTCATGATGAAACCTTTAGATTGCAAACTTATATTTTGATGAGTTGTATTAAGATTGATTTTCTGTGGTATGAGACTTAGAAGCCGGTCATTCTGTTTTGCGTAACTTCTTTTTGCTAGCCTTTCTATCCATGCATTGTGAGTTTCCACATTGGGAATTTTGCAAATCTCTCCGGATATCCACCCTTAAACCCAAATATCTTTTTTGTGATACCCTCCTTGTCCACAACCCAATACTTGAGTATGGATTATTATTTCTAGGAAAATCCGAAGAAGTCAAGGTGCTACATTGGAGTAATTTTTGAAGACCTCCGAGATGACGCAAGAAACAAAAATTTCAAGATTTGGCGTGGAGGAGTCTTAAAAAGATTTCATGTATTTTCCGGAAAAGATATGACATTATCTCACCTTTCTTAGCTGGGTTTAGTCCGCCCTTTGCTCGAGGATGAGCATTGTCTAAGCATGGGGGGGAGGAGTTGCTAAGAAGGTGCCATGGTTCCTAGAGTTCGGGGGAGCGTAAAAAAAGAAAAGAAAAGAGAAGAAAAAACTGAAAAAAGAGGTACGAAAGAAAGAAAAAAGAGAGAATAAAAAATGGGTATGTATAAAAGAAAAAAAGGGGAAAAAATAAAGCTCCCCGGTTCTCTGGCTTCATTAGAGTTTTCATGTTTTCAAGAGGTACTTTAAGATCAAACTCCATAGTCATTTTTCCAACCCTGTGCAATCCGATAACGATGACTTCATTTGTGCCTTGGGATCATTCACTTGCCACTTGCACATGTCCACCTATATAAATGTGTGTGTTCCATCTCTCTCCCTCCTCAACATTATTTTCCATGGCCTTTTTGACAAGTCTCAGTAAATCCAATAGATCTCTCTCTTAGTTTGACAATATTTCAAATATAATGTTTTGCTAGGATTGTTTTTACCTACCAAGATCCACATAAGCCTTCCACTTTCATATATGAGTAGAATAGGTTGAAGATAATCTAGTATAGGTTTGAGTGACTTGATGAGATGAGTGCTTCATTGAGCAATTGCAAGAGAACCTCACTTATGTTAGATGTGCAACTTTTTGAAAAAAACTCTTCATGATGACAAGGTAAATGTTTGAAGTTACTTAAGATCGAAGAGCATTATATTTATTGTGGCATGATCTTTATTACTAGTCGACCTTCCATAATGATAAAGTAGCCAGTCCAAACTTGAACCTAAATGCTAAATACTTGAGAGAGCAATATGTCTTGTTATGTATGATTGAGTGTAGGGATTTCATTGAAGGGCAACGCTAATTTCATGATCAAGTAAGTTTCCCAGACTTACTCGAGGACGAGCAAGGTTTAAGCATGGGGGTCTATTGAAGGTCGATTTCCGTCAACTAAGAACACTTGTTACACTTTGGTTTGAGACTTGAATTATAACTAACCTGCCACTAGGCTACTAATGATGTAACAAGTTCACACTTGCATGTGGTTTTTGGAGTATGTTATTTACGTAGGATTTAAGCGCTTAAATGAGGACTTCCGGGTAGAGTTCATCGAGCATTTTATGAGAAGATCACGAAGCCTGACACAAGTCAAGACACGAAGTGAACATGACTGCAAATGACCCGAGGACCAAAGCATGAAGCCGTGAAACTCTGAGGACCTAAACAGAAGATGCGGGAGTTCATGCGACAAGACTCCTTATCTTGATCGCGGGGATAATGATGTCTAATGCCCGTATGCGAAGATACAAAATGTCAAAATTGCAAGAAAATCCGCGTGAAGGATGGCGGGCTTGAAGTGGACCAGAGGGCCCAGGCCCTTGAGACTTGGAAGTTTACCCACGAGATCAACTGAGCCCGAGAGATATTCGCGCAGCCCAGAACAGCATGATCTATTTTCGGTGCAGATTCGGAGAGTTAAATGGCCTCTAATGGCAAAAGTTTGAATACCAAAGTTGTGGGTCTCGACGAGAGCTTTAATTTGGACATATGGAGGGCCCAATTCGGGTCAAGGATCTAGGAGATATGGCCCCCGAAATACTTGTTGCGCAGATAAGTTCGAAATCATACAGATTATCTTCTGAGGCCATTTTGGGGATCTTATCTTCATTTTTAAGGAAAGCAATGAATACCAAAGTTGGAGATAATTTCGTGGCACACAATCTAGACACCGAATTTGCATTATTTCTAGTCCGTACATGGGAGATATTACGTCGGCAAAGAAGGGCTGCGAATCAGGAAAATCTGGACGAGACTGATTTTAGGTAAACCAAGTTTGTTTCTCTCCCAAGGAGGATCTCGTGCAAGGCAAGATAGAGCACACCCCAAGGCTCCCCAAGGGTATAACTACAACCCCCTAGGCGCCCATGGGGAGGGGATTGATCGATCCATTCATCAGAGAGCCGCCAAATCGAAGAAGACATGCCGAAGGGAGCCGACAGCCACCGCTAGTCCTCGTGTTGCCTAGGAGATGGCCTAGGCCATGCCCCAGCCGTCATGGTTGGCCTTGCATGGTGAAGCCATGGTGGAGTTCCGGAGCCATGCCTCAAATTCTTTAAGGCATTTGTACACTCAACATTCGATGGTGATATAAATCATACCTTATCCTTACTTTGATCTACTAAGAGTTGTGCTTATTCATATGTGTAGCTACCATATTCCTTTAGTAGGAATAGATCTAATCATGGTGATTAGTCTTTGTCTTGCGGATATCTCGTAGTGGTGCACAGATGCATAGTTGTTCGGTTGTGTTTACCTTCGTGTAGTGACAGTACGAAGGAAGGGATAGTGCCGAGAAAACGTGTAAGGGTTTACTCCTTATCATGGTTTGAGATTAGATTGGTTTTCATCTTGGCCAGAGCTGCAACTAGAAGATAGTAGGCTAAGGTTACCTTGGGTCATGTATCTCTTATGGCTAGTGAATGTAATCCATACACCCTTTCATGCTTGTATGTTAAATCTTTATGTGATCAACGCTTCATGTAGGTTAGTTCAATAGATTAGATGGTAAACCCTAGGTAATTTGCTTCCGATCCACGGTTCTATATCTTGGGGTCATCCCCGAGTGAAGAAGGCAACACGTGATCGGTACGCTTGCGGATCGAAACGCGACACGTGTTTCAACCGACAACATTGTGCTTCGCTTATTCTGCGGATTTGAGGTGGTTTCTCTCCGTATTTCATTGAGGGGATCCTGGCTGGATGCCTTGTACATCTTTGTGGATGATCTTGACCCCTCAAACGCCAGAATTTGCCCTTGATTCGTGGATTTTCGGAGTACTTCTTGGTGTAGGCTTGTGCTCGGGAGATTTGTGATTCTGGTTGATTTGATAGGTTTGGGGGGTCCAAGATTTTAGGCATAGCATCTCTTAGAGATGCTTCTCATTTGCCTAAAATTTGGGTTCAATTTATCCAGTAGTTTGGGAGATCCAAGGTTGTGAATTTGGAGTTGACTTTGTTTTCATGCTCGGAGTGGTTCTATTCGTGAGCGACGGACAGCCCGTCACGTGCTCACAGATAGTCCATGAGGACTGAGTTCGTCAGTTGTTCGTCGTGTGTTCATCCAGTTCTTGCGAGCTCGCACGTTGATCGGTGGGAGTCGTTCTTTTTTGTTGCGGCTAGTTTGCGGACAGTCCGTGTGCAAAGCACAGACTGTCCGTAGTAGGTCGGACAGTTCGTGGTGTAGGGTCGGATAGTCTGTGGTGGTGGTGGACAGTCCGTGAGGTCTGATTGGACAGTCCGTATTCCATAGGGTGTTTCTGGAAGTTCTGTTGGCATTTACGGACAATTCGAACTCACATATCAGATAGTCAGTGTGGTACTCGTGGACAGTCCGTGGCAGCCTGTGCAGATTAGCTAAGCCTCTTGCCTCTTGAGTTGTGCTTTCGTGTTGCTTCAAGTTTGAGCTTGTTCATAGGGTTGGTAGCTCTGTTGTGACTACTTGACCGTGACGAGTTCATGCGGGAATCCCGGGTACTGATTTTGGGACTTAGCCGGTTTCGAGTCGGAGAAATTTTTATCAGCTCCCATTCACTCCCCCCCTATCTGGTGCCTTATTCGGTCCTTCAATTGGTATCAGAGCTGGTTACAGATCTTCTTGATTCTAACCAGTCTAAAATCTAAAGATGGGCGACTATGGAAAGGGATCGGCTTCTCCGCACTTCGATGGCAAGAATTACCAGATGTGGCAGAGGTGCATGGCCGCATTTCTTCATGGCAAGGGACAGTGTAACACCCTAATTCTAATTTTTGGCAATAGTTTAAAATTTTGCTAGAAATAGTTGGCTTGTAATTTTAAAGGTTGGTAAGCAAGAATTAATTTCTAAAAGAAACTAAATGAACCTTAGGATATATTTTTGTTTGTATGCATACATGCTGCCCTGCATAATTTTCCTTGTATGAAAAATGAGTTTGTATTTCAAAATTTCAAATAGGATTCAAATCTGGAATTGTTTAAATGCTATTTCACTTCCCTTCCAACCTGGGCCAAATATCCTCCTTCCTCCTGGCCCAAAACCCCCTCCTCTTTCCTCCTTACACCCCGCGGCCCAACCCCTTCAGCCCACCAGCGGCCCATCGCCCTCCCCCTCTCTGAGTCTCACCGCCACGCGGGCCCTGCCCGTCAGCACTATCTCCTTCTTCCCGCCTCATCCCCCTCCTTTCCTTTTCCACCGGCCGGTGCAAATCCCGCTGGGAATTCAAATCCCTCCGCCCCGCTCGCGGCCGAACCCGCCCGGTCTCACCTCCGTGACCGCCGCCCTAATTTCCCGCCCTCCCTCGCTTTCCCCCTCCCTTTCCCCTTTCCCCGCTCGAATCGATGGCAAGCCTTGCCATTTAAATGACCGGCCACCGCCGTGATGCCTGCCTCCCATTTCTCCTCCCTCACCCGAGTACCCCCGCCCCTACAAAAACCCGTGCGGCACCCCTCTCTCTCCCCTTCGACACTTCACGCCACCACCACTCGCTTCTCCGCGCGCCTCCATCGCCAGTTGCTCGCCGGAGCCTCTCCCCTTGAGCTCTGGGTAAAAACACCGCTGCCATCTTCTCCTCCATGCGGACACTCCTGATCCCCCTCTTCCTCACCTTTGGCATCGCAGGTACCGAGAGACTCGACCTCGGCGCTCAGCTGCTCAAAGCCGTGCCTGCGGCACCCTCCTCCTCGCACGGCCGTGAGCAGCTCCGCCACCACCCGTCATCGGTCGCCTACACACCGCCCCCGCCCGCGACATACCCTCTGGTGTGCTCGCCGTTTTCTCCTCTCCCTTCTCGTCCACTCCCCGTCGTCCCTAGTGCGCCACAACGCCGCCGCCGCCCTCCTGCGGCGAAGCGCCGCCGCGGGCATTCTATGTCCGGCGGTGCCGGCGACCCAAAGCGGGCGGCACATCGGGCACCGTTGGATCGCACACAGACGCCTGAGATCGTGTACCCCTTCGGTTATGTAACCGGTCCACCATGGACCCGTAGACCAGCGGTCCACCGCCGGTCCACGGCCACACCAGCACCACGCGGCGCCACATCGTCCGTCCCGCCCAACCACCACCCGCCACGTGTAGCCATGTCAGCGGAACTACACAGTCAGTGCCGCTTTTACATCTTAGCCCCTGTAAAACCTTGAAAATCCCTTCACTATTTCCTCAGTCTTGTGAAACTTACCAGTAACCCCCTGTCCTATTAGTTATTTACATTTTGGTCCCTGATGACGTCATGCTGACGTCATCACCAGAAAAGTTCACCAAAATTTCAATTTATATATTTTGATTTTCCATAAATCCTTGCTGACATCATAAATGCCTCTGATGACATCATAATTCATCTTTTTCAGTATTAAAATAATTCCAGAATATTAGATTTTCAGTTTAGTCCCTGGTTTAGTAAAACGATCTATACTTTTTGCTCGTAGCTCCGTTTCAGGTGATTCTTAAGCTCACGCGATCGTAGCGATGAGCTCGTTCTTTTAAAATACTTTTCAGACTGTTTTGACTCTATTTGGTGTACTGTTTCTTATACTTTGTATGTATGCTTGTTTCTGGTAGTTGCTACGAGTAGCGGTTCCTGATCAAGATCAAGTGTACGTGAAGATCAAGCAAGAGCGTGAAGAAGGCAAGTGTCCTTGATGCATACTCCTTGTTTCCCTTGCATAAACTTTAATATCACACTTTACATTATGCTTAATGCATGCTTCGAGTCAATATGATGGGAATCCTATATAGGGTCTACTAGATTTTGTTATGACATTCCTTGAAGCCTTTAGAGAGTTTGGTTATGGGTAGTTAAATGCTTAGTTTGCTGAACACATGGGCTAGGTTTAATTATTAATATTGACTAATGAACTATTTAATCATAGGGGTGGGTGATCTTTTAGAAACATGGAATTCTAGGGGCTCGAGCAAATGCTTGTCCGGAGGACGGTGTTTTTGGGTTGATGCTTGTCTTGCTCGAGCCACCTTAAGGTTTGATGCGTGGAGTGACCACCCAGGACTTATAGTGCAACCACGAGAACTAATGGGTAATGGTCTTAGCCAATTAAGTAGGGTAAACCAGTGGACTACGTTAGGCTGTCTGGGCTGGATGAGGGTGTTGTTCCCAAGTGTCCGGCAAGGCTCAATGATGGGTCGTGTACCCTGAGACTGGTTAATGCGTGCTGGTGAACCTATGTAAAGGCCACGTAGCGTCCCTATGCTATCACAGCAAAGGAAGTGTGAAAGTGCCTTGCAAGCACAGCATGGTTGGGTTTAACGTTCTTTTGAACGTTTACGCGACTTGTGGGTAAAGTTGTACAACCTCTGCAGAGTGGAAAACTATCATGATAGCCGTGCTCACGGTCAAGAGCAACCTGGACCCTCACATGTTTAGCTGGTGGAATGGTTGGTTTGGATGGGTTGTTTGGCCATAGAAGATAGCTATTACCTTTAAGGTGGGTTTTGGTTGGGAAGACTCTCACCTTAGTAAATAGGTTGTTTAATAAAATATGACCAACTAAAATAAATGCTTGCAGCCAGTTGTGTCAGTCTTTCTTGATCTAAGCCCTCATAGCTCTACCTCCTACACTTGCAGAGTAAATTTCGATGTACTCACCGTTTCCCCTTCAACCCCCCTGCTGTTTCTCTCTCCCCCTTAAATGCCGTTCAGGTTATGGAGACCATGAAGATCTAGGAGTGCGTATCCCCCGGTTGATTGCCTGTGGTCATGGAGCCTGCTTCCGCACAAGATATTAAGCTTTAGCTGTACTTTTCTTTTGGACCCACGAGTCATTTTGTAAAATTTAAACGTGATATGGAAATGTACCATTGATGAAGTTGTACTTTATGTATGAAATATGATCCTGGCATACATAAAGTGGCACCTGATTGTGTTTATAAAATCGGGTGTTACAGAAGTGGTATCAGAGCCATATCGACCGTAGGACGCAGCCCTAGATAGACATGGTCGTTCTCTAAGGTTTATTTTGACATAAAAACTATATTATGCTTTGTTTCAGTTTATTTCAAAATTTCATTTATGTATAAGCCTTGTATTTCACACTCTAAACAGTTTTCATTGATATTATATCCTTGCCATTTATTTGTCTTGTTTAAATTCACTTTATAAAATTATTGCTAAGTCTCTTCTACTTCAAATGCTATAGATGGCGCGCACAACGCAGACAGCTCGTAAGGCTACTGGAGGACGTGTCCCTCGCCATCATCTCGCCTCTAAGAGCAAGCCCCAGAAGAGAGCTCCTACCCTGCCTACTAGTTCCGATGAAGATGCACCCCGCCTACGCATGAAGGGCATTAGCACTCAGCACCCCGAGCTGCTCAAGACATATGAAGACGACTCCAAGCAAGATGAGCCGCCAACACCGACCCTCGACCCCAAGGGTAAGGTACCCATGGAGCCCCGTCAGGCTACACCGCCATCACCACCGCCAGAAGACTTCGAAGATAGCAGTGCTGGAGATCCTGAGCGTTGCATCGGTCGCTTCGTCGTGCCCACGCGGACCAGTGTTGCTTCTGAAGACACCACCGAGTCGATGAAGGACACCGCTTGCTCCCATCGCATGGATTAGGATGCACCCTTGCCTTAATAATAAGAACGTTTAGTATTGTTAAACTATCTACACCCTGCGTGGTGAATTGCTGTGTTAGTTGCTTGCTAAGACCTTGTTATTGTGCTCAGTTTGATTTGCTTCTTTTGTAATGACCGTGATGAATTATGAGTTCATACTCATGGTGTCATCTTTTATAGTTAAATAAGTCATCTTATAGTTGGGAACCTTTCTTGCTTTCGTTTATCATCATACACCCTTGCTCATACCCTCTTTTCGTTATCTGAACTCAGATGGAACAAGTCTTGACAAACCAGACCTAGATACTTCAGGGCATAGCAGAAGTAGTGCAAGCACCACATCCAAGGGACACCCGAAAGGAATTCTTGAGGTCTAACCCGTCCGTCTTTGAACACACAACGGATCCTGTGGTTGCAAATGATTGGTTGAAGGACATAGAGAAGAAGCTCAATGTTGCACAATGTAATGACAGGGAAAAGGTCCTTTATGCAACCGAACAGTTATATGGTTTAGCTTCTGATTGGTGGGATGGCTACACCAAGAGTCATGAAAATCCTGAGAGTATCCCATGGGAAGAGTTCAAATCTAGCTTCATGATCTGATATGTGCCAGATGGAGTTATGAAGTTTAGAAGAAAGGAATTTTTGAAGATGAAGCAAGGATTAATGACAGTTGATGAGTATTATGACAAGTTTCTTCAGATGTCAAGGTATGCCCCGAAAGATGTAAATACCGAAGAGAAGAAACAAGAGTTGTTCTTGGGGGGATTGAACGATGATTTGCAACGCCACCTGATGCCTCATGACTACCCCAACCTCCAGCACTTGTTCGGCAAAGCATTGGCACTTGAGAATAAGTGCAAAGAGATGATATACAAGAGGAAAAGGAGTGACTTCCTGAAACAAATCCAAAAGAACACTCGTCCCCGACTTACAACTCCAACGGGATTCCAAGACAACTTAGAGCAAGGCACTCAAGTTAAACATAGCATAGGCACATGTCAAGCACGACTCTTGAGCACAGCCCCGCAGATAGTTCAACAGACACTTGTTAGTGGGCTAACAGTGTTGTCTTTTTGCAGAATATGGCAGATCAAGCCAAAGCTCAGCCCGACTTGTGCGAGAATGCCGCGGCTGTGATGCTCGAGGCACGTCCATTGGAGCAGGAGCTCCAACGGGTAAAGCAAGAGGTCACCCTCGAGAAGAAGAAACTCGAGGACGAGAAGAAGAAGCTCGAGGATGAGCTGGAGGAGCAAAAACGCATGGCTGTGAATACTGACACCCTTTTGAAGGATGTCAGCACTGGTAAGACCATGTACCGCCTTGGTCATAAGAGTCATTTATCTTGTAATAAACTCATGCTGATGGCTTGTTGATGCAACAACAGCCATTCGGGAAAAGAAGAGGCTGACGGACGACCTCAAGGAGGCCGAGAAGGCCATTCAAACCCTCAAGCAGGAGAACAAGGTGCTGAACGACAGTGAGTACACTGTTTGTTGAAAACTAGCTGATGAAAAGCAAATCGGTAGGGATCTAGAGATTGACCTCGTGGTTGTGATGCAGTCGCTGTATAATGATCAAGTGATCATTACAAGTCATGAGGTGGAGATGGCCGACCTTGGGAATGCCACGGGCTTCATCATGGACAAAGACGTCCCACAGCCCACCGATGGAGAGCCGCTGCCCTTGCTGGAACAACTCATGGCAGCCCCAGACCGAGTCGATGAGCTACTCAACACTGCAAGTCGAGCAGCGGCGATGGAGACGCTTGTGCGGGTGAAGTCCCACTTCCCACAGGTGGAAGTCAAGAAGATTGCTCAGGGTCCCAATACAGAGGCCGACCTCCAAACCATAGAGGTCAAGGTAGATGACATCACGGACAAGGTCGTTGAGAGCCTTGCTTTTGAGGATGATGAAGAATAAATGACATGTTGTAATAGGTTAGCTTTTGGTGCCCTTATTGGCCAGAGCACAACAATCTCTTTGTTTGTATAAACAATGTAGAAATCCTCTTTGTCATGCAAAGTTTTGTACTTATTCGAACTTGACGGCTCGAAAGCACTTGTGTATTCTACTCGCTAACCACTACTCACGAAGAGGACAACTTATCGACCATATAGCTTAGCAGGGAGACTTACACATGATCGACGCTTGAGATGAGTCAAGGACTCAGGTTTAGCAACCTCACAGCCAAGTTCGAGCAAGCAGGTAACATGCAATCAAAAGTAGAAAAATGATCCTTAGGTCGAACAACCCTTTAGTTGGCAAGGCCAAGCCCCCGAGCATGTCGAGGGGGAGGAAAAACACATCACCCTCAGGTCTAACGACCCAGTAGTTGGCAAGCCAATCCCCCGAGCATGTCGAGGGGGAGAGGAACAACATAACACAAAAGAAGGGACAACAATTTCAAAGGTTGATAGAAAACTATCTAAAAACTAATCTTTGTTTAACTGAACTTAACACAAGTAAAGAGTACATATCTTAGTAATACACATATTCTATGGACAGAATCGTCATAGGTGCCCCACATTCCAAGGGTTTGGAACTCCTTGACCATCGCCCCATTGAAGGCGATAGGATGATGGGCTGATGACTTCTATGACGATGAAGGGGCCCTCCCATGGGGCAGAAAGCTTGCGCATCCCGTCGGTCTTCCGAATCCTTCGCAGGACTAGGTCGCTAATGTTGAAGGAGCACTCCTTGACGTTGTGATCATGGTAGTGACGTAGTTTCTAGTCGTGGTGTGCCTGCCACATTACGGCCACCACTCTGTTTTCTTCAAGGTTGTCGAGGTCGACTCGACATGTTTGTTCAGCTTTTCCTTCGTTGTAGTGTTGGATGCGATGTGCACTGAAGACCACATCAGTGGGGAGGATGGCCTCCGAACCATAGACCAAGAAGAAGGGCGAGAAGCCTATGAGTGAGCTGACCTGAGTCCGGAGACCCTATATCACATGTGGAAGCTCAACCAGCCAACGAGTAGCATAGTTAGAGGCATCATCTAAGATGTGATCTTTCAAGGCTTGTAGCACCATGGCATTGACACACTCGACCTGGTTGTTGCACTGGGTTGGGCGACTGATGAGTAGTAGACATAGATCATGCTATCCTAGCAGAAGTCCTAGAACACAAAGCCAGTAAAGGCGGAACCAAGGTTGATGATGATCTTGTTGGGCACACCGAAGTTGTTGGCGTTTCTTAACGTCACCACCACTGGCGCACTAGCGTGATCGTGTAAGAAACTACCAGGTACACTGACGAGTGCGAACGAATCCGCAAGTGCATGGATACACCTTTGTAGCACTTCTCCTTTGGAGAATGAGTATTATTGTCAGGTTTCATTCCTAGGAGGGAGGAGTTCTGGATTGAATCTAGTTGGTGGTCTAAGGACACAACACTGCTTGACAGGATAGGTAGAAATGACCTACCTTGACCGAGCGTAGAGTCTAGCACGGTCTCTCAGGTATAACACTCGCTTTGGGCGCCAACCCACCCTAGCTGTTTAAGGCTAGGCAATATGTTCTGGCAGTGGGGCCCTACTCGGTACACAGGCGCGGAGGGTTCCAAAGGGTCCAAAAGGCTGTCACCACTGCGGCCTACCTCTATCTTTACGTGAATGTACTTGGTATTCGCAGGATAACCTATGATCCAGACACCACGTCTACACCACTGACTACTACTATAGCCAGACACCGTCTGACGTCCCGATAGCCCGACTATAGCACTCTGTATAAATACGGAACTACGAATCCGCGAGGGAGATACTGGCACTAGCTCAAGGTATGCTTTATCACTTATGCAAGATCATGAATGCACTTTGATCAGATTAGATATATGCAGGAGCATCAACTTTACTCTAATAGACAAGCTAGCAAACAAGATGCAAACTTATGATCTAGTTCTACTAGATCGAAAGGGTTGTGTTCGAAGAACACAAGTCTCTAAATCAAGAACAAATGAAGAACACAAGAACAAAGTAACTAAGCATGCATAAAACTTTAGTCTAAATAGAAAATGTCGAAATACTCACTTTAGTCTAAATGAAGAACAAAGGCACCGTTGAGGATCATTCTTGAGGAAGATGTCATGAACATGACATGGCCCCAAGCCTCCCACCTCACTTCCTAGCACTAATCCTATACAAAGAGCTCTCCTCTCCTAAAGAGAGAGGCTCCAAGGCCAAAATGAAAAGGAGGATGAGAAGTGTGTGTCCAAGAATGAGGCCCCTACCCTTCTATTTATAGGCAAAGGGGAGGCTTGCTCCGGGGCTCAAAGTGCTCCAAAATGCTCGGGATCGCAGCATGTGGCCAATGGGAGACATCCACGTGCAAGGCCAGGATGAACCGACCCTAGGTCGGTTCGGCCGATCCTAGGGTCGGCCGAACCCCTAGGGCGGCCTCCTGGCCTGTGTTTTCTCCTGGTGGCTGACCAGTGTGTGGCAGAACTATCCAAATTAATTCCCATTTAACACACATAACCTATCCACTGGGTCATTATGCATTAAAGAGGAGTTAACTTGTCGATATCTGCCGGGTCAAGCCCGGTAAATCACTTATAACAGAGGATCGAAGATTGTACACTAAGACTCACGCGACGGCGAGTTCAGAGATAATTAATACAACCTTAGTACATCATATTCACCAATCATTCATTATTACAAAACCAGTTCCATACAGGGAAGTAAACAGTTCAGAGTTTGAAAACACAGCGGAAATAAAATACTAAATGTCATAAGTAACATCACGGGAGGCCATCCATGATATCACTAAACACTGTCATCTTCCCCACACACTTCCCAAAGGGTGGGAGAGAACCAGTCCATGAATACCATCAACATATCAACACCTACAAAAGGTATCAACAAAGCAAGACTGAGTATACTAATACTCAGCAAGACTTAACCGTCGGGTGATGGAAAATCACCAACTCTCTAGACATGAAAGCTTTTTGGCTAGTGGGTTTCTTTTTGCTGAAAAGCAACAAAGAGTATGTACTTACTTTCAAGTTTTAGCTCAAAATTCTAGTTATTTATGCATTACTAGGTAAGCAACTACACAAGCATAAGTTGTGCAAACAATTAAGCATACAACAGTATTACTTCTCAATTCCATCATTAAGGGACATAGAGTGTATGGATAAGCAATCTCGGATAACGGTGAGACGCCAATGATCGATCAATTAATAACCTTGCAAGGTGGACCTAAACACACGGGAGAATGCATACCCCATCAAACGACCACAGCCCTTACAGGGCGGGGTACGCACCAACCAGGCGGTTCCCAATCATCCTCGGTTTAGGATCAAAGCCCACTGGCCCTGGTACAAGTTGGTCCGGTCACGGACTTACATCACATGCCGCCTGGATCCACCCATGCACCACTGTCATGAACCTGGGGACTACTCCTGCGATAGTGGTAGAGAGTTCCCTTACCGGATCAAAAAGGTACTAGGCTTACCGGTCCCATTCCCGGCAAATGCTTAGTACGTTCAAACGCTTAACCACAGACTTACTGGCCGGAGCTGGTCCCATGCTCTTACCACATGAGCGGGTAGGTTTAACAATCTTATGATTCCAACATAAGACACCTATAGCTCGCGAGTGACGAACATCACTCGACTTCTACCTGGGTCCTTAGAGCATGGCAACTAGCTACTTATCATTCTAGTATTGGAACATAGGAACCTAAGATCATGCATCTAGGGTTTCAAATCAACTCCTGAACTTAAATGCACAATCATAACAAAGAGAGTTGCATAAGTTAAAAACATATGTTATGCTCCGGGGCTTGCCTTCACTTAGCAAAGTTAGTTGGAGATCCTTCGAACTTGGTTCGGGTCTTGTGGTATATCCAACACGTTCACCTCCTCCTTCAACAAGCTCTCCTTCAGCTTCCGGCACCAACGCGTAGCTTTCATCCGGATGTTCTACACGACATGCATATGCATATCTTTAAATGTTCGTTCTTAAGAAGGGAGAACTCAGTTCATATTTATAGGATAAACATGAGGTGTATTGTTTGGCACATTCACCTGGATAAGAATATATCCAGCATACTCTTCCTTAATTAAGGAATTGTATGTTTGTTATTTATCTTTCTTATTTGATGGTGATTGTGTGCATATCTAAACTAATTAACTTATTTAACTTCACCAAAATAAAAGGTGCTGTTTAGGGTGTGTTTTGGTGAAGCATAGCTTATTTAAAATCAAGTCACATTAAAGGTGATTTTGGTTTTTCTTTTATTCCACTTATTAAGCTTGAATCACTTCAAAAATTAATTCTGGGTATTCCACACACAAACAAACAGAGACAAAATTAATACAAGCACATATCAAGGTAACAAGGCTACTGCCCAAAATTTAGATCAAGCTAAGCCATATGCTGCACATGAAAAATCTAACATTAACTAGCTGACTTAAACATGTTTTATTTAATTGGAGAGATCTATACATGATCTAGCCTCTAGAATCTACATAGATCATAAACATATCATTACTGAGCTACTCACAAAATTTCAGATTAAACTAAGCTATAGATCTAGCATGAAAAATACAACTCTATATTACTGCTTAAAAGATAAATAAATCATACTGCAACATATAAGCATGCATTGGGTCTGAAATTTTTACTGCAGCCATAACATGGCAACACAAGACTACTCAAAAATTATCATTTCCAGAAACTACTCACAACCTGCTTTATTAAAAAGACTTATTTTAAAAATCTAAATTAATTTGAGCTAGTTAAACGTGCTCAAAGATGTTCATAAATTAACCATAGCTTTATCTGGGTATAAACAGGCTACTTCAAAAAGATCAACTTCATTTGCTTAACCAATTATTTAAAACTAAACAGGAACTTTAAAGCTTCCATATATCAAACTTAATTCACAACTAAATATTCATAACAGATCTATGTGCAAGTTTTCTACACAAGAACAAGCATGTCAAGACTAACAACATATTAAAATTTCACAGGCAGATCAGTTATAGATTTCAAATGATTGCAAAACTATTCAAACTGATCAATTCAAATTTATTTAAATTCTAGAAAGAATTTTACAAAATTCCTTTCTAGAAAAGTTGCATCTGTTCATGTGGAGCACAGAACAATTGAGTTTACATTTTTCTGATTTTTATTCGATTTACTATGCATTTTAGAAGGTCTCAGCATATTAAAACAAAATTGATAGAATCTTCTTTCATCTAGGTCCTCGATCATAAATCTACTTCACAACTATGCCCTTGTTTTTACACCGAGCCCCTTTCTTTTACAGATCACACCCCAGGAAGATCTTGATCTTCACAGATCAGGGCTCGGCCACGGCCGCCGGCGGCGAGGTCCGGATTCTGGCGAAGTGGCGGCGAGATAGGGTGGGAAAAAGGGCTGAGATGCACTAGGGCGTCACCTTGGGTCGATCCTGGTGCTCGGACGCGGCAGAGGGGCTGCCGGCGGCGAGGTTCGGCGGCGGGCTGAATTTGCAGCCGCAGCAAAGCAATCTCCGGCGAACAGGACGACGGGGCTCGACAACACGTGGCACGGGAAGCTCCAGTGGATCGAAGTGGTGCTGGTGAGGAGCTTAGACGGCGACGGGATGGCTCGGAGGTGAGAGCTCGGCGACGGGGTGGAGCTCTGGCCGTAGGGACGGCCGCTCCGGTGAGCTAGGTGCCCAGACTCGACAATGTGCGGCCCTGGGGCGTGGAACTGGGGCGTGTGGTGCTGCACAGGGGCTTGGATGGGGACGAGGTGGCTGAGGAGCAAGGGTTCCACGGCGGCACTCCGGTGGAGGACAGCGGCAGCCTGGCAGTGGGAAACGTAGCTGCGCTGGGGCTCGGGGGTTCCTGCCCTTTGTACAGGAGGCCGGGAGGTGCTGCGCATTGTCACGGGCGACGGCAAGCTGGCCAGTGCGACGCGGAAGGGGGCGGTGTGGCGCAGCCTGGCGCGGCGCATGGCGACAGAGCGGCGACGGCGCGGCGCGTGGCGAGAACGGCCGGCCGGGCATGACAAGTGGCGTCCACGCGGGACGGCCAACCTCAGGCAGCACGAGCATGTGACGGCGTGGGACCCACCTTGGTATTCAGGCCAGTTGGCACGGTGGAACGGCGCACGGGCACGCGCGACGCACGGGTGCCGGGGCGCGGTCGCGGCGCGACGTCGCGGCCAGAGCGCACGCCCTCAGTCTACAAACGCGCCACACATTTCAGCTTAGGGCCATTTTGTAACATCCCGCATTTTCTATAAGGAATGTTTATTACAAAAATGAGGATTTAAAATTTTCGGTGAATTATTTGAGTGCTTGATAATTTAATTAAGGATGTCTTCTTATTTCTCTCCTAAAAATTCTAGATTTATTTTTGAGCTAATTAAAATTTCTAGGAAATATAAAATGCTAGTGTGAGAAACTTGGAGTTTATTTGGATTTATTTGGGATTTAATTGTGTCGGATCCAAATTTGAATTCATATTCAAATTTGAATCTATTTAATTTTGGGTTTGGAAAATAGGAAAACCAGCCTTAGCTGTTTGGGCCTGGAGTTCTCAGCCAAAGACCACCGGAGGCCCTCCTAATCTTTTCCCAAGCCGGCGCTTCACCTTGCTCTTCCCCGGCCCAGCGACTCAGCGGCCCAGCAGAGCCCGCCTACCACCAACCACCCCGCTCACGCAGGCAGGTGGGGCCCGGGGGTCTACGTCACCCCGACACCTTTACCCCCTTTCGCTGACGCTCGCCCGCGCCAAAGCGCTAAAGCGCCGGAGCCCCGCCATGGCTGCCGCGGCGATGCCCTCCATGCACCTACGCTGCATCCCGGCCACCCACGCGTCCCGCGCCGCGCCACGCCCTATAATAAGGCCGCTGCCGCAACCCCCAGCGCTCCCAACCCTAGCCGCTGGGGATTTGTCCCCTTCGCCGCACACCTCTGCTCGCCGGAGGAGAAGGAGAAGGGGGAGAGGAGGAGGAAGCCCAGAGGCCGTCCGTGAGCACACCGGCGCCGCCGCGAAGACCGGAGGCCGCCCGTGAAGCCCCTGGATGCCAAGGACCGCGACGCCCTGCTTCCCCTGCTTCCTCTGCTCCGCGCCGCGCCACACCTTCACGCCAACGACCCTGCTCTGGCCGCCTTCACCGACGCCTGCACGTCGACCAGTGGTCACTAAGGTGAGGCCGCGCTCCCTCTCTTTTCTGCTGTGGACCCGGCCTTCATGCCAGGGGGGACGAGCCGTGCCTGCACTGCGTCGCTGCCGCCGTGCCGAACACCGTCACCTTCTCACCGGTCTTCGAACCGTGTTGTTCGCTTGCAGGTGTTGCTGCCATTCGCACGCGTGCACGCCTCCGCTCCCTTCCTTGATTCTTGGTCACGCACATCACCGTCACACCGAACCGCCCTGCCGTTGCACCGACGCGGCTACGCCGCCGGCTTGTACCCCGGTGCACGCTCGCGCAGGGGGGGAGGTGAAGGCTGTGCCTTCAGGTATGCCATGCCCATTTCTTCTGACTGCGCCCGCACACACCTGTACGCGCTCACCGGCGAGCCAGCCCTGGAGCCCGTGCGCTCCGCCGCCGCGCGCGCCGCCCATGGCGCCGCCGGGCCTAAGGGTCAATCTGCGCACGCGGGCAAGGGCAAAGATCCAATCTTTTGGGTTTGTTTCATTTCACCAGCACACACGCAAGCACGCCCGACGTTATTGCGCACCCAAGCGCTCGCGCCGGCAACCTTTTTTGCCATGCCGCCACGCACCTCACCGTGCCGCCGCCGACAAGCACTGCGCCGGCCCCAGCTGCCACCCTTCTTGGCTTGGGCCGAAGCGCGAGGCCCCCCTGAGTCGAACCGTGTCGTCTGTTGCCCTGTGCTGGACACCCCTCACCGCCGGCAAGTCTCGCCGCACCGGAGCTCCTTTGGAGCATTCTGTCAAACACGTGGCGGCACCGACCCAAAAACCCCTGGGGTTTAGGACACACACGCACGCACACACACACATCACAGGGCAGAGGATCCGGCAGGATCCTATGTGGTCGGCCACTCCTGGCCAGGCCACACGGCAGCCTGCTCCACACCGCGCCACAGGGAAGCCGGGCGGGATCCCCTGCGCCGCGCCATGTGCGCGGCCACGCAGGCCGTCACGCCAGCAGCCGCCGGCTTTATCCTACCCACGTGGCAGTCGTGTCAGCACGAAGAGCTGGCCAGCAGCTGTCTATAAGCCTGTTTTGAGCTAGCTAGAGACACCCTATAGCTACCCTAAAGTTTGCAATATTGTAAATGCGTGTTTTAATTTCAGAAATCTATTTTACCTTTGGAAATTCATATTAAATCCGTTTTAACTCCGAAAAATACAAAACCTTTTCTGAAAATCTCCTAAAATTCCAAACTCTGCGCTAAGCTAGAGTTTGCCTCTTTTTGGGTTTTATTTGTTCTTCATCTTGGATTTATTGCAATTAGCACCCGTGTTTATTTATTTAAATACGATTCTAGGAGCCGCCGGAGCCGGAGAGCTGAACCAAGACTACGATGACGACCTCGGCTACGACGACTGCTCGCACCCAGGTTCACGCCCGACCTTCTTTGAATGCCCATTAGGCATGGCTATTAGAACTGCTAGTGCTTTATTTACTACATAGTGATGGATATGATGAACCCGTGCATAGCCTCTTTTACATACTTGTCCTTGATTGACCTACTACTACTACAACTTTACTTATGCGTGATGATACACTGAGCTTGCTATGGATGTGTTGGGATATTGTGGTAGTTTCTTGGTGTGTGTGGGGAAAAACCGGCAGGAGAAGGTGTTTTGGGATATTTTGGCGGGGGTGAGCTCAAGACAACCCTATCCGGGATCGGGGGCCAGGGATCGTCTTCTCGGACGTTGCTCAGTTTGGTACCTATGACGGGTACACTATTTTAGGAGCACAGGAGTTGGGGATTTTGTGATGACTTGGAGGATAGGAGCTCGCCCCGGTCTGAAACCGAGTGGGTAGCCTTGTTACACGGGACTTTCGTACACACCACCACACCTAGAGTGGGGATAGGGCCGCTCGACCCTAGCAAGTGCGTTATCATACCTGCCAGTAGGATAGAGGGTATCAGTGAGAGGGTAAGGGTGAAGTCCCTTCCCTATTGGGTGCTCCCCGTGCGGCCACACGGGGGCATTTTCACAGTTCTGGGGTGGTCCTTTGCAAAGGACCGCAGTGAGACCCGGATGCAGGATGGAATCATAACTCCTAGGTGTTCGTTCGGTAGGGTAGGCCCGGTCGGCCGTACACCATCCGGGTACTATTTCGAGTTAGGTACTGGTGTACATGCTCTTCGGAGTTTAGATCTATACGTATAGCCGCGTCCTCGGTCATGGACATGCCCGTTGTATACTTCAACTCTTATGTTTTGGGATTTCTACCTTCCCCCTCATAGGATGAGAGTATATGGTGAGCCGTGGTTGTATTCGGGGAGAGGAGAGTTGCTCCCTCTGCCTCGTGGATCCGGGTGCAACCATTGAGGTGCGAGGAGTGGGAGTTCTCGCACCGACCCTAGCTGGAGATAGGTGATGGTGACGGTGATCTGGGTGACTAGGTATAACCGTTTGAGGATGAGTGGTATGGGAATTGGTGGGAATATGGAGATGATATTTCTTTTATATTGATGTTGCTGCTGCTTAGGAAACCTAGCCTCTACCTTGTTCCTCTCTTTACCTTTAGAAGTAGGCCACTTAAAGCTTGCATATGGTTGGTGACGTGGACCTATCCCGATCCTTGGGGATAGCCCCTGAGCTTGCAGGGTACGAGTCAGACTTCGACAACAACACCGACGGATGGTACGACTGAGGGGCACGTCGCTTCGCTCAAGGATGCCTGTGGGAGATGAATGAAGATGGAGACACCTTTTGGAAGCTAGCTACCGCTGCGTAGGCTCTTATTCTTGTTATTTCGCCAAGAGGTGTGTATTGATGTACTCCGATTATTCAGGACCTGTAATAATCAGATTATTATTCGTACTCTGATGCTTTATTTCGATGTATGACTGTGATATTTATCTGTGATGAATGTCTGTGTGTGATAGCGTCTGATCCAGGGACTATCACGAGACAGAATGATGGGTTTTCCGTTTTTGAAAACCCAGGGCATTACAGATGGTATCGGAGCCATACTTGACCGTAGTACGTGCCCTTAGAAATGGTCGATAGAAAATTAGGACTCTAAACGGATCTCTTTTGCTATATAAACCTCTTGACTTATATTACAAAAACTTATCCTTCTTTGAAAAGTTCTATCTCACCTGCGCTAACTAGAAAATTCTTCCGTGTCACAGGAAATGGACCGACAGGAGATCGAGCTACTTCCAGAGCACTTGGAGGGACTCACCAGTTGGGTAGACCGGGTCGTCCTCAGGGTGGGGATCCCCCTACGCACGTCACCTACCACGTCGAGGACGTCCGCACTCTGTCCGGACCACTGGTGCTTTGCACGGTGGCCATCCTACCCCACCCGGTGCGTCCAGACTTCCCCGGGATGCTCGAGGACAGCACAGGACTCAATGTCCGGAATGCTGTGGACACCGCTTGCAGCCACGTACTTCGCCACCTGCTGGCTAGGTACCACGACGTCTACAGGACTGGAGACCTGCGGCTGATTCCACAGGACTACTTCAGAGTGGCTCCGATCGTGAACGGACTGCCAGACCGTACAGCACTCTACGAGGAGGAGGTTGTCCAGGGACCTCTGCGCGAGTCCGACGACATGCTCGTCACCACTGGGAGCTACCTCGTGGATCTCGACACTCACACCCACCGACTAAGCGAGCAGATGAGTGCACTCTTCAGCAGGCTAGAGTAGACTACCCTGGAGCTGAAAGAGCTTCAGCCCCGCTGCCAGAGTCTGATCGTGGAGAATGGTACCCTGCACCAGCGAGTCAAGCAGCTCGAGCGTGGTCTACACCACGCCAACTCCATGGTGGTGTGAGCTGAGGCTGAGAGGGTGACCGCTCGAGATACGCCAAGGAGGATCTACGCAAGTAGCAGGCCAGGTTCACCGGTCTCTTCGCCAAGCTGGACCAAAAGGATGCACAGTTCGCCACGCAGGGACGCACTCTTATTCGTGAGAAGGCTAGGGTGGCCGAGCTTATGGAGGACTAGTACTCCAACACCGCCAACCTCGCTGCACTCACCAGGACTTCAGTGTTCTTGCTGGACAAGTGCAAGAGGATGCTGAGGACTTGGGAGGACGCTGACTCTCTTCGTGTGGATGAGCTTCAGGAGCTCAACAGTCGGCTACCTCCAGAGCACCAGCGAGCGATCCGCAAGGAGACTTTCAAGCTCCACCCGTCCGCCCTCAAGCTTCACCTGTGTCTGATGGCTGACATGCCTGCTCCGGTTGAGACCCAGAGGTGAGGGCTGCTCACGCCAGGCTGTCGAGGATGTTCCCCAGAGACTTCCCCGAGGAGGACCGTTACCCCGTGAGGTACAAGAAGCTCGCTTCGAGTAGCGTGCTGGAGCATGATCATGCTAATAAGAGTAGAGTTGTAATATAGGTAGTTTCCATGAGTTGTTCCATGCAGCCGAGAGCCTGTTCCGGTGCATGAGGAGTTATGAGTCTTTTCACACCTAGATGTGCACACCCTTTTGAGATCATGTAACACTTTATTAGATCGTTGCTGTGTGTGACCTCCAAGGCTTGAGTCAACCTCGAGGAAACTTATGTACTCATAATGGATGCTGATTGTTTGGTCTTAATGGAGTTAATCGTTCTTATTGCTTTTTCCTCTTGAGTGTTAGAATTATATTAGAAATATTTTCATGCTTGTATATCAGACTCAATTTGTTGGTGAGTGACGTATCTAAGGTTTCCTATGCCCTTGGTCGTGTTTTCAGTAAGGTGTCCATCAGGAGGTCAGGACGTCTGTTGGCTCACCTCGAGGAGGCCGAGGCCGAGGAGGAGCAAGCCCCGCCAGTCCGTGGTCGTGGACGTGGCCATGCTCCCGCTCGTGGGTATGGACACGCTCGTGGTCGTGGACACACACCTGTCTGAGGATGAGGCCGAGGCATTGTGGTGCCACCGCCACCACCTCCGCCCATCGGTGAGGGCGATGGTGAAGGAGAGGAAGAAGCTGAAGAAGTACCTGAGCCGCCACCAGCTCCCCAGGGTCGTGGGCGTGGTCGTGGCCGTGGAGAGGCACCGCCACCGCCATCGCCTAACCTGGCTGAGGTGATGGCTGCTCAGACTGCGATGATGCAGAGGATGGCGGAAGCCGTCGAGAACCGAGTCAACGGTGGGAACCGCAATGTTCCGCCGGAGGAGGACTTCACCAAGAAGATCGAGAGGTTCCTCCGCCTGAAGGTCCCTACCTTCAGTTACTCGGACGATCCTCTCGACGCCGACGACTGGCTCCGAGTGATCGAGACGAAGCTCGATCTCACCGCCTACACCGACAAAGAGTGTGTGGCACTCACCGTCCACCAGCTAGAGGGTCCTGCCAAGTCATGGTGGGACAACTACTCCGACAGCCACCCGAACCCGGCCTTCATCACCTGGCCGGAGTTCTATGAGGTGTTCCGCGAGCAGTACCTGCCGCGGGAACTCATGAGTCAGAAGGCACAGGAGTTCTGCACCATGACTCAGGGTGCGATGAGGGTGGAGGAGTACAAGAGGCACTTCATGAAGATGATGCGTTACGCCCCTGACGACACCAACTCCGACGACAAGAAGCAGTTTTGGTTTCTGCGAGGACTCCATCATGGTCTCCGCCAGGGCTTGAAGGCCAGTGAGCACAAGTCCCTTCGCCACCTGGTGAACAGGGCTATCGCACTGGAGGAAGAAAGGAGGGGGCATGAGGAGTGCATGAAGGGCAAGAAGAGGTTTGGAGATCAGGACCATGGTGACTGATCCTTCCAGAGGCCGAGGAGTGGGTAGAGCAACCTGCTGAGAGGGAGCTACCACCCGGGGAACAACCAGCCCAGACATGGCTTCGGAGGAAGCCGTGCACCGTACCTCGGAGGAAGGAGTTCCGGCTACCAGCAGCGGGGTGGAGGTTACAACCGCCCGCAGTAGAGCGCGTCGAGACCCGGCACCGGAGGTTTCACCCCGACGTGCTACGCCTGTGGCAAGCAAGGCCACAAGTCGTACGAGTGGCCCACCAAGAAGACCGTTGCTACACCTGCTAGGGCACCAGGTCCTGGAGGGAGGCCACCTCAGGCTGCTCCCCAGCCTGCCGTTTATCGTGGGAGGCTCAACCTCCTGACTGAGGAGGAAGCTGCTGACGTTCCTGACGTCGTGATCGGTGAGTTTTTAGTTTGTGGTACTAAAGCTTTGATTTTGTTTGATACTGGTGCAACTAGTTCATATGTGTCCTCTAACTTTGTAAACAAACTATCTCTCCCCATGACTCCCCGACCGAAACCTATTGTGACGAGCTCACCGCTCGGAGATATCAGGTGCACCCTACTATGCAAAGGGGTGGAAATGTTCATCAAGGGTCACAAGTTCCTTGGAGATCTGACCGTGCTGAAGTCCAATGGAATTGATGTTATTCGGGGCATGGATTGGATCACCGCTCACAAAGGGGTTATCTCCTCATCACCCCGACAAGTGACCCTGATACACCCCAAGGGAATGAAGATCACATTTGAGCCGCTAAAGTCTCGAGAAGTACCAGCTGTGTACAACCTCACTACAAAGACAGTGGCTGATGTTCCAATGGTTTGTGAGTACCCTGATGTCTTTCCTGATGATCTGCCGGGGTTACCACCAGACCGCGATGTGGAGTTCGTGATCAACCTTGTGCCAGGTACAGCACCCGTGGCACAGAGTTCTTACAGAATGGGCAAGTTAGAGCTAGCAATGCTGAAGGAGGAGTTAGAGGCTCTCCGTGAGAAGGGGTACATCTGAGCGAGTGCATCACCCTGGGCTTCACCAGTGATGTTTGTACCGAAGAAGGATGGGACGCAACGGCTGTGCGTCAATTACCGCGCCCTTGATGTGGTGACCATCAAGAACAAGTACCCGTTGCCGTGCATTGATGACCTGCTTGATCAGTTGAGGAAGGCCAAGTACTTCAGCAAGATTGAGCTTCGATCCGGCTATCATCAGATGAAGATTCGCCCCGAAGACATCTACAAGACAGCGTTTGTGACCCGGTACGGGCAGTATGAGTTCACTATCATATCGTTCGGTCTTACAAACGCCCCAGCCTACTTCATGAACATGATGAACAAGGTGTTCATGGACGAGTTAGACAAGTTTGTCGTGGTTTTCATTGACGACATCTTGGTCTTCTCGGAAACTGCAGAAGAGCATGAAGAGCATCTGAGGATAGTGCTGGAGAAGATGAGGCAGAATCAGTTGTATGCCAAGTTCAGCAAGTGCGAGTTCTGGCTAGAAGAAGTGGCTTTCCTTGGGCATGTGTTGTTAGGTGAGGGAGTGGTAGTGGATCCCTCGAAGATCGAAGTTGTGTCAAAGTGGCAGTTGCCCAAGACAGTGACAGAGATCAGGAGTTTTCTCAGGATGGCAGGATACTACCGCCATTTCATCGAGAACTTCTCCAAGATTGCAAAGCCGATGACCGAGTTGCTGAAGAACAACACGCTGTTCATGTGGTTAGAGAAGTGTGAAGCAAGCTTCCAAAAGCTCAAGACCCGACTCACCACAACTCCTGTGTTGACGCTTCCCGACGACAACAAGGACTTTGTGGTTTACTGTGATGCTTCGAGGTAGGGTCTTGGTTGTGTGCTGATGCAGGAAGGCAAGGTAATCACCTATGCTTCAAGGCAGCTTCGGAAGCATGAAGAGAACTACCAGACACATGACCTTGAGTTACCAGCTATTGTACATACTTTGAAGATATGGAGGCACAACTTGATGTGCAACAAGTGTGACATCTACACGGATCACAAGAGTCTGAAGTATATCTTCACCTAGTCTGAGTTGAACTTGAGGCAACGAAGATGGCTAGAGTTGATAAAGGACTACGACCTCGACATTCACTACCATCCCGGCAAGGCGAATGTCGTGGCCGATGCTTTGAGCCGAAGAAGTTATTGCAACAACCTGATGGTGCAGGAGGATCAGCCAGAGTTGTACAAAGAGATGGAGAGATTGAAGCTTGACATCATCGAGAAGGGACAGCTCAACGAGTTGAGGGTGAAGTACAGTCTGGAAGACCAAATCAGGCAAGCCTAGTAGAAGTGTTCTGAGATTGAAGAAGTGGAAGACCTTCTGACGAGAGGAAAGGCCCCTGACTACCGCATTGATGAGCAAGGCACATTGTGGTTAAAAGATCGCATATGTGTGCCTAGTGGTGAGGATATCCGGAAGACGATTATAAAGGAAGCACATGATTCTCGGTATTCCATTCACCCCGGATGCACCAAGATGTACCAAGACCTGAAGTGTCGATTCTGGTGGGAGAATATGAAGAAGGACATAGCTGAGTATGTTGCCCGATGCGACACTTGTCAGAGAGTGAAGGCGGAACATCAGAGACCTGCCGGATTGCAACAGCCACTTGCGATACCTCAGTGAAAATGGGATGATATCAGCATGGACTTCGTGGTGGGTTTACCCCGCACTCAGAAGGGAAATGACTCAATTTGGGTGATTGTGGACCGCTTGACCAAGGTAGCACACTTCCTTCCGGTAAAGAACAAGTTCACTGTGAGTCAGTTGGCCGACCTCTACATAGAGCATATCCTGAGGCTACATGGAGCACCCCGCAGCATTATGTTCGATCGTGGTGCTCAATTCACAGCTCAGTTCTGGAAGAGCCTGCACGATTCGATGGGCACACACTTGGACTACAGTACAACTTTCCACCCTCAGACAGATGGATAGACTGAACGAGTGAATCAGGTTCTCGAACATCTGCTGAGAGCTTGTGTGTTGACTTACGGTGATGATTGGGAGAAGAGTCTACCCTACACTGAGTTCTCGTACAACAACAGCTATCAGGCAAGTTTGCAAATGGCACCCTTTGAAGCTCTGTATGGCAGAAAGTGTAGGACCCCGTTGATGTGGTCTGAGGTGGGGAAGAGGATTTTCTTCGGTCCTGCTTCCATAGTTGAGGCTGAGGAGAATGTGGCTAAGGTTAGAGAGAACCTGAAGATAGCTTAGAGCATGCAGAAGAGCTATGCTGACCCTAAGCGAAGGGATGTCTCCTTCAAAGTTGGTGACTATGTCTTACTGAGAGTGTCACCGCTTAGAGGCACGAAGAGGTTCCATGTGAAGGGGAAGCTAGCCCCGAGGTTCGTTGGACCCTACCAGATTGTGGCAAAGGTGGGGAAACTTGCGTATAGGTTGGAGTTACCGTCTGATCTTGCCGGAGTGCATCCTATATTCCACATCTCGCAACTCCGGAGGTGCCTCAACCCGAAGCTTGACAAGCATGTCTCCACCGATGCTATCGACTTGCAAGACAATCTGGAGTACTTGGAGTATCCAGTAAGGATACTAGATTGGGCCGAGAAAGCTACAAGAAGTACCACCACTTGCTTCTGTAAGGTGCTTTGGAGCAATCACACCGAGCGAGAAGCGATATGGGAGAAAGAATCGGTCATGAGGGAGAAGTACCCGCACCTCTTCGAGATGGAGGTAAGTTCTTAATCTCGAGGACGAGATTCTTTTGAGGGGGGAGTCTATAACATCCCGCATTTTCTATACGGATTGTTTATTACAAAAATGAGGATTTAAAATTTTCGGTGAATTATTTGAGTGCTTGATAATTTAATTAAGGATGTCTTCTTATTTCTCTCCTAAAAATTCTAGATTTATTTTTGAGCTAATTAAAATTTCTAGGAAATATAAAATGCTAGTGTGAGAAACTTAGAGTTTATTTGGATTTATTTGGGATTTAATTGTGTGGGATCCAAATTTGAATTCATATTCCAATTTGAACTATTTAATTTAGGGTTTGGAAAATAGGAAAACCAGCCTTAGCTGTTTGGGACTGGAGTTCTCAGCCAAAGTCCACCGGAGGCCCTCCTAATCTTTTCCCAAGCCGGCGCTTCACCTTGCTCTTCCCCGGCCTAGCGACTGAGCGGCCAACAGAGCCCGCCTACCACCAACCACCCTGCTGACGCACGCAGGTGGGGCCCGGGGGTCTTCGTCACCGCGGCACCTTTACCCCCTTTCGCTGACGCTCGCCTGCGCCAAAGCGCTAAAGCGCCAGAGCCCCGCCATGGCCGCCGCGGTGATGCCGTCCACGCGCCAGTGCTGCATCCTGGCCACCCACGCATCCCGTGCCGCGCCACGCCCTATAAGAAGGCCGCCGCTGCAACCCCCAGCGCTCCTAACCCTAGCCACTGGGGATTTGTCCCCTTCGCCACACACCTCTGCTCGCCGGAGGAGAAGGAGAAGGGGGAGAGGAGGATGAAGCTCGGTGGCCGTCCGTGAGCACACCGGTGCCGCCACGAAGACCATAGGCCGCCCGTGAAGCCCCTGGACGCCAAGGACCGTGACGCCCTGCTTCCCTTGCTTCCTCTGCTCCGTGCCGCACCGCACCTTCACACCGATGACCCTGCTCCGACCGCCTTCACCGACGCCTGCACGTCGACCAGTGGTCACCAAGGTGAGGCCGCACTCCCTCTCTTTTCTGCTGTGGACCCGGCCTTCGTGCCAGGGGGGACGAGCCGTGCCTGCACTGCGTCGCCGCCGCCGCACCGAACGCCGTCGCCTACTCGCCGGTCTTCGAACCATTCTGTTCGCTTGCAGGTGCCGCTGCCGTCCGTGCGCGCGTGCCTCCGCTCCCTTCCTTGATTCTTGGTCATGCACGTCACCATGACACTGAACCGCCCTGCCATTGCACCGACGTGGCTACACCGCCGGCTTGTACCCCGGTGCATGCTCGCGCAGGGGGGGAGGTGAAGGCCGTGCCTTCAGGTGTGCCGTGCCCCTTTCTTCCGGCCGCGCACGCACACACCTGTACGCGCTCACCGGTGAGCCAGCCCTGGAGCCCGTGCGCTCCGCCGCCGCGCGCACCGCCTATTGCACCGCCGGGCCTAAGGGTCAATCTGTGCACGTGGGCAAGGGGCAAAGACCCAATCTTTTGGGTTTGTTTCGTTTCACCAGTACAAGTGTGAGCACGCCCGGCGTTATTGTGCACCCAAGCGCCCGCGCCGGCGACCTTTTTCGCCACGCCGCCACGCACCTCACCGCGCCGCCACCGACAAGCACTGTGCCGGCCTCAGCTGCCACCCTTCTTGGCTTGGGCCGAAGCGCGTGGGGCCCCTGAGACGAACCGTGTCGTCTGTTGCCCTGCGCTGGACACCCTTCACCGCCGGTGAGTCTCGCCGTGCCAGAGCTCCTCTGGAGCATTCTGTCAAACACGTGGCGGCGCCGACCCAAAAACCCTTGGGGTTTAGGACACACACGCACGCACACATGCACATCACAGGGCAGAGGATCCGGCAGGATCCTATGCGGCCGGCCACTCCAGGCCATGCCACACGGCAGCCTGCTCCGCACCACGCCGCAGGGAAGCCGGGCGGGATCCCCTGCGCCGCGCCACGTGCGCGCCCACGCAAGCCGCCACGCCAGCAGCCACCGGCTTTATGCTACCCACGTGGCAGCTGTGTCAGCACGAAGAGCTGGCCTGCAGCTGGCTATAAGCCTGTTTTGAGCTAGCTAGAGACACCCTATAGCTACCCTAAAGTTTGCAATATTGTAAATGCGTGTTTTAATTTCAGAAATCTATTTTACCTTTGGAAATTCATATTAAATCCGTTTTAACTCCGAAAAATACAAAACCTTTTCTAAAAATCTCCTAAAATTCCAAACTCCGCGCTAAGCTAGAGTTTGCCTCTTTTTGGGTTTTATTTGTTCTTCGTCTTGGATTTATTGCAATTAGCACCCGTGTTTATTTATTTAAATACGATTCTAGGAGCCGCCGGAGCCGGAGAGCTGAACCAGGACTACGACGATGACCTCGGCTATGACGACTGCTCGCACCCAGGTTCACGCCCGACCTTCTTTGAATGCCCATTAGGCATGGCTATTAGAACCGCTAGTGCTTTATTTACTACATAGTGATGGATATGATGAACCCGTGCATAGCCTCTTTTACATACTTGTCCTTGATTGACCTACTACTACTTCTACTTTACTTATGCATGATGATACGCTGAGCTTGCTATGCATGTTTTGGGATATTGTGGTAGTTTCTTGGTGTGTGTGGGGAAAAACCGGCAGGAGAAGGTGTTTTGGGATATTTTGGCGGGGGTGAGCTCAAGACAACCCTATACGGGATCGGGGGCCAGGGATCGTCTTCTCGGACGTTGCTCAGTTTGGTACCTATGGCGGGTACACTATTTTAGGAGCACAGGAGTTGGGGATTTCGTGATGACTTGGAGGATAGGAGCTCGCCCCGGTCTGAAACCGAGTGGGTAGCCTTGTTACACGGGACTTTCGTACACACCACCACGCCGAGAGTGGGGATAGGGCCGCTCGACCCTAGCAATTGCGTTATCATACCTGCCAGTAGGATAGAGGGTATCAGTGAGAGGGTAAGGGTGAAGTCCCTTCCCTATTGGGCGCTCCCCGTGCGGCCACACGGGGGCATTTTCACAGTTCTGGGGTGGTCCTTTGCGAAGGACAGCAGCGAGACCCGGATGCAGGATGGAATCATAACTCCTAGGTGTTCGTTCGGTAGGGTAGGCTCGGTCGGCCGTACACCGTCCGGGTACTATTCCGAGTTGGGTACTGGTGTACATGCTCTGCAGAGTTTAGATCTATACGTATAGCCGCGTCCTCGGTCATGGACATGCCCGTTGTATACTTCGACTCTTACGTTTTGGGATTTCTACCTTCCCCCTCATAGGATGAGAGTATATGGTGAGCCGTGGTTGTATTCAGGGAGAGGAGAGTTGCTCCCTCTGCCTCGCGGATCCGGGTGCAACCATTGAGGTGCGAGGAGTAGGAGTTCTCGCACCGCCCCTAGCTGGAGATAGGTGATGGTGACGGTGATCTGGGTGACTAGGTATAACCGTTTGAGGATGAGTGGTATGGGAATTGGTGGGAATATGGAGATGATATTTCTTTTATATTGATGTTGCTGCTGCTTAGGAAACCTAGCCTCTACCTTGTTCCTCTCTTTACCTTTAGAAGTAGGCCACTTAAAGCTTGCATATGGTTGGTGACGTGGACCTATCCCGATCCTTGGGGATAGCTCCTGAGCTTGCAGGCTACGAGTCAGACTTCGACCACAACGCCGACGGATGGTACGAGTGAGGGGCACGTCGCTTCGCTCAAGGATGCCTGTGGGAGATGAATGAAGATGGAGACACCTTTTGGAAGCTAGCTACCGCTGCGTAGGCTCTTATTCTTGTTATTTCGCCAAGAGGTGTGTATTGATGTACTCCGATTATTCAGGACCTGTAATAATCAGATTATTATTCGTACTCTGATGCTTTATTTTGATGTATGACTGTGATATTTATCTGTGATGAATGTCTGTGTGTGATAGCGTCTGATCCAGGGACTATCACGAGACAGAATGCTGGGTTTTCCGTTTTTGAAAACCCAGGGCGTTACACGTTTGACCGAGCAGATTAAATCAAATCCAAAAGGAAGTCAACTTTTGGCCAATATCAAAGTTGGAGAGGAGACTACACTCTACAACATTTGCAAAAGCCGACTAGTGAAAAACTCAATAGATCGGGCAGAAATTTGATCTGAAAACCGTGATTTTCTTGGCGCAGTCAAAATAATGTTCAGGGCTTTGACCAAGTTTTTGAGGTACTTCCACTCAAAATTTGAACAACTGCCAATTAGATGAAATATGTCCCACGAAATTCTGCACAACTTTTGTATTGGCCAAATTTTCAGTGTTTTGGGAATTTTTGGAGATTTGACTAAAGTTCTGGAGATATGTACATGAACATAGGGGTTTGACCTTGTTTAAAAAGGGTTTGACTTCAAGGTTTGAATACTTTTCACTCAAAATCTTTACTCCCATCCAAAAGATGATTTGTGTCTCTTGGGTAAACCAACACGTTTCCCATTGGTCGATTTTGGAGTTGCTATATAAAATCTTGAGATGGTGGCTAAGTCATCCAATGTACCTAGAAACTCCTTTAGAGAAGTTGACCAAACATGATAGGGTTAAACTCCTTCTTTGAACCTTAATTTCCAAAAGTGTCAAACTTCAAGGTTATGTTCCTGAATCTTGGTGACAATGTTCAAAATGGCCAAAGTTCGAGCTCTGAGTGAAATTGGAATTTAGGTTCAAACTATACTTTGCTCCTAATGGTGTTTTCACCAAATTTTCTTTAGTTTTCCTTTAACACCAGGAACTTAAGTTAACTCCTTGATTAAAAAGAGATAAACACCTAGGGTGTTACATAGTAGGCCCTGAGATCACTTCCCCGTGCATGCCAAGTTTCCCGACAGTTTTGTGGGATAAGTGGGCCCTTGAATCCATGTGATGTCCATGTGGCGATCCGTGATTCGTCGGGCTTGCCTCTCTTGGATTGATGATGTCAGTGATTCAGGGGAGTCCTATATGGCATCCCCTCATTGGCTGAGCTTGAAGTACTTGGATCAAAGACTCGTGCTTTTACTCCTCTTTCTAGTGCTAATTACCTGTATTTGCATAATCACCAACACTTGTGGAAATGATTAGTTTAAGCCCTATTCTAGTGTTGATGATCATTTCTCATGGCAAAAGGTACATGTTGACACGTATAAAATGAGTGGATAACAGCCGTCAACAAATACCCCCACACTCGACCTTTGCTCGTCCCGAGTGAAGGGAAGAACAAGATCAAGGTTGAGACATGATATCCAAAGGTATGGAGCGAGCATAAGAGATATTCCAAACCATACCTTGTATCTGTGAACTTTGTGAAGTGTCTATCATGCCATCTTGAGTAGTTGAGGAATGGAACAGTCATGAATCAAATCACTCTTGCTCATCATGTCAAGCAACTTGGGGTTTTGCATTAAGTTTTCAAAACAAACCTTGCTTAGCTCCTCATTTGATTCTCTCAGATTGCTCAATGTGTATATGTCCTCACCAAGGCATTAGATTGGCTTTCTTCATCCTACTTCGAATGATGGCTATATGTGGAGCTCAGGGTAGGATAAAAGATAAAGCATACTTGCATCACATATATTGCAAAGTCAAAAACTGGATCCACAGAGAAAATCCAATCTTACCATCAGATCAAGATGTGCACCGATATTGATATGGTGAGTATGTAAGGTGGATACTAGGCCCGGAATGGGTGCTAGATATTACCATACATATATGAGGAAGTGTAATGATGGTAAGGTGGACACTAGCCCCGGAATGGACACTAGTTATTACCATCAAAATTATGGAACTCCTTTTTGCATGACCATCTCTCGCCTTTTTCTCCTTTATTTTGGACATGGGCTATTCTTTCTCTCTTTTTTTCATCATGCTTTGAGCATGTGTCTCTCTTTTTTTTATATTTAGCCCATGTCTCTTTTTGAAGGACACTTTTGGAGAGAGATGTCACACCACATATGGAGCTTTATTTTTATGGAATGGATGAATGATACAATGCTAACTTCCAGTGTAGAAGCATAGCTAGGGGAATATGGTGGTGTGCACATGAATCTTGATCATGAAAGTAATGAAAAGACTTCTCACAAGGGTCACAGAATTTGATAATGCTCAATGCAATAACAAGCAGCATATGAGTATAAGGTTTTCAACTAAAAACATCATATGGCTTTGGTAGGACGGTGGCATATCAAAGAGGAGCTTTGCAAAGGATTTTCAAGTTTTCAAATAAAATTCCCAAGCACTCAAACATTCAGAGCGAAGAAATGCTTAGATGAGCATGAGTTCCCTATAATGATATTTGTTCACAAGCACCAAGATGATAGGTGTTGGCGTTTCTTAACGTCACCACTAGTTGTACACCTAGAGGGAGCGTATAAGAACAACTGGGTATACCGCAAGCGCACGGAAATACCACTGTAGAACCATAGAGCCTTTATTCAAATTGAAATATTTTTGGATTTTTTCATTGTCACCATGTCATTTACTCAAGAAGGGTTAGATCAAGATTGCATTCCATAAACAAAGGGGACTACACTTACCTTGGACCTTTGAAAGGTCATATGTACCACCTTTGCATGTTGTGCAACATGACACCTCAACTTATCTTACCATTTGAATTTAGCTCAATGACTTAACCATTCAAATTTGACAATTTTTTCTGCACGGGTATCCCAGACAAGGGGTAGGAGTGGCGGAAGTGGCTTCGCCAAGATTACCATCTAGGCTCCCTATGGATTCCTCAAAGAATTTCTCTAGCGGGGAGCCTAGGAGTAGACCAGGATCGAGGACATCAAAGATATGAAAGTCTAAGCCAGCCTCAATCCCGTCTATGATGAGTGGCACGACACTTGCAATCCCCCGACATTCAAGAACGTGCCCAAAGGGACAAGTCTCGAGGAGCATGTCGGATGGTGCTAGTGGAACTTTGCCTAAAAAAGTTTCCGCTAAGTGCCATGGCATGATGTTAACCTCCATGATGGGGTTACAATGGGCCTCTACGACAATCCCTCTCACAGAACAAGGAATAATCAGAGAGGGTGTACTATCCCAAAATGCTTTGGAAAAGCATATTGCTCCATCTAGCCATTCCTCCTTCATGGCCTCCTCAGGAAATGTTTCGTCAGGAGGATTGGGAGGCGAAGGAGATATCGTAGGTCTAGGGAAAGGCTCTGTCAGAGGATGTCTAGATGGTTCAACACGGACAGAAACAGTTTCCCTAAGCTCTTCTTCTGGGTTTCCTTGGGATTTATCAAGAAGTTTTTCTAATGGGAAACCTAGGAGAAGATCGAAATCCATGATGTCATAGATGTGGAAATCTAATCGCACCTCTATGTTATCAATGGTGATTGGCACATCCCTAGCAATCCCCCGACATGGAAAAACACAGCGCCACCTAGGACTATGGAAAAGTCTATCAGTTAGGGTCAGTGGAAGTCACCCACCAGAGTATCCAAAAGGTACTCTGATATGATGCAAGCCCCAACAGTAGGGTCATGGACAACATCTACGGTGTTTCCTCTCGTGGAACAATGGATGATCATGGAAGTCGAGCTAACCTGATTTGCTTCAGATGTATGCTTTAATATCTCAGGTGACCAATCCACTATCGTCCCATGATTCCAAACTTCATCGAGGACCTCATAAAGGTCCAGCGATGCCGTAGGCTTCTCGTGCCAAGAGTGATCTGAGGTATTTCTGATGTTTCTAGAAGGATCATCCACACATCAGGAAGAGAACTCCGAAGATTGAATTTCTTCTTCCTTCGATGTTCATGGTTCGGGAGAGGGATCAACAGAGGAATCAAGGAATTTAGAGAATGAAAGCTCAGATTCGGCTATTGAGAGACTCTCCTGGACCAACTCAGACTCCAGATGGGGTTCGCTATAAATGATATGGGTAGAAGGGGTTTCTGAGAAGAATTCTAGGATCTCTCTTCTTTCCACTAGAGTTTGGTTTTCGAACGAACCTCCAGCTAAAAGGTTGACCTCTTGTGCAGATTCCATGTCTATACGAGTATAAAAGGTATACGTCGCTATATCATCGGGTATAGACATGTCTGGGCTAGATGTCATAAGACGTAGGAACCTAGCCCAAGCTGCACCTATGGACTCACCCTCTAATTCCTCAATGTCAAGGAGTTCACATGGCAAGAGCTCTATGCGTTCATAAAGGGAGAATGAGTCACAAAAGTTTTCTCGTAGTTCTCCCCAAATATTCACATGCTCTGCTGTGTGGGTGTACCATTGCTCCGCTCTATCTATGAGAGAGAAAGGGAACAATTTCCACCTCAAAGTTTCCTTTGTCATGCCTGGAATTACCAAGCATGAACACAAGTCCTCGAACTCCTCTAAATGAACATTAGGATCATCACTGATCGCTCCAGAGAAAGGTCGATTCTGAACCATGGCTATAAAGTCGGGATGAAGCTTGCAGCAAGATGAGGAAGTTGATGGTTGCTCTAAGACGAACTTGCCCCTAGGGGTAGAGAGGCTTTGACTGGAAGGCATCTCAAAAGGGTAACAGGGGTAAAGGTAAGGAAAAGATAAAAAGATACGAAGACCACAAGGCTCGAAGATAGAAACAGCAACCGTCCCCGGCAACTGCGCCAGAAATGCTTGTTGGCGTTTCTTAACGTCACGACCACTGGCGCACTAGCGTGATTGTGTAAGAAACTCTCGGGTATACTGACGAGTGCAAACGAATCCGCAAGCACACGGATACACCATTGTAGCACTTCTCCTTCGGAGAATGAGTATTCCCGTCAGGTTTCGTTCCTAGGACGAAGGATTCTGGGTTGAACCTAGCTGGTGGTCTAAGGACACAACACTGATTGATAGGATAGGTAGAAAGGATCTGCCTTGACCGAGCGCAGAGTCTAGCATGGTCTCTCAGGTATAACACTCGCTTTGGGTGCCAACCCACCCTAGCTGTTTAAGGCTAGGCAATATGTTCTGGCAACGGGGCCCTACTCGGTACACAGGCACAGAGGGTTCCAAAGGGTCCAACAGGCTGTCACCACTGCGGCCTACCTCTATCGTTATGCGAATGTACTTGGTATTTGCAGGATGACCTATGGTCCAGACACCACGTCTACACCACTGACTACTACTATAGCCGGACACCATCTGACATCCCGATAGCCCGACTATAGCACTCTGTATAAATACGAAACTACGAATCCGCAAGGGAGATACTGGCACTAGATCAAGGTATGCTCTCTCACTTATGCAAGATCACGAATGCACTTTGATCTAATTAGATATATGCAGGAGCATCAACTTTACTCTAATAGACAAGCTAGCAAACAAGATGCAAACTTATGATCCAGTTCTACTAGATCAAAAGGGTTGTGTTGGAAGAACACAAGCCTCTAAATTAAGAACAAATGAAGAACACAAGAACAAAGCAACTAAGCATGCATAAAACTTTAGTCTAAATAGAAAATGTCGAAATACTTACTTTAGTCTAAATGAAGAACAAACGCACCGCTGAGGATCGTTGTTGAGGAAGATGTCATGAACATGACATGGCCCCAAGCTTCCCACCTCACTTCCTACCACTAATCCTATACAAAGAGCTCTCCTCTCCTAAAGAGAGAGGCTCCAAGGTCAAAATGAAGAGGAGGAGGAGAAGTGTGTATCCAAGAATGAGGCCCCTCCCCTTCTATTTATAGGCAAAGGGGGGCTTGCTCCGGGGCTCAAAGTGCTCCAAAACGCCCGGGATCGCAGCAAGTGGCCAATGGGAGACCTCCACGTGCAAGGCCAGGATGAACCGACCCTAGGTCGGTTCGGCTGATCCTAGGGTCGGCCGAACCCCTAGGGCGGCCTCCTGGCCTGTGTTTTCTCCAGGTGGCTGACTAGTGGGCCCTGAGATCACTCCCCCGTGCATGCCAAGTTTCCCGACGGTTTTGGGTGATAAGTGGGCCCTTGAAGCCATGTGATGTCCATGTGGCGATCTGTGATTCGTCGGGCTTGCCTCTCTTGGATTGATGACGTCAGTGATCCAGGGGAGTCCTATGTGGCATCCCCTCATTGGCTGAGCTTGAAGTACTTGGATCAAAGACTTGTCATTTTACTCCTCTTTCTAGTGCTAATAACCTGTATTTGCATAATCACCAACACTTGTGGAAATGATTAGTTTAAGCCCTATTCTAGTGTTGATGATCATTTCTCATGCCAAAAGGTACATGTTGACAGGTATAAAATGAGTGGATAACAATCGTCAACAGAAGCGTATGTTATTTCCTTGATGAATTTGGCCACCTCCTCCGATGTGACCTTGGCAACAGGTCGGACCTCAATCCACTTGGTGAATTTGTCCACAGCACCAATGATGTGCTTGTAGCCGCCAGGAGCGGTCTTAAATGGATCTATGGAGTCCAAACCCCATATGGCGAAGGGACATGATGGGGGAATCGTGCGCAGGACCTGAGTAGGCAGGTGCTGCTATTTGGCAAAGAATTGACATCCTTTGCACCTCTTGACGAGGTCTTTGGCATCGCTCATGGCCGTGGGCTAGTAGAAGCCAGATCGGTATACCTTGCCGACCAGATTGGTAGAGGCTACGTGACAGCCACACTCGCCGCCATGGATCTCAGCCAAGAGCTGAATATCCTTCAATCGTAGGATACACTTCAAAAGCACGCCAGTAGAGGCTTATTTGCGGTATAGCTCTTCTCCAATGACGACGTAGTTAGCACTACATTGTGTGATCTTCTCTCGTTGTGACTTGTCATCTAGAACCAACTGGTGGCCCAGGAAGTCTATGAATGGCTGGCACCAATCATCTTCTACTTCTACCATATGCACGTCACGGGGAGGTGCAGGTGTTGGGTCTGGTTGTTCTGGGGCCGGGTTGTCCGGGTCAAGAATCTTGACGGGTGGCTTGCGCAGGTCTTGAACGAACACACCGGCCGGAACCAATGCTTGCTTGGAGCCAAACTTAGAGAGGATGTCGGCAGCAATGTTATTGTCGCAAGGAATGTGGTGGATTCCCTCGAAGTGTCCTTCGAGTTTCTGAATCTCAACACAATCCCAATTCTTGTTGACTTGCTCGATGACGACCTTGGAATCACCATAAGCAAGCAGTCGCTTGATGCCCAAAGACACCGCGATACGGAGCTCTTGGATGAGAGCTTCATACTCCGCTCCATCATTGGAGGCCTTGTAGTGGATTTGATGGACATACTTGAGCTGGTCTCCTTTAGGAGAGATAAGCAAAACACTTGCTCTAGTGCCCTCAAGGTTGAGTGCACCATCGAAGTACATGATCCAATGTTCAGGTCGTTCCATAGACGGAGGCATCTGAATTTCAGTCCACTTTGACACAAAGTCAATGGGGATCTGCGACTTGATCGCCTACCTTGAGCAGAACTCGAGGTCAAACTTTCCGAGCTCAATAGACCACTTGACAATGTGGCCATTGGCATCGCGATTGTGAAGAATCTCTCCTAGTAAGAAGGATGAAGGCACCTTGATTGAGTGATCTTGGAAGTAGTGCTGGAGCTTCCGCGATGTGATCAAAAGTGCATAGAGGAACTTCTGAGGCTGTGTATACCGTGTTTTAACGTCGGCCAGGACCTCACTCACGTAATACACATGTCGTTGAATAAGATAGGCCTTCCCTTCTTCTGCTCGTTCTGTGACGAGGACTGTGCTGACCACATTAGTGCTTGCTGAGATGTAAAGGAGGAGCGTTTCCTTTGCCTTAGGAGGCGTCATGATCGGCAGAGAGGTGAGAGACTGCTTGAGCTTGTCGAAGGCTTGCTGAGCTTCGTCGTCCCACACGAACTTATCCGCCTTCTTCAATAGATTGAAGAAAGGAAGAGTTTTTTCACCGAGCTTGCTGATGAAACGACCTAGAGCCGCCATCATGCTGGTGAGCTTCATGATGTCTTTCTTGCAAGATAGTCTGGTAATGTTGCGTATAGAGTCGACCTTGACAAGGTTAGCTTTGATGCCTCGATGCCCGACCATGAAGCCCAGGAGCAACCCGGAAGGGACACCGAAGACACACTTGGTCGGGTTGAGCTTCCATTGGTAGGCGTGAAGGTTGGTGAATGTCTCCTCGAGGTTAGGCATCCACATTTTGATGGAGCTGAGACTCCATGCACTTTTGGATCGCCTTCTGGTACGTGGCACCATCGTTTTTCAGGCCAAAGGTCATGACTTCACAGCAGTAGATGCCATTGGGTGTTATGAATGCTGTCTTGTCCTGGTCGTCAGGATTCAGGGTATCTAGTGATACCCTAAGTAGCAGTCGAGAAAGCACAACAGGGTGCTGCCAGCTGTGGAGTCCAGGACTTGGTCGATGCGCGGAAGAGGGAAAGGATCCTTGGGCAGTGCTTGTTGAGGTCGGTGTAATCGATACACATTCTTAATCCGCCAGTCTTCTTAGGTACAAGCACCGGGTTGGTGAGCCAAACCGAGTGTTTACTTTCACGGATGAGTCCTGCAGCTAAGAGCTTCCATACTTCTACCCCTATGGCCTCCCTTCGATCCTTCGCAAAGCGATGAAGCTTCTGGTTGACAAGTCCTACCGACTTGCTTACATCCAGAGAGTGCTCAGGAAGATTCCTTGGGACACCAGGCATATCAGACGGACTCCATGCGAATATATCCTCATCCAAAGCAAAATGGTGAGAACGTATTCCTATTTCGAGTCCAGGTCAGCCCTGATGGTGACTTCCTTCACTGCGTCGGGCAGGCCGATGCAGACCTTCTTCGCTGCAGGACTAGCATCCTAGGTAGTTGCAGTACGCTTTTGCTCGGGCACCACGAGTGTGGAGACGTCGACCTTGGCGGCCTCAACATCCATGATCGAAGTAGCGGCAGCGTAGGAAGATGTTGAGGCAAGGTTGAGGGTCTCGTACTCGCATCTATAGGAGACCACGATGTCCCCGTGGATGGAAAGGATTCCATTGGGTGCCAGCATCTTCATGATGAGGTACGTATCATGCGGGATGGCCATGAACCGAGCCAGCATCAGACGACCTAGGATGGTGTGGTAGGAGGAGCGGAAGTCCGTGACCTCGAACGTCAGCCACTCTGTACGGTAGTTGGCATCAGTGCCAAAGGTGATCGGGAGACAAACACGACCCAAGGTGTATGCTACCTTGCCGGGCACGACCCCATAGAAGGGCTCATCGCAGGCTGTCATCTTGCTGAAGTCGAACTTCATCTTCTTCAGGGTCTCTGTGAATATGATATTGAGGCTACTGCCTCCGTCGATGAGCGTCTTGGGTAACACGGCTCCATCCACCGTGGGGTTGACGACCAGCGGGTAGGTCCCGGGGTCTGGTATATGGACCCAATGACCTTCCTGGGAGAAGGTTATGGGGAACTCCGACCACCTCAAAGGTTGCAGAGTCTCTATGTTGACAAGGCTGATCTCGTGCACTCCGGCACGCTGCTGTCTGTGGCTTTGAGCAGCCCTACAACCTCCGATGATGATGTTGATCTCCCTATTGGCTGCCTGAAAGGCGCCATTAGGGTTGCCACTTGGAGGTGGCAGAGGAGGGGTCCTCTCTTTGCGGCGGTCGTCATCACTGCGACAGTCATCACGTCGCTCCTTGGTGATATCATCCATGCAGTCGTCGGGGTGACGATTATCACAGTGATCATCACAGCGGTCATCACGGTGATATCTGTCATCACGACGATCATCACGGCGATAAGGTCGCCGGTCACGGTCATCACGCCAATCAGGTTGGCAGTACCGATCATTGTAGCGCTGGTTGTTGTTGTAGTGGCTGTCGTAGCGGCCATCACCACTGTTGGTCTTCTTGGCTGGCTTGGGCTCTTCTGGCATGCCAAGGGCTCGTTTCAGCTCCACGCAGTTACGCATAGAATGCTTTGCGCCATCGTGGAACTGACATTTGTCATCAAGGGTGTCTTGGAACTCTTGATGAAGGAAGCTGGACCCTTTTTAAGTGTTGGCCATTAAGACCTCGTTGGAGTGCTTGCGCGTCTTAGCGGCACCATCGGAGGCCAAGGCCGCGGCCATAAGGTCGGTAATCATTTTTTCCCCAACCTCATGGATCTTCTCGAAGAGCTTGATGTTGGTGACGCCCTTCTTGTAGTGGGTGATGACGTCGTCATCTTTAACACCAGCAAGCTCATTACAGTTCTCAAAGAAATGGTTGGTCTAGTCCTGGAGGGTTTCACCAGTCTTCATGGTCACCCTTGCGAGGTGATGTGTGTTGCCGGGATGGTTGTAGGTAGCCTGGTAGTTCATAGTGAACAACCGCCACAGACTTGCCCATGAGGAGATGGATTCTGCAGGCAGATTATCGAAGCCACAGAAGTGGCGCTTTGCCCATCGCCAAGGGGAAGTAGACCGCCATGTGGTATTCGCTTCCACCTGCTACCCGAGCTGCGATGGAGTACATCTTTGTGACAGAACCGCCCAAAATAATTCTGGATTATCACCTAAGCCGGTCCACTTGGCTCATAAGCGATAACCAACAGTTATTTTGTCGCCTCTGCCGGGTCACGCCCGGTGAATTACTTTACAACAGGATCGTGATATGCACAAAGCCCACACGAAGGCGAGACCAGAGAACAAGTTCAACATTACATAAAAGACCACAGGTTCACATTTATTACAAACCAGGTTTTGATACATGAAAGTAAAGGTGTTTCAAAGATTAAACAGCAGAAATAAAACTAGCGGAAGATACACATGGGAGGCCATCCATAGAGTATCACTCTTCGTCATCCTGCTCCCACTCAAGTTCCCAACCATCTGGAATAGATCCAAGCCAGATGGGGTTACCTGAAAAGCACAAATTAAGCAAGGCTGAGTATGCTAATACTCAGCAAGACTTACCCGACAGAAATAGAAGTACACTAGACATGCAAGGCTTTTTGGCTGGTGGGTTTATTTTGCCAAAAGCTACTAAGAGTTGATCCTTAATTTCAAGTTTTAGCTCATATTCTAGTATGTTAACCATTCTAGGTAAGCACCTGTACTAAACAAGCATGTTGTGCAAACAATATTAAACAAGCAACAATATTAATCCAAATGTTCCATAAATAAATATGGGGTAGCCAGTGGTCAAGCCGACTCAGATAACGGCGAGTGACCGACGATCAATCGATTTATATCCTTGCAAGGTCAACCCAAGACACACGGAAGAAGGTAGACCCCAAGAAATCAAATAAAAGTGAATGCGGGGTCTACCCTGACCAGGCGGTTCCCGTCATTCCCCAGATTAGGAAAAGATGCCACAGTCCTAAGTACAAGGTTTACTGGTACGTCCACTCATGGCACGTCCAGACTCACACTCGCACTATCGGTAGTGAACCGGGAGACGCATCTCAAGAGTAGTAGCGATAAAATTCCCGCACTGGTTCATTAGGTACTAGGCTTACCGGTCCCATTCACGACTAGTGCTTGGTACGTTCAATAGCTTAAACCAGCACAATGCTACTCGGTCGAGACCGAACCCATTGCTCTTACCACATGAGTGAGTCAGTTTAACCAAACTTATGATTCCAACATAATTATCCTATATCTCGCGAGCAATGAGTCATTACTCGACTTGTACCGTGTCCTTAAAGCATTGCACTAGCAACCTAGCATACTAGTAAAAGAGCATAGGAATCCTAAGGATCATGCATCTAGGTTTCAATTCAACTCCTGAAACTTAAATGCACAAAACATAACATAAATACTGAAAAGTAAAAGATATGAGTTTATCCCAAAAAGGTAATATGCACTCCGGGGCTTGCCTTCCTCTAAGTTAGCAACAGCCTTGGGCTCTTCTGGACTTTGGTCCAGGTCTTGGTGAGTACCCAACTCATTCACCTCTTCATCAACCGCACCTTCTCCCTCCTAGGTGAGCGTATAGGTACCGTCTGGTAAATCTACACGTATACATGCATATGCATTAAATTATGGTGAGGGTGGGAGAATTACCACCAAACCAACTCTTGTTGGCCACATTCATCTAAAGAATTATTAATTCTCACAAAAAGTATGGGTGTGGTGTGAAAAATGATTTAAAACAGAAACTAAACATAAAAACCTTAATTAAACTTAAATAAGTAAGGATCAACACATTTATTCAATTCCTAGTTACCCTTGCTTCCAAAATTCATACTAATTGAAATACAACTCTAACTGATCTCAAATTTTGCACACAACAGCATATGACTAAACTAAGCTTAAGTACCAAAAATTAGCCTCAGATTGCATATAAATTAATTTATATGAAAAAGACAAAATTCAGCCTAGCTTATCTCCATTAATTCATACAAAAAGATTTACTAATCTTTTTGACCTCAAATTTTTCCTAAAGTTCAAACATGACAAATCTAAGCTCCTGAACAACACATATAAGTGGATCTATCATATTTTTCAGGTTATCCATTTAACATCCTTCACAAAGTTAAATACAAAACGGCATTCAAACCAGTTCCTAAAATCACCATTATTTTTTCAGAGGTGCTTAACATCATGACAAAAACGTAGGGTGCATTGGTGCTTAAAGAAACTATTTCTTGAGGGGACTATAAAAAGCATCAAGCTTAACCTAACATAAAGCTTACAAAAATCATAACTACAAATCTACACATCAAACATGTGTAAACCTTGGTCACAGATCTAAAAATGGCATGAAGAATAACATATCCAAATTTCATCTCCATTGCATGAGTACATTTTGAACTACAATAAAAGTACCTTAAACTGAGTTTGAATTTTCATTTTAAAACTATACAGAAAAACCCTATACACCTTTTCTAGAAAAGGTAGACCTTATCACAAGGAAACCAACAAAATTAGATTTGCATTTTTCTGAGTTTCCTATGATTTTCTAGGGATTTTACAAGATTCAGCCTGGACACCCTAGATCTGAAAATCGGTTTCTTACAAACAGGTCCCTGGGTTTTGCGTTCTAGCCCGTAGAAAGATCTCAGATCTCGCAATGTAGCCCCTGGAATCCGGCTAGGGGAAGGCTGGGCTTGGCCGGGAAAGGGTGGGGGAGTGATCCTCACATACCTAGGGTTCCATTCCATGGCTCGGACGGGTCAGAGGAGGTGCTGGCGGCCATCCTTGGCGGCGCCATGAATGTGCCGCTGCTCTGGGCGGTCGTGCAGTCGAACCGGTGGTCGGGGAAGGTAAGGTGTGGGTGGAGGGAGGCACTGGTGGCTGCCCACCTCGCCTTTGGAGGGCAGCTGGGCGGACAGCTGCCAGCCGCGGCTGCCCCGGTACGCGAGCGCACGGCGCATGGCCAGCGACGGCGGCCAAACGGCGTGGAAGGGCACCGGGCTAGCGCAGAGAGGGGCGCGTGGCCACCTGAACGGGGTGTGTGTCGCAATGACTGACACGTGCTCCACACCGTGACGGCGTACGGATGGCGGATGACAGCAAGTGCACACGCGCAGGGGTGCGGCGCTGCCAGCGGCCTGCCCTTTGAGATTTCGTTTGCGCACTTTCAAAATTGTGAAACTCAAAAACTTTGAATATAACTTGAAAATCTCCAAATACGAAAGTTGTAGAGCAACTATAGAAATACATCTTTTGCAAAGGGTGACCTATGTTTGGATAAATAGTTTGATAGGAAAAACGTGGCAAAATTGCTGCAAATCTCGGCCCCGCCGTATTTATCAATGGTAGGCTTGAAGTCTTTTGGGTAGCGCATGGTCTGGAGCCGCCGCGAGAAGGCTGTGAAATTGTTGACGGTGCTGGCACTTGATTGGTCATCGAAGTCAGTATGAGGTCCCACGGGGGCGACATACAAATCCTCAGGCGAGCCATTGGCTTGGTCGTAGTTGGCACGTCGTCGTCCTTCTTCATTGTGCAACGCCCGGAGGTCGGTTGCTTGGATCGGGTTGTTGGCATTAAGGGGCTCCGGGGACCATTAATGCGATCGTAGTTAGCACGACACTGGATCTCGTGCTCGTCTCGCCGTGGCTGATGTTGGTTGGCTGCAGGAGCCTGCGCGGCCGGGGGCGGCACATTAGATGTAGCTTGAGGTCTTGCGCCGGTGTTTTGCTGTTGCACCACCTCATTCTCAGCACCACCTTCCTCAGCCACGGGTTGAAGAGGAGGTTGGCCAGCGTTGTTGTTGGTATATGAAGGACCGAATCGGGCGACCAGAGAGGGGGGGAGTGAATGGGAGCCGATAAAAATTCTTCCCAAAGGTCGAACTCGGCCTATGCCCCGATTGCTACTCCAAGTACTCGCGCACACACCGGAAGCTCCAAACAAGGCACACACAAGCCTAGAAGAACAAGAGACAAGCCTAGGAGCAAAGAGCGGAAGCACCAAAGCAAGAACCAAAGGACATAGGCACTGCTGCGAAGTCCCTGGCGGACTGTCTGGGGTGACCGGGCGGACCGTCCGTGTGGAGGGCGCGGACTGTCCGGAAGCTCACGGCGGACTGTCCGCAAAAGCGCCTCGAACCACCAGAAGTGCACCCCCGAAATTCGGACTGTCCGGCGGCTCACTGCGGACCGTCCGACCAGCACGGACTGTCCGGGACAACCTCGCGGACTGTCCGCCAAACTTGTTCCCACCAGACCAAAGCAACTCAACGGATCGAAACTCAAGCGCTCAAGAACACGCGAAGAACACGAAGAACACCAACGCTGCCAGGGCCTCGCGGACCGTCCGCACGGGCCTCGCGGACTGTCCGCCAGGTGTCGACAGAGCAGAAAAATGCTCGAGCTCGGGAGTCAACTCCACCTTTCCATCACCGGATCTCCCAAACGGCTAAAGCACTTGAGAAAAGATTTGGGGGAGATGATAAGCAACACAAGAGGAAGCTATGCCCCAAAAATCTCGACTCCTAAGCCACTAAATCACCAGGAATCGCGGAACACACGAACCACCACTATGAACTCGGGCTCCAACCAAAAACACACGAATCGAAGGCTCTCCATGGCGTTTGAGGGGTCAAGATCACACACAAAGATGCGCAAGGCATCCACCCAGGATCCCCTCAAAGAAATCCGAGAAGAAACGCCTCCAAAATCATGAATCGAGCGAACAACAAAACCCCCCAAAAATAACCTCAAAAATGACACGAAAATCACAAGGGATTAGGAGATCACCGCAACGCCGAATGCTTCCATACATCCAGAGGACAGAGTCTGTACAAGAGTCTAGCCTAAGGAATCCAGAGGGAAAAGAAGAAGTTCAGAGAAATCTACCGGGGGAGAAAGCCCTAGAGTACAAGAGAGAGAGATGCCATCCACCTCTCCGCTATTTATACGAAGTCCATCGGAGGGAGGTAAAATGACCATGCTACCCCTACTGCTTAAATGAAGATACAACCCCTCAGGGGCATTTTGGTCAAGTCTTCATCGGACGGACATGCTTCCACCGCGGCTTCGCTTCACCTCGACGCAAACCCCGCGATCACGCCACGTGCCCTCCGCCTCGAAGCTTCCCGAAGCTCCCGGATCACCGTCTCTGTCGCCTCGGGCTTCCGGGCTTGGTTTTGAGGCCCAAACCAATAAACCGTCCACCGATGGTTTTGTGGGCAAACCAACAAACCCCGCGTGCAAGCTTCGGCCTCGATCCGCTACCTTGCACCGGCCCATGTTCGCGACTTCAGCCCGCCAATCCTACACCACACGGCTCGCACTTGACCCCATCAGCGACCGGGTCCATCGAACCAAGCCTACTTGCCTTTCCATCACCCGGAGGCCGCCACGGCTAAGGTCTTTCGCGCTTGTTCTTCAACTGCACCGACACGAGTCAAGCCGCAACCTGTACCTACACACTTAGCCAAGCATCAGTCCACACAACGATATCAATCACTCATCACTAAGGAGTGACCCTCCACTGGTCTTCGGACACACCTGGTCCTCAATCTCCCCCTTGATGAGTGCATTGACAACACCCATAGAAATCACATAGAGAAAAAGAAAAGAAAACAACCACGAACACAAACCTCCCAAGCAAGTGATCAAAAGCCAAAGAACAAGTGAAAACTCGATCACTCGCCAATCCAAGTCTCGGCCCCCTAAGACAAGGGCAACGGCTCGACACAGCCGGGACAAAACAAAGCTCTCAAAGAGCACATCACAAAGCACAAAACTCAAGAAAATCAAAGGAGCTCCCCCTGCACATATGCAAACTCCCCCTGAGCAAATGCAACCTCTTCTTCCAAAATCTCTCCTCACATGCCACATCGCACAAATGCATTACCAAATTTTTCACAATAAACTTCCAATGCATGAAAATTCTCCCCAATGCATGTATATCTCCCAAAATTCTCCCCCTTGTTGACAATGCATGAATCAAGGTATATGAAACTCTTCCCCTTGTTTTCATGAAAAATGCATGTAAAAGCATATAAGCTGTCTACCAAGCTTCTCAAATATACAAAGAGCACAACAAAATGATACAAATAAGACATAGAGCAAGCAAAGTAGACATGGTGTATCTAGCACATTGCCATCAAGAAGGTAGAGACATATAAGCATGTGACATGGCTAAAAGCAATTTTAATCAATTTTCACAAAGAAATAGTTATCTCATGAGCAAGACTCTCTCTATACCAATTTGAACATAAATACACTAGATCATCCAAAGTTTATACAAGATCACAAATTCTCATCACAAGATCATTATAAATGCCCACAAGCTACTCAAGTCATGTTAAAGCCACTGAGCCATGTGTCTACTTCTTAAAATGAGACTTCTCATGGTAGACAAGCATGCTACGGTTTAGCACCCAAGATATGAATATCAAACCATAAAAACATGATTAGGAGCTCATTTTTCAAGCATAAAGTAATTCATACACCAATTTCATTTTCAAGTTTAAACATGGTACATGAAGTGCCTTTGCGGCAAAAAGAAGCTTATGCTCCTCCCCAAGCAAGCAAAAGGGCTAAACATTTACAATGACAAAGGATGTTTGACCCCAAGCAAAGAGAATATGATCCTCAAGCACAAACTGAGCATGATATAAGCATTTAAGCACAAATTGAGCATAGACAAGCATCTACTCATGAGAGACACAATTTTAGCATATTTATCAAAAGAAAGCTATCTCAACACAAATATATGGCAAAACCATCAAGAGCATAGCATTCACATCCACAATTTACCAAACATGCTCAAGTCTCACAAATAACACATCAGTGATCAGTGTATATAAGAGAAGCTCAATCCTAGCTCAAGTGATCCAAAGATGGCTATCCTACCAGATTTGTACAGAAAGTAAAATGCATGAATGAAATGCAACAAAATGAACATATGACACATATATACATGAGAAGCTCCAAGACCCAGCTAGAAAGGAAAGCACACCCCAAGCTCACCCTGCAATGGAGTGAAAGTGACTTGGTCAAGCGGTTTGGTGAAAATGTCAGCTAGCTGGTCTTGGGTAGGGACATAGGACAAAGATATGTTTCCCTTCTCGACATTGTCCCTCAGAAAGTGGTACCTCACTTCTATGTGTTTCGTTTTGGAGTGGAGGACAGGATTTTTGGCTACGCCTATGGCACTGGTGCTGTCACAGAAAAGTCGAACCTGGGAGCACTCCTCTCCAAAATCACTCATGGTGTATGTCATCCAGAGCAGCTGGGAACAACAACTAGCAGCAGCTACATACTCAGCCTCGGTGGTGGATTGGGCTACACTCGATTGCTTGTGAGATGACGAAGAGAACAAAGAAGAACCAAGGAACTGACAACACCCAGATGTCGACTTGCGGTCCAATCGACACCCAGCAAAATCCGCATCAGAAAACCCATGAAGCCTGAGTGTCGAGGAGGCAGAGTACCAAATACCAAACTCAGGAGTGTAATTCAAGTACCTGACAATCCGCTTGACGGCCTGCCGATGTGAAGTCCTCGGTGAAGCCTGAAAACGAGCGTACAGACACACGCTGAACTGTATGTCTGGCCTCATCGCCGTCAAGTAGAGGAGGGAGCCGATCATGCTCCGGTACTCCTTCTGGTCCACGGGTTCACCGTCCTCGTCCGCGTCCAAAGCCGTAGTTGTACCCATCGGGGTAGTCAACGACTTGGATCGTTCATGCCAAACTTCTTCACCATGTCCCTGGTGTACTTCGCCTGATGTACAAAGGTCCCGTCCTTGCACTGCTTGATCTGGAGACCCAAGAAAAACTGCAGCTCGCCCATCATGGACATCTCAAATTCCCTGTTCATGTCATCTGCAAATCTGGCAACAAGATCATGAGAAGAGCCACCAAAGAGGTATATCTGAACAATCAAAAGGTCATTCCCATGCTTAAGGAGGAACAGGGTCTTATCAACTGTGCCCGTCACAAACCCCTTACTCAGCAAAAAGTCTCTCAACCTGCCATACCAAGTTCTAGGTGCCTGTTTCAACCCATAGAGCGCTCTCTGGAGTTTGTATGCATGGTGTGGGTATTTTTCACTCTCAAACCCCAGGGGTTGCCTCACATACACTTCTTCCTCTATCACCCCATTCAAGAAAGCACTCTTGACATCCATTTGGTACAACTTGAACCCTTTAGCCACGGCAAAGGCTAGAAGGATCCTAATTGCCTCCAAACGGGCCACAGGAGCAAATGTCTCCTCATAGTCTATCCACTCCTTCTGGTTGAACCCCTAAGCCACCAACCTCGACTTGTTTCTCACAACCATCCCATTCTAACCCTCTTTGTTCTTCCACACCCACTTGGTACCTATGGGACGGCAATTTGGCGGTGGATCGACTAACACCCAGACTTGGTTTCTCTCAAAGTTTTCCAACTCCTCATGCATGGAATTCACCCAATTCTCGTCAGACAAAGTGTGTCGAATATCTTTGGGCTCAAATGACGCAACAAAGGCAGAGTGAGCGAAATGAGAAGTGTTCCTTGACCTCGACCGTGTAGTGCGTTCATGAAGGTCACCAATGATGGTCGTCGGTGGGTGATCAACTTGTACTCGCCAGGGAGCCACTCGCCTGGACACAACCTCCCCCTCAGCAGCAGCCTCCATTTGAACAGCCTCAATCGTAGTGGGAGTAGGGGATGGTCCATCCTCGATCATCGTTGTAGTAGTGGAAGTAGCGTGTACACGATCAGCCACGGGAGCACCACCATCATCATCGTCGTCGTCTCCATCTCCATCCTTCTCATCCTCAAAGATCCTCGCTCCAATCTCCTCGTCACCTACACACTCAAAAGCGGAAGAACTACATGGTTGTGTCTCGTCGAAGGTTACCTCGCAAGTCTCCATGATTCGGTTAGTGTCAAGGTTAAGCACACGATATGCTCTAGAATAAATCACATAACCAAGGAAAATACCATCTGAACATCTAGACTCGAACTTATCCAACTTGCCCTACTTCAGAATGAAACACTTGCAGACAAAAGCTCTAAAGTGACTCACCTTGGGTTGTCGGCCATGCATCAGCTCATAAGAGGTCTTCTTCTTGAAAGCACGAAGGAAGATGCGATTTGAGACATAGCAAGCGGTATTGACCGCCTTGGCCCAGAAACGCCTAGGAGTCCTATGCTCATCGAGCATCGTCCTGGCCATCTCACAAAGGGTCCGGTTCTTCCTCTCCATAATGCTATTCTGGCAAGCGACGTATGGAGAAGAGTACTGGTGATTGAGACCAAGATCACTGCAAAAGGCATCAAAATGAGAGTTCTTAAACTCCGTGCCATTGTCACTGCGTAAAGCTCGAATGGCATCACCATGTCTCTCATTCTTCAACCTCAAGATCAAGTCCCGAACAAAGCCAAATGTCTCACCTCCAAAAAGAAAACCCAAGAGTACCTCGAAAAGTCATGAACAACCACAAGAACATACCACTTCCCACCAGCAAAGCGAACACGAGCTGGCCCAACCAAATCCATGTGCAACAGCTCACAAGGTCGCTCGGTCATGACAGACGTCAAGGGGGCGTGAGAAGCGGCAACCATCTTTCCATGCAGACAAGAAGCACAAACCAAATCCTTCTCGAATTTTAACTTAGGCAATCCTCGGACAAGATCAAGACCACTCAAGCGGGAAAGCAACTCAAAGCTCAAGTGTCCCAACCTCCTATGCCATTTCCAAAGCTCGGCCGAAACGCCAGCAACAAAGCATCAAGGAGGACCAACAGACTGGGAAAAGTTGGCACGAAAGATTTGACCCTCGGGGACGATCGTACAGACAAGATCGCCTCGAGAATCAAGCACACGAGAAGCACCCAACTTAAAACGAACCTCAAAACCTTCGTCAAGTAATTGAGATACTGACAATAGGTTAAAACCAAGTGACTTGACCAGGGCCACACTTCTAAAGGTCACCTTGCTACTCACCTTCACCATACCTTCAGCAAGCACTCGTCCTCTCCCATTGTCCCCGAAAGTGATGTACTCCCTCGTACTCACCGGGGTGAGGTTGGAGAACCACCCACGATCTCTGGTCATGTGTCTTGAGCAACCGGAGTCGATCAACCAAAAGTTCTTCAAGCCTCCCACCTGCAATAAAAAATGAGGACGAGAATGAGCAAGCGACTCAACACTGGGTTAGTACCAAAAGAGTCAAACCAGTGCTGAGCCATTTGCTCAAAAGAAGGGTTAGCAAAATCCATCCTCCCAAAACCTCTAGGCGGAGCCCTCTCACGCCTACCACCAAAGGACCTGTCACGTCTCACTGGAGGAGTATGCGCACCACGAGGAGGAAAACGTGGCCCGTAGTCCATCTGAGACCCAAAGTTCCGATCGTGCCTCCCAAACTCGCAACGGTCACGAGAAGGAGCACGTCGAGCCAACTCACCACGCCCAAACCCAACACGCCTGTCTCTCTAAGGGAACACACCTCCACCTCCACGAGTGGGAACTGTCCTCACAAACACATCACCCCTAGGTAGAGGCCCTCTACGAGGCTCAGGCACACCACGAGCAAGGTGGTACTTGTCCTTGTTTGCCATCTCCATAGCAAACCTCTCATCCCTCTTCCTTCGGAAACATAACTCACCCTTATGCCCATCCCTCCCACAATACTCACAATGGAAGCAGATCGGCACTGGCTTAGGCTGTGGCTTCTGTACAAGCTTCTCTTCAGCTTTCTCTCCTGTCTTCCCATCAAAGACACTCCCCTTGGTGCTCACAAACTTGATGGGTTTTTGGTAGTTTTCAGATTTGTGGGGGAACATTGGAGGATCTGGGGTTGTGTCTAGCTTGTTTCTGAGATGGTTTGGCTTGGGTGCAAATTTGTTCATGGGTGTGGTATGTGGTGGAATTAGAATCTCTCCAGCTTTCTCTTCTCCCTCACCACTCTTGTCAGCCCCCAATGCCTGACCATCAAACCTCTTGAACTGAGCCAACATCAAACTCAATTGTGGCTCATGCCCAGACAACCACCCCATCATTTTTCTCAATTCATCATTTTCATCCTGCAGACGATCAACATAGTGTGCAAGTTCCATGTTTTTCAAAGCATGCATTTCACTGGTTGAACATGATGTAGGAAGAGGAGCTTTCAATGCCACCTCAAGAGAAACAATTCTAGTGTGAGACTCATCTAGCCTAGCATGCAAAACAGTACATGAGGTACAAGCACCTAGTAAAGCTGGCCTAGACTTCAATTCATCACACTCAATCCTAACCACATCTAGTTCCTCCAAAGTAGAGGCATGCTTCTCCTTGAGAGCGGTCAAATCAGCGAGAAAAACTAAACAATCATCACAATCAATCTCATCCAACACCACAGGAGCAGACTTCAAAGCGACTATCTCATTCCTAGCCTTCATAAGCAAGGATTCAAGCTCGGCTACCTTGTCCTTAGCATCACCCAACAAGGACCTAAATTCCCTCTTCTCCTTGTTGGTCTTTCTAAGCACATCATCACAGTTGTCAAGCAACTCATTGAGCCTAGCATTCTCCTCTAGCAAGAAGTTGGGATCTTGTCGTACCTCTTCATCGGAGTCAGAGTTCGAATCCGAGCTGTGCTTCCCACCCTTCTTGGAGTGAGCCATGCCGCAAAAGCCTCCTTGTGTGATGAAGCTTAGGCTGGTGAAGTTCTTGCCCATGTGCCGCTTGTCCTTGCGCTTCTCTTGCTCTTCCTCGTAGCTCGAGTCAGAGGAAGCATCGCTTGATGTCGAGTCGATGTCGCTCGCTCCGGCCACCATTGCTCGAGCGGTCTTCTTCTTGTAGCTGCCACCCTACTTGTGCCTTCTCTCACCCTTGTCCTTGTAGTCATTCCGGGACCGGTGCTTGTTGTAGTCGTGCTTGGGCTTGCCCTTGTAGTCGTTCTTGATCTCCATGGCTTCAGGGCATTCGGCGATGAAGTGCCCGTGCTTCCCGCACCGATAGCACATCCTCGAGCTCCGCCTTGCATTCTTGTGATTCTCGTGCATCCACCCAAACCTCTTGCTCAACAATGCCAGATCGTCCTCGCTTAGCACCTCATAGTCCTCATCTGGCAAAGACACAAGACAAGACAAAGAGAAACCACCGGTGTTAGCGTTAGACCGTGATCCCGAGACAAGAGCCAAATTGTGAGGATCAGTGGGGCTCTCGCTCTTGGCTCTCAAGCCACGATCAACCTCTGAAGACCTGAGCTTTGAAAATAGCTCATCCAGCGTCAGCGTATCATACACGCTCGACTCCTCAATGGCCTCGACCTTGGCACTCCACACAGACCTATCGAGGGCATGCAAAAGCTTGATAGCTTGATCATGGTCCGTGTATGGGAGTATTGTCACATTGGCCCTCATGTTGTTGACAATGCTAGTGAAACGCTGAAACATAGCATCGGTCGACTCGCCGGGGAGATGAGTGAAGTTCTCGTACTCTCTCCGGTAAGTGGAAAACAAACGGGCTTGCACTTGGGCATTGCCAACATGAGCATTTCTCAACTTGAGCCATATCTTTCCGGCCACATTCTCTCTGTACACTCGCTCGAACTCCGAGGCACAGAGAGCACGGAACAAGTAATCAATGGCCTTGCTATTGGCCTCAAACATGTCCCACGATCCTGGAAGCAGAAAACTATCTAGGATGACATATTGATCATTTTGAGTGACCTCCCAAATAAGAGTTCCCTTCCCTCGCAAAAACGCGCCCATGCGCCTCTCCCACATCGGGTAATTCTTGCCATCAAAGTGCGGAGGACCCGCCCCTTGCCGTAATCGCCCATCTTTGGATCTTAGACTGGTTAGAATCATGAAGATCCGTAACCGGCTCTGATACCAATTGAAGGACCAAATCGGGCGACCAGAGAGGGGGGGGGGAGTGAATGGGAGCCGATAAAAATTCTTCCCAAAGGTTGAACTCGGCCTATGCCCCGATTGCCACTCCAAGTACTCGCGCACACACCGGAAGCTCCAAATAAGGCACACACAAGCCTAGAAGAACAAGAGACAAGCCTAGGAGCAAAGAGTGGAAGCACCAAAGCAAGAACCAAAGGACATAGGCACTGCTGCGAAGTCCCTGGCGGACTGTCCAGGGTGACTGGGCGGACCGTCCGCGTGGAGGGTGCAGACTGTCTGGAAGATCACGGCGGACTGTCCGCAAAAGCACCTCGAACCACCAGAAGCGTACCCCCAAAATTCAGACTGTCCGGTGGCTCACCGCGGACCGTCCGACCAGCACGGACTGTCCGGGACAACCTCGCGAACTGTCCGCCAAACTTGTTGCCACCTGATCAAAGCAACTCAACGGATCGAAACTCAAGCGCTCAAGAACACGTGAAGAACACGAAGAACACCAACGCTGCCAGGGCCTCACGGACCGTCCGCACGGGCCTCGCGGACCGTCCGCCAGGTGCGGACAGAGCAGAAAAATGCTCGAGCTCAGGAGTCAACTCCACCTTTCCATCACTGGATCTCCCAAACGGCTAAATCTCTTGAGACAAGATTTGGGGGAGATGATAAGCAACACAAGAGGAAGCTATGCCCCAAAAATCTTGACTCCTAGGCCACTAAATCACCGGGAATCGCGGATCACATGAACCACCACCATGAACTCGGGTTCCAACCAAAAACGCACGAATCGAAAGCTCTCCACGGTGTTTGAGGGGTCAAGATCACACACAAAGATGCGCAAGGCATCCACCCATGATGCCCTCAAAGAAATCCGAGAAGAAACGCCTCCAAAATCACGAATCGAGCGAAGAACGAAACCCCCCAAAAATAACCTTGAAAATGACACGAAAATCACAAGGGACTAGGAGATCACCGCAACGCCAAAAATCACAAGGGACTAAGAGAGTCTGTACAAGAGTCTAGCCTAAGGAATCTACAGGGAAAAGAAGCAGTTCAGAGAAATCTACCAGGGGAGAAAGCCCTAGAGTCCAAGAGGGAGAGATGCCATCCACCTCTCCGCTATTTATACGAAGTCCATCAGAGGGAGGTAAAATGACCATGCTACCCCTACTGCTTAAATGAAGATACAACCCCTCAAGGGCATTTTGGTCAAGTCTTCATCGGACGGACATGCTTCCACCGCGGCTTCGCTTCACCTCGACGCAAACCCCGCGATCACGCCACGTGCCCTCCGCCTCGAAGCTTCCCGAAGCTCCCGAATCACCATCTCCGTCGCCTCGGGCCTCCGGGCTTGGTTTTGAGGCCCAAACCAAGAAACCGTCCACCGATGGTTTTGTGGGCAAACCAACAAACCCCTCGTGCAAGCTTCAGCCTCGATCTGCTACCTTGCACCGGCCCATGTTCACGACTTCAGCCCGCCAATCCTGCACTGCACGGCTCGTACTTGACCCCATCGGCCACCAGGTCCATCGAACCAAGCCTACTTGCCTCTCCATCACCTGGAGGCCGCCACGGCTAAGGTCTTTCGCACTTGTTCTTCACCTGCACCGACACGAGTCAAGCCGCAACCTGTACCTGCACACTTAGCCAAGCATCAGTCCACACAATGTTGTCAATCACTCATCACTAAGGAGCGACCCTCCACTGGTCTTCGGACACACCTGGTCCTCAGTATGAGATCGTACCGACCTACTCCTAGAGTGCTGGCTTCGTGCCGACCTACTGTAGCCTTGACTTCGTTCCTCTACTTGGGCCGTAGCGATCGGGATGTGAGCAAGAGCTCGACGTATCGGTGAAGTATCAGCTAGTAGTCCGATTTCTGCCAGAGCTGCACCCAAGTTGGCTTGGGGAGAGTTGAAGACCTCATGGCCGGCCTCCTCGAAGTCCCTCTGGAGATCACGTGCGCGCAGGCGACATCGTGGTGGTGGGTCGTTTTGACGTTGTTGCTGAACTACGACCTGACCCGTAGGGGGTGGTCCATTGTTGTTCACCTGGGCATTGTCTTGTTGCGCCGCACCGCCATGAGCCGCAGCGTCGGCCTGAGCCACTGCGTTGGCCTTATCGATCTCCGCCTGGCGGCATTGAGCTCTACCAGCATTATCAACTTCGTGTTGTATGCGTTGAGCGTCAGCTTCACCAGCCGGGGTAGGTACATCCGCAGAGACCACAAGGGTTTTGTGATCGGGGAAGCCGCGATGTGCCCATACCGTGTTCCGTGTGCTCTTGCATAACCATAGGTGTTGAGCGATTGATTAATTGGTGAGTTGTACTGGTTCGGGCCTCCGGAGATTAAAACCCTACATCCAGTTGTCGGTGGCGATTGATTAATTGGTGAGTTGTACAATGGGCAATGCCCTGCCCGCCTTATATTGGCCAGCAGACAATGTCAGTCGCCCAGAGTCCTAGTCGTAGGAGACCTAACGCTCATTGATTACAACTATTTCCATAATCCTCGGACTGCCTATCGGATTCCGCCGCCATCTTGTCGTACGCTGCAAGTCTTGTAGTATTTCCGGATAAGGTCTTCTGGAGGTCGTGTGAGCCACAGATCAGATCTGTTAGGCCTACTACCAGGTCGGTAAGTCTTGTGATAGGCCAGACTGAAGGACCGAATAGGCGACCAGAGAGGGGGGGAGTGAATGGGAGCTGATAAAAATTCATCCCAAAGGATGAACTCGGCCTATACCCCGACTGCCACTCCAATCACTCACACACACCAAAGAAGCTCTAGACTAGGCACACACAAGCCTACAAGTCCTAGAGACAAGCCTCGAATCAAAGCGCGGAAGCACAAGACAAGAATCAAAAGACTTAGCCGAATCTGCGAAGCACCTGGCGGACTGTCCGAGGTAGCCAGGCGGACTGTCTGCATGGAAGGCACGGACCGTCCGTGAGGGCACGACGGACCGTCCGAAAATGCAACCCGAACCTCCAGCAACGCACCGAGAAAAACGGACTATCCGTGATGGACCCGTGCACCGTCCGCCTCGTCACGGACTGTCCGGCACTGTAGTACAGACCGTCCGCAAACCTCTTGTACCAAAAACCAAACGACTCAACGGATGGAACAAAAGGCATGCAAGAACATGTTAAGAACACGAAGAATAGCCGGACTGTCAGGAACCTCACGGACCGTCCGCATGGGGGTCGGGGACCGTCCGCAAAGCGCGGACAGAGCAGAAAACAGCACACGCCCGAGGAACCCCTCCTTTCCACCACCGGATCTCCCAAACGGTTTGAGCTCTTGAGACAAGATTTGGTGGAGATGAGAAGCGTCACAAGATGCAGCTATGCCCCAAAAATCTCGACCTCTAACTCACTAAATCACCCGGAATCGCGGATCACATGAACCACCCCCAAGAACTCAGGCTCCAACAAAAACTCGCGAATCAAAGGGATTTCCCGACGTTAGAGGGGTCAAGATCACACCCAAAGATGCACAAGGCATCCACCCATGATCCCCTCAAAGAAATCCAAGAGAAAACACCCGCAAATCAATGAATCGAGCAAAGAACAAAACACCCCAAAAATTGCTCCAAAAAGACACGAAAGTCACAAAGAGCTAGGAGATCATCACAACACCGAATGCTTTCATACATCCAGAGGTCAGAGTCTATACAAGAATCTAGCCTAAGAAAGTACTGGGAAAAGAAGTAGTCCAGAGCGATCTACCGAGGGAGGAAACCCTAGAGTCCAAGAGAGAGAGATGTCATCCACCTCTTCGCTATTTATATGAAGTCCATCAGAGGAGGCAAATGACCACGCTACCCCTACAACTTAAAATGAAGATACACACCCTTCAGGGGCAATATGGTCAAGTCTTCGGATATTCCCATCGAGCGGACACGCTTCCACCGCGGACTTGCTTAGCCTCGACACAAGCCCCGCGATGACGCCACATGCCCCCGCCTCGAAGCTTCCTGACGCTCCGGGATCACCATCTCCGTCGCATCGGGCCTCCGGACTTGGTTTTGTGGCCCAAACCAAGAAACCGTCCACCGATGGTTTTGTGGGCAAACCACCAAACCTCGCATGCAAGCTTCGGCCTCGATCCGCTACCTTGCACCGGCCCATGTCCATGACTTCAACTTGCTAGTCTTGCACCGCACGGCTCGCACTTGATCCCATCGGCTAGCGGGTCCATCGAACCAAGCCTACTTGCCTCTCCATCACCCGGAGGCCACCACAGCTAAGGCCTTTCGTGCTTGTTCTTCACCTGCACAAACACGAGTCAAGCCGCAATGTGTACCTGCACACTGAGCCAAGCATCAGTCCACACAACGTTGTCAATGACTCATCACTAAAGAGCAACCCTCCACTGGTCCTCGGACACACCTGGTCCTCAGTCTCCCCCTTGATGAGTGCATTGACAACACCCATAGTAACCATCATAGAGAAAAAGAAAAGAAAACAACCACAAACACAAACCTCGAAGCAAGTGATCCAAAGCCAAAGAACAAGCGAAAAACACGCTCACTCGCCAGACCAAGTCTCGACCCCCTAAGGCAAGGGCAACGGCTCAACACAGCCGAGACAAAACAAAGCTCACAAAGACACACCACAAAGCAGAAAACTCAGGCAAACAAAAGGAGCCCCCTGCACATGTGCAAACTCCCACTGAGCAAATGCAACCTCTTTTCACAAATTTTCTCCCCACATGCAAAATCTCACAAATTCTCCCCAAACTCTCCCCCTTGTTGACAATGCATGAATCAAGGTATTATGAAACTCTCCCCCTTGTTTTCATGAAGAATGCATGTCAAAGCATATACAATCTACCAAGCTTCTCAGATATACAAAGAGCACAACAAAATGCTATAAATGAGACATAGAGCAAGCAAAGTAGACACGGTGTAGTTAGCACATTGCCATAAAGAAAGTAGAGACATATAAGCATGTGACATGGACAAAGGCAATTTTTCACAAAGAAACATTCATCTCATGAGCAAAGCCCTATCCATGGCAGTTTGAGCAAAAATGAACTAGATCATACAAAGCTCATACAAGATCCAAGTTCTCATCACAAGATCATAGCAAATGCCCATAAGCTACTAAATGTCATGTCAAAGCCACCGAGTTATGTGTCTACTTCTTAAAATGAGACTTCTCATGGTAGACATCATGCAATGGTTTAGCACCCAAGATATATACATCAAAGCATAAAGACATGATTAAGAGCTCATTTTTCAAGCACAAGGCAATTCATAACCAAATTCATTTTCAATTTTAAGCATGGTACATGAAATGCCTTTGCGGCAAAAAGAAGCTTATGCTCCTCCACAAGTGAACATCTACGCTAAAAATTTACCATGACAAATGGGTCTTTGACCCCAAGCAAAAAGAGCATGATACTCAAGCACAAACTAAGCATGATATAGGCATTTGAGCACATATTGAGCATGAAAAGGAATCTACTCATGAGTGAAGCAATTTTAGCATTTTTGACAAAAAGGAAGCTATCTCAACATGAACATATGACAATACCATCAAGAGCATAGCATTCACATCACCATTCCCAAAGCATGCACATATCTCACATATAGCACATCATAGTGATCAAAGTATATAAGAGAAGCTCATCCTACCACAAATGATCCAAAGATGGCTATCCTACCAGGTTTTGTACAAAAGTAAAATACATGCATGGAATGCAACAAATGATACATATATCCCATATATACATGAGAAGCTCCAAGACCCAGCTAGAAAGGAAAACACTCCAAGTTCACCTCGCAAACGTGTGAAGGTAACTTGGTCAAGTGGTTTAGTGAATATGTCGGCTAGCTGATCTTGGGTAGGTACATAGGACAAGTAAATGTTCCCTTTCTCAATGTTGTCCCTCAAAAAGTTGTATCTCACTTCGATGTGTTTTGTTTTGGAGTGAAGGACTGGGTTTTTGGCTACACTTATGGAACTGGTGCACAAAACAGTGGAACCTGGGAGCACTACTCAACAAAATCGCTCATAGTGTAGGTCATCCATAAAAGCTAGGAACAACAACTGGCTGCAGCAAAATACTCGGCTTCTGTAGTGGACTGGGCTACACTGGATTGCTTGCGAGACAACCAAGAGACCAAAGAAGAACCAAGAAACTGACAACAACCTGAGGTAGACTTGCAGTCCAAACTACACCCAACAAAATCAGCATCGGAGAATCTGTGAAGTCTGAGTGTCGAGGAGGTAGAATACCAAAGACTAAACTCAGGAGTGTAGTTTAAGTACCTGAAAATCCTCTTGATGGCCTACCGATGTGAAGTCCTCGGTGAAGCCTAAAAACGAGCGCACAGACACGCGCTGAACTGTATGTCCTGCCTCATCGCCGTCAAGTAGAGGAGGGAGCCGATCATGCTCCTGTACTCCTTCTGCTCAACAGGTTCACCATCCTCATCCGCATCCAAAGCCGTAGTACTACCCATCGGTGTAGTCAGCGACTTGGAGTCGTTCATGCCAAACTTCTTCACCATGTCCTGGTGTACTTCGCCTGAGGTACAAACGTCCCGTCCTTGCACTGTTTGATATGGAGCCCTAGGAAAAACTGCAACTCGCCCATCATAGACATCTCAAATTCCCTGGTCATGTCATCTGCAAATCTGGCAACAAGATCATGAGAAGAGCCACCAAAGATTATGTCATCCACGTCAATCTGAACAATCAACAGGTCATTTCCATGCTTAAGGAGAAACAGGGTCTTATCAACTGTGCCCATCACAAACCCCTTACTCAGCAAAAAGCCTCTCAACCTACCATACCAAGCCCTCGGTGCCTGCTTCAACCCATAAAGCGCTCTCTAGAGTTTGTATACACAGTGTGGGTATTTTTCACTCTCAAACCCCGAGGGTTGCCTCACATACACTTCTTTCTCTATTACCCCATTCAAGAAAGCACTCTTCACATCCATCTGGAACAACTTGAACCCTTTAGCCACGGCAAAGGCTAGAAGGATCCTAATCGCCTCCGGACGGGCCACAGGAGCAAATGTCTCCTCATAATCTATACCCTCTTTCTGGTTGAACCCCTGAGCCACCAACCTCGACTTGTTTCTCACAACCATCTCATTCTCACCTTCCTTGTTCGTCCACACCCACTTGGTACCTATGGGACGGCAATTTGGCGGTGGATCGACTAACACCCAAACTTGGTTTCTCTCAAAATTCTCCAACTCCTCATGCATGGAATTCACCCAGTTCGCATCAGACAAAGCGTGTCGAATATCTTTGGGCTCAAATGAAGCAACAAATGCAGAGTGAGCAAAGTGAGATGTATTCCTTGACCTCGACCGTGTAGTGCGTTCATGAAGGTCACATATGACCGTCGTCGGTGGCTGATCCATCTGTACACGCCGGGAAGCCTCTCGCTTGGACACAATCTCCCCCTCAGCAGCAGCCTCCACTCGAACAGCCTCAGTCGTAGTGGGTGTAGGAGATGGACCCTCCTCGATCGTCATTGTCGTAGTGGAAGTAGCGTGTACACGATAAGCCGCTGGAGTATCACCATCATCATCTTCGTCTTCATCTCCATCCTTCTCATCCTCAAAGATCTTCGCACCAATCTCCACATCACCTGCACACTCAAAAGCAGAAGAGCTACATGGCTGTGTCTCGTCGAAGGTTACCTCGCAAGTCTCCATGATTCGGTTAGTGTCAATGTTGAGCACACGATATGCTCTAGAGTGAATCGCATAACCGAGAAAAATACCATACGAACATCTAGCCTCAAACTTATCCAACTTGCCCTTCTTTAGAATAAAGCACTTGCATCCGAAAGCACGAAAGTAACTCACCTTGGGTTTTTGCCCATGCATAAGCTCATATGAAGTCCTCTTCTTGAAAGCACGAAGGAAAATGCAATTTGACACATAGCAAGCAGTATTGAACGCCTCAGCCCAGAAATGCCTAGGAGTCCTATGCTCATCAAGCATCATCCTGGCCATCTTACAAAGGGTCCGATTCTTCCTCTCCACTATGCTATTCTGGCAAGCGACGTATGGAGAAGAATACTAATGGTCGAGACCAAGATCACCACAAAACACATCAAAATGAGAGTTCCTAAATTCCGTGGCATCGTCACTGCATATAGCTCGAATGGCATCACCATGTCTCTCATTCTTCAATCTCAAGATCAAGTCTCGAACAAAGCCAAATGTCTCGCTTTTATCCTCCAAAAAGAAAACCCAAGAGTACCTTGAAAAATCATCAACCACAACCAACACATACCACTTCCCACCCGAAGAGCGAACACGACCTGGCCCAACCAAATCCATGTGCAATAGCTCACAAGGTTGCTCGGTCATGACCGCAGTCAGAGGGGCATGAGAAGCGGCAACCATCTTTCCATGCCGACACAGAGCACAAACCAAATCCTTCTCGAATTTCAACTTAGGCAATCCTCGGACAAGGTCTAGACCACTCAAGCGGGAAAGCAACTCAAAGCTCAAGTGTCCTAGCCTGCTATGCCATTTCCAAAGCTCGACCGAAATGCCAGCAACAAAGCATCGAGGAGGACCAACAGACTGGGAAAAATCGGCACGAAAGATTTGACCCTCAGGGATGATCGTACAAACAAGATCGCCTCGAGAATCAAGCACATGAGAAGCGCCCAACTTAAAACGAACCTCAAAACCCTCGTCAAGCAACTAGGATACTGACAACAGGTTAAAACCAAGTGACTTGACCAAAGCCACACTCTTCAGGGTCACCTTGCTACTCACCTTCACCATACCTTCAGCAAGCACTCGTCCTCTACCATTGTCCCTAAAAGTGATGTACTCCCTCGTACTAACCAGGGTGAGGCTGGAGAACCACCAACAATCTCTGGTCATGTGACATGAACAACCAGAGTCGATCAACCAAAAGTCCTCCAAGCCTCCCACCTGCAAATCAAAAACGAGAATGAGAATGAGCAAGTAACTCAACACTATGGTTAGTTCCAAAAGATTCAAACCAGTGTTGAGCCATTTGGTCAGAAGAAGGGTTAGCAAAATCCATCCTATAAAAACCTCTAGATGGAGCCCTCTCACGCTTACCACCGAAGAACCTATCACGTCTCACTGGAGGGGAACGCGCACCACATGGGCGAAAATGTGGCCTCCCAAACTCATAACGGTCACGAGCAAGAGCACGTCCAACAAACTCACCACACCCAAACCCAACAAGCCTATCTCTCTGAGGAAACACACCTCTACCACTACGAGTGGGAACCGTACGCACAAACCCATCACCTCTAGGTAGAGGCCCGCTACAAGGCTCAGGCACACCATAGGAAGGATGGTACCTGTCCATTTTTGCCATCTCCCTATCAAACCTCTCATCCCTCTTCCTCCTGAAACAGAGCTCATCCTTATGCCATCCCTCCAACAATACTCACAATGGAAGCGGATCGGCTGTGGCTTAGGCTGTGGCTTCTCTGTGGGCTTCTCAATAGCTTTCTCTCCTGACTTCTCACCAAAGACATTCCCCTGGGTGCTCACAAACTTGATGGATTTTTGGTAGTTTTCTATCTTGTGGGGGAACACTAGTGGATCTGGGGTTGTGTCTAGCTTGTTTCTGAGGTGGTTTGGCTTGGGTGCGAATTTGTTCATGGGTGTAGTGTGAGGTGGAATAGGAATCTCTCCAACTTTCTCTCCTCCCTCACCACTCTTCTCACCACTCTTGCCAGCCCCCAACGCTTGACCATCAAACTTCTTAAACTCAGCCAACAACAAACTCAATTGTGGCTCATGCCCAGACAACCACCCAATCAATTTCCTCAACTCATGATTCTCATTCGGCAAACGGTCAACATAGTGTGCAAGTTCCATGTTTTTCAAAGCATGCATTTCACAGGTAGAGCATGATGTAGGAATAGGAGCTTTCAAAGCAGCCTCAAGAGAAACTATCTTGGTATGAGATTCATCTAGCCTAGCATGCAACACAGGACATGAAGTGCAAGCACCTAACAAGGCACGTCTAGATTTCAACTCATCACACTCAATCCTAAGCACATCTAGTTCCTCAAGAGTTGAGGCATGCTTCTCCTTGAGAGCAGTCATGTCAGCCAAGAAAACATTGCAATTACCACAATCAACCTCATCAGAAACAACACGAGCAACTTTCAAAGAGTCTATCTCAGTTCTAGCATCAACAAGGAAAGACTCAAGCTCAACTATCTTGTCCGTAGCATCACCTAGCAAGGATCAAAACTCTCTCTTCTCCTTGTTGGTCTTCCTAAGTACATCATCACGGTTATCAAGCAACTCATTCAGCCTAGCATTCTCCTCTAGCAAGAAGTTGGGATGATGTCGTACCTCTTCATCAGAGTCAGAGTTTGAATCAGAGCTGTGCTTCCCACCCTTCTTAGAGTGCGCCATGCCGCAAAATCCACCTTGTACGACAAAGTTGAGGCCAGTGAAGTTCTTGCCCGTGTGTCGCTTGTCCTTGCGCTGATCTTGCTCTTCATCGCTACTCGAACCAGAAGAAGAGTCGTTTGAAGTGGAGTCTCGCTCGCTCCGGCAACCATCGCTCGAGCCGTATTCTTCTTGTACCCGCTGCTCTTCATGGGCCTTCTCTCGCCCTTGTCCTTGCGCTTGTCCTTGTAGTCATTCCGGGAGTGGTGCTTGTTGTAGTCATGCTTGGGCTTGCCCTTGTAGTCATTCTTGATCTCCATGGCTTCAGGGCACTCGGTGATGAAATGCCCGTGCATCCCGCACCTATAGCACACCCCTGAGCTTCTCCTCGCATTCTTGCGGTTCTCGTACATCCGCCCAAACCGCTTGCTCAAAGGGCGAGATCCTCCTCACTCAGCACCTCAAAGTCCTCATCTGGCATGGACACAAGACAAGACAAAGAAAAACCAGCAGAGTTAGCATTAGTCCTCGATCCAGAGACAAGAGCCAAACTATGAGGATCAGTGGGCTCTCGCTCTTGGCTCTCAAGCCACGATCAACCTCTGAAGACCTGAGCTTAGAGAATAGCTCATCAAGCGACAAGGTATCATACACGCTTGACTCCTCAATGGCCTCGACCTTGGCACTCCACACAGACCTATCCAGGGCATACAAAAGCTTGATAGCTTGATCATGATCTGTGTATGGGAGCACTATCACATTAGCCCTCATATTGTTCATTATGCTGGTGAAGTGCTGAAACATCACATCGGTCGACTCACTAGGGAGATGAGTGAAGTTGTCATACTCTCTCTAGTAAGTGGAAAACAAACGAGCTTGCACCTGGGCATTGCCAACATGAGCATTCCTGAGCTTAAGCCATATCTTTCCGGCCACATCCTCTCCGTACACTCGATTGAACTCCGAGGCACAGAGAGCACGGAACAAGTAATCAACGGCCTAGCTGTTGGCCTCAAACATGTCCCACGATCCTGGAAGAAGGAAACTGTTCGGGATAACATAGTGAGGATTTTGGGTCACCTCCCAGATCAGAGTCCCCTTCCCACGCAAAAACGCGCCCATGCGCCTATCTCACATCGGGTAATTCTTGGCAACGAAGTGCGAAGGACCCGACCCCTTACCATAGTCGCCCATCTTTGGATCTTAGACTGGTTAGAATCATGAAGATCCGTAACCAGCTATGATACCAATTAAAGGACCGAATAGGTGACTAGAGAGGGGGGGTAGTGAATGGGAGCTGATAAAAATTCTTCCCAAAAGATGAACTCGGCCTATACCCCGATTGCCACTCCAATCACTCGCACACACCAAAGAAGCTCTAGACTAGGCACACACAAGCCTACAAGTCCTAGAGACAAGCCTCGAATCAAAGCGCGGAAGCACAAGACAAGAATCAAAAGACTTAGCCGAATCTGCGAAGCACCTGGCGGACTGTCCGAGGTAGCCAGGAAGACTGTCCGAGGTAGCCAGGCGGACTGTCCGCGTGGAAGGCGAGGACCGTCCATGAGGGCACGACAGACCGTTTGAAAATGCAACCCGAACCTCTAGTAGCGCACTGAGAAAAATGGACTATCCGTGATGGACCCGCGGACCGTCCGCCTCGTCACGGACCGTCCGGCACTTTAGTACGGACCATTAGCAAACCTGTTGCACCAAAAACCAAACGACTCAACAGATCGAACGAAGGGCACGCAAGAACACACGAAGAACAGCCAGACTGTCAGGCACCTCGCGGATCGTTCGCACAGGGGTCGCGGACCGTCCGCCAAGCGCGGACAGAGCAGAAAACAGCACGCGTGCGAGGTCAACCTCTCCTTTCCATCACCGGATCTCCCAAACGGTTTTAGCTCTTAAGACAAGATTTGGGGGAGATGAGAAGCGTCATAAGATGAAGCTATGCCCCAAAAATATCGACCTCTAACTCACTAAATCACCAGGAATCGCGGATCACATGAACCACCACCAAGAACTCGGGCTCCAACAAAAACTCGCGAATTGAAGAGATTTCCCAGCTTTTGAGGGGTCAAGATCACACCCAAAGATGCACAAGGCATCCACCCATGATCCTCTCAAAGAAATCCGAGAGAAAACATCCTCAAATCAATGAAGTGAAGAACAAAACACCCCAAAAATAGCTCCAAAAAGACACGAAAATCACAAAGAGCTAGGAGATCATCACAACGCCGAATGCTTCCATACATCCAGAGGTCAGAGTCTATACAAGAATCTAGCCTAAGAAAGTACTGGGAAAAGAAGCAGTCCAGAGCGATCTACCGGGGAGGAAACCCTAGAGTCCAAGAGAGAGAGATGCCATCCACCTCTCCGCTATTTATATGAAGTCCACCAGAGGAGGCAAATGACCACACTACCCCTACAACTTAAAATGAAGATACACACCCCTCAGGGGCAATATGGTCAAGTCTTCAGATATTCCCATCGAGCAGACACGCTTCCACCGCGGACTTGCTTAGCCTCAACGCAAGCCCCGTGTTGACAGATCAAAACCGTGTTGAAGTTCACCGCAAGCGTACGGGTGACTTGGTGCCTTTTTCACCAAGGAGGGTCCCCCTAGGATTGTCAATCCAAGGATCGGAAGCAAACCACTATGGTTCTCTATCTAATCTATCAAACTAACCTAACATGAAGTGTAGATTGCATATAAGGTAACCTTTAAGAGATATGTATATGATAGCTCAAGGTTGATCACGTACACGAACATTGGCAAGGTAAAGCGCCACTAAGGGGACGACTAAGTCTATCACCTCCTCGTTGTAGTTCCAGCAAATGAACAACAAACCAAGCATCTCATCTAAAAGCATCCTTAAACTCCTACCTCTGGCCTACCTCCCAAAGTCATCCACTCTTTCAGGGGAAATCACCCTGTCACGATGCTCCCTTAATGAAGCGGGGGATCCAGGGGCGTGCCCATACATGGACATGTCTACAAACCATGAAGGGTCAACATACTAGATGTAATCACCATGATTACACAAAGCATGGTATGTAGTCCAAACCGGCATTAGACTAAGGATCAAACATATTCATGAAAGGTAGAAAGTAAAGACGGAGACATGGAATCGCTTAATAGATCGGATGACAAGATTATCATTGCTCACATAATAGTAGATGTGTTTGTATCATCACCACCGAGTACATACCATTGATGACCCCAACTAGCTCCAGAACTCCACTATGGCACAACCACGCAAGGCGGTCATGGGGGCTAGGGTTGCCCTAGGCCATCCCCTAGACAACTTCGAGGACTCTGCCGCTGTCGTCTCCCTCCGGTGTTCACTTCTAGGTTTCGCTGAGTTCTGATTAATGGATGTGGCGGCCATCGGAGGTAGGGGATATAAATGAGCCGAGGAGCATCTAGGTCAAAGGGGACGCCGAACCGGGCCCGAAACCCCCTAGGCCGGTCGGCATGGGCCGGCCGGCCCAGGCCCTTTTCACCCTGGTTCGGGCCCATCTTCCTCCACGATGCTTCTTGCACTTTCTTGAATATTTGTCGAAGTTTATGTGGGTCCTTGATGTCGTTTTCCCCACAGTTTAGATAAGGGTGCTTGGTGCGCAAACTCCCGCATCTTCCGTTCAGGTCCTCAGAGTTTCATGGCTTCATGCTTCGGTCCTCGGGTCATTTGAGTCATGTTCACTTCGTGTCTTGACTTGTGCCGGGCATCGTGATCTTCTCATAAAGTTCTTGATGAACTCTTCCCAGAAGTCCTTATTTAGGTGCCTAATCCCGCGTAAACAACATACTCCAAAAACTAGATGCAAGTGTGAACTTGTTGCATCATTAGTATGCCTAGTGGCGGGTTAGTTATAATTCAAAGCTCAAACCAAAGTGTAACAAGTGATCTTGGTTGACGGAAATCGACCGTCAACATACCCCCATGCTTAAACCATGCTCGTCCTCGAGGAAGCCTTTAATGGATGTTAGTATTGCCCTTCAATGTTCATACCCTGCACTTGTTCACACATGAGAAAACATAATGCTCTCCAAGTTTGTATTTGTTAAAGTTTCATAATGTAACTAGCTTTCATCTCTATGGAGGGTAGATATCATTTAAGCTCTTTCCACAAGTAATTACTTATGCTCTCAAATTTTAAACAAATCTCAGAAATTTTGAAAATAAAGAGCGGGATGAAGAAAAATTGCTTTACCAAGATCAATAATAAACCTCCTTGCATCTTGCTCATGAACTCTCATCTCATCTTGTCTCTCAAGCCTACTTGTCCTACTCCTTTCCTCTCTCAAATATTTGGTGGAAGGCTTTATATGGAGCTATGGGAAAGTTTAGTCCTACCAAGATATTATAGTCGAGATTTTATCAAAACAAGACAAGCTTCTCATGGACTTACCGAGACTCGTCAAAAAGGTCATTGGAAAAAATAATGTTTTCAAGGAGGGGGGAGTGAAAAATACACACACTTTTAGATAGGTGGACACGTGCAAATGGCAAAGAGTAATCCCGAGGCACAAATGAAGTCCTCGTTATCGGATTGCACATGGTTGGAAAGATGAGTATGGGTCTTGATCCTGAATTCTCTTGAAAACTCAAAAAGCACTAAACATAGCTAGAGAACCGGAGAGCTTTATTTTATTTTTATTTTTCTCTTTCTTTCTTTTTCTCATCATACTTTTTCTTCTTTATCATCATTTTTTTTCTTTCATCATACTTTTTCTCTTTTTTTTATTTGCTCCCCTTGAACTCTAGACTATACTAGCACTTCCTTAGCAACCTCCCCCATGCTTAGACGTTTGCTCGTCCTCGAGCAAAAGATGTGATAAATATGCCAAGGTAGAAATTGAAGTTCTCATATTTTCTTAGAGAGAGATACTCAAAAAATCTTCTAATGATCCTTTTGGAAGTCCCCCTTACTCACTTGAAGCACCTTCCTTGTAATCTTCCTCGAAATATCCATCCATACTCATATATTGGGTTGTGGTCAAGGAGGTATACACAAAAAGATATTTTGGGTTTGTGGGTGAATATCCGGCGAGGTTTGCAAAATTCCCGATGTGAAAACTCACAATGCACAGATAGAAAAGGTTAGCATAAAGATAGATACGCAAAAACGGAATGACCAGCTTCTTAGTCTCGACCTAGAGAAATCAAGCCTTGAATCAATGCACTCAAAAATAAATCTTGTAAACTAAGGTTTTTCCACTCCATATAAGTCTTTGGATAGGTTGAGCAAAATGCAAGTGGTATCAAAGACAAGGTTAGCATATCTTTTAAGAACAAAAATAAATGATCTTTGACTTATTCAAAATTGAGAGCAACGAAAAATAACTATGGGACTTAAGTTATCATAACCTCCACAAAAGATTAGGCTAGCATTAATTAAATTTCAGATTCATATTAAAAGAGAGCACTAGATTAATCATATATAAACCAAGCACAAGAATGATCAAAGCGGCAATGATCATCATATATCCATAAGCAAGAGCATACGAGATATCATCATGTTGAGCAAAAGGTAACGGTGATTATTATTGAAAACAAAACAAACCTAGGTTGTACTCCTAGTAGCCATGTTATTCTGCAGAGATATATACAAAGGTTGCATCTAAGGTTGTGGAAAGCATAAACATATGAGCAGACATACAGAAAGACAAGGACAAAAAGAGTGTTGAGGAACTGTTACCATCCTTTGATGCTTGATGTGTAGTACGGCCTCCCCCATGCTTAAGCATTGTGCTTAATATGGAAGAAGAAAATTGTCATCCCGTGGCAACCGTGATCCTTGTACTCCATGCGGTATTCTCATGTCCACCAAATTCTCCCCCATGCTTAGCATGTTGCTAGGCATGGAAGATGATGAACCATCTTGAAGTCCTATCACCATGTGTAGATCGTCATACTCTTCACTTTGTCTTGATTGTCCTCCAACACCCACCCTTTGTCTCAAGCCTTTGTCCCAATCGTTTCTTATACCATCTTCACCTCCTTCCATGTTGTCCCTCATTGCTGGTTCATCTTCCATGAATTTTTCTTATATTTATAGAACAGAACATGTACTGAACTGTTGCTCCATTGCAAATTGCTCGAAATTATCTTTCCAACGAGTGGTCGTTCATCCCAATCGGACTTCGAACAAAGGAGTTGTGCCGTTTTTACTCCGTGAGTGCAAGCTGTCCCGGGCTGATTTCAGAACGTGTGACACCCAAAGATTTGGTTGTAACTCCTTGCACGGGTCTCCTAAAATGTTGAATCTTGATGCGTTGGAAAGAAGACTTAATGGAGCTCCTAAACATCCAATTTTCCTCTTTTGTACACTTCTGAATGTATGCTTAATCTTGATGAAAACAGCAGCATTTCTTTCGAGATTTTGGAGGTGTTGATGATCTTGATTTCAGCTTTTTATCACGAACTTATGGGAGTGATTCACAATGCCTGCAAAAGAATTCTAAAGCACAAAGTACCCTCGAGGTGACGGTCGGGAATACTCACTCTATGCTAACAAACCAAAGACATCCCGTAAGATCTTAACTTGTGGTATAGTTAATCTAGTGAACTAAAAATTAAAAATCTAATGGGTGTACGTGTGTGCAAGCGTGAATGTAATGAGTTAGAAGAATGAAAGATTGAGAACAAACTTTATAGAGATTACACAAAGTTTTAAACACCATGTTTACAACTATGTTGCCAAAATCCTCGGATCAAACACCATGTTAAAGCCAAGGAATTCAAGCGCTCAAAAAAGTTTTAGAAAACCGAACACGCTTAACATAACAAAAGTGGTCATTAAAGAAATGCAAAATGCAAATGGTTAGAGAAAACAAATGTTAGCAAGGGTTGAAAAGATCAAACAACCAAACTAACAAGGTTTTAAGGGTAGGTTATGGGTATCCTATATTTTTGGCTCAAATAAAAATTTTGAAGAGAGGGAGTCAAGCATAGAAATTATATCTAAGGTGGTGCTAAGAGTCTTTTGTGAAAAACAAACCTATGGTTTTAGGAAGGTTAAAGGTGAGAAAGATTTTCTCATAGGAGGGCTAGTCAAAGTTTTTAGTTAGAACAAGGGATAGAGGTGGGCTTGGCCATAAGTCAACCCTACCCTTGTTGGCTAGGGTTTTAGGTGGGGGATATGGGAAGGTTTAGGTTGGTTGGACAAAAAGTTAGATCAACACAAAACATGCAATGCAATATGACATGGATGAACAAAATGACATGATATGGTGGTTGTCTAAAACAAATGCAAGAATTAGTCTAAATTAACTAGCCACAAGCTTAGAGTCAAAGGATGGTGCCAACTTCATAGCTCTCTAAAAAAGACATAAAGAAAAAGAACCTAAACATTAATAGGCACACAAAAAGGTCTACAAGTTTTTCAAGATCAAGAACAAAGTGCTCCCTCAATAGCATTTAAATCAAACAACATGGTGTCGTGGTATTTATTAGAGCAATGGTACAATGTTACTTGATAATTCAGTTTAAGATCACAATGTAGACGGTCATACTATATATATATATATATATATATACATAAACAAAATAAAACGGGTTGCCTCCCGCAAAGTGCTTCATTTAAAGTCATAAAGCTCGACTTTCTTACGTACTTTTTTGTCGTCGTGAAGCCATGGTCCTTCATGCAAGATTTGAAGGTGTCCATGCAGCTTTGATCCACTCTCCATGCTCGACACGATCATTTTACTTGACGAGAGGCTTGCCTGATTGTTTCCTTGCATCATCGTCACCTTCTCCTCCTTTGCTCTTCGTCGCTGCTTCCTCTTTCATGAATTTCCCTCTCTGCCCAGACCAGACCACGTAGCAAACAATTTCTCCGATGCATGGTGCATGAAATTGTCTTTCCATCGAGTCTTTGTTGACCCCCAACGGACTCCGAACGAGTGAGTTATGCTCGTTTTACTCCAACGCTGCAGTCTGTCCAAATCTGATTTCAGACTGTGCAGCGCCTAATGTTTTTGCATATCTCCTTCTAATGGTCTTCAAATTCATCGATCTTGGATGTGTTGGAATCGGCACTTGATGGAGCTTCTGATTTTCAACTTTTTCCTTCTTCTACATATCTGATCAGGTGCTCAAAATTGATGAAAACAACAACGTCCGTACTCGAGATTCGAGGAGGTGATGCACGAGCTTGCAATTCCTTTGGGGCATGGCTTCTCTTCTCTTTATTAAGGTTTAATGACCTTCGTGGTTAGTGAAACTTGGGTTTTTCCTGACATGCGCTCTTTTAAGGTCACGAGCTCGGCCAAGCACGAAGCAAGTCCATGATTTGCAAAGAGTAAAGCAAACAAAATGCATACATAACCAAAATTTAAATTGGATGAACAAAATGTGATTAAAGGAAGCATAAGTTTCTTGCTCAGCGCTAAGGCTCTCATTAGGCATGGGTTCATTAGGCAAGTAATTGACAAAGTTAAAGCACAACATAGCCTCTTTATCTTCCTTAAGAAATTTTAGCCTATCAACATGATCATCAAGGGTGCAAGGCATAGAATCAAAACATACTATTGGATATGAACATGAATATATCAAAGATATTATCTCCAAAAGTACTTTGAGAGTTTAATGTGTACCTTAGCCATCGAGCTTTTCATTGTGAGTGATCCTCCGGAGTTGAAAGCGAACAATCCTTGATGATCGGAGGTGGCTCACGTAGACTTCAAGGTTGCTTTGTGTAGGATCACTCCTCTTCACTTGTGTAGGATCACTCCTCTTCACTTGTTTGAGGGACTTCACACACGTCTTAAATGCCTTCATGTAGCTCCATGATCCATCGTGTGAGAACCCAAAGTATCCGCGCCATCGGATGTCGTCCTTTTTGTGTAATCCTTCGTGATTTGCTCCAAACATCTTCTTGCGCCGGATGTGGCCAACTTGTGTCTTCATGTGCCAATGCTCCAGGGGTCTTTGTTTTGTTCCAAACCTCTGAATTTATTCATGAGTGGTCTAGTGGAAGCATTCCCTAAGCTCCTCTTCGTTGTTGTCGTCCTCACCTTCGCCATCTTGTTCTCATCATATTGCAGCTGCCTCTTCTTTGGATTTCCCCCTGTATACATAACAGAACATATACCAAAATATGATTCTATTAAAAAATATATAAAATTACCTTTCCAACAGGTACTCATCCATGTTAATCGGAGTCCAAATGAGGGAGTTATGGCTGTTTCACTTCAGCTTTGCTTGCTGTCCAGAAATTTTCAGGACGTGCAACCATCGGTGATTCGGCCATATCCGCTTCTAGGAACCTCCGATCGACTTGATTCTTGACTCGTTGGAAGCATAACTTCGTGGGGCTTCTAAATATCCAAAGATATCCTGTTGTTCTTCCCATGGGGCTGTGCAAAACTTGATGTGAACAGACTTCGAAGATGTTGAAGAGCTTGATCTTGTGATCTCGGGGGCATCGTGATTGCTTCCAATACCTATTGCTTGATCAAACAAATCTCCACAAAGCATTATTTTTAAAAATTTAATTGACACGTTGACTTACCTTGTTCTCGTGCTCTTGTGTAGGGTGTGGGCTCGACAGCGGATGATGGGCCACTAACCAAAGTTAGCATCTACCACTAAAGAGCGAATCTTGATGTCGCAATCATCTTGTTGGGGTGTGTATGTAGAGAACTCATCGAACATATTGTGTCTAGCTCCCCAAAAATAGCTCCAAAAAGACACAAAAATCACAAAGAGCTAGGAGATCATTACAACGCCGAATGCTTCCATACATCTAGAGGTCAGAGTCTGTACAAGAATCTAGCCTAAGAAAGTACTGGGAAAAGAAGCAGTCCAGAGCGATCTACCGGGGAGGAAACCCTAGAGTCCAAGAGAGAGATGCCATCCACCTCTCCGCTATTTATATGAAGTCCACCAGAGGAGGCAAATGACCACACTACCCCTACAACTTAAAATGAAGATACACACCCCTCAGGGGCAATATGGTCAAGTCTTCAGATATTCCCATCGAGCGGACACGCTTCCACCGCGGACTTGCTTAGCCTCGACGCAAGCCCCATGTTGATGGTTCAAAATCGTGTTGAAGTTTACCGCAAGCGTACGGGTGACTTGGTGCCTTTTTCACCAAGGAGGGTCCCCCAAGGATTGTCAATCCAATGATCGGAAGCAAACCACTAAGGTTCTCTATCTAATCTATCGAACTAACCTAACATGATGTGTAGATTGCATATAAGGTAACCTTTAAGAGATATGTATATGATAGCTCAAGGTTGATCACGTACACGAACATAGGCAAGGTAAAGTGCCACCAAGGGGACGACTAAGTCTATCACCTCCTAGTTGTAGTTCCGCCAAATGAACAACAAACCAAACATCTCATCTAAAAGCATCCTTAAACTCCTACCTACAGCCTACCTCCCGAAGACATCCACTCTTTCGTGGGAAATCACCCTATCACGATGCTCCCTTAATGAAGCGGGGGATCCGGGGGCGTGCCCATACATGGACATTTCTACAAACCATGAACGGTCAACATACTAGATCTAATCACCATGATTACACAAAACATGCTATGTAGTCTAAACCGGCATTAGGCTAAGGATCAAACATATTCATGAAAAGTAGAAAGTAAAGACGGAGACATGGAATCGCTTAATAGATCGGATGACAAGATTATCCTTTCTCACATAATAGTAGATGTGTTTGGATCATCACCACCGAGTACATACCATTGATGACCTCAACTAGCTCCGGAACTCCACCATGGCACAACCACGCAGGGCGGCCATGGCGGCTAGGGTTGGCCTAGGCCATCCCCTAGACAACTTCGAGGACTCCACTTCCGTCGTCTCCCTCCGGTGTTCACTTCTAGGTTTCGCCGAGTTCTGATTAATGGATGTGGCGGCCGTCGAAGGCAGGGGATATAAATGAGCCGAGGAGCATCTAGGTCAAAGGGGAGGCCGAACCGGGTCCGAAACCGCCTAGGCTGGTTGGCATGGGCCAGCCGGCCCAGGCTCTTTTTGGCCCGGTTCGGGCCCATCTTCCTCCACGATGCTTCTTGCACTTTCTTGGATATTTGCCAAAGTTCATGTGGGTCCTTGACGTCGTTTTCCCCGTGGTTTAGATAAGGGTGCTTGGCGCGCAAACTCCCGCATCTTCCGTTTAGGTCCTCGGAGTTTCACGGCTTCATGCTTCGGTCCTCGGGTCATTTGGAGTCATGTTCACTTCGTGTCTTGACTTGTGCCGGGCTTCGTGATCTTCTCATAAAGTTCTTGATAAACTCTACCCGGAAGTCCTCATTTAGGTGCTTAAATCCTGCGTAAACAACATACTCCAAAAACCAGATGCAAGTGTGAACTTGTTACATCATTAGTATGCCTAGTGGCAGGTTAGTTATAATTCAAAGCTCAAACCAAAGTGTAACAAGTGCTCTTGGTTGACGGAAATCGACCGTCAACACCCCGCGATCACGCCACGTGCCCCCCTCCTCGAAGCTTCCTGACGCTCCCATATCACCATCTCCGTCGCATCGGCCCTCCGGACTTGGTTTTGTGGACCAAACCAATAAACCGTCCACTGATGGTTTTGTGGGCAAACAACCAAACCCCACGTGCAAGCTTCGGCCTTGATCTGCTACCATGCACCGGCCCATGACCATGACTTCAACTTGCTAGTCTTGCATCACATGGCTCGCACTTGATCCCATCGGCCACCGGGTCCATCGAACCAAGCCTACTTGGCTCTCCATCACATGGAGGCCACCACGACTAAGGTCTTTTACGCTTGTTCTTCACGTGCACCAACACGAGTCAAGCCACAACCTGTACCTGCACACTGAGCCAAGCATCAGTCCACATAATGTTGTCAATCACTCATCACTAAGAAGCGACCCTCCACTAGTCCTCGGACACACCTGGTCCTCACAGACCCACTTGTCAGGTATGGCCATGAGCCTGGACGATGGGGACCCAGGGGTACCCATGTCCCACAAGAGGAGCATAAGCTTCTTTTTGCCATAAAGGCATTTCATGTACAATGCTTAAATTTGAAAATGAATTTGATCTATGAAATGTCTATGCTTGGAAAATATGCTCGTAATCATGTCTTTATGTTTTCATATGTATATCTTGGGTGCTAAACCGTTGCATAATGTCTACCATTAGAAGTCTCTATTAGAAGTAGACACATGGCTCGGTGGCTTTGACATGACATGAAGTAGCTTGTGGGTGTTTGCTATGATCTTGTGATGAGAACTTGTGATTTTGTATGAGTTTTGTGTGATCTAGATCATTTTTACCCAAATTGACCATGGATAGGGCTTTGCTCATGAGATGAATATCTTTTTTGAAAATTGCTTAAAATGTTTTGGCCATGTCACATGTATCTATGTCTCTACTTTCTTGATGGCAATGCGCTAACTACACCATGTCTACCTTGCTTTCTCTATGTCTCATTTGTAGCATTGTGTTGTGCTCTTTGTATATTTGAGAAGCTTGGTAGCTTGTATATGCTTTGACATGCATTTGTGCACTTTCATGTTAGCTTGATTCATGCATTGTCAACAAGGGGGAGAATTTGTGGAGATTTTGCATGTTGGGGAGAAATTGTGGACAGAATTGCACTTGTTCAGGGGGATTTCCATATGTCCAGGGGGAGCTCCTGTGTGTTGCTTGAGTTTTGTGTTTTGTGCTTTGCTCTTTTGTGATGAGCTTGTTGTCTCGGCTGTGTTGAGCCGTTTCCCTTGCCTTAGGGGGCTGGGATTGTCTCATGCTAGTGATCTTGTCTTCACTTGTTCTTTGGCTTTGGATTACTTGTTAGAAGGTCGTTGCTCGTGGTTGTTTTCTTTTCCGTTTTCTCTGAATTGGTTACTATGGGTGTTGTCAATGCACTCATCAAGGAGGATATTGAGGACCAGGAGCGTCTGAAGACCAGTGGAGGGTCGCTCCTCAGTGATGAGTGATTGACAACATTGTGTGGATTGATGCTTGGCTTAGTATTGCAGGTGCATGTTGCAGCATCACTCGTGTTGGTGCAAGTGAAGAACACGTGTGAAAGGTCTATGCTGTGGTGGCCTCTAGGTGATGGAGACAAGTAGGCCTGGTTCGATGGACCCGGTGGCCAATGGGGTCATGTGTGAACCGCATGGTGCAAGAAGAGCGAGTTGAAGTCATGGACAAGGGCCGATGCAAGGTGGTGGTTAGCGATCGAAGCATGTGTTGACGGCTGTTAAGTACTACTTTCAGCCATCAATATTCTCACATAAATGGAGGCATATGCATTATCTACTTGCATTTTGGTTTGAATAATGTAGTTCCACTTGTCCTTGGAGATTATTTGTATGTAGGTGAAATAAGAATGAAAAGAGATGGAAACTCACCTTCTATGGAAGAACCATGCCAACTCAGCTGAGGAGGTGGCTGCCACCAAGGAAACACGTGGCAATCCACGTCACTGGTCCAAGGGAGGCACTCACCGACGAATCAGAGATCAACACATGGACTTCAGATGGATCAAAGGGCCCACATAGGATTCCAAAACAAGGCATGCACGGGGGAAGGATCAAAGGGCCCACAGGGCAGCCACCCAGAGGAAGGACACCACAAGTGGAGGACCTAGGGGGCCGGCTGATCCTAGGATCGGCCGAACCGCCTTAGTGCCCATCCATCTCGTCCCTCCACATGTTACTTCCCCATTGGTCCATTGCTGCATCACCGGGTGAATTGGAGGCATTTGGTGCCCGAAGCAAGCCGCCTCCTTGCCTATAAATAGAAGGGGAGGGGCTCCCATTTCACACACACCACTCTCTCATTCTCCTCTCAGTTTTAGTTTCCAAGGCTAGGGGGTAGGCTAGAGTAGCTCTTATTCAGGTTCCAAGTCTACTTTGGAGTCTAGGTATGAGTTCTCTTTTATCTTTATTTCTTTGTATGACTTTGATCTACTTCAGTTATTCAGCTATTTCATATAAAGTTGTGGTAGATCATATGATTGATATGTTCTTGAGTTCATCTCTTGTTCATCATTTAGAGGCTTGTGTTCTTCGTGAACAGTACCTTTTGATCCACTTGAAGGATGATTTACTCATTCCTTATGTGTTTGTTCATAAGTTAGAGGCTCGTGTTCTTCATGAACATGACCCTTTGATCTTGTTGACTAGACATAAGAGAGTTCATATCCGTTCGTATGTCTAGCACTAGTTTGATCTTGTTAGATGGTATGTTAGTGTTGCATGAAGTTTGTGTTCAAGCTACGGTACTCGGTCTAAGTTGACCAGTCTTCTGGTGGCTCTCACCCTGGGTCACAACAGCCCGTGACGGGTGAAGTCTAGCAGCAACGTAGGCATGGTGTCTGGGTTGTGTGGCTACGTTAGTTATGAGCATGCCCCCCGTAACGATTGAGGTAGGCCACAGTGGTGACAGCTGTTGGACCCTTTGAAACCCTCTGCATTGGGGTATTGCTGTAGCAGTCTAAAGTATAGTTTCGCAGAGTGCTGGTCATCACGGGCTATCTCCCCGTTTGTACCAGGGTGCTGAACCTTACCCTTTCATGCAATTTTTCATGCCTATCTCTTGTATCTTCTAGCTGTGTGTGTTTAGTACATAAGAACCTAGAGATAACTCGTATGTTCCCCCTAAGTCGTAGTGTACTAGAGTAGAGGTAGATTTGAGTGTGTGTCACACTACCCTTTCATATCTTTTATCTTACCCCTGCCATTGAGTTGTTGTTTTCTATATCTATCTATTGGTGCTGCAATCGGGACTAAAAATTTTGAGATCAAGACGTGTCTAATCACGATGGTACAGGTTAGCCCATTTTGTGGCAAGCCAAATGAGGATGCCAATGCCCATCTGCAGCAATTCCTAGAGCTATGCAGCACTTTCATCATCAGGGGTGCTATTATGGATGCTGTTCAGCTTTGACTGTTTCCATTTTCTCTCTTGGGGAAAGCCAAGCAATGGTTCTATGCGAATCGTGATGCCATTAATATTTGGGATAAGTGTTCAGAGGCATTCCTCAAGAAGTTCTTCCCACTGGGTAAAACCAATGCTCTTCGTGGAAGGATTTCTAGTTTTCAGCAAGCAGCAAGTGAATCCATTCCAGAGGCTTGGGAAAGGCTTCAGGAGTACGTCCTGACCTATCCTCACCATGGGATGGAGGATTGGCTTATTCTTCAGAGCTTTTACAATGAGTTGACTCCGACAACCCGAGGCCATATTGATGTTGCTGCTTAGAGAGCATTCTTCTCACTCACTATTGATAATGCTAAATTACTCATTGAGAAGATGGTGTCCAACCAAGGGTGGAGTGATGAAAGACTCCAGCCATGTCCGAGGGGTACTCATACTGTCAAGGAAGCAGATATGATTACTGCCAAGATGGACCTTCTTATGAAGAGATTGGATGATTACACCAGTGAGAAGGCTGCCATGGCCACCGCTACTCTGCCTATGGATTCTCATATGACTTGTGAAGTCTGTGGCAACACTGGGCATTTGGGAAACTACTGTCTTGAAACTCAGGAGGAAGTGATGTACATGAACGGCAATAACAACGGATATCGTCCACCTCAACAAGGAGGCTAAACGTGGAATCAACAACACCCTTATTATCAAGGAGGTAACCAAGGTAACTCGTACAACCCCAACCAACCCTCCTTGAGAGATCTTGTTTTCGAGCAGGCTAAAATCAATGAAGGTGTTAATAAGAAGTTAGCTGCCAATGATAAAACCTTGGAAAGTCTCAACGTTAAGCTTGAATGTTTTTCTTCTGCCCAGAAGAGCCAGCTGAGTTTTAACAAAATGATAGAAGCTCAATTAGCTCGGTTGGCTACTTTTGTTCCCTCTGTTGAAAATGCAAATGTGGTGACCATGAGGGGAGGCAAGTCCACTCGAGATCCACCATATCATAACTCTGCAGGGACAGATAAGAAAAACATAATAGAGGTTGAGAACACCCATGAAAGTTCATCCGACTCGGAAGAACTCCCCCAGGTAAGGAAGGTGCCCTTGAAAGAGAAGGCACCTGAAGGAGTGATGGCACATCCGGAATTTGTAGAAGCCAATGTGATGTTGTTCCCTCAAAGGAACAGGAAGGCGACAGTAGATCAACAGTTCAATCGCTTCGTGGACATGATTCAGAAAGTTTATATCAACGTCCCATTACTCGAGGCAATACGCGTACCCACTTACGCGTGTTATCTCAAGGACATCCTAACCAAGAAGCGGGCCCTTCCTATGACGGAAGTAGTACGGCTCACTGAGGAGTGCAGTGCCGCTATACTCAACAGACTTCCTGAGAAGAAGAAAGATCCTAGGTGTTCCATAATCACTTGCATGATTAGGACACAACGTTTCGACCATGATCTCTGTGACTTAGGGGCCAGCGTCAGCGTCATGCCTAAGGTAGTCTTTGATCAACTCAATTACACAAATTTGTCTCCAACCACTTTGCAGCTGCATCTAGCTGATTCTTCAGTCCGATACCCAACGGGAATAGCTGAGGACATTCCAGTGAAAGTCCGAGATTGCTTTATCCCCGTTGACTTTGTGGTACTCGACATGGAAATGGCCAAGGAAGTGCCGCTCATACTTGGGCAACCATTTCTGAGCACAGCTGATGCACAAATTGATGTGGGGGCTGGTGTGATCCGTATCTACATCAATGGCAAGGAGGAGAAGTTCGAATTCCGTCCAAGGAAAGAGCAATGTTCAATGATCAAGGACTCACCAACTCCCAACACTTCAGCACGAGAAGTCGAAACACCACGGTAGGAAGTGGACAGCCTCATTGCATTCATGAAGAATTTTTGGAAGGAAGAACTTCAACACATGAGTACGGGACAGAAACAGTATTGAAAATCTCAGTCCCAGTCCAAGAAATCACCCCCTACACACGACAACCCACATGACACTCAGAAGGTGTGGAGGAAGGTGAATAGGAAGCCAACTTCTCTTCCGAAAGAGACGGCTACCTCACTGCCAAGGTAAGAAATTTGGAACCAGAGTCTAGCTCTAAAAGACTCAAAATAGTGAGCCCTGCGCCGACAGGTAAGTTCGGTAAGTTATCCTTAGTTTCCACTCCAATAAAATTCTGAGCCGAGAGAAAACAAGCTACTTCTGCTATATGTCTTCTGCATTCTTGCTGGGGCAAGCTCAGGGGGTGATGTCCATCCAGACATTCCTTGAGTTTGTACCAGAGTACTAACATCCCACAGCCACATCCACGCCTACTACACCACCGGTGGGCGGAGGGGCCCCTGCGGGGTACATGTTCGGGGTTACCCCTGGATATGCACCTGGTTGGGATCAGCCCGCCTACCATCCGAGAGTGAGTGGCACGGCTTGGGCGAGTACGAGCAGGGACTAGTGGGCTACACACGCTAGTTCTAGCTCCGGTGGTCCACCTCCGTCTTCGTCCTTCAGGCGGCACTCTTCGGCCTCTGCACGCGATGCTCATCTCGCGCAGCAGATGGGAGAGCTCACCATCCAGGTCACAGGATTGGAGGAGACGTTGAACACCCACGTCGAGTCTACCTCAGCGTGGCAGCGTCAGGCTGGTGAGAGGATTGAAGCCATGCAGCAGGGTGGGCGACACATGGAGGAGCAGAGGGCTTACTTTGCAAGTCAGGGTTTCTTCTTCCCTCCTCCGCAGTGAGCCTAAAGCTAGCTTGGGGGAGGACCCCATCCTAGGTAACTTGTATCTTTCTTTGTTTTCAGAATATATTATACTGAAAACCCATAAAAATCTGCAAAAATAAAAAGACCAAAAAGATTTATTTGCTTTCATCAAGTTTGCTTTGATATGCATAGTAAGAATGCTTTGCCTCTATGGTTGAAATGATGAATAGTGGCTCTGTTTATTCTTCTCGTATGTCATGCTTACAACTTTGTATCATACCTAAGTTTTGAGTTTGTTGGCTTGCATGTTCAAACCTTAGCTTGAAAACTATCGGTAGCAAAAAGCATGATCCTTGCCTAAGTTGTTGTGAGACATGATATGGTACAATAGAGTGCTATGATCTTGTACTTAGTGATGCTTGACATCCGGAGTTTTCCTTTTTGAAAAATCAAAACATGATGAGTTCTTCAATGATGAGAATTTCCTATCCAAGGCCATATGTAGATTCTAGCTCTTGTTAGCCTCCACATATGCAGCTTGTTCTCTCATTGAGCTTTGTCAAATTGTTGTGACCCTTGTTAGATACTCCACTGATCAAGATCACGTACACAGTCATGCTAAACTTCTACACTAGAAGTTAGCATTCATCATTTGTCCCATTTGCTTACGCATTCTTCCACAAATAAAACTCTATGCATTTTTGTATCATTCGCCCCTCTCCGAATATCTCCAATAGAGAGAAAGGGCTAGCTAAAAAAAAGAGAAAAGAAAAAAGAAAAGAAAAGCATGCCCAAGAGCGTGACAAAAATAAAATAAAGAGAGTTAGCCCAAGTCTCGAAAAATTCCAAAAGGAGAAAAAAGAGATTGATATGTGCAAGAGAAAGAGTTCCACCATATAGATGGTAATAACTAGTACCTACTCCAGGACTAGTGTCCACCTTACCATCAATCCCTTATTTTTCATATCAAGCATGGTAATATCTAGCACCCATTTCCGGGCCTAGTATATACCTTACCATGCTCATTACCATCAGACACATATGAACATCTTGATCAGGATGTATGTTTGTTTCTTCCAAGGATCTGGTTTTTGACTTAGCAAAATATGAGAGACAAGTATGCCACATTTCTTCCCGACCTACAACTCCACATAAGCCTATTAGGAGTAGGATGTGAAGAAAGGCAACTTGATACCTTGCTGAGGAACCATACACTTTGAGTGATCCAAGAGTATCATTTGAGGAACTCTGATTTTCTTTTGAAAAAATTTGCAAAACCTCCGGATTCATAGCTGCTCAAGGTATGAGTGATTATGCATTTGTTATATAACCATTCTGTCTCTCAACCGCCTAAGGCAGGTGAAGCTATATGCCCCATGTCATCAAGTGAATGGTAAGAACATTGCCAACTTATTCAACTCTTGGTAGAGTACTTTATTGTATGTTTGCCATAAGTTAAGAATATGACATCGTAGCAACTCCTGATCAACCAACCTAAGTCCCTAATGTCTTGCTTCGAGACAAGCAAGAGGTTAGCTTGGGGGAATTTGTTGACAACTGTTAAGTACTACTTTCAGCCATCAATATTCTCACATAAATGGAGGCATATGCATTATTTACTTGCATTTTGGTTTGAATAATGTAGTTCCACTTGTCCTTCGAGATTATTTGTATGTAGGTGAAATAAGCATGAAAAGAGATGGAAACACACCTTCTATGGAAGAACCATGCCAACTCAGCTGAGGAGGTGGCTGCCACCAAGGAAACACGTGGCAATCCACGTCACTGATCCAAGGGAGGCACTCACCGACGAATCAGAGAGCGACACATGGACTTCACATGGATCAAAGGGCCCACATAGGATTCCACAATGAGGCATGCACAGGGGAAGGATCAAAGGGCCCACAGGGCAGCCACCCAGAGGAAGGACACCCCGAGTGGAGGGCCTAGGGGGCCGGCCAATCCTTGGATCGACCGAACCGCCTTAGTGCCCATCCATATCGTCCCTCCACGTGTTGCTTCCCCATTGGTCCATTGCTGCATCGCCGAGTGAATTGGAGGCATTTGGTTCCCGAAGCAAGCCTCCTCTTTGCCTATAAATAGAAGGGGAGGGGCTCCTATTTCACACACACCACTCTCTCATTCTCCTCTCACTTTTAATTTCCAAGGCTAGGGGGTAGGCTAGAGTAGCTCTTATTCAGGTTCCAAGTCTACTTTGGAGTCTAGGTATGAGTTCTCTTTTATCATTATTTCTTTGTATGACTTTGATCTACTTCAGTTATATAGCTATTTCATATAAAGTAGTGGTAGATCATATGATTGATATGTTCTTGAGTTCATCTCTATTTCATCATTTAGAGGCTTGTGTTCTTTGTGAACACTACCTTTTGATCCACTTGAAGGATGACTTACTCATTCCTTATGTGTTTGTTCATAAGTTAGAGGCTCTTTGATTTGTTGACTAAACATAAGAGAGTTCATATTCGTTCGTATGTCTAGCCCTAGTTTGATCTTGTTACATGGCAAGTTAGTGCTGCATGAAGTTTGTGTTCAAGCTACGGTACTTGGTCAAAGTTGACCAGTCTTCTGGTGGCTCTCACCCTGGGTCACAACAGCCCGGGTCAGGTGAAGTCTAGTAGCAACACAGACATGGTGCCTAGGTTGTGTGGCTATGTTAGTTATGAGCATGGCCCCCGTAACAATTGAGGTAGGCCACAGTGGTGACAGCTGTTGGACCCTTTGAAACCCTCCGCGCTGGGGTATTGTTGTAGAAGTCTAAAGTATAGTTTCGCAGAGTGCTAATCGTCACGGGCTATCTCCCCGTTTGTACCTGGGTGCTGAACTTTACCCTTTCATGCATTGTTTCATGCCTATCTCTTGTATCTTCTAGCTTTGTTTGTTTAGTTCATTAGAACCTAGAGCTAACTCGTATGTTCCCCCTAAGCCATATTGTACTAGAGTAGAGGTAGATCTGAGTGTGTGTCAAACTACCCTATCATATCTTTTATCTTACCCCTGCCTTTGAATTGTTGTTTTCTATATCTATCTCTTGGTTTACATTCAGTGCAAAAGCATAAGTCTATGATATCCGCCATTGCCTTCCATGGATACGATACCCTTGGAATATTCTCCTTCCTTGGGGAAATGCTACAATGGTTTATCTGTGCGCTTGTGGATTCGTTCATGATCGTTTAGATTTACCTTTGGCAAGTCTTGATGTTCACGTTAACTCGGTGTCGTTAGTAGTAACATTAAGGAATGCCAACAAGCATTTCTTGCGCTGCCACTAAGGATGGATTCTAAATCTGTTCTTAAGTGATCATGCTAAAAAATGTCAACAGCATGCACGTGGGGTTTAGTGGTTTTCCCACAAAACCATCAGAGGACGGTTTCTCGGGTTGGGCCTCAAAACCGAGCCCGAAGGCCTAACGCGACGGAGATGGGGATCCTAGAGCGTCGGGAAGCTTCAAGGCGGGGGGCACGTGGCGTGATCGCAGGGCTTGCGTCAAGGCTAAGCAAGTCCATGGTGGAAGCGTGTCCGCTCGATGGGAATGTCTAAAGATTTGACCAAAATTCCCCTGAGGGGTGTGTATCTTGTTTTTAAGTTGTAGGGGTAGCATGGTCATTTGCCTCCTCCGGTGGACTTCATATATATAGCGGAGAGGTGGATGGCATCTCTCTCTCTTGGCTCTAGCTCTCTCTCCCCTAGATGATTTGCTTCTATTTTCTTCGATCCATAGGCTAGATAACTTGTTGTATAGAATCTGACCTCTAGATGTATGGAAAAATTCATCGTTCTGGTGCTATATCCTTCTTAGCTCTTTGTGATTTTCGTGTCATTTTCGGAGCTACTTTTTGTGGTTTTTGTGTTTCGCTTGTTCTGCGGATTTGAGGGGATCATGGGTGGATGCCTTGTGCATCTTTTTGGATGATCTTGACCCCTCAAACGTCGGGATTTGCGCCCTCGATTCATGGATTTATGGAGTAGTTCTTAGTGTAGGCTTATGCTTGGGAGATTTGTGATTCCGGATGATTGGATAGGTTTGAGGCTCCAATATTTTAGGCATAGAATCACCTAGAGATGCTTCTCATCTACCTATAATTTGGGCTCAATCCATCCAGTGGTTTGGGAAGTTGGAGTTGACTTCATTTTCGAGCTCGGACTGGTTCTGTTCGTGAGCGGCAGACAGTACGTCGTGTGCTCACGGATAGTCCGTGAGCACTGAGTTTGTCAGTTGCTCGTCACGTGTTCCTCCAGCTCTTGCGAGCTCGCGTGTTGATCGGTGGGAGTCATTGGTTTTTTGTAGCTGGTTTGCGGACAGTCCGTAGTAGGTTGGATAGTCCATGGTGTAGGGTCGGACAGTCTGTGGTGGTGGTGGATAGTTCGTGAGGTCTGGTCGGACGGTCTGTATTCACCGGGGTATTTCTAGAGGTTCTGTTGGCATTTACGGACAGTCCGAACTCATGTGTCAGACAGTCCGTGAGGAGCTGGTGGACAGTCCGTGTGGCACTCATGGACAGTCCATGGCAGCATGTGCAGATCAGCTAAGCCTCTTGCCTCCTGAGTTGTGCTTCTATGTTGCTTCTAGTTGAGCTTGTTCCTAGGGTTGGTGCTCCGTTGTGACTACGTGACCTTGACGAGTCGTGTAGGAATCCTTCGTAGTGATTTTGGGACTTAGCCAGTTTCGAGTCGGAGAAATTTTAATCGGCTCCCATTCACTTCCCCCTCTTTGGTCGCCTATACGGTCCTTCAATGAGTGGGATTGGCGTGGAGGCTGCACCAAGTCCGCGGGGTTTGCAAGGGTTTGGCCACAAAATTGCTAGGTTACTTGGCTGGGCCACAAAGCCAAGACCGAAGGCCGGAGCGTGACGGTTCTACACTGGGCTAGTCTGACCGGTGGCCTTGACTGGCCTGACCGGTGGACCGGTCTGACCGGTGAGGAGCACCAGTCTGACCGGTGGCACCCGTGGGCGTCCGGGAGCTTCGAAGCGGAGGACACACGACATGGTCGCAAGACTTGCGTGGAGTTGAAGCAGACTTGCGGTTTATGTGCATCCATCTCATGGAGTTTTGACGAGATTACCCAAAATGCCCTCGATGGGCTTGTATCTTACTACTATGTTGTAGGGGTGGCTTGGTCATTCAGCGTGCCCATATAAACTCTTTGGAGCGGGAGATGGCAGCCAACTCTTGGAACCCTAGTTCATTTGTTCCTTTGTTTTCTCCTTTCTCTTGTTTCCATAGGGCTAGCTAGAGCAAATTGCAAATCATCAAGTGGGTCCGATGAAGGGATGTTGCTAGCCTCTTTGTAAAGAATCTTTCCTCGTGATGTATGGAAGGTTTGGAGTTCATGCTCTTTGTCCCTTGTGATTTGTGGTTGATTTCCGTGGCTTTTCTTTTTGTGGATTTTTGAGCCTTTTTGTGGGAAATTTGTGGTAAGCTTTTGGAGGTGATTCTTTGTAGGGTTGTTGTGGGATTCAGTCATGAGGTCCTTGTGCCTCTTTTCTTGGTGATCATGCCCCTGAAATCCCGTGGAAAGTCTTTCGATTTTGGGGTTTTTGTAGTTCCTCGTGTTCTTGAGGTAGAGGCACGAGATTTGCGATTCCTCCTATTCTAAAGGGTTTTGGGGCTTGTGCTTCGAGCTAGAGTTCACCCATAAGGTGTTCCTACCTTCCCCAATGTTTCTCTTGAACCTGTGGAGCGAATCGGGAGATCAAGCGAGGTGATTCTTGGAGTTGACCCACGTGTGGAGTTCATCCCGAGCAGCCCAGGCATGACCGGTCTGACCGGTGCTGCACACCGGTCTGACCGCTACAAGCCCTTTGTAGGTTTTGGCTTGGGTGAACTTTTGGTTCAGTAGGGATTCATTGTGTGTTTTCCCAGGATCAGTTCTTGGCAAGAATCGTGTTGGTTTGCCTCGGTCAGTGAAGCTTGTTGTGTTTGTTGCTTCTTTGGTTTGAGGTGGTTTTTATTCTTGGGCCTAGAGACTCACTGAGGCTTTTTGGAACGTTTCTATGCGCTTGCTGTGCACATAGGCCTGACCGCAGCACACCAGCTTGACCAGTGCCATCGGTCTGACTGGTGCACACAATCGGTCTGACTGGTGCACACCATCAGTCTAACTGGTGTAGCTCAGGCAGCAAGCCATGCAGATTTTCTACTGCGGTTTTGGTTGTGTGCTTTGGTAGGAGAACTTGCTCCTAGGATCAGTAGCACCTCCAGTGGCTATGTGATCTTGGCAAGGTGTGCGTGGGATTGCTTGGAACTGAAATCAGGGTATAGGCCGATGTTCTCACTGGAGAATTTTTATCAGCTCCCATTCACTCCCCCTTTCTCTGGTCGCCTAATCGGTCCTTCAGCCTTGAAACACCAGCTGGTGCAGAGTCATTTCTTATGATAACTTTATTTTGGCTAGTAAAATCTTCTGTAGAGCTAGGGTCATTGCCTGTCTGCATGTGGCATTTGGGAAGCCAATCGAACTGGACTACGGTTCCTTTAGAAGATTTTTGGTGTCGTTCTTCTGAACACATGCGGATCTACATGGAGCATGATCTTCTAGCACCTCCCCATCTTGTTTGACTTCGATTGTCATGGGTTGTTGGCATGAGCAACTCTTCTCTACTCGAAGCTGAGATGGTGGAATTAACTCTGCATTCATTCTTCGGTGACATTTGGCAGCCCATTCCCTTGGACAAAGCTCCTGAGTTCCAGAATAAGATCATCTTGTTTGGTCCTGACAAATGCATGGTTACACAAGAGCATGCCATTTCTGGCTTGCCTAACCTGAGGGAAATAACGTTTACTTCCTATGAACTTATCGGCACGATGAAGAGGATCAATATTGGATCTACGAGCAAGGAATAGGTATTGTTCCAGGCATCAACACTACTCCTGCGATCCGAATCAAGCAGGTTCTTGGGGATTGGATTTGGTCGCGAGGAACATGGCTGTTGCCTAGCTATGCGTAATGTGGATCTTTGATTATGTAACCATCTGTAACATGTTTCTATATATAACATACAAATATGTTTATTTTATTAGTCTTCCTCAATTATGCAGTGCATGAGTTTTAAATGGTAAATATGATGGAACAAGTTGCTACCACAATCAATTCAGAATCACAGTAGGATACAAGTAGCTACGCATTAGTTTCCCAGCAAGGTCCTTTCATCAAAACATTAACAGACCGGACCTTCTCCTCGTCCATAACTTTGCCCTTCTCTGATTATTATTACAATACCTCCCCTATTCTCCCTCTACCTTCTTTTGTGCCTAGTTCCATAGTTATGCAATGCATATGAATTCATAATGGTGAGCACACTCGAATCACTTTAAAATAGATTAAACCAAATCAGCATAATAAAAGATGGCATCTCATAGCTACTCATCACCACAAAGTTCACTCCACCAATAATAAGCAGCAAACATCACAATATGATTTGGTAGCAAACACCAAAATACAAGCATGATACTGTTGACACCATTTTTTTACACGTGTTAGTAAGAGGCAAAGAGACACCAATAAAGCTACAGAGCCGATAGAAGGAAGGAGCAACCAGCGAACGCAGAATCGACCGATTGAGTAGAAGTCAATGAAGACCAGTCGATAGTCAAAGAAGGGGATTGACCGGTATGAAGGTGGGAAAGCGGTGAAAGAAGAATATGCCAAGGAAGGAAAGAAGGCTCAGGAGGGTCCACATCGGTTGGCAACGGGTCAAAGATAGTTAGCAAGTCTGACTCTTGCATGAGTCATTTATTTTTAGTAGTTATAGTTTTTGTTAGTCAAGTAAATCTTGTCGTAATCAACTAGGAGTCAAGATGTCCTCAGGACATAAATAGCGACCCTGCGTGGTCAGAGAAAATTGTACACACCAACAAACACAAACCTTTACTTTTTCCTACAATTTACCTTTCAAGTCGGCGACTTCGCCAAAAGTTTCTTTCTTCTTGTTTTCTTGTTTCTTCAAGCGTCGTCCTTCGAGTTCGCCAAGCTGCATCGATGGACCTCCGGCAGGCTTGTGAGTATAGATTTACCTAGTAATATCTAGGCTTTAACCTCTGGGCGCATCGCTGTGGTTTCATCTAGATTTATTCACAATTTACCGATATCAGCTAGATCTGCAAGTTTTCTGTACCGTTTTCTTATTTATTTAGCTTTTATCACCAATTTATCTTGCTCAAGGCTCGATCGTATTGGCTAACCGCTCTCTGCGTCATCAACATACCGATCTCACAGCCGACCCAGATCCGTCTCGCTGCTGACGTCACCAGATCGGCTGATCCTAGCCATTCTGAACATACTTGCACTTCGGCTGCCCCACCGGCTGGCCGATCTCGCCCGCTCCCGTATCAGCCGATCCAGATTCGTCTCGCTGCTGGCGTCACTAGATCGGCTGATCCTAGCCATTCTGAACATACTTGCACTTCGGCTGCCCCGCCGGCTGGCTGATCTCGCCCGCTCCTGTATCAGCCGATCAGGCTGTTACACTGTGCCCACGTGGAAGACTCTCATCGGTTCTCTAGCCGATTTACCCCGTATTTAACATCTTATTCTCTTCTGTGCTGATCAACAGGTCAGGTCAGCTGGCACGCCTTGTTACATCCTGGGGATCCGTTATGTGTTGCCGCGGAGGACTTTATTCCATTTTTTGCGTCAACACATGTTGGCACGCCCAGTCGGACGCGAAGAATCATGAACGATGTCTAAGGAGCTCAAGAAGCATGAGGATGTCCATAAGGACAACATACAGCTAATTACAGTGGATCAACTCAAGGAAGGTGACAAAGCTGAGTATGAGAATTGCATGGCGGAATATGGTCGGCTTCTGGTAGGCAGCTTCAGCCTCACTAGAGAAGGGCTAGTGAATAAGGTTCCTCTTCCAAGGCCCACAGAGATCATAATACAGGCCGAACCTGGAAGATTACAAGACATGATGACAAAAGCTATGCTTCAAGATTTGATTGATCAATCTTTTGTCTTCAATAATTCAGTGCAGAACAGTGTGAAGGAGGTTCTCAGGGAAGAAGTCAGGAGCTCGTTCAAGGGACCAGCATATTATCAACCTAACATGGCTTTCCTATTTGTTGATACCAAGAGGTTCAATGAAGTGTTGCCGGTTTCTCAGCCGATTCCGACTTCTACTCCCAGCATCGTTACAACAACTCCTCCTTCTACCATGCCGCCATCAACAACCATGGGGGGTTTAGTCAGCCATGATCTCAAGGTTTCGTGTGTGTTACTCCTATGTCACTAAGATTTCCACAAGAAATAAATGTAGATGGGAAGCTGGTAACATTCGAGATGCCTACAAGTTCTAGATCGGAGTCAAGCCAGAGACAAGAGACTACAACAATACCCAAATTCACTAGCCCTTATGCAGCGAAGTTCAATAACTTGGTTGGTACTGCTCTTCAGCATGACAGAGGGATTACATTCATATTCTACGATAACAAATCCCAAAGTTAGCAGAGTTATGAGGTATCACCTCTTCATGCTTACATGGTCAAACCACTACCTGCTCCTCAGAGAGTTCAGAAAAATCAAGAGATGACACCTCAACCAAATGTGTTAGGTGGATTTTTAGCTAGTCAGCCGATCGTAAGTCACCAGATTGCACAAGAGCAAATGACTCCGGCCATGAAAGCATCTGCAGTAAGAAGTTATGTTGCTAAACTCCAAGAGGAATACAACGAAGCCATGTATCAAGCTACACTCTTGGAAATAATGACAGATCCTCAAGTGTTCTTGTTGACGGTTCAAAACCGTGTTGAAGTTCACCGCAAGCGTACGGGTGAGTTGGTGCCTTTTTCACCAAAGAGGGTCCCCAAGGTTTGTCAATTCAAGGATCGGAAGCAAACCGCTAAGGATCTCTACCTTATCTAGTCAATCTAACCTAACATGTAGCATTGATTGCATACAAAGGATAAACCTAAGAGATATGTATATGATAGCACAAGGTTGATTACATTCACGAACAACGGAGGTAAAGCTCCACCGAAGGGGTAACTTGGCCTAGCGCCTTCTAGTTGAAATTCCGGCAAACGAGCAATGTATCAAACATCTCATCTACTAGCATCCTTAAACTCCTACCTCCGGCCTACCTCCCGAAGACATTTGCTCTTTCGGGTTAAATCACCCTGTCACGATGCTCCCTTAATGAAGCAGGGGATCTAGGGGCACACTCAAACATAAACGTGTCTACGAATCATGAAGGGTCGACATGCTAAACCTAATCGCCACGATTACATAAAGCATGTTAAGAAGTCTAACCTTGCTTTAGACCAAGGAACAAGCATATTCATGATAGGTAAAAAGTATAAACGGAGACATGGAATCGCTAGAAGATAGAGTGACAAGATTGTAATTGCTCACATAATAATAGATGCGTTTGGATAATCACCACCGAGTACATACCATTGATGACCTCAACTAGCTCTGGAACTCCACCATGGCACAACCACGTAGGGCGGCCATGGCAGATAGGGTTGGCCTAGGCCATCCCCTAGACAACTTCGAGGATTCCGTCGCCGTCGTCTCCCTCTGGTACTCACTTCTAGGTTTCGCCGAGTTCTAGTGAATGGATCGAATTCAACCCCCTACTTGGATGTCCAAGGGGTTGTATTTATACCCTTAGGGAGCCTTGGGGCGTGCTCCCCCTTTCCTTGCACGAGATCTTGCTTAGGAGTTAAGCAAACTTGTTTCCATAAAATCAGCCTCGCCCAGATTTTCCTGATTCGCAACCCTTCCTTTCCGGCACCATGTCTCCCATGTTCGGACTCCAAATAATGCAAATTCGGTGTCTAGATTGTGTGCCACGAAATTAACTCCAACTTTGGTATTCATTGCTTTCCTTGGAAATGAAGATAATATCCCCAAAACGGTCTCAGAAGATAATCTGTCTGATTTCGGACTTATCTGCGCAGCAGGTATTTCGGGGGCTACATCACCTAGCTCCTTGACCCGAATTGGGCGTTCCATAGGTTCAAATCGAAGCTATCGTCGAGGCCCACAACTTTGGTATTCAAACTTTTGCCATTAGAGGCCGTTTAAGTCTTTGAATTTGCACCGAAAGATCATGCTATTCTGGGCTGCGCGAATATGTCTTGGGCTGAGTTGATCTCGTGGGTAAACCTCCAAGTCTCAAGGGCCTGGGCCCTCTGGCCCACTTCAGGCCTGCCATCCTTCACACGGCTTTTCTTGCAATTTTGACATTTTGCATCTTTGCATATGGGGTTTAGATGTCATTATCCCCGCGATCAAGATAAGGGGACTTGTCGCATGAACTCCCGCATCTTCTGTTTAGGTTCTCGGAGTTTCACGGCTTCATGCTTTGGTCCTCGGGTCATTTAGAGTCATGTTCACTTCATGTCTTGACTTGTGCCGGGCTTCGTGACCTTCTCATAAAGTGCTCGATGAACTCTACCCGGAAGTCCTCATTTAGGCGCTTAAATCCTGTGTAAACAACATACTCCAAAAACCACATGCAAGTGCGAACTTGTTACATCATTAGCAAGCCTAGTGGCAGGTTAGTTATAAATCAAAGCTCAAACCAAAGTGTGATAAGTGCTCTTGGTTGACAGAAATCGACCGTCAATAGTTCTCCACACCGCAATATCAAGAGCAACAGATCTAGGATTTTTCAAACATTCAGTACGTGCAACAGCCGATTGCTCCACAAGCAACCTAGGCAAATCAGGGTTTCTCAGCTGGGCAGCCACTTCAAGGAGCGTCACATAGTGTTGAGATCCCAAAGCAATATTGGTCTCCTACTAATCCTTCGGTTATCCAGTCGATTGTTCAGGAGCAGCCAAGAATGACTGCGGTAACTATAGGACAGCAATATCCTTCGGCAGGTTCTCAGCCGATTGATCAGAAAAGCCTGATTGCTGAAGTTACAAATATGCTGTAAAATCAATTCGGGTTAAAGCTAAAGAAGCAAACACACATGTATTAGACATTCTACCCTACATCCTCAGATCAGATCCTGTTTCCTCTGAGGTTCAAGGTGCCCGACTTCACCAAGTTCACTGGCCAAGATGATACCTCTCCACCATTGAGCATGTTACTCGCTTCATCATTAAATGTGGAGAGGCAGGGACAAATGAATCATTAAGAGTACAATTATTCTCATACTCACTATCAGGGCCAACCTTTGCTTGGTTTACATCACTCCCAGCCATTTTAATTCACAGTTGGGATGATTTGGAAAGGCAGTTTCATGAGTACTTCTTTTCGGGGATTCATGAGATGAAGCTTACGGATCTTACCATCTTAAAGCAAAGGGACGATGAGTCAGTACCCAATTTCGTTCAGAGGTTCAGGGAGATGAGGAACACATGTTATAGCTTATCTCTGACCAATAAATAGTTGGCAGAATTGGCTTTTCAGGGACTCTTGCCATCTATCAAAGAGAAGTATGCATCAGAAGATTTCGAGAACATCAACTAGTTACTCCATCGGGTAAGTCATGAGAGCACTAGGTCATATGAACCCTGGAGGAACAATCAAAAACGAGTATCCTATGTTGATTGCTCTGATGATGTAGCCGAAGTTGATTTGGCCAAGTGGGTACCAAAAAGAAAGCCGATTGCATGTCCCTTCAGGCAAAAAGGAACCTGAGAAGTTCAATTTTGACACAACCAAAGCTGACACGATATTTGATCTTCTCCTCCAACAAGGGCAGATTAGGCTTTCACAAAGCCATACTATACCAAGTACTGAAGAGTTGAAGAGGATCAAGTTCTGCAAGTGGTACAATGCTACGTCTCACAACACTGATGAGTGCAAGATGTTTTGTCAACAGATCCAAAATGCAATAGATGAAGGAAAACTGAAATTCGAAACACCTTCCAAATCAGAAAAGCCAACGAAGATCGATCAGCACCCTTTTCCTACCAACACGGTTGAAATGACCAAAGCAAAGGTGTTGACGTCTAAATCGGCTATAAATAAAGGAACCATTGATCATGAAGCTCAGATGACAGCTGAAGAAGCCAAAGGGAAGGAATTGCTCGAAGAAGGAATCAATTCAAAGGGCTCAAAGCAATAGGTTACATCACAGATTCTTCCGAGCAAGTTCCAACATCAACAAAGGCAAATCAAGGAAAAGGAAGAATGGATGAGGTGCAATGCAAGGCACTAGGGATGTCTGTTCTTCAAATACTGCTGGAAAGAAGGGATCAAGCTTCCGACATCTGACAACTGTCTAGAGTGCGAAGGGTTTTATTCAGGAGGACAGTCATCCGAAAGGCTTTGTTTTGATGACAAGAACAGGAAGCCTATTAATCAAAATCAGCAAGAGCACCCCAACCAACGCATTTCAGTATATGATCGGCTGGGGGGCAAGCGCCAAGACAGTCAGCCCAATTGGCTAGAAGACATGGCTGATAGCAGGGTCCCTGATAAAGACATGTTGGCACGAGATCCAGAAAGACGTCACACTACATATCAAGACAAAAGCCAACACAAACCTCATCAACCTAGGTGGTGCCCAGAAGGATTGACCAAGTCTCAGAAGAGAAGGATCCAGCGGTTGCGGCAATTGGAACAACAAGAAGAAATTGAGAAGCAAGCACTTGATAAAAAGAAAGTTCGATCCCAAGTTTGGTGACCCAAACCAAGAGCCGATGATAAGAAAGTTGATCAGCCAACGACAAGCGTCAACATGGTCTTCATGCTACCCACGGAATTCATGACTCCTGAGTCCAATTTAGATGGAGAGATTTCAGATGAAGAACTAGGATCAGCTCAGTTAGCATTAGATCCAATGTTGGCTAGTTTTGAGAAACTAGATGAGGAAAAGCGTCAGCATATAAAAGCTTTGTTTCTCAAAGGTCATGTCAATGGGAAACTAGTCACAAGGCTCTTGGTGGATGGTGGTGCATCGGTCAATCTTATGCCCTACTCAATGCTCCGAAGATTTGGCAAAAGTGAGCAAGATTTAACCCAGACCGATATAATGCTACTCGACATTGAGGGGAACACATCATCTGCAATAGGTGCTATCTGTGTGGATCTGACAATCGGCAACAAGACCCTTCCAACTACCTTTTTCGTCATCAAGGGGAAAGGATCTTACAATCTGTTACTTGGATGAGATTGGATTCACGCTAATTGCCGCATCCCATCTACCATGCATCAATGTGTGATTCAATGGACTGGAGATTCAGTGGAAGTAGTCAACGCCGGTTCTTCTTTCCACATTGCAGCAGCTGATACATAGTGGAACATTAAGAAAGTCATTTGCATATCAGGAAAAGTGTGGGAGACAGATTTCCTCAAGTTGTCTAACTTTGAGCTTCAGCCGATCCAAATGATCGGTTCCAAAATATAAGGAGATAAAGCACAGAGTAACATCGGCCGATTGAGGAATTGGACTGCAACAAGACTAGGCCGATACCCATCCAAACCAAGACAAAGTTGGAAACATTAGATTAAGTATTTAGCCGATTACTACTTCTGGCTTTTTAGCCGATTTAGATTTCGGATGATAGCCGATACTGAGTTATCACCTTTAGTAGAAAAAATTGTAAAAATCAGAAGTGTTTTGAACACTTATAGCCGATCAATGATTCGGATAGTGGCCGATGTAACAATCACCCTTAGAACAAAAAATGAATGTGTATATATATATATATATATATATATATATATATATATATATATATATATATATATATATATATATATATATATATATATATATATATATATATATATATATATATATATATATATATATATATATATATATATATATATTTCTTTCTCTCATATTTCTGTACATGATGATATTACAAAGTCTGATAAGGAAAACAAATCGGAAGAACAGCTGATTATGTTCATCATCACTGGGCAATCCGTCATTGCCAAAAGGAAGGATACACAAGCAGATACTAAAAAGAAAAAGGAAGTGCAAATTTGGCAAGATGAATCACTATTTTGTGACCTTCCCGCATAACTCGCTGATGAACAAGACATAGGCTTGCTCTTCTTCCTGATGTCAAAGGGGCTATATGCAAACTCTCCTCCACCAGCTGATGGACCCAAGACGTGTCACAAGGATTCTTCTAGCTATTGGACCTCCTGGCTTCTCAAAATAAAACTAGGGAGAGGAGCATGCCCTATACTACTTCACAATAATTTTTCTAGCCATCAAGACATCAGAAGAAGAGAAGAAAGGTGAAGAGAAGAAGTTGGCAGCCTATCAGACATATATTTTGAGCCATGGTTTGGAGGTATGCTTCTCATCGATGGACACAAGGTGTATTTATAGCCCAAACACCAGGAAGAGATAAGGATGAGGAGAACGGAAGAGATATAAATAGAAGCGTCAGATTCGGTCAAAAGAGGAACAGACACCCCTTGAATGACTCGGCCTTAGAGAAGCTGACATTGATTCAGGGATACGTTTCCCAAAAATATGGCCGGTGCCAATGCATTAAATTTGGAAATTCTCTACGTCGACAAACTACAGAGCATACATTGAGGCTGTTTTTTTCCTCAAAGTTGCAGATAGAGGCTGCAATCTTCATAGCATCATCAAAGAGCAAAGCCCTCACATGTGGAAAATTACTATTTGAAGCAGATGGCTATTTCTTCCTGAAGACTCTTTTGAGAATAAATGCCTCCCATTCCTAAAGACTCAAGACAGCCTATCCGAATCATCGATCAAAATGGTTATGACTATGGAAAAACCCTTGGACAAAGGGATGCATTTTATAGAGAAGAAATAGAAAAGATGAATCGGAGTCACGTGGTGAATCGTCATATTGAGCAACATCAGGAGAGGATCCTATACATTCAAAGGGTATTAGAAGAATTGATGATGAGATCTCAGATCAGTCTTTGATGAATACTACCGCTCACATAGAAGCAAAGGGCTGGTTGCATGGGCCAAATAAAAGCAGAGTGTTGGAAAGTTGTTTAGCACATTCAAAGGCCAGAATTACACATGCAGAATTCAAGCTATGCCTAGTGAGTGAATGGCATTAATGGCATTTATACAAAGTTGATCAACTTCATATATCATTTTATGATCGGCGTCGGCTGAACCCAGAATCGGTCGTTCTTCCCGACGGATGGCTTGGGCTTCCTTATCAATAGTATTCTTTGTGCGCTCCATGCCGCTGATCGTACTTGGGAGATCTGCTAACTTCCTTTCCTCCAGTGGTAGATCTGTTTCAAGTTGCCTCAGCTCTGCAAGCAACTCTGCATGTCTTCTCTTCATTCAGTCGATGCCAGCAACAATTTCAAGACATGAGTTAGACAAAGTCTGAATCTTTCTATCCAAATCAGCCACCTAGGAATCAAGAGTTTCAAGTTTTTGAATCAATCTGACTTGATGGACCCTCTCTTCTAGCCAATTTTGTGCATCTTCGACTCGGGGCTGATAAGTTTCTATCAAAGCAATTGCATGCAATTTATTCTTGACCTCAGCCAGCAGATATCCTCTAATCTGCTTATAAATATTTTTGATCGGCTCGGCTCCTTGGACTAATTGGCTGATATCTTGGTCAAGAAGAGGTAACATGGCACGAAGCTGTGCCTGAACATCATTAGGAAGTGGATCCAAGGATAACACCCAGGAAGTTGTTCACGACTGTTAAGTGCCATTTTTATGGCTGTCAACTCCTGCAAATTGAAGCTTGGATTGCACATCCACACTAGAATAGGAGCTTAAACTAATACTTTCCACCAGTGTCGATGCCTATTCGAATGCAGGTACTTAGCATAGGAAATGAGAAGAAACCATGCACATTCACTCCACTCCAATCCAAGGCACTCAAATGCTAGCCAATCAGGGGCTGCCACATGGATTCTCCTGGATCCATGATGTCACCAATCCATATGAAGAACTCTCGACTAATCATATGCTGCCACGTCAGCATCACATGGATCCATGGGCCCACTTTGCTATCCAAACCGCCAGGAAATGTGCCATGCACAGAGGAGAAGCATCAGGGCCAACATGGAGGCGAGCCAGAGGAAGCACAGGCCGGGAGGCCACCCGAGGGGCCGGCCGACCCTAGGTTCGGCGGAACCGACCTAGGGTCGGTTCATCCTGGCCCTCCATGTGGCTCTCTCCCATTGGCTGTTGGCTGCATCCCGGTTGTTTTGGAGCACTTAGAGCCCCGGAGCAAGCCACTCCCTTGTCTATAAATAGAGGGGGAGGGGCCTCATTTCACACACACCACCAAGCTCTCAAGTTCCACTTCTCTCTTGTGTAGCTCTGTCTCCCTCTCTCTAATTCTGCCCATGTGAGGTGATTCTCACCTCTATAAGGTAGAATGGTGTTGAGAAGAGATCTAGACTAGGATTAGTTGAGAGGTAGAGTAGGGGTGAGGAGTGAGTTGATGTCCTCGTGGATGCTCATTCTTCATTTAGATCAATGTGAGTATTTCAGCATTTCTTATTTAGACTATAGTGGACATCATGCATGATTGATTTGTTCTTGTGTTCTTAGCTTGTTCATAAGTTAGAGGCTTGTGTTCTTCATGACACAAGGCTTCAATCCTTTAGAGCTAGCTCAGTAGTTCATATACCTGTTTGCGTGCTCTGATCCTGTTTAGCTAAGTAAGTCTGTTGTATCTCGTTTGTTTGCATCCATAGCTTAATTTCTGCTCTGTAGCTCGATGACTATTATGATTTGATTTCGTTCTCTCTAGTTCGTGGTTCCGTATTTATACGGGTTGCTATAGTGTTGTTAGCGGGTAGACAGACGTAACCGCACTATAGTAGTTATCTAGGGTGCAGACGTAGTCTCTGGGCTCTGGTTATCCTATGAAGACCGCATGCGTTTCGTGTAACGATAGAGGTAGGCCGCAGTGGTGACAGCCTGTTGGACCCTTTGGAACCCTCCACACCTGCGTACCGGATCGGGCCCCGTTCCCAGCATATTGTCCTCTCCCTACAAAGTTAGGATGGGCTGGCGCCCCACGGGGAGGACTAATAGCGGACAGATCCATCTCAAGAGCTAAATCCCTTAAGAAAGTGCTTCTCATATCCCTACCTATCCCAGCGGAAGCTGGTGTCCATGGATAGACCCTCTCTGGTTACTCTCCGTCCTAGGGAATGATACCCTACGGGAATACTCATTCTTCTAGGGGAAGTGCTACAACAGTGTATCCGTGCACTTGCGGATTTGTTCGCACTCGTCAGTGTACCCGAGAGTCTCTTACACGCTCAAGCTACCACGGCGCCTAGTGTTGAGGTTAAGAAATGCCAACAAGCATTTCTGGCGCCGTTGCCGGGGACGGCTGTTGTTAACCATCGAGCCCGTCTATCCTCGTATTTATCTTTTTCCTTTTTCTTTTACCTTCACCCTTGTTACCCTTTGAGATATCCTTTTTGTTTTCTATACTTCTACCTCTACCCCCGCTACCCATGGAAGGTTATCCTTGTAAACACCTTCCGCCTTCGAGGAGTGAACCCTCAGAGCCACCTTTGTCAAGACTCGTTCTCACATCTGGCTGTCGGCTTCACCCCTCTCTCATGAAGCTAATTCAGGACCTATCCTTCTCGGGGTTAAGTCATGAGAACCCCTTTGATCTTATGAGAGACTACGAGTGTCTGATTGAAACTTGGGGTAAAACCGGAGAATCACCAGATGCTCGGAAAAGAAAGTTTTCCCGCTATCCCTCTCTGGGAAAGCACGGGATTGGCATCGTTGTTTTGGTAGAGACTACCTTACTTGGGAAGGTTTGAGAGCAGCTTTCTGCTCCTGATTCTTCTCGATACGACATGTCATCTCGCTAAGGCTCAAGATTCTCAGTTTCAAGCAATGTGAGGAGGAATCACTAGGAATGGCATGGCATCGTTTCGCCTCTACGGTGGAAGATTGCCCAGTCCTCCACATTCCTGATTGGATGCTCCTCCAGCACTTCTGGTTTGGGTTGCAGAAGGACGATGCCATGAGGCTTAATGCTCTCTTCGGAGGATCCTTTGTGCACCTGGATGATGTCGAGGGAAAAGAGGTCGTGGGGAATCTCTGGGATTTCAGCTCCCCTTGCATCCTAGTCGATGAGGTACCTACTAGAGGAAACGTTGAACCACCTAGATCCATCATCAGCCGAGCCTGAGATTTCATATCCACTCTTTCTGAGCTCTGGCTGAAGATGTCATTCCTGAATAGCAGGAGTCTAACGGAGAGATTTCGTGGCGTGAGATCTACCCTTGGGTTCCCCTCTCGTGCATCTTCTTAGACCTTCTCCCCGAGACTTTGTCTCGCGGGAGGATGGAGAGAGTGGTTTGGAAAGAACAATCATTCCCGGCCAGGATGGCTTGTTTGATCCTAAACTACTATCTCCTAAGGAGAGTATGAAAGGTTTATCGTGTTTCTATGTTGAGGTTTAAGCTGAAGTCCCTTGCACTAAAGTTTCGTATAAACCAAGACATCGGTCTCTGCTTTGTAATCCATTGGATTCATTCATCAGACCGAAGGAGCACGATTATTTACCGATCGAATGGAGTGTATTCACTTCTTATCTTAAGCCCATCGATCGATGCCGATCAATCAGGAGAAGCTTAAACTTCATACCTTATGCCTGCCTTGATCGATGCCCAATGGGAGTTGCACTTTCCAGCTTATCCATAACCTCCCATTGGAAGCTTAGGCCAGACCTCAGGATGTTTCCATCGTTCTGATGAGAACATCGGACCCTCTGCCTAAGGCAAGAGTGAGTAAATCTCGTTCTTCACCCAAACTCTGGTTTCTGATCATACATCAACCTTTGGAAGATCATGCTCTATCCTCTTTGAAGGCCGAGTTTCTTTCCGGGCTTGAGTTCACTCGGAGACCATACCTGTTGTTGGAGCACTAGACTTAGTGCTCGATCTTTTCATCTCCGAGTTCCGCGACCCTAGTGCTATAGTTGTTGAGTCCCGTGACCACCTCAGGGATGCCTCGGCCTCTCTGGGATGATCATGCTAGCTTTCAACTTTGATATATCTTTTGGGCTCGAGTTCGTATATACACTAACCTTGCAGATCAGAGCTTATCATCACATCACATTATCTGCAAGGGAGATGGTCATGAGTTGAGATAGGAGATCGCAAGACACCCACACTCTAAGTACGCTTGGGACTCATCTTGTTTCCCTAAGAGGAATTATCTTTCGGGTATCTTGTGAACACTGACTATGCAGGAGAAAGAAATTGCCAAGATAAAAAGGAGTAAAGCAAAGGACCACAGGAAGGCAACACCATCGTGGCGACACGATGAACGCTTCATGATCCCCATCAGAAGTTCTTACACTTTTGACGGACCAGGTATGTTGTCAAGGTGAGTTCCCCTAGTTTTTCTATGGTTATATTATGGCTTGGCCAAAGTTATTATGTAGTAGAGGTTGATTATTCAACCCCAACCTTATTCTAGCCTTAGCCTAAGTTGACCTTTTCATCTCGGGGAATCCACGTGGGCCTTTGGCCCTGAGGCCTGCTTGAGCCCACACGAGAAGGGGAAGGCTAGAGGGGCCCACCTAGGGTCGGCCGAACCCAGGTTCGGGCAAAGCCCTGGTGATGCCGCCTCCCTTCTTCTTTCACGTATGTGTCTCGTTCTCCTCCAGAAACCTTCTCCCTACCGCCCGACGAGTTTTCGCGTCGAGAATCCATCTCCTCCAACTCACCTCCCTCAACCCAGCGCATCCATGGCCAACTACGGTTTTGCTCGGCTCCGTAGGGAGCCCCTCTCGTCCCGTCGACCTCGACGACTCGGATGAGATGATGGGGTCGCCGGAGGCCATGACTCCTAAGAGAGACAGGAGTGTAGAGAGCACTCAAATGGTATGCACTGACTCCTCGTTGCAGTCGTCCCATCGAGGCTCCTCCTCCCCGCCTTCCTTCCCGGTCAGGCTGGCCACCATGGGGAACAAGACCACTGCGTGCAAGTGTGTCCTGTTTGATGATCCTCCTGGGCCACCTCTGAAGCTGGGAGAGCGCCACGTTGGCTTCGACTTCAATAGTTACAGAGAGGCCTTCTCCCACACATATGAGCAGGACGTGTGGGATGAGTTTCCACTCCTGCAGACCCAGTGCAAGATCTTTGGAGTGAAGACCGCCACTGGAGGCTTTGGTACGCCCTACCATAAGCCACCTTAGTGGGAGCGAGACATCATCAAGATCCTCGCCGACATTCGGAGGAATGGCGCCAAGAAGACCCCTGCCTTAGCAAAGCTGGCAAACAAATTAGCTAATCTGTTCGTAGAACATGAAAAGCTAGTTGAAGGGCTGGCTAATCACAGGGATGAGTACCGTGAGCTCAAGCATGAGTATCGCCAGCTGGAGGAGGACATGACCCAGAAGCTGCAGAGGCTGGCAGTTGCTGAGGGAAAGGAGCAGATCCTTTCCGAGTAGTGGGTGTTAGCCCCAACCTTAGTTTATTAGGTGCTAGTCTAGGTCTATGTTTATTTCCCTTCATTTCATTTATTTCTTTACATGTGTGTAAGCACCTAATCATTTTATTTCTAGAACAATTAGATTTGAATAAAGTGGCTCACCGGTCATGTAACCCGGTTTAGCCACCTGTGTGTCATTACTTTGGTCTTTTGATTTAGAGGACATCTAGGTTCGAGACAGTGTGGGGGAAGAGCCACGACTCTCCCAATGCAGGCATGACGTTTTCGCACGTACCCACTGTGAGCACTCCACGCTAGCTGATCGACCATCTACAGAGAACCGAACGGGACCCGCACGAGTTCACTCCTGTGGAGAGCCTCTCAAGGTTCAACTCCCATGCATAGCGCCGGTTTGCATCTCGACAACTCACTCTCTTTCATTCCTGAGTTTTATAAGCTATATCTGTCTATCTCTAAACTAAAACTCGAATGATGATGCTAAAGATCACCCAGCTTGCTTGATGCCTGAGTAGACTCAGATATGTTTTATTCCTTGTTACCTACCTGATGCTTGTGAACCATAACCGTCTTAAGGACAAGCATGTTTACCTAAGTAATTGACGAGTATGATATGGCTGGATGATATGAACTGTTGCTCTGGTGACTAACTCTCTTGGGTTATTTATTTTGAAAAAACTCATAACCTCTTGGAAAGGCTCCTCTTTGATATGTCACTATCCCACTAGAGCCATATGATCTTCGTAGTTGAAAACCTTCAACTCATATGCTGCTTGTTATTGCATTGAGCCTTATCAAATTCTGTGACCCTTGCGAGAATTCTTTTCATTACTTTCATGATCAAGATTCATGTGCACCCCACCTATTTCCCCTTGCTATGCTTCTACACTGGAAGTTAGCACTGTATCATTCATCCATTCCATAAAAATAAAGCTCCATATGTGTGTGACGTCTCTCTCTGAAAGTATCCTTCAAAAAGGGACATGGGTTATGTTAAAAAAATAATGAAAAAAATGAAGACACATGCCCAAAGAATGTTGATGAAAAAAAGAGAGAAAGAAAGGATAGTCCATGTCCAAAATAAAGGAGGAAAAGAGAGATGGTCATGCAAAAAGGAGTTCCATAATCTTGATGGTAATAACTAGTGTCCATTCCGGGGCTAGTGTCCACCTTACCATCAACCCATAGTTTTCATCATATATGTATGGTAATATCTAGCACCCATTCCGGGCCTAGTATCCACCTTACCATACTCCCACAGCCATACTGGTGTGCATCTTGATATGATGGTATGACTTGATTTTCTTTGTGGATCTTATTTTTGACTTTGCAATATATGTGATGCAAGTATGCTTTCTCCTTATCCTACCTTGAGCTCCACATATAACCATCATTAGAAGTAGGATGAAGAAAGGCAAATGCCTTGGTGAGGACATATACACCTTGAGCAATCTAAGAGAATCAAATGAGGAAGCCACCAAGAGTTTTGTTTATGAAAAAACTCTGCAAAACCCCAACGTGTTTATCATCAGGTGCATAAGTGACTTGATTCACAGCTGTTCTACTTTTCAATCACCCAAGGAGACATGATAGCCACTCCACAGAGGTTCACAGGAACAAGGTATGACTAGGAATATCTCTTATGTTTGTCTTACTCTTTGGTATTCAAGACCCACTTGGCTTTGTTTCCCCTTCACTCGGGACGAGCAAAGGTCAAGTGTGGGGATGTTGTTGACGGCTGTTAAGTGCTATTTTTATGGCCGTCAACTCCTGCAAATTAAAGCTTGAATTGCACATCCACACTAGAATAGGAGCTTAAACTAATACTTTCCACCAGTGTCGATGTCTATTCGAATGCAGGTATTTTGCATAGGAAATGAGAGGAATTCATGCATATTCACTCCAGTCCAATCCTAGGCACTCAAATGCTGGCCAATCAGGTGCTGCCACATGGATTCTCCTGGATCCATGATGTCACCAATCCATGTGAAGAACTCTCGACGAATCATACGCTGCCACGTCAGCATCACATGGATCCATGGGCCCACTTTGCTAACCAAACCGCTAGGAAACGTGCCATTCATGGAGGAGAAGCATCAGGGCCCACATGGAAGCAAGCCAGAGGAAGCACAGGCCGGGAGGCCACTCGAGGGGGCCGGCCGACCCTAGATTCGGTTCATCCTGGCCCTCCATGTGGCTCTCTCCCATTGGCTATTGGCTGCATCCCGGGGTGTTTTGGAGCACTTGGAGCCCCAGAGCAAGCCACTCCCTTGTCTATAAATAGAGGGGGGGCCTCATTTCACACACACCACCAAGCTCTCAAGTTCCACTTCTCTCTTGTGTAGCTCTCTCTCCCTCTCTCTAATTCTGCCCATGTGAGGAGATTCTCACCTCTATGTGGTAGAATGGTGTTGAGAAGAGATCTAGACTAGGACTAGTTGAGAGGTAGAGTAGGGGTGAGGAGTGAGTTGATGTCCTCATGGATGCCCGTTCTTCATTTAGATCAAAGTAAGTATTTCAGCATTTCTTATTTAGACTATAGTGGACATCAAGAATGCTTGATTTGTTCTTGTGTTCATAGCTCATTCATAAGTTAGAGGCTTGTGTTCTTCGTGACACAAGGCTTCGATCCTTTAGAGCTAGCTGAGTAGTTCATATACCTGTTTGCATGCTCCGATCCTGTTTTGCTAAGTAAGTCAGCTGTATCTCATTTGTTTGCATCCATAGCTTTCTTTCTGCTCCGTAGCTCCATGACTAGTATGATTTGATTCCGTTCTCTCTCTAGTTCGTGGTTCTGTATTTATACGGGTTGCTATAGTGTTGTTAGCGGGTCGACAGACGTAACAACACTATAATAGTTATTTGGGGTTGTTGACACATCTTAACGTATACTTTTACTTGTCAACTAAATAAAGAAAAGGGCATAAAATGAATATTAATATAGACTTAGGGGTTTGCTACTAATGAATTCCATGAGTTTTGGTGAAGTTATGATTTGCAGGGACTAAACAGGAAAACAGCGAGAATTATCAAGTCATACGACTCCAAGACGTGTCCCAATCGTACTCCGATCCAACTCCTACAAAAGAGCAACCTAGAAGTATCTTAAATGAAGAATTGAAGTGCAACATTGCGAAGGCCTCGTCGAGATGATCGAAACGGATATATCATTTTCCATATTCGGAGTTCAGAATCAGAAGATATCAGTCGCAGAGCGGGGTTCGGCAAAACGGGCGTAAGTCTCTCATACGGACTCCGTTTGACGTGAATTAATACTTTTTGGAAACGGCACGACGACACGCATGCACCCGTCAAAGATGAGCCCAAGTGGGGCCCACCAGGGACCGACCGGCCTCATGAGGAGACCGATCGGCCTCCCCCTGCCGCCGTTGTCGCTCCGCTTCGGGTATGTTCTAGAAGGTTCCCCAACCGACCTAGAAAACCACATCTTGGCCATAGATCAAGGTCGGTTGGATCGTATGGTGGCGAGGCACCCCCTCAGGACTATATAAGCAGCCCCCCTGACCCTAGGGCAGGCATCCAATTCATTCTGATCACCAATGCCTACCTGAGATAGAAGCTCTAGATTAGAATTAGAGTTGGAGAGAGTTGTATCAAGTTGAGAGATTGGAGCCATGGTCTAATTAGATCTAGCCAATCTTGTTCGAGAGGATTAGAGAGTGGTAGAGGTGAAGCTGAAGGAAGGCCCGAACATGTCGGTGTCTCCTCTTCATCTTCTACCTTTGGGATCAACTCCATTGGAGCCTGATCCTGAGACCTTACGGGAAAGATCGACTTCTTATTCAAGTGAGCAACATTGTTTTTATTGTTCTTACGGTTCATAACTCTTTGAGTACTTTAATTCCTGTCGCTCTTGAATTAAAGTTGCATGTTTAGTGTAAGTGTGGTGATTAGACTAGCTAGCTTATGAATGCCTTCTATATTCCGGATCGTGTGGTAGATCGTGGTGGTGACAGCACCATTGAGTCCTTCGTAGTCCACCTCTCGTCTATAGAAACCGTAGGACTCCCCCCATAGATTCTCGGAAGGTTCCTTTTACTAAGTGTGCCTTCAGACAATCACCCCATAAGAACAATATAGACATAGCTTGTGAGAATAAGAACCAGACATCCTTAAGTTATCCTTATCTCTTCTTTCTGTCAAGTCCTTGATAGCTTCTCAGGGATTAGTCTTTTACTCCAGACCTTTCTCTCTACCTTTCTCCCTGTGGATTCGATATTTAAAACCCTCTCCCGGGTGGAATGCTCGCCGGTATCCGTGCGCTTGCGGATTATCCATCATAATATTTCTGTAGGCTTAACAAATACCAACAAGCATTTCTGGCGCCGTTGCCGGGGAGAAACGGTTAAGAGAGAACTCTTGAGTATAGCTAATCTTGTACCATACTTTAGTTTAGATTTTATCTTTTTCCTATCTTCTCACCTGTTGCTATCTTTGTGGGATCACTTGGTTCCACTTTTATCTATCTTAAGCTGCACCCTAAAGCGGAAGCTCTGGCCACTAGAAACTTTAGATCTTCCTTACATCTGGCCATGAGCTACGCCTACGGTTGGTCGAAATGATCATGAAACAATCCTTCTTAGGAGCGACAGACGAAAACTCTAGTCTTCATCTTTGATGGTCCGGAACTGAAGAGATGAAGCAAGAAAGAGCCTGGGAAACCATATGTTCTACCTTAGTGTAGACCTTTACCCCATAGTTCACCGCAGGAGCTAGGATCATATCCTTAATAGGGTAACGGATCTTTGTATCATTACCTCTAAGGGTAGTGAATCTTTGGCCCCATCCTACGAATGTTGTGCGCATGACCATCATGCAGTATCTAGAGGAGCTTTTCTTTCTTTTCTAAGGCAAGGTTTGTCTTTGACGAACTCAGCGGGTGGAACCCTTACACTAGCATTCTTTATGACCACCCAAAGGAAGAAAAGAAGTCATCCGCTAGCCACAAAAGGGAAGTTCTGATAGCTATATCACCATCACTCCAATCCCAAGGCTTAGCTATCAAACCCAAACCATCAATGTCCTGAAAACCTTAAAGGGAAGAAGAAATTCAACCCTTGTAGATGATGAGTTTGGGAAGATCGTGAAACTTCAAGCTTCACAAGAGACTTCTGAGCATGCAATTTCCCTACGGAGATCGTCTCTTAGAAAGCACCCTTTTTGCTACACAAGGACATTGGAGAAACCTCAAGGATAGCATATCTAATCATGCCATAGGAAGAGAGCAAAGCCATCAAGAAGCCATTTTTGTCTCTCTCTTTCAATGTTCGGATTAGATAACTTTTCTTTAACCTCATCCTTGAGCCCAATGAATCCTCTTGTGCCCTTTTTCTTGCGTCCCCTCACGATCCTAAAATTTTATGAAGGATCTAAGGAAGACCAGAAGGAGCACATTACTTGGAGAACATCAATGAGCATGAAAGCTACTTCACAAATGGAACTTTTCCACCTAGTCCATGCTCATTTGAGAAAACTCCTGAATTCAATTGCCATCTCAAATCTTGCCGCACAATAAGATCTCCAACCCCCTTATGTTTCTTTTCTCTACAAATTTAGAAAGGGTGGTTGTCCCAATGGCTTGAAATCTTGAGATTGGCAATGTAAGGGAAACCACTTCACCATCTTGAACCATATTTTGAAGGTTTCCCAAGGACGAGCTTTTTGTCCCAAAACAAGCACGCTAGGGGGAAATTCTAAGACTTGCATATACCCCTGCGTAGTGATCATAGAGGTATAATTATAAAAATATTCCTTCGGGTATTCTTGTCACTAACCATTACAGGTTTGGAACAAAGAGAATGAAGGATGACAATACAAGGTATGTCCAACCAGTCGTTACGCAACATTGAATCATATGCATAGAAACATCTCCTATCATGTTGCTACGCTAGCTTGGTTATCTCTACCTTTATTACATGCTCACTCTGTTAAAAAACTGATCATGCTCTACTGTCTCTGTTTGAGTAAATCTCTATATGCCTTCATGTTACCTTTTGTCTACCATAGTAAGCTTTGGTTTGGAAGTACGTTCATACTTCCATTGGCTTTTAAATTAAGCGTGGTGCTTAGGTTAAATAGCCTTCCTTAATCTGATTAGGCATGGAGTCTGGTTTGGTTATTGAACTAGAATTGCTTGTGTAGACAATGGTATATTTTCTGGACTAACCCCTGCAGAATAAACTCGAGAAAAGTTTGGGAGAGGTCGAGATGAACTCACTAGAGATGGAGCCAGACACGTGAGAGAAAAGAATTCCCTATGAACCAAGAAGAAGAAGAGTGATGCAAACAAGATCCACAATCAGAAGCACTCACTCAAAGGGGGGATTCCTGGATGATGGAGGCATAAAGGAAGGAGGCTAATTCCATTAAAGAAGATCAAGCCATGCCTCCTCACATGCACCTGTCACTCCACAAGTTGTATACATTCAAGGGAGAGACCACCACAAGATGTCATAGTAACATCATAATAAAGGTAACACCTTGAGGTAAATTGTCATTTCCCTTTTCTCTGGCATCCTAATAAATGAAAAGTCAAACATGCTAGAGTTACAATTTCACATGAACCAATCTTGTTGGCTCAACATGTTGTCTTTTTGTTTGTTTCTAGCATCACTTTCTTGATCACTCTTTATTTTGCTAAAAAAAAGAGATTTACGTGCTAGTTTCATCTTCTGATCTTGCTACCCTTGTCATAAAATAAATCTATGCTTTATCGTTATCTTGTTCAATGTGCCCAACGTTAGAGTAGAATAAATGAAATTATGGTTCTGTTGGTGTTTTTCCACCAACAGAACCCATGCACTTGATCTCTACCTTGTCTTTGCAAGCAGGACTCACTTTACGTAAAAAAAAAGAAGTCTTACTTCCCCAAATCCTACAAGTCCACGACCTACAAACATGCACACTAAACAAGACGCTACCAACTGCCACTATCCAACCCTCCTTCGAGCAGCTAAATCAGCAAAGGACATGGGCGATGCCATCACCAAGTGGCTATCAAGATCAAATGATATACTCAAGGATGACCGAGCTGATAAAATAAGAAGAACAGAGAGACGTGGAGGGAGGCTGGATGATCAACCCGATCAAATCAGACTATGAGCACCTACTCCTTTCACCACTACTGCCTAAGATGGACGACCCTGGAATGCCGACCATACACCGCTCCATCAACCAAAGAAGCTTCTAGAGAAGTTGTCCACAACACGGGAACAGGCATTACTCAGTGTCAATGATGGCGGACAAAGACCACTAACTCTGGGACAATTTTGTGCAAAACATCCCCATCAAGATTCAAGACTGTTCCTGAACACCACAAGACCCAAGAAGAACTAGACGCGGAGATGTTCCCGGAATTCACAAGCCCAGTTGGAACGGAGTTGACAGACAAGGAAGAAATTCAGAAGATTGAAAAGAAGTCCGCTCAACCCTAACCAACCGAACACTCAGTCCATACTAAGGAGGACGTCAAAAGTACACCTTCGGAAGACCAATCACTACCCGTGTCATCAACTGATCAATGGCCACTACATCTACGCCATGGGAGTAAGTACTCTAAACTCTTGCCGAGAGGTAACTCGGTATTTATCTTTATATTCTGCACTGCATATTTAGATTAGCATGTTAATTTCCCTATACCTGCATTGAAAAAGATCATAAAAATATTTTCTTCTTTTGCATTCTTTAAGACCCCATGTACTCCGTACCGTGGCGGCATAAAAAAATAATAATAAAAAAAAATTGCATTCACATGTTTTTATTTTAGCATCCCTTTTGCATATAAAAAAATTCACAAAAATACGTGGGCACATGAAGGTCCACACATTTCAGAAAAACCCAAAAAGAAGTGGGCACATGAAGGCTCACAACATAATCCTAGAATTTGCTCCTTCGGGTATGTGCGAGACTAATATTTACAGGGAAATTAAGGAAGACCCGAAGGCCAGCAAGTTCCAAGGATAAATCAAGGACTACTTCAAGATCCAGCTTGGGGGAGAGCACCCCCAGTTATCACGATAAGTATCACTATCCTAAGTGTTTAATATTAGCTAGTTATTTGAGTGTTAGTTAAAAGTCTTAGTTTGAATAAAATGCTAGAGTCTGCTAGTTGGCTTTTCTCTTAAATAATGATCTTGATGATATATGCTTGGAGATGATGAATAGTTTCTCTGCCGTAATTCCTTTTAAAAGTGCTTAGTTTTCAGACCTAGATTCTCCTGAAAGTTAAATGCTTAATTTGCTCTAAACCCAAAACTTGTGCAAGTGCATGCTTAATCTGAGTCTAGGCTTTGAAAGATGATTCATGAAAAGTTGAGTTGCTATTGATCAATTTCCTAGAGAAGCTTGATTCCTGGATATATCTCAAAAATTTTGAAAAATCCTACATGATGAGTTCCTGTGTTTGATCCTTGAGAGCTTGTCATACACATCAAGATCATTCCATTCCACCATTTATGCTGCTTCTGACATGGAAGTACGCATTTTCCATCAAGCCATATAGCTCATGCAACTCTAGGATATATCTCTCTCAATGTCAAAAAGATTCTGGGGCTACATTCGAAAAAAAAGAAGAAGAAAAGAAAAAAAAAGAAAGAGAGGAAAAAGTGAGACGAGAGAGGGAGAGAAAAGGACAAGTGTCATACTAGGCGAGTAGGGCCTACCTCCCTGAAAAAATAAATTTAGAGATGAATAATGGACACGTGTCCGAGGGTGAGTAGAGCCCACATCTCTAAGGAGAGAGAAAAATGGACAAAAGTCCGGGGTGAGTAGAGCCCACCTCTCCAAGAATGGAAAGCCCAGATCTTAAAAATCTTAGAAAGAGAGATATAGTCCAAGAGCTAGGCTAAAAGGCTTACCACCTTTCACCCTCATCCATCCAACACTATCATCCATACATATCTTGCTAAGTGTGACTCCATGCTTGAGAAGGTCATACACAGGATCTCTAAGTTTTATCTGAAAAATGTGCAAAACCCCAGGATGATAGTTGATCAAAGAAATTGAGATATACTGCTTGACTTGATTGTTTTGTCTTTCATTTGCTCACGATTTATGAAAAGGCTATGCTTAAAGGTTGAAGGTAAGAGAGAGCAATCTTGTCGAGGAGAATTGGTTTTTGAAAACCATAGTACTTTTGAGGTGTGAAAGCGTTGTAGCAACTCCTGATCCTGCTAAAGCATATCTTTGCTAGGGACTAGCAAAGGGTAAGCTTGGGGGAGTTTGTTGACACATCTTAACATATACTTTTACTTGTCAACTAAATAAAGAAAAGGGCATAAAATGAATATCAATATAGACTTAGGGGTTTGCTACTAATGAATTCCATGAGTTTTGGTGAAGTTATGATTTGCAGGGACTAAACAGGAAAACATCGAGAATTATCAAGTCATACGACTCCAAGACGTGTCCCAATCGTACTCCGATCCAACTCCTACAAAAGAGCAACCTAGAAGTATCTTAAATGAAGAATTGAAGTGCAACATTGTGAAGGCCTCGTCGAGATGATTGAAACGGATATATCATTTGCCATATTCAGAGTTCAGAATCAGAAGCTATCAGTCGCAGAGCGGGGTTCGGTAAAACAGGCATAACTCTCTCATACGAACTCTGTTTGACGTGAATTAATACTTTTCGGAAACAGCACGATGACACGCATGCACCCATCAAAGATGAGCCCAAGTGGGGCCCACCAGGGACCGACCGGCCTCATGAGGAGACCGATCGGCCTCCCCCTGCCACCGTTGTCGCTCCGCTTCAGGTATGTTCCAGAAGGTTCCCCAAACAACCTAGAAAACCACATCTTGGCCGTAGATCAAGGTCGGTTGGATCGTATGGTGGCGAGACACCCCCTCAGGACTATATAAGCAGCCCCCCTGACCCCAGGGTAGGCATCCAATTCATTCTGATCACCAATGCCTACCTGAGATAGAAGCTCTAGATTAGAATTAGAGTTGGAGAGAGTTGTATCAAGTTGAGAGATTGGAGCCATGGTCTAATTAGATCTAGCCAATCTTGTTCGAGAGGATTAGAGAGCGGTAGAGGCGAAGCTGAAGGAAGGCCCGGACATGTCGGTGTCTCCACTTCATCTTCTACCTCTGGGATCAACTCCAATGGAGCCTGATCCTGAGACCTTACGGGAAAGATCGACTTCTTATTCAAGTGAGCAACATTGTTTTTATTGTTCTTACGGTTCATAACTCTTTGAGTACTTTAATTCCTGTCGCTCTTGAATTAAATTTGCATGTTTAGTGTAAGCGTGGTGCTTAGACTAGCTAGCTTATGAATGCCTTCTATATTCCGGATCGTGTGGTAGATCGTGGTGGTGACAGCACCATTGAGTCCTTCGTAATCCACCTCCCGTCTATAGAAACCGCAGGACTCCCCCCATAGATTCTCGGGAGGTTCCCTTTACTAAGTGTGCCTTCAGACAATCACCCCATAAGAACAATATAGACATAGCTTGTGAGAATAAGAACCAGACATCCTTAAGTTCTCCTTATCTCTTCTTTCTGTCAAGTCCTTGATAGCTTCTCAGGGATTAGTCTTTTACTCCAGACCTTTCTCTCTACCTTTCTCCCTGTGGATTCGATATTTAAAACCCTCTCCCGGGTGGAATGCTCGTCGGTATCCGTGTGCTTGCGGATTATCCATCATAATATTTCTGTAGGCTTAACAAATACCAACAGGGGTGCAGACGTGGTGTCTGGGCTCTGGTTATCCTACGAAGACCGCATGCTTTTCGCGTAACGATAGAGGTAGGCCGCAGTGGTGACAGCCTGTTGGACCCTTTAGAACCCTCCGCGCCTGCGTACCAAATCGGGCCCCGTTGCCAGTACATTGGCCTCTCCCTAAAAAGTTAGGATGGGCTGGCACCCCATGGGGAGGACTAATAGCGGACAGATCCATCTCGAGAGCTAAGTCCCTTAAGAAAGTGCTTCTCATATCCCTACCTATCCCAGTGGAAGCTGGTGTCCTTGGATAGACCCTCTCTGGTTACTCTCCGTCCTAGGGAACGATACCCTACGGAATACTCATTCTCCTAGGGGAAGTACTACAATGGTATATCCATGCGCTTGCGGATTTGTTCGCACTCGTCAGTGTACCCGGGAGTCTCTTACACGCTCATGCTACCACGACCCCTAGCGTTGAGGTTAAGAAACGCCAACAGAAGTGCAGCCGATTGGAAAGTCATCTTGAACCTATCAAGACGAAGCAAGGGAATTATTTTCAAGCAAATACAGAATCAAATGAGTCCGAGATGCTTACAATTGGGTTCGGCGATCCTAATTCAGCCATGGTATGATCTTCATCAAAGAAAATAGTGTCAGTCAAATCCTCCTGGCGCTCCAGATCAGGTTGAGCAGATGATATCAGAGAAATTGCTTTTTCCTGCTGAATCTCGACGGATATAGGTGTCGATGCCACCGCTAGCAGATTTCCTACAGATTGATCGGCCGATGAAATTGGGTTTCCTTCGACTGATCTTGTTTTTTCCTGAACAAATTTGTTCAGCAAACCAGAAGACTACGATAAAGATCAAGGAATCTTCAGCTGATCCAAATCAAAGGAGAAAGGATAATTCAAATGAGATAATTACCTTTACAGCATCTACTAGCACTCCAGCTACATGGCTTGGATCAACATATGTTGTGCCGGTTGGGACATTGATAATCAAATCAGACGCATCAGTTTGGCTATTATTTTCCATGCGTTTTCGTCGGGTTGTCACCTTCTTAGATATATGATCTACCTTCCCAACAGCCTTCCTTTTTGCAGCAAGACAGACAGCACCATCCATAATGCTCGCAATAGGAGGAGCATTGTGATCAAGATATGAAAGAGCCCGAGGAGGCATATAGTTAATCGGCCTTCCGCTAGCGCTAAATTTCGGAGGATCAACAAAGTGACCCTGAAAAAACAAAAGGAAATGTGTTTAGTCATGCAAGAAAAGGAAGAAGAGGGGAATAGCACTTCAAAAAATACCTCATCAGGTAGATCTACATATGCATCATCAAACTGTCCACAATATACTCTTGGAGCCACACAGAAGAAATGAGCATGCCACTCCCTACACCAAGTCCTGAAAATGGGAGAAGTGAAGGAGATAGGAGCCCAGGAATCAAGATTTATGGTAGAAGAATATGGAGCCAAATCCCTGAAGTAATGGTAATGAAGAACCTCAAAAAGTATCTCTCTTGATTTGACAAGAGGTGTGAAGTAAAGGCCGATTGGTAATTGACCAAATCTCAATTGACGAGCGGCCACATATGGGTTATAAAATTCATAGGAGGCAGGAAGAGTCTTTCCAAAGAAGTTGGCTGGAAGAATCCCAGGTTTTATGATCACTTCAAAGGCTTCCTTGATATCATCATCAGCAAGATTAGTAAAATCATAAAGATGCTCAAAGATGTTATCAGGATCCAAATATGCATAGGTAATGGTGGTATCTCTGGACGGACCAATATAGAAAAGTCTGAAGGAATCAGACACCTCGTGCCCATCTTGTTTTTTGCCTGGAAAGACAGAAACTACTTCGCCGAAGTTGATGCATTGGCAAGTCTCTGAAGGTGCATTTTCCGAACCATCTACTGGGAAGGACATTGAGAAAACATCTTTCTCCAAGGTGGTACGAAAGTAAAGATTCAGCCAAATGTTGATAAACCACCAAGGACCTCCCAAGCTACCTACGGGTTTGCCAGTTGACAGGTTCACTGCAACTTGATGAAGGAGATTATACACAGCATCAAGGAGATGTTTTCCAAAGGAATTGCAGAGCCAGCAGCTAAAAGTTCAGCAACTATCTGATAATTAGAAGTTGGACCGACAGTTTTGCCGCAAAAGACGAATTTTTCGAGCCACATGTTAAGGAAGATAGCATGCTCCCTGTCAGTAATGGTGCCTGTCTTTGCATACTCACGGACATACTTTGACCAACTCAAACTCTTGGTCTCAAACTGATTGCGGTGTGAAAAGAGTTTATTGTCAGAAGTTATATCCAACCCCGTTAGTAAAAGAACATCGGCCAAGGTAGGCGACATCGGCCCATGGCCGAAAAGGAAGGCATTTAAGGTGTCAGACCAAAAGTATGAAGCAGCTATAAGCATGGGTTCGTGACGCGGCATGTTCGACAAAGAGGGATTGAGGCATTAGCCGATTTTATATTTGTCCCAGTGACCTTTCAGTTCGGAAGACATTCTATGGTACCAACCTTTCCAACCAGGGGTATAACCGGTCCAAGTCCTAAAAGCATTTTTCCTATCATCCAAATCCATGGAAGCATGTTTGAAAGGAATTCTACCAGTTTCAAGATGAATCAAATCTGAAGGATCCGGATTGCCCATAGGTCCTAAAAAGATTGTTCCAGGACTATCACTTAAGGGGATGGTGATGTGATTCCAAAGCTCCTGCATAATATTTCAAATCTAAGACACGGCGAAGAAATTAGGAAAAGCAAAAAATCAGCAGAAAAATACCTCAGGGACGGAATTAAGGGTTGCCATCGGAGCACTTGCAGGAGCTACATGAGGGACGCCGCCGACAGAACTTGACGCAGAGGCCATCAACCCGACAGGGAGATCAATTTTAGATCTGAGCAGCTATGGGGATTGTAAGGGCAAAAGGAGAACTGTATCGGAAGGCTGCAGAAGCAAAGGAACGACCGGAAGGGCTGCCTTTATATCTTTAGGTCCCCCAGTTTGTTTGGAAATCTATCCGTTGGTTGCGTTCGACTCGAAGAAAAGAAGTTAAAATCGAAGGAATTTCGGAGCAAATAATATTTACTCCGAAACTAGGGGCATGTGTTGACACTGTTTTTTGACACGTGTCAGTAAGAGGCAAAGAGACACCAAGAAAGCTACAGAGCCGATAGAAGAAAGGAAGGAAGGACCAACCAGCCAACGCAGAATCGACCGATTGAGTAGAAGTCAACGAAGACCAGCCAATAGTTAAACCCTAAAGGGGATCAGTGTGACAGAACCATCCAAATTAATTCCCATTTAACACACATAACCTATCCACTCGGTCATTATGCGTTCAAGAGGAGTTAACTTGTCGATATCTGTCGGGTCAAGCCCGGTAAATCACTTATAACAAGGATCAATGATTGTATAATAAGACTCACACGACGGCGAGTCCAGAGATACTCAATACATCCTTAATGCATTAGATTCATGAAAGGTTCGTTATTACAAAACAAGTTCCATACAGGAAAGTAAATAGATCAGAGTTTGAAAACACAGCGGAAAATAAAATACTAAACATCAGAAGCAACATCACGGGAGGCCATCCATGATATCACTAAGCACTGTCATCCTCCCACTCACTTCCCAAAAGGGTGGGAGAGAACCAGTCCACGAATACCATCAAACACATCAACACCTGCAAAAGGTATCAACAAAGCAAGGCTGAGTATACTAATACTCAGCAAGACTTAACCATCGGGTGATGGAAAATCACCAACTCTCTAGACATGCAAAGCTTTTTGGCAAGTGGGGTTCTTTTGCTGAAAAGCAACAAAGAGTATGTCCTTACTTTCAAGTTTTAGCTCCAAATTCTAGTTAATTATCCATTACTAGGTAAGCAACTAATACAAGCATTAGTTGTGCAAACAATTAAGCATACAACAATATTACTTCTCAATTCCATCATTAAGGGACATAGAGTGTATGGATAAGCAATCTCGGATAATGGTGAGAGGCTGACGATCGATCGATCGGACATAGTTGTGCAAGGTGGACCTAAACACACGGGAGAATGCATACCCCATCATAACAACCACAGCCCCTATAGGGTGGGGTATGCACCAACCAGGAGGTTCCCAATCATCCTCGATTCAGGATCAAAGCCCACAGTCCCTGGTACAGTTGGTCAAGTCACGGACTTACATCTTTTGCCACCCGTATTGACACATGCACCACTGTCATGAACCTGGGGACTACTCCCGAGATTAGTGGTAGAGAGTTCCTTTACCAGATCAAAAAGGTACTAGGCTAACTAGTCCCATTCTCGACAAATGCTTAGTACGTTCAAATGCTTAACCACAGACCTACTGGCCGGAGCCGGTCCCATGCTCTTACCACATGAGCAGGTAGGTTTAACAATCTTATGATTCCAACATAAGAAATCTATAGCTCGTGAGTGACGACAATCACTCGACTTCTACCGGGTCCTTAGAGCATGGCAACTAGCGACTTATCATTCTAGTATTTGAACATAGGAACCTAAGATCATGCATCTAGGGTTTCAATACAACTCCTGAAACTTAAATACACAAACATAGCAGAGATAGTTGTATAAGTTGAAAACATAGGTTATGCTCCGGGGCTTGCCTTCACTTAGCAAAGTTAGGTGGAGATCCTCCGAACTTGGTTCGGGTCTTGTTGCAAAACCAACACGTTCACCTTCTCCTTCAACTAGCTCTCCTTCAGCTTCTGGCACCAACGCGTAGCTCTCGTTCGGCAGTTCTACACGACATGCATAAGCACAACCTTAAGCATTCATTTGTAAGAAGGGAGAACTCATTTCATATTTAAAGGATAAACATGGGGTGTATTGTTGGGCACATTCACCTGGAAAAGATTATATCCAGCATACTCTTCCTTAATCAAGGAATTGTATGCGTGTTATTTATCTTTCTTATTTGATGGTGATTGTGTGCACATATAAATTAATTAACTTATTTAACTTCACCAAAAGAAAAGGTGTTGTTCAGAATGTTCTTTGGTGAAGGTTTGTGATTTAAATTCAAGTCACATTAAAGGTGATTTTGGTTTTTCTTTTATTTCACTTATCATGCTCGAATTACTTCAAAAAATTAATTCTGGATATTTCACACACAAACAAACAGAGAGAAAATTTATACAAGCACATATCATGGCAACAAAGCTACTGCCCAAAATTGGCATTAAACTCAGCTATAAACTATACATGAAAAATCTAATGAGATCTAGCTGACTTAAACATGATTAAATTCTACAGAAAGATCTATACATGATCTAGCCTCAAGAAATTACACAGAGCATAAACATGGCATTACTGAGCTACTCACAAAAATTAAAATTAAACCAAGCTATAGATCTTGCATGTAAAATACAACACTTTATCACTGCTGAAAAGATAACTAAATCACATAGAAATAGCAAAGCATGCACTGGGTCTGAAACTTTTACCACAGCCATAACAATATAAGATAAGACTACTCCAAAATTACCATGGCCAGAAACTACTTACAACATGCTTTATTAGAAAGGCTCACAATAAAGACCTAAATTAATTATTGCTAGATGAACATGTCAAAAGCTACTGATATATTAACCATATCTTCAACTAGGCATATATAGGCTACTGCAAAAAGATCAACCCTATTTGCTTAACCAAATATTTAAAACTAAACAAGAACTGAAAAGCTGCCTTATATCAAAATTAAATCATAACTAAACATATATAACAGATCTATGTGCAATTTGTCTACACAATAACAAGCATGACAAGACTAACAACATATTAAAATTTCACAGGCAGATCAGCTCTAGATTTCAAATTAATTCAAATCTATTCAAACTGATCAATTCAAAATTATTTAAAAACTAGGATGAAATTTACAAAAGTCCTTTCTAGAAAAGTTGCATCTATTCATGTAGATCACAGAACAATTTAGTTTGCATTTTTCTGACATTTCTTTGATTTACTATGAATTTTAGAAGGTCTCAGCGATTTAAAACAAATGTTTAAGAATCTACTTTCATCCGAGTCCTTGACCACAAAACTTGTTCACAACTATGCCCTCAGCTTTACACAGAGACCCCTGCTTTTACAGATCGAACCCTGGAAAGAACTGAGGCTTCACAAATGTACCCTTGGCATGGCCGCCGACGGGGATGGCCGGAATCCGACGAAGGGACGGCGAGGTAGGGTGCGGAAATGGGCGGAGGAGCAACCGGTGATCACCTTGGGCCAGTTCCGGGCCTTGGACGGGGCGGCGCAGCTACCGGCGGTCGTGCTCGGCGGAGGGGCGGATCTCTAGCCGCGGTGGGGCAAAGTTCGGCAAGCTGGGTGGCCGGGCACAACAATGTGCGGTCCAGGGAGCTTCGGTTGGGGCATGTGGTCCTGCTAGTGGGCTTAGACGATGACGGGGTGGCTCAGGGGTGAGAGCTCGGCGATGGCACTCCGGCGGCGCACTGCGGCAGCCTGGCGGCGCTGTTCTGCACGGCGCGACGAGCTCGGGAGTCTAGCTCCTCTTATAGGTGGCCGTGAGGGAGTGCAATACTGCCACGGTTTCGCCGGCTAGCTAGCCAGCGCGACGCGGCAGGGAGTGGTGTGGCACGGCCTGGCATGATGCATGGTGGCAGAGTCGGCGACGGTGCGGCGCGTGGCCTGGACGAGCTGCGGTGCGTGACAAGTGGACACCCAGGTGTCACGGGGATCCTTGGGCAGCACGCACGTGATGGTAGGGCCCACCTCGACATCTGAACCAGGTGGCACGAGCAGGATAGCACGCGGGCGCGTGCGGTGCACGGGCGTCGGGATGGCGTTCTCGACGCGACGTCGCGGCCGGGGGCGCGCACACGGGCGACAGGGGCAACATTTCATTTCGGTTTAGGGTCGTTTGACCAGCCATAACAATTCAAATCCTAATGTAAGTCACATTTCGGCCAATGGCAAAGTTGTAGAGGAGATTACCCTCTACAAGTTTTGCAAAGGTTGACCAGAGAAATTCCGAACAGATTTGGCAGAAATTTTGGCTTGAAATTCCTGATTTTCTCGGCGTAGTCAACCCGGTGCTCAGAGCGTTGACCACATTTTTGAGGCATTTCCACTCAAAATTTGAAAAATTGCCAATTAGATTAAATGTGTCCTATGAAATTCTATACAACTTTTGTATTAGCTGAATTTTCAGTGTTTTGGGAATTTTTGGAGATTTGACCAAAGCTCTAGATAAAGGTCCATCGACATAGGGGTTTGACCTTGATTAGGAGGGTTTGACTCCAAGATTTGAGGATCTTTCACCCAAGAACTCAACTTGCACCTAAAAGATGATTTGCCATTCTCAAGAAAACCAACAACTCTCATATTGGTAGATTTTGAAGTTGCTAAACACAATCATGAGGTACTGGTCAATCCATCAAATGTACTCAGAAGGGTTTTCAGGAGATTGGTCAGTTGAGATAAGGCTTCACTCTTTCTTCCATCCTTAATTTCCAATAGTGACAAACTTCAAGGTTATGTTCTTGAATCTTGTTGAAATATTTCATACTGGCAAAAGTTCAAGTCCTGAGTGAAAATTGATCTTAGGTCCAAAACCAAACTTTTCTCCTAATGGTGTTTTCACAAAACTTGCTTTACTTTTCCTTTAACACCATGAGCTTAGGTTAACATCCTTGCTTAACAAGAGATAAACACCTAGGGTGTTACAATCGGCCGGTATGAAGGAGGGAAAGTGGCGAAAGAAGAATACACCAAAGAAGGAAAGAAGGCTTAGGCAGGTCAACATCGGTTGGCAACAGGTCAAAGATAGTTAGCAAGTCTGACTCTTGCACGAGGCGTTTATTTTTAGCAGTTATAGTTTTTGTTAGTCAAGTAAGTCTTGTTGTAATCAACTAGGAGTCAAGATGTCCTCAGGGCATAAATAGAGACCTTGTGTGGTTAGAGAAAATTGTACACACCGACAAACACAAACCTTTGCTTTTTCCTGGATTCTAACTTTCAAGTCGGCGACTTCGCCAAAAGTTTCTTTCTTCTTATTTTCTTGTTTCTTCAATCGCCATCCTTCGAGTTCACCAGGCTACATTGATCGACCTCAGGCAGGCTTGTGAGTATCACTTTACCGAGTAATATCTACACTTTAACCTCTGCGCGCATCGCTGTGGTTTCGTCTAGATTTATTCACAATTTATCGATATCAGCTAGATTTGTAAGTTTTTTGTACCGATTTCTTGTTTATTTAGCTTTTATCACCAATTAATCTCGCTCGAGGCTCGATCGTATTGGCTAACGCTCGCTACGTCATCGACATACTGATCTCACAGCCAATCCAGATCTGTCTTGCTGCTGACATCATTAGATCGGCTGATCCTAGTCGTTCTGAACATACATGCACTTCGGCTCCCCCACCGGCTGGCCGATCTCGCCCGCTCCCGTATCGACCGATCAGGCTGTTATGTTGTGCCCACGTGGAGGACTCTCATCGGTTCTCTAGCTGATTAACCCCATATTTAACATCTTATTCTCTTCTGTGCCGATCAACAGGTCAGGTCGCCTGGCACACCTTGTTATATCTCAGGGATCCGTTACGTGTTGCCACGGAGGACTTTATTCCGTTTTTGTGTCAATAGATACCAAATCTGAACCATCTACCTAGCAATAACACCACGAATCACCTTATGCCTCATCGTTGTCCTTGGGTGACCTCTTATATGAGGCCAGTCGCAGTAATTCCTTCACCCGCTTTACCATGATTGTGGCAGAATCCAGGTGCCCCTTCACCGCCTGCAGCTCAGAGACAGTCTCTTCGATCTCTCTGTTAGCCTTTGCACATTCTTCCTTCCATATCCTTGCATCACTTTCAGATTTGAAGTACTTGTTGGCTTCGCCCTTTTTGTAGAAGACAACAGAGCATGGTTTGTCATTTTCTTTCTCTTCTCAAACAAGTTATGGGTTACCTCCCTGTAGTATCGCGACATCGTCTTCAACTCAACTACTTTGACATTGGTCTCCTCCTTAGCAGTTGTACATGCTTCTTCTCACGACCTTGCTTCCTCTTCAACTTTTCCCTTCATTTCCATCAGTTTCTCTAGAACTTTTAGAGTCCTAATATCCCATTCAGGATCCCATCAATATGCAGTCACCGATTATGTTCATATAATTAGTGATTGACCACACTAACATCAACCGCAGAAGCAAACTTTATTTGAAGTGAAACAAGTTATGGTTTACTTCACAGTAGCATACATACCGACGCCTAGGGATGGCGCCTGTCCAGTCATACCTCAGATGGACTGGCAACCCGTCCTTGCACTTGTTTTCATTAGGATCAAGAACGATAACTTCACGAGGACTAGGCGTTGGCGATCTAGGGCTAACAGAGTCTAATCCAAACACCTTCAAAATACATGAATGTAGTCTCTTAACACAAATCCCCAAATCGGAAAATCCATAATTCCTCTTACCTAAGATGACAGGTCAAAGTAGCATGGCAAAACAAAGGACTGACATGACTGGAGCGAGTCTCACTCCTCGGTTCGTCGCTAGGGCCACTACGATTTGCCATTCCCGCCACAGGTAGTAGTAGATCTACGTACCGACGCTAGCTCTAGTTTTTGCCACAAGCAACTGGAGCGTGGTGCCATTGAGTCTCTTGTAGAGTAGCAGCTGTGTACGTCGTGTCGTCGTGAGAAATGAGATATATACTCCATGAAACCTTTTTTTGGCTGCAGTGCAGGCTTTTCTCCCACCAATTTACCAGAACCTCTCCGTGTTGCACTGTTGTGGTTGTGCTAACGTGTCCGGTGACCTGGTGTGGGCGGCCGACCACGTGGCGTAGGCCGCAGATGGTGTGGTGGGAGAGGCCAGCCACGTGGTGTTCGCGGTCAAGTGACTTGGCGCGAGCAGCTAATGGTGAGCTAGCACGGGACCGCTGGACATTGTATTTCGAGAGAAAATATCAGATATATACATATAGGTTCACGAAAAAGTCGCAGAACCAAGAGGTGGTGCAGCGGAAAATAATCTTGTGTTGTTCCTGTAGGTCTTCGGTTCGAACCCTCGCGATGGTGAATTATTTTTGCAACATGTCGATGGGGTGCTAGAGGTTGGGCTCCAGTTATTTGAACTTACATGTGGACCAAGGTTGGTTTATACTACTGCTTGAACTTACATGTGGGACTGATGTTGGTTTATGACGTTTTTGCAGAGCTTACGGCGTCACAAAACCAGCATAGAACAGGGAATGCCCGATTATAATAGCAACCGTTATGATGATAGTTTTTTTTCACTAAATTTGCTCGGAAGTGAAATGCTATGACGAGATTAGCCAGGAACATCATAAATCAATGACGCTAAAATATGGTTGTTTCACTAATCAACATTTTTCTTGTAGTGCTCTATCTAAACGTGCGGTGTACTCATGACTAACATAGCTGCCCAACCCAAGCACCATGCTTGCATGGTTAACTATGCTCCAACTGGCCCGGGCTATTGTAACCCAGGTCGAAGCAACCAGATAACTAGTCATTTGAGACTGAGTACCGTAGAATAAACACAGACGTGATACAACAAAAATGTGTAAATGAATTAGATCAAAGTGAGGCTAGACATGCAAACAGATACGAGAACTTCTATGTCTATACCACAAGTCAAAGGGTCGTGTTTGCGAAGAACATGAGCCTCTAAATTATGAACAGACAAAGAACATATGAACATATCACCTATGTATGAATGCACTACTTTATATGAGATAGTTGAATAACTGAAGTAGATCAAAGTCATACAAAAAAATAAAGATACAAGAAGACTCGTACATAGATTCCAAAGTGGACTTGGAACCTGAATTAGAGCTACTCTAAAAAACTCCCTAACCTTGGAGACTAAAAGAGAGAAGTGAAGCAAAGATGTTTGTCTCTAAAGTGAGCCCCCTCCTCTTTTATTTATAGGTGAGGACGAAGGACCGGATTGGCAACGAGAGAGGGGGGAGTGAGTGGGAGCCAATAAAAATTCTCTGACGAGAACTTCGACCTAAACCCCAAAATCACTTCCGAAAAGGATCTCACACACGACTTGCCAAGATCACATAGTCACTGAGAGTACTACTAATCCTAGGAGCAAGTTCACACCCAAATCAAAACACACGAGAATGCACCGAAAAAATTGCTCGGCTTGCTACTCGACCAACAATGGTGAGACTGGTCTCCTGCACAGATTATACCAATGGCACCAGTCAGACTGGTTCCCTGCACTGATCAGGCCAGCTATTGCAGCAACGACGCAACAACTGTTCCAAAAAGCCTCAAGGATGTATCTAGGCTCTGGAACAAAACTAACACGAAACCAGGGAAGAGAGGAGCATAAGAAGATTCACAAACCAAGGTAAACTGAACTCAAGCTTGGAGCAAAACAACCCAGGGCAACTCTGAAGGATCGGATTGGGCAACAAGATAGGGGGGAGTAAAGGGTAGCCGATAAAAATTCTTTTCGAGAGAGATAGCTGCTCCAACGAGATGAACACAGCCTCAATCCTGAAATCACTTTCACCACTCTATCCGCACGTTTGCCAAGACCACGTAGCCACTGGAGTGCTACTGATCCTAGGAGCAAACCTCACCAGCAAGCAACGCAACTATGGACACACAACAGCGGAATCCACACATGGGGAAACTTCCTACCAGGGGCGGTCAGACCGCATGGGCAGGGAGGTCAGACCGCCTATGCCTGGAATTTCCCCAAAACCACAACTCGAAGCTCACAACTCCAAATCGACCCAAGATTTCACCTGGAAACTCCTCTGATCAAGGCAAATGTGCTATCAGAGAAAATCCCTGGAAAACCAAAAGTTTCCTCGTGAAATCCTCAGGGCAGTCAGACCGTGTGCCCTGTGCGGTCAGACCGCCTCACCTCCAGAAACTGGCCTCAGGTCAACCCTGAACTTCCCTTCACCCGATCTCCCGATTCACTCCATGGATTGCAACAAAACTTTAGGGATAGCTGGGTCACCTCATGGAAGACCTCTCCACTAAAGAATATCCACCGAACCCCATCCAATCAAGAGGAATCACGAATCGAATGCCTCTAGGTCATGAACTCCAAGAACTCCGAAATCCACCCAAATCGAAGGATTTCCCAAGAGATTGCTGGGGCAAAATCACCAAGAAAAGAGGCACAAAAGACCTCATGTGTGATACCCAACAAGAATCCCTCCAAGAAACCTCTCAAACAAGCCACCACAAAATCCACAAAAAGAGCTCCGAAAATCACCAAAAGGGAAAACACCGGGAGACAAAGAGAGACAGATGAACCACGTTGAAGCTTCTATACATACCATGAAAGGTCCATACAAGGTCTAGCAAGCTGCCCGAACATCCAACCCTCTCACAAGATCTCTCATGAAGCTCTCAAGCTAGGCCTAAGAAAAACAAAGGAGGAAAGCAAATGAACTAGGGTTCCAAGAAGTGGCTGCCATCTCCTCTCACTTGAGTTTATATGGAGGGCAACCAATGACCAAACTACCCCTACTTATTTAACTTAAGATACAAGCCCACCAAGGGCACTTTGGGAACTTCAGTCGTTTTCTCCATTAGACGGACGCCCGCTGGCCGCAATCCGCTTCATCTCCACGCAAGCCTCACGATCGCGCCGCGTGTCCTCCGCTTCGAAGCTTCTCGACACGCTGCGAGCCAAGCGGTCAGACCGGCCTCCCCCGGTCACTCCTGGCCGGGTGGTCAGATCGCCCCTCCTGGGCGGTCAGACCGGCCTGAGCAGGCTAGTTTGCCCCGTCAAGCCTCCGGCCTTGTCTTTGTGGCTCAGCCAAGTAACCTAGTAGTTTTGTGGCCAAACCATTACAAACCCCGCGTGCAAGCTTCAGTTGTTAGATGCTACCTTGCTCTGGCTCCATCCCTCTTGACGTCGTCTTGCTCGTCTTGCTAGCATACGATCCGCAAATGATCCCATTGGCCACCGGGTACCTCGATCGAAGCCTACTTGTCTGTCCGGTCCTGGGAGGTCACACAGACACAGACCTTTCACACTTGATTTTCACCTGCACCACGTGAATCAAGCTGCAACCTGTACCTACAACACTAGGCCTAGAGTCAGTCCACACAATGTTGTCAATCACTCATCACCAAGGAGCGACCATCCACCGGTCCTCGGACCACACAGGTCCGCAATCTCCCCCTTGATGAGTGCATTGACAACACCCACACACATAGTAACCAATAAGGAAAAGAAAAAGAAAGAAACTAACAACAACCCATCAAGTGATCCAAAAACCAAACGACACAACCCTAATCACTTGAAGCCAAAGTCTTGGTGCCCTAAGGCAAGGGCAATAGCTCAACACAACAGAGACAAAAACTGTCAAGGGGTGAGACCTGGACAGATCCGCTAGGGGGTCGCCCTAGTGGTTTGCAGGCTAATGGAGGATCGGGACCTAAGAGCATTGGTGGTTGTGCACAGGATGCACACGGAACTAGGCGAGTATGGCGGCGAGGAACAAGGAGACAAGGGTTTATACTGGTTCAGGCCTCCGGAGAGTAAAACCCTACGTCCAGTTGTGGTGGATTATGCGAGGATGAAGATGAGTTATCCCTGTGCATGGAGCCCTGGGCCGCCTTATATGGGGGGACGGGCTAGGGTTTGCATGCGCAGGTCGGTTGACCCGTGTCGGGGTCGGTTACAACTGTGGGAAGCATATCTCCCGGATTACAAGGAGTATCCTGTGATACACGGGGTCTACAGGCGGCGGCGCGCCAGGTCACCGTGTCTTGACTTGCACGCCAAGGCTTCGCGGGTCTTCCGGGATCCTGATCAGGTCGTCCGTGGTCGTCGGGGATGCGAATAAGGTCACTGGACCCACTTGTCAGGTCGGCGGGTCTTCTGGAAGGTCGGGTCCACTTGTCAAGGGCCCCCGGGCCCCTGGCCGGTGGGGACCCATGGGTACCCATGTCTCTCAAGCCCCCGATCGACGTGTAGGCATAGTGGCCGAGGCGGGGTTGTATCGAAGAGTAGCAAGGCTCAGCACCGTCGAGGTCGTGAAGGGTGCACAGGGATCAAAAAAGAAAAGAAACCCCTCTGATGCGCACACGAAGTTGAGCGTCGAGCTTCTGGGTCGAAGGACCATGAGGTCGAAGTGAAGACAAGGTGTAGATCTTGCAGAACCGCCGACCTGACCTGAGTCAGGCATGTTGTAGTAGCAACCACGACCTTCAGAAAGGTCAACAAGCCTACCAGGGGTAGGTCGAGCAGAGATGTGATGGAAGCAGGCTTCCATTAGGTCGAGACGACCCGAAGAAAATAGGGTGTCGAAGACGCACTAGTGTAGTAGCCCCCGAGGAGTAAAGCAACCAAGATGGGCAGTTTGATGCTCCAAAGAAGAAGAAAAGAAAAATAATCCGAACCTACGACCTTCTGCTTAGGAAACAAATGCTCTTGTAGTGTCGACGCTAGAGGAAAAGAGCTCCTGAATCTTGCAGAGGGCAGCAGGTGAAAGGTCTGGCGCAACCAGAGTCACGAGTGCATTGTACGGTCACGGGCCGGCTTGCAGGCGTGGCACAGGTCGCATTCACCCGTAAAAGACAAAGGTGCTCCAGTTTGTGGTCAGGTAGGGGATAAGCACGCCAATGCCTTCCACAGGCGAACAGTAACCTCGTGCTCCACGATGGTACAGTGATCTTGAGGATGAGGACGCCACGCAAGCTAACTTGCAGATAAGACTGAGTGGCAGGTGCTTGGTGCTATAAATTGGTACCCAAACGCTGAAGCAAACCGTACCAATCTCCAAAGGTGAACCGAGATGGTCCAATGTAGTAATATTACCATGCCAGGTGCTTGTGTCCGCCCTCCGGAGTGTAGGGTTGATGTATTTCATGCTTGGAGCTAGAAGAATGCTTGCGAGGCTCGAAGAACTCGATTGGCATCTTCTCCCAGTCCCGCCGAGGAACCCAGGAGGAGTATGAAGCAGCAGTTGCATCATCGGCCCTGACACTTATAGGCCTGATGTGATGCTGGTAAGTACTGCACTCCACCCGGTGAGGTTGGTGTTAAAGCTCGGACCTTCTGCAATCTTGTGGGGAAGCTCAGACTTGATGCTGGGTGCCGCAGGAGACCAGTTGGTGCGCGAGTAGAGGTGGTTGTGTGGCAGCTGCCTCCACAGTGGCTGTAGAGGTCGTCGAGTAGGTCCTGAAGCTAGAAGAAAGCTTGCGACAAGCCTTATTAGTGTAGACTGAGTCGTAAGCACTTTGGAAGGTAATTTAGGACCTTTAAGATCTTTGTATCTTGTAATTTGGCCAAGGGTCAAACTCCTTGTAGCTTATGAAGCTGTAAATATAATTTTACATGAGGAATGTCATGATTTCAGTAGTTGTATGGGCGCCCAGGCTGCAATGGTACGGATACCAAGGTCCTGGCAGGGCTGTCAATAGCACGCCGACCTTCGGGAGGCCTTTCGTATAGACAAGGAACCCGTGTCAACCTGGGTCGACACGGCCGTTGTGTAGTGACACAACGCAGGTAGTCAACCTGGAACCTCTAGGTCTACACGACCTAGATGGCAGCAGGGCCTTAGCGACCTCAGGGAGGTGCTACTTGACTAAGAGGTCACCAACGGGCAGTGGAGTCATTAAGCACGGGGCCGTTGGTATAGCCATTAAGGCAATGTGATAGGTAGCAGGACCTTAGCGACCTCGGGGAGGTGCTACTTGACCCAGAGGTCGCCAACGGGCAGTGGAGCCATTAAGCACAGGGCTGTTGGTATAAACCAGCCATGATGGCTAAGGCAATCTAGTAGGTAACAAGACCTAGGAGCCAGGGGTGTGGAACCCGCTAGTGAAAGCTGGGGCGACCTACCAAGCGGTAGTACCTATCGACCTTGTGAAGGTGTTGTCATAGACCCGGAGGTCGTGAGAGGCCAAAAGAGCTTGAAGAAAATGATGGGAAAAGGGCTTGAAGTGGGGCATAACGAGTCCATGGACATCAGGCCGTTGGCCAGGAGGCTAACGAGCATGGATTCCCGCACGGCGCTAGCCGTTACTGCCTGTAGCCGTTAGGCCGATAGAGCCGTTGGGCGATGTATCCGTTGGGTCACCGGGAATATCGCCGAATCTGAGGGGATGTTTGGGGCGTCGCGGCCCACCGCACTGATGCGGCCCAGTTATAAAAGGCCGAGTGAAGGGTCGGGGACCCCACTCGCTTCCATTCCCCGCAACAACTAGGGTTTTCGATCCGCCGCTAGGAGCCTTAGCTCATAGATTCGTCGGTGCCGCCGTGCTTAGATCTACCGCGCCCAGCGCTGCCATATGCGCCAGAAGTCCCTGGTAGTGTTTAGAACTAGATCCACCAGGTTTGAGGAAGGAGAAATGGCCCCAGAGCTTGCGCCGCCACCGGAGAAGGTTTGGGAGCACTCAACGGTGACGGAGGCGCAGCTCCAAGGACTGGTGGAGCGCGGGCTGCTAAAGCCCAAGGAGCAGGTGGGCTGGAGGCTAGTCGCCGGAGAAGCCTTCCCCTCCGAGGGGACTGGGGAGACCGTCGCCTTCGTCACGCACGTGGAGCGCGGATTTGGAGTTCCGGCGGGTGACTTCTTCCACGGGCTGCTCCACTTCTACCGCATCGACCTGGTACACCTCGTCCCCAATGTCATCACCACCGTGTCCTCATTCATCCATTTGTGCGAGGCATATTTGGGGATACCGCCACACTTCGACCTGTGGCGGTACTTCTTCGAGGTGAAGAAGACAGGGAAGAATGGCGTCGTCGGGGCCGTCGGCTTCATGCTACGCCGTCACATGAAGATGGTGTACATCGACATGGAGCTACCGGACAACACCCAGGGCTGGAGGCGAGGGTGGTTCTACATCGACAACCTGAAGCCGGCACTGGCCACCAGGTCGGGGTTCGCGCCGGTCCCGGTGCCGGAGTGGACCAACCAGCTGACGTCGCGGGAGATGGACACCATCAAGCCACTGCTAGAGGACCTCAACGCGCGGAAGGAGGAAGGGCTGATGGGCGGCACGGTGGCCATCAGTTTCAGCCGAAGGCTGCTGCAACCGATCCGACCCGCGTGCAGCAACGCAAGGTCTCTAAGCAGGAGATGGTGGCGCGGGTGAGGGAGCTCTTCAATGGGGTGATCCGGAACCGGACGTGCCCCAAGGCGTTCTCCCTCAAGCGGCCCGCCGAAGTGGTAAGTCGCTGATCGACCTTGATTCTTGTTAAGTTGAGTTTGCTTTCCCCCTGATCTAAGATGAAGGTCGCCTGTGTAGGGTCGTGAAGGCTTGTTCTGGAGCCCGGCTCCCCTTGCTGATGAGGATGAGCGCAGCTTCAAGGTCCGCGCGGCGGAGGACGTGCAGGCTCCACTGCCAGAGTTAGTTGAGAACTACCTCTTTGACTCATCGGTGGGGAGTAGTGATGATGAGGATCCGCCCGTGGTGAGCTCCGTGCAAACGACTCGTCGTACGCGGCACGCCACCGGTAAGATCCCGGCGCACAAGGGCGTCAAGATCATCTCCACCACCATCGAGGTGAAGAAGAAGAAGAGGATGGACACCACTGCATCGTTGGAGACGGCAATGACTAGCACTGAGGTTGTCTTCGAGGAGCAGGACGATGCGCGGTTGCACAACATCGCCACAGGGTCGGGCGACGTAGCGGCCGCGGGAGAAGATGACACCGCGCTCGGTGTTGTAGGCGAGCAGCAGCCGAAGCCGAGTGCGGAAGGCGTGAGTGACCAAGGGTCCCAGAAGAAGCCAAGGCGGGTGCCGCCCAGACCGTTTTAGGTTCGACTGAAATCCAGCAGCGGGTACGTCGTGGAGTTTGTTTTTCCTGCTTTATTCAACCTTAGCAAATTGTTAGGTACGTCGTTCTGACGATTTTGTGCATCTTGGGCAAGGGGACTCCCGCTGCATCGGGTACAGGCAAGAGTGCCTCAGGCCAAGAGGCCTTGGGGTGGAAGCTCGAGAAGTTACTGGTGGGGCAGTCACCAGCGACGTCAGGCGGGGATGTTACTAGCGGGGCCCCAGAGACCGTGGGGGGAGCAACGTCGGAGGCGGCCAAGGTCACTGCTGACAGCGCTCAGCAGAAGGAAGTCCTGCACCTGCAGGACCCACCCGAGTCGAGCCCACTGGAGACGCGGTTGACAGAGACCGGAGGTGGGAGCGAGGAGGACGAGCGACATCGGTGCCTCTACACCACCACTCCGTGGGAGGATGACATCATCGCCGACGCCAAAGACCTTGCCGACTTCAAGGCGGCGCAGGTGACCATCACGGAGGCGGCGAAGACGATTGGCAGGACACTCATGGTGAGCTAACATTGCCCTTGGGGCTAAGTCTTTAATTCGCTCAGGTGCATTGATTTGACAATCTTTTCATAATGTGTTGGTGCGAACTCTTGCCGAGCGGTCGCAGGGAAGGGCAGCCCTGCTGACAGAGGGTGTGAAGCTTCACGCAGAGCTGGCCACGACACGGGAGGCCGTGCTCCAGGCCAAGATTGAGGCTGGGAAGGAAATTCAGCGCCTCAAGGTCGAAGCGGCCTTGAAGGACGAGGTGATGGAGGCCTTGAAGTAGGAGCTGGAAGCTACCAAGCTAAAGGCGAAGGAAGCGGAGGATGATCTGAAGGTCGCTGCCGCATATAAGTCATAGGACGCCCTTGGGTTTTATGTTTTGACGCCGTGGAAAACCCATCTTGACCTTGAATTTTGTAGACGCCAAGAAGAGGGAGACTGCCTTGAAGAAGGACCTCAAGGAGTTGAAGGATCAGGTAAAGGTCCTCAAGGAGAAGCACAAGGAGGTCATGGCCAGTGAGTCTTACTTCACCCGAAAAGCTGCAAATGAATTTGGCGTGCGCAGGGATCTAGAGATCGACCTTGTCCGGGCGATGCAAACCCTCATTGACCATCAAGAGATGACTACAGATCTTCAGAAGGAGCTGGATGACCTCAAGGAGGCCGCCGAGTACCTGGCGGACGTCTACGTCCCCAAGGTCGAAGGCGGGCCGCAGGAGCTCGTCGCACGGCTGGAGGAGGCGGAAGGTCGCGTGAAGACGTTGCTGGTGGATAGCGGGAAGCTCGCCGCTGCTACCGTGCTGGCCACGGTGAAGCACCATGTGCCATTGTTCGACCTTGAGAAGGTCAAGGAGGAGCTTGACTTGTCGCAGCTGGTGGGCGACGAAGGTATCCAGGCCGCTACGGATGAAATTATGAAGAAGATGGACCTGGAGATGTAACTTAGGTCGTAGCAGACAGTTAGCACCAATGGGTCGTGGACCCTTTTGATGTAAGATAAACCTTGCATGAATGAAAAAGGCATTTTAATTAAGTTAATGTGATCCCTTATTTGTCTCGTATACTCATAAGAATCGCAAAGGTAATGAAGTTACAAAAACCCTTTCCCTCCGTTGACCCAACTCAGTGGAGGAACGGCTTGCCGACTACACGGCTCAGCGTGGAGGCTTACGTGCAGCCGGTGCGCGGAGGGGGGTCAGGGACCCAAGGTCAAGCAACCCCATGACCTAGAAACACTTATAAGGTGTACGACATGTTGTGGTAAGGGAACACTTGTAAAACAGAAAAGTAGAAACCCCAGGTCGAACGACCCTTAGGTTGGCGAAGCCAAGCCCCCGAGCGTGAAGGGCCGAGCTTAAAGCCAAGCCCCCGAGTGTGAGGGGTCCGGTTTTAAACCAAGCCCCGAGCGTGTCAAAGGGGAGGGGTGAACAGATAAAAACTCATAAAAGCAGGCCGAAAAAGGTAATCTTTTATATATATATCGAAGTACAAAGGATATAGTACATAGCTTTTTATTGGTACAAAACTCCTAAGGATAGAAGCGACGTAAGTGCTCGTTGTTCCAGGGGTTCGGGACGCCCTGGCCATCAGCCAATTGGAGGCGATAGGTCGCCGGTCCAATGACCTCCTTAACTATGAAGGGGCCTTCCCAAGGCGCAGAGAGCTTGTGCATGTCCTTGGTGTTCTGGATCCGCCGCAAGACTAGGTCGCCGACGTTGACGGAACATTCCCGCATGTTGCGGTCGTGGTAGCGACGTAGCTGCTGCTCGTGGCTGGTCTGGCGCATGAGTGTGGCCACACGATGTTCCTCGACACTATCGAGGTCGAGCCGGCGCGTTTGCTCTACTTCTCCTTCGTCGAAGTTCTGGATGCGAGGAGCACCGAAGGCCACGTCGGTGGGGAGGATGTCCTCTGACCCGGAGACCAGGAAGAAGGGTGAGTACCCTGTAGTCGAGCTGACCTAAGTCTTGAGACCCCAGAGGACATGAGGGAGCTCTGAGAGCCACCTAGTTGCGTTGGGCGCTGAGCCGTCGAAGATGCTGTCTTTGATGGCCTGTAGGACCATACCGTTGGCCCACTTGACCTGGCCATTGCACCGCGGGTGTGCCATCGAGGAGTAGTATACGTCGATCAGGTTGTCTTGGCAGAAGTCCTAGAAATCAGCTCCTGTGAAGGTCATGCCAAGGTCGGTGACGATCCTGTTTGGCACCCCAAAGTGGTGGGTGATCTCCTTAATGAATTTGGCCGCCTCTTTCGATGTGACGCTGGATACGGGACGGACCTCGATCCACTTGGTGAACTTATCCACCGCCACGATGATGTGCTTGTAGCCGTCGGGGGCGGTCTTGAAAGGTCCCACAGAGTCGAGACCCCACACTGCGAAGGACCACGAAGGAGGGATGGTCCTCAGGGCCTAAGTCGGGACGTGCTGCTGCTTGGTGAAGAACTGACACCCCTTGCATCGACGTACAAGTTCCTAGGCATCAGCCATGGTGGTGGGCCAATAGAAGCCAGACCTGAAGACCTTGCCCACCAGGTTGGAAGAGGCGGCATGGTTGCCGCACTCGCCACCGTGGATCTCATCCAAGAGCCTGAGGCCCTTGGATCGTAGCTTGCACTTCATTAGTACTCCGGTGGAGGCAGACCTCTGGTAGAGTTCCTTGCCAACGACAACATAGTTGGTGCTGTGCCTCGTGATCTTTTCGCGCTCCGCCTTGTCCTCAGGCACTCGATGTACGACGAGGAAGGCGATGAAGTCAAGGCACCAGTCTTCTTCTGTGTCGATCATGAGGATCTCATGACCCACAGGTGAGGTCACATCTTCATTAGGTGACTCTGGGTTGGGGATGAGTTTGATGGACGGCTTGCGTAGGTCTTGGATGAACACACCAGCCGGAACCAGTGCTCGCTTTGAGCCGAGCTTGGAGAGGACATCAGCCGCGACGTTGTTGTTGCGGCAGACGTGGTGGAATTCGAGCCCTTCGAAGTGATGCTCGAGCTTGCGCACCTCAGCATAGTAGGCATCCATTGTGTCCTTCCTGGCTTCGGAGTCCTTGCTGACTTGGTCGATGACGACCTTAGAGTCACCGTAGGCCATGAGGTGCTTGATCCCGAGGGAGACAGCAATGCGTAACCCATGGATGAGGGCCTCGTACTCAGCGTTGTTGTTGGACGCCTTGTAGTGGATCTGCAAGACGTATTTGAGGTAGTCGCCCTGGGGGGAGATGAACAGGACGCCCGTGCTGGCTCCTTCGAGGTTCAGGGAACCATCGAAGTACATTTTCCAGTGCTCAGGTCGCTCCAACGGGGGAGGCTGCTAGATCTCTGTCCACTCCGAGATGAAGTCTGCGATGACCTGGGACTTGATAGCCTGCCTAGGGCAGAACTCTAGGTCGAACTCGCCCAGCTCGATGGACCACTTGACGATGCGCCCAGTGGTGTCACGGCTCCGCAGGATCTCACCAAGGGGGAAGGCTGAGACGACCTTGATCTTGTGCGACTGGAAGTAATGCCGGAGCTTGCGGGAAGTCATGAGTAGTGCGTAGAGCATCTTCTGGGCTCGCTGTACCTGGTCTTGCTATCAGACAAGACTTCACTGACATAGTAGATAGGTCGCTGGACAGGGTAAGGTCGCCCCTCTTCAGGCTGCTCAGCCACCAGAACGGCGCTGACCACCAAGGTGGTCGCCGAGATGTAGAGCAGTAAGGGCTCCTTAGGCACCGGGGGCACCATCACCGGGGGTGTTGTGAGGAAGGTCTTGAGTTGCTCAAGGGCTTGGTCTGCCTCCTCGATCCAGACGAACTTGTCCGCCTTTTTTAGCAGCTTGAAGAAGGGTAGGCCCTTTTCTCCAAGTTTGCTAATGAATCGGCCTAAGGCCGCCATCATGCCGGTGAGCTTCATGACATCCTTCTTGCCTATAGGTCGCTTCATCCTGAGGATGGCATCCACCTTGGTGGGATTGGCCTCGATGCCCCGGTTGCTGACCATGAAGCCCAGGAGCTTGCCAGATGGGACACCGAAGATGCACTTTTCTGGATTAAGTTTCCAGCGGTAGGTGCGGAGGTTGGCGAAGGTCTCCACGAGGTCAGCTATGAGCTTGTCCTCGTGGGTGGTCTTGATGACCATGTCGTCGACGTAGGGTTCTACATTCTTGCTGATCTGGCTGGCCAGACACTTCTGGATGGCCTTCTGGTAGGTCGCACCAGCATTCTTAAGGCTGAAGGTCATGGCCGTGTAGCAGTAGATGCCATGAGGCGTTATGAACACCATCTTGTCTTGGTCGGAGACCTTCAAGGCTATCTGGTGATACCCTGAGTAGCAGTCGACAAAGCAGAGGAGGACGCTTCCGACTTTGGAATCCACAACCTGGTCGATGCGCGGAAGAGGGAAGGGGCCTTTAGGGCAGTGCCTATTGAGATCGGTGTAGTCGATACACATTCTCCATTGACCGATTTTCTTGGGTACAAGAACTGGGTTGGCGAGCCAAACCGGGTTTTTACACTCTCGGATAAATTCGGCAGCTAGGAGCTTTATTAACTCTACCCTAATGACGTCCTTGCGATCTTTCGTAAAGTGGCGAAGCTTCTGCTTGACAGGCTTGGCCGTCTTGCTCACATCCAAGGCGTGCTCAGCCAGCTCCCTGGGGACACCTATCATATCTGATGGACTCCATGCGAATATATCAGCGTTAACCCAGAGGAAACTGGTGAGCACGAGTTCCTATTTGGGGTCGAGCCCATCGCCGATCACCACCGTCTTCTCTGGGTCGGCAAGGCCGAGGCAGACCTTCTTCGTCGAGGGGGCTGTGTCCAGTGCGGTGTCGGTGCGCTTCTGCTCTGGGACAGACTGGTCGACAGGGTCGACTTGGTTGGCCTCAGCGACCAAGACCGCGGAGATGTCGGTAGCAGCGGAGGTCGCGGCGAGGTCGAGGGCCTCCGTGTTGCACCTAAAGGAGATAATGAGGTCCCCTTTGACAGAGAGGACCCCATGTGGAGCCGGCATCTTTAACACTAAGTAGGTGTAGTGTGGGATGGCCATGAATCTAGCCAACATCGGCCGACCTAGGGTCTCATGGTAGGAGGACTTGAAGTTGGCGATCTCGAAGTTGAGGTACACCGTGCGGAAGTTTGCCTCTGTACCAAAGGTGACCGGGAGGGAGACCCGACCCAGGGGGTAGGCCGCCTTCCCGGGGACGATGCCATAGAAGGGCTTGTCGCTCTCCGTGAGCTTGTCGAAGTCGAAGCCCATCTTCTTGAGGGTGTTTGTTGGCGTTTCATAACGTCACCACTAGTTGTACACCTAGAGGGAACATATAAGAGCAACCGGGTATACCGCAAGCACACAGAAATACCGCTGTAGCACTTCCCCGAAGGAGTATTCCAAAGGGTATCAAATCCAAGGAACGATGTGCACTACCTTCTATCCTAGATGAACAGTCCAAGGATATCAAGCCCCTAGCTAAGGTTGAGAGATGATGAGGCACTTCCTATGAAAACTGATGCCAGAGGAGAAGTGCAGGCAATTATGCTCGCTTCGGACACCGGCCCCTCCTGGCTATAACAGTTGGTTCACGGGAAATGTTCGCCTACAAGCTGTATCTGAATGTGGGGGATTTCAGAGGGTCCAACGGCTGTCACTACCGCGGCCAACCCCAAGACAAATCGTGGGATACAGGGCAAACGAAGGATAACCCATAGTCTAGACACCACGTCCACACCACCGATTACTACTATAGCACGACTACGTCTGAGCTCCCGTAGTAACACTATAGCACCCCATATAAATACAGAGCGACGAACCCACGAGCTTTGAGCTAATCTCACTTACCACAAGATCACACAGATGATAGGAAGAACGAATGCCAGCGTATTAATGTACTCCAACAAGATCTAACGGGATAATTCACACAAACTGAATGGAAACTTATGCACTTGTAACAAAAGATCAAAGGGTCGTGTTCGTGAAGAACATGAGCCTCTAACTTATGAACAAACACAAAAGTGTGAGTAACTTGTTCGTCAACTAGATCGAGGAAGTGCGTTCATAAAGAACACGGGCCTCTAAATGATGAACGAACAAAGAACTCAAGAACATATCACTCATGCATGAATAACACTTTAGTCTAATTGGAAAATACAAGAATACTTACTTTGCTCTAATTGAAGAACATGACACCCTCACCAACACCACACTCTACCTAGCACCTACTCTCAGCTTCATGGATCAACTCATTTGATCCATGAGAGATCACATGAGGGAGGAAACAAGTGTTTCTAAAGAGGAGGAGGAGAATGGGATGTGTCTCTATTCTAGCCCCCTCTCCTCATATTTATAGGCCAAGAGGGGTAGGAGGAGCTCCCTTGGCTGCCTTGGGTGCCACCAATAGGGTAGTGACATGTGGCAAAGAGCAGTTGAGACCAAGTAGCTTGCAAGAGAAGGAGCTTTCCGGCAGGATCTTGAAGGAATCTTCGGGCACACACCTAGAACCGCCTTTGCCTCTTCACGACAAGCCGACACATGGAAGGGCGACACGAGAGGCCGCAACACGGGGTCTGGTGACCTGGGGGGTCAGCCGACCCCGGGTAGCCCCTCTCACGCCGCCTTTCGTCCAGGTGACTGCTAAGTGGGTCCCAAGGTGGGTATTGGGGTGTATGCGGTATGTCTAGCCATTTATCTCGTGGTTGTGGGCCCTTAGATCCACGTACTGGATCCTGATTGGTCGAGAGTGTGTTTCTTTGGATCGATGATGTGTCGTGGACATGTGGACTCCTGTGTGATAGCACATCGCCATGTGGCTTGGTGTGGGTCCCATCGGGCCCACATGTTATCTTGTGCGTATCTCTTTCATTCGAACTCCAAAGTAGACAAATGATATATCCATTTCGATCGTCTCGACGAGCCTATCGCATTGGTGCATACCAATTTGGCATTTGTGATTGTTTATGATGATGATATATCTATGCCTTTGGTGCACTTCCTCTCAACTATGTCATTTAACACGTATTTCGGTGCGTCCTGCAACAAAAGCTAGAAACACCAACACTTGTGGAAATTGTTAGTATAAACCCCTATTCTTGTGTTGATGATCACTTTTCATTTATTTTATGTAGGTATTGACGGTGTAAAAGTAGCACTTAATAGCCGTCAACAACTCCCCCACACTTGACCTTTGCTCGTCCCGAGTGAAGGGAGTCCGGTCGAGGTAAGACATGATATCCAAAGGTATGAAGCGAGCATAATAGATATTCGAAACCATACCTTGCACTTGTGAACTCTGTGGAGTGTCTATCATGCCATCTTGGGTAGTTGAAGAATGGAATGGTCAGGAATCAAATCACTCCTGCTCATCATGTCAAGCGACTTGGGGTTTTACAATAAGTTTTCAAAAACAAACCTTGCTTTGCTCCTCGTTTGATTCTGTCGGATCGCTCAGTGTACATATGTCCTCACCAAGGCATTAAACTGCCTTTATTCGTCCTACTTCTAACGATAGCTTATGTGAAGCTCAAGGTAGGTATGAATGATAAGGCATACTTGCACCACATATATTGCAAAGTCAAAGACTGGATCCAAGAGAAAAGCAATTCATACAATCAGATCAAGATGTGCACATGTATGGATATGATGGGTACGATAAGGTGTATACTAGGCCCGGAATGGGTTCTAGATATTACCATACTATGATAAAATGTTGTGGTAATGGTAAGGTGGACACTAGCCCCGGAATAGGTACTAGTTATTACCATCTAAGATATGGAACTCCTTTTTGCATGATTTTCTCCGCTCTCCTTTTTGAAATTTTCGAGATATGGGCTATCTCTCTTCTCTTTTTTTACTTTTTTTTGTCAGATCATGCTTTTTGAGCATGTCTTTCTCTCTCTCTCTCCTTTTTTTATAGCCCAATCTCTTTTTAGAGATATTTGGAGAGGGATAAATCAAGGAACCATGCATGGAGCTTTATTTTGTGGAATGGATGAATGAGACAATGCTAACTTCCAGTGTAAGCATAGCAAGGGGGAAATGGTGGTGTGCACATGAATCTTGATCATGAGAGTAATGAAAAGAATTCTCACAAGGGTCACAGAATTGGACAAAGCTCAATGCAAGAACAAGCAGCATATGTGTACAAGGTTTTCAACTGGTAGCATCATATGGCTTTGGTAGGACTGTGGCATATCAAAGAGGAGCTTTGCAAAGGGTTTTATGATTTTTCAAATAAAATTCCCAAGCACTCAAACATTTAGAGCGAAGATCATATCATCAAACCATATCACAAACATCAACTACTTAGATAAGCATGAGTTCCCTAATGATATCTATTCACAAGCATAAGATGATGAGTAAGGAATAAAACATATGCAAGCCAACCACAGGAATCATGTAGAGCAAGCAGAGCACCATTATTAGAGTTTGATTTACTAGATAAGAATTCGAAGATCATTCAAACTCGAAGGTAGAGAGTGAGATGAAGGGTGCACATACCATCACTCCTGAAGGATATGAGGAACAAGGGAGACCAGTGGTGATTCGGCTGGCCAAAAGGCAGCCGAGCTCACTCTAGTTTACCTTGTCCTTGTCATGAAGGCGTAGTCGATGTTGTGCAGCGCCTGTGTGTGGGAGTTCTCAAGTGGATATGTTGATGATGAGATCGAGAGGACTCCCCCACACTGGTACTTGTACTGGTGTTGTTCTTCAAGCAAAAGTGGAAACAAAAGATGGACTCTACTGGTTCGAGAACCATAGAGCCTTTATTCAAAAGCAAATATTTTTGGGTTTTTATTTTATTGTCACCCTGTCATTAGCTCAGAAGGTTAGATCAAGATTACACTTCATAAACAAAGGATAATATACTTACCTTGGACCTTTTGTGAGGTCATATGTTCCTCCTTTGTATGTTGTGCAACATAAATCTGACACCTTAACTTACCTTCCCATATGAATCTAGCTTAATGACTTACCCATTCAAGTTTGACAATTTTCTGCAGGGGTTAGTCAGCATATATGCAAGCAAGATATATGAAGATATAACTCTAAGGTTCATCAATCAAAACTCGACACCATGTCTTGTTTTGACTGAAGAAGACAGTTTTAACCTAAGCACCATACTTAATTTAAAACAATCTATGAATGTGCGTCGACAGAACATACATTCAAACCAGAGCATATGAACAAAGATAAAGGAAGCATTTAATCATGATCAAGCTATTTTCAAAAGGGACATAAGCATGAGCATAAGACGGTGAACCTCGGGAACCTCCCGGAAGGGCTTTGTTTAATGTCAAAAGCAGGACTTACCTAGCTAATAGGCAAGATGCAAGAGCTGACATCACCTCCACACTAGGATAAGATTTGGTAGATGAGGAACTATACTCAAGATGCTCACATGCCTCCCCGACACTTGAAGTTTGCATTGCTAGGCAACAAAACTCAAGTGTGTGGTGATCAAGCTTCCTTTGTAAACATTCCCTCACCAAAGCATATCTAGGTGTTGTAAATGATGTGGCTCACATGTTCATAGGCATCATCTATCCGTCTTTATTTTCAATCTCCACCTGAAAGGTTTGTGACCAAAAATGCCCGAAGGACGACTTATCCTAAAAACATGTTCTTGCTTTTATTCGAAAAGGGAAATAAAACCTATGCTAATTCAGGCTATCTCCTGGTAGTGCTTTGTTTATTTATTCGTCATAAGCTCGACCATGGGAACTTTATCTTGCAGCTATTGTTGGTGGTGCCATTCCGGTCTCACCACCAATCCTTGATGTAGTGAAGCTTCAGCTGCAAGGTTAGTGCCACAAGGCACACACGAAATCTGATGTGCTTATGATAGACATATACATCCACAATCAACCTTCTGAACTTTCTAAAAAAGAGGACCATAAGGTGATTGCCGCCCTCGAGCGTGCTCAGCGCACTAAGCATGGCCGGCTCTGGATAGGCATGATGCAAGCATGGTTCATGTGGTGTATCAAGAATGAAACTATCATGCTTGTCTGTGGAACCTTTGCCTATGAATTCCAGAGTTGACGCCTCACAAGGTTCCATGGCCCATGAGTTCTCTATCTCAAGAGATGCATCGTGGAGGCAAGATGTTGACTCTCGATCATAATCGAAAGCAACATAATACGGGCCAGCGGGAGGAGGTTGAAACTCGGTCAAGATAGATGATGATCGTTCGCCTCCACCGAGGTGAAAAGGATCTCCCGAGTCATCCCCTTGAGGAGTAGAGAAGTCTACAACCTCAGTCGGAACAAGCTCGGATGATGCGAACGGAGATACGTGCATTATCATCTCGAGTGGGTTTTGCTCGGGAAGAGGCTCTACCATGGAATGTTCATGACAAGAGATGGATGTGGTAGAAGCGGCTTCCTTAAGCTTTACATCTAGGCTTCCTTGAGATTTATCAAGAAGTTCATCCAATGGGAAGCCCAGAAGAAGGTCAAAATCCATGATGTCAAAGATGTGAAAATCTAAGTGCACCTCGATCTCGTCTATGATGATTGGCACGTCCCTAGCAATGCCTCGACATGGGAAAATGTATTCTTTATACCTAGGACTTCGGAAATATCTATCAGTCGGGGTGAGGGGCATGTCACCCACCAGAGTGTCCAAAAGGTACTCCGATATGATGCAAACTCCAGCAGTAGGGTCATGAACAGCATCTACGGTGTTTCCCCTCATGGAGCAGTGGATGGTCGTGGAAGTCGAGCTGACCCGAATTACTTCGGAAACAGGCTTTGATTTCTAAGGTGACCGATACTCTATTGCCCCATGATTCCAAACTTCATCGAGAATCTCATCAAAATCCAACGATGCCGTAGGCTCCTCGTGCCAAGAACGATCTAAGTTATTTATGATGTTTCGAGAAGGATTACCCTCAAATCGAGAAGAGAACTCCAAAAGTTGAATTTCTTCTCCCTTTGGTGTTCGTGGTTCGGGAGAAGGCTCTCTAGATGAATCATTGGATGTGCAAGGTGAAAGCTCAAATTCATCTATTAAGAGACTCTCTTGGATCGGCTCTGATTCTTGGTGGAGGTCATTGTATCTGGGATAGGAAGAAGAGGTTTCTAAGAAATATTCTAGGATCTCTCTTCTTTTCGTTGGAGTTTGGGTTCTGAATGAACCTCCAGCTACAAGGTCGAGCTCAAATGCAGATTCCATGTCTATCAGCCCGTGAAAGATGTTCGAGGATAAATTATTAGGTATAGACAAGTCTGAGTTAAGCTCCAACAGGTGTGAGAACCTAGCCCAAGTTGCACCTATAGACTCGCACTCTAGTTGCTCGAATTCACGAAATTCACACGGTAGTGAATCTAAGTGTTCGAAAGGGAAGAACGAGTAACAAAAGTCATCTCGTAGTTCTTCCCAATTGTCTACACTCTCTATCATGCGGGTGTACCATTGTTCCGCTCTGTCTTCAAGAGAAAAAGGGAACAACTTCCACCTCAAAGTTTCCTGTGTCATACCTGGGATTACCAAGCACAAACACAGTTCTTCGAACTCCTTTAAATGATCATGGGGATCATCACTAATGGCACCAGAGAAAGGTCGATTCCGAACCATGGCTATAAAGCCGGGACGAAGCTCGCAGCTAGATGAAGAAGTTGATGGTTGCTCTAAGACGAACTCGCCCCTAGGGGTAGAGATGCTATTGCAGGAAAGCTTCTCCATGGGTAAAGGGGGTAAAGGTAGAAGGAAAGAAACAAAAAGGATATCTGATGGGTAACAAGGGTGAAGGTAGAAGAAAAAGGAAAAATAAAAGATACGAGGACCACTAGGTTCGAAGATAGATACAACAACCGTTCCCCGGCAACGGCGCCAGAAAAGCTTGTTGGTGTTTCTTAACGTCACCACTAGTTGTACACCTAGAGGGAACGTATAAGAGCAACCGAGTATACCGCAAGCGCATGGAAATACCGTTGTACCACTTCCCCAAAGGAGTATTCCAAAGGGTATCGAATCCAAGGAACGATGTGCACTACCTTCAATCCTAGATGAACGGTCCAAGGACACCATGCCCCTAGCTAAGGTTGAGAGATGATGAGGCGCTTCCTATGAATACTGATCCCAGAGGAGAAGAGCAGGCAATTATGCTCGCTTCGGACACCGGCCCCTCCTGGCTATAACAGTTGGTTCACGGCAAATGGTTGCCAACACGCTGTATCCGAACGTGGGGATTTCAGAGGGTCCAATGGCTGTCACTACCGCGGCCTACCCCAAGACAAACCGTGGGATACAGGGCAAACGAAGGATAACCCGTAGTCTAGACACCACGTCCACACCACCGATTACTACTATAGCACGACTACGTCTGAGCTCCCGTAGTAACACTAGAGCACCCTGTATAAATACGGAGCGACGAACCCACGAGCTTCGAGCTAATCTCACTTACCACAGGATCACACAGATGATAGGAAGAACGAATGCCAGTGTATTAATGTACTCCAACAAGATCTAACGGGATAATTCACTTAAACTTAATGCAAACTTATGCACTTGTAACAAAAGATCAAAAGGTCGTGTTCGTGAAGAACACGAGCCTCTAACTTATGAACAAACACAAAAGCGTGAGTAACTTGTTCGTCAACTGGATCAAGGAAGCACATTCATAAAGAACACGGGCCTCTAAATGATGAACGAACGAAGAACTCAAGAACATATCACTCATGCATGAATAACACTTTAGTCTAATTGGAAAATACAAGAATACTTACTTTGCTCTAATCGAAGAACATGACACCCTCACCAACACCACACTCTACCTAGCACCTACTCTCACCTTCATGGATCAACTCATTTGATCCATGAGAGATCACATGAGGGAGGAAACAAGTGTTTCTAAAGAGGAGGAGGAGAATGGGATGTGTCTCTATTCTAGCCCCCTCTCCTCATATTTATAGGCCAAGGGGGGTAGGACGAGCTCCCTTGGCTGCCTTGGGCGCCACCAATAGGGTGGTGACATGTGGCAAAGAGGAGTGGAGACCAAGTAGCTTGCAAGAGAAGGAGCTTTCCGGCAGGATCTTGAGGGAATCTTCGGGCACACACCTAGAACCGCCTTTGCCTCTTCACGACAAGCCGACACATGGAAGGGCGACACAAGAGGCCGCAACACGGGGTCGGGCAACCTGGGGGGCCAGCCGACCCCGGGTAGCCCCTCTCACGCCGCCTTTCATCCAGGTGACTGCTAAGTGGGTCCCAAGGTGGGTATGGGGGTGTATGCGGTATTTCTAGCCATTTATCTCGTGGTTGTGGGCCCTTAGATCCGCGTACTGGCTCCTGATTGGTCGAGAGTGTGTTTCTTTGGATCGATGATGTGTTGTGGACATGTGGACTCCTGTGTGACAGCACATCGCCATGTGGCTTGGTGTGGGTCCCACCGGGCCCACATGTTATCTTGTGCGTATCTCTTTCATTCGAACTCCAAAGTAGACAAATGATATATCCATTTCGATCATCTCGACGAGCCCATCGCATTGGTGCATACCAATTTGGCATTTGTGATTGTTTATGATGATGCCATATCTATGCCTTTGGTGCACTTCCTCTCAACTGTGTCATTTAACACGTATTTCAGTGCGTCCTGCAACAAAAGCTAGAAACACCAACACTTGTGGAAATTGTTAGTATAAACCCCTATTCTAGTGTTGATGATCACTTTCAATTTATTTTATGCAGGTATTGATGGTGTAAAAGTAGCACTTAACAGCCGTCAACAACTCCCCCACACTTGACCTTTGCTCGTCCCGAGTGAAGGGAGTCCGGTCAAGGTGAGAGATGATATCCAAAGGTATGAAGCAAGCATAAGAGATATTTGAAACCATACCTTGCACTTGTGAACTCTGTGGAGTGTCTATCATGCCATCTTGGGTAGTTGAAGAATGGAATGGTTAGGAATCAAATCACTCCTGCTCATCATGTCAAGTAACTTGGGGTTTTACAATAAGTTTTCAAAAACAAACCTTGCTTTGCTCCTCGTTTGATTCTCTTGGATCGCTCAGTGTATATATGTCCTCACCAAGGCATTAAACTGCCTTTATTCATCCTACTTCTAATGATAGCTTATGTGGAGCTCAGGGTAGATATGAATGATAAGGCATACTTGCACCACATATATTGCAAAGTCAAAGACTGGATCCAAGAGAAAAGCAATTCATACAATCAGATCAAGATGTGCACGTGTATGGATATGATGGGTACGGTAAGGTGTATACTAGGCCCGGAATGGGTTCTAGATATTACCATACTATGATAAAATGTTGTGGTGATGGTAAGGTGGACACTAGCCCCGGAACAGGTACTAGTTATTACCATCTAAGATATGGAACTCCTTTTTGCATGATTTTCTCCGCTCTCCTTTTTGAAATTTTCGAGATATGGGCTATCCCTCTTCTCTTTTTTTTCTTTTTTTGTTAGATCATGCTTTTTGAGCTTGTCTTTCTCTCTCTCCTTTTTTTATAGCCCAATCTCTTTTTAGAGATATTTGGAGAGGGATAAATCATGGAACCATGCATGGAGCTTTATTTTGTGGAATGGATGAATGAGACAATGCTAACTTCCAGTGTAAGCATAGCAAGGGGGAAATGGTGGTGTGCACATGAATCTTGATCATGAGAGTAGTGAAAACAATTCTCACAAGGGTCACAGAATTGGACATAGCTCAATGCAAGAACAAGCAGCATATGAGTACAAGGTTTTCAACTGGTAGCATCATATGGCTTTGGTAGGACTGTGGCATATCAAATAGGAGCTTTGCAAAGGGTTTTATGATTTTTCAAATAAAATTCCCAAGCACTCAAACATTTAGAGCGAAGATCATATCATCAAACCATATCGCAAACATCAACTACTTAGATAAGCATGAGTTCCCTAATGATATTTGTTCACAAGTGAGAGCCAGGTGTGGTTCGAGGACCGGTGGATGGTCGCTTCCTGGTGTGATGAGTGATTGACAACGTGGTGTGGACTAATTCTTGGCTAAGTATTGCAGGTGCAGGTTGCGGCTTGACTGGTGCAGGTGCAGGAGAAGAACAAGCGCGAAAGGTCGTTGCCGGTGAGGCCTCCAGGTGTGGAGAAGACAAGTAGGCTTGGTTCGAGGGACCCGGTGGCCAGCGGGGTCAAGTGCGGGCCGCATGGTGGCAAGAACGGCAAGATGAAGTCATTTACGGTTTCTTGGTTGAGCCTCAAAACCAAGGTCGAGCCGAGTCATGAGTGGTGATTGGCGGAGGCTACACCGAGTTTGAGGGGTTTCCGGTGGTTCACCAGAAAACCACTGGGTTCCTTGGTTGATCCACAAAGCCAAGACCGAAGAACCGAAGACGGAGGTGCAGCAGCTCCAGACCGGTCTGACCGGTGGGTCTGACCAGTCTGACCGGTGGGTACCGGTCTAACCGGTGAGGAGCACCGGTCTGACCGGTGTGCGACGACGCAGTCCGGAATCTTTGAAGCGGAGGACACACGTCGGGATCGCAAGGCTTGCGTCGAGGCTAAGCAAGTTTGCGGTCGCTGGGCATCCGTCTGATGGAGCAAAGACAAAGATTTCCGAATTCACCCTTGAGAGGCATGTATCCCTAGTTAGCTAGTAAGGGTATTTTCGTCTTTCGGTTGCCTCCATATAACCCAAGGGGTGAGAGGATGGCAGCCATCTCTTGGAACCCTAGCTCATTTGCTTTCCTATTTTCTCTTCCTATTTTCCTTAGGATTTTCTTAGGACTAGCTTGAGAGCTTCACGGTGAGATCTTGTGAGAGGGAAGGATGATCGAGCGGCAAGCTAGACCTTGTATGAACCTCTTTGGTATGTATAGATGATTCGACGTGGTTCCTCAAGGCTTGGATGTGTCTTTCCCATTTCTCCTTTTTGGTGATTTTCGGAGCCCTTTCTTGGCGATTTTCTTGGAGCGATTTCGAGGCCTTTCTCTTTGGGATTTGGTGGGGGATGTATGCATGAACCCTTCGTGGTTCTTTTCCTTTTGATTCCCCTCCCAAATCAGTGAGTAAAGGGGCTCGATTTTGGGGTTTTCGTGGCTCTAGGGTTAGAGGCGTTCTTGGTGGGATTTCTTCGATTCCTCTTGATTTAGCAAGTTTTGGTGGACCAAATCTTGGCTATGGAGTGCCCATGAGGTGTTCCTACTATCCCCAAAGTCTTGTTCGTCTTGTTGGAGTTCTCATCTCCTTCGAGAAGAATTTTTATCGGCTCCCATTCACTCCCCCCCTCTCTGGTTCGCCTAATCGGTCCTTCAATTAGTATCAAAGCCGGTTCGGGTCTTCATTGACTCTTACCAGTCTAAGATCCAAAGATGGCGTACCAGGAACGGGGTTCGGGTCCTCCGCACTTCGATGGGAAGAACTACCAGATGTGGCAGAGGCGGATGGCAGCGTTCCTCCGCGGAAAGGGTCAGATCCTTTGGGATGTCACGGTGAACACAGCTTATGTTCATCCGATGAACTACCTTGCTCCAGGATCGAGGGATATGTTCGAAGCCAACAACAAGGCTGTCGACTACTTGTTTCGTGCTCTGTGTCAGCCTGAATTCGATCGGGTTCAGACAGAGGACTTAGCTTGTAGGATTTGGGAGTAGTTGAAGGATGCTCATGCTGGGAATGCTCAGGTTCAGGCTCGGATGTACGCGACTTACCGGAGAGAGTACGAGAACTTCACTCATCTCCCCGGCGAGTTCGTCGATGCCCTTTTCCAGCGGTTTACGGTCGTTGTGAACAACATGAGAGCCAATGTGGCCGTGCTCCCATACGATGATAATGATAGAGCCGTGAAGCTCTTGCACTCGTTGGATCGTACCGTATGGGACGGGAAGTTTGAGGCTATTGTTGAGTCTGAGAAGTATGACACCTTGACGGTGAACGAGCTATTCTCGAAGCTCAAGTCGGCTGAGTTGGACCGTGGTATGACAGCCAAGATCGAGAGCCCGACTGATTCTCATAGTCTCGCTCTTGTTGGTGGCAAAGGAGCTAAGTCTAATGCTAACGCATCCTCCAGGATGTACTCTCTGTCTTCTTTGATGTCTTTGCCAGACGAGGAGTTCGACATGCTTGGAGAGGACGAGCTGGCGTTGCTGACCAGGCGGTTCGAGAGGCTGCACGAGAACCAGATGAACACGAGGAGGATAGCACGAACATGCTTTCAGTGCGGCAAGCCAGGACACTTCGTCGCTGACTGCCCGGAGAAGACGGAGAACAAGGACGGCTACAAGGATGGCTACAGGCACCGGTCGAGTAAGGACGGCAAGTACCGATCGAGGCGCGATCACAAGCACAAGAATAAGCACAAGGACGAGCGACGATCGAGGAAGAAGGATGGCCGCGGCAGGAAGGCCCGAGCGATGGTCGGAGCGAGCGATGTCGACTCCAGCTCCGCCTACTCTTCCTCGAGCTCGAGTAGCAGTGAAGATGAAGGTGATCGGCGCAAGAACAAGAAGTCATCCAGGAACTTGAGCGGGTTGAGCTGCTTCACGGGAGATGGCTTCTGCGGCATGGCTCGTAGCTCTGGCAGTAAGAAGAGTCACCAGAGCGACTCAGACTCCGACTCCGAGGATGAGGTATGTGATGAGCTCTTTTCTTTGCGCAAGGAGAATGATGAGTTGGTTGACTTGCTTGATAATCGCGATCACAAGCTTAGAGAGGCCAAGAAGATGAGGAAAGAGCTTAGGGCCTCACTAGAAGATGCTAGGAACCGTGTGGCTGAGCTAGAAACCCAGAACCTAGATGTTAAGCTTGAGATTGATTCGCTTAAGGCTTCTCCTGTGGTTTCTGATGAGATTGATTGCTGTGATTGCTCTGTGTACCTAGCTGATCTTACTGCTCTTAAGGATAAGCATGTTTCTACTTGTGATGAATTAGATATGCTTAGGGTTGAAGTGGCTGAGCTTAAGTCTAGACCTGCTTTGCTAGGTGCTTGTACTTCTTGCCCTGTTTTGCATGGAAAGATGGATGAGATGCATGCTTACACTGTTTCGCTTGAGGCTAAGTTGAAAGAGCCTGTTCCCACTTCTTGCTCTACTTGTGAATTGCATGCAGTTAAGAATTTGGAGCTTGTGCATTATGTTGATCGCTTGCAGGATGAGAATGATGAGCTGAGAAAATGTATGAGCTGGTTGTCGGGTTAGGAGCCTCAGCTTGGTATCATGATAGCGGCTTTCAAACGCTATGATGGTCAGGCACTTGGGGCTGACAAGCTTGGAGAGAACAGTGGTGAGGGAGTTGAGAGAGTTGGAGAGATTCCTATCCCACCACCAAACAGATACAAGAACAAGTTTGAGCCCAAGCCTAACCATCTCAGAAACAAACTTGACACTACTCCGGATCCACCCATATTCCCTCACCCAACAAATGATTTCCAGAAACCGGTGAAGTTTGTGAGCCCAAAGGGAGGTGAGGAAGGAGAGAAGAAGGGTGAGAAACCGAGTGGGCAGCCCCAACCCAAGCCAAAGCCTAAGCCACAGCCCATGAAGTTCCATTGTGGGTATTGTGGGAGAGATGGTCACAAGGATGAGTTTTGCTTCAAGAGGAAGCGTGAGGAGAGAATGGCTAGAGAGTGGGCTAACAAGGATAGGTACCACCCCTCTAATGGTGTACCTGAGCCTCGTATGCAGATGCCTAGGGCCAAGGCGATTATGAGGACGGTTCCGGCTTGGGGAGACCGGAAGGCAGCAGGTGGTGCTGCTGGCCGAGCTACACCGGTCAGACCGGTGCACTACACCGGTCAGACCGGTGCAGGTCAGGGCAGACAGCGAGTTGGGTTTCGTGCTCGTGAGGATGCTCGATTTGGTTCTGGTGGTCATGGTTCTGGTGGGTGGTCTGGAAAGTTTGCAGGTGGTCAGTTTGCTAGGCGTTCTCCACCTCGTGCTCAATACGGGGGTGGGAGGAGTCGTAGCTTTGAGATGGAGAGGAGGAACGATCCACGGTTTTCCTTTCGTGGCTTTCGTCCTCCTCCAGCTGGAGAGGGTTGGTTCCCTCGTAGTGGTTACCGTGATGGTGTTCGTGGTGGTAGCTTTGATAGGTGTGATGATTTGGTTTGTGCTAACCCCACTTTGGAGCAAATGGCTCGGCACTGGTTTTACTCTTTTGGTACTAACCCCAGTGCTGAGTCGTTTGTTCACTCACGTGCTCGCTTTTGAATTTCAGGTGGGAGACTTGAGGAACGTTTGGTTGATTGACTCCGGTTGCTCGAGGCATATGACCGGAGATAAGGGGTGGTTTTCAAGTCTCGTCCCGGTGGTGTCCAAGACATACATCACCTTTGGGGACAATGGGCGAGGGCGTGTGCTATCAGAAGGTAAGATCACGGTAAGTGACAAGGTCACTCTCAGGCGTGTTGCTCTTGTTCAATCGTTGGGGTTCAATTTGCTTTCTGTGTCCCAGTTGTTGGATGAGGGCTTTGAGGTGTTGTTTCGGCCTGGTGGTTCATGGATTTTAGATTCTCGAGGGGACCTTGTTGGCATGGTCGTTCCCGAGGGTCAAGTGTTCCGAGCTGATTTCTCTCAGTCTTCTGGTGTGGAGCGTTGCTTTTTGGCTGGTTCTTCAAGTGAGTTGTGGAAGTGGCATAGGAAGTTGGGTCACTTGAGCTTTGACCTTTTGTCTCGCTTGAGTAAACTCAATTTGGTCCGAGGATTGCCACGGTTGAGGTTTGAGAAAGAGTTGGTTTGTGCGCCGTGTAGGCATGCCAAGATGGTAGCCTCCTCTCACCCGCCTCTCACCGATGTGATGACTGAGCGTCCATGCGAGCTGCTCCATATGGACCTTGTTGGCCCAGCTCGTGTGCGATCTGCGGGTGGGAAGTGGTATGTCCTTGTTGTGGTGGACGACTACTCTCAGTATGCGTGGGTGTTCTTTCTTGAGGAGAAAGGGGAGACGTTTGGTTTTGTTCGAGATATTGTCTTGAGGTTAAGAAACGAGAGGCACGGAGATGCCATACGAGCGATCCGCAGTGACAATGGCTTGGAATTCAAAAACTCTCGCTTCGAAACCTTTTGCCATGACTTGGGTCTTGAACACCAGTTTTCGAGTCCGTATACGCCTCCCCAGAATGGCGTTGTGGAAAGGAAAAACAAGACCTTGTGCGAGATGGCTCGGACGATGCTCGACGAGCATAGGACTCCGAGAAGGTTCTGGGCTGAGGCGGTCAATACCGCGTGCTATGTGTCGAACAGGATCTACCTCAGGGTTCATAAGAAGAAAACCTATTATGAGTTGATGCACGGTCGCACACCCAAGGTGAGTCACTTCCATGTCTTTGGTTGTAAATGCTTCATTCTAAAGAAAGGGAAGAAGTTGGATAAGTTCGAGGCTAGGTCTGTCGATGGCATTTTCTTTGGTTATGCATCTCATTCTAGACCATTTCGTGTGCTCAATCTTGAAACTAACCAAATCGTGGAGACTTGCGAGGTAACCTTCGACGAGACACAGCCACATAGTAAGCTTGTTTTTGAGTGTGCAGGTGACGACGAACTTGGCGAGGAGATCTTTCAGGAGGAGGAGCATGAACATGGAGATGATGAAGATGGCGGTGTGGTGCCCGCAGCTGAACATGTACCTACTACTTCGACGACGATCGTGAACGGGCCCTCTCCCACACCTACAACGACAAACTCAGATCAAGGCAAAGCTGCTGTTGAGGGGGAGGTAGCATCAAGGCGAGAACCTCCCCGGCGAGTGCAAGTGGATCACCCAGCTTCGAGAATCATCGGCGACATGAATGAACGTACTACACGGTCGAGGGTTCGGAACAATTCTCATTTCGCTCATGCTGCTTTTGTTGCCACCTTTGAGCCCAAAGACATTGGACACGCATTATCTGATCATAATTGGGTTAACTCGATGCATGAGGAGTTGGAGAATTTTGAGAGGAACCAAGTTTGGGTGTTGGTTGACCCTCCCCCAGGGTGTAAGCCGATTGGGACAAAATGGGTGTGGAAAAATAAAGAGGGAGAGAAAGGAGAAGTGGTGAGGAACAAGTCGAGACTTGTTGCTTAGGGGTACAGTTAGAAAGAGGGGATTGACTACGAGGAGACTTTCACTCTTGTAGCTCGTTTGGAGGCGATCAGGATCCTTCTAGCCTTTTCCGTGGCTAAAGGGTTCAAGTTGTACCAGATGGATGTGAAGAGTGCTTTCCTGAACGGTGTGTTGGAGGAAGAGGTGTTTGTGAGGCAACCACCGGGGTTTGAGAGTGAGAAGTACCCCCACCGGGTGTACAAGTTGAGGAAGGCGCTATATGGGTTGAAGCAGGCGCCTAGAGCTTGGTATGGTAGGTTGAGGGGGTTCCTGTTTGAGAGAGGGTTTGAGATGGGAAAGGTCGATCAGACCTTGTTTCTCCTCAGGCAGGGCAGAGATATCCTGATTGTGCAGGTATACATGGATGATATTGTCTTTGGTGGCTCGTCTAACTCTCTTGTTGCAAGGTTTGCAGAAGACATGAGCAGGGAATTTGAGATGAGCATGATGGGCGAGTTGCAGTTCTTCCTCGGGCTACAAATCAAGCAATCAAAGGAAGGAACATTTGTGCACCAAGCTAAGTACACCAAGGACATTGTGAGGAAGTTCAAGATGAAGGACTCCAAGGCCATGGCGACGCCTATGAGTACGACTACAGCTCTTGATGCGGACGAGGAAGGTGAACACGTGGACCAGACGGAGTACCGGAGCATGATCGGGTCCCTCCTCTACTTGACGGCGACGAGGCCGGACATCCAATTCTCGGTGTGTCTGTGCGCTCGTTTTCAAGCGTCTCTGAGGACTTCGCATCGGCAAGCAGTGAAGCGCATTTTCAGGTATTTGCGACACACTCCCGACTTCAGTCTTTGGTACTCTGCGTCTTCTTCTTCGGCGCTTCATGGATTTTCAGACACGGATTTTGCTGGGTGTCGGTTGGATAGGAAGTCCACTTCTGGGACTTGTCAGTTCTTGGGTTCTTCTTTGGTGTCTTGGTCTTCCCGCAAACAGTCAAGTGTTGCTCAATCCACTACCGAGGCAGAGTATGTGGCCGCAGCTAGTTGTTGCTCTCTGCTCCTTTGGATCACATACACCATGAGCGACTTTGGTGAGGAGTATACCCATGTCCCACTTCAATGTGATAGCACCAGTGCCATAAGCGTTGCAAAGAACCCAGTGCTCCATTCCAAAACCAAGCACATAGAAGTGAGGTATCATTTCTTGAGAGACAACGTAGAGAAAGGGAAGATAGCTTTGATCCATGTACCCACACATGACCAACTAGCTGATATTTTCACCAAACCCCTAGATCAAGCAACTTTCACTCGTTTGCGGGGGGAGCTTGGTGTTTGTTTGATTTCTTGAGTTGGCGTGTGGGACCTCCTTTGTAGCATATGTATAGCTTTCCTTTGTGCATTTCTTGCATTTGGCATGGCATATGTAACATGATGTATAGGCATCTTTGTATCTTAGGTTGCATGCATTTTGTATCATATGCATTGTTTAGGAAAGGCTTCTCCTATATACTTTGTTCACCATGGAATGATATATATGTCTTTGTGAGCTAGTTTGGTAAGCTATGGTTAGTTTGGCTTAGCTCTTGATAATCTTGGTTTGTATCCATGGTTGATAGCTATGTTTTTGAAAAACCTCATATGTATGCTCTCTTGTGAGTAAATGCCTTTATATGATCTTGACATATTTTTGTGGCTTGGCTATGCTTAATTTGTGGTTGGATAGCTTATTTTGATCATATGGGGCCAAAGGCTCATTTGCCATCATGAATGTTTAGCCCCCATGCTTCATCTTGTGGAGGGGCATAAGTTCCTTTTTGTCGCAAAGACATTTCATGTACCAACTATAAATCTGAAAATGAAATGTAAATTGCTTGAAAAATATGCTCCCATGTCATATGTGCTAATTTTAATTTGCTTTGGGTGCTAAACCATTGCATGATGCCTACCAATGAGAAGTCTCATATCTAGAAGTAGGCACATGGCTCGGTGGCTTTGACATGACATGAGGTGCTTGTGGGTGTTTATGATGGTCTTATGCTTAGAATGGTTGTCCTAGCATGAAGTTTGTGTGGCTTTGCCATTTTGACATGTTTTGCTCATGTTTAGGACTTTGCTCATGAGAGGGTGATTTTTCGCAAAATTGCTCAATTCTATCTTAGCTTCGTCCAATGGTTGTGAAACTTGGTGATCATGAAGTTGATGTCATTACGAAGCTATAGAGTATCTAACTTGCTCATTTGGACATATGTAGCTTCCTTTGTTGAATTTTGTCTATTTGAGAAGCTCTAGGTTGTATTTTTTGCATTTTTAGCTTGATTCATGCATTGTCAACAAGGGGGAGAAGTTTGAGCATGTTTTGGCTTGCTGCATGCATTTAGAAGGTTTCCAAGTGGTTTCGAGCTAGTTTTGAGCTCGTGCAGTTCCCAGTTTTTCCCAGGTGGTCTTCGGCCTGACCGGTGAGGTACACCGGTCCGACCGGTGTGAGGTTCAAGTGCTGGGCGATATGGCACACCGGTCTGACCGGTGTGGTTGACCGGTCAAAGCAAAGCTGAAGCAGCTGCTCTGTTTTGCGAGGTGGTTTGCATGCATTCGTCCAGGGGGAGTTGCATTGGTTCAGGGGAGCTTGCATGTGTGCAGGGGGAGCTCTTTGTGGTTTTCGAGCTTTGGTTTGTTGGCATGTGCTCTTTGCTTGAGCATGTTTTGTCTCTGTGTCGAGCCGTTGCCCTTGCCTAAGGGGTCCGAGACTTGCCTTCTTCAAGTGATCTTGCTCTTTGCCTTTTCTTTGGCTTTCGATCGCTTGTTGGAGTTTCTTTTAGTCATTTCTTTTCTTTTTCTTTTCTCTTGGTTACCAAAACGTGTGTGTTGTCAATGCACTCATCAAGGGGGAGATTGAGAGCCAGGTGTGGTTCGAGGACCGGTGGATGGTCGCTTCCTGGTGTGATGAGTGATTGACAACGTGGTGTGGACTGATTCTTGGCTAAGTATTGCAGGTGCAGGTTGCGGCTTGACTGGTGCAGGTGCAGGTGAAGAACAAGCGCGAAAGGTCATTGCCGGTGAGGCCACCAGGTGTGGAGAAGACAAGTAGGCTTGGTTCGAGGGACCCGGTGGCCAGCGGGGTCAAGTGCGGGCCGCATGGTGGCAAGAACGGCAAGATGAAGTCATGGACGGTTTCTTGGTTGAGCCTCAAAACCAAGGTCGAGCCGGGACTACGTGGGAGCTGAGTCATGAGTGGTGATCGGCGGAGGCTACACCGAGTTCGCGGGGTTTCCGGTGGTTCACCAGAAAACCACTGGGTTCCTTGGTTGATCCACAAAGCCAAGACCGAAGAACCGAAGACGGAGGTGCAGCAGCTCCAGACCGGTCTGACCGGTGGTACCAGTCTGACCGGTGAGGAGCACCGGTCTGACCGGTGTGCGACGACGCTGTCCGGAATCTTCAAAGCGGAGGACACGCGTCGGGATCGCAAGGCTTGCATCGAGGCTAAGCAAGTTTGCGGTTGCTGGGCATCCGTCCGATGGAGCGAAGACAAAGATTTCTGAATTCACCCTTGAGGGGCATGTATCCGTAGTTTGCTAGTAAGGGTATTTTCGTCTTTCGGTTGCCTCCATATAACCCAAGGGGTGAGAGGATGGCAACCATCTCTTGGAACCCTAGCTCATTTGCTTTCCTATTTTCTCTTCCTATTTTCCTTAGGATTTTCTTAGGACTAGCTTGAGAGCTTCATGGTGAGATCATGTGAGAGGGAAGGATGATCGTGCGGCAAGCTAGACCTTGTATGAACCTCTTTGGTATGTATAGATGATTCGGCGTGGTTCCTCAAGGCTTGGATGTGTCTTTCCCGTTTCTCCTTTTTGGTGATTTTCGGAGCCCTTTCTTGGTGATTTTCTTGGAGCGATTTCGAGGCCTTTCTCTTTGGGATTTAGTGGGGGATGTATGCATGAACCCTTCGTGGTTCTTTTCCTTTTGATTCACCTCCCAAATCAGTGAGTAAAGGGGCTCGATTTTGGGGTTTTCGTGGCTCTAGGGTTAGAGGCGTTTTTGGTGGGATTTCTTCGATTCCTCTTGATTTAGCAAGTTTTGGTGGACCAAATCTTGGCTATGGAGTGCCCATGAGGTGTTCCTACTATCCCCAAAGTCTTGCACAAATCCGTGGAGCGATTCGGGAGATCGGGAGGTGGATTTGGGGGAGTTGACCCGCAGGTGCTGTTCATCCCCGAGCGGCCCAGCCTGACCGGTCTGACCGGTGCTGCTCACCGGTGTGACCGATGCAGAGGCTCTGTGGGTTTTGCCTCGGGTGAACATTCTGGTGAGTTCGTTGTAGTCCCGTGTTGCTGCTGTTTCGAGTTTGGGTCAGTTTGGAGCTCTGTAGGCCTGTTTGGTGGATTTGGGGTTTCCTAGCTTGGACCGGTCTGAACGGCGAGCTACACCGGCCTGACCGGTGTAGAGGCCTTCTGTGGAAGTTCCCAGGTTTTACCAGCAGGGACCAGTCTGACCGGTGCTACTCACCGGCCTGACCGGTGTAAGTCAGTGGTGCTCGAGTTGGTGTTCCGCTTCGTTCTCGAGTCTGTGAAGGTGGTTGTTGGTTCCTAGGACCAGTAGCACTCCAGTGGCTGCGTGGTCTTGGCCAACATGGGTAGTTGAGTCGGAGACGTGATTTGGAAGTCGTGTTCGTCTTGTTGGAGTTCTCATCTCCTTCGAGAAGAATTTTTATCGGCTCCCATTCACTCCCCCCCCCTCTGGTTCGCCTAATCGGTCCTTCAACAAGCATAAGATGATGAGTAAGGAATAAAACATATGCAAGCCAACAACAGGAATCAAGTAGAGCAAGCAGAGCACCATTATTAGAGTTTGATTTACTAGATAAGAATTCGAAGATCATTCAAACTCGTAGGTAGAGAGTGAGATGAAGGGTGCACGTACCATCATTCCTGAAGGATATGAGGAACAAGGGAGACCAGTGGTGATTCGGCTGGCCAAAAGGCAGCCGAGCTCACTCTAGTTTACCTTGTCCTTGTCATGAAGGCGTAGTCGATGTTGTGCAGCGCCTGTGTGTGGGAGTTCTCAAGTGGATATGTTGATGATGAGATCGAGAGGACTCCCCCACACTGGTACTTGTACTGGTGTTGTTCTTCAAGCAAAAGTGGAAACAAAAGATGGACTCTACTAGTTCGAGAACCATAGAGCCTTTATTCAAAAGCAAATATTTTTGGGTTTTTATTTTATTGTCACCATGTCATTTGCTCAGAAGGTTAGATCAAGATTACACTTCATAAACAAAGGATAATATACTTACCTTGGACCTTTTGTGAGGTCATATGTTCCTCCTTTGTATGTTGTGCAACATAAATCTGACACCTTAACTTACCTTCCCATATGAATCTAGCTTAATGACTTACCCATTCAAGTTTGACAATTTTCTGCAGGGGTTAGTCAGCATATATGCAACCAAGATCTATGAAGATATAACTCAAAGGTTCATCAATCAAAACTCAATATCACGTCTTGTTTTGATTGAAGAAGACAGTTTTAACCTAAGCACCATGCTTAATTTAAAACAATCTATGAACGTGCGTCGACAGAACATACATTCAAACCAGAGCATACGAACAAAGATAAAGGAAGCATTTAATCATGATCAAGCTATTTTCAAAAGGGACATAAGCATGAGCATAAGACAGTGAACCTCGGGAACCTCCCAGAAGGGTTTTGTTTAATGTCAAAAGCAGGACTTACCTAGCTAATGGGCAAGATGCAAGAGCTGACATCACCTCCACACCAGGATAAGATTTGGTAGATGAGGAACTGTACTCAGGATGCTCACATGCCTCCCCCACACTTGAAGTTTGCATTGCTAGGCAACAGAACTCAAGTATGTGGTGATCAAGCTTCCTTTGTAAACGTTCCCTCACCAAAGCGTATCTAGGTGTTGTAAATGATGTGGCTCACATGTTCATAGGCATCATCTATCCGTCTTTCTTTTCAATCTCCACCTGAAAGGTTTGTGACCAAAAATACCTGAAGGACGACTTATCCTAAAAATATGTTCTTGCTTTTATTCGAAAAGGGAAATAAAACCTAAGCTAATCCAGGCTATCTCAAGAGATGCATCGTGGAGACAAGATGTTGACTCTCGATCATAATCGAAAGCAACATAATACGGGCCAGCGGGAGGAGGCTGAAACTCGGTCGAGATAGATGATGATCGTTCGCCTCCACCGAGGTGAAAAGGATCTCCCGGGTCATCCCCTTGAGGAGTAGAGAAGTCTACAACCTCAGTCGGAACAAGCTCGGATGATGCGAACGGAGATACGTGCATTATCGTCTCGAGCGGGTTTTGCTCGGGAAGAGGCTCTACCATGGAATGTTCATGACAAGAGATGGATGTGGTAGAAGCGGCTTCCTTAAGCTTTACATCAAGGCTTCCTTGAGATTTATCAAGAAGTTCATCTAATGGGAAGCCCAGAAGAAGATCGAAATCCATGATGTCAAAGATGTGAAAATCTAAGTGCACCTCGATCTCGTCTATGATGATTGGCACGTCCCTAGCAATCCCTCGACATGGGAAAATGTATTCTTTATACCTAGGACTTCGGAAATATCTATCAGTTGGGGTGAGGGGCATGTCACCCACCAGAGTGTCCAAAAGGTACTCCGATATGATGCAAACTCCAGCAGCAGGGTCATGAACAGCATCTACGGTGTTTCCCCTCTTGGAGCAGTGGATGGTCGTGGAAGTCGAGCTGACCCGAATTACTTCGGAAACAGGCTTAGATTTCCAAGGTGACCGATACACTATTGCCCCATGATTCCAAACTTCATCGAGAATCTCTTCAAAATCCAATGATGTCGTAGGCTCCTCGTGCCAAGAACGATCTGAGGTATTTATGATGTTTCGAGAAGGATTACCCTCAAATCGAGAAGAGAACTCCGAAGGTTGAATTTCTTCTCCCTTTGGTGTTCGTGGTTTGGGAGAAGGCTCTCTAGACAAATCATTGGATGTGCAAGGTGAAAGCTCATATTCGTCTATTGAGAGACTCTCTTGGATCGGCTCTGATTCTTGGTGGAGTTCATTGTATCTGGGATAGGAAAAAGAGGTTTCTAAGAAGTATTCTAGGATCTCTCTTCTTTTTGTTGGAGTTTGGGTTCTGAATGAACCTCCAGCTACAAGGTCGAGCTCAAATGCAGATTCCATGTCTATCAGCTTGTGAAAGATTTTCAAGGATAAATTATCAGGTATAGACAAGTCTGAGTTAAGCTCCAACAGGTGTGAGAACCTAGCCCAAGCTATACCTATAGACTCGCACTCTAGATGCTCGAATTCACGGAATTCACATGGTAGCGAATCTAAGTGTTCGAAAGGGAAGAATGAGTAACAAAAGTCATCTCGTAGTTCTTCCCAATTGTCTACACTCTCTATCGTGCGGGTGTACCATTGTTACGCTCTGTCTTCAAGAGAAAAATGGAACAACTTCCACCTCAAAGTTTCCTGTGTCATACCTAGGATTACCAAGCACGAACACAGTTCTTCGAACTCCTTTAAATGATCATGGGGATCATCACTAATGGGACCAGAGAAAGGTCGGTTCCGAACCATGGCTATAAAGCTGGGACGAAGCTCGCAGCTAGATGAAGAAGTTGATAGTTGCTCTAAGACGAACTGGCCCCTAGGGGTAGAGATGCTATTGCAGGAAAGCTTCTCCATTGGTAACGGGGGTAAAGGTAGAAGAAAAGAAACAAAAAGGATATCTGATGGGTAACGGGGGTGAAGGTAGAAGAAAAAGGAAAAACAAAAGATACGAGGACCACTAGGTTCGATGATGGATACAGCAACCGTTCCCCAGCAACGGCACCAGAAATGCTTGTTGGTGTTTCTTAACGTCACCACTAGTTGTACACCTAGAGGGAACATATAAGAGCAACCGGGTATACCGCAAGCGCACGGAAATACCTTTGTAGCACTTCCCCAAAGGAGTATTCCAAAGAGTATCGAATCCAAGGAATGATGTGCACTACCTTCTATCCTAGATGAATGGTCCAAGGACACCAAGCCCCTAGCTAAGGTTGAGAGATGATGAGGCGCTTCCTATGAATACTGATCCCAGAGGAGAAGAGGAGGCAATTATGCTCGCTTCGGACACCGGCCCCTCCTGGCTATAACAGTTGGCTCACGGCAAATGGTTGCCTACACGTTGTATCCGAACGTGGGGGATTTCAGAGGGTCTAATGGCTGTCACTACCGCGGCCAACCCCAAGACAAACCGTGGGATACAGGGCAAACGAAGGATAACCCGTAGTCTAGACACCACGTCCACACCACCGATTATTACTATAGCACAACTACGTCTGAGCTCTCGTAGTAACTCTATAGCACCCCATATAAATACGGAGCAACGAACCCACAAGCTTCAAGCTAATCTCACTTACCACAGGATCACACAGATGATAGGAAGAACGAATGCCAGCGTATTAATGTACTCCAACAAGATCTAACGGGATAATTCACACAAACTGAATGCAAACTTATGCACTTGTAACAAAAGATCAAAGGGTTGTGTTCGTGAAGAACACAAGCCTCTAACTTATGAACAAACACAAAAGCGTGAGTAACTTGTTCGTCAACTAGATCGAGGAAGCGCGTTCATAAAGAACACGAGCCTCTAAATGATGAACGAACGAAGAACTCAAGAACATATCACTCATGCATGAATGACACTTTAGTCTAATTGGAAAATACAAGAATACTTAATTTGCTCTAATCGAAGAATATGACACCCTCACCAACACCACACTCGACCTAGCACCTACTCTCACCTTCATGGATCAACTCATTTGATCCATGAGAGATCACATGAGGGAGGAAACAAGTGTTTCAGAAGAGGAGGAGAATGGGATGTGTCTCTATTCTAGCCCCCTCTCCTCATATTTATAGGCCAAGGGGGTAGGAGGAGCTCCCTTGGCTGCCTTGGGCGCCACCAATAGGGTGGTGACATGTGGCAAAGAGGAGTGGAGACCAAGTAGCTTGCAAGAGAAGGAGCTTTCCAGCAGGATCTTGAGGGAATCGTCGGGCACACACCTAGAACCGCCTTTGCCTGTTCATGACAAGCCGATATATGGAAGGGCGACACAAGAGGCCGCAACACGGGGTTGGGCGACCTGGGGGGTCGGCCGACCCCGGGTATCCCCTCTCGCACCGCCTTTCATCCAGGTGACTGCTAAGTGGGTCCCAAGGTGGGTATGGGGGTGCATGCGGTATTTCTAGCCATTTATCTCGTGGTTGTGGGCCCTTAGATCCGCGTACTGGCTCCTGATTGGTCGAGAGTGTGTTTCTTTGGATCGATGATATGTCGTGGACACATGGACTCCTGTGTGACAGTACATCACCATGTGGCTTGGTGTGTGTCCCACCGGGCCCACATGTTATCTTGTGCGTATCTCTTTCATTCGAACTCCAAAGTAGACAAATGATATATCCATTTCGATCGTCTCGACGAGCCCATCGTATTGGTGCATACCAATTTGGCATTTGTGATTGTTTATGATGATGCAATATCTATGCTTTTGGTGCACTTCCTCTCAACTGTGTCATTTAACACGTACTTCAGTGCGTCCTGCAACAAAAGCTAGAAACACCAACACTTGTGGAAATTGTTAGTATAAACCCCTATTCTAGTATTGATGATCACTTTCCATTTATTTTATGCAGGTATTGATGGTGTAAAAGTAGCACTTAACAGCCGTCAACAGTGTCGATGAAGATGATGTTGAGCCCACTACCCCCATCAATCAAGGTCTGGGAGAGCAAGGCCCCGTCCACTGTGGGCTCGACGACGAGTGGGTAGGACCCGGGATCTGGGATGTGGACCCATGGATCGGCCCTGGAGAACGTAATGGGCTGCTCAGACCAACGCAGAGGCACAATTGGCTGAGTGTGGACGAGGTGGACGTCGCGCTTGTCCTTCCTGTAGTGCCTCCTACCGGCGCTAGACTTCATTCCGCCGACGATCATGTTGATCGCGCAGGTTGCGGCCTGGAAAGGCCCATTGGGGTTGCCCGATGCTGGTGGAGGGGGCAGGTTCATCTCGTCGCAAGGAGCGGCTGGAGGTGGGTTGCTGCGTGGAGGGTCGCTGCGAGGGGGCTCGCGGCGATCGTCATATCGCTCCTTGCGTCGGTCATCGCACCGATCTTGCCAGTCATCACGGCGGTAGTTGTTGTTGTAGGGGCGGTTGTCGCGGCGCCAGCCATCGTTTCTAGGTCGCTTAGGGTCTGCGGGGGCACTGAGGGCCCTCTTGAACTGGGAGCACTCGCGGAGAGTGTGGGTGGCCCCCTCGTGGAACCCGCAGATGCTATCGAGCGCCAGGTCGAACTCCTCCTGGTTGAAGGTCGAACCTCGACGCCCATCGACCGCTAGGACCTCGGAAGGTCACTTGCAAAGTTTGTCCACTGCAGTGCCAGATGTACCAGTGGCATCAGCGTCGAACTGGTTCTGGAGCGCATCCTCCGTGTCCATCAGCTTGTTGACGACGATCATGAACTCCTTGACGTTGGTGGTGCCAGACTCGTGGATCTTCTCAAAGATCTTGAGGTCTTTTGATGCCCTTCTTGTAGCTGTCGATGATCTGGTCATCCCTGACGCCAACGCACTTATTCCGGTTCTTGAAGAACCAGGTGTTGTAGTCACGGAGCCGCTCCTTAGGCTTCTGCACGACCCGCCCTAGGATGAAGGCGTTTCCAGGGAGATCATAGGTCGCCTGGAAGTTCGACGTGAAGGCCTGGGACAGATCGGCCTAGGTCTTGATGCTGCCAGGCTCGAGGTTGTTGAGCCACAGCGAAGGGGCCTTGCCCATCACCAGCGGGAAGTAGGCCGTCATGTGGTCGAAGCTACCACCGGCCGCCTTGACGGCGACATAGTAGGTCGACAGCCAGATGTTAGGGTCAGAGCGCCCATCATACAGCTTGATGTTGGGCTTGAAGTTGTCGGGGTACTCCACCCTCTTGAAGTGGGCATCCAGCGCTGGGAAGGCATTGAGGGCAAGGTCATCGCTGGAGCCTCTTGTCGGGGCAGCCTCCCTCGGCGCGGAGTGGATGCTGCGCTTTGGGATGACAACCTGGGATCGTGACTGCCGATCCCGGCTGGTCTAGATGATGGCGGGGTCGCCTTGATCAGCATCGTATTTGGCATGCCGTCGGTTCTCGATGTCGTGTTGATCATGAAGCTCGTGCTCCATGATGCGGTGAACGCCCTCGGGTGCACCGTACTCGCGGTCGTAGTCCAGGCGGCAGCGGAGCTCGCACTCCTCGCGCTCTCGGTGGCGCTGGTCGACGTAGCCGCGGGCGTCACGAGTGCGCCTGTTGGCGTCGAGGTTGACGCGAAGGTCGTGGGCAGCAGCAGGCTGCTGGGCGGGTTGCTCAGGGTTGTGCTGAGCGACCTCCTCCCGAATGGGGGAGAGATGGCTGCGCGCAGGTCGATGAGATCGACTGCGCGAGTGGCGGGTCGATGAAGACGCGGCGGACTTGGAGGCCGCGCTCTTCTCTTCCACCAGGGCGTTGGCGACCCGGAGGTACGCCAAGGCCTACTCAGCTTCAGGCATCTGGACTTGCTGGAGCTAGGTAATGGCCGCACCTAGGTTGGCCTGGGGGCTGTTGAAGGTTGGGATCCCAGCTTCCTCGAACTCCAGGCGCAGGTCTCGAGTGCAGGGCAAGACGCGCTGCTACTCTTCTGCACGTCGCTCAGCGCGGCGAGTGTTGGCTTGGATGCGGGCCGCCTCCTTGGAGTTGGTTGCACCCGCGTGGGATGGCTCGTTCTTGGAGATCACCATCACCTGACAGAAGACGACCTCCGGGTCGTTGGGGGAGATGTGAACCCGGACCTTCTAAAACTCCCCGCAGTCCGGAGACTGGGTAGGTCGCTTAGCTCGACGAGGGAGCTCATTGTCGATCTTCTTCCGCAGGCGGCACCCGCGGAGGGTATGCTTCGCACCCTTGTGATAGGTGTAGGGCACATTGAGAGGGTCGCGCCGACCGCGAGGCGCAGGCCTTGAATCGCATGAAGGTCGCTGCCCAGATTGGATCTGAGGAGGCGTGGAGAGTTGGCTCAGGCGAAGGCCGGGCGCAGACTTCAGGCCGAAGGGGAACGCGTCGTGGCGTAGCGCTGTCTGCACCGAGCGCTGAGCTCTCTCGCAGATCTCCAGGGTTTCCCTCATCGAGCCGATGACATTTTCCATCCCCTGGACAAGATCACGGGGGCTGGGTGGGTGGGTCTCCGATACTAGATCGGGCACAGAGATGGCGGCGGACGCCGTGACGACCTTCTCGGAGGTCGCTGGAGGAGTTGAGGCTGCCGGAGCAGGGGAGGTCGCCGTGAAGGATCCAAAGCAGATCTCCACGGGGTCGGCGAGGAAGGCCGCCATGCTCACCTGGAAGACGACACTAGATTGGGCCACCATGCTGCACAGTGAGTTCCCGATCGCCCCTACCTTGCGCGCCAACTGTCAGGGGTGAGACTGGACAGATCCGCTAGGGGGTCGCCCTAGTGGTTGCAGGCTAATGGAGGATCGGGACCTAAGAGCGTTGGTGGTTGTGCACGGGATGCACACGGAACTAGGCGAGTATGGCGGCGAGGAACAAGGAGACAAGGGTTTATACTGGTTCAAGCCTGCGAAGAGTAAAACCCTACGTCCAGTTGTGGTGGATTATGCGAGGATGAAAATGAGTTGTCCCTGTGCATGGAGCCCTAGGCCGCCTTATATGGGGGGACGGGCTAGGGTTTGCATGCGCAGGTCGGTTGACCCGTGTCGGGGTCGGTTACAACTGTGGGAAGCATATCTCCCGGATTACAAGGAGTATCCCGTGATACACAGGGCCTACAGGCGGTGGCACGCCAGGTTGCCGGGTCTTGAATTGCACGCCAAGGCTTCGTGGGTCTTAAGGGATCCTGATCAGGTCGTCCGTGGTCGTCGGGGATGCGGATAAGGTCGCTGGGCCCACTTGTCAGGTTGGCGGGTCTTCTGGAAGGTTGGGTCCACTTGTTAGGGCCCCCGGGACCCTGGCTGGTGGGGACCCATGGGTACCCATGTCTCTCAAAAACTAAACCTCACAAAGAGCAAACCACCAAAGCAAGAACTCAGGCGACACACAGAGCTCCCCCTGAACACATGCAGGCTCCCCTGAGTAAATGCACTCCCCCTGAACCCATGCATGCAAAGAACTACTGCAAATGCATGAAAATGAGCAAAGCTGCTCTGCACTGACCCAGGCTGGTCAGACCGACTAGACCGGTCAAACCACAGGCAGGACGGTCAGACCGCCCTATGTGACCGCCCCCTGCAAACATGGTCCGAAAAATTCCGAAACCAGCTGAAAATTCTCTAACATGCTCAGATCCATTTTCCATGCACAAACTTCTCCCCCTTGTTGACAATGCATGAATCAAGGCATTTCTACGAAAATTAAAACCTAGAGCTTCTCAAATAGATAATGAGCACCACAAAATGCTGCAAGTGAGCAAATGAGCAAGCAAGATATTCCAATGATTTGTATAAGCATTGTTGTTGGCGTTTCTTAACGTCACCACTATGGTGCCGGTTAGCGTGAGCGTGTAAGAAACTCTTGAGTACACTGACGAGTGTGAACGAATCTGCAAGCACATGGATACACTGTTGTAGCACTTAACCCTCAGAGAATGAGTATTCACGTCGGGTTTGGTTCCTAGGACGGAGGAGCTCTGGTTTCTGGCCTAGCTGATGGTCTACGGACACAACACTGGATGATAGGATAGGTAGAAAGTTTCTGCTTGACAGAGCGCAGAGTCTAGCATGGTCTCTCCGGTATAAACACTCGCCTTGGGCGCCAACCCACCCTAGCTATTTAGCACTAGGAATATGTTCTGGCAATGGGGCCCTACTTGGTACACAGGCGCGGAGGGTTTCAAAGGGAACAACAGGCTGTCACCACTGCGGCCTACCTCTACTGTTACACGAATGCACTTGGTATTCGAAGGATAACCTATGGTCTAGACACCACGTCTACACCACTAACTACTACTATAGCCCGACACCGTCTGACGTCCCGGTAGCCCTACTATAGCACTCCGTATAAATACGGAACTACGAATCCGCGAGGGAGATACTGGCACTAGCTCAAGGTATACTCTATCACTCATGCAAGATCACGAATGCACTTTGAACTAATTAGAGATATGCAGAGCATCAACTTTATTCTAATAGAAAAGCTAACATACAAACGGAATGCAAACTTATGATCCAGCTCTACTAGATCGAAAGGGTTGTGTTTGAAGAACACAAGCCTCTAAATCAAGAACGAACAAAGAACACAAGAACAATTCACCTATGCATGCATATGACTGTAGTCTAAATAGAAAATGTCGAAATACTCAGTTTAATCTAAATGAAGAACAAAGGTACCGCTGAGGATCATTCTTGAGGAAGATGTCATGAACATGACATGGCCCCAAGCATTCTCCCTCACTTCCTAGCACCAATCCTATACAAAAGAGCTATCCTCTCCTAAGGAGAGAGGCTCTAAGGCCAAAATGAAGAGGAGGAGGAGAAGTGTGTGTCCAAGAATGAGCCCCCTCCCCTTCTATTTATAGGTAAGGGAGTGGCTTGCTCCGAGGCTCAAAGTGCTCCAAAACACCCGGGATCACAGCAATGGACCAATCAGGAGGTGACACGTGGAGGGCCAGGGTCAACCGACCCTAGGTCGGTTTGGTCGAACCTAGGGTTGGTCGGCCCCTTCGGGTGGCTGTCTAGCCTGTGCTTCCTCCGAGTGGCTTTCATGTGGGCCCTAATGCTTATCCCCCGTGCATGCCAAGTTTCCTAGCGGTTTGGATAGCAAGTAGGCCCTTGAATCCATGTGATGTCCATGTGGCGATACGTGATTCATTGGGTTTGCCTCTCTTGGATTGATGACGTCATTGATCCAGGGGATTCCTATGTGGCACCCGCTCATTGGCAAAACTTGTAGTACTTGGATTAAAGACTTATGCTCTTGCTCCTCTTTATAGTGCTAATTGCCTGTATTTGCATAATCACCAACACTTGTGGAAATGATTTGTTTAGGCCCTATTCTAGTGATGGTGAATGTTTCTCATCCCAAAATGTACATGTTGACGGGTATGAAATGAGTGGATAACAGCCGCCAACAAATACCCCCACACTCAAACTTTTCTTGTCCCGAGTGAAGGGAAGAACAAGATCAAGGTGAGACATGATATCCAAAGGTATGAAGCAAACATACGAGATACTCCAAACCATACCTTGTACCTGTGAACTCTGTGAAGTGTCTATCATGCCATCTTTGGTAGTTGAGGAATGGAACAATCATGAATCAAATCACTCATGCTCATCATGTCAAGCAACTTGGGGTTTTGCAATAAGTTTTCAAAACAAGCCTTTCTTAGCTCCTGATTTGATTCTCTCAGATCGCTCAAAGTGTATATGTTCTTACCTAGGCATTAGATTGCCTTTCTTCATCCTACTTCTAATGATGGCTATATGTGAAGCTCAGGGTAGGATAAAGGATAAAGCATACTTGTATCACATATATTGCAAAGTGGATACTAGGCCCGGAATGGGTGCTAGATATTACCATACATGTATGATGGATGTTGGTTGATGGTGGGGTGGACACTAGCCACAGAATGGATACTAGTTATCACCATCTAAGTTATGGAACTCCTTTTTGCATGATTTTCTCCTCTCTCCTTTTTGAAATTACTGAGACATGGGCTATCTCTCTTTCTTTTTTTTCTTTTTTTTTGTAGCCTAGTCTCTTTTGGATATTTGGAGAGGGATAAATCATGGAACAATGTATGGAGCTTTATTTGGTTGAATGGATGAATGGTACAATGCTAACTTCCAATGTAGAAGCATAAGGGGGTAATAGTGGTGTGCACATGGATCTTGATCATGAAAGTAATGAAAAGAATCCTCACAAGGGTCACAGAATTTGACAAAGCTCAATGCAACAACAAGCAGCATATGAGTATAAGTTTTCAACTAAAAACATCATATGGCTTTGGTAGGACAGTGCCATATCAAAGAGGAGCTTTGCAAAGGGTGTTTTCAGATAAAATTCCCAAGCACTCAAACATAAAGAGCGGAGATCATATCATCAAACCATATCACAAACACCAACTACTTAGATAAGTATGAGTTCCCTAATGATATTTGTTCACAAGCATCAAGATGATGAGTAAGGAATAAAACATATGCAAGCCAACCACAGGAATCATGTAGAGCAAGCATAGCACAAATTGATGAGTTTGATTTCTAATGATAGGAATTGAAATTCAATCAAACTCATGGATAACGGAGAGTGAGATAGAGGGTGCACATACCATCGCTTCTGAAGGATAAGAGATCAAGGAAGGTCAGCGGTGATTTGGCTGACTCGTAGGGTAGCCAGCTCACTCTAGTTTACATTGTCCTTGTCATGAAGGCGTAGTCGATGTTGTGCAACTTCTGTGTGGGAGTTCTCGAGTGGATATATTGTTGATGAGCTCGAGAGAACTCCCCCACACTAGTGTTTGTGCCTTGTGCTGTTCTTCAAACGAAAGTTGGAAACAAAAAGTGGACTCCACTAGTTCAAGAACCATAGAGCCTTTATTCAAATTCAAATATTTTTGTTGTTTTTATTTTATTTTATTGTCACAATGTCATTTACTCAAGAAGGGTTAGATCAAGATTGCATTCCATAAACAAAGGGCAGTATACTTACCTTGGACCTTTGAAAGGTCATATGTACCACCTTTGCATGTTGTGCAACATGACACCTTGACTTACCTTCCCATTTGAATTTAGCTCAATGACTTACCCATTCAAATTTGACAATTTTTCTGCAGGGGTTAGTCAACATATATGCAACCAAGATCTATGAAAAATATAACTCTGAGGTTCATCAATCAAAACTCGACACCATGCCTTGTTTTGACTAAAGAAGACAATTTTAACCTAAGCACCATGCTTAATTTAAAACAGCCTATGAAGGTATGTTGCAACATACATTCAAACCAGAGCACAAGAACAAAGATAAAGGAAGCATGAAAGCATGATCAAGCTATTACCAAAAGGAACATAAGCATGAGCATATGACGGTGGACCTCAGGCAACCTCCCAGAAGGACTTTGTTTAATGTCAAAAGCAGGACTTACCTAGCTAGTGGGCAAGATGTAAGAGCTAACATCATCTCCACACCAGGATAAGATTTGGTAGAGGAGGAACTTTACTCAGGATGCTCACATACCTCCCTCACACTTGAAGTTTGCATTGCTAGGCAACAAAACTCAAGTGTGTGGTGATCAAGCTTCCTTTTGTAAATGTTCCCTCACCAAGGCTTATCTAGGTGTTGCAGTTGATGTGGCTCACATGTTCGTAGGCATCACCTATCCATTCTTCTTTTCAATCTCCACCTGAAAGGTTAGTGACCAAAAATACCCAAAGGACAACTTATCCTAAAAACATGTTCTTGCTTTTATTCAAAATGGAAATCAAATCCTATACTAATCCAGGCTATGTCTTGGTAGTGCTTTGTTTATTTAAGGTCATAAGCTCAACCATGGGAACTTCATCTTGCAGCTATCGTTGGTGTAACGCCCTGGGTTTTCAAAAACAGAAAACCCAGCATTCTGTCTCGTGATAGTCCCTGGATCAGACGCTATCACGCACAGGCATTCATCACAGATAAATATCACAGTCATACAACGAAATCAGAGTACAAAACATAGTATTTACAACTGATTACAACTCGGTATACGATTTTAAGTACATGCCCCTTGGGCTAAACGACAAGAAGAAACTCCGCAGCAGTAGCTAAGGCTTCAGGGCTTCATCCTCGATCTTCACCACAGGCATCCTTGAGCGTAGCAACAAACCCTTCCTCCATGGATTCTCCGTAAATGGACTTTCGCTCCAAGTCCAATCCTGCACACTCACAAACTATCCCCAAGGAATGGGATAGGTTCACGTCACCAACCGTATGCAAGCTTTAAGTGGCCTACCTCTAACGGTATAAAAAGGTATGAGGTAACAGCTGGGGTTTCCTAAGTAGCAGTAGCAGCAGCAACATCTCATAAAGAATAGAATCTCCAATTCCCATATCTCTCATCCGCAAAACGGATACACCTGGACACCCAGATCTCCGTCACCATCACCTATCTCCATCTAGGGTCGGTGCGAGAACTCCCCTCCTCACACCTCAATGATTGCACTCGGATCCGTGAGGTAGAGGGAGCAACTCTCCTCTCCCCGAATACAACCACGGCTCACCAATCACACTCATCCTATAAGGGGGGAGGTAGAAATCCCAAAATGTAAGAGTCAGAGAAACAACGAGCATGTCCATAACCGAGGACGCGGCTATACGTATAGATCTAAACTCTGCAGGGCGTGTACACCAGTACCCATCTCGGAATTGCACCCGACGGTAGCAAGTCGACCGAGCCCATCCTACCGAACGAACACCTAGGAGTTACGATTCCATCCTGCATCCGGGTCTCGATGCGGTCCCCCGCAGAAGACCACCCTGGAACTGTGAACATGCCCCCGTGTGGCAGCACGGGGAGCGCCCATGAGGGAAGGGACACCGCCCTACACCCTCATCACTGATACCCTCTATCCTACTGGCAGGTATGGTATCGCACTTGCTAGGGTCGAACGGCCCTATCCCCACTCTCAGCGAGGTGGTGTGTATGAAAGTCCCATGTAACAGGCGACCCACTCGGTTTCAGACCAGGGCGAGCTCATATCCTCCAAGTCATCACAAAATCCCCAACACCTGTGCTCCTAAAACAATGTACCCGCCATAGGCACCAAACTGGGCAACGTCCGAGAAGACGATCCCTGGCCCCCGATGCCAGATCGGGTTGTCTCGAGCTCACCCCCGTCAAAATATCCCAAAACACCTTCTCCTGCCGGTTTTCCCCACACACGCCAAGAAACTACCACAATAACCCACACATGCATCGCAAGCTCAGCGTATCATCACGCATATATAAAGTAGTAGTAGTAGGTCAATCAAGGACAAGTATGTAAAAGAGGCTATGCACGGGTTCATCATATCCATCACTATGTAGTAAGTAAAGCACTAGCAGTTCTAATAGCCATGCCTAATGGGCATTCAAAGATTGGACGGGTGTGAACACTTATGTGTAAGTAGTTGTCATAGTTTCTGTAGCCGTACTTGATCTTCTGGCTTGTCTCCTCGGCTCCGGGAAATCCTAGATTCGGAAATATAAATAAACAACGAGGATCTATTTGCAAATAAACTCCAAAGAGAAGCATTAAAGAACCAAATAAATCCAAACTAGCTACAAGCAGCACTAGTTTAATTTAAGGAAATCAAAGTAATTAGTTTTTTTATTAAAATAGTTTTAAGCCACTAGCTTTGTATACTAGAAAACAAATTAGAGAGAAGGGTTAGTTCAAGGTTGGGTGGCCGATCAAAGGCTAAGGATCTTGGTGATTGCGCCTGCAAGGTATTAGCGCATCAGATAGGTGCAACGATGCGGAAACACAGAGGTTGATGAGAGAGGAGTAAGGCAAAACGAGTTAGGCAAGGTATTATCAGAACAAGGTGTGCGGTGGCAGCACCGTGAGAGGGAAAGGATCGACTCGTGGTCGATAAAAGGATGGTGATGCAGTAAGGCGTGCTCAGGAGCACGGTGGAGCACGTGCTAGCATTACGACGATGACCACGGCATAGTAGCTAGGTTGCAACGTGGGGTTGCCACGCTGGAAGCAGATGCCTCTGCTCAAGGCACGACCGTCCATCACACGCGGCCTTCCGGGTTACTAACGCTGGGTACGTCACGTGCTACACGGCTCGATGCAAGGCAAAGAGAGAGCGGGTACGCGGGTTGTGGCACAGGGCGGTGGAAGCGGTGCAAGCAAGGAAAATAGTGCGAACACAACTTGGGGAAGTTATCCCTGTCCATGGCAAGCCGGTGGCTAGTTGCGGGGATCTGGCGTACCAGGCCCACAATAGCGCAGTGGCGGTAGCGGCCACGTTTCCTCCTCCAAGCATGCGGGCAAAAGAGGTTCGGTTCAAGGGCAAGAGCGGATAAGGATAGGGTAACAGCGAGCGTCTCGAGATTATGAAACCAACGCAAGTGGTTTCATAATTTTCGGAGCTCCAGATATTTAGTTATGATTTTTCAAAGGTAAAAGCTTTTATAAAACACTTATTAAAACCTTTATTAAAACAGAAAAGGATTTTTATAAAACATGCTAACGTCAGCATGACGTCAGTGGTCAGCAAGTTAGTGGGCCGCTGTTGGGCTGAAAGAGTATGTGGGCCAAAAGCGGCCCAACAGACTTGGCCCAACAAGCCCAGTTACCAAGTCTACAGATCCTCCCTGAACTTCTACTCTAAGGATCGGCTTGGTAACCATCTGGATCGGATGGGCTTTCATGGGCTAGGGGCCCAAACTGAGAGCCCATCTAGGTTTTACTCAAAGAAGTCTAGATTGTGCCCCTGGACTACGCTGGGTTCACTCGTGCTCCTTAGACTCGGCTGGGGTTCGCCGGTGTGGACGACGCCGCGTGACACTCTGGAGCGCGGCACCCATCCTCGTCGGCGCGCGCCCAGCGGCGAGAGGTCCCGGTCCAGGTGGTGGTTGGGGTAGCGGCCTGCTACGGGTGAGGCCTACGACATGCGTACGGGCACGCAGAGGCGCCCAGGTTCGGCGGCAAGGTACCGCGGCGCGGCTGCAGTGCGGGTGCCGCTCGACATGGCGTCGGCGTGCGTGGCGGCACGACGCAGGGCTGCCAAAGGCCTTGCCTTGGCTTTGGAAAAAGGGGTGTGCCTGGCATGCGCATGTGGGCACCTGCAAAGAAACAGCACGGCACGAAGGCCGGCTCACAAAAGCATGGAGCGCGGCGAGCGGCGCTCAGCATAGAGGCGCGGTGCAAAACGGCAAAAAGGGCAGCGAGATCTACAGACTACGGCAGGCAGGGGGGGTTTTGGTTAGGCGGCTCATCGGCGAGGTCGCGTGCGATTTTGCCTGGCCTCGGCACAATCTTGACCTCTACGGTCGGGCTCGCGGCGCGGCAGCGACGAGGCGCCGACGACAGGCACAGTGAGGGCTAAAGGTTCCAGCTTTGGCCTTCGCGCACGAAGGTGCTCGGCACAACAGGGCTCACGGACACGCAACAAGGCGCCTGCAAGGAAAACGCGGCTCGACGGCCGTTCATGGGGAAACAACGACGAGTTCCGGTTCGGCAGCTCGAAGGCGCGCAACTTAGGCAGGAAGAACCAAAGAGGAAGGCAAGAGAGAGGGTGGCGGCGTGCTCACGTAGGGGCGGCGGTGTAGTCATCACCGGCTCGGTGAAGACACGGTTCGGTGGTGGTGTACACGACGGTCTCGGCAGCGGTGGCATCCTTGGTCCGTCACGGTTCGCGGTCATCCTCGCTCCCCGGTCCTTCCCCCGCGCTCCGGTCCCCGACTCTTCCTCCGTGGTGCTTCGGCGAAGGCAACGTCTTCTTCCTCTTGGATGGGCAGTGGCGGCTCCTCAGTGTCGTCTCAGGCGCGATGGCGCCCGACACCTACTCCGGCGCGGAACAGAGCAGTGGAGGCAGCGGCGTCGCGGGTCACGGCTCGGGCAGCTCCGGCTCCCACGGCAATTCCGCGCGCGTGCTCCCGTTCCTCGGCTCCCTCTCCTCCAGCGGTGGGTGGATTTGGGGAGAAAAGCCCACTGCGGCGGCGGACACTAGGAGAAGGGGCTCGGCCTGGTCTTTATAGGGGCCGCTAGGGTTTGGGTGCGAGGACGGACAGCTGGTGGCGCGACTGGGGAACGTGGCGAGCATCCCTGGGTGCCAGCGCGGCAGGTGGCTGCGCCATGGGCGAGCTCGGTGCAGCGCGGTGCCTGTCGCAGTCGCGGCGGTCGTTAGCACGGAGGGGAAAGGCGAACAGCGCCCACTGACGTTCGGGTCCCACCGGTTAGCGAGAGAAAAGGGAGATGGTGTGGTAGGCCGGGTTGGGCCGCGGTGCTGGACTGCTTAGTGGGCCGTGTGCAAAGATCAGGGCGTTGCTTAGTCATCTGCCAAAGGGTTGTGGGGCCTCCAGCAGACTTCAGCGACGAGGATTGGGCCCAAGTCAGATGTTAACTCTTTTTAAAAATAGTTTTGAATATAGTTTCAATTATAGTTTGAATTTGAATTACTTTCAAATTTCAAACTCCACACAATTGAACTCCAAAATAAATCCAAGAACTCCAACTCACAATTAAACCATAATTTGGAAATAATTTTTATATGGTTTTACATTATAGGGAATTTGAGATGAGAAGCTAGCAAATTGGGATCAAATTTGGTAGCTCACAAGTTCAAACAAAAAGTTTTAAAATTTTGCGAAAATTCACACATGGAAAAACATCCAAATTTCAGGGATGTTACAGACTCCCCCCTCAAAAGAATCTCGTCCTCGAGATTAAGCTCGTACCGGGGGTGGTGAAGGTCTTCTCTCTGGTAGGTCTTCGAGTTGTTGATGTACTTGACGTCGTAAAGTTTAGTCAACAAGATTTCTTAGGTTCCGCATCTCTTATTCCCATGAGGGCTTTCGAAGCCGAGTGCTACTGCAGGTTCTCGTGCGTTAGCACCCATAAGCACTTGCGAAGTACGATCCAGGTATCTCGGGAGCTATACTCTTGTCCCAGCTCGTGACAAGTTCCAAGTATCGGCTAGAGCTTCCTTTACCTCAATCTATCTCTTCCAGCAGTGCCACACAAGTTTGGTGACCTTAGAGCAAGTCAGAGCCTGACTGTCTCATACTATCCCAGTCCTCCCACTCGAGGTTACATTCTTTTTATCAACCAAGCTTATTCTAATTTGATTCCATATGACTAGGTCATATTCTCATGGCGTCCATTAAGTACTTTTATTCCAATTAGGCACAAGCCTCCCACTTCTCTCCATATGAGGGAGTCGTATACTTTATGCCTAGCAGAGGCCTACAACTCTGGCGATTTCTCTGAGCCTAACTTGCTGCAGGTAAAAAGTTGGTTTGCCTATAGCAAACTCTTATCCAATTAGTCGTCAAATACCGAAGCTTGTACGCTTAACGTACCCATAGGTATATTATTATCTTGGTCCAAATTTGATTGCTTATCCAAAAGAGGTACGCCTAGCAGTAGTGGAGTCTCAGAAGTATCTTTTCTTCATCCCTGGTCTCATATTTCCTCTAGGTTTCCCTAGTTTATCCAAGATATCTTCTCGAAGCCATATCCATCTCGGATATGTTGAAGGTATAAAATATCATCTCTTGTTATGAAGGTAGATACCCTAGATTTTCCAAAACATTAGTGCATTTGCTCCTCTTATAGCGTGCACTTTCGAGGATTGGCTGCACTTGGGTGAGCACATCTTCCTTTATGTAGTCAGTCATCCTGTGACTTAGGAATTATCTCAGCTTAATTATTTAAGCATGTCCAAATAATTGACCCTGTTGCAGTACTTTTATTCCATCATAGGGTCTTGTGCAATTAATCAACAATCCTCAAAATTCCTGGGCGATTTCTCAACTCCCAGAACATCTCTGAGTGCTCAGTAATCTTTACCACTCTTTGGGTGCCAATCTTATAGTAAACCATCTGTTGGTTTAACTCGTCTCCGACGGTTCTTGCCAGAGGGCTAGCAACATCAGACATGTCTAATTAGCTCTTGGTCGTAAACACTATGAAGGGTTACTTCCTGCTCATGACAGTCCATGTTACGAGGGGTTATCTGCGTCACCCTCGACTGTGCGAGTAATTCTTCCCACCCGAAATCTCACACTAGTCAATATGGTTCCAACTTCTTGGGATGGATCTTCACGTGGGAGTCACATCTATCTTACTCTTGTATGCTTAACCAACTCTTCTGACTTATTTTTCCATTAGGTAGGTTCCAACTGCGAGGTTGAGCAGATAACTTGTGTCCAGTAGTTGCTGATGTAGTTCTTTCCACTAGTTCATTATACGGTGTCCAGTAGAGCTCCCTTATTGATCTCTTATTCCAAAAGTGGGATCGACTGAATTTATCCATATTGCATCGCTGACACCTTATGGTACTCATCTGCTCTTAACCAAAATATGCTCCCATAGAGGTACATGCACTTCTGAGCTTTCAAGGTTTCAAATTTCCGGGTACTCATCCTCTGGTTGGTGAACTTGATTCCAATGATCATCAGGTAACTTATCTGAAACCTTGGTTTAATTTGTCGAAGTTACTAGAAGTTCTTCTCTTCTTCTGAAGATCGGTCTTGCCGTATGCTCGACACGTCGGTCTTCATTCTTCAAGCTCTTGATCTTGTAGGATGGGAAGCTAAGGCCTCTAAAGGAGTCATCTAAAGACCTAGCAAGCATAAGCACTCAATACAATTTCACACAAACATGAAGAGGCATAACAACCATAAGATCATAAAGATCCAATCACTCAAGCAACGCACCAAACAAATGTGTATCTCGAGGCTGACTCCTAATACCTCCGAGAATACACCAGGGAAAACATTCTAGTATATCGTGGGCACTTGAGGGGTTTCACTAAGGTTAGTGTTGCACCACTTGAAAAGGATACATTCCATTTGACGTCTTGGTGTTGAAATTTCTGAAACAGGCTGGTGAAAGTCTTCGCCGAGCTGGCTTGATCGAGGACCCGTAAGTTGTGTTCCATAATCCTCTCCGGGTCACACGCCTTATTGCTATCCATCTGACTCGTACAGTACTGATGTTACATCTTGTAGCTATTGCTTCCTTTACCATCCTCCGGGTTAGGGTCCAATTACCGAAATCATCTTTCTGACTGAGGTTCCATTCGTAGCTGAGGAGGATCATGTGGTCCTGTGGGAGAAAGCTAAAATCTTCTTGATCTTAATTCAATGCTTCTAGTCCAATTCTTCCAATTCAGATACTTCATCTTGGTTGGACTACTCTTCTTTGTCCAGGGTTCTCATGGCTTTGCCCTTCCAAAGGGGGTACTTTAGGTTTATCATTTTATCCGTGCCCCAAGTTTCTCATTGGTTGATCTTGATCCATCGTCATCTCTGGTCGGTTAGGGAGATTTAGATTCAAGCATCCAAATCCCACATTTCTCGTCAATGGGGACTTCCACATACTTACAAATCTGTATTCCAAGTAATTGATGCTTGCTTCTAGGGTGGTCGTAGTTGTTCAATCCAATATTTGCCTCTTGTAGCTGCAGCTGATCTTAATATCTTAGTCCTTTGTGACTCGGCTATTCGTGTAGCTTCAAGTCGACGGGTCTTTATCCAAATGCTGAGCTACGAGCATCTCAGGGGTTCCGACTCCTGCGACCATGCTTACGTGTGCCAAATCCAAGTAGTAGATCACCAGTTCCTTATGTTGGCGCACTTGGAATCTTATCTCATCATTAGCTTCAAAGTGGTGTTATCCAAGCTTCGTCCTGAGCGGAGACGGGGAATGGAAGGGTGCTTATTGTTCTTGTGGCTTCTCTTGTACGCTGACTTCATGTGGCATCATGGTGGTAGTCTATTCCATCTTTGGTAGTCTGAACTCCATTGAAGGGCAGCTGTGATGGTGTAAACTTGTACTGAGGGTTTAACAGGGGATATTCCAGTTAAGTCCTGTAGGGTCATCTTCATCTTTTCCCTATACCCAATCTTCATAGCTGTCATTGTAGTGGTTGCCTTTGTCTTGTATGAGGCCTCCTTCTGTAGTATGGCTCGGTTTTGATCAAGCGACGTCTGTTGTCCTTCTTTGGTTAGCAACCACGTAGAGGGGTTATTAGTAAGTCAGTTAGTTAGTGAAAAGTCAAGGTTGTAATAGTAGAATTCAAGGGGTTTATATAAAAGTCAATGAGTATAAACTCAATCAAGGATGTTTAGCCTGTCCTGAACTATCGGCCATTGCTAGGGCTCGTCCTACAGTCAAGTACGGCTTTAATACCATCTGTAACACCCTGGGTTTTCAAAAATAGAAAACCCAGCATTCTGTCTCGTGATAGTCCCTGGATTAGACGCTATCACGCACAGGCATTCATCACAGAAAAATATCACAGTCATACAACGAAATCAGAGTACAAAACATAGTATTTACAACCGATTACAACTCGGTATACGATTTTAAGTACATGCCCCTTGGGCTAAATGACAAGAAGAAACTCCGCAGCGGTAGCTAAGGCTTCAGGGCTTCATCCTCGATCTTCACCACAGGCATCCTTGAGCGTAGCAACGAACCCTTCCTCCATGGATTCTCCGTAAATGGACTTTTGCTCCAAGTCCAATCCTGCACACTCACAAACTATCCCCAAGGAATGGGATAGGTTCACGTCACCAACCGTATGCAAGCTTTAAGTGGCCTACCTCTAACGGTATAAAAAGGTATGAGGTAAGAGCTGGGGTTTCCTAAGCAGCAGCAGCAGCAGCAACATCTCATAAAGAATAGAATCTCCAATTCCCACCAATTCCCATATCTCTCATCCGCAAAACGGATACACCTGGTCACCCAGATCTCCGTCACTATCACCTATCTCCATCTAGGGTTGGTGCGAGAACTCCCCCTCCTCGCACCTCAATGATTGCACTCGGATCCGCGAGGTAGAGGGAGTAACTCTCCTCTCCCCGAATACAACCACGGCTCACCAATCACACTCATCCTATAAGGGGGGAGGTAGAAATCCAAAAACGTAAGAGTCGGAGAAACAACAGGCATGTCCATAACCGAGGACGCGGCTATACGTATAGATCTAAACTCTGCAGAGCGTGTACACCAGTACCCATCTCGGAATGGCACCCGACGGTAGCAAGTTGACCGAGCCCATCCTACTGAATGAACACCTAGGAGTTACGATTCCATCCTGCATCTGGGTCTCGATGCGGTCCCCCGCAGAAGACCACCCCGGAACTGTGAACATGCCCCCGTGTGGCCGCACGGGGAGCGCCCATGAGGGAAGGGACACCGCCCTACACCCTCATCACTGATACCCTCTATCCTACTGGCAGGAATGGTATCGCACTTGCTAGGGTTGAACGGCCCTATCCCCACTCTCGGCAAGGTGGTGTGTACGAAAGTCCCGTGTAACAGGCGACCCACTCGGTTTCAGACCGGGGCGAGCTCATATCCTCCAAGTCATCACAAAATCCGCAACACCTGTGCTCCTAAAACAATGTACCCGCCATAGGCACCAAACTGGGCAACGTCCGAGAAGACGATCCCTGCCCCCCGATCCCAGATCGGGTTGTCTCGAGCTCACCCCCGTCAAAATATCCCAAAACACCTTCTCCTGCCGGTTTTCCCCACACACGCCAAGAAACTACCACAATAATCCCACACATGCATCGCAAGCTCAGCGTATCATCACGCATATATAAAGTAGTAGTAGTAGGTCAATCAAGGACAAGTATGTAGAAGAGGCTATGCACAGGTTCATCATATCCATCACTATGCAGTAAGTAAAGCACTAGCAGTTCTAATAGCCATGCCTAATGGGCATTCAAAGATTGGTCGGGCGTGAACACCTGCGTGTAAGTAGTTGTCGTAGTTTCCGTAGCCGTACTTGATCTGCTGGCTTGTCTCCTCGGCTCCGGGAAATCCTAGATTCGGAAATATAAATAAACAACGAGGATCTATTTGCAAATAAACTCCAAAGAGAAGCATTAAAGAACCAAATAAATCCAAACTAGCTACAATCAGCACTAGTTTAATTTAAGGAAATCAACGTAATTAGTTTTTTTATTAAAATAGTTTTAAGCCACTAGCTTTGTATACTAGAAAACAAATTAGAGAGAAGGGTTAGTTCAAGGTTGGGTGGCCGATCAAAGGCTAAGGATCTTGGTGATTGCGCCTGCAAGGTATTAGCGCATCAGATAGGTGCAACGATGCTGAAACACAGAGGTTGATGAGAGAGGAGTAAGGCGAAATGAGTTAGGCAAGGTATTATCAGAACAAGGTGTGCGGTGGCAGCACCGTGAGAGGGAAAGGATCGACTCATGGTCGATAAAAGGATGGTGATGCAGTAAGGCGTGCTCGGGAGCATGGTGGAGCACGTGCTAGCATTACGACGATGACCACGGCGTAGTAGCTAGGTTGCAACGCGAGGTTGCCGCGCTTGAAGCAGATGCCTCTGCTCAAGGCACGATCGTCCATCACACGCGGCCTTCCGGGTTACTAATGCTGGGTACGTCGCCTGCTACACGGCTCGATGCAAGGCAAAGAGAGAGCGGGTACGCGGGTTGTGGCACAGGGCAGTGGAAGTGGTGCAAGCAAGGAAAACAGTGCGAATGCAACTTGGGGAAGTTATCCCTGTCTGTGGCAAGCCAGTGGCTAGTTGCGGGGATCCGGCGTACCAGGCCCACAATAGCGCAGTGGCGGTAGCGGCCACGTTTCCTCCTCCAAGCATGCGGGCAAAAGAGGTTTGGTTCAAGGGCAAGAGTGGATAAGGATAGGGTAACAGCAAGCGTCTCGAGATTATGAAACCAATGCAAGTGGTTTCATAATTTTCGGAGCTCCAGATATTTAGTTATGATTTTTCAAAGGTAAAAGCTTTTATAAAACACTTATTAAAACCTTTATTAAAACAGAAAAGGATTTTTATAAAACATGCTAACGTCAGCATGACGTCAGTGGTTAGCAAGTTAGTGGGCCGCTGTTGGGCTGAAAGAGTATGTGGGCCAAAAGCGGCCCAACAGACTTGGCCCAACAAGCCAGTTACCAAGTCTACAGATCCTCCCTGAACTTCTACTCTAAGGATCGGCTTGGTAACCATCTGGATCGGATGGGCTTTCATGGGCTAGGGGCCCAAACTGAGAGCCCATCTAGGTTTTACTCAAAGAAGTCTAGATTGTGCCCCTGGACTACCTGGGTTCACTCGTGCTCCTTAGACTCGGCTGGGGTTCGCCGGTGTGGACGACGCCGCGTGACACTCTGGAGCGCGGCGCCCATCCGCGTCGGCGCACGCCCGGCGGCGAGAGGTCCCGGTCCAGGTGGTGGCTTGGGGTAGCGGGCTGCTATGGGTGAGGCCTACGACATGCGTACGGGCACGCAGAGGCGCCCAGGTTCGGCGGCAAGGTACCGCGGTGCGACTGCAGTGCGTGGTGCCACTCGACATGGCGCCGGCGTGCGTGGCGGCGCGACGCAGGGCTGCCAAAGGCCTTGCCTTGGCTTTGGAAAAAGGGGTGTGCCTAGCATGCGCGTGTGGGCACCTGCAAAGAAACAGCACGGCACGAAGGCCAGCTCACAAAAGCATGGAGCGCGGCAAGCGGCGCTCGGCGCAGAGGCGCGGTGCAAAACAGCAAAAAGGGCAGCGAGATCTACGGACTACGGCAGGCAGGGGGGGTTTTGGATAGGCGGCTCATCGGGGAGGTCGCGCGCGATTTTGCCTGGCCTCGGCACAATCTTGACCTCTATGGTCGGGCTCGCGGCGCGGTAGCGATGAGGCGCCGACGATAGGCACGGTGAGGGCTAAAGGTTCCAGCTTTGGCCTTCGCGCACGAAGGCGCTCGGCACAACAGGGCTCACGGACACGCAACAAGGCACCTGCAAGGAAAACGTGGCTCGACGGCCGTTCATGGGGAAACGACGACGAGTTCTGGTTCGGCGGCTCGAAGGCGCGCAACTCAGGCAGGAAGAACCAAAGGGGAAGGCAAGAGAGAGGGTGGTGGCGTGCTCACGTAGGGGCGGCGGTGTAGTCGTCGCTGGCTCGGTGAAGACGCGGTTCAGTGGTGGTGTACATGACGGTCTCAGCGGTGGCGGCATCCTTGGTCCGTCGCGGTTCGTGGTCATCCTCGCTCCCCGGTCCTTCCCCCGCGCTCCGGTCCCCGACTCTGCCTCCGTGGTGCTTCGGCGAAGGCGATGTCTTCTTTCTCTTGGACGGGCAGTGGCGGCTCCTCATTGTCGTCTCAGGCGTGATGGCGCCCGACGCCTACTCCGGCGCGGAACAGAGCAGTGGAGACAGCGGCGTCACGGGTCATGGCTCGGGCAGCTCCGGCTCCCACGGCAATTCCGCGCGCGTGCTCCCGTTCCTCGGCTCCCTCTCCTCCAGCGGTGGGTGGATTTGGGGAGAAAACCCCACTGCGGCGGCAGACACTGGGAGAAGGGGCTCGGCCTGGTCTTTATAGGGGCCGCTAGGGTTTGGGTGCGAGGACGGACGGCTGGTGGCGCGACTGGGGAACGTGGCGAGCATCCCTGGGTGCCAGCGCGGCAGGTGGCTGCGCCATGGGCGAGCTCAGTGCGGTGCGGTGCCTGTCGCAGTCGCGGCGGTCGTCAGCACGGAGGGGAAAGGCGAACAGCGCCCACTGACGTCCGGGTCCCACCGGTCAGCGAGAGAAAAGGGAGATGGTGTGGTAGGCCGGGTTGGGCCGCGGTGCTGGACTGCTTGGTGGGCCGTGTGCAAAGATCAGGGCGTTGCTTAGTCATCTGCCAAAGGGTTGTGGGGCCTCCAGCAGACTTCAGCGACGAGGATTGGGCCCAAGTCAGATGTTAACTCTTTTTAAAAATAGTTTTGAACATAGTTTCAACTATAGTTTGAATTTGAATTACTTTCAAATTTCAAACTCCACACAATTGAACTCCAAAATAAATCCAAGAACTCCAACTCACAATTAAACCATAATTTGGAAATAATTTTTATATGGTTTTACATTATAGGGAATTTGAGATGAGAAGCTAGCAAATTGGGATCAAATTTGGTAGCTCACAAGTTCAAACAAAAAGTTTTAAAATTTTGCGAAAATTCACACATGGAAAAACATCCAAATTTCATGGATGTTACAGTTGGTGGTGTCATTCCCGTATCACCACCAATCCTTGATGTATCAGTGAAGCTTTAGCTGCAAGGTTAGTTTCACAGTGCACACACGAAATCTGCAATGCTTATGGTAAACATATGCATCTACAATCTACAATCAACCTTCCAGACGTTTTGCAAAAGAGGACCAGAAGGTGGTTGCAGCCCTTGTATGTGCTCAGGGCACTAAGCATGGCTGACTCTAGAGAGGCATGATGCGAGCATGGTTTGTATGGTATATCAAGAGTGAAACTACCATGCTCATATATGGAATCCTTTCCTCCGGACTCTAGAGTCAGTGCCTCGAAAGGTTCCATGGCCCATGAATTCTCCATCTCTTGAGAGTCATCGTGGATGTTCAATGTTGACTCTCGATCATAATCGAAAGCAACATGATATGGGCCAGCGGGAAGAGGCTGAAACTCGGTCGAGAATGGTGACAGTCGTTCGTCTTCACAAAGGTGAAGAGGGTCTTCCGAGTCGTACTCATGAGGAGTGGAGAATTTTACACCCTCGATGAGAATGGGATTAGATGACGTGAACAGAGATGAACGTGTCATTTTCTCAAGCGGGTTTTGCTAGAGAAGAGGCTTCACCATAAGATATCCCAAACAAGGGGTAGTAGTGGCGGAAATAGCTTCCCTAGACTTACCATCTAGGCTCCCTAAGGATGTATCAAAGAGTTGCTCTAATGGGGAGCCTAGGAGAAGATCAAGATCGAGGACATCAAAGATGTGAAAGTCTAAGCTAGCTTCGATCCTGTCTATGATGAGCGGCAGGCACTTGCGATCCCCTGACATTCAAGAACATGTCCAAAGGGACTAGTCTCGAGGAGCATATCGGATGGTGCTAGCAGAACTTTGCCCAAAAGAGTTTCCACTAAGTGCCATGGCAAAATGTTAACCTCCAGATGGGGTTACAGTGGGCCCCTATGGTAATCCCTCTAATAGAGCAAGGAATGATTAGAGAAGGGAAACTATTCCAAAGTGCTTCAGAAGAATATATCGCTTCATCTGACCACTCCTCCTTCATGGCCTCCTCAAGATATGCACCGTCAGGAGGATCAGGAGGCAAAGGAGATACTGTAGGTCTAGGGAAAGGTTTTGTCAAAGGATGTCTAGATGATCAAGCATGGACAGAAATGATTTCCCTAAGCTCGTCTTCTGGGTTTCCTTGAGATTTATCAAGAACTTTTCTAAGGGGAAACCTAGGAGAAGATCAAAATCCATGATGTCATAGATGTGGAAATCTAATAGCACCTATATGTCATCAATGGTGATCGGCACGTCCCTAGAAATCCCCCGACATGGAAAAACATAGTGCCACCTGGGACTATGGAAAAGTCTATCAGTCGGGATCAAGAGCATGTCACCCACTAGAGTATCCAAAAGGGTATATGGTATGATGCAAGCCCCAACAGTAGGGTCATAGACAGCATCTATGGTGTTTCCTCTCATGGAACAATGGATGATCGTGGAAGTCGAGCTAACCCGAATTGCTTCGGATGTATGCTTTAATGTCTGAGGCGATCAATCCACTATCGTCCCATGATTCCAAACTTCATCGAGGACCTCATAAAGGTCCAGCGATGCCGTAGGCTTCTCATGCCAAGAGTGATCTGAGGTAGGGTCATCCTCAAATCTGGAAGAGAACTCCGAAGGTCAAATTTCTTCTTCCTTCGGTGTTCGTGATTCAGGAGAGGATTCAACAGAGGAATCAAGGGATTTGGAGAATGAAAGCTCAAATTCGGCTGTTGAGAGACTCTCATAGCTCGACTCGGATGTTTGGTAGGATTCATCATAAAATTCATGGGAAGATGAGGTTTCTAAGAAGAATTCTAGGATCTCTCTTCTTTCCTCTGGAGTTTGGGTTTTGAACGATCCTCCAGCTACGAGGTTGAGCTCTTGTGCAGATTCCAAGTCTATATGCGTGTAAAAGATGTTCATTGAAATATCATCGGATATAGACAAGTCTGAGCTAGATGTCAAGAGACTTGAGAACCTAGCCCAGGCTGCACCTATGGACTCCATCTCCAATTGCTCAAAGTCGAAGAGGTCAAACGGTAAAGAGTTTATATGTTCCAGATGGGAGAACGAGTAACAAAAGTTATCTCGTAGTTCTTCCCAACTGTTCACACTACCCACCGTGAGGGTGTACCACTGTTTTTCCCTATCTACAAGAGAGAAAGGGAACAATATCCACCTCAAAGTTTCCTGTGTCATGCCTAGTACAACTAGGTCTGAACACAGTTCTTCGAACTCCTCCACATGAACATGAGGATTATCGTAAATCGCTCTAGAGTAGGGTCAATTTCAAACCATGGCTATAAAGCCAGGACCGAGTTCGCAACAAGATGAGGAAGTTGATGGATACTCTACGATGAACTCACCCCTAGGGATAGAGAGGCTTTGACAGGAAGGCATCTCAAAGGGTAGCAGGGGTAAAGGTAGAACAAAAGAAAAGATAAAAGGATACGAATACCACTAGGCTCGAAGATAGAAACAACAACCGTCCCCGGCAACAGCACCAAAAATGCTTGTTGGCATTTCATAACGTCACCACTATGGCACCGGTTAGCGTGAGCGTGTAAGAAACTCCAGGGTACACTGACAAGTGCGAACGAATCTGCAAGCACACGAATACACTGTTGTACCACCATGCTTACGTTGTTAGTTGGACTTGACCGGCCCGGGCTATTGTGACCCAGGTCAAGCTACCAGATAAACCAGCCAATTACACCGAGTATCGTAGCTTAAGCACATACTTCATACAACATAGTCATGTCATCTAACTAGATCAAACCAGGTTAGGTACACAAACATATTCGTGTTTTCCTATGTCTGTTCAACTGGATCGAAGGGTCGTGTTCGCGAAGAACACGAGCCTCTAACTTATGAACAAACACTAGAAACATGTGAAAGTCACCCATCAAGTAGATCAAAAGGCCTTGTTCATCAAGAACAGGAGCCTCTAAATGATGAACAGGTGAAGAGCACATGAACAAATCACCCATGTATACTAACATGACTTTATATGAAATAGATGAATAACTGAAGTAGATCAAAGTCATACAAATGAATAAAGATACAAGAGAACTCATACCTAGATCCCAAAGTAGACTTGGAACCTGAAGTGGAGCTATTCTAGCCTACCTCATAGCCTTGAAACTAAAAGTGATAGAGGTATTGCAAGTGTGGATGGTTTCTAAGTGAGCCCCGTCCCCTTCTATTTATAGGCCAAGGCACCGGCGAGGAGTGGAGGCAAACACCCCGGTAATGGCACTTTGGACCAATGGGAAGACACCACGTGGAAGCACCTGAGTGGAGGCCTCAGGGTCGGTTCGGCCGACCCCCTGTGGGCCCCACTCGGGGTGTGTTTTCTCCAGGTGTCTGTCATGTGGGTCCTGAGGTCGGTCCCCGGTGTCCACTTCCTTTTGATGTGGTGGTGGGCCCATGGATCCATGTGATGTCCATATGCCACGCTTTGATTCGTCGGAGTGTGCTTCACTTGGATTCCTTGCATGGCATGCATGCATGGCGCCCATGTTGGCAGCTTTGCATGCGTGGCATCCTTGTTGGTAGTCCTCCTAGGATGAGGTGATGTGGCATGGATCATAGAAGGTTAGTTTGCCACTCTTTTCTTGCTTATTTTCCTACAATCAAATAATCTCCAAAGACAAGTGGAACTATATTATTCTTAACTAAATACGTGTAAGAAATTATGGACTAAAGTTGGTACTTAACAGCCGTCAACAGCTCCCCCAAGCTAGCCTCTTGCTCGTCCCGAGCAAGAGATTAAGGACTTAGGTTGGTTGATCAGGAGTTGCTATGATGTTGTATTCCTAATGTATAACAAGATACAACTAGGTACTCTTATCAAGGATTGAAGAAGTTGGCATTGATCTTACCTTACACTCAATTGATATGGGGCGTGTAGCTTCACCTGCCTTGGGCGGTTGAAAGATAGAATGGTTGTATAAAGATTACCAATCACATGTACCTTGATCAGTTATCAATCCGGAGGTTTTGCAGGTTTTTCAAAATGAAATCAAAGTTCCTCAAATGATACTCACAGATCGCTCAATGTGTATGATTCCTTACCAAGGCATTGTTTTGTCTTCTTTCACCACCTACTTCTAATAAGCTGATATGTGGAGCTGTAGGTAGGGAAAACATATGGCATACCTGTTTCTCATGTATTGTTGAGTCGAAAACTGGATCCTTGGGAGAACAAGTCATACAACCTGATCCAGATGTGCAAATGTGTGTGTATGGTGGATGGATGATGAACTCCTTCTTGCATGATTTCGCTCTCCTCCTTTTTGAAATTTTTGAGACTTGGGCTATGTCTCTTTATTCTCTCTTTCCTTTTTCTTTCTTTTATGCATGCCCTTGAGCATGTATTTTTTTTAAATATATATATAGCCCATAGTCCTTGCTGAATATTTTTGGAGGGAGAGTAATCATGGAACAATGCACGAAGCTTTATTTTGTGGAATGGATGGGGGATGGATGAACTGATGGTTCCTAACTTCCAGTGTAGAAGTTTCGCATATGGTGGTGTGTACGTGATCTTGATCATGGGAGTAATGACAAGTTTACTCGCCGAGGGTCACAACAATTCAACAAGACTCAATGAAGAAATCAGGTAGCATATGTGGAGATTTAACAGAAGCTAAGATCTACATATGGCCTTGGATAGGAATTTCTTATCATTGAGGAACTTATCATTTTAACATTTTTTAAAAGAAAACTCCGGATATCAAACATCACTTAGTGCTAGCTCATAGCAACTCTATTACACCATATCATACCTCACAACAACTTAAGCAAAGATCATGCTTTTGCTACCCACAAATTTCAAGCTCAGGTTTGATCATACTAGCCAACAAACTCAAAACATAAATAGGGTACTAAGCTGTAAACAAGGCATATAAGAAGAATAAACAGAGCAACTATTCATCATTTCAAACATGGAGAATAAGAGCACTCTTACCGCGCATATGAAAGCAAACTAATTTAAGAAAGCAAATAAATATTTTTGTGGTCTTTTTAACTTTTCAGATTTTTATGTGTTTTTAGCATGTGGGGTTCTGAAAACAATAGAAGATACAAGTTACCTCAGAATGGGGGTCCTCCCCCAAGCTAGCTTCAGGCTCACTGCTGTGGAGGGTAGAATCCCCTCCAAGCGTAGTAAGCCCTCTGCTCTTCCAGTTGTCACTGTTGTCTCTGCTCCATGGTGTGAAGTCTCTCGCCAGTCATACACTGCCAGTCTCGAGTGGACTCAGCCTACTGGTGCATTGTCTCTTCCATGTTGCTGACACAGATGTTGAGCTCGCTCATTTGCTGAGTGAGGGTGGCCCCACGGGATGACGAACGCAACCCGGACGATGAAGATGTGTCATCTCCATAGGCAGTACCGGCGGGCCTAGTCCAATCACCACTCCCTGCGCTAGCCCAAGCCGAGCTACTCGCACCCTGCTGGTACATGGGCTGGTCCCAACCGGGGGCATATCCGAGTGTGACCCCAGTCATGTACCCAACCGAGGCCCACGCGCCAGACAGAGGTGTGGTAGGCTGAGGCTGTGGCTGTGACGACGGCTGTGGCGGTGGATGTTGAGGCGGTTGTTGTGTTGTTGCTGCCCTCCTCGATGCACTCCTAGTAATCCTGTCACCAGAAACACTAGAACGACGAGGCTCCTCCCGAGGAACGGTCAGTGGCTCTTGGCCGTACAAACAAAAATCCGGGTTAGGTAACCGAATCTGGTTTGCATGGCCAGGGAAAAAGAAAACCAACAAATTATTCGGGCCCTTCTTAAGAGTATGTCCTTGAATCAAATATGCCTCATCTATCATGGCCCAGGGAGAATCAATGTAGGGAATGTCAGTCCCTTGTGTAATCCCGAGACTCGAAATGATACGTGTGATTAAAGACGTACACTCAATAGAACCTGTCATCTTAAAATTTGTTAACCACTGCCGGATCATAGCTTGCAGTGGGGAGATTTTGATCCGTCTGACCGTGGCATAAAGTATCCTCATCTCGTCCGTGCACACGGGTCGAACGTCATCCCTTGGAAAGAGAGTGACGGTGAGCCACTTGTGCCACAGTCGGAGAGTGGGATGTGTGATATCGTTGCATCGAGGTGCTAACTTGCCATGGACAGGCCGACCAGAAAGTTCTTCCCAAAAACTATCTCGAATAAAATCTTTGCAATCCAGATCGAGAGAAACAACGCAACGACGATGAAAACCAAGGGTGCAACTAAGATCTTGCCAAGAAACTCGATACGATGTTCCATGGAATCGAAACATAATACCAGTTGCATCCTCCCGAAGAGTACAAAGAAACTGGATGGTGAGAGGCCTAGAACCGTTCTCCCACACCGGAACAATCTTCTCCCAACCAAGAGCGTGCCAAATGGAATCGAACTCGGAGTCCATACTTGTTTTCTCGAGAAGGGCCGAGTCGAACTCCTTGGTGTTGGAGAAGACTCGATCCTTGATGAGAGCGTAGGCTTGTCTCTCCCGGTCGTCCCTCAAGTCGATGAAGGTAGCATCGGCATCGTACACTCCTTTAGCTTGTGGCGTGGGTAGCTCCTCTTCTTCCCCTTCTTCATGGTTGGTTGACATTGGGCTCGGTGTAGCTCCGGAGTGGTGAGACGAGCCCTCTCCATCTCTCGAACGGCATGAGTGGGTCACCTTCCGGTACGCACCGGAGAACCAACTCATATTGCACAACAATGGGACAACACGAGCAACTCAGTGATGGGTTAGTGAAATCGAAATGAAATCCTTACCGAGCTTGCCCCACCAATATTCAATACTCAATGACAAATTGGAGAGAGTGCGTGACACTTCAACCTTGAGCAAGAAATCCAAGAAAACCAAACAGCAAGAGCAAAGAGGGAGAGAGGGTGATGGAAATGAGTGAATGGGTGAAGAAACCCCTCAATCCCCCTTCTATTTATAGGCAACCGAGCCAGGCACCGGGGGAAGGGACAAGAGCAATGGCTAGGAGCCGTTGGAGGAGGCCGGGCCCACAGGACCGTTGGCCTGGGTCGGCCGACCTGTGGGTTCGGCCGAACCCCTGTCGGGCCCGCCTGTCTCCAGCTTTTTGCAACGGCTATCTGATGTCCTGCCTAGATGTCTAGGTCCAAATTCACCCAAAATGTTGCTCGAATAATTTTTCAAGGATTTTTCAACTCAAAAATTTATTTTCAGAATTTTTATTTGAAAAGGGAAATTTGGCTAGAAAAATCTGGCATGCAGATGCAAGGTTGGAAAATTAAAATATGCATTTGGAAAAATCAAATAAAATTTTGGAAAGGGAAATATGAGATAACTACCAATTTTTACCTTTTGGCAAAAAGGGCTCATCGTTTTAAGTCTGAGAGCAAGACTTTTCTCGGCGATCAATTCCACTCGTCACCCCATTCCCGAGAAATAGATGGAGATGACTTCTGTACTTCCCGCCACACCTTTCTTGTTTTCTTAGGCATTGTTGGAGTGGTGGGAAGTCGTTGGGGCTGTGGCTCCGCCCATGCCCCTGACTGCTCATTCTTGCCCTGCAGTGTATAACATGTCTCTTCTGCTGCCTTGAATCGGAACATCAAGTTCTTCTTCCCAATGCGGAATCGGATCGTTTCGGCTCCAACATTGATCCTTGCGTTGGCATCACTTAGGAACGGTCTCCCAAGAATGAGGGGCATTCCCTCATCATCTTGCATATCAAGGACCACGAAGTCCGCGAAGATGCATGAACCTTGGACGAATACCAATAAGTTCTCTACTATCCCCTCTGGATATCGAATCGATGCATCAGCAAGTTGGACGGTCGTCGCAATTGGAGTTAGAGCTAGATATCCCAATTGTTCGAACATAGCCTTGGACATAGAATTAACACTTGCACCAAGGTCACAGAGAGCATGCTTAATCTTCTGGTAATATATCTCGCAGGTGATAGCCGGATAACCAGGATCTTTCTTGTGTGTGATTGTTGAAGATTCTCATGAGTCAAGTAATTGTTGTATAGGCTTTCCTGCATAGTCAGTGGCTCGTGCCCGCCCAGATGGCTTACCCCATCTGGTGGACACTACACAAACATTTTCACAGGAAGATACGGGTTGCCCTGGAATCTTCCCGTCTTTAGTAGAGGGAACCAAAGCAGCTAATTGAGCCAACTGGGTTTCTATCATCTTATTAAAACTCAACTGGTTCTTAAGAGTAGAAGAAAGGCTATCAATTTTAACATTAAGGCTGTCAAAAGCCTTATCATAGGCGGCTATTTTCTTATTAAAGCCTTCATTAATCTTAGCTTGCCCAAAGACTAGGTCTTTCAAGGAAGGTTGGTTTAGGTTGAAAGAATTACCTTGATTACCTCCTTGATAATAAGGGCGCAATTGATTCCACGTTTGACCTCCTTGTGCACGATAACCGTTGTTGTTGCTGTTCATGTACATCACATACTCCTGAGTAGCCGGGTAGTAATTCCCCGAAGGCCCAGTATTACCATAGACTTCGCAAGTCATGCGAGCATCCATAGCTTGAGTAGTGGTGGCCATGGCGGCCTTCTCATTGGTTAGATCATTCATTCTCTTCATCATTAGGTCCATCTTGGTGTGCAGCATATCCGCTTCCTTGATGGTATGTGTACCCCTTTGGCGTGGCTGGAGTCGATCATCACTCCACCCTTGGTTGGTAACCATCTTCTCAATCAGTGTAGTAGCTTTAATAATAGTAAGAGAGAAGAAGGCTCCTCCAGCTGCAACATCAATATGGTCTCAGGCTGTCGGAGTTAGCCCATTATAGAAACTTTGAAGAACAAGCCAGTTGTCCATCCCATGATGAGGACAAGCCAGGATGTACTCCTGGAGCCTCTCCCAAGCTTCTGGGATAGTCTCACTTGCTACTTGTTGGAAACTTGAAATTCGCCCCCGAAGGACATTGGTTTTGCCCAATGGAAAGAACTTCGCGAGGAACGCTGAGGAGCACTTTGCCCAATTGTTAATTTCTGCACGGTTTGTGTAGAACCACTACTTCGCCTTTCCCAGGAGTGAGAAGGGAAACAGTCGCAGACGAATAGCATCTTCCTCCACTCCTCGTATAGTGAAGGTACTGCACAGTTCCAGGAACTGCTGTAGGTGGGCGCTCGCGTCTTCATTAGGCTTGCCACATAATGGGCTAGCCTGTACCATCGTGATTAAGCCAGTCTTGATCTCGAAGTTTCCATTCCCGGTGTTAATCTCAGGGCCTGTCGGCACCTAGTCAGCAGAGGGAGCGGAGTACTCACGGAGAGTCTTCTCGACAATAGCGTTGGCCATGGAAGTTGATGCGGATGGCATAAAGGAAGCTGGATCGACTTCTGAACGTTCACGCAGAGGAGAGCCGAAATGAGTGCGTGCCTTCCTTACGAGTGACTCAGGATCTTCAGTGAAATTCGGCTATAAGTCGAAACCAGTCATGGACTACCTGTATTCATCATCAATAGACAAAGAAGACAAACCAAGTTAGCCTGCATTGATTATAAACATATGCAAAGTGTTGATATGTCATCCTTAAGCCTTCCCCGGCAACAACGCCAGAAATGTTTGTTGACATTTCTTAACGCAACTACCAACGAACGGGTTTGGAACCCATCCTGGTAATAGCGCCAGAAATGCTGGTTGGTAATTCTTAACGTTACAGGAGTCCGCAAGCGCACAGAAGTACCATTGTAGCATTTCCCCAAAGGAGTATTCCAAAGGGTATCGAATCCAAGGAAGACTTTGGTGGATTAACAAGCTCAACACTAATGCAATGAGTATAAATCACAGACGGAAATAAATCAAACACTCAAGTGCAGGGGTAAGATATGATAATGGGGTAGTGTGATCACACACACACTCACTCTCTCTCTCTAAGGGGTCCTAGGCATAGGAGGCAACATACGAGTTAGCTCTAGGTTCTTATGTACTATACACATAATGCTAATAAGAACGAGTTAGATACATTAGCGTTGAAGAACATTGACTTAAGCACCCAGGTACCACGGAGAACTAACCTCCTGCGTTGCTTCCGCACAACTCCAATACGATAACTTGGAGGAGGAGTAGCCTATGCCTAGAAACTCACTTTATTATCTCAATTATGCAATAGCCCGGTTCAGAGAGACAAGCCGCCTATTTAAAGAAAGACCTATACCATATGGTTCTATATCCCTGCCTAGTTCTTTATTTTTCAATACATACGGTCATTCCAAGAGTAATATGGCATTCAACACAATGTTGTTATGTCGCTCTATTAAGAAAAGAGGCCGCCCATCCTAAGAGAGGGACTGGGTGGGCTTTCCGGCAGGTAGAAATCGCTTTTAGGTTTCTAATAAATAAGCGTGCCAGTATCGTTGTATTCGAATTCCTTCAATGGTAGGTAAGAAGGAAGGACAAACACTTTTATAAGGAGAAAGAAATGGAAGTTTACTCGAACGTCGGGAACTCTGAAGACTAGACCTACTGTACAAAATAGGAAGGTAAGTAAGATAAATTCTGGTTTAATTTAGATTTCTCAGGTATAAACGTAGTAAGAGAAGAAGACACCTGTCCGGAGAGGTTCAAAGGAGAGCTGCGAGAGGAAATGCAATTCTCGGGTGAGGGAATGGGAGGCTAGCAACCTCGTTTGAAGCGGATTTTCAAGCAGGGCCCTTTTAAAAATCAATATCTTCAGTAGAGTCATTATATGATATATGACTTTCTTTATAGATTTGGAAATCCGTGTATCAATTGTCCCTGGCTCTCCCTTTTGATAGCCAAGAGTCCCGATCTTTCACTCCATCATGCCTTCGGTAAGGGCTGGCTCACAAGATACAGCCAGAGGTGTGTCCTTGCTTGTATTATCAAAAATTAGACTTTAGACTCCTACAACATATCCGAACGTGGGGGATTTCAGAGGGACCAACGGCTGTCACTACCGCGGCCTACCCCAAGGCACCGGTGAGGAGTGGAGGCAAACACCCCGGGAACGGCACTTAGGACCAATGGGAAGACACCACATGGAAGCCCCTGAGTGGAGGCCTCAGGGTCGGTTTGGCCGACCCCATGGTTCGGCCGACCCCCTGTGGGCCCCACTCGGGGTGTGTTTTCTCCAGGTGGATGTCATGAGGGTCCTGAGGTCGGTCCCCGGTGTCCACTTCCTTTTGATGCGGTGGTGGGCCCATGGATTCATGTGATGTCCATGTGTCACGCTCTGATTCGTCGGAGTGTGCTTCACTTGGATTGCTTGCATGGCATGCATGCATGGCACCCATGTTGGCAGCTTTGCATGCGTGGCATCCTTGTTGGCAGTCCACCTAGGATGAGGTGATGTGGCATGGATCATAGAAGGTGAGTTTGCCACTCTTTTCTTGCTTATTTTCCTGTAATCAAATAATCTCCAAGGACAAGTGGAACTACATTATTCTTAACTAAATACGTGTAAGAAATGCCTTATGCTCCTTTATTCATGAGTATATTGACGGCTAAAGTAGGCACTTAACAGCCGTCAACAGCTCCCCCATAAGATATCACATGGGTTAAACATTCACAGTGACAAATAGGTCTTTGACCCCAAGTGAAAAGCATATGCTATCCAAGCACAAACTAAGCATGATAATGACCACCAAAGCACACTAAGATCATGAAAGGCTTAAACTCACAAGAGAGAGCCTATCCTAGCATTTTCCAAAAATATCCATCTCAACATGCATATATAGAAAAACTATCAAGAGCATAGCTATCCATCACCAAATCATATCAAACATGCTCAAAAGTTCACAAATAGCATATCATAGTATTCATGGCATATAAGAGAAGCTCAACCTACCATGCATATGATACAAATGCAACAAAGGTAGATATGTACATCAAATGCAACATGATATATATATATATATGACACAATGCAAGGCATGAATGTCAAACCTACCAAAGTCTATACATCATGATATCACTACAAGTTTTTGTGTCAAATGCAACAACGAACAATTGCAACGTCAAAAATTTGGTTGCTAGAGATTGTTATATTACAACCATTCTAAAAAATGGTAGTGATACATGCCTTTAATACAACGGTTTTCAAGATGTTGCGAAGCTCTGTTGCATTTGGTGGACGATATTGCAATGGTCAAATATGGTAGCAGTATAATTGATTTTGGTTGCAATTGTGTAGTAGTACTACAACTACATTTGTGTTAGTTGCCTTTGGTTGTGACTATTGCTACGTTTTTTTTGTGTTGCATAAAATTGCACAAGCGTTGCAAATGTTGGATGCTTAATGCAATGAGAACTCTTGGAGGTGAAGCAAAAGTGGGGTTCAATTGCAACCTTTATTGGCAGTTGCAATATACTTTGATGTTGTTGCAAGTGCTAAATTTTATTGCCACGAGATCTCAGAGTTTGAAGTGAAAATTGTGTTCAAGTGCAATTCTTATTTTTGGTTGCAATATACTTTGAAAATTGCAACGAGAAATAGGAGCCGAGGCTGATTTGGATTGGGCCTTGTAGAGTGTATGATATACTATGAAAAAAATACAATTCATAGTCAAAAATAAAACTTGGCTAATTTTGAATTGAGATTTTATTCTAATTATTAATTTTAAGAAAGAAGTTTGAATTGGTGGGAAAACAATCTGTCATTAGTGACAAAATAGAAAAAATAGAAAAAAGAGCCATGATATGGAATTGAACCAAGGACCTCAATTCTATACTAGTATATAACTTACCACTACACCATTACAATGTTTGTGTTAGCTAGCATCGTTGAAGCCTTTTTTCATGTTTCTATGTGGTCAGCTTATAGTAACCTTATAGATATTAAAATAGAATAGTTATTTTACAGGGTTCTATTAGTTAGTTATTTCAAAAACAAAGTAAAGTTTTCTAAAATTATTATTGTTTTTTGTCTAATGCAACACCGGAAAAGTGGTGCAATAGGCCCAAAATGGTTGCAATAGACGCAATGCCAGGAAACCAAAATAACTTTAAATTGTCATGTCACCTGGTCCCACCTTGAGGACGTGGTGATGCGGTCCCACCTTGAGGACGTGGTGATGAGATGCCACCAGCCGGCTGCACTCTGGCCACGACCGGCCACGCTCCAGCTGGGCCTAGCCGGCCGCACCTTGGCCGCGGCTGGCCGCACCATGGCTGCACCCTAGCAACGATCGGCCGCACCCTAGCCACGGCCGGCCACGCACCAGCTCCGCCCAGCCGCACCCCGACAGTGGTCAGAATTTAATCCGACGCACTAAAAAACGTTGCATCCAAATATGAGGTGTCCATTGGGTAAGAAAGTTCTTGAGTGTGTAAAAATTTCGAAGTTTAAGTTGAGTTGTATGAAACAATGTGATGCACTATCTAGTTTTTGAATAATGTATACTCCTAGATGTGGGCTAGAATGGACCGTATGCGCCTAAATATAGTTTTTTTTATTTTTTTAATCTTATTAGAGGTAACCCTATCATTCCTGGATGACTAGAAATAAGTTTAATACCAAACATAATCACAACAAATCTTGCAACCTAGTGGTAAGGCACCTACCACCCAAGGCTTAGGTCTCAAGTTCGAACTACCATACCTTTTGCATATAGTGATGTTTTTTGTTTTAATTGATTACATTTTGCTGACATGGCATTGGTTTTTTTAAATTGATTACATTTTGCTAACGTGGCATTGGTGGACGTGCTGGCATGGCATATGTGGCCCGACATAGTGCTGACATGGCACTTACAGGAGCCCCCGCCATGAATGCCAAGTCACTCGGCCGTGCATGGTCGACCCTAGCCACGGTTGAAGTTTGAATAAATGAGAAAATGACCTATCGTTAATGAAAAAATAATAAAACAAATTGCTACTGCGGAGCTTCAAACCCATGACAAACTACTAAATAGTTAGGAGCCTTACCACTAAAGCATTCGTCCTTTTTTGTGTAAGGTATCTGAATTATTGAATTTTAACATTTATTCTTTATTAATTGAAGAAATAATTACAGTAATAGCTAAACATGGGCAGAAAATTCCACATATTCACACAAGAACATATTTTGGATCCATAACCATCCCATAAAAATTTCAAGTAATTTCAACAAAGTGTATTATACATCCTTCACAATCGGGGACATCTCTCACTTAGTCATATAGGACTACATGAGTATGCCTTTGTGATGGATGTGCAACAACACTTTATCGTAATCACTTGAATTTTTTAAGTGATGCTTGTACACCAAAATCATGTGGCTATGCAAATTTTTAGATTTTTCTAGCCAATTTTCTGTCTAATGCAATACTAAAAAAGTGTTGCAATAGGCCTAAAATGGTTGCAATAGACACAATGTCAGGAATTTAATTGGCAAAAAAAATGTCTGCTTGTCGATCGAACCTGAGACCTTTGGAACAAAAGTGACATGTGCAGACCCCTAGGATAAGCATTTGTTTATGTTGTATTAGGGTGTTTTATTTCTTTTATTAATTGAACTGCAATAAATCTTTCAAAACATACTTGAAAAAATATGTGGCTATACAACATATTTTGGCTCCATAACCATCGCATAAAAGTTTCAAACAATTTTGACAAAGTGATACTATACATCTTTCACAACTAGGAACATATCTCACTTAGCTACATATGACTATGTGAACCATATATGCCTTTGTGAGGGATATACAACAACACTTTGTCAAAATCACTTGAATTATTTATGTGCTGCTTATACACTAAAATCATGAGGTTATGCAACTTTTTAGATTTTTCTAGCCACTTTATGCTATTTTAACATTTATTCCTTAGTAATTCAATAAATAATTAGAGTAATAGCAAACTTTGATCCGAAAATTCCATAGATTCACACAACAACATATTTTGGCTCCACAACCATCCCATAAAAGTTTCAAACTATTTCGACAAAGTGATACTGTATATCTTTCACAACTACGAACATCTCACTTAGCTACATGGGCTATGTGAGTCACATATGTCTTTGTGAGGGATATGCATCAACTCTTTATCGAAATTCATCTAGACTGGGAGGAAGAACACAACAACAATTGATCTTTCTCTTTTTAATTCATAACTAGAGTTTGTAATTGGTATTTCTCCCTCAAGAAAACTCAAAATTTAATGATTCTTTTTAATATATTTTTTTCTAAAGACACATTTTTTATTTAATAGTGTATGTTTCTATGTTAATTTCTATTTCTTGTATCTTTTTTATGGCTTGTTTTCGTCCATACAAATGGAGAATAGAAAAAATATATATAACAATTACTAATGTAACTTAATATTTCATATTCTTATAAAAACAAGTTTGTGACAAAATTTGAGGTGCATATGGGTTTCAAAATGTTATGAGGTAGTCAAGTATCAAGGTTGTACTTGAGTTATAAGAGCTTCTTCGAGAGATGTACTCATTAGTGAATATTGTATGGTGCCACTATATAAAAATCATTTAAATTTTTTTATTCTAGTCTTATGGGACTAAAAATGTTTCCACATGAATTTATAGAATTTTTAGAGCAAATTTAGATATTATTTTAATTAACATGTGGTAATTAGAGCTAGAAGATTGTTTCTGGGAGATAATTAATTTTGCATCTACTTTCAGGGTACGAGCTACATTGGAGTGTATGAGCTTAATATAATTTTAACATAACTTTTTAAATTTTATAAGATATACATGTAGTTCATCGTGGAATTACTTCCAATAATTACTCATAAATTCATTTGAATTATAGAAAATATCAAATATGTTCAAAAAAATTTGAAACTCCTACACGCCAACTGAGATGTTGTATATTACATACATTTAGAAATTGTATTTTTGTATTTAAGATAATTTATTTTTTATGTTACTTCATAAAGGTGCCATAATAATTAGATGAAAATGATAAAAAAAACAAACAAGCCGCACTCCGACCCCTCACTCGCATCCACACTCCGCTGTCCCCATCCTCTCGGCTCGTTGTCGCCCTCCCTCTCGTCTCGCTCTCCCCTGCAACCCGCCGCTGCCGCCACGCCCCCAACCCACTGCCGCACTTCCCTCTCCCCCTAGCCCCTCTCATCTTCTCCCGCAACCGCTACCCCTCCACCATCGGCTCCTCCCTTCCTTGTCTCCCCTCCTTTCTCCTGCAAATTGTTTGGGCTGAAACAAATTTAACAGGGTGGGTTTTGAAGTGAGCTTTCCTAAGTTGGGTGCTAATGGGTCGACCTTGTTAATAATTTGATTTGGTTTGGGCTTTACTCCGTAGCAGTTTGGTGTGTCTGCGGTTTGGGGGAGTATGAGAATTTTTTATTATTTTTATATATTTTTATTTTAGAAAAAATATACGATCGTTTCAAAATTTAGCAAAACTAACCTACCACCGCCGTGGCTCATGGCGGTAGGGGCAAACTGCCATGGGCCACGATGCTTGCAAGTGCTACAGTACTGTAACCGCCGTGGCTCATGGCGGTTAGGATTAGTCTGTTTTCAAAAAATCGTAACTTTCTTGTATGAACTCGGATGGAGATAAACTTTATACGAAACTTGTAGCTTTCGATGAGATCTACAACTTTGTAGTTCAGACTTTTTTCATTTGAGGTAATCTTGGGGCTTAAATAATTGATATACTGTTTAGATCTGGATACCGAAAACTGAGATCTAGATAGTATATCTTTTTTAGCCCCAAGATGACTTCAAATGAAAAAAGTTTGAACTACAAAGTTGTAAATCTCGTCGGAAGCTACAAGTTTCCTATAAAGTTTATCTCCATCTGAGTTCATACAAAAAAGTTACAATGTTTTGAAAACAGAGTGACCCTAATCGCTATGGGCCACGGCGATTGCAGGTGCTACAGTGTCAAACCGCCATGTGCCACGGCAGTTTGACACTGTAGCACTTGCAACCGCCGTGGTCTATGGCGGTTTGCCCCTACCGCCATGAGCCACGACAGTGGTAGGTTAGTTTTGCTAAATTTTGAAATGAACATATATTTTCTTAAATTAAAAATACTAAATTAAAAATAATAAAAACTGTTTTTGATGGGTTACAACCCATGGACTATCTGTCGTGGGCTGATGTGGGTCGTCTCCGCTTCTTTCTCGGTTCGCACTCGCTTCGCTGTATCTCGCATCCCTTCCGTTGCTGCCGCTGCCGCACTCGCCTCGCCTCCCTTCCCCTCGACGCCGCCACACTCACCTTGCCTCCCTTCCGCCGCATTGCCTCCGCCCCCCGCGGTCTGTAGTAGTGCCTGTCCCATCCTGCTCCATGGCCGCCGGACTGACGAGCTCTCCATAAAGCAGCGATAAGATCCAGCAGCGGGAGAGCAGTCCAAGCTCCGGCGGGTGGAGCAGTCCAAGATCCACCGCAATACGCCAACCCGGCCGTCACCTTCGGCCTGTTCCTGGCGCGCAAGGTGTCCTTGGTGCGCGCGCTGCTCTACATCGTGGTGCAGTGCCTGGGCGCCGTCTGCGGCGTTGGGCTCGTCAAGGCGTTCCAGAGCACCTACTTCGACAGGTACGGCGGCAGCGCCAACTCGCTCGCCTCCGGCTACTCCCGCGACTCCCACGTTCCGGTGAGCACCCCACCAACGCCACTGCCTCCTATTTTCTCTTCTTTTACTAGCTTCTCGATCTGCTAGCTTGCTCGGTTATTACCATCTTTTTTGCTTGACGACTGTGGGAGCTTAGTAGCTTAATTAGAGCTTTGTCCTCGGATTAACATGTCTGAATCGTCATATGTAGTTGATGTTGGTAATATAAGCAGTAATATTACCGAGAGAGGATGGGATGTACATCTTTTTTTTGGTTGCTATATCAAAGGAATAAGCATGTCCCAATGCGACGAACCATTTATTCAGTTATAGGTAGTTCTATGAAGTCTATTTTGTTCTTCATGTAATTCTCAATTAGCATTGCCATTGCATATTTCTGTCAGTTAACTATATATAGATGTCAAAAGGCCGTGAACTCGTCAAGTATGACTACTATTTTTACAGCTACTTTTGTCTGCTTGTTGCCTTGTTCACTGCGATTCTTTGTGCCTGAAGTCTGAAGGAATTTTTATGATGCCGTTAGATTTTTCTTGGGATGCCGTCTATGTCAATAGCCCATCTCCAAGTACTAAATTTGCCAAGAACCCATATTTAATTTAATTGGCATTTTTCTAATAGCCTACTGGGTAGTTCACTACTGTGCTAAGCGGATTGATCTGTGCAGTCAGGAGTCAGTTGGTGTTTGGGATAACACTTACATCCTATTGTTTAGGATAAAGATGATGTTTGCAGTTGCTGTTTGGGATAACACTTACATCCTATTTTTCTTTTTTCTTTTTTTTGCTTGCTCTATTTTTCAACATATATGCAGGGCTGCAGTTTAATTTAGAATTTCATTGCTTTATCCTGAAATTGCTTGTGTCTGTAAGGATTATAGCTTCATATGATAGAAGTGGATTTTGTTTTGGCCTGTGCACTCTGTCGCATAAAATTCTAAGTGTATGACAACCTGTATAACACTGCAACCTGTTATCTTCAAGGCCCAGTTCAATTTAGCACTTCTGCTCTTCATAGTTGGAAGCAGGTCCTGCTAGTTTATAGAGTGAAGCAGGCCCAGTTCAGTTTAGTCTATTTCATCTCGAGATTTTAATGGTTTGCTTCTCCTTGTAGTGGAGGAAACAATAAGTTGATGCTGGTGCTCCAGAATTGTACCTGTTTATAGAGTGATGGTGGTTTTTTTTTCAATGATGAGTAATCTGGACCCTGGTCATCCAAGACCCTGAATAATTTGTACTTGGAAACCAAACATTGCCAATGATTGTTGTATTTATTTATTTAGAGGTGTGTGGGGATTGCTGCCCTGTGCTCTTGTCGAAAAGAGACGTGGTCTTTATTTTTTGTAAATTCACCTTGCAGCGCCAGGCTAATTGGCTAATAGAACCAACAGAGAACTCACAGTTTGAGAAATGGGTTTTAAATGGGTTGTATCCATAGTTAAGCTAGTAGTTTGGTTTATAACAGGTTGAAAAATCATTACAAGTTGGTGCGGATCGGTTTCCAGAGGTGGTGGATTGGATTGGTGGGGGTGTACGAAACGGCCTGCTGCACAGGATCACAAATGCAGCATGCCTCCTTCAATCCTCCCTCCTATTGCCCTCTATCATCTCTACTTTTATAGTGATTATGTGAATTTGATTATTGATGTGACGTGCATCTGGATTGAAGATTGATATGGAAAATATGCATCTGCCTCTAGATTGCAGGTTTCTTTGTGTACTATATGTCTCAGTGCCTCTGCATCTGTAGAATCTGAAGAATAGCAGTTTGTAGAAGAAAATGATGATTATTGAAGATGATACCGCAGTGTGCTTTATCTTGTCATCATGTCATGTTTTATTTATGAACTTGTTTTGTCACTGAGTCTGTTTATTTTGTGGTTGTATATATGCATGTTCATTTTTATCTACATGGTTGTCTGAAGAGATTATTGAATCAGTCACATCTGGAACTTCGCAGCCTGGTAATGTTTCCCTGCTTTTGTTAATGGGATTACTGAAATTTCCGATGGCCATTGTTGGTGTGATTATGTGGTTTGTGCAATTGCCAAATGATATGGATGCTTCTTTCTTGATAAATGCAGTTTGTCAGAAACCTTAAGACCTTTTTTCTGTTTTGAAGGCAAAATAAGAGTACCTGAACAAGTTTTGATATGATGAGAAGTTGAAGCGGTGGGTGGAAGGTGCAGTGATTCTATTTCTAATGTTTTACATATTTTTTTTAGAGATCTAGATTAATGCAGTAGTTTATATCGTAAGTTCTCTAAAATAGGGAGTTGACCTCCAGGCTTGCATTCCATGGGGCTTGGATTTGTCCTTCGGCTGGTGAGTAACCCTAGCTATCAACTTGTTACATAATTCTTTCATCCGCATTCATCAGTTAGCCATGAATCTGTGTAGGTGCTGCCATCGAGGTCAAGGTGGCCATGGCTGGGCCAGTCAGGCTGACCAAACCTTTCTGCTCGTGAAGCAGGTCATTGCATTGAAGAGCTGCTGCCCTAAGCCATGCTCTAGGTAGCATCTTGTTCTTCCTTTTCTGTACCGTGTAAGCATGTCTCATGTTATTGCTTACTTGATTTGTTCAGTAGCAATGATAATTGGTAAATGTTTTGGTGGAGTAGTTGCATAGCTTTACTTCAAAAAAAATAGTAGTTGCATAGCCAATAAGCAATCTGGAGTGTTTCTTGCAGAACTCTAGAAAAGGGACCAAGAGTCATGCCATGATTCATCTTTTTAGCAACAACAATTACAACATTTCTCTGAACCATATGAATTTTTCATTGAAGACTAGGATGTATTGCCAAACAAAAATTAAATGACATTTTTTCATTCTCTATCTCCATTGCTGAGTAGAATGCATCTAATAGTGAAGTACCTTCATTCATGTAATAAGCAGTGGCTGTTTAATTTGTGAACTGTTTTGATATGTAAGACTATAATGAGATAACATATAGAATTATTCATTCATCATAAAGCTGGTTGGTCACCCATCTAAAGGTTGATGGGTAAAACATGGATCGATGATGATGCTAGGTAGATAACAATTAATTTTACAAATTCTAAAAGTGCTACCTGTGTTAAAATGTGATTTAATAACCTAGAACTTGCATGTAGGCACAACAAGTTATATTTACAAGGGGTAAAGAGTTTCTTAGCTTTTGCATTTAGGAATTCACCAGTAGACAACTAGATATTATATGCCCTTGTACAAAGTGTGTTACTCATTTTGGAGACCAGTATTCTGAAGTTCTCATCGATGTTGTGCTGGCATGAGATATTATTCTGCCTCAGCTTTAGGGTGACATGCAGCAGAAGCTAGCACTCATAAGATGTGATATTGTATGACTTGCTGAGGTCTGAACCTGTGGCTAAGGGCACAATTATTTCAACCAATCCTAACAGTGTGTTTGGAGGTGAGTCTCTTGGAAACCAGTACTGTGAAGTTGTTGTGAATGTTGTGCTGAAAAGAGACACCATTCTGCCTCGGCCTTTGTTCCTTTTTTAATGTGTGATGAGAGACAAAATTTTCTAACTATGAGGCATCAAAGTCTAGTAGAGGCACTGCAGGTATATTATGTATTTCAGTTTAAGTAAACACCTACTTTGAACTAATAACTTGTGAAATAATAAGGAATATGCTCCACCCTAGGATATCTAGCACTTATGAAATAACAACTACTCTGCATGTGCACCAACCTAGGCTAGGTCAACTTATTAGGACTGTAAGACATAGCAAATATTTGTTAATTTCCATTGTTGCATATTGAATGAACTGAAAAGTGGAGGACGCTTAATTATTTTCTGGTTACCCTCACTAGCACGCTCTAGTTTTTCATTTTCTCTGTCGAAAAGCTTATTAATTTGCATCTCTCTAAATGCATTAGAGATGATTGCCTAACTTTTCTCCCTGGGTAGTAGGATTTACCATCTTATCACTGGAATTGAGCATTTCCATTAAGCAATCTGAAATGTGAATTAGCTAATTTATGAAATCCATAGATATTGTACTCCTAAACTCATTCTTCTGCAAATAGTTCCTTATTAATGTATATATCTCATGCATACTATGTGTGCTATAGAACATGTAGCTGGAAGTTTTAAATCCTCAACACAAGTGCCAATGGTTTAGGATATATAGATTTTACATGATTGCTTTTAGATTTTGCATGTCCTCTGAACATATTTGAATTTGAAATAATGTTGTTTGTCAAAATATTATATTACAATTATAGTTTTACTAAAGCATGTGATTTCAGGAGGAAGTTTGAGTTTGAGGAGGAGCATGCAAATGGTGGACGATGGTGAACATGAAGGTAACCTTTGTTGCTGCAGTAGACATAGGTCATATAATTCGAATGAGTTCAAACTGTGTGTTGGATACATTATGTGTTATACCAATAGTTGTGTCCTAGTTTAGTTTGACACTAGGTGTGTTTCATTAAGGATTTGTACGAACAAATTATATTTCATTTAATGGATGTCAATGCTTCATTCGTTATATATTTATTGTTGTGCGATTATTGATTTAAGCTGCCAAATAAAGCATTGCAACATGAATTATTATATTCAAGAGGTGTTGCAATATATATGATAAAAAGCAAACCAAATGGCGTTGCAACATTTACACATATAACAACCACATTTAGTCGTGGTAATAGATGACCTATCTGTAGCAACCACCTGAGTAACATGGTAATAGCCTATGCCGTATATAGCAACCATTCACAAACGTAGCAATAGAAGACCTCTGTGTAGCAATCAACCTACAGAAACGTTGCAATAGCCTAAGCCACCTATTGCAACCATTTAGGAGACGTGGCAATAGAGAACCTCTATTGCAATGCTTTCTCCGCGTAGCAATAATCACAATTGCAACATCTACGTTACGTTGCGATTGCATCGTGTTGCTACACAACCAGCATGTCGCAATACGTATCGCTAGCAATTCCTAATTCGTTGCAATTGATACTATTGCCACACCCATAGTGGTTGCAATTGCTTTTGTTACAACACTCACCATGTGTTGCAAAAACGTCAAAATTGTTGCAATAGAGAGGCTGTGTGTCGTAACTAAAATGTAACCTGTTGCATTCTTCTATTGCTACAGTCACAAGTGCAACGACATTTAACCAAAAAATGGTAGCAAAAGTACTATTGCTACCATTTTTGGGTCTTTTGCAACACTTTTTCGGTGTTGCATTTGACCGAAAATCATGTAGTGATATAAATGATACAAATGCAATGCAAAATGCATGGGGGAGACAAGGAACTCAGCTCAACAACAAGGCTCACAGGAGGACACACCAACTAAGATCTCAATTGAATACCATAGAAAAGATACCAATTGCAAGACCGTCAAAGATCCCAATTGAGTACCATAGGAAAGATACCAATTGCAAGACCCCCAAAGATCCAATTGAGAACCATAGAAAGGATACCAATTGAAGGATCACAAATGACTACCAAAAGCCAAAACACGCTTTGAAACCAAATTCCTCATCAAAAGAAGCCGAGCTCCCCCTCAACCAAAGACAACTAGCAAAGCAAAAACTAGGAAAAGAAAGGGCAAAAGAGAAGCTCTGAAAACAACCTAAAAAAGAGAGAAAACCAAAGAAGGAAGAAAAACAGAACCCGAAGACAAGGCAAGCCCAAAACCCAAAGCAAGCTCAAAACATGCTACACAATGCATTGACAATACTAATCAAGATAAATAAAACATTGTAACATGATTCCACATTTATGAATATAAGCATGGGCTAGCAAGCATGTCAACAAGGTACAATCCTACACAAAAATACTAAACCAAAATGATTCCAAAGAACAACATGTCAAACATGATACAAGAACTAAACAAAAGCATGATACAAGTTCATATGGATCATCCACTAACATATATTACAAAGCTAGCATCACAAGGTATACATGGAGGACACACATGCTAACAAGAAAGGTACCATAGAGCTAGCCAAACATGATATAGATGAACAACATGGCATAACCACAAAGATCAACCATAAAGCATGATGTTCATAAATATCATCCACCACAATATCATACAAAAGATAGCAAGATAGATATTTAGGATCACAAAGCTATCATGAACAAGGTGACTAGCCTACCATGGTTTACTCACAAGTTAGACACAAGTATATACATGTGAGCACAAGGGGAAAAGAAAACTCACTATACATGTGTACAAAGGCTTTCAAGAGCCATCCAAAGTGGTGTAGAGAATCATCTTGTCTTGATCACCTCACGGGCAAAGATCTAGCACCATCCAACCCATGTTCTCCATCCGCTTCTCCATACCTACACACAAGGAGACGAAAATGACCGAGTCTTGGATCTCAAAGGGTTAGGAAGCACATACTTGGGAATCCAATACTTGGTCACATGGGTAAATGATGCACTCAAGTTCTCATGTGGGTTAGCATGATGCAAATGCCGGTTCGAATGAAAAGGTTTTTGAACACTCTTAGAACCATGCTTCAAAGGAGCAACTCGCGAAGAAAACCGAGTGCTACCACAAGCAAAAAGACAAAGATTCTTCGAGGTCGTAGGAGAGGAACCAACACTAGCACCACGGAAAACATGTTGTGGACCAACAAAAGAAGCACTAGAAGCATGTCCACAAGCATAGCTTAACTCACTAGAAAGAGTATCGTAAAACCCGTCCACAAATTGTACCATCTTAGGCTTACAAGTGTTCATGCCATGAGAAGGGCTATGAACAACCAAAGGTCTAGAAGCACCTCCTCGCCACATTCTCCTTGCCTGGCGGTAGCAAAAACTTTCTTGATGCCCATCCTTCCCACAATGAGAGCAATGGTACAAAGGCCTATCGGGAGGCACGGTCCGAGTGGACGAATCACCATTCTCTTGTAAGTGAGAAGACCCTTGAGACTTAGAGCAAGAAGCATCAACCCCAACACTCACTTTGGTGCCCACATTAGAATCACACGTGCCATGAGAAAGGCTACGTGGCTTCTTAAAAGCTTTGGCATGCACACGTCACTCGTGCTTGACACGGCGAAAGAAAAACTCAACGGTATGCCCATCCTTCTTGCAAAAGGTGCATTGGAACCTCGGCTTGGGAGTATGAGTTCCAAATATATAAGAAGCACCTTTGCCATCCGACACATCCTGGGCAACACCGAAAGAAGCAACAAGCTTTGGAGTAGCTATGGAAGAGCTATCCAAAGCAACACCACATGTGCCACCATCCAAAGACTCACGCTCAAGAGAAGAAGTCAACTCCGGTTGAGAAGAAGCAAATGTAAAAGCATCAACATCGGAGTGACAAGAAATGCGAGAATCCAAACCCTTGGCACAAAGACTCTTGTACCTTGTGCGCAAAATCTCATTTTCAAATTTGAGGCGCTCACAAGTACCACATGTCATATTTCTCAAATTCTCAATTTCCGCCTCAATGCATCTAGCATATGTGGTACGCAATAGTTCATTCTCTTTCTCAAGGTTGGCACTCATCTCATCATGCACAACCAACTTGGTGCTCATATCATCACGTAATTTTTTCAAAGCCAACACTTCACTTTCCAAATCAATGCATGTAGTGCAAATGAGACCACATGAACAAGTATCATTATTTACATCAAGCAAAGCATCATCATCATCACAAGACGTATGGAAAGCATCATCTACAAGCAACAAAGAGCACTTGCTACAAGGTATGGATTTCATATCACAAATTTCAGCCCTAGCATGCTCAGGTTCATCTACACATGTGGTGTGAGTCAATTTTAATTCTTTCATTTCAGCAAGCAAAGACTCACAAGAAACATATGGCATAGAGGCATCCGACTTCAACAAGGCAATCTCATTTCTAGCCATGACAAGATCATCATTAAAGTTGCCACATTCACTAGCAAACTCAAACATATCTCCTTCTAGCACCTCAATTTGAGCAACCGAAGCATCACAAGATTTGCATGGTAAAGAAACATTGAATTTCAACAACTCAATTTCAGATTTCAAGCTAGCAAGAGAATAGTTCAAATCATCATTCTTAGCATGCATGGTTTTACAAGAAGTGTAAGAATTCAAAGCACAAGACTTCCAATGAGCCATACCACATTTCAACCTAGCAAGGGAGTATTTCATCTTCTCATTCTTCCTACGCAAGGCGTCACACAAATCTATGTTTCTCCTATGCAAATCGCCACATTCACATTCACAATCATTCAACCTATCACATAGGATCAAGATGCATTTGGCAAGCGTACCTTGGTTCATGTCCCTTAGCTTGTGGTAGAGCTCTCCCTTCTTGAGATCACCATCTTGATAGTCATCGATGAGAGACATCATCTTCTCCACTATGGCTTCCGCCTCAACCTCCACACTCCTACTCAAAGAATCACAAGGAGAAGAGCTTGGTGCCATACTCAAAGCACCGGTTAGGATTAGCCGAAAACAAGCTCAAGGAAAAAGCAAAGAAGCAAGGAAACCACTTGAATTGCCTCAATTCTCGGAAAAGAACTCACGAGTTCAATAGGAAAGAACCTTATCTTTTTCTCATGATTTACCACTGAACAAGGAGCATAAGAGATTGAAGCACACAAAATTTCAGCTCAAATAGAGGTGTATTGCGGTCTAGAGAAATCCAGGAACGTTCACTCAAAGCCTTGAAAAAGCTTCAACAAATTTTTTTATGTTCCCGAATTTTTCTAAATTTTCTGAATTTTCCCAACGTTGTCAGTTTGGGGTATGACCCAAATCTTGTCACCTAACCGCTGTAAAAATTTGAGCTCAAACGGAGCTCCCAGCGAAAAGTTATGCCTGTTTTATGGAACGTATCTCAAGTTATGGTTTTCAAAGGTGCAACACCAAATCGCCGGGCTCAAAACGCGCAAGCGAAGCGCCCCTTCTATTTTGTCGCCCTATGGATCCTAGACTTGTTAGAGTCTCACGAATCCGCAACCGGCTCTGATACCAATTGAAGGACCGATTAGGTGACCAGAGAGGGGGGAGTGAATAGGAGCTGATAAAAATTCTTCTTCAAAGAAAGAACTCAGCCTATGCCCCGATTGCGACTCCGAGCACTCGCACACACAAGAGAGGCACAAGTCTACCAACCTTAGGAGCTATCCATGGTTCAACTAGCGGAAGCATGGATCAAAGAACCAAAGGAACAAAGTTCTCAACCAAATCTGTCCGGCCAGAACGGACCGTCCGCCAGAGGGGGGCGGACTGTCCGCGGTCACCAGGCGGACCGTCCGTGGATCAAAGACGGACCGTGCGAAATTGCCAACCGAACCACCAGAGACGAAGCGGACTGTCCGCCCTCCTCTCGCAAACTGTCCGCCCGGTCCTCGCGGACTGTCCGACACTACAATCCAAACCGTCCGTGCCAGGCACCAGAAAACTCCACCTCAAATCGAACCTCGCGAACCGTGCGTCAAGGACCGACGGACCGGCCGCAAACTCCTTGCTCCAAAAACCAAAGACCCCAACAGAGCAAACCACGAGCTCGCAAGAACACGAGACGAACTTGACAAACACGCCATGAACACAGTCCTCGCGGACCGTCCGCCCCGCACTTTTGGACCGTCCGCCTTGCACGCAGAAGCAGAACCCCGAACCCCGCGAAAACACCTCCAAATTCCGATCAACGGATCTCCCAAACCGCTGGATGGATTGAGCCCAAATTTTGGGTAGATGAGAAGCGTCTCTAAGAGAAGCTATGCCCAAAATCTTGAAACGCTAAACCTATTCATTCAACCGGAATCATAAATCTCGTGCACGCAAAGCACAAACTCATGTTCATCCAAACCTCACCAAATCGAGCCCTATTCCTAGCGTTTGAGGGGTCAAGATCATCCACAAAGAGGCTCAAGGCACTCACCCATGATCCCCTCAAAGACATACGGAAGGAAACGACCTAGAAATCGACGCACAAGGATCGAACCGAAAAGCTCTGAAAATAGCACAAAAACCAACTCGGGAATTTAGGAGATAGAATTTGCTCGAGGAATTTGCACAAGATTTGAGGGACTAATTCACTCTGAATATTCATGCCATGTTGGATTACAAGCCACTCCAAGAATTGCAAATCTCGGATGGGAAAAAGCTCCAAACAAAGAGCCACTCACTCCTCTCTCCTTCTCTCCCAAGAGCACCCCAAAATGAAAGAGCACTCCCACCTACAAGCCAAAGAGTTGGCTGAAAATTCAGCCTCCTCCTCCTATATATAGGCCCTTCGGAAAAGACCGAAGTGCCCCTACATTAGGAGATATAATACAAGCCCTCACATGGGCATTTTTGTCAACACATTTATAGACCCATCGAGCGGACACGCATCCACCGAGCCTCGCGTCCTCCTGACGCAAGCACCACGATCACGCCGCGTGTCCCCCACTTCAAAGCTTCCCGACGCACCCGAATACCGTCTCCGTCACATCGGGCCGCCGGGCTCGGTTTTGTGGCCCAACCCGAGAAACCCTCCTCCTGATGGTTTTGTGGCCAAACCACCAAACCCCGCGTACAAGCTTCAGTCATTAGCCGCTACCTTGCACCGACTCGGTGTTGGTTTTGTGGCCAAACCGATAAACACTGCGTGCAAGCTTCGGTCGTTAGCCGCTAGCTAGCACCGGTTTCATGTCCACGACTTCGTCTTGTTCTTCTTGCACCATGCGGCCCGCACTTGATCCCGTCGGCCACCGGGTCCCTCGAACCAAGCCTTCTTGTCTCTCCATCATCCCGGAGGACACCTTGGCATAGACCTTTCGCGCTTGTTCTTCACCTGCACCAACGCAAACCCAGCCGCAACCAACACCTACAATACTAGGCCAAGAGTCAGTCCACACAACGTTGCCAACCACTCATCACGAGTGCATCGACAACACACCACAACACATAGAAAGTTACACAACCAACAACACAACCCGACGAAACACGCTCAACACAAGGACTCAAAACATCCGGTCAATCGCTCATCATATAAAAACCAAGGCACATATCAACTTGGTTTCTCAGTAGTTCAAGTACCTGAAAATCCTCTTGACAGCCTACCGATGTGAAGTCCTCGTTGAATCCTGAAAACGAGCACACAGACACATGCTGAATCTGGATCGGAAAGTGTGTCCAATATCTTTGGGCTCAAAAGAAGCAACAAATGCAGAATGAGCAAAATGAGAATGCCTTTGTGACCTCAACCGTGTAGTACGTTCATGAATGTCACCTATGATCAACGAAGGTGGGTGATCCACCTGAACACACTGGGGAGCCTCACGTCTGGAGACCACCTCCCCCTCAGCAGCAGCAACCTCTCGAACAGCCTCAGTCGTCGTCGGTGTAGGTGAAGGACCATTCTCGATCATCATCGTAGTCATGGAAGTAGTAGGTACACGGCCAGCTGCAGGAGGACCACCACCATCATCTTCTTCGCCATCTTCCTGCACCTTCTCCTCAAAAATCTCCACGCCAAACTCCACATCACCTGCACAATCAAAGACCAAAGAGCTACGCGGTTGTGTCTCGTCGAAGGTAACCTCGCAAGTCTCCATGATTTGGTTACTTTTCAAATTGAGCACACGAAATGCTCGAGAGTGAGTAGCATAACCAAAGAAAAAACCATCAACCGACCTAGCCTCAAACTTATCCAACTTTCTACCCTTCTTAAGAATGAAACACTTGCAACTAAAGACATGAAAGTGACTCACCTTGGGTACTCGCCCATGCATCAGCTCATAGCAGGTTTTCTTCTTGAAAGCTCGAAGGAGGATCCGGTTTGACACATAGCACGCGGTATTCACTGCCTCAGCCCAATACCTCCTAGGAGTCCTGTGCTCATCGAGCATCGTCCTAACCATCTCACACAGGGTCCGATTCTTCCTTTCCACAACACCATTCTGAGGAGGGGTGTACGATGTCGAAACCTGATGCTCAAGACCAAGATCATGACAAAAGGTCTCAAAATGAGAGTTCTTGAATTCCGTGCCATTGTCACTACGTATAGCTCTAATAGCATCCCTATGTCTCTCGTTCTTCAACCTCGAGATCAGGTCTCGAACAAAACCAAATGTCTCACTCTTATCCTCCAAGAAAAACACCCAGACATAGCGAGAGTAATCGTCCACAACCACTAGGACATACCAATTCCCACCCACTGAGCGAACTCGAGCTGGCCCAACAAGGTCCATATGCAACAGCTCTGTCGGACACTCTGTCATGACAGCAGTCAGGGGTGGATGGGGAGTGGCTACCATCTTGCCATGCCTACAAGGCGCACAAACCAAATCCTTCTCAAAACGCGACCTGGGCAATCCTCAGACAATATCTAGCGCACTCAAACGGGAAAGGCGCTAAAAGCTCAAGTGCCCCAACCTCCTATGCCACCTCCACAACTCAGAAGAAGGACCAGCAACCAAACACCTCGGGGGACCAAAAGACTGAGAAAAATCAATGTGAAAGATCTGTCCCTCTGGCATGATCATACAAACAAGATCACCTTGAGAGTCAAGAACACGAGAGACCCCCAATTTAAAACGCACCTCATAACCCTCGTCCAACAACTAAGATGGTTATACCCAAGTGGCTTAACCAGAGTCACATGCTTTAAGGTCACCAATCTTCCCACCTTAACCTCACCTTCTGAAAGCACCCGTCCTCGTCCATTATCACAGAAAGTGATGTACACCTTTGACACCACTGGGGTGAGGCTGGAGAACCACCTCTTGTCTCCGGTCATGTGTCGCGAACAACCGGAGTCAATCAACCAAACATTCTCCATGCCTCCCACCTACAAATCAAAAACGAAAACGACAATGAGCAAGCGACTCAACACTGGAGTTAGCACAAAAGGAATCAAACCAGTGTCGAGCCATTTGCTCAAAAGTGGGGTTAGCAACATCCATCCTATAACATCCAAAGCTACGACCACCACACTGAACCACCTCACGTCTTGCTGGAGGAGAACGACTACCATGAAAAGGAAAGTGTGGCTCGTAGCCCTGCTGAAACCCAAAGTTGTGAAGATCTCTACCACCCTCATATTTGTGACAACCCCATCCGAGATAAGTCCGTACTATCGCTTAAACTAATCCCTTTTGGTCATTAAGCGATAATAAAGAATCATCCCGTTGAGTGTTGCCGGGTCATAGCCCGGTAAATCACTTATAAACCACACAGAGGATCGAAATGCATACATTAAAACTCCCACGAAGGAGAGTCCAGAGTACCTTACAAATTAATCCAAATTCCCCGTAGAGTTAATTATTACAAACATTGTCCTTCCATCAAAGGTAAATGGTTCAGAGTTTTGAAGATAGCGGAAATAATATTGATTGATAACTTGGCATCATGGGAGGCCACCCATAACACCATTACTCCTCGCCATCCACCCATTACAGCTCCCAGCCGGGTGGGATTTCACCAGGCCAAACATTCTCACCTGAAAGCAACATTTATAGCAAGGCTGAGTATACTAATCATGCATGGCTTTTGGCTAGTGGGTTTGTTTTACGAAAAAGTGACTAAGGAGTTAATCCTTACTTTCAATATTTTAGCTCAAGTTCTAGTAGATAGAGTTATTACTAGATAAGCAACTAATTCAAGCATAATTGATCAAACAATTAATCAAACATCAAGTTTAACAATATTTCATCATAGAGCGGTTGTCATGGCTAGAGGGTTAAGCAATTCCCGGATAACGGTGAGAGCCTGACGATCGATCGATTAATAACCTTGCAAGGTGAACCTAAACATACGGGAGAAAACACTCGCAATGAGTGCATTCAACCAAACGGTTCCCGTCATTCTTTGGATTAGGAGCTGATGCCACAGTCCTAGGTACAAGGGTAGCTAGCATGCATCACACTAGCATCCAGCGTCACACATGCACCACAGTTTGCAAGACTGGGGCCGCAACCCAAGATTAGTAGCCTAAAGTTCCCACACCACGTCATTCAGGTACTAGGTTTACCGTACCCATGTCCGACAAATGTTTAGTACTTTCAAACACTTAATCTCTTAACCATTGGACCGGAGTCCAAAATCCCATGCTCTTACCATGTGAGCAATTCAATTTAACAAACTTATGATTCCAACATAAGAACATATTCTCGCGAGCGAAGTACATCACTCGACTTGTACCGGGTCTTTAGTGCATAGCAACTATCAACCTAGCATACTAGTAAAAGATCAAAGGTACTTACGGATCATGCATCTAGGGTTTCCATTCAACTCCTGAACGTAAATGCACATCGATAATCAAGCATAGATTCAAGAATTTGAAAAAGGAACACATAGGTAAATGTTAAACTGGGGCTTGCCTTCGGCAGCTCCAGCAGTCAGACAGTCTTCCGGACTTTGGTCCGGGTCTTGATCAACAGGCATGAAGTGTACATCTCCTGCTCCCTCGTCCACGTCAGCCGGTATGAGCGTGTAGCTACCGTCAGGGAATTATATACGGGGAATGCTTATGCAGGAGTTAATTATTGATGATGGTGTAAACAAACAACAACATGTATTAATTCTAGGGTGTCGTGTTGACCACATTCACCTAGACAAGAATATATCCAGCATACTCTTCCTTAAGATTAATTATTCAACCATTTATTTAATTATTCTTATTTTAATAGTGATTGTGTGCATATTATTCAATTAACTTAGAATTACCACACAAATGACCAAGTTAGGTTTCAGGGTTCATTAAGAACATTTACCGAAGGTTATATCACACATAAGTTTATAAAGAGGGGATTTCTTTATTTCTCTTTTTAATATACTCAGTTTCTTCCAAAAAATTATTCTGGTTAAACCATGCAACATCTGACAGTGAAAATTTTTTGTGCGAACACAAGGGACTATAACAGAGCTACTGGTAAAATTTCATGGCAAACAAAGCTATATACAGAGGATGAAAAATACGACAAGTTATTCATAGCAAAAGCAAGATTATTTACTATAGAGAAAACTACTCATGCACTGGTGCTTAAATTTTACACAAAGCCTCTAAGGACTAAAACTAGGCTACTCACCAAAAATTAGCTCCAGAACCTATTTCAAACATGCTACACAAAAATAACCATTTTCAGCCGATTTATTCACAAAGCATTTATACAGAGAAAGATATAACTCAACTGTAGCCCAACTTTCTACCATAGCACAAACATGATATACACATCATATATGCCAAAGATAAGCATCACTGGTACACTGGAAACTGAGCTATAGATTTATCTTTAAAAACAAGCATCATTCAGAAACAGATATGTAGACTGCTCCTAAAACCATGATAAATTTACTAGCAACATATCTTAGCCTAACAAGTTGATATCCACAAGATGAACCACAGAGAATGGCGGTGGCGGTGTGGTTGGAGATGACTCCGGCGAGCGGCGGCAGTGAGGTAGTGGCGGCGCGGCCGCCTCTGCTCGATCTCTGGTGAATGCTGGACCGGAGTTGAGTCGTGCGTGCTCGAGGAAGCTTGAGTGTGTGCTAGAGAGGAGGTTTGGTATGCTTGTTGCTCACGGGCTCGTGCGGGGGAGAGAATTCGCCGGCGGCAGCAATGGTGGACGGCGGCGGCGATCTCTGTGCGTGCGCCGGTGAGAGGGGAGGGGGATTTTATAGGGGCGCGGCGCGCTGAGGCGGTAACCGCCCAAGTCTTCTCATAGGCGAAGTCGTGGCGTGGCTACAACAACGGCGATGTGGGGTGGCGCAGCCGGCCAATAGCGACCTCGGCGTGCGCGCTCCGGCGGGTGCTGGCGCGGCGCGTGGCACCGGCCTAGCGGCCTAGGTCTGTCACCGGCCCTCGCGTCGAATGCATAACAGCGACTCCTATGGACCGACGGACCCCCAGGTGCATCGACGTCCGTGCCCGGTCACTCGGCGACGATCCGACGTGGCGCATGTGCGCGCGTGACGGTGTCGTGCGGGGTGGCATTCTGACACGAATTTGTTCAGAGTGCCCCTGTTTGACCAGCTCAAACTTGCAAAATTGCTATAGAAGTGAACCAAGTGCTAATTAGCAAAGTTGTAGATCAACTATCACTCTACAACTTCTACAAAGGCCGTTAGGTGTTTTGCTCAAAGGATCGAGCATAAACAGCAGGCAAAGATCTGGTTTTTCTCGGCACGTGTGAACAGGAGCTTCCTGCATTGACCAGGGTTTTACACATGTTTACACTTCGAATTTGGTTTGCCACTCAACAACAAAGTTGTAGGCCTTATAAAACTGCACAACTTTGGTATTGGCCAATTTTGAAGTGTTTAGGTGAATTTTGGAAAATGTGCCAAAAGTTCTAGATAGGGTTTATGGCTCCAGGGTTTGACCTAGGGTTTGACTTCAACATTGGTTAAGGGCTTAAGCAATGATGCTTAGATTAAGAGTGTGATTAACATTCCTTGACACTTGATTAAAAACACGGGGTGTTACAATATTGATCACGAGGTGGAGAATGTCCAGCAAACACACCACCACTAGAAACAACCCCTCTACTGCTTGTACCACGACCATAGGAACCACCACGATCAACACCACGACCACAGGCATCGAAACCCCCTGCTCCCAGCTGGGACGCGGTCAGACCGCCCGCCCAGGCCGGTCTAACCGCCCCCCTGGGCAGCAGCACACGAACCAACTCAGGTGGGAACTCCTCTCGTTCCCCAACCCGGAACTGTACGCACCTCCGCCTGACCCCTAGGCAGTGGCATACGAGGCTCAGGCACACCATGAGAAGGGTGGCACCTGTCCTTGTTCGCCCACTCCTTAGCCATCCTCTCATCCCTCTTCTTCTTGTAGCAAAACTCTCTGAGGTGACTATCCCTCCCACAATACTCACAATGGAAACGAACTGGTTTCGGCTTTGTTTGTGGAGCTTCTCTCAGTTTCTCTACCACTTGCTCTCCTGACTTCCCCCCAAAGACGTTCCCAAGGGTCCTCACAAACTTCATTGGTTTCTGGAAGTTATCGGTTTTGTGGGGGAACACTGGTTGATCTGGAGTGGTGTCTAGCTTGTTTCTCAGGTGGTTGGGTTTCGGAGCAAATTTGTTCATGGGTGTAGTTTGTGGTGGAATAGGGATCTCTCCAACTTTCTCTCCGTCACCACTGCTCTCACCAATCTTGTCAGAACCCAATGCTTGACCATCAAACCTCTTAAACTCAGCCATCATCAAACTTAACTGTGCCTCATGCCCAGACAACCAACTCTTTAACTTTCCAACTCATCATTTTCATCCTGCAAGCGGTCAACATAGTGTGCCAGTTCCATATTCTTAATAGAATGTAATTCACATGTAGAGCATGATGTAGGAATAGGAACTTTCAAATCAACCTCTAAATAAACAATCATATCATGAGATTCATCTAGTCTGGCATGCAACACAAGACAAGAAGTGCAAGCACCTAGTAAAGCAGACCTAGATTTCAACTCATCAAGCTTAACCCTAAGCAAGTCTAGTTCCTCCAACTTTGAGGCATGCTTTTCCTTAAGCATAGTTAAATCAGCCAAGAAAGCATCACAGTCATCACAATCAGAGCATCAATAACAACAAGAGCAATCTTAAGGGAATCAATCTCAAGTCTAGCATCAAGATTCACAGATTCTAGCTCAGAAATTTTCACCCTAGCTTCTTCTAGTGAGGCCCTAAGTTCTTTCCTAAGTTTCTTAGCCTCTCTAAGCATGGTATCACAGTTGTCAAGCAAAGCAACCAACTCAGCGTTCTCTTGGTGCAAGGAAGAGAGCTCATCACATACCTCATCCTCAGATTCTGATCCCGAGTCATCCTTCTGGCTTTTCTTGCTACCGGAGCTGTGGGCCATGCCGCAGAAGCTGTCCTCTCGTGCGAAGGAACTCAGGCCACTCAGGTTCTTGGAACCGTGCTTCTTGCTCTTGCGCTTGCCGTCGTCGTCACTGTCGCTGGAACTCGACGAGGTGTAGCAGGAACTGGAGTCGACGTTGCTTGCTCCCACCATCGCCCAAGCCTTCTTCTTCTTGTCGTAGCCGCCACCCTTCCTTGACCTACGCTCGTCCTTGTCCTTGTACTTGCTCTTGTGCTCACACCTCGAGCGGTGCTTGTTCTCGATCCTTGGGTGGTGCTTGTACTCGTTCTTGGGCTCGATCTCCTGCAGGCACTTGGTGATGAAGTGTTCCTGTTTACCTCATATGTAGTACGTACGCATGGTCCTCCTCATGTTCATGTGGTTCTCGTGCAGCCTCTCAAACTTCCTGGTCAGCAGGGCCAACTCATCCTCTCCAAGCTCGTCGAACTCCTCATCCGGCAAGGACACAAAGGAAGATAGAGGAAACATCCTCGAGGAGGAATTAGTGTTAGTCCTTTCACCAGATCTGGACACAAGAGCATGACTATGGGGCTCAGTCGTGCTCTCAGCCTTGGCTCTCAGGCCACGATCCACCTCTGATGACTTGAGCTTAGAGAACAGCTCATCCTCGGTCAACGTATCATACACACTCGACTCCTTAATGGCTGTTGACACTTCTGAATGTTGATCAATTAAGAACAGATTTGGAATCCGTCCTTAGCGTTAGCGCTAGAAGTGTCTGTTGGCACTTTCCAATGTCACAACTAATTGGCGCAGGTTAGCGTGAACATTGAGAATTGCCATAGGTTTTATCTAAACGATCATGAACGAATTCGCAAGCGCACAGATAAACCATTATAGCATTTCCCCAAGGAAGGAGAGTATTCCAAGGGTATCGAATCCAAGGAAGGCAATGGCGGATATCTTAGACTTATGCTTTTGCTCTGAATGTAAACCAAGAGATAGATATAGGGAAAACAATACACTCAAAGGCAGGGGTAAGATAAATGATATAAAGGTGTAGTGTGACACACACACCTCAAATCTACCTCTACTCTAGCACACTACGGCTTAGGGGGAACATACGAGTTAGCTCTAGGTTCTAATGTACTAAACATACAAAGCTAGAAGATACAAGAGATAGGTATGAGTATTGCATGAGGGAAACATGGTTCAGCACCCAGGTACAAACGGGGAGCTAGCCTGTGACGACCAGCACTCTTCGAAACTAGACTTTAGACTCCTACAGCAGGTACCCCAACGCGGAGGTTGCCCTAGGATCCAACAGGGTTGTCCCCACCTGAGGACCGACCTTTCGTTACGGGGGGTATGCTCATAACTATCGTAGCTAGACAACCCAGGCACCATGCCTACGTTGCTGCTAGACCTCACCCGGCCTGGGCTATTGTGACCCAGGGTGAGAGCCACCAGAAGACTGGTCAACTAGACCGAGTACCGTAGCTTGAACACAGACCCCATGCAACACTCTCATGCTATCTAACAAGATCAACTAAGGCTAGACATATGAACAGATATGAACTCTCTTATGTCTAATCAACAAGATCAAAGGGTCGTGTTCGTGAAGAACACGAGCCTCTAAATGATGAACAGAGGATGAACTCAAGAACATATCAAGAATATGATCTACGATGACTTTATATGAAATAGCTGAATAACTGAAGTAGATCAAAGTCATACAAAGAAATAAAGATAAAAGAGAACTCATACCTAAACTTCGAAGAGGACTTGGAACCTGACGACGAGCTACTCTAGCCTACCCCCTAGGCTTGGAAACTAAAAGTAAGAGGAGAATGAGAGAGTGGTGTGTGTGAAATGGGAGCCCCTCCCCTCCTATTTATAGAGGAGGATAAGGGTTGCTCGGACGCCCAAATGGCCCCTAAACACCCAGGAGTGAAGCAAGTGACCAATGAGCAACCACCACGTGTAAGGACCAAATGGGGCGCCACTAAGGCGGTTCGGCCGATCTTAGGATCGGCCGACCCCTTAGGGTGTCCCCACCTGGTGTGCTTCCTCTGAGTGGCTGCCCTGTGGGCCCTATGATCCATCCCCGGTGCATGGCTTGATTTGGTATCCGAGGTGGGCCCTTTGATCCATGTGAAGTCCATGTGGCGTCCTCTGATTCGTCGGTGAGTGCCTCCCCTGGATCGATGACGTGTCTTGTCATGTCTCCCTTGGTGGCAACCACCTCCTCAGCTGAGTTAGCATGATTTCTTCATAGAAGTGGAGTTTCCTTCTCTTTTAAGAGGTAAATCACCTACATACAAATAATCTCCAAGGGCAAGTGGAACTACATTATTCAAACCTAAATGCTAGTAAATAATGCATATGCCTCCATTTATGTGAGAATATTGAGGGTTGGAAATGGTGAATTTCCACCGTCAACAAACTCCCCCAAGCTAACCCCTTGCTCGTCTCGAAGCAAGACATTAGAGACTTAGGTTGGTTGATCAGGAGTTGCTACAATGTTGTATTCTCAACTTATGGCAAACATACAGCAAAGTACTCTACCAAGAGTTGAACAAGTTGGCAATGTTCTTACCTTTCACCTGATACGTGGGGCATATAGCTTCACCTGCCTTAGGCGGTTGAGAGACAAAATGGTTATATAGAGAATGCATAATCACTCATACCTTGATCAGCTTAGCAATCCGAAGGTTTTGCAAATTTTTCAAAAGAATATCAGAGTTCCTCAAATGATACTCTCGGATCGCTCAAAGGTGTATGTTTCCTCACCAAGGCATCAATGCTGTCTTTCTTCACATCCTACTCCTAATAGGCTTTATGTGGAGCTGTAGGTAGGGAAGATGTGGCATACTTGTCTCTCATATATTGCTAAGTCAAAAACCAGATCCTTGGAAGAACAAACATACATCCTGATCAAGATGTGCATATGTGTGTGATGGATATGAACATGGTAAGGTAGATACTAGGCCCGGAAATGTGTGCTAGATATTGCCATGTTTTATATGAGGAAATGAGGGATTGATGGTAAGGTGGACACTAGCCCCGGATTTGGTACTAGTTATTACCATATATATGGTGGAACTCTTTCTCTTGCACATATCAATCCCTTTTTCTCCTTTGAATTTTTTCGAGACTTGGGCTAGCTCTTTTTATTTATTTTTACCATGCTTTTGAGCATGCTTTTCTTTTTCTCTTTTTCTTCTTTTTTTTAAGCTAGCCCTTTGTCTCTCTTGGAGATATTTAGAGAGGGATGAATAATGCAAAGATACATAGAGTTTTATTTTGCGGAAGAATGCATAAGCAGTATGGAGTAAATGATGAATGCTTAACTTCCAGTGTAGAAGTTTAGCATGAACGTGTACCTGATCTTGATCAGGGGAGTATGAGTTCTAACAAGGGTCACAACAATTTGACAAAGCTCAATGAGAGAACAAGTTGCATATGTGGAGGCTAAGAACTAGAATCTACATATGACCTTGGATAGGAAATTCTCATCATTGAGGAACTCATCATGTTTTGATTTTTTTCAAAAAGGAAAACTCTGGATGTCAAGCATCACTAAGCACAAGATCATAGCACTCTATTCTACCATATCATGTCTCATAACAACTTAGGCAAGGATCATGCTTTTTGCTACTCACAGTTTTCAAGCTAAGGTTTGAACATCCAAGCCAACAAACTCAAAACTTAGGTAGGATACAAAGTTGTAAGCAAGACATATGGGGAGAATAAACAGAGCAACTATTCATCATTTCAACCATAGAGGCATAGCATTCTTACTAAGCATATCAAACCAAACTAAGCAAATGATGATGATGAAAGCAAATAAATATTTTTGGTCTTTTTATTTTGCAGATTTTTTTGGATTTTCATTTATAAGATATTCTGAAAATGAAGAAAGATACAAGTTACCTCAGGATGGGGGTCCTCCCCCAAGCTAGCTTCAGGCTCACTGCGGAGGAGGGTAGAAGAAACCCTGACTCGCATAGTAAGCCCTCTGCGCATCCATGTACTGCCGCTGATCTTGCTGCATGGCTGCTATCCTCTCACCAGCCTGACGCTGCCACGCTGAGGTAGACTCGACGTGGGTGTTCAGCGTCTCCTCCAATCCTGTGACCTGAACGGTGAGCTCTCCCAACTGCTGTGCGAGCTGAGCATCGCGCGCAGAGGCTGAAGAGTGTCGCCGGAAGGATGAAGACGGTGGTGGACCACCAGAGCTGGAACTAGCAGGTGTGGCCCACTGAGCTCTGCTCGCGCTCACCCAAGCTGTGCCACTCGCACTCGGCTGGTTGGTGGGCTGATCCCAACCAGGTGCATATCTAGGGTTAACCCCAGACATGTACCCCGCAGGGGCCCCTCCTGCCATCGGTGGTGTAACAGGCTGTGGCTGAGGCTGTGGAGGTGGTGTCGGCTGTGGCTGCTGCTGCTGCATGTGCGCTCTCTTCGCCGCGCTCCTGGTGGACCTGGCTGAAACACTAGCATGACGGCTTTCCTCTTGTGTGACAAGGGAAATGGCGAGTGACTCCGAGTTATACAATCCGAACCCCAGGTTAGGTAACGGGATTTGATTTGCATAGCCTGGAAAGAAGAAAGTCAAAGAATCATTTGGACCCCTCTTGAGTATATGCCCCTGGATCAAGTATGCCTCATCAATGAGAACTCGGGGTGTCCTGATGAAGGGTACGGGATTCCCGCTAAGAACCTCGAGTCTGAGAGCAATACGAGTCACCAAAGTCGTACACTCAATAGGACCTATCATCTTGAAATTCGTCATCCACTACCGAATCATTACTTTAACGAGAGCGACCTTGATCTGGTTGACAACGGCGTATAATAGCATCATCTCATCGCTGCGCACGGGCCGAACATCCTCTCGTGGAAAGAGGGTGATGGCGAGCCACTTGTGCCACAGGCGGAGAGTGGGATGCACGATATCGTTGCACCGAGGTACAAACTTGCCACTGTAAACAAGACCAGAGATATCTGCCCAGAAAGATTCCCGAACATAACCCTCACAAGCTCGCTTCAAAGAGACAGCACAACGAGTACTAAAACCAAGAAGACGACTAAGATCCTTCCAAGAAAGATGATAATCGGTCCCGAAAAGACGAAACTCAACACCATCCGGGGTCTCGGCAAGAGAGCAAAGAAACTGGATGGTGAGGGGCCGAGAGCCAAGCTCTGTGACCGGCGCAAACTCCTCCCAACCAAGAGCATTCCAAATAGAAACGAACTCGAGATTCATACCTATTTTCTCCATGAGAGCCAGGTCGAAGTCCCTGGTGTGGGCGAAGACTCGGTCCTTCAGGAGAGCATAGGCTTGCTGCTCTCGATCACCCTGCAAGCTGAGGTAGGGGTGTCGTCGACGACCTCCTCTGCGGCTTGTGGCTCGGCTTGCTCCTCTTGCTCTTCTTCATAATCCATCGTTGATGGGCTCAGCGTCGGCTCGGCGGGGGTGGATGCACTCGTGCTTGCCCGCGAACGGGAGCGTGAGCGTGTCACCCTCCGGAGAGTGTTCGTCGCCCAATTCATGCTAGCACAACAACAAGGGACAACAAGAGCAACTCGGTGGTGGGTTAGTGAAATCAAATGAAGTTCTTACCGAGCTTGCTCCACCAATAGCAATAATTTCAGCAACACAATAGAGAGACCACTTGATGATCCAATCTTGAGCAAGAAATCCAAGAAAACCAAGAGAGCAAGGAGTAGAGAGGGGAGTGTGAAATGAAATGAGTTGAATGGGTGAAGAACACCCCCTCTCGGATCCAATTTATAGAGCAAAGGGGTAGCACACCGCGGGATAGCTGTTGGCCAACGGCTAGGAGCCGTTGGCCAAGGCTGGGCCCACATGGCCGTTACCAGGGTTCGGCCGAACCCTGGTTCGGCCGGCCCACTGGTGGGCCTAGTGCTGGCCCCCTTTGGCTGGTGTGCCACCAACGGCTATATGAAAATATGCCAAGATGCACCGGCCAAAGTTTACTCCCGAAATTGCCCAAATAAATTTTCTATGGTTTTCAAGCTCAGAAATGATTTTCAGAATTTTTATTTTGAAAGGGAAAAGGGCTAGATAAATCTAGCATGCAAATGCAGAGTTTTGGAAAATCAAACATGCAATTTTGGAAAGGGAAATTTTGAAAAGGGAAATATGGGATAAATACCAGCTTTAACCTTTTTGGTAGAAAGGACCCATCATTTTTAGTCCGATGAGTTGGACTCTTCTCAGCAATCAATTCCATTCAGCACCCCACTCCTGAGAAGTAGAGGTTGGTGCCATCTCAATCTTCCGCCATTCTTTCCGAATTTTCTTTAACCTCTTTGACAGAGATTTCTTCCTTAGGGGTGAAGGTTTCGTCCTTCCCCCAAGCTGCTCAACACTATCTTGCACCAAATAGCATTGCTCTTCTTTGTCCTGAAACTTGAACTTCAAGTTTCTCTCCCCAATGCGGAAACGGATGATACCGGATCCAACATTGATTCTAGCTCGGACATCACTGAGAAATGGTCACCCAAGGATGAGTGGCATCCCTCCCTCGTCATCCATATCGAGGACCACGAAAATCAGCGAAGACATAAGAGCTCTTGACTTTAACCAATAAACTCTCAGCAATTCCTTCTGGATATCGGATCGTTGAATCGGCGAGTTGGATAGTCCGTGCTGTTGGAGAGAGAGAGCTGGATATCCCAGTTGCTTGAACATGGACTTGGACATGAGATTAACACTTGCACCAAGGTCACAAAGAGCATGCCTGATCTTCTTGTAATAGATTGTGCACGTGATAGCCGGGTAGCCTGGATCTTTCTTGTGCACCACTGTTGATTCCTCTTGTGGATCAAGAATTTGTTGAAAGGGCTTTCCTGCATAGTCAGAGGCATGTCTCTTCCTAGGTAGCTTACCCCACTTGGTCGACACTACACTGACATTTTCACAAGAGGATACGGGTTGCCCCGGGATCCTCCCATTATCAGGAGAAGGAACCAAAGCAGCCAGCTGAGCCAACTGGGTTTCTAACATCTTGTTGAAACTCAGCTGACTCTTCTGGGCAGAAGAAAAACTATCGAGCTTAACATTGAGGTTTTCCATAGTTTTATCAAGGGCAGCTAGCTTCTTTTAATTCCTTCATTAATCATAGCTTGCCCAAAGACAAGATCTCTCAAGGAAGGTTGGTTAGGATTGTAAGAGTGACCTTGGTTACCTCCTTGATAGTAAGGGCGTTGTTGATTCCACGATTGGTCTCCTTGTTGAGATGGACGATAACCATTGTTATTGCCATTCATGTACATCACTTCCTCTTGAGTCTCCGGACAATAGTTGCCTGAGTGCCCAGTGTTGCCACAGACTTCACAAGTCATGTGAGAGTCCATAGGCAAAGAAGTAGTGGCCATGGCAGCCTTCTCGCTGGTGTAGTCATCCAATCTCTTCATAAGAAGATCCATCTTGGTAGTAATCATGTCTGCTTCCTTGACAGTATGAGTACCCCTCGGTCGTGGTTGGAGTCTTTCATCACTCCACCCTTGGTTGGAGACCATCTTCTCCATGAGCAATTTAGCATTGTCAACCGTGAGTGAGAAGAATGCTCCTTGAGCAGCAGCATCAATATGGCCTCGGGCTGTCAGAGTCAACCCATTATAGAAACTTTGAAGAATGAGTCAATCTTCCATCCTATGATGAGGACAGGCCAGGACATACTCCTGAAGCTTCTCCCAAGCCTATGGAATAGATTCACTTGCTGCTTGCTAAAAACCAGAAATCCTTCCACGAAGAGCATTGGTTTTACCCAATGGGAAGAACTTCTTGAGAAATGCCTGTGAACACTTGCTCCAAGTGTCAATAGATTCTCGGTTCACGTAGAACCATTGCTTAGCCTTTCTCAAGAGGGTGAATGGAAATAGTCGTAGACGAACAACATCCATATTTGCACCCCTGATGACGAAAGTGCTGCACAGCTCTAGGAATTGCTACAGATGAGCATTGGCATCCTCATTTGGCTTGCCATAGAATGGGCTAGCATGTACCATTCTGATTAGACCCGTCTTGATCTCAAAGTTTTCAGTCCCCATTGCCACCTCAGGGCCTTGCAGCACCTGGTTAGCGGAAGGAGTTGAGTACGCACGAAGTGTCTTCTGGGCCATAGCGTTGGACGTGGATGGTACAAAGGAAGCTGGTTCGCCCTCCGGACGAGTACGACGAGGTGAGCCGAAATGAATTCGAGCTTTCCTCACATGTGACTCGGGATCTTCAGTAAAATTCCCCGGGAGGTCGAATCCAGTCATACACTACCTGTCTTCATTATCTAAAGATAAAAGAAAATAATCAATGTTAGCCTGCATTGAGGGTTGTCCTAACCAACTTAGAGTTTATAAACAGATGCAGAGCATAGTCAAGATAATCATGTGCCTTCCCCGGCAACGACGCCAGAAATGCTTGTTGACACTTCTGAATATTGATCACTTAAGAACAGATTTGGAATCTGTCCTTAGCGTCAGCGCTAGAAGTGTCTGTTGGCACTTCCCAATGTCACAACTAATTGGCGCAGGTTAGCGTGAACATTGAGAGTTGCCATAGGTTTTATCTAAACGATCATGAACGAATCCGCAAGCGCACAGATAAACCATTATAGCATTTCCCCAAGGAAGGAGAGTATTCCAAGGGTATCGAATCCAAAGAAGGCAATGGCAGATATCTTAGACTTATGCTTTTGCTCTGAATGTAAACCAAGAGATAGATATAGGGTAAACAACACACTCAAAGGCAGGGGTAAGATAAATGATATAAAGGGGTAGCGTGACACACACACCTCAAATCTACCTCTACTCTAGCACACTACGGCTTAGGGGGAACATACGAATTAGCTCTAGGTTCTAATGTACTAAACATACAAACCTAGAAGATACAAGAGATAGGTATGAGTATTGCATGAGGGAAACATGGTTCAGCACCCAGGTACAAACGGGGAGCTAGCCCGCGACGACCAGCACTCTGAGAAACTAGACTTTAGAATACTACAGCAGGCACCCCAATGCGGAGGTTGCCCTAGGATCCAACAGGGCTGTCACCACCTGAGTACCGACCTCTCGTTACGGGGGGTATGCTCATAACTATCGTAACTAGACAACCCAGGCACCATGCCTACGTTGCTGCTAGACCTCACCCGGCCTGGGCTATTGTGACCCAGGGTGAGAGCCACCAGAAGACTGGTCAACTAGACCGAGTACCGTAGCCTGAACACAGACCTCATGCAACACTCTCATGCTATCTAACAAGATCAACTAAGGCTCGACATATGAACAGATATGAACTCTCTTATGTCTAATCAACAAGATCAAAGGGTCGTGTTCGTGAAGAACATGAGCCTCTAAATGATGAACAGAGGATGAACTCAAGAACATATCAAGAATATGATCTACCATGACTTTATATGAAATAGCTGAATAACTAAAGTAGATCAAAGTCATACAAAGAAATAAAGATAAAAGAGAACTCATACCTAAACTTCCAAGAGGACTTGGAACCTGAAGAAGAGCTACTCTAGCCTACCCTCTAGCCTTGGAAACTAAAAGTAAGAGGAGAATGAGAGAGTGGTGTTTGTGAAATGGGAGCCCCTCCCCTCCTATTTATAGAGGAGGACAAGGCTTGCTCGGACGCCCAAATGGCCCCTAATCACCCGGGAGTGAAGCAAGTGACCAATGAGCAACCATCACGTCTAAGGACCAGATGGGGCGCCACTAAGGCGGTTCGGCCGATCCTATGATCGGCCGACCCCTTAGGGTGGCCCCACCTGGTGTGCTTCCTCTGAGTGGCTGCCCTGTGGGCCCTATGATCCATCCCCGGTGCATGGCTTGATTTGGTATCCGAGGTGGGCCCTTTGATCCATGTGAAGTCCATGTGGCGTCCTCTGATTCGTCGGTGAGTGCCTCCCCTGGATCGATGACGTGTCTTGTCATGTCTCCCTTGGTGGCAGCCACCTCCTCAGCTGAGTTGGCATGGTTTCTTCATAGAAGTGGAGTTTCCTTCTCTTTTAAGGGGTAAATCACCTACATACAAATAATCTCCAAGGGCAAGTGGAACTACATTATTCAAACCTAAATGCTAGTAAATAATGCATATGCCTCCATTTATGTGAGAATATTGAGGGTTGAAAATGGTGAATTTCCACTGTCAACAATGGCCTCGACCTTGGCACTCCACACAGATATGTCAAGTGCGTGCAAGAGCTTGATAGCTGTATCATGATTCGTGTATGGGAGCACTGTCACATTGGCCCTCATGTTGTTCACAATACAGGTCAAGCGTTGGAACAGGCATCAATCGACTCGCCGGGGAGATGAGTGAAGTTCTCGTACTCTCTACGGTGAGTGGCAAATAAGCAAGCCTGCACCTGAGCATTCCCAACATGAGCATTCCTCAGCTTAACCCAAATCTTGCCTACAACATCCTCACCGTACACGCGATCGAACTCCGCAGTAGAAAGAGCACGGAACAAGTAATCCACGGCCTTGCTGTTGGCCTCAAACATGTCCCGAGTACCTGGAAGGGTGAAACTGTCTAGAATGACATAGTTTGCATTTTGCGTCACATCCCATATTAGTTGTCCTTTCCCATGCAAGAATGCACCCATCACCTCTCCCACATCTGGTAGTTCTTCCCATCGAAGTGCGAAGGACCCGACCTCTTTATGTAGTCACCCATCTTTGGATCTTAGACTGGTTAGAATCAAAAAGATCTGTAACCTGCTCTGATACGAATTGAAGGACTGAGATGGGACCAGATAGGGGGGGAGTGAATGGGAGCCGATAAAAATTATTCTCGAGAGAGATAGCTCCTCCAACGAGACGAACACGGCCTTGATCCCGAAATTACTTTCACCACTCTATCCGCACGTTTGCCAAGACCACGTAGCCATTGGAGTGCTACTGATCCTAGGAGCAAACCTCACCAGCAAGCAATGCAACTACGCACACACAACAGCGGAAACGACACACGGGGAAACTTCCTGCCAGGGGCGGTCAGACCCCATGGACCGGGCGGTCAGACCGCATGGACCGGGCGGTTAGACCGCCTAGGCCTGGAATTTCCCCAATACCACAACTTGAAGCTCATGACTCCAAATCGACCTAAGATTTCGCATGGAAACTCCTCTGATCAAGGCAAACATGCTATCAGAGAAAATCCTCATAAAACCAAAACTTTCCTCACGAAATCCCCAGGGCGGTCAGATCGCACGCCCTGGGCGGTCAGACCACCTCACCTCCAGAAACTGGCTGCGGGTCAACCCTGAACTTCCCTTCACCCGATCTCCCAATTCACTCCACGGATTGCAACAAAACTTCGGGGATATCTGGGTCACCTCATGGAAGGCCTCTCCACCAAAGGATATCCACTGAAACCCATCTAATCAAGAGGGATCGTGAATCGAAGGTCTCTAGGTCATGAACTCCAAGATCTAAAATCCACCCAGATCGAAGGCTTTCCCAAGAGATTGCTGGGGAAAAATTACCAAGAAAAGGGGCACAAAGACCTCATTTGTGATACCCAACAAGAATCCCTCCAAGAAACCCCTTAAACAAGCCACCACGAAAATCCCTAAAAAGAGCTCCGAAAATCACCAAAAGGGAAAACGTCAGGAGAGAAAGAGAGACTAGATGAACCACGCTGAAGCTTCTATACATACCATGAAAGGTTCATATAAGGTCTAGCAAGCTGCCCGAAGATCCAACCCTCTCACAAGATCTCTCATGAAGGTCTCAATCTAGGCCTAAGAAAAACAAAGGAGGAAAGCAAATGAACTAGGGTTCCAAGAGGTGGCTGTCATCTCCTCTCACTTGAGTTTATATGGAGGGCAAACAATGACCAAACTACCCCTACTTACTTAACTTAAGATACAAGCCCACCAAGGGCACTTTGGGAACTTCGGTCATTTTCTCCATCGGACGGACGCCCGCTAGTCACAATCCGCTTCATCTCCACGCAAGCCTCATGATTGCGCCGCATGTCCTCCGCTTCGAAGCTTCTCGACGCGCTGTGAGCCAAGCGGTTAGACCGCCCCTTCTGGGCGGTCAGACCGGCCTCCCCCGATCACTCCTGGCCGGGTGGTCAGACCGGCCTAAGCAGGCTGGTTCGCCCCGTCGAGCCTTAGGACTTGGCTTTGTGGCTCAACCAAGTAACCTAGTGGTTTTGTGGCCAAACCACTGCAAACCCCGTGTGCAAGCTTTAGTTGTTAGCTGCTACCTTGCACCGGCTCCATCCCTCTAGATGTCGTCTTGCTCTTCTTGCCCGCATATGATCCGCACTTGATCCCGTCGGCCACCAGGTACATCGATCGAAGCCTACTTGTCTCTCCGCTCCTGGGAGGTCACACAGACATAGACCTTTCGCACTTGAGCTTCACCTGCACAACGCGAATCAAGCCGCAACCTGTACCTGCAATACCAGGCCAAAAGTTAGTCCACACAACGTTGTCAATCACTCATCACTAAGGAGCGACCGTCCACCAGTCCTCGGACCACACAGGTCCTCAAACTTAGAACAAAGTTGCACGCTACCAACTGTTCACTATTGGCATTTCGTAGCGCCGTCACTTTAAGAACAAATTTGGAATCCATCCTCAGTGACAACGCCAAAAATACCTGTTGGCATTTCTTAACGTCACAACTAACGACGCTGAATTAGCGTGAACATCAAGACTTGCCAAAGGTAAATCTAAACGATCATGAACGAATCCGCAAGCGCACATATAAACTATTGTAGAATTTCCCCAAGGATGGAGAATATTCCAAGGGTATCGTATCTGTGGATTGAATGTAAACTAAGAGATAGATATAGGAAACAACAAACTCAAAAGTAGGGGTAAGATAAAGATATGAAGAGTAGAGTGACACACACTCAGATCTACCTCTACTCTAGCACACTACGGCTTAGGGGGAGCATACGAGTTAGCTCTAGGTTCTAATGTACTAAACATACAAAACTAGAAGATACAGGAGATAGGCATGAGTATTGCATGAGAGGGTAAGGTTCAGCAATCAGGTACAAACGAGGAGCTAGCCCGCGATGATCAGCACTCTGCAAAACTAGACTTTAGACTCCTACAGCAAGTACCCCAGCGCAGAGGGTTCCAAAGGGTCCAACAGCTGTCACCACTGCGGCCTACCTCTATCGTTACGCGGGGTATGCTCATAACTAACGTAGCCACACAACCCAGGCACCATGCCTGTGTTGCTGCTAGACTTCACCCGGCCCGGGCTATTGTGACCCAGGGTGAGAGCCACCAGAAGACCGGTCAACTTAGATCGAGTACCGTAGCTTGAACACAAACCTCATGCAACACTCTCATGCCATCTCACAAGATCAACTAAGGCTAGACATACGAACGGATACGAACTCTCTTATGTCTCGTCAATAAGATCGAAGGGTCGTGTTCGTGAAGAACACGAGCCTCTAACATATAAAAAAAAATAAGGAATGAGTTTATCACCCTTCAAGTGGATCAAAAGGTAGTGTTCATGAAGAACACAAGCCTCTAAATGATGAACAAAGGATGAACTGAAGAACATATCAAGCATATGATCTACCATAACTTTATTTGAAATAGCTGAATAACTGAAGTAGATCAAAGTCATACAATGAAATAAAGATAAAAGAGAACTCATACCTAGACTCCAAAGAAGACTTGGAACCTGAAGAAGAGCTACTCTAGCCTACCCCCTAGCCTTGGAAACTAAAAGTGAGAGGAGAATGAGAGAGTGGTGTGTGAGAAATGGGAGCCCCTCCCCTTCTATTTATAGGCAAGGAGGAGGCTTGCTTCGGGGCTCAAACTCCACCAAAACACCCGGGAGTGAGGTATGTGACCAATAGGGAGCTACCACGTGGAGGGCCAAGATCAGGGGCCCCTAGGTCAGTTCGGTCGATCCTAGGATCGGTCAACCCCCTAGGGCGGCCCCCTGGCCTGTGCTTCCTCTGGGTGACTGCCCTGTGGGCCCTTTGATCCTCTCCCGGTGCATGCCTTGATTTGGTATCCGAGGTGGGCCTCTTGATCCATGTGAAGTCCATGTGGCGCTCTCTGATTCGTCAGTGAGTGCCTCCCTTGGATCAATGACGTGGAATGCCATGTGTTTCCTTGGTGGCAGCCACCTCCTCAGCTGAGTTGGCATGGTTTCTCCATAAAAGGTGGGTTTCCATCTCTTTTAAGGGGTATTTCACCTACATACAAATAATTTCCAAGGACAAGTGGAACTACATTATTCAAACCAAAATGCAAGTAAATAATGCATATGCCTCCATTTATGTGAGAATATTGAGGGCTGAAAGTAGTACTTAACAGCCGTCAACAAACTCCCCCAAGCTAACCTCTTGCTCGTCTCGAAGCAAGATATTAGGGACTTAGGTTGGTTGATCAGGAGTTGCTACGATGTCATATTCTTAACTTATGGCAAACATACAGCAAAGTACTCTACCAAGAGTTGAACAAGTTGGCAATGTTCTTACCTTTCACCTGATGACGTGGGGCATATAGCTTCACCTGCTTTAGGCGGTTGACATACAGAATGGTTATATAGCAAATGCATAATCACTCATACCTTGATCAGCTATCAATCCAGATGTTTTGCAAATTTTTCAAAAGAAAATCAGAGTCCCTCGAATGATACTCTCGGATCGCTCAAAAGTGTACGGTTCCTCACCAAGGCATCAATGCTACCTTTCTTCACATCCTACTCCTAATAGGCTTATGTGGAGCTATAGGTAGGGAAGAAATGTGGCATACTTGTCTCTCATATTTTGCTAAGTCAAAAACCGGATACTTGGAAGAAACAAACATACATCCTAATCAAGATGTGCAAATGTGTGTGATGGATATGAGCAATGTAAGGTGGATACTAGGCCCGGAAATGGGTGCCAGATATTACCATGCCTTATATGAGGAAATGAGGGATTCATGGTAAGGTAGACACTAGCCCCGAAGTAGGTACTAGTTATTACCATGTATATGGTGGAACTCTTTCTCTTGCACATATCAATCCCTTTTTCTCCTTTTGAAATTTTCGAGACTTGGGCTAGCTCACTTTATTTTATTTTTGCCATGCTTTTGAGCATGCTTTTCTTTTTCTTTCTTTTTTTTCTTTTTCTTTTTTAGCAAGCCCTTGGTCTCTATTGGATATATTTGGAGGGATGAATGATGCAAAGATACATAGAGTTTTATTTTGCGAAAGCATGCATAAGCAAAATGGAACAAATGATGAATGCTAACTTCCAGTGTAGAAGTTTTAGCATGAACGTGTACGTGATCTTGATCAGTGGAGTATGAGTTCTAACAAGGGTCACAACAATTTGACAAAGCTCAATGAGAGAACAAGCTGCATATGTGGAGGTTAAGAGCTAGAATCTACATATGGCCTTGGATGGGAAATTCTCATCATTGAGGAACTCATCATGTTTTGATTTTTCAAAAAGGAAAACCCGGGTGTCAAGCATCACTAAGCACAAGATCATAGCACTCTATTCTACCATATCATGTCTCACAACAACTTAGTCAAGGATCATGCTTTTTGCTACCCACAGTTTTCAGGCTAAGGTTTGAACATGCAAGCCAACAAACTCAAAACTTAGGTAGGATACAAAGTTGTAAGCAAGACATATGAGAAGAATAAACAGAGCAACTATTCATCATTTCAACCATAGAGGCAAAGCATTCTTACTATGCATATCAAAGCAAACTAAGCAAACAATGATGATGAAAGCAAATAGATATTTCTGGTCTTTTTATTTTTGCAGATTTTTTTGTTTTCATTTATAAGATATTCTGAAAACAAAGGAAGATACAAGTTATCTCAGGATGGGGGTCCTCCCCCAAGCTAGCTTCAGGCTTACTGCGGAGGAGGGAAGAAGAATCCCTGACTCGCATAGTAAGCCCTCTGCTGCTCCATGTATCGTAGCTGGTTTTGCTGCATGGCTTCGATCCTTTCACCAGCCTGACGCTGCCACGCTGAGGTAGACTCGACGTGGGTGTTCAATGTCTCCTCCAGTCCCGTGACCTGGACGGTGAGCTCTCCCATCTGCTGTGCGAGCTGAGCATCGCGTGTAGAGGCTGAGGAGTGCCGCCGGAAAGACGAAGACGGAGGTGGACCACCGGAGCTGGAACTAGCGGGTGTAGCCCACTGAGCACCGCTCGCACTCGCCCAAGCTGCGACACTCGCACTCGGCTGGTATGTGGGCTGATCCCAACCAGGTGCATATTCAGGGGTAACCCCGAACATGTACCCCACAGGGGCTCCTCCTGCCACCGGTGGTGTGGTAGGCTGTGGCTGTGGTGGTGGTTGTGACTGCTGCTGCTGCATGTGTGCTCTCTTCGCCGCGCTTCTGGTGGACCTGCCTGAAACACTAGCATGACGGCTTTCCTCTTGTGTAACAAGGGGAATGGTTAGTGACTCTGAGCTATACAATCGAAACCCCGGGTTAGGTAACAGGATTTGATTTGCATAACCCGGGAAGAAGAAAGTCAAAGAATCATTTGGGCCTCTCTTGAGTATATGCCCTTGGATCAAGTATGCCTCATCAATGAGAACTCGGGGCATCCCGATGAAGGGTACGGGATTCCCGCTAAGAACCCTGAGTCTGAGAGCAATACGAGTCACCAAAGACGTACACTCAATAGGACCTATCATCTTGAAATTCGTCATCCACTGCCGAATCATAGCTTTAATGGGAGAGACCTTGATCTGGTTAACAGCGGCGTATAATAGCATCATCTCGTCACTGCGCACGGGCCGAACATCCTCTCGTGGAAAGAGAGTATTGGCGAGCCACTTGTGCCACAAACGGAGAGTGGGATGCACAATATCATTTCACCGAGGTACAAACTTGACACTGTAAACAAGACCAGAGCTGTCTGCCCAAAAAGAGTCTCGGACAAAACCCTCACAAGTCTTCTTCAAAGAGACAGCACAACGAGGATTAAAACCAAGGAGACGACTAAGTTCCTTCCAAGAAACACGATAATCGGTCCCAAAAAGATGAAACTCAATGCCATCCGGAATCTCGGTAAGAGAGCAAAGAAACTGGATGGTGAGGGGCCGAGAGCCAAGCTCTGTAACCGGCGCAAACTCCTCCCAACCAAGAGCATGCCAAATGGAAGCGAACTCGAGATTCATACCTGTTTTCTCCATGAGTGTCGAGTCGAAGTCACGGGTGTTGGTGAAGACTTGGTCCTTTAGGAGAGCATAGGCTTGCTCCTCTCGAGCACCCCGCAAGCTGAGGTATGGGGTGTCATCGACGACCTCCTCCGCGGCTTGTGACTCGGCTTGCTCTTCTTCATAATCCATCATCGATGGGCTCGGCGTCGGCTCGGCTGGGACAGATGAACTTGCACTTGCCCGCGAACGGGAGCGTGTCACCCTCCGGAGAGTGTTCGCCGCCTAATTCATGCTAGCACAACAACAAGGGACAACAAGAGCAACTCGGTGATGGATTAGTGAAATTGAATGAAATTCTTACCGAGCTTGCTCCACCAATAGCAATACTTTCAGCAACACAATAGAGAGAATACTTGATGATCCAATCTCGAGCGAGAAATCCAAGAAAACCAAGAGAGCAAGGAGGAGAGAGGGGAGTGTGAATGAAATGAGTTGAATGGGTGAAGAACACCCCCTCTCGGGTTCAATTTATAGAGCAATGGGGGCACAACGGCCAGATTCCGACCAGAGGCAACGACTACTAGCCGTTGGTGCCGGTGGGACCAAAGAGCCGTTGCTCCCAGGTCAGCCGAACCAGGGGTCGGTCGAACCCTGGTGGGCCCACCTGGCAGCCCCCTTTGGCCAGCAGCTTCCCAACGACTATATGAGGTTATGCCTGGGTGCCTCGGTTAAAGTTTGCTCCAGAAATTGCCCAAATGATTTACTAAAGTTTTTTTCAAACACAGAAATTATTTTCAGAAATTTTATTTTGAAAAGGGAAAAGGGCTAGATAAATCTAGCATGCAGATGCAAGGTTTTGGAAAATCAAATATGCAATTTTGGAAATAAAATTTTGGAAAGAGAAATATGAGATAAGTACCAACTTTAACCTTTTTGGTAGAAAGGACCCATCATTTTTAGTCTGACGAGTTGGACTCTTCTCAGTGATCAATTCCACTCAGCACCCCACTCCTGAGAAGTAGAGGGTGGTGCCTTCTCAATCTTCCGCCATTCCTTATGAATTTTCTTTTGCTTCTTTGACGGAGATTTCTTCTTTGGGGGTAAAGGCTCCATCCTTCCCCCAAGCTGCTCAACACTATCTTGCACCAAATAGCATTGCTCTTCTTTGTCCTGAAACTTGAACTTCAAGTTCCTCTTCCCAATGCGGAAACGGATTACTCTAGTCCCTACATTGATTCTGGCCCGAACATCACTGAGAAATGGTCGGCCGAGGATAAGCGGCATTCCTCCCTCGTCATCCATATCAAGGACCACGAAATCCGCAAAGACATAAGAGTTCTTGACCTCAACCAATATGCTCTCAACAACTCCTTCCGGATATCGTATCGCTGAATCAGCGAGTTGGATAGTCCGTGCTGTTGGAGAGAGAGCTGGATATCCTAGTTGCTCGAACATGGCCTTGGATATGAGATTAACACTTGCACCAAGGTCACAAAGGGCATACCTGATCGTCCTGTAATAGATTATGCAAGTGATAGTTGGGTAGCCTGGATCTTTCTTGTGCACAACTACTGATTCCTCCCATGGATCTACAATTTGTTGTATCGGCTTTCCTGCATAGTTAGCAGCACGTGTCTTCCTAGGTGGCTTACCCCACCTAGTTGACACTACACTAACATTTTCACAAGAGGATACGGGTTGCCCCGGGATCCTCCCGTTATCAGTTGATGGAACCAAAGTAGCCAACTGAGCCAACTGGGTTTCTAACATTTTGTTGAAACTCAGCTAGCTCTTCTGAGCAGAAGAAAAACTATCAAGCTTAACGTTGAGACTTTCCAGGGTTTTATCAAGGGCAGCTAGCTTTTTGTTAACACCTTCATTAATCTTAGCTTGCCCAAAAACGAGATCTCTCAAGGAAGGTTGGTTAGGATTGTAAGAATTACCTTGGTTACCTCCTTGATAATAAGGGCGTTGTTGATTCCACAATTGGCCTCCTTGTTGTGGTGGACGATAACCATTGTTGTTGCCATTCATGTACATCACTTCCTCCTGAGTCTCCGGACAATAATTTCCTGAGTGTCCAGTGTCGCCACAGACTTCACAAGTCATATGAGAATCCATAGGCATAGTAGTGGTGGCTATGGCAGCCTTCTCGCTGGTGTAGTCATCCAATCTCTTCATAAGAAGATCCAACTTGGCAGTAATCATGTCTGCTTCCTTGACAGTATGAGTACCCCTCGGTCGTGGTTGGAGTCGTTCATCACTCCACCGTTGGTTGGAAACCATCTTCTCAATAAGTAATTTAGCATTATCAACTGTGAGTGAGAAGAATGCTTCCTGAGCAGTAGCATCAATATGGCCTCGGGCTGTCGGAGTCAACCCATTATAAAAGCTTTGAAGAATAAGCCAATCCTCCATCCCATGGTGAGGACAGGCCAGGACATACTCCTGAAGCCTTTTCCAAGCCTCTGGAATAGATTCACTTGCTGCTTGCTGAAAACCAGAAATTCTTCCACGAAGAGCATTGGTTTTACCCAATTGGATGAACTTCTTGAGGAATGCCTCTGAACACTTACCCCAGGTGTTAATAGCATCACGATTCGCATAGAACCATTGCTTGCCTTTCCCCAGGAGATAAAATGAAAATAGTCGTAGATGAACAACATCCATATTTGCACCCCTGATGATGAAAGTGCTGCATAGCTCTAGGAATTGCTGCAAATGACCATTAGCATCCTCATTTGGCTTGCCACAGAATGGGCTAGCCTGTACCATCGTAATTAGACCCGTCTTGATCTCAAAATTTTTAGTCCCCACTGCCACCTCAGGGCCTTGCAGCACCTGGTCAGCAGAAGGAGCTGAGTACTCACAAAGTGTCTTTTGGGCCATAGCGTTTGACGTGGATGGTACAAAGGAAGCTGGTTCGCCTTTCGGACGAGTACGACGAGGTGAGTCGAAATGAATTCGAGCTTTCCTCACAAGTGACTCGGGATCTTCAGTGAAATTCTCTGGTAAGTCGAAACCAGTCATACACTACCTGTCTTCATCATTTAAAGATAAAAGAAGACAATCAAGGTTAGCCTGCATTGAGAGTTGGCCTAACCTACACATAGCTTGTAAACAGATGCAAAGCATAGTCATGATAATCATGTCCCTTCCCCGGCAACGGCACCAGAAATGCTTGTTGGCATTTCGTAGCGCCGTTACTTTAAGAACAAATTTGGAATCCATCCTCAGTGACAATGCCAGAAATGTCTGTTGGCATTTCTTAACATCACAACTAACGATGCCGAGTTAGCGTGAACATCAAGACTTGCCAAAGGTAAATCTAAACGATCATGAACGAATCCGCAAACGCAGAGATAAACCGTTGTAGCATTTCCCCAAGGAAGGAGAATATTCCAAGGGTATCATATACGTGGAAGGCAATGGCGGATATCATAGACTTATGCTTTTGCACTGAATGTAAACTAAGAGATAGATATAGGAAACAACAAACTCAAAACCAGGGGTAAGATAAAGATATGAAGGGTAGTGTGACACACACTCAGATCTACCTCTACTCTAGCACACTATGGCTTAGGGGGAGCATACGAGTTAGCTCTAGGTTCTAATGTACTAAACATACAAAGCTAGAAGATACAGGAGATAGGCATGAGTATTGCAAGAGAGGGTAAGATTCAGCACCCAAGTACAAACGGGGAGCTAGCCCGCGACGACCAGCACTCTGCGAAACTAGACTTTAGACTCCTACATCAAGTACCCCAGCGCGGAGGGTTCCAAAGGGTCCAATAGCTGTCACCACTGCGGCCTACCTCTATCATTATGAGGGGTATGCTCATAACTAACGTAGCCACGCAACCCAGGCAGCATGCCTGCATTGCTGCTAGAGTTCACCCGGCCTGGGCTATTGTGATCCAGGGTGAGAGCCACCAGAAGACTGGTCAACTTAGACCGAGTACCGTAGCTTGAACACAAACCTCATGCAACACTCTCATGCCATCTAACAAGATCAACTAAGGCTAGACATATGAATGGATGTGAACTCTCTTATGTCTAGTCAACAAGATCAAAGGGTCGTGTTCGTGAAGAACACGAGCCTCCAACTTATGAACAAACACATAAGGAATGAGTTTATCACCCTTCAAGTGAATCAAAAGGTAGTGTTCATGAAGAACACAAGGCTCTAAATGATGAACAAAGGATGAACTCAAGAACATATCAAGCATACGATCTACCATGACTTTATTTGAAATAGATGAATAACTGAAGTAGATCAAAGTCATACAATGAAATAAAGATAAAAGAGAACTCATACCTAGACTCCAAAGAAGCCTTGGAACCTGAAGAAGAACTACTCTAGCCTACCCCCTAGCCTTGGAAACTAAAAGTGAGAGGAGAATAAAAGAGTGGTGTGTGAGAAATGGGAGCCCCTACCCTTCTATTTATAGGCAAGGAGGAGGCTTGCTTCGGGGCTCAAACTCCACCAAAACACCCGGGAGTGAGGTAAGTGACCAATAGGGAGCTACCATGTGGAGGGCCAGGATCAGGGGCCTGCAGGTCGGTTCGGCCCATCCTAGGATCGGCTGGCCCCCTAGGGTGGCCCCCTGGCTTGTGCTTCCTCTAGGTGGCTGCCCTGTGGGCCCTTTGATCCTCCCCCAGTGCATGGCTTGATTTGGTATCCGAGGTGGGCCCCTTGATCCATATGAAGTCCATGTGGCGCTCTCTGATTCGTTGATGAGTGCCTCCCTTGGATCAATGACGTGGAATGCCATGTGTTTCCTTGGTGGCAGTCACCTCCTCAGCTGAGTTGGCATGGTTTCTACATAGAAGGTGGGTTTCCATCTCTTTTAAGGGGTATTTCACCTACATACAAATAATCTTCAAGGACAAGTGGAACTACATTATTCAAACCAAAATGCAAGTAAATAATGCATATGCCTCCATTTATGTAAGAATATTGAGGGTTGAAAATAGTACTTAATAACCGTCAACATTCACTCGAGGCAAACCACGAAACAGTCGTGCACCGGTCAGACCGGTCAGGTCAGGGCTGCTTGGGATGAACTCCACCCGCGGGTCAACTCCAAGAATCAAATGCACCAATCTCCTGATTCGCTCCATGGATTCAAGAGAAACTTTGGGGAAGGTAGGAGTACCTCATGGGCAACCTCTACCTCGAATCTCAACCCCCAAAATCTCTCAAATAAGAAGTATAACAAATCTTGGACCACTATCTCAAGAACTCGGGCTCAACCAAAAACCACCAAAACGAAGGCCTTCCCGGGAGTTTATGGACACAAGATCACCAAGAAAAGAGTCACAAAGAACTCATACGTGATCCGCACAAACAAACCCGCAAGGAAACCCCTTCAAACATGACGAACGAAAAATTCCAAGAAAAGGCTTCGAAAATCTATAAAAGAAAATGGCACGGGATTCACAAGAAAATCACATGGGGACACAAGGATGAACTCCAAATCTTCCATGCTTGACGAGAAATGATTCTTTACAAAGAGGCTAGCAACCTCCCATCATCCTACCCACTTGAAATTCGCAATCAAGCACTAGCTAGCCTAGAGAAGGATGAGAAAGTGGAAAACCAAGAGCTCAAAGGCTTAGGGTTCCAAGAGTTGGCTGCCATCCACCTCTTCAAAGACATATATAGGCGCAGGCAAAAGACTAATCTACCCCTAGTACATAAAAGTAAGATAGACACCCTCGAGGGGCACTTTGGGTAACTTCATCGATTACTCATCGGACGAGCACGTATCCACCGCAAGCCTGCTTATCCTCGACACTTCGAATCTTCCGGGCATACACGACCCACACCGGTCAGACCGGTTAACCCCACTAGTCAGATTGGTCCACCGGTCAGACCGGCCTAGTGTGCAATCTTGTCACGTGCGGCCTTCGGTCTTGTCTCTGAGGATCAACTAAGGAACCCGATGGTTTTGTGGCCAAACCACTGCAAACCCCGCGGACTAGGTGCGACCTCCACGCTAAGCTTCCTCTTGACTTGGCCGCTATGGTCGTCCCAGCTCGATGTTGGTTTTGTGGAGTAAACCAACAAACCCCACGCACAAGCTTCGGTCACCGGCTCCATGTACACGACTTCGTCTTGCTCTTCTTGCACCATCGGCCCGCACTTGATCTCGCCGGCCACCGGGTCCCTAGAACCAAGCCTACTTATCTCTCTACTCCTCGGAGGCCACTCTAGCTAAGACCTTTCATGCTTGTTCTTCACCTGCACCAACGCAAACCAAGTCACAACCAACACCTGCAATACTATGCCAAGAGTCAGTCCACACCACGTTGTCAATCACTCATCACTAAGGAGCGACCATCCACTGGTCCTCGGACGCTCCTGGTCCTCAATCTCTCCCTTGATGGGTGCATTCACAACAAACATAGTCACCAATATAATATAAACAAAAGAAAATAAAAGAAAGAAACAAAAACTGAAACAAGTGAACAAAAAGCCGAAAGAAAGGCAAAAATAAGATCACTTGAAAGAGAAAGTCTCAGTCCCCTAAGACAAGAGCAACGGCTCGACACAAACGAGACCACAAGCTCACCAAAAAGGAGCAAACCACCAAAGCATAGCACAATAAACCAAAGGAGCCCCCTTGCACAAATGCATACTCCCCCTAGACCTGTGCATGCAAAACTTATCATAGAACAGAGTAGTTCATTAGCTCAGCTCTGACCAGTCAGACCAGTACCCCACACCGGTCAGACCGGTGACCAACAGATCACCAAATTTTCCCAAACTATTCTGAGAAGGTTCTAAATGCACCCAGAATTACTTTACTCACCCAAACTTCTCCCCCTTGTTGACAATGCATGAATCAAGGCAAAATTTGGAAAAAAATCAACTATGAGCTTCTCAAATAGACAATGAGCACTAAAAAATGCTATAAATAAGATAATGAGCAAGCAAGATAGTTCATAGTTACGTAAAAGCATTGTCATCAAGATAGTAGAGCTATATAAGCATATGACAAAGCCATGATCAAATTAAGCAATTTTGTGAAAAATTTCCCTCTCATGAGCAAAAACCTAGACATGATCAAAATCAGCCAAAAATGAACTAAATCACACAAACTTCTTGCTAGGTCACAAGTTCTCATCAAAATATCATTGGAAACAACCAGAAGCCATCTCATGTCATGTCAAAGTCACCGAGCCATGTGTCTACTTCTAATTTGAGACTTCTCATGGTGGACACATGCAACAATTTAGCACCCAAATTAAATGTATATAAAACATTCATGACATGATCCATATGAGAGCATAATTTCAAGTATAGGCATTTCATTTTCAGATTTACAAGAATGGTACATGAAGTGCCTTTGCGGCAAAAAGAAGCTTATGCTCCCCCCACAAGGTAATCACATGGGCTAAACATTCACAATCATAAAAAGGTCTTTGACCCCAAATGAAAAGATCATAGCCATTTAATCACACAAAGAGCATGAGCATTCATCTAGTATTTTTCAAAAGTAGCTATCTCAACATGAATATATAACACTACTATCAAGAGCTTAGCTACACATCACCAATTGACATTAAGGATGTCCAAAAACTCAATCATAGCACATCATAGTTATCAATGTATATAGGAGAAGCTCATCCTACTAAAATGCATATGATACAAATGCAACATGTCTATAATACAAAGATGGATATACATCATGATACAAATGCAATGGAAAAAGCAAAAACATGTATGGTACATATGCTACAAAGGAGCTCCCACCAACAACTCAAGAAATCAAACACACTCCAACCTCACCTCGCAAACGGGAAAAAGTGGCTTGGTCAAGTGGTTTAGTGAAAATATCGGCTAGTTGGTTTTAGATCAAGGCTATCTTTCCCTTCTCTACATTGTCCCTCAAGAAAGAGTACCTCACCTCTATGTGCTTTGTCTTGGAATGTAGGTCATGGTCTTGGCTACACTTATGGCACTAGTGCTATCACAAAAGAGTGGAACATGGGTGCAATCCTCACCAAAGTCGCTCATAGTGTACGTGATCCATAAGAGCTAGGAACAACAGCTGGCTGCAACAACATACTCGGCTTCTGTGGTGGATTGGGCTACACAAGATTGCTTGTGTGATGACCAAGAGACCAAAGAAGAACCAAGAAACTGACAAGTACCCGATATAGACTTACGGTCCAAGCGACACCCAGCAAAATCCACATCCGAGAAACCATGAAGGTTGAGTGTAGAGGACGCAGAATACTAAATACCAAATGCAGGAGTGTAGTTCAAATATCTAAATATCCTCTTGACGGCCCACCGATGCGAAGTCCTCGGTGAAGTCTGAAAACAAGCACACAGACACACACTGAATTGTATGTCTGGCCTCATCACCGTCAAGTAGAGGAGGGAGCCGATGATGCTCATGTACTCCTTCTGGTCAACGGGTTCACCTTGCACATCAGCATCCAAAGTCGTAGTCGTACTCATCGTGGTTGCCATCAGCTTGGAGTCGACCATCTTGAATTTCTTCACTATGTCCTTGGTGTACTTCCCTTGATGCACAAATGTTCCTTCCTTGAGTTGCTTGATCTAAAGCCTGAGGAAGAACTGCAACTCGCCCATCATCGACATCTCGAACTCCCTGCTCATATCCTCTGCAAACTTTGCAACCAAAGAGTGAGACGAGCCGCCAAAGATAGTGTCATCCACGTGTATCTGTATGATCAAGATGTCATCACCCTGCCTGAGTAGGAAAAGGGTTTAGTCAACTATCCCCATCACAAACCCTTGCTGAACAAGAAACTTCTCAACCTCCCATACAATGTATGTGCTTCTTTTAGACCATAGAGAGCTTTTCTAAGTTTGTATACTCGGTGGGCATACTTGGCACTCTCAAAACTGGGGGGTTGCATCACATACACATCTTCCTCTAGAACCCCATTCTAGAAGGCTCTCTTCACATCCATTTGGTATAACTTGAATCCTTTAGCAACAGTAAATGCTAGAAGAATTTGAATTGCTTCCAAATGAGCCACCGGAACAAAGGTTTCCGCATAGTCTATCCCTTCTTTCTGGCTATACCACTGAGCTACCAACCTAGACTTGTTCCTCACAATCTCACCAGTTTCTCCCTCTTTGTTTTTCCACACCCACTTGGTACCTATAGGTTTGCAATTTGGTGGAGGCTCAACTAATTCCCAGACTTGGTTCCTATAAAAGTTTTTAAGCTCCTCATGCATGGTGTTCACCCAGTTCGAATCAGAAAGTCTGTGTCCAATATCTTTGGGCTCGAAAGATGTAACAAATGCAGAGTGAGCGAATGAGGGATTTTGTGTGACTTGGACCATGTAGTGTGTTCATTGATATCACATATGATCCTGGAGGAAGGATGATCAGCCTGTACATGTCAAGGTGCCTCACACGTGGAGACAGCCTCCCCCTCAGCAGCAACTTCCACTCGTTCTTGATGTGTCGTCGTAGGACTAGGGGATGGACCATCATCAATCGTCATCATCATAGTGGAAGTAGTAGGTACTCGGTTTGCTGCAGGTGCACCACTACCATCTTCATCCTCTCCTTGTTCCTCCACCTCCTCGTCAAAGATCTTCTCGCCAAATTCATCATCTCATGCACATTCAAAAACAACCGAGCTACGTGGTTGTGTCTTGTCGAATGTTACTTCGCATGTCTCCACGATTTAATTAGTTTCACAATTAAGCACACAATATGTCTGATAATGAGTAGCATAACCAAAGAAATCACCATCCATAGATCTAGCCTCAAACATATCAAGATTCTTTCCTTTCTTAAAGATGAAACCCTTGCAACCAATAACATGAAAATGACTCACCTTGGGAGCACGACTATGCATAAGCTCGTAGCAGGTTTTCTTATTAAAGGTACAAAGGAAGATTCAGTTCGAGACATAGCATGCAGTATTTACTGCCTCAGCCTAATACTTCCTAGGAGTCCTGTGCTCATCGAGCATCGTCCTAGCCATCTCATAAAGAGTCTGATTCTTCCTTTCCACAACACCGTTTTAAGGAGGAACATACGGTGATGAAAACTGATGCTCAAGACCAAGATCACCACAAAAGGTCTCAAAATGAGAGTTCTAGAATTTTGTGCCTTTGTCACTATGTATAGCTCTAATGGTATCAACATGTCTCTCGTTCTTCAACCTCAACATCAGGTCTCGAACAAAACCAAAGGTCTCACCATTATCAGCCAAGAAGAACACCCATACATAGCGAGAGTAATCGTCCACAACCACAAGGACATACCACTTCCCACCCATCGAGCGAACGTGAGATGGACCAACTAAATACATATGCAATAGCTCCCCGGGACACTCAGTCATGACATCAGTTAATGGTGGATGGGAAGTGGCTACAATCTTGCCATGTGATGAGGACATCACCAGATCAGATATGACCATAATAATGGCTTGTAAACAAAAGGTGAATCAATCCTATATAATATTATTGTGGCTGTTGGCGTTTCTTAACCTCACCGCTAGGCGCCATGGTAGCATGAGCGTGTAAGAGACACCCGAGTACACTGGCGAGTGCGAACGAATCTGCAAGCGCACAGATACACAATTGTAGCACTTCTCCCTCGGAGAATGAGTATTCCCGTCAGGTTTCATTCCTAGGACAGAAGAGTAACCAGAGAGGGTCTATCCAAGGACACCAGCTACTACTGAGATAGGTAGGGATATGAGAAACACTTTCTTAAGGAACTTAACACTCATGATAGATCTGTCCGCTATTAGTCCTCTCCGTGGAGTGCCAAGCCATCCTAACTTTTTAGGGAGAGGCCAATGTACTGGCAACGGGGCCCAACTCGGTACACAGGCATGGAGGGTTTCAAAGGGTCCAACAGGCTGTCACCACTACGGCCTACCTCTATCGTTACGCGAATGCACTTGGTCTTCGTAGGATACCTAGAGTCCAGACACCACGTTTGCACTCCTAATAACTACTATAGCACGGTTACGTCTGTTGACCCGCTAACAATACTATAGCAACCCGTATAAATACAGAACCACAAACTAGAGAGAGAACGGATCAAATCAAGTTACGGAGCAGCATGAAAGGTTTGGGTGCAAACAAACGAGACACAACAAACTTACTCAGCTAAACAGGATCAGAGCATACAAACAAATACTTGAACTAATGAACTAGCTCGAAAGGATCGAAGCCTTATGTTACGAATAACACAAGCCTCTAACTTATGAACAAGCTAAGAACACAAGAACATATCATTCATGCATTATGTCCACCATAGTCTAAATAAGAAACGTCGAATTACTCACTTTGATCTAAATGAAGAACAGGCATCCACGAGGACATCAACTCACTCCTCACTCCTCACTCCTACTCTATCTCTCAACTAATCCTAGGCTAGATCTCTTCTCAACCACATTCTACCACATAGAGGTGAGAATCACCTCAAATGGGCAGAATTAGAGAAATGGAGAGAGAGAGCTACATAAGAGAGAAGTGGAACTTCAGAGCTTGGAGGTGTGTGTGAAATGAGGCCCCTCCCCCTCTATTTATAGGCAAGGGAGTGGCTTGCTCCGAGGCTCCAAATGCTCCAAAACACCTCGGGATGCAGCCAAGAGCCAATAGGAGGAGACCACGTGGAGGGCCAGGATGAACCGACCCTAGGTCGGTTCGGCCGAACCTAGGGTCGGCCGGCCCCCTCGGGTGGCTTCCTGGCTCGTGCTTCCTCTGGCTCACTTCCATGTGGGTCCTGATGCCCATCCTCCATGCATGGCACGTTTCCTGGCGGTTTGGTTAGCAAAGTGGGCCCATGGATCCATGTGATGCTGACGTGGCAGCGTGTGATTCGTTGAGAGTTCTTCACAAGGATTGGTGACATCATTGATCCAGGAGAATCCACGTGACAGCCCCTCATTGGCCAGCACTTGAGTGCCTTGGATTGGAGTGGAGTGAATGTGCATGGATTCTTCTCATTTCCTATGCTAAATACCTGCATTCGAATAGACATCGACACTGGTGGGAAGTATTAGTTTAAGCTCCTATTCTGGTGTGGATATGCAATTAATGCTTCAATTTGCAGGAGTTGACGGCCATGAAAATGGTACTTAACAGCTGTCAACAACACCCCCACACTTGACCTTTGCTCATCCCGAGTGAAGGGGAAACAAAGCCAAGTGGGTCATGAATACCAAAGAGTAAGACAAACATAAGAGATATTCCAAGTCATACCTTGCTCCTGTGAACCTCTGTGGATTGGCTATCCTTTCTCCTTGGGTGATTGAAATGTAGATCAGCTACGAATCAAGTCACTTATGCACCTGATGATAAACACCTTGGGGTTTTGCAAAGTTTTTATAAACAAAGCTCTTGGCAGCTTCTTCATTTGATTCTCTCTGATCGCTCAATGTGTACATGTCCTCACCAAGGCATTAGATTGCCTTTCTTCACCCTACTTCTAATGATGACTATATGTGGAGCTCAGGGTAGGGTAGAGGATAAAGCATACTTATATCACATATATTGCAAAGTTAAAAACTGGATCCAATAGGGAAAATCAAATCATACAATCAGACCAAGATGTGCACCGGTATGGGTATGGTGAGTACGGTAAGGTGGATACTAGGCCCGGAATGGGTGCTAGATATTACCATACATATATGATGAGAAATGTTGGTTGATGGTAAGGTGGACACTACCTCCAGAATGGATACTAGTTATTACCATCTAAATGTGGGCAATGATTAACTCCTTTGCACGAGTCTCTCTCTCTTATACTTGTGAGGGCATGGCTACCCTTCTTTAAATGGGCCTTCATGTGTCAACATTTTTTTCAGTAGGGGACCTTCATGTGTCCCGATATTTTTTTAATAGCCATGCCTCTTTATAAAAGACTCGAGAGGAGAGAACATCAATGCTTATGGTAGAGTTTAAATCATGGATGGTTGTACAATGCTAATCTCCAGGGTAGAGATTTAGCAAGGGGAAAGATGGCGGTGGTGTGCACATACATCTTGATCATGAAAGTAACAAAAAGAATTCTCACAGGGTCACAGAGTTTGACAAAGCTCAAAGTAATAACAAGCAGCCTATGAGTATAAGGTTTTCAACTATAAACATCATATGGCTTTGGTAGGACGGTGGCATATCAAAGAGGAGCTTTTCCAAGAGGTTTTGTGTTTTCAAAAATAAATAACCCAAGGGAGCTTAATCATCAGAGCAATAGAGTATATCATCAAGCCATATCATACTCGTCAATTACTTAGGTGAACATGCTTGTCCTTAAGACGGTTATGGTTCACAAGCATCAAGAGAGATAACGAGGAATAAAGAGTCAACTCAGGCATCAGGCAAGCTGGGTGATCTTTAACATCAACATTCGAGTTTTAAATTTTTTATGAGATAGACAGTTATGGCTTATAAAACTCAAGAATAAGAGAGTGAGTTGTCGAGATGCAAACCAGTGCTATGCATAGAAGTTGAACCGTGAGAGGCTCTCCACAGGAGTGAACTCGTGCGGGTCCCGTGCATGTTCTCTGTGATTGATCGATCGTCTAGCGCGGAGTGCGCACAGTGGGTACGTGCGAATACGTCGTGCCTGCATTAGGAGAATCGTGGATCTCCCCCACACTATCTTGAACCTAGTTGTCCTTCTAAAGCAAATGACCAAAATGATAACACAAATGTGGCTTGACCGGGTTACATGACCGGCTAGCCAACTTTATTCAAATTCAAATGTTCTAAAATAAAATGATTAGGCGCTTACAAATATGAAGAGAAATAAATGAATGAAAGGGAAATAAATAAATAAATAAAGGAAAATAAACCTAGACCTAGACTAGCGCCTAATGGACTAAAGTTGGGGCTAATCCCTACTACTCGGCATCATAAAGAGCTGCATGTCATGTAGCCGAGAAAAGTCGCCTCATCTTCACGCAGAGGCTGCGGCGGAGGTCATGCACATCATCCCTCAGCTCAGCCAGGTCCATCTTCTGCTCTGAGAAGGCAGCCCTTAGCTTCTTATTGCTTGCTTCCAGTTCCTTCATCTGTGGGGTCAGCTTGGCCACTGAGGAGAGCTTAGGGAGTTGCTCGGTCCCCCGAGTCTTCTCTCTAGACCTCCTAGTGTAGGACGATAGCGGTAGTCTGTCGTCCAAGCCAAGGTCTTCGTCCTCTTCAGGAAGGACAGGTGCTGGGCATGCTTCAGGAGCCTTCTCCTTCGGTGCCGCCCTTATGGTGACCGGCGGCTGTGGCGACTGTGCTGACTGTGCGGTGCTCGTCTGCCCCCCAGCTAGCGACGATCTTGGTGCGCTAGGCGGAGCGAACGGCAAACCCCTGAGGCGAAGCTGAGCCGTGGTTGGCCTAGTGTACGGGCTAGGTGCCCGTCCCCTGTGCCTTTTCCCAGGTGAGGCGGAGCGCCTGAACGGTGGTGTGCCCGGAATCCTCCCACCTGGTGGGATGGTGGCGAGCGGAGTAACCTCCAGGATGCCGGCCACCATCGCAAGGTCTGCTGCAGGGGCGGCAGCGATGGAGGGGTTACCCCCTGCCCCAGGACCGGTGGACGAGGTCAAGCCGTCGAAGGGAATGAAGCTCTTTCCAGCCATAGGTTCGGCGATGAGCTGAGGACGACGAGGTGGAGGAGATGGATTCTGCGCGACTCGAAACTCGTCGTGCGGCAGGGAGAAGGTTTCTGGAGGAGGAAGAGATGCACACGCGAAAGAACAAGGGAGGCGGCGGCACCAGGGCTTCGGCCGAACCAGGGTTTGGCCGACCCTAGGTGGGCCCCTCTAGTTCTCCCCTTTCGCGTGTGGGCTCAAGTAGGCCCCAAGGCCACAAGGCTAGGTGGATGCCCCGAGATGGAAATATTGGCTTAGGCTAAAGCTAGGATAAGGTTGGGGTTGAATAATCAACCTCCACTTTATAATAACTTTGGCTAAGCCACTAGTATAACCATAGATAATCTGGGGAACTCACCTTGACAACATACCTGGTCCATCACAAGTGCAGAAGCCACTGATGGGGATCATGAAGCGTTTACCGTGTTGCCACAATGGTGCTGTCTTCTTGTGGTCCTTCGCCTTACTTCTTTTTATCTCTGATAATTTCTTTCTCCTGCATGGTTAGTCTTCACAAGATACCCGAAGGATAATGCTTAGGGAAACAAAATAAATGAGTCCCAAGAATACTCAAAATGCGGACGTCTCATGATGTCCTCTCTCAACTCATGGCCATCTCTCTTGCAGATAGTGTGATGTGATGATAAGATCTGATCTGCAAGGTTAGTGCATATGCAAATACGAGCCCAAAGGATATCAAAACTAAAAGCAAGCATGATCATCCCAGAGGGCCGAGGCATCTCTGGACTGGTCATGGGGCTCGAGAGGTACAGTTCTGGGGTAGCGGAATTGGAGATAAAAAGTTGGAGCACTTAGGCTTGTGCTCATACAACAGGAACTGATCGCCGAGCGAACTCAAGCTCAGAAAGACACTTGGCCTCCTAAGAAAGTAGAGCATAAACTCCAACGGCCGGTGTACAATCAAAGTCCAGAGTACGAGTGAAGAATGAGATTTTAACTCGCTCTTGCCTTAGGCAGAGGGTCCGATGTTCTCATCAGAAGGATGAAACATCCCGAGGTCTGGCCTAAGCTTCCAATTGGAGGCTATGAACAAACTGGAGAGTGCAACTCCCATTGGGCATCGATCAAGTCAAGCATAAGGTACGAAGTTAAACTCCTCTTGACTAATCGGCATCGATCGATGGGCTTAGGATAGGAAGCGAATGCACTCCATTCGATCGGTAAATGATCGTCCTCCTTCGGTCTGATGAATCAATCCAATGGATTATAAATCAGAGACCGATGTCTTGGTTTATACATAACTTTAGTGCTAGGCACTTCAGCTCAAACCTCAACGTAGGAACACAATTAGCCTCTCATACCCTCCTTAGGAGATGGTGATTAGAATCGAGCAAGTCATCCTGGCCGGGAATGATCGTTCTTTCCTAACCACTCTCTCCATCCTCCCGTGAGACAAAGTCTCGTTGAGAAGGTCTAAGAGGGTGCACAAGACGGGAACCCAAGGGTAGATCTCGCGACACGAAATTTTTCCCTTAGATTCCTGCTATTCAGGAACGACAACTTCAGCCAGAGCTCAGAAAAAGTGGATATGAAATCTCGAGCTCGGCTGACGATGGATCTAGGTGGCTCAACGTTTCCCCTAGTGGGTACCTCATTGATCGGGATGCAAGGGGGGCTGAAATCCTAGAGATTCTCCATGATCTCTTTTCCCTCAACAGCGTCCAAGTACACAAAGGATCCTCTAGAGAGAGCATTAAGCTTCACGGCATCATCCTTTTGCAATCCAAACCAGAAGTGCTAGAGCAGCATCCAATCGGTAATGTGTAGGACTAGGCAATCTTCCACCGCAGAGGCGAAATGATTCCTTGTCATTCCTAGTTATTCCTCCTCACATTGCTTGAAACTGAGAATCTTGGTCCTTAACGAGATGACACATCGTATCAGGAAGAATCGGGAGCAGAAAGCTGCTCTCAAACTTTCCCAAGTAAGGTAGTCTCTACCAAAACAACGGTGTCAATCCCGTGCTTTCCCGGAGAGGGATAGCGGGAAAAACTACCTTTTTTGAGCATCTGGTGATTCTCCGGTTTTACCCCGAGTTTCAATCAAACGCTCGTTGTCTCTCACATGATCGAAGGGGTTCTCATGACTTAACCTCGAGAAGGATAGGTCCTGAATTAGCTTCACGAGAGAGGGGTGAAGCCGACAACCAGATGTAAGAATGGGTCTTGACAAAGAAGGCTCTGAGGGTTCACTCCTCGAAGGTGGAAGGTGTTTACAAGGATAACCTTCCATGGGTAGTAGGGGTAAAGGTAGAAGTAAAGAAAACAAAAAGGATATCTCGATGGGTAATGGGGGTGAAGGTAGAAGAAAATGAAAAGGATAAATACGAGGATAGACGGGTTCGAAGGTTAACATCAGTCGTCCCCGGCAACAGCGCCAGAAATGCTTGTGACGAAAACTGATGCTCAAGACCAAGATCACCACAAAAGGTCTCAAAATGAGAGTTCTAGAATTCCGTGCTATTATCACTATGTATAGCTCTAATGGCATCAACATGTCTCTCATTCTTCAACCTCAACATCAGGTCTCGAACAAAACCAAAGGTCTCACCATTATCAGCCAAGAAGAACACCCATGCATAGCGAGAGTAATCGTCCACAACCTCAAGGACATACCACTTTCCACCTATTGAGCGAACGCGAGATGGACCAACCAAATCCATATGCAATACCTCCCCGGGACGCTCGGTCATGACATCAGTTAAGGGTGGATGGGAAGTGGCTACCATCTTGCCATGTGATGAGGACATCACCAGATTAGATATTACCATAATAATGGCTTGTAAACAAAAGGTGAATCAATCCTATATAATATTATTATGGCTGTTGGCGTTTCTTAACCTCACCGCTAGGCGCCATGGTAGCGTGAGCGTGTAAGAGACACCCGGGTACACTTACGAGTGCGAACGAATCTGCAAGTGCACTGATACACCGTTGTAGCACTTCTCCCTCGGAGAATGAGTATTCCCGTCGGGTTTCGTTCCTATGAAAGAAGAGTAACCAGAGAGGGTCTATCCAAGGACACCGGCTACTGCTGAGATAGGTAGGGATATGAGAAGCACTTTCTTAAGGAACTTAACACTCAAGATAGATCTGTCCGCTATTAGTCCTCTCCGTGGAGTGCCAAGCCATCCTAACTTTTTAGGGAGAGGCCAATGTACTGGCAACAGGGCCCAACTCGGTACACAAGCGCGGATGGTTTCAAAGGGTCCACCAGGCTGTCACCACTGTGGCCTACCTCTATCGTTACGCGAATGCACTTGGTCTTCGTAGGATAACCAGAGTCCAGACACCACGTCTGCACACCCGATAGCTACTATAGCGCGATTATGTCTGTCGACCCGCTAACAACACTATAGCAACCCGTATAAATACGGAACCATGAACTAGAGAGAGAATGGATCAAATCAAGTTACGAAGCAGCAAGAAAGGTTTGGATGCAAACAAACGAGATACAACAAACTTACTCAGCTAAACAGGATCAGAGCATACAAACAGATACTTAAACTAATGAACTAGCTATAAAGGATCGAAGCCTTGTGTTACGAATAACACAAGCCTCTAACTTATGAACAAGCTAAGAACACAAGAACATATCATTCATGCATGATGTCCACCATAGTCTAAATAAGAAATGTCGAAATACTCACTTTGATCTAAATGAAGAACAGGCATCCATGAGGACATCAACTCACTCCTCACTCCTACTCTACCTCTCAACAAATCCTAGTCTAGATCTCTTCTCAACCCCATTCTACCACATAGAGGTGAGAATCACCTCACATGGGAAGAATTCGAGAAAGGGAGAGAGAGAGCTACACAAGAGAGAAGTGGAACTTCAGAGCTTGGAGGTGTGTGTGAAATGAGGCCCCTCCCCCTCTATTTATAGGCAAGGGAGTGGCTTGCTCCAAGGCTCCAAATGCTCCAAAGCACCCCGGGATGCAGCCAAGAGCCAATAGGGGGAGACCACGTGGAGGGCCTGGATGAACCGACCTTGGGTCGGTTCGGCCAAACCTAGGGTCGGCCGGCCCCCTCGGGTGGCCTCCTGGCCCGTGCTTCCTCTGGCTCACTTCCATGTGGGTCCTGATGCCCATCCTCCGTGCATGGCACATTTCCTGGCGGTTTGGTTAGCAAAGTGGGCCCATGGATCAATGTCATGCTGACGTGGTAGCGTGTGATTCGTTGAGAGTTTTTCATATGGATTGGTGACATCATGGATCCAGGAGAATCCATGTGGCAGCCCCTCATTGGCCAGCACTTGAGTGCCTTGGATTGGTGTGGAGTGATTGTGCATGGATTCTTCTCATTTCCTATGCTAAATACCTGCATTCGAATAGACATCGACACTAGTGGAAAGTATTAGTTTAAGCTCCTATTCTAGTGTGGATATGCAATTCATGCTTCAATTTGCAGGAGTTGACGGCTCTGAAAATGGTACTTAACAGCCGTCAACAGTGGCCACATTCGATGAATTGATGTTGCGCCATGATGTGTGTTCATTCTCATTTCCAGAATTACATAACTGGACCAAAATGAGTGTTAAACCCACATGGACGACATGCATGATCAAAGAAATTGATTGGGGACCAAGTCTAAGTGTCCCTCACGTCCTCCACCAGGCCACCACATCACTTTTGGCTCAAAGATGGAAAGAAGTCAAGGCTAAAACGCTTTTGGCGCTAGATTCATGCTGCATGACTAGGCCAACTTGCAACAGATGCCACAACCTCACACAAACTCGGTTTTAGACGTTCTTTATATGGTTGGAAAGAAAATTTTATTGAGCTTCCAGTGGCACTGGTCTCATGTCAAAATTCTATCTAGGTCGACGGGAATCGTCGAAACAAGTGGACCTCTAGAATCTATCAAGGTGCTGCATCACCGTCTTTTGGGCTGTTGGCCCGTGTATCGTGTCGGAGCCCATAGGGGCGTGTCCTAGGTTTGGAGCATGACCCCCACCAGGTCCTGGTTGTGCCGCTACCCTCTCATATACCCCCATAGCCGTCACAAATAGATTGAGTTTTGTTTTGTTGAAAGTTTAGCCATTGATACTTCCTTGTAGACGCGTGTGTCGGCTAGACCACCCGTTCTACTCGATTCGGAACCCTAACTTGGTTCCTATAGATTGGATTTCATCTCAATATCTTATAATTCAACACTTGTTATACTTGTTCTTGCAGGAACTGATGCGAACCCGCTAGGGTTTGTGCCCGATCTTTCGTTGAGAGTGGGGAGGGATAACTCGATTGGAGGAGATGACGTTCACAGCCTGACACAACCTTTCCAAGGATGTGTCTTAGCAACCGATACACCACCTCCTATGGCTGCCGTGATCTTGTGGAGCACGTCAACCAGCCACTAGGGCACCCATTCCTGCAAGCAATCGAAGAACAAGTATAACAAGTACTGAATTACAAGATATTGAGATGAAATTCAATCTATAGTAACCAAATTGGGGTTCCGAATCGAGTAGAATGGGTGGTCTAGGCAACACATGCATCTACAAGGAAGTAGCAATGGCTAAACTTTCAAAAAACAAAACTCAATCTGTTTGTGATGGCTATGGGGGTATATGAGAGGGTAGGGGCACGACTAGGACCTTGTGGGGGTCATGCTCCAACCCTAGGACGCGCCCCTATGGGCTCCGACATGATACACGAGCCAACGGCCCAAAAGACGGTGACGCAACACCTTGATAGATTCTGAATGTCCACTTGTTTCGATGATTCCCGTCAACACATAAAGAATTTTGACATGAGACTGGTGCCATTGGAAGCTCTATGAAAATTCCTTTCCAACCATATAAGGAACGTCCCAAAACGAGTCCGTATGAGGTTGTGGCGTTTGTTGCAATTTGGCCAAGCCATGCAGTCTGAATCCAGCACCCAAAACGTGTTGGACTTGATCTCTTTCCATCTTTGAGCCAAATGTGACGTGGTGGCCTGGCGGAGGACGTGAGGGACACTTAGACTTGGTACCCAATCAACTTCTTGGATCGTCCATGCCTTGCATGTGGGTTTAACACTCATTTTGGTCCAACTCTGTATTTCTGAAAATGAGAATGATCACACATCATGGCGCAACATCAATTCATCGAATGTAGCCACAATAATCATTATATAGGATTGATTCACCTTTCGTTTACATGTCATTATTATGGTCATAGTTGAGCTAGTGATGTCCTCATCACCATGCCTACACAGAGCACAAACCAAATCCTTCTCAAACCGCAACCTGGGCAATCCTCGGATGAGATTGAGACCACTCAAGCGGAAAGCAAAATCAAAGCTCAAGTGTCCCAAGCACCTATGCCATCTCCACAACTCTCAAGAGGGACCAGGGACCAAACACCAAGGATGTGACAACCCCAACCGAGATAATCTTGTACTATCACCTAAACCAATCCATTTGGTCATTAAGTGATAATAAAGAGTAATCCCGTTGAGTGTTGCTGAGTCAAAGCCCGATAAATTACTTGTAATCACACAGAGGATCGAACACGCATACATTAAACTCCCACGAAGGAGAGTCCAGGGTACCTTACATATTAATCCAAGTTTCCTTGTAGGGTCAAATTATTACAACCATTGTTCTTGACTTGAAAGGTAAATGGTTCAGAGTTTCAAAGACAGCGGAATTAAACTAAATGATAACTTGGCATCATGGGAGGCCACCCATAACACCATTTGTCCTCGTCTTCCACCCATTCCAGCTCTCAGCCAGGTGGAATTTCACCAAGCCAAACATTATCACCTGAAAGCAACATTTATAGCAGGGCTGAGTATACTAATACTCAGCAAGACTTACCTGTCTAAAATAAAAGACTTAATCTCTAATCATGCAAGGCTTTTGGCTAGTGTGTTTGTTTTGGCAAAAAACTACTAAGGAGTCAATCCTTACTTTCCATGTTTTAGCTCAAGTTCTGGTAGCTTAAATCATTACAAGGTAAGCAACTATTGCACGCATGAGTTGTGCAAACAATTAATCAAACATCAAGTTTATTCAACATTTCATCATAGAGGGATTACCATGGCCAGATAAGTAAGCACTCTCGGATAATAGTGAGAGGCCGACGATCGATCGATTAATAACCTTGCAAGGTGGACCTAAACATACGGGAGAAATGACCTCACAAAGAGTTCATTCAACCAGGCGGTTTCCGTCATTCCTCAGATTGGGATCGGATGCCACAGTCCTAGGTACAAGGCTAGCTAGCACGCCTCACACTAGCGTCCAGCATCACACATGCACCACAGCTTGCAAGACTTGGGCGACAACCCAAGATTAGTAGCGCAAAGTTCCCGCACCGCATCATTTAGGTACTAGGCTTACCGTACCCATTTCCGACAAATGTTTAGTACGTTCCAACGCTTAATTTCTTAACCGCTGGACCGGAGCCCAAATCCCATGCTCTTACCACGTGAGCAATCCAATTTAACAATCTTATGATTTCAAACATAAGAACCTATTCTCCCGAGCGAAGTACATCACTCGACTTGTACCGGGTCCTTAGTACAAAGCAACTAGGGACCTAGCATACTAGTAAACGATCATAGGTACTTAAGGATCATGCAACTAGGGTTTCAAGTCAACTCCTGAATGTAAATGCACATATATAATCAATCATAAATTCATAAGTTAAAAAGAAACTACGTTCTTCCAGACTTTGGTTGGGTCTTGATCTACGGTCACGAAGTGTACGTCTCCTCCTGCTCCTTCGTCCTCGTCAGCCGGCACGAGAGTGTAGCTACCGCCAGGAACTTCTACACGGGGAACACATATGCAGGAATTAGTTGGTGAATGCGAATTAAATAAACCAAAACATCACATGACAAGCATAGGGTGTCAAGTTGACCACATTCACCTAGACAAGAATATATTCAGCATACTCTTCCATAAAGCTAAAGTAAAGATCCATTTATTAATGATTATTTTGATGGTGATTGTGTGCACATCTATACAAACAATTTAGAAATACTTCTCAAATGACCAAGTTAGTTTTGAGCGATCCAACAGGAGTATATTCTAAAGTGAAAACACACCTAAGTCCTTAAAAGAGGGTTTTCTTTATTTCTCTTTTTGTAATACTTAGTTTTCTTCCAAAAATCATTCTGGTTAAACCATACAAGAAAACACAGTGAACATTTTTGCACAAGCACACAGTGCTACAACAGATCTTTTGCCAAAAATTCATAGCAAATAGAGCCATATTCTAAGCATGAAAAATACGACTAGTTATTACTAGCAAAAGCAAGAATAATTGTTATAGAGAAAACTACTCATACACTGGAGCTCAACTTTTACACAAGGGTTCTTTGAACTATATCTAGGCTGCACACCAAAAATTAGCTCCAGAAACAAATTCTATCAAGCTACACAAAAATAACCATTTTCAACATAGTTCTTTCTAAAGAATTTATACAGAGACATACATAACTAAACTATAGCCTAACTTTCTTCCACATCATAAACATGGCACAATCATCAACTAGTCCAAAGATTAGCATCTGTGGATCAACAAGATATGATCTATGGAATTAAATCCAAACACAAGCATAACTCAGAAACATCTATATGCACAGTTCACAAATACATGATAAATTCACGAGGAGCACATCTAAGCCTATCAAGATGACATCCACAAGATGAGCCACAGAAAGCATTCACATGAATCTGTATAAAATATATACACAGATCTAGCATAAATACAAAATAAATGTGACAGAACCGTCCAAATTAATTCCCATTCAACACACATAACCTATCCACTCGGTCATTATGCATTAAAGAGCAGTTAACTTGTCGATATCTGCCGGGTCAAGCCCGGTAAATCACTTATAACAAAAGATCGAAGATTGCACAATAAGACTCACGCGACGGTGAGTCCAGAGATACTCAATACATCCATTAATACATCATAGTCATCATCTCTTCATTATTACAAACCAAGTTTCATACAAGAAAGTAAACAGTTCAGGGTTTGAAAACACAGCGGAAATAAAATACTAAACGTTAGAAGCGACATCACGGGAGGCCATCCATGATATCACTAAGCACTGCCATCCTCCCACTCACTTCCCAAAGGGTGGGAGAGAACCAATCCACGAATACCATTAAACACATCAACACCTGCAAAAGGTATCAACAAAGCAAGGCTAAGTATACTAATACTCAGCAAGACTTAACCGTCTGGTGATAGAAAAATTACCAACTCACTAGACATGCAAGCTTTTTGGCTAGTGGGTTTCTTTTGCTGAAAAGCAACAAAGAGTATGTCCTTACTTTCATGTTTTAGCTCAAAATTCTAGTTGATTATCGATTACTAGGTAAGCAACTAATACAAGCATAAGTTGTGCAAACAATTAAGCATATAACAATATTACTTCTCAATTCCATCATTAAGGGACATAGAGTGTATGGATAAGCAATCTCGGATAACGGTGCGATGCCGACGATCGATCGATTAATAACCTTGCAAGGGAAACCTAAACACACGGGAGAATGCATACCCCATCATAACGACCACAGCCCACAGGGCGGGGTACGCACCAACCAGACGGTTCCCAGTCATCCTCAGTTCAGGAACAATGTCCACAGTCCTCGGTACAAGGATCACTGGAAATAAGGCCCAACGTCCTACCAGTCTCACACATGCACCACAGGTTGCAAGTCGGGGGAATGAATCCCAAGATTAGTGGTAGAGAGTTCCCATGCTGGATCAAAAAGGTACTAGGCTTACCGGTCCCATTCCCGACAAATGTTTAGTATGTTCAAACGCTTAACCACAGACCTACTTGGTCGGAGCCGGTCCCATGCTCTTACCACGTGAGAAATCCAGTTTAGCATATCTTATGATTCCAACATAAGAAACCTATAGCTCGTGAGTGACGAACATCACTCGACTTTTACTGTGTCCTTAGAGCATGGCAACTAGCATCTTATCATACTAGTATTTGAACATAGGAACCTAGGATCATGCATCTAGGGTTTCAATTCAACTCCTGAAACTTAAATGCACAAACATAACAAAGATAAGTGCATAAGTTGAAAACATAGGTTATGCTCCGGGGCTTGCCTTCACTTAGCAAAGTTAGTTGGTGATCCTCCGAACTTGGTTCGGGTCTTGTTGCAAACCAACACGTTCACCTTCTCCTTCAACTAGCTCTCCTTCAGCTTCCGGCACCAACTCGTAGCTCTCGTCCGGAAGTTCTACATGACATGCATATGCATAACTTTTAAGCATTCATTTTTTAAAAAAAAGGAGAACTCAGTTCATATTTAAAGGATAAACATGGGGTGTATTGTTAGGCACATTCACGTGGATAAGATTATATCCAGCATACTCTTCCTTTATCAAGGAACTATATGTGTGTTATTTTTCTTCCTTATTTGATGGTGATTGTGTGCATATCTAAACTAATTAACTTATTTAACTTCACCAAAATAAAAGGTGCTGTTCAGAATGTACTTTAGTGAAGCTTTGTGATTTAAATTTGCATCACATTAAAGGTGATTTTGGTTTTTCTTTTATTCCACTTATTAAGCTCGATTTACTTTGAAAATTAATTCTGGATATTCCACACATCAACAAACAGAGATACAATTTATGCAAGTACGTATCATGGCAACAAGGCTACTGCCCAAAATTTAGATCAAACTAAGCTATATGTTGCACATGAAAAATCTAGAAAGAACTAGCTGACATAAACATGTTTAGATCCCACAGATAGATCTATACATGATTTAGCCTCAAGAAATTACACAGATCATAAACATGGCATGACTGAGCTACTCACAAAAATTCAGATTAAACTAAGCTATAGATCTAGCATGAAAAACAGAACACTTGATCACTACTGAAAAGATAACTAAATCACATAGAAATATATAAGCATGCATTGAAGCTACAACTTTTACCACAACCATAACAAGGTAAAACAAGATTACTCAAAAATTATCATGGCCAGAGGCTAAGTATAACATGCTTTATTAAAAAGGCTCATATTTAAGGTCTAAATTAATTTAAGCTAGTTACACATGTCAAAAGCTACTCATAAATTTACCACAGCTTCATTTAGGCATAAACAGACTACTGCAAAAAGATCAACACTACTTCCTTAACCAATTATTTAAAACTAAATAGGAACTAAAAAGCTGCCTTATATCAAAATAAAATCATAACTAAAGATATATAATAGATCTATGTTCAATTTTTCTACACAACAACAGGCATGATCATACTAACAACATATTAAAATTTCACGTGCAGATCAACTATAGATTTCAAATTATTGCAAATCTATTCAAACTGATCAATTCAAAATTATTCAAATTATATAAGGAAATTTACAAAATTCCTTTCTAGAAAAGTTGCATCTGTTCATGAGTATCACAGAACAATTGAGTTTGCATTTTTCTGATTGTTCTTTGATTTACTATGAATTTTAGAAGGTCTCAACAATTTGAATCTAGGTTTAAAGAATCTTCTTTCATCCGGACCCTTAGTCAAGAATCTTATTCACAACTATACCCTCACATTTACACAGGGGTCCCTACATTTACAAAACAAGCCCTGGAAAGATCTGAGGCTTCACAAATCTGGGCTTGGCCATGGCTGCCGGCATGGCTGGCCGGAATTCGGCTCAACGGCGGCGAGGTAGGGTGGGGGAAGGTCCGGAGGAGCACTAGGGCATCACCTTGGGTCAATCCCGGTGCTTGGTCAGGGCAGAGGAGCTGCCGTCAGCGAGGTTTGGCGACGGGGTGGATCTCTGGCAGCAGGGACGGCTGCTTCGGCGAGCTAGGCGGCGGGCTGGGCAATGTGTGGCACGGGGAGCTCCAGTGGGGCAAGGGGATGCTGCTCGCAGGCTTGACGGAGACGGGGTGGCTCGGAAGCCGTGGCTCCGCGGCGACGGACGCGGCAGCCTGGCGGCGTACAGAGCGGCGCGAGGTGCACGGCGGAGCTCGTTCCTTTTTATAGGCGCAGGAGCACGACGGAGCTTCACCACTAAGCTACCAGCTAGCTGGCCAGCTCGACGTCTGTGCCAGGTGATCGCCAGCGTGTGGCGGTGGCGCATGTTGGCAGCAGAGGCATGCGGCGCCGCGTGGCAAGGGCGTGGCAGCGAGGCAGAGCTGGTGTGGCAAAACTAGGGGCGAAAAGGCAGCACACGTGTCAGTGAGATGGCGGCGTCAGGTGGGGCCCAATGGTATTAGGTGGCACGTGGCACGGACACCGGGGCAGCGTCTCGGTGCGGCGCTGGGCGCGAGCAAACGTGCGCGAGCGCGGGAGCCTGGGCACCAGAGCACCAACAGCCCGTGGTCAAACCACATTTGACCGGCAACAACTTCAAAATTTTGAATTGAACTTGAAAATCTCCAAAAAGAGAAATTGTAGACTGAAGTATCAGCAACAACTTTTACAAAGGGTGGCATATGTTCTGAGCTCTGGTTTGGCTGGGAACGTCTATTGAAAATGGCAGGATGCAGAACTCGATTTAGTGTTTAAAACAGAGTTGACCAAGTTTTTGAGCCTATTCCACTCAGAATTTGAAATGCCGCCAATTGGGAAAAATGTGTTCCCGGAAAAACTACACAACTTTCGTATTGGCCGAATTTTCAGTGTTTAGGGAAAAATTGAGGATCTGGCCAAAGTTCTAGAGACAAGTGTAGGAACTTAAGGGTTGACCATAGTGGAGAGGTTTGACTCAACATTTTGAGGATCTTTCACTCAAGATCTTAACTTCCATCTTAAAGATGAAATGTTATTCATGAGAAAACCAATAACTTTTACATTGGTCGATTTTGGAGTTGTTACATAAAATCTTGAGATTATGGCCAAGCCATCAAATGAACGTAGAAATTCCTGTAGAGAAATTGACCAAGTATGATAGGGTTCATCTCCTTCTTCTATCTCGACTTTCAAAAAGTACCAACTACAAGGTTATGTTCTGAATCTTGGTGACAACTTCCACCTTGGCAAAAGTTTAAGCTCTATGTGAAATTTGGAATTGGGTCCAATGCAACTTTGCTCCTAATGGTGTTTTCACCAAACATGATTGATTTTTCCTTTAACACCCTGAGCTTAAGTTAACTCCTTGATTAAAATGAGATAAACACCTGTGGTGTTACAATAAATCATATCTAGAGATTCACTCAATAACTTTGTGCAAAAACTTAGATCTAGCCTATACTAGTCATGACTAATAACATATCCAAAGATCAAACTCAGCACATAAGTACAACTCAAGTTATGAACAAACCTATTCAAAATGTGTTTGAATTTTCATTTAAAAACTGTTCCTCAAATGTATAGGCAACCTTTCTAAAAGATGTAGATCTACTCATACGGAAACCAACAAAATTGGTTTTGCATTTTTTTTTATTTTTCTTCGATTTTCTAGGCATTTTCCAAGTCTCTGGACCAAAGGATAAAAAGATGAAGAATCTTCTTACAGTGCGAACCCTAGAAAGATTCAAAACATCACAAATATGCCATTGGTTTGGACAAAGGCCCTCGCGAAGATTGAAAACTTCACAAGTGTATCCTTCCGCCGCAGGGGGGCTCGCCGGTGGCGATAGCCGGCCGGACTTGGCCAACAAATGGTACATGGCGGCGTGGATGCTCACCTAAGCTCGAATGGTGGTAGTGGTTCGGTCGGAGAAGCCTCCAGTAATGGTTGGCGGCGAGGCAGCGACGGCGCGTCCTCCTAGGCTCGGATTTCGGTGAAATGTGGGGCTGAGCTACTCCATGTGTGGCCGTGGAAGCTTGTGTGGGTGCTAGGGAGAAGTTCTAAGTCGCGTGTTGATCACAAGCGCAAGCGGAGGGAGAGGTTCACCGGCGGTGGTCGCAATGGCGGACGGCAGTGGTGTGAGCTCGCGCAGGGAGGAAAGGGGCGGGGGTTTTATAGTGCGTGCAGCGTGGAGAGGCAGTAACCGCCCAAGTCTCCTTGGCGGTCGGGGTCGCGGCATGGCTACAGGTGGTGGCGACGTGGGGAGGCGCTGCCGGCCAATGGCGGCCTCAGCATGCGCGCGCCGGCGTGTGCGAACACGCCGTGTGGCACCAGCCTACGCAGATAGCCGCGTCACATACCCGCCTAACATAGTGTCCACGACGACCTCTTCAGAACGGTGGGTCTCCCGGTGCCTCGGTGTTCGTGCCCGATCGCTCATTGGCGGCGTGCGAGTCCGCGCTCTCGGCTCTATTTTGCTTCGCAGCAACCCTGTTTGACCGGCTTAAACTCAAGATTTCGCTATAGAACTGTACCAAGGTGTAATTAGCAAAGTTGTAGATCAATGATCCCTCTACAACTTTGACAAAGACGGATGGATGGTTGGATCAACAGATCGAGCATGAACAGCAGTCCCAGTTTGGGATTTTCTCGGTGCCAGCAAGCAATGGCTGCAGACGTTGACCAGGGTTTTACACTATTTTTCACTTCGAAATTGACATGCCACCCAAAAGCAAAGTTGTATCCCTTGAAAAACTGGACAACTTTTATATTGGTAGAATTTGAAGTGTTTAGGTGAAATTTGGAGAACATGGCAAAAGTTATAGGTAGGGTTTTAGGATCCAAAGTTTGACTAGGGGTTTGACCTTCCCATAGACCAAGGGTTTAAGCACTAATTGCATTGGCTTGATTAGGAGGGTGATTAGCACTAATCAACACTTGATTAAAAACACGGGGTGTTACAGCCTACCCCACTTAAACGGAATCTCATCCCGAGATTCGAATTTAAAAGATAGCTGGGGAAAGGTTACGTACGATGTTGGCTTTGAAGGAAACCCAGATACTTGGTGTTGAGAAACTGCTCGGTTTCCCATGCAGTTTCTTCTTCAGTGTGGTGACTCCATTGTATCTTGTACATCTTCACCGTTTGTCTTCTTGTTTGTCTTTCTTTCTGATCTAGCACTCTCATTGGATATTCCACTAGTGATAGGTCAGGCTCCACCTCTGCATTGGTCTCGGTGATTATTTTTGCTTCCGGTATTTGCTCACATTTCTTCAACTGTGAAACGTGAAACACGTCGTGTACTGCGGAGAGTCGGTCTGGTAGTCTAATATGATATGCCAGCATACCGAACTTCTCAGTGACTTCATAAGGGCCGATGTAGCGTGGCGCTAACTTCCCTTTTACTCCGAACCTTTGTACACCTTTGGTTGGTGACACCTTGAAGTATACATAATCACCAACTTCAAATTCTCTGGGTGCCTTAGCCTTGTCATGATAGCTCTTTTGTCTCATTTGAGCGACTCTCAAATTTTCTCTAATTACTTCCACCTTCCCTTCGGCTTCATGTACTAGCTTAGGACCGAATAACTTCCTCTCACCCGCTTGTGACCAATTCAAGGGGGTACAACATCTTTGTCCATACAAGGCTTCGAAAGGAGCCATCTTCAAACTAGCTTGGTAGTTGTTGTTATAGGCAAACTCTGCCAAGGCTAAGCATTTGTCCCAAGTTTTGTCAAAATGAATGACACAAGCTCTCAACATATCTTCCACTATTTGATTTACCCTTTCTGTTTGACCATCGGTCCGGGGTTGATAGCTAGAGCTATGGATCAACTTGGTACCCAAGGATTCATGCACTTGTGCGCAAAAGCGAGCAAGAAACTGAGTGCCTCTGTCAGATAGGATAGTTTTTGGAACACCGTGCAAGCGCATAATGAGGTCAACATAGATCTCAGCATAACGCTCGGCTAAAAAGGTAGTGTGGACAGCGATGAAGTGAGCAGTCTGGGTGAGTCCGTCCACTGTAACCCAGATGGAATCATGTTTCTTGGGGTAAGGGGTAAATCTACAATGAAATCCATGCTGATGTCATCCCACTTCCAAACGGGTATAGACAAGGGTTGCATTTGGCCTGCGGTCTTTAGGTGACTAGCCTTGATCCTTTGACATGTATCACACCCAGACACATACTTGGCTATTTCACCTTTCATGTTCGACCACCAGAAATTTTCCCTAAGGTCTGTGTAGATCTTGGTACTACCAGGATGAATGGTGAATCTAGAGAGGTGAGCCTCATCTAAAATCTCCTTCTTTATTTCCGGATCCTGGGGAACGACCAATCTCTGATCGAACCATATCACTCCCTTTTCATCCTTCTGGAAACAATTATACTTGGGATCTCCCTCAGATAATTTCTGATTGATCAACTGGACACATTCATCAGTGAGTTGAGCTAAAGCAATTCTCTCATCGAGAGGGGATTCAGTGGAGATGGCATATAAATTTCCATGCTCGACCACTTCTAGGTTGAGCTTCCTCATCTCTTCACATAAAGCTTCGTTATACGGCTCCACAGTCGTGCAGTTGCAATACTTGCGGCTAAGCACGTCTGCAACCATATTGGCTTTGCCGGCGTGATATTGGACTTCTAGATCATAATGTTTTATCAACTCCAACCACCTTCTTTGCCTAATATTCAGATCCGATTGAGTGAAAATATATTTAAGACTTTTGTGATCGGTGAAAATATTGCAGTGATTTCCCATCAAATAATGCCGCCAAATATTTAAGGCATACACAACCGCTGCTAGCTCAAGATCATGGGTAGGATAATTCTTCTCATGAGGTCGAAGTTCTCGTGATGCATAGGCAATAACCCTGTTGTCTTGCATAAGCACACAACCAAGGCCTGTGCCCGAAGCGTCACAATACACCTCAAACGGTTTCATCATATCTGGCTGTGCTAGCACTAGGGCTGACGTTTGATGTTCCCTCGAGGTGTGAAAAGCCTTCTCACAAGCTTCATCCCACACGTACTTGACACCTTGAAGGACTAGATTGGGCAACCAGAGAGGGGGTGGGAGTGAATGGGAGCCGATAAAAATTCTTTCTCGAGGGAGATAGCTCCTCCAACGAGATGAACAAGGCCTCGATCCCAAAATCACTTTCACCACTCTATCCGCACATTTGCCAAGACCACGTAGCCACTGGAGTGCTACTGATCCTAGGAGCAAATCTCACCAACGAGCAACGAAACTACGCTCACACAACAGCAAAAACAACACACACGAAATTTCCTGCCAGGAGCGGTCAGACCGCCTAGACCTGGAAATTCCCCAAAACCACAACTCGAAGCTCACGACTCCAAATTGACCCAAGATTTCGCCTGGAAACTCCTCTAATCAAGGCAAACAAGCTCTCATAGAAAATCCCCAGAAAACCAACACTTTCCTCGCGAAACCCCTAGGGCGGTCAGACCGCATGCCCAGGGCGGTCAGACCGCCTCCTCTCTAGAAACTGGCCGCGGGTCAACCCTGAACTTCCCTTCACCTGATCTCCCGATTCACTCCACGGATTGCAACGAAACTTCGGGGATAGCTGCATCACCTCATGAATGACCTCTCCACCAAAGGATATCCCTCGAAACCCATCCAATCAAGAGGAATCGCAAATCGAAGGTCTCTAGGTCATGAACTCCAAGAACTCCGAAATCCACCCAAATCGAATGATTTCCCAAGAGATTTCTGGGGAAAAATCACCAAGAAAGAGGCACGTAGACCTCATGTGTGATACCCAACAAGAATTCCTCCAAGAAATCCCTCAAACAAGCCACCACGAAAATCCCCGAAAAGAGCTCCGAAAATCACCAAAAGGGAAAACGCCGGGAGACAGAGAGAAACTAGATGAACCACGCCAAAGCTTCTATACATGCCATGAAAGGTTCATACAAGGTCTAGCAAGCCGCCCGAACATCCAACCCTCTCACAACATCTCTCATGAAGCTCTCAAGCTAGGCCTAAGGAAAACAAAGGAGGAAAGCAAATGAACTAGGGTTCCAAGAGGTGGCTGCCATCTCCTCTCAACTGAGTTTATATGGAGGGCAACCAATGACCAAACTACCCCTACTTACTTAACTTAAGATACAAGCCCACCAAGGGCACTTTGGGAACTTCAGTTGTTTTCTCCACGCAAGCCTCACGATCGCGCCACGCATCCTCCACTTCGAAGCTTCTGGACGTGCTACGAGCCAGGCAGTCAGACCGCCCCCCTTGGGCGGTCGGACCGGCCTCCCTCAGTCATTCCGGGCTGGGTAGTCAGACCGCCTCTCCTGGGCGGTCAGACCGGCCAGAGCAGGCTGGTCGCCCCGTCGAGCCTTCAACCTTCGCTTTGTGGCTCAGCCAAGTAACCTAGTGGTTTTGTGGCCAAACCACTACAAACCCCGCGTGCAAGCTTCAGTTGTTAGCTGCTACCTTGCACCAGCTCCATCCCTATCAACGTTGTCTTGCTCTTCTTGCCAGCGTACGGTCTGCACTTGATCCCGTCGGCCACCAGGTACCTCGATCGAACCTACTTGTCTCTCCACTCCTAGGAGGTCACACAGACATAGACCTTTCGCACTTGATCTTCACCTGCACCACGCGAATCAAGCCGCAACCTGTACCTGCAATACTAGGCCAAGAGTCAGTCCACACAACATTGTCAATCACTCATCACTAAGGGGCGACCATCCACCGGTCTTCGAACCACACAGGTCCTCAATCTCCCCCTTGATGAGTGCATTGACAACACCCACGAACATAGTAACCATCGTAAGAAAGAAACTAACAACAACCCATCAAGTGGTCCAAAAGCCAAACAACACAAACCCTGATCACTTGAAGCCAAAGTCTCGATCCCCTAAGGCAAGGGCAACGGCTCAACACAACCGATACAAAAACCAAAGCACACCAAGAGCAAACCATCAAAGCAAGAACTTAGGCGACACAAGGAGCTCCCCCTGAACACATGTAGGCTCCCCCTGAGCAAATGCACTCCCCATGAACACATGCATGCAAAGAACTACTGCAAATGAATGAAACCGAGCAAAACTTGCTCTCACTGATCCAGGCCGGTTAGACCGCCTAGCCAGGCCGGTCAGACCGCCTGGGCCGGTCACATTACAGACAGGGCGGTCAGACCGACCTATGTGACCGCCCCCAGAAAGACTTGTTCCGAAACAGTTCGAAACTAGCCGAAAACCTTCTAAACATGCTCAGATCCATTTTCCATGCACAAACTTCTCCACCTTGTTGACAATGCATGAATCAAGGCATTTCTACGAAAATTACAACCTAGAGCTTCTCAAATAGACAATGAGCACCACAAAATGCTATGAGTGAGCAAATGAGCAAGAAAGACATTCCAAAGATTCGTTTGAGAATTGCCATCATGATAGTAAAGTTATATGAACATTTGAGCAAGCCATGATCAAAATACACAATTTTGCGAAAAATTTCCCTTTCTTGAGCTAAAGACCAAAACATGAGCAAAGTCTACCAAAGTGAATTTAAGTCACAGAAACTTCATGCTAGGTCACATATGCTCAACACAAGATCATTACAAACACCCATAAGCATCTCATGTCATGTTAAAACCACCGAGCCATGTGTCTACTTCTTAAAATGAGACTTCTCATGGTAGACAACATGCAATGATTTAGCACCCATATAAATTCAGATTTAAATCATTTATGACACGAATCAAGTGAGAGCACAATTTTGAGCAAGGCATTTTATACCAAATCAATTTTTCACATTTAAGCATAAAATGGTACATGAAGTGCCTTTGCGGCAAAAAGAAGCTTATGCTCCCCCACAAGGTAACACATGGGCTAAACATTCATAATGACAAATGGGTCTTTGACCCCAAGTGAAAAGAACATGATATCCATCCATGAATTAAGCATGACATAAACCACCAAAGCACACTAAGATCATGCCAAGCCTTAAACTCATAAGAGAGAGCCTATCTAACATTTTCGAAAAATTAGCTACCTCATGATGCAAATATAGCAAAAATATCAAGAGCATAGCTATCCTTCACAAGTCATATCAAACATGCTCACAAGCTCACAACTAGCATATTATAGCGATCAATGTATATAGGAGAAGCTCATCCTACCATATGATACAAAAACAAAAACAACCTAAGATACAAAGATGACTATACATCATGTTACAAATGCAATGCCATGCATAAAATAAATATGATACATATGCTACAAAGGAGCTCCCACCACCAACACAGGAAAGCAAACACACACCGAGCTCACCCCGCAAGCGAGTGAAAGTAGCTTGCTCATGTGGTTTGGTAAAGATATCAGCTAGTTGGTTCTGGGTGGGTACATGGATCAAAGCTATCTTTTCCTTCTCCACATTGTCTCTCAGGAAGTGGTACCTCACCTCTATATGCTTGGTTTTGGAGTGGAGAACTAGGTTCTTAGCTACACTTATGGCACTGGTGCTGTCACAAAAGAGTGGGTCATGGGAACACTCCTCACCAAAGTCGCTCATAGTGTAGGTAATCCAAAGGAGCTGGGAACAACAACTAGCTGCAGCAACATACTCAGCCTCTATAGTGGACTGGGACTACACTCGACTGCTTGCGGGATGACCATGAAACCAAAGAAGACCCAAGAAACTGACACCCACCAGAAGTAGACTTACGATCCAAATGACACCCAGCAAAGTCAGCATCTGCAAACCTGTGAAGGTTGAGTGTCGAGGCCGCAGAATACCAAAGACCAAACTCAGGAGTGTAGTTCAAGTACCTGAAAATCCTCTTGACAGCTTGCTAGTGTGAAGTCCTTGGTGAAGCCTGAAAATGAGCGCACAGACACACACTAAACTGTATGTCCGGCCTCGTCACCGTCAAGTAGAGAAGGGAGCCGATCATGCTCCGGTACTCCTTCTGGTCCACTGGCTCGCCATCAACATCCGCATCCAAAGCTGTAGTCGTACTCATCAGCGTAGCCATCGGCTTGGAGTCATCCATCTTGAATTTCTTCACTATGTCCTTGGTGTACTTGGCTTGATGCACAAACATCACATCCCGTCCTTGCACTGCCTGATCTGAAGCTCGAGAAAGAACTGCAACTCACCCATCTTGGACATCTTGAATTCCCTGCTCATGTCATCTACAAACCTGGCAACCAAAGTGTGAGAAGAGGCACCAAAGATTATATCATCCACGTATATTTGTACGATTAGAAGGTCGTCACCCTGCCTGAGGAGAAAGAGAGTCTGATGCACCATCCCCATCACAAACCCCTTACTAAACAAGAACCCTGTCAACCTACCATACCACGCCCTGGGAGCTTGTTTTAGGCCATATAGTGCTTTTCTGAGTTTGTATACCCGATGAGGAAACCTCTCACTCTCAAAGCCCAGGGGTTGCCTTACATACACTTCTTCCTCTAAGAACCTATAATGCCCCGCGTTTTCAAAAGCGGAAAACCCGTCATTCTATCACGTGATAGTCCCTGGATCAGACGCTATCACGCACAGGCATTCATCACAGATAAATATCACAGTCATACATCGAAATAAAGCATTAGAGTACGAATATAATCGTATTATTACATGTCCTGATTAATCGGAGTACATCAATACACGCCTCTTGGCGGAATAACATGAATAAGAGCCTACGCAGCGGTAGCTAGGTTCCAAAAGGTGTCTCCATCTTCATTTGTCTCCCACAGGCATCCTTGAGCGAAGCGACATGCCCCTCAGTCGTACCATCCGTTGGTGTTGTTGTCGAAGTCTGACTCGTACCCTGCAAGCTTAGTGGCTATCCCCAAGGATCGGGATTGGTCCACATCACCAACCGTATGCAAGTTTTAAGTGGCCTATTTCTAAAGGTAAAGAGAGGAACAAGGTATAGGCTGGGTTTCCTAAGCAGCAGCAGCATCAATATAAAATAGAATATCATCTCCATATTCCCACCAAATCCCATATCTCTCATCCACAAACGGTTACACCTGGTCACCCAGATCACTGTCACCATCACCTATCTCCAGCTAGGGTCGGCACGAGAACTCCCACTCCTCGCACCTCAATGGTTGCTCCCAGATCCGCGAGGCAGAGGGAGCAACTCTCCTCTCTCCGAGAACAACCACGGCTCACCATACACTCTCATCCTATAAGGGGGAAGGTAGAAATCCCAAAACGTAAGAGTCGGAGTAAACAACGGGCATGTCCATAACCGAGGACACGACTATACGTATAGATCTAAACTCTGCAGAGCGTGTACACCAGTACCCAACTCGGAATAGCACTCGGATGGTGTACGGCCGACCGAGCCTACCTAACCGAACAAACAACTAGGAGTTATGATTCCATCCTGCATCCGGGTCTCATTGTGGTCCCTCGCAAAGGACCACCCTAGAACTGTGAACATGCCCTCGTGTGGCCGCACGGGGAGCGCCCAATAGGGAAGGGACTTCACCCTAACCCTCTCACTGATACCCTCTATCCTACTGGTAGGTATGGCATCGCACTTGCTAGGGTCGAAACGACCCTATCCCCACTCTCGGCGAGGTGGTGTGTACAAAAGTCCCGTGTAACAAAGCGACCCACTCGGTTTCAGACCGGGGCGAGCTCCTATCCTCCAAGTCATCACAAAACCCCAACACCTATGCTCCTAAAACGGTGTACCCGCCATAGGTACCAAACTGGGCATCGTCCGAGAAGACGATCCCTGGCCCCCAATCCCCGATCGGGTTGTCTTGAGCTTACCCCGCCAAATATCCTAAAAACACCTTCTCCTGCCGGTTTTTCCCCACACACACCAAGAATACTACCACATAATCCCAACACATGCACAGCGAAGCTCACCGTATAATCACGCATAAATATAGTAGTAGTAGTAGGTCAATCAAGGACAAGGTATTTAAAAGGGCAGTGCATGGGTTTCATCTTAAACATCATCATGCATAAGTAAAGCGCTAGCAGTTCTAAGCAATGCCTAATGGGCATTCAAGTAGGTCGGGCGTGAACCTGGGTGCGAGTAGTCGTCATAGCCGAGGTTGTCGTCGTAGTCCTGGTTCAGCTCTCCGGCTCCGGCGGCTCCTAGAATCGTATTTAAATAAATAAACACGGGTGCTAATGGTAATAAAGCCAAGATTTCCAGAAAAGGTTTTGTATTTTTCAGAGTTAAAACGGATTTAATATGAATTTCCAAAGATAAAATAGATTTCTGAAAATCAAATACGCATATACAATATTGCAATCTTTAGGCTAGCTATAGGGTGACTCCAACTGTCTCTAAAAGGGCTAAAAGCCGCAGCAGGCTGGCTCTTGCCGCCCACATGGCTGCCACGGCGTGGCTTACAGCCATCGCCTGCACACGTGGCAGCTAACGCGGGGGCTCGCGTGGCGGGGCGCACGGGATCCTGCCCGGTGCTGCTGCGGCACGGCGCGGTGTGGGCCGGCGTGTGGCCTGGCCATGGGTGGCTAGCCAAACGGGATCCGGTCGGATCCTCTGCGTGTACGCGAGCGTGTGTGCGTGTGTGTGCATCAAAACTCCAGGGGTTTAAGGGTGGCCTCCGAAGGTGTTCGGTGTATTGCCCCAAAGGGGGTTCCGGCGTGGCGAGGCTCGCCGGTGGCGAGGCGTGGCCGGGGCTGGACAACAAGCGGCGAAGGTTGACTCGGGGACCTCGTGCGCACCCAGCCATGCCAAGAAAGGCGGCTCCTTTGGCCGGAGCAAGGCTCGACGGCGGCGGCGCAAGGTTAGGTGCGGCGGTGCGGTGCGGCGACGACGTGTGGGTGCGCCATACTGCCGGGCGTGCACGTGTGAGCAACAGGCAAAGCGAAACAGACCAAAAGGCTGGGGCTTTGCCCCTTGTTCAAGTGCAATCGACCATCTCGGTCAGGGCGGCGCTTTGGCCGCGTGCGCGACGGCGACGAGAAAGGCCCTGCGGCGAGGCGAGGGCATGCGTGTGTGTGCGGCTGTGTTGGCGGCGTGGTGTGCACGGCGAGGCCCCAAAGGCGGAGCCTTTTCCTCCCCCTGCTCGCGCGTGTACCAAAGCAAACCGGCGTGGCGAACAGGACAACAGAGGTCGCCAGCGTTCAAGAAGAAAAGGGCACAGGGCCAAGCGGTGGGCGCGCGCGTGTTGTCGACGGCAGCGGCACCTGCAGGCATAAGGCACGGTTTGATGGCCGGTGACACAGGCGACGGCGGTCTGCGGCGGCGGCGCGGCGCGTGCAAGGTCAAACACAGGGCCAAGGCGGTGCCTTTCTCCTCCCCTCGGCGCGAAGGCCGGCTTACACAAGCAAGAGGGGAACGACGGGCTCATCTGATGACCTCTCGTCGACGTGTAGAGCGGCAGTGAAGGGTGGCGGAGCTGGACGGCGGCGGAACGGGTCGGAGCAGGGGAAGCAGAGGTGCGCGCGGCGCGGCTTCTTGTAGGGACGGCGTCGGCTTCTCGTCGATCAGCTCCCGCGGACGGCTCCGGCGTCGAGGTGCGCTCCCTCGGACGGCCTCCCTGCCTCCTTCTCCTCCCCCTTATTCCTCTACAACTCCGGTGGCGTCGGAAAGGGGGAAAACCCCAAGGATGGCTAGGGCTGGAGCGGGTGGCCACGGCGGTGCTCTTATAGGGGGTGCGGGCTGCTGCTGGTGGTGGGATAGGACGCGGCCGAGGTGGTGCTCATCCAGGCCCTCACCACGGGCGAGTACGGCGGCTCGCCGCGCTGGCGGGCGCCGGATTGGCCCGCGGGCGCAAAAGGGGATAAAGGCAGGGGAAGACGACGGGCGACGTGGCGGACTGACGAGTGGGCCCGTCGCGTCAGCGGGAGAAGGGAGCGGAGCACGCGTGCGTGGGCCGACAGGCGTAGCTGGGCCGCAAAGCTGCTGGGCCGGGGAAGTGCGAGGGCGTTCGCTGGTTTAGAAAAAAGAGATGAGGGGCCTTTGGCGTACTTCGGCTGTGAACTAAGGCCCAGCTAGGATTTGATCCTTTTCCTATTTCCTTAACTCCTTAACCTTAAACTATTTAGATTCAAATTTGAATTTAGAATTCAAATTTGATTCTCATACAAATGAAATCCAAATAAAAATCAATGAACTCCAAAGTTCTCACACTAGCATGTTATATTCCCTAGAAATTTTAATTAGCTCAAAAATAAATCTTAGATTTAGGAGAGAATTTAGAAGACATTCTTAATTAAATTATCAAGCACTCAATTAATTCACCAAAAATTTTAAAATCCTCATTTTTACTATTAACATTCCGTATTGAAAATGCGGGATGTTACAGAACCCATTTAGGAATGCACTCTTCACATCCATTTGGTACAATTTGAACCCTTTAGCAAATAAAAATGCTAGAAGGATCCTAATTGCCTCCAAACGGGCCACAAGAGCAAATGTCTCCTTATAGTCTATCCCCTCTTTCTGGCTATACCCCTGAGCAACCAACCTCGACTTGTTTCTCACAATCTCCCCATTTTCTCCCTATTTATTTTTCCACACCCATTTTGTCCCGATAGGTTTGCAATTTGGTGGAGGCTCAACCAACTCCCACACCTGATTCCTCTCAAAATTCTCAAGCTCCTCATGCATAGCGTTGACCCAATCTAAATCAGAAAGTGCATGTCTAATATCTTTGGGCTCAAAAGAAGCGACAAATGCCGAATGAGCGAAATGAGAATGCCTTTGTGACCTGGACCATGTAGTACGTTCATGAACATCACCTATGATCGATGAAGGTGGGTGATCCACCTGAACACACCGGGGAGCCTCACGTCTGGAGACCACCTCCCCCTCAGCAGTAGCAACCTCTCGAACAACCTCAGTCGTCGTTGGTGTAGGTGAAGGACCATCCTCAATCGTCGTCATAGTCGTGGAAGTAGTAGGTACACGGCCAGCTGTGGGAGCACCACCACCATCATCTTCTTCACCATCTTTCCTGCACCTCGTCCTCAAAGATCTCCTCGCCAAACTCCTCATCACCTGCACAATCAAACACCAAAGAGCTACGCGGTTGTGTCTCATCGAAGGTAACCTCGCAAGTCTCCACGATTTGGTTAGTTTCCAAATTGAGCACACGAAATGCTCTAGAGTGAGTAGAATAACCAAAGAAAATACCATCGACCGACCTGGCCTCAAACTTATCCAACTTTCTGACCTTCTTAAGAATGAAACACTTGCAACCAAAGACATGAAAGTGACTCACCTTGGGTACTCGCCCATGCATCAGCTCATAGCAGGTTTTCTTCTTAAAAGCTCGGAGGAGGATCCGGTTTGACACATAGCACGCGGTATTCACCGCCTCAGCCCAATAACTCCTAGGAGTCCTCTGCTCATCGAGCATCATCCTTGCCATCTCACACAGGGTCTGATTCTTCCTTTCCACAACACCATTCTGAGGAGGGGTGTACAGAGTCAAAACTTGATGCTCAAGACCAAGATCACGACAAAAGGTCTCAAAACGAGAGTTCTTGAATTCCGTGCCATTGTCACTGCGTATATCTCTAATGGCATCCCCATGTCTCTCATTATTCAACCTCAAGATCAAGTCTCGAACAAAACCAAATGTCTCACCCTTCTCCTCCAAGAAAAACACCCAGGCATAGCGAGAGTAGTCGTCCACAACCACTAGGACATACCACTTCCCACCCACCAAGCGAACTCGAGTTGGCCCACCAAGGTCCATATGCAACAGCTCTGTCGGACGCTCTGTCATGACATCAGTCAGGGGTGGATGGGGAGTGGCTACCATCTTGCCATGCCTACAAGGCGCACAAACTAAATCCTTCTCAAAATGCAACCTGGGCAATCCTCGGACAAGATCGAGCGCACTCAAACAGGAAAGGAGCTCAAAGCTCAAGTGCCCCAACCTCCTATGCCACCTCCACAACTCAGAAGAAGGACCAGCAACCAAACACCTTGGGGGACCAAAAGACTGAGAAAAATCAGCGCAGAAGATCTGTCCCTCGGGCACGATTGTACAAACAAGATCGCCTCGATAGTCAAGAACACGAGAAGCCCCCAACTTAAAACGCACCTCATAACCCTCGTCCAGTAAATGAGATACTGACAACAGGTTATACCCAACTGATTTGACCAGAGCCACCCGCTTTAAGGTCACCAATTTGCTCACCTTAACCTCACCTTCTGAAATGACCCGTCCTCGTCCATTATCCCCGAAAGTGATGTACACCTTTGACACCACCGGGGTGTGGCTGGAGAACCACCCCTTGTCTCCGGTCATGTGTCGTGAACAACTGGAGTCAATCAACGAAATGTTCTCCATGCCTCCCACCTGAAAATAAAAAATGAAAACGAGAATGAGTAATCGACTCAACACTGGGGTTAGCACAAAAGGAATCAAACCAGTGTCGAGCCATTTGCTCAAAAGTGGGGTTAGCAACATCCATCCTATCACGTCCAAAGCTACAACCACCACGCTGAACCACCTCACGCCTCACTGGAGGAGAACGACTACCATGTAAAGGAAAGTATGGCTCGTAGCCCCTTTGAAACCCAAATCTGTGACGATCTCTACCACCCTCATATCAATCACGAGGAGGAGAACGTCCAGCAAACACACTACCACCAGAAACAAACCCTCTACTGCCTGTACCACGACCATAGGAACCACCATGATCAATATCACGACCACGGGCATCAACACGCCCTGCTCCCAGCTGGGACGAGGTCAGACTGCCTGCCCAGGCTGGTCTGACCGCCCCCCTGGGCAGCAGCACGCGAACCACCTCAGATGGGAACTCCTCTCATTCCCCAATCTGGAACTGTACGAACCTCCGCCTGCCCCTAAGCAGTGGCATACAAGGCTCAGGCACACCATGGGAAGGGTGGTACCTGTCCTTGTTCGCCCACTCCTTCGCCATCCTCTCATCCCTCCTCTTCTTGTAGCAAACTCTCCAAGGTGACTGTCCCTCCCACAATACTCACAATGGAAGCGAACTGGTTTAGGCTTTGGCTGTGGAATTTCTCTTGGTCTCTCTACCTCTTTCTCTCCTAATTCCCCCCCCAAATACATTCCCATGGGTGCTCACAAACTTCACCAGTTTCTGAAAGTTATCGGTTTTGTTGGGAAACATTAGTGGATCGGGAGTGGTGTCTAGCTTGTTTCTTAGGTGGTTGGGTTTTGGAGCAAATTTGTTCATGGGTATAGTTTGTGGTAGAATAGGAATCTCTCCAATTTTCTCTCCCTCACCACTGCTCTCACCAATCTTGTCAGAACCCAACGCCTGACCATCCGACCTCTTAAACTCAGCCATCATCAAACTTAACTGTGGCTCATGCCCAGACAACCAACTCATTAGCTTTCTCAGATCATCGTTCTCATCCTGCAAGCGATCAACATAGTGTGCAAGTTCCATGTTTTTAACAGAATGTAATTCACATGTAGAGCATGATGTAGGAATAGGAAATTTCAAAGCAGCCTCCAAAGAAACAATCCTATCATGAGATTCATTTAGTCTGGCATGCAACACAGGACAGGAAGTGCAAGCACCTAGTAAAGCAGACCTAGATTTCAACTCATCAAGTTCAGCCCTAAGCAAGTCCAGTTCTTCCAACTTTGAAGCATGCTTTTCCTTAAGCATAGTCATGTTAGCCAAGAAAGCGTTGCAGTCATCACAATCAGGAGCATCAACAACAACAAGAGCAATCTTAAGGGAATCAATTTCAAGTCTAGCATCAAGATTCACAGATTCTAGCTCAGCAATTTTCTCCCTAGCTTCTTCTAGTGAGGCCCTAAGTTCTTTCCTAAGTTTCTTGGCCTCTCTAAGCATGGTATCATGGTTGTCAAGCAAAGCAACCAACTCAGCATTCTCCTGGTGCAAGGAAGAGAGCTCATCACATACCTCATCCTCGGATTCTGATCTCGAGTCATCCTCCTGGCTTTTCTTGCTTCTGGAGCTGTCAGCCATGCCGCAGAAGCCGTCCTCTTGTGCAAAGCAACTCAGGCCACTCAGGTTCTTGGAATCGTGCTTCTTGTTCTCACGCTTGCCGTCGTCATCGTTGCCGCTAGAACTCGACGAGGTGTAGCAGGAACTAGAGTCGACGTCGCTCGCTCCAACCATTGCCCAAGCCTTCTTCTTCTTGTCGTAGCCATCGCCCTTCCTCGACCTCCGCTCGTCCTTGTCCTTGTACTTGCTCTTGTGCTCAGCGGTACTTATTCTAGATCCTTGGGCGGTGCTTGTACTCATTCTTGGGCTCGATCTCCTACGGGCACTCGGTGATGAAGTGTCCCTGCTTGCCGCATCTGTAGTACGTACCAGTGGTTCTCCTCATGTTCACGCGGTTCTCGTGCAGCCTCTCGAACTTCCTGATCAGCAGGGCCAACTCGTCCTCTCCAAGCTCGTCGAACTTCTCATCTGGCAAGGACACAAAAGAAGATAGAGAAAACATCCTCGAAGAAGAGTTAGTGTTAGTCCTTCCACCAGATCCGAACACGAGAGCGAGACTATGGGACTCAGTCGGGCTCTAAGTCTTGGGTCTCAAGCCACGATTAACCTCTGAGGACCTGAGATTAGAGAACAGCTCATCTAGTGTCAAAGTGTCATACACACTCGATTCCTCAATGGCCTCGACCTTGAAACTCCACACAGATCTGTCTAGGGCATGCAAAAGCTTGATAGCTTGATCATGATCCATGTATGGGAGCACTGTCACATTGGCCCTCCTATTGTTCACAATGTTGGTGAAACGCTGAAACATCACGTCGGTCGACTCACCGGGGAGATGAGTGAAGTTCTTGTACTCTCTCCGGTAAGTGGAAAACAACCGCGCTTGCACCTGAGCATTGCCAACATGCGCATTATTAAGCTTAAGCCATATCCTTCCGACCACATCCTCTCGGTACACTCGATCGAACTCTGAGGCACAGAGAGCACGGAACAAGTAGTCAACGTCCTTGTTGTTGGCCTCAAACATGTCCCGCGATCCTGGAAGAAGAAAACTGTCTGAAATGACATAGTTTGGATTTTGAGTCACATCCTAGATCAGAGTCCCCTTACCACGCAAAAAACGCGCCCATGCGCCCTCCCACATCTGGTAGTTCTTCCCATCGAAGTGCGGAGGACCCGACCCCTTTCCGTAGTCACCCATCTTTGGATCTTAGACTAGTTAGAATCAAAAGATCCGTAACCAGCTCTGATACCAATTAAAGGACCGGATTGCGTGACCAGAGAGGGTGGGAGTGAATGGGAGCTGATAAAAGTTCTTTCTCGAGGGAGATAGCTCCTCCAATGAGATGAACACGGCCTCGATCCCAAAATCACTTTCACCACTCTATCCGCACGTTTGCCAAGACCACGTAGCCACTGGAGTGCTATTGATCCTAGGAGCAAACCACACCAGCGAGCAACAAAACTACACACACACAACAGCAGAAACAACACACTGGAAATTTCCTGGAAGGGGCGGTCAGACTGCATGGACAGGGCGGTCAGACCGCCTTGACCTGGAAATTCCCCAAAACCACAACTCGAAGCTCATGACTCCAAATCGACCCAAGATTTCGCCTGGAAACTCCTTTGATCAAGGCAAACAAGCTCTCAGAGAAAATCCCCAAAAAAACAACACTTTCCTTGCGAAACCCCCAGGGCGGTCAGACCGCATGCCCTGGGCGGTCAGACCGCGTCCTCTCTAGAAACTGGCCACGGGTCAACCCTGAACTTCCCTTCATCCGAATCTCCCGATTCACTCCACGGATTGCAACGAAACATCAGGGATAGCTGGGTCACCTCATGAATGACCTCTCCACCAAAGGATATCCAACTAACCCATCCAATCAAGAGGAATCACGAATCGAAGGCCTCTGGGTCATGAACTCCAAGAACTCTGAAATCCACCCAAATCGAAGGATTTCCCAAGAGATTTCTGGGGCAAAATCACCAAGAAAAGAGGCACGTAGACCTCATGTGTGATACCCAACAAGAATCCCTCCAAGAAACCCCTGAAACAAGCCACCACGAAAATCCCTAAAAAGAGCTCCGAAAAACACCGGGAGACAAAGAGAGACTAGATGAACCACGCCAAAGCTTCTATACATGCCATGAAAGGTTCATACAAGGTCTAGCAAGCCACCCGAACATCCAACCCTCTCACAAGATCTCTCAAGAAGCTCTCAAGCTAGGCCTAAGGAAAACAAAGGAGGAAAGCAAATGAACTAGGGTTCCAAGAGGTGGCTACCATCTCCTCTCAACTGAGTTTATATGGAGGGCAACCAATGACCCAACTACCCCTACTTACTTAACTTAAGATACAAGCCCACCGAGGGCACTTTGGGAACTCCGGTCGTTTTCTCTATCGGACGGATGCCCGCTGGCCGCAATCCGCTTCATCTCCACGCAAGCGTCACGATCGTGCCACGCGTCCTCCGCTTCGAAGCTTCTCGACGTGCTGCGAGCCAGGTAGTCAGACCGCCCCCCTTGGGCGGTCAGACCGGCCTCCCTCAGTCACTCCGGGCCGGGCAGTCAGACCACCCCTCCTGGGCGGTTAGACCGGCCTGAGCAGGCTGGTCGCCCCGTCGAGCCTTCAGCCTTGGCTTTGTGGCTCAGCCAAGTAACCCAGTGGTTTTGTGGCCAAACCACTACAAACCCCGCATGCAAGCTTTAGTTGTTAGTTGCTACCTTGCACCGGCTCCATTCCTCTCGACGTCAACTTGCTCTTCTTGCCAGCGTACGGTCCGCACTTGATCCCGTCGGCCACCAGGTACCTCGATCGAAGCCTACTTGTCTCTCCACTCCTGGGAGGTCACACAGATATAGACCTTTCGCACTTGATCTTCACCTGCACTGCGCGAATCAAGCCGCAACCTGTACCTGCAATACTAGGCCAAGAGTCAGTCCACACAACGTTGTCAATCACTCATCACTAAGGAGTGACCATCCACTGGTCCTCGGACCACACAGGTCCTCACACCTTTCTTCAACAGTTCAGTAATGGGTTTAGCTGTTCTGGAGAAATTCAGAACAAATCGACGGTAATAGCCCGCTAGACCCAGAAAACTGCGAATTTGATGCACAGACTTGGGTGGCTTCCAATCCAGGACCTCCTGCACTTTGCTAGGATCCACACAGATACTATCCTTAGAAATAGTGTGACCCAAGAATTTCACACTATCCAACTAGAATTCACATTTGGAGAATTTAGCATAAAGCTTATGATCTCTCAAACGTTGCAAAACAATCCAAAGGTGTTTCGCATGTTCTTCTTCATTCTTGGAATAAATAAGGATATCATCAATGAAGACCACTACAAACTTGTATAATTCATTCATGAAGACAGAGTTCATAAGGTACATGAAATAAGCTGGTGCATTTGTGAGACCAAAGGACATCACCAGAAATTCATAAAGACCATATCTAGTGGAGAAGGCTGTTTTTGGAATGTCACTTGGTCGAATCTTAATTTGATGATAGCCCGATCGAAGATTGATCTTGGAAAAGACTTTGGCACCAGCCAATTGATCGAAGAGAACATCAATGCGGGGCAAGGGATATTTGTTCTTGATTGTCACCGCATCGAGAGGACGATAGTCGACGCACATCCGCAGGTCCAAGATGATTTTATATTGTGTCAACCAATCCATCCCTAGGATCACATCAATACCTTCTACACCCTGAGAGCCAGGTGTGGTTTGAGGACCGGTGGATGGTCGCTTCCTGGTGTGATGAGTGATTGACAACGTGGTGTGGACTGATTCTTGGCTAAGTATTGCAGGTGCAGGTTGCGGCTTGACTGGTGCAGGTGTAGGTGAAGAACAAGCGTGAAAGGTCGTTGCCGGTGAGGCCTCCAGCTGTGGAGAAGACAAGTAGGCTTGGTTCGAGGGACCCGGTGGCCAGCGGGGTCAAGTGCGGGCCGCATGGTGGCAAGAACGGCAAGATGAAGTCATGGACGGTTTCTTGGTTGAGCCTCAAAACCAAGGTCGAGCCGGGACTACGTGGGAGCCGAGTCATGAGTGGTGATTGGCGGAGGCTACACCGAGTTCGCGGGGTTTCCGGTGGTTCACCAGAAAACCACTGGGTTCCTTGGTTGATCCACAAAGCCAAGACCGAAGAACCGAAGACGGAGGTGCAGCAGCTCCAGACCGGTCTGACCGGTGGGTCTGACCGGTGGGTACCGGTCTGACCGGTGAGGAGCACCGGTGTGCGACGACGTAGTCCGGAATCTTCGAAGCGGAGGACACGCGTCGGGATCACAAGGCTTGCGTCGAGGCTAAGCAAGTTTGCGGTCGCTGGGCATCCGTCCGATGGTGCGAAGACAGAGACTTCCAATTTCGCCCTCGAGGGGCATGTATCCCTAGTTAGCTAGTAAGGGTATTTTAGTCTTTCGGTTGCCTCCATATAACCCAAGGGGTGAAAGGATGGCAGCCATCTCTTGGAACCCTAGCTCATTTGGTTTTCCTATTTTCCTTCCTATTTTCTTAGGATTTTCGTAGGACTAGCTTGAGAGCTTCATGGTGAGATCTTGCGAGAGGGAAGGATGATCGGGCGGCAAGCTAGACCTTGTATGAACCTCTTTGGTATGTATAGGTGATTCGGCGTGGTTCCTCAAGGCTTGGATGTGTCTTTCCTGTTTCTCCTTTTTGGTGATTTTCAGAGCCCTTTCTTGGTGATTTTCTTGGAGCGATTTCGAGGCCTTTCTCTTTGGGATTTGGTGGGGGATGTATGCATGAACCCTTCGTGGTTCTTTTCCCTTTGATTCCCCTTCCAAATCCGTGAGCAAAGGGGCTCGATTTTGGGGTTTTCGTGGCTCTAGGGTTAGAGGTGTTCTTGGTGGGATTTCTTCGATTCCTCTTGATTTGACAAGTTTTGGTGGACCAAATCTTGGCTATGGAGTACCCATGAGGTGTTCCTACTATCCCCAAAGTCTTGTGCAAAACCGTGGAGCGAATCGGGAGATCGGGATTTGGATTTGTGGGAGTTGACTCGCGGGCGCTGTTCATCCCGAGCTGCCCAGGCGCGACCGGTCTGACCGGTGCTCTTGACCGGTCTGACCGGTGCTAGCCCTTGGTGAGTTTTTGTCTCGGGGAATAGCCTTGTCCGTGTGGTTTTGTCCCGTGGTCCTGCTGATCAGTTCTTGGCGTGTTTGGAGTTGTTTTGCTAGGTTTTGTGAGGGGTTCTTCTTCCTCACAGGTTGTGTTTCGTGGTGGTTTTTGTTCCAGGGCCTAGAGGAGTCACTGAGGCTTCCTGGAACATTTGCTGTGTGGCTGCTGTAGCCACTGGCCTGACCGGCTCTGTCCACCGGTCTGACCGGTGTCACCGGTCTGACCGGCGCAGGCCATCGGTCTGACCGGTGTAGCACAGACAGCAAGCCGTGCAAGTTTCCGCTGTGTGGTTTGGTGAGTTTTGGCTCAGAAGGTTGAGTGTTGGTTCCTAGGACCAGTAGCACTCCAGTGGCTGTGTGGTCTTGACCAACTTGGGTAGTTGAGTCAGAGACGTGAGTTGGAAGCCATGTTCGTCTTGTTGGAGTTCTCATCTCCTTCGAGAAGAATTTTTATCGGCTCCCATTAACTCCCCCCTCTCTGGTTCGCCTAATCGGTCCTTCACACCCAAGGCAATTAGGTTTGTTGTAAAGACTTTGCTACCAAGCTCAAGTGGCACTCTCAAAACTAGGTCTCTAGTGGTAACTCTTCCACCAGGTGTTGTTATCAGATAAGGTCGGTTCATGTGACAACTACCCAATCCTAGTTTGTGCAGAATTTTCCCATTTATGAAACTATGTGTAGCACCAGAATCAAACAACACTTTAACTGAATAGCTTTGGATAGAAAAGGTACTTGTCAGCACTGGTGCTCCTTCTGGCATATCCACTATGGAAGTGAAGTTCAGCTTGCCTTGCTTCATGTGTACAGTGGGCTTCTTGCCCTAATTGCCCTGCTTGGCCCTTGACCCTTCACCTTGTTGGTAGGTCTTGATCTGTTTAGGCTTGGGACACTCATTTACATAGTGCCCTGGCTGCCCACAATTGTAGCAGTGACGATCCATGACAACGCTATTGTTGGCCGGGGGTGCATTAGGCTTGTAAGGCTGCTGCTGTGCCTTACAGAACTGGAAGTTTCTAGAGGACTTGTTCTGAGACGGGGTCACCCTCCTGTGTCCAGATGAAGATGACTCGGAATGCCCCTGTGTACTCTTCTTAACAAAGTGAAACTTCTTGCCTGATCCACCAGTAGTGTTGAATCCGGCCTCCCTTTTCTTATCCTTCTGTGCCCTTCTCATGGCATCTTCCTGGGAGATGGCCTTGTTCACAATGTCCTGATAGTTGTTCGGATCAAAGAGATTAAGCCTCTCATAGAGATCTCCATCCAAACCATCACGGAAATGCTCTATCTTTTTGGGATCACTGTCAACATGATGCCCACCATACTGACACAAGGAATTGAATTTCTTGACGTATGCATACACCGTGTCAGTCCCTTGCTTCAGCGCAAGCAACTCTTTCATCTTTCGGTCCATGAGACCCTTAGGAATGTGATGTTCCTTAAAAGCTTGCTTGAACTCAGTCCACGTGACCTAATGTCTAGCTGGAACCATGGACTTGAAGTGCTCCAACCACAGCAGTGCAGCACCACAAGGCTATAAGGCGGCGAAGCTGGCCTTACGCTCTTCTGAGCACGGTAAGACGATGTTGACACCATTTTTTGACACATATCGGAGAATAGCCGAAGAAATATCGGGAAGACCTCAAAGCTGATGAAGAAAAGGAGAGAAGCGACCAGCCAATCTAGGATCAGCCGATTGATGGAGGAGAATCGTGGCAGAAAAAGAATACGTCAAAAGGAAGGAAGACGGAGGCGGGTCAACGATCAAGTTGACATCGGGTCAAAGTCAGTTTAGAGAATCTGATTCCTATAAGAATCATTAAGTTTTTGGTAGTTTTGTTTCTTTAAGTCCAAGTAAGCTTTGTCATCATCGACTAGGAGTCAAGTTGTATTCAGGACATAAATAGCGACCCTGCATGGTCGAAGAAAGATTATCACACGATCAATATACAAACCCTTTACTTTTCAACAAGTCAGCGACTTCGCCAAAAGTTTTATTTCTTCTTGTTTTCTTGTTTCTTCAAGTGTCGTCCCTCGGGTTCGCTAGTCTGCATGAATCGACCTCCTGCAGACATGTGAGTACCGCTTTACTGAGTAATTTCTAGGCTTTAACCTCCGGGCGCTTCGCTGTGGATTCATCTAGATTTATTCACAATTTATCGATATTAGCTAGATTAGCAAGTCTTATCTTAATTTTTGTTGCTTTAGGTTTTATCACCAATTATCCAGCTTGAGACTGCATCCTGTCGGCTTTTATTGTTTTATTATATTTTAATCATCATACATAGCCGATTAGATCTGTTTCAAGTGTTGCCTACGTAGATTTTACCTATGATGTCATATCGGACGATCTGGCAGATCTGTTCCCCGTATCGGCTGCCTAGCTGATACAATTTTATCAGAAGACACATCGGCTCTCTAGCCGATTCACCCGCTATTTAACATTTCCAATCTCTTTTGTGCTGATCAACAGGTCAGGTCGGCTGGCACGCCTTCTTACATCCCGAGGATCCGTTACGTGTTGCCGTGAAAGACTTCATTCCGTTTTTTGCGTCAACACATCTTGGCACACTCGGTGGGACACGAAGAATTAGTCAACAATGTCAGGACCAAAACTTCCTAAAGATGCTGGTGCAGACAAGACCTAAGCTATCACGTTAGATCAACTTCATGAAGAAGACAAAGCTGAGTTCGATGAGCGCATCACAGAATATGGTCAACTTTTGATGGGCAGTTTCGGCTTAACCAAGCAAGGAGCTATCAAGAAAACTCCTCTTCCAAGACCTCATGAGCTGATAATACAAGCCGATCATGTGAAGCCGCAAGATATGATGACAAAAGCTATGCATGGATCTCTGATTGATCAATCATCTATTTTCAACAGCACAGTGCAGAATTCTGGGAGAGAAGTGCTCAGAGATGAACTCGCAAGTGGATACGAAGGACCAGTATACGATCAACTTGGTACAACAATTCCAACTGTTGTTGCCATGAGATTTAGTCCTGAAAAATCGGCTTTTCAGCCGGGACTATCCATTTCAGATGGTGTTTCTCATATGACACCTATTCTATCAGCAACCATGACTGGAAATGTTGATCCTTCAGGTTCTTCAAGTCACGTACCTGTTATCCCTGATGCACCGATATCTTCTTCAGAAAAAGACACAAATGGGAAAGGTGTTGCAGGAGAGACAACTCAAAAGGTAGAACAAACTCCTACTGGTCCATATGCTGCGAAGTTTGGAGATTTAGTTGGAACTGCAGTGCAGCATGACAAAGGAATCACATTTGCTTTCATTGAACCAAAAACTCTCAAAGCACAGCATTATGACATTCAACCGTTACATATGCACATGGTCAAGCCTATTCAATCGGCTCAAGAAAATTCTAGCATGAAGAAAATTCCAACACAAGTAGCTACTAATGGGGCAGCGGCTGGTCAACCTATCATAAGTCATCCATTGACACCAGAGCAGATGAGCCCAGCTAATCAAGCTTATGCAGTTAGAACCTATGCTGCGAATTTGCAGGAGCAATACAATAATGCCATGTATCAGGCAGCATTGTGGGATCAAATGGCTCAACCTGGGAATTCGCAATATCAGTTGCCAGAATAGCGTATACAAGGTACTCCAAATAGGCAATATACACAGCAAGGAACTCAGCATAGAATACTTCATTCAGGGGAAATTACTCAATATACGGCTTTTCAGACACCTTTGGCTTCGCAGCCAATTATGTATGAACAGCCAGGAACGAGTGGAATTATGCAGAATCGGCCAAGTCCTTCGGCAGGTAATCAGCTGATTGATCAGAATAAGAAATCTATGGCTGAGATTACATATTTGATACAAAAGCAGTTTGGGTTGAAACCAAAGTAGCAGACCAACATGTATCGGACACGATACCCTGCTTATTTCGATCAGATTCCATTCCCTCAGAGATATAAAGTGCCCGACTTCACCAAGTTCAATGGTCAAGATGACACCTCCACTATCGAGCATATCAGCCGATTCATCATTCAGTGCAAAGATGCAGGATCAAATGAAGCATTAAGGGTTCGATTATTCTCATCCTCTCTATCGGGGCCCGCCTTTGCCTGGTTTACATCACTACCGGCTGATTCTATTCAAAGTTGGGAAGATCTTGAGAAGAAGTTCCATGGTTATTTCTTCTCTGGAATATGTGAAATGAAGATTACTAATCTGACAAGCTTGAAGCAGAGGAATGATGAGTCGGTGGTAAATTTCGTTCAAAGATTCAGAGAGATGAGGAACAAGTGCTTCAGCCTATCCTTGATTGATAAACAACTAGCAGAATTGGCCTTTCAAGGACTCTTGCCCTCAATCAAAGAGAAGTATGCTTCGCAAGAGTTTGAGAGCATAAGACAGTTGGTGCACCGATGGAGCCATGAAAGTTCTTCTCGGCCTTATGAACCTCGAAGGAGTTATCAGAAGAAGATCTCTTATGTGGAGAATTATGATTCAGAAGAAGAGGCTGGGGTCAATCTAGCTGAATGGGTGTCAAACAGGAAGCCGATTGCTTGTCCCTTCGGCAAGAAACAACCTGAGAAATTCGGTTTTGATATAACTAAAGTTGATAAGATATTTGATCTCCGTCTTCAGCAGAGTCAGATTAAACTCTCTCAGAATCACTCTATCCCAAGTGCTGAAGAGCTTAAGAAGATCAAGTACTACAAGTGGCATAATGCCACGTCCCATAACAACGACGAATGCAAGGTGTTTCGTCAGCAGATTCAAAACGCAATAGATCAAGAGAAGCTTAAATTTGAGACACTTTCCAAGTCAGAAAAGCCGATGAAGATTGATCAACATCATTTCCCTACAAATGTAGTGGAATCAACTTCACAAACAAAGGTGTTGACATCTGAATCGGCTCAGAATAAAAAGGTCATCGATCCCAAGGCTCAGGTAACAAAAGAAGAAGCGAAAGGTAAAGGACTACTTGAGGAGAATAATCCAAGAGCACCAAGCAAAGTTACTCAATCCTAGTTTCTTCTGAACAAATATCAACGCGATCAACAAAGGATTAGAGAAGGAGAAGAATGGGCAAGGCGCAATTCAAATCATTGGAGGTGCCCGTTCTTCAGATACTGTTGGGAGGAAGGGATTAATCTTCCAACAATGCATAATTGTCCAGAGTGCAATAGTTTTTATTCTGAAGGACAATCTTTGAAAAGGGCCTGCTTTGATAACAGAGGAAATAGGCCAGCAAACAGCTGAGAATTTCATGACCAACGGATCCCAGTGCATGACCGGCTGGGGGGCAGGATCAGCGTGTATGATCGGCTAGGAGGCAAAATCAAAGAGAATCAGACAGACTCCGATTGGCTAGAAGAGATGGATGACAGCAGGATCCCTGATTAAGACGTATTGGCAAGAAATCCAGAAAGGTGTAACGCTACATACAAGGACAGAAGCCAACATGCAGTTCATCAATCTAGATGGTGCCCAGAAGGTTTAACAAGGTCTCAGAAGAGGAGGATCCAGCGCTTGCGACAATTGGAACAGCAAGAAGAGATTGAGAAGCAAGCACTTGACAAGAAAAAGGTCTGATCCCAAATCTGGCGACCTAAACCCAAACTTGATAACAAAGGAGGAGGTCAGCCAATAGCAGATATTAACATGGTCTTCATGCTACCCAAGGAGTTTATGACTCTTGAAGACAACTCAGATGAAGAAAATTCAGATGACGAGTTAGGATCAGCTCAGTTAACCTTGGATCCAATGCTGGCTAGTTTTGAGAAACCAAATGAGGAAAAGCGTCAACATATGAAAGCATTGTTTCTCAAAGGACTTGTCAATGGGAAGCCGATCACAAGGCTCCTGCTGGATGGTGGTGCATCGTTCAATCTTATGCCATACTCAATGCATCGAAGGTTTGGAAAAAGTGAGCAAGACTTAACCAAGACCGACATCATGCTACTTGATTTCGAAGGAAACTCATCATCCGCAATGGGGGTTGTATGTGTGGATCTGAAAATCGGCAGCAAGGCCCTTCCAACTACCTTTTTTGTCATCAAGGGGAAGGGATCCTACAATTTACTTCTTGGAAGAGATTGGATTCACGCCAATTGCTGCATTCCATCTACCATGCATCAATGCGTAATCCAATGGATTGGAGACTCAGTGGAAGTGGTCAATGCTGATTCCTCCTTCCATATTGCTGCGGCCGATACACACTGGAATTTTGATAAAGTGATCTGCATATCAGGGAAAGTGTGGGAGACAGATTTTCTCAAGATGTCTGACTTCGAGCTTCAACCGATCTAGATGATCGATTCTCAAATATAAAAAGAATAAAAGGATGCATCGGCCAATTGAGAGAATTGGACTTCAACAAGACTAAGCTGATGCTAGTCAAGATCAAGACAAGGTTTTAAAATTGGATCAATTACATTATCGATTACTACTTCTGGCTCTTTAGCCGATTTAGATTTCGGATGATAGCCGATATTAAGTTATCGCCTTTAGTGAAAAAATTGGAGTGTTCAAAACACTTATAGCTGATCTATAATTCGGATAATTGCCGATGTAACAATCGCCCTTAGTCGATTACTGCGAAGAGGAAACGGAAGACTAAGATCTTCACCCGATTCTGTAATCTTCCGCCGAGAGCTCCATGAGTTGATGACTGTTGACATTGCTATCGTCATCGACTAGAAACGGATATAAGATCCATCTCTATCGACGACACCAGGAATGCAGAGGTATATGTTAACATGATGCTAAGTGTATATCGGATGTTGCTTTCAGATAAACTTAAAGATGAATTCCGACACGATTCATAGCACAACTCGATATAGGTTGTCAGCCTGACAGGTGTGCCCAAAAACGCATGGATATGGTACTCTTACATATGCCTTGGATCTCTAGAAAAGAAGATATATATATAAACAGGGTATCCGCAAGTGCACAGATATGAATATACCATTGTAGCATTTTAACCAGGAGTAAAACCAGATATCGTATTTATATTCTACCACAGGGAAAGAAGTCTTTCTAATCCATAATAGCTAATACATGCTCATCTCTCAGTTTTATAATGTAGAGTGGCCAAAATATATCAATTGCTATAAACAGGGGTAAGTCACATAAAATATAGAGAATGATAGCACTGTTCAAGTCATAACTTCATGAGCAGCTAGAAAGTGTCATTATAGCAAGAGAAACGTAGCAAAGCCTAGCTAGAGAGGATACTCCTAGGTAATTCTAAACTATATGTCAATGCAAACTATGATTAGTGCAAACATTTAGCAATCACGGAAGAAGAACTATTATATCAATGCATGGGGAGACTATCCAGGAGGATCAAGGCTGAAACTTGAAACAACCCAAACAGTATAAGGCTCCACTAGTCCTATACACGGGGGGTGGACTACGAAGGACTCAATAGTGCTGTCACCACCACGATCTACCACACGACCCGGCATATAGGGTGCAATCGCAGATAAATAGAATATAAGCACCACGCTTACACTGTCTTTACCGTTCACCCATGTTAACAAATGATCTAGGTGAGGGCTATACGACTCCATACATGAATATAAAGGCAAATCAACTATGCTAAACATGTAATCATAATAAACACCAAAGCATATAATGTCGAATATAATCATTAATAAGAACATATGTCTATATAACAAATGTAAAGAACTAGATAAGAACTTACAAGAGCAAAGCTAGATCAGCCTCTAGACGATCAGGAGCCAAGTAGACGCCTTGCCTCCTCCTAGATCTAAACTAGCTAGCTACTCTGCTATATGGTGTTTCTAGGGCGTAGAGTCTCTGACTTGATGACTTGATCTAATGTATGACAGATTCAGATGCCTCTGCCAGGGGGCAGGGGGGCTGCTTATATAGTCCAGAGGGGTGGACGTGCGCCGTAGGATCAAACCGACCTAAACATGTGGTTTAGATTGATCTTCATAGGCGGTGGAGGAACATTCCAGAAGCCGGTCCCATTTGGCGCCAGGGGGTGGCCGACCGGCCCCACCACTGGGCCGGTCGGTCTGGTGTGGGCCCCACTCGGGGTCCACTTCGGCCAGGTGGGTCCTTGATCCTTCTAGATGCTTCTTTTTTAGGTGCTAAGCCACGTTGAGTTCCGGAGCCTTCTGGAGTTCTAGAGTGGTTTCTTTGCATAATTTCTGAATAGTTCCTGTAAATTCATAGATTCACCAAAACTTGTGGAAATTGTTAATATAAACCTTAATAAGGTGATCTAATTATATTTTAGTCCTTTTTCCAATGAATGTGAGGGATAAAATGCATATATTTTAGTACTATGGTCTTCAAAAACCTATTCTCCTCAACAAGATTACTCTCTTTTACCTTCAACCTTTAAGCACAGCCTTTTCATAAATCTTTAGCAGATAAAAGACAAAACAATCAAGTCAAGCAGTATATCTCAAATTCTTTGATCAGCTATCATCCTAGGGTTTTGCACATTTTTCAGATAAAACTAAGAGATCCTGTGTATGACCTTCTCAAGCATGGAGTCACACTTAACAAGATATGGATGATAGTGTTGAATGGATGAGGGTGAAAGGTGGTAAGCCTTTTAGCCTAGCTCTTGGACTATATCTCTCTTTCTAAGATTTTTTTAAGATCTGGGCTTTCCATTCTTGGAGAGGTGGGCCCTACTCGCCCCGAACTTTTGTCCATTTTTCTCTCTCCTTAGAGATGTGGGCTCTACTCGCCCCCGGACACGTGTCCATTATTCATCTCTAAAATTTATTTCTTTTAGGGAGGTAGGCCCTTCGCGCCTAGTATGACACTTGTCCTTTTCTCTCCCTCTCTCTTCTCACTTTTTCCTCTCTTTCTCTTCTTTTTTTCGAATGTAGCCCCAGAATCTCTCTGTTTTTTTAACATTGAGAGAGATATATCCTAGAGTTGCATGAGCTGTATGGCTTGATGGAAAATGCGTACTTCCATATCAGAAGCTGCATAAATGGTGGAATGGAATGATCTTGATGTGTATGACAAGCTCTTAAGGATCATTGACACAGGAACTCATCATATAAGATTTTTCATTTAAGATAAATCCAGGAATCCAGCTTCTCTAAGAAAATGATCAATAGCAACTCAACTTTTCATGAATCATCTTTCAAAGCCTAGACTCAGATTAAGCATATACTTGCACAGGTTTTGGGTTTAGAGCAAAGTAAGCATTTAAACTTCAGGAGAATCTAGGTTTGAAAACTAAGTACTTTAAAAGGAATTATGACAGAGCAACTATTCATCATCTCCAAGCATATATCATCAAGATCATTATTAAAGAGAAAAACCAACTAGCAGACTCTAGTATTTTATTCAAACTAAGACTTTTAACTAAAACTCAACTAGATAAAAACATAGGATAGTGATACTTATCGTGATAACTGGGGGTGCTCTCCCCCAAGCTGGATCTTGAAGTGATTCTTGATTCATCCTTGGAACTTGTTTACCTTCAGGTTCTTATTAAATTCTCCTTGTAAATATTAGTCTCGCACATACCCGAAGGAACAAATTCTAGGATTATGATGTGAGCCTTCTGTGCCCACTTATTTTTGTGAATTTTTATATGCAAAAGGGATGCTAAATGCAAAAACATGTGAATGCGAAAATATATTTATTTTTTATATGCCGCCACGGTACGGAGTACATGGGGCCTTAAAGAATGCAAAAATAGAAAATATTTTTATGATTTTTTCAATGCAGGTATAGGGAAATAAACATGCTAATCTAAATATGCAGTGCAGAATATAAATATAAATACCGAGTTACCTCTCGGCGAGAGCTTAGAGTACTTACTCCCATGGCGTAGATGTAGTGGCCATTGATTGATCAGTTGATGACGCGGGTAGTGATTAGTCTTCCGAAGGTGTACTTTGATCTTTCTTCCTCCAAACTTGTTTCTTCGGTGGAGACCTTTCTGGAGTAACAAGTTTAGAATACTGGGCTGGCAGAAGCTGAGCGGACTTCTCCTTAATCTCTTCTTCAATGTTCTTGACATCCATCAACTTTGTGTTCAGCTTGCGTTGTAATCTCTTAAGGCATCTCCGCGTCTTGTTCTTCTTGGGCTGCTCAGGATTAGTGTAAGTATTGAAGTAGCAGCGTACCCTTTCAGTTCTGAACTGGAAGTGGATCTCGCCAGTCCTGATGTAGATGATTGCTCTTGTTGTGTTCAGGAACGGTCTTCCAAGCACGATGGGAGGATCTTGCTCATCTCCCATGTCTATGACTAAAAAGTCAGTCAGGACATAGTTGTCCTTTATCTTGACAGGTACATCTCGTGCAATTCCTTCCGGGAACCGTTGTGATTGATCCGCCATCTGCAACATTATATATGTGGAATACAAAGGCAGGTCACCATATATTAATTCATAGGTTACCTTAGACATTAGGTTGATGCCTGATCCCATGTCGCAGACAACTCGCTGGAAGTTCCATTGATTGATGGAGCAGTGGATTGATGGAACTCCAGGGTCCTCAAGCTTTCGTAGTAATGGTGAAGGGAACAGGTTCTCATTCTCTGATTGAATCGTGTTGATCATCCAAACTTCCTTCACATGCGGTTGAGGTCGATTGTTCTTCTTATTCCTCCTTCTATCTCTTCTCTTCTTCTCGACAACTGGCTCGTGTTCTTGAGGGTAAGGATATCGGGGGTGTGCAGGAGCTTCTAGGATTTTGTTCTTGCAATTGAATCTCTCCTTCCTCCCATTGATGGAGAAGATGATCTTAGCGGCGTCGGCGTAGATGATGGCTTTGGCTGTGGCAAGGAAAGGACGTCCCAAAATGATTGGAGCGTTCTAACTTCCCCCAGTCTCGACAACAACGAAGTCGGCAGCCACGTAGGAGCGTCCTATCCCCAGACATACGTCGTCTAGGATACCCTTGGGGTGGCATAGTGACAGGTCTACAAGCTGCAAGCACATGGTTGTATACAATAAAGGTGAACCATTAATTTTCTTATATATTACCTTAGGCATTATGTTGACGCTAGACCCAAAGTCACAAAGTGCATTCTTGAAGGTGTAGGCTCCAATAGTGATGGTGATGACGTCCCTTCCTGGATCTCCTCTTTTGGCGGGCATTCCCCAGTCAGTCCATCTTGGGCCTTCTTCTATCTTATTCAAACACAGATCTGCAGAATAGATATCGACAAGATTTGCAGATTCTAATTCTTCCGGCTGGCCCGGAATCTTACCTGGGTTAGCCGTGGGAACAGATGATGCCAGCTGAGAAATCTGAGATTCTAGCATCTTATTAAAGCTATGTTGGTTCTTGATGGCAGAAGAAAAACTTTCCATTTTATTACTAATAGTTTCGAGCATTTTATCATTGGAAGCTAACTTCTTAGACAGATTATCCATAATTCTACCCTGGTTTTGGACTAAGTCTCTTAATGGTGAGAAATTATTGGAAGAATTATTGCCTTGATAATTACCTGAATAGTTACCTGGGTAGTTGGTTCTCTGCTGAGTCCATCCTTGATTCTGCTGGGGACGATATTGGTTGTTGTTGTTGATGTAGTTCACGTCCTCCTCCAGCTGAGGGCATTGACTCCCTGAGTGTCCAGTGTTTCCACATTCTTCACAGGTCATGCGGGATTCGAAGAGTTGCATGACTTCCTTCTTCTTAGGGGCTCTGTCTTCAAGCCTCTTCATCAGTAAATCCATTTTGGCAGACAGCATGTCTACCTCCTTGAGCTGGTGCATTCCTCTTTCTTTCTTGCGGGGTTGACGTTCCTCATTCCAAGCTTGATTGGACACCATCTTTTCCACAAGGTTAGTAGCTTGAGTAAGTGTAAGGGACAGGAAAGCACCTCCAGCTGCAGCATCCATCATTTCACGGGTGTTGGTAGAGAGCCCGTGGTAGAAGGTCTGCAAGAGCAACCAGTTTTCCATTCCATGATGTGGGCAATCTGCAATGTAGTCTTGAAAGCGCTCCCATGCTTCAGGAACAGATTCCTCGTGTTGCTGCTGGAAACTCGAAATTTTCCCCCGTAAGGCATTGGTTTTGCCTATAGGAAAGAACCTTGCCAGAAAGGCAGTACAACACAATGTCCAAGTTGTAAATTTGTCTTTGTTGGAGTAGAACCATTGCTTCGCTCGCCCCAATAGTGAGAATGGGAATAAACGAAGTAGGACTACATCACTTGGAACATCTTTGATCGTGAAGGTGCCACATATCTCCAAGAAATTTTGAAGGTGTTTGTTGGCATCTTCATGAGTTTTTCCACAAAATTGGCTAGCTTGTACCATGTTGATCAGCGCAGGCTTGAGCTCAAAAGCAGCATCTCCTACAGCGACTGTCGGACCAGTACAAATGTTGTCCGGGGTCGGTGCGGAGTATTCACATAGGGACTTGTTTGCCATTACTTCAAACGTGGGTGTTAAGCTTCGCGCTGTTGAATCTCCTAAGGCAAAAGTCGTGGGCTGAGAATGAGGAGGCCTAAGCTTTGACCTTGCCTTCTTTAAGATTTTCTCTGGATCTGAAACGAAGTTCTCTGGAAGATTCTTATTCATACATTACCCTGAAATAAGATAGACAAAAGTGGAAAGAACAAGGGTAAGCCTGTTTAAGCAATGATTATTTGGATTCTCGGTACATTATATGTGAGAGATGCATGCATGCTATTACTGAATTTTTTTTTATCTAGGCTATAGACTTTCTTTCCCCGGCAACGGCGCCAAAAATGCTTGTTGACATTGCTAACGTCATCGACTAGAAACGGATATAAGATCCATCTCTATCGACGACACCAGGAATGCAGAGGTATATCTTAACATGATGCTAAGTGTATATCGGATGTTGCTTTCAGATAAACTAAAAGATGAATTCCGACACGATTCATAGCACAACTTGATATAGGTTGTCAGCCTGACAGGTGTGCCTGAAAACGCATGGATATGGTACTCTTACATATGCCTTGGATCTCTAGAAAAGAAGATATATATATAAACAGGGTATCCGCAAGCGCACAGATATGAATATACCATTGTAGCATTTTAACCAGGAGTAAAACCAGGTATCGTATTTATATTCTACCACAGGGAAAGAAGTCTTTCTAATCCATAATTGCTAATACATGCTCATCTCTCAGTTTTATAATGTAGAGTGGCCAAAATATATCAATTGCTATAAACAGGGGTAAGTCACATAAAATATAGATAATGATAGCACTGTTGAAGTCATAACTTCATGAGCAGCTAGAAAGTGTCATTATAGCAAGAGAAACGTAGCAAAGCCTAGCTAGAGAGGATACTCCTAGGTAATTCTAAACTATATGTCAACGCAAACTATGATTAGTGCAAACATTTAGCAATCACGGAAGAAGAACTATTATATCAATGCATGGGGAGACTATCCAGGAGGATCAAGGCCGAAACTTGAAACAACCCAAACAGTATAAGGCTCCACTAGTCCTATACACGGGGGGTGGACTACGAAGGACTCAATAGTGCTGTCACCACCACGATCTACCACACTACCCGGCATATAGGGTGCAATCGCAGATAAATACAATATAAGCACCATGCTTACACTATCTTTACCGTTCACCCATGTTAACAAATGATCTAGGTGAGGGCTATACGACTCCATACATGAATATAAAGGCAAATCAACTATGCTAAACATGTAATCATAATAAACACCAAATCATATAATGTCGAATATAATCATTAATAAGAACATATGTCTATATAACAAATGTAAAGAACTAGATAAGAACTTACAAGAGCGAAGCTAGATCAGCCTCTAGACGATCAGGAGCCAAGTAGACGCCTTGCCTCCTCCTAGATCTAAACTAGCTAGCTACTCTGCTATATGGTGTTTCTAGGGCGTAGAGTCTCTGACTTGATGACTTGATCTGATGTATGACAGATTCAGATGCCTCTGCCAGGGGGCAGGGGGCTGCTTATATAGTCCAGAGGGGTGGACGTGCGCCGTATGATCAAACCGACCTAAACATGTGGTTTAGATTGATCTTCATAGGCGGTGGAGGAACATTCCAGAAGCTGGGCCCATTTGGCGCCAGGGGGTGGCCGACCGGCCCCACCACTGGGCCGGTCGGTCTGGTGTGGGCCCCACTCGGGGTCCACTTCGGCCAGGTGGGTCCTTGATCCTTCTAGATGCTTCTTTTTTAGGTGCTAAGCCACGTTGAGTTCCGGAGCCTTCTGGAGTCTTCTAGAGTGGTTTCTTTGCATAATTTCTGAATAGTCCCTGTAAATTCATAGATTCACCAAAACTCGTGGAAATTGTTAATATAAACCCTAATAAGGTGATCTAATTATATTTTAGTCCTTTTTCCAATGAATGTGAGGGATAAAATGCATAGATAAAATGTGTCAACAATGACCAAGATGGTCATCCCCTCGGCGCGCTCTTCCTCTGATAGCAGGTGCAGCAGGATATTCTACCTTGCTCCTTCCCTTCAGCATTTGAACCCAAGCTTTTCACAAGGATTCTTCTAGCTGTTGTACCTCCTAGCTTCACAAGAAGGGTCGGAGAAGGCGAGGTAACACTGCACTACTTCACAAGAATTCTCCTAGCCATGATGAGAAAGAAGGAGGAAGGGAAAATTAAAGAGCAAAAGCCTGCACCCTATCAGATCTAGTCTATGCGCCATATTGGAAAAATATGAAGAGCCGATGTACATATGGATGCTATTTATATTCCAAACCACAGGGGATGGAGGTTGAAGAAGATAAGAAGCAATCGAAAAGATGCCAGATCTGGTCAAAATGGAAACAGTTTTTCTGTGAATGGCTCAGTTTCCAGGGGTCGACATTGATCTCAGTGATACATTTCCCCAAAAAAGGGAGGGGCACACAAAAGCTGGTGAAGGAAAAAACTCTGAGCTCTAGAAGAGGAAAAGACAAAAAGGAGTATCCCTCAATATTGCTGGAAACATCAACAAGCTTACTGGCAGCGACATGAAGCAAAACTATTTTAAGAGGATGTCTGTTGCAGTAAACAAAGATCTAAGTCTTCCTGTAAACACTCCAAGAGGAAGATGCCTCCCATCCCTAAAGACAATAGGCCGATCCAGAGACTTTCGGCTAAAGAAGAAAGGAGTCTATAAAGAGGAAGCCGGTGAAGAACCATTGGGTTATAAGCCGAGTTTTATAAGAAAGATACATGGAAAAAATAGTTCAGAGTCACATGCTGACATTAAAAGATTGGTTGCATTCAAGGATAAGTGGGAAGCATTCATCTGCCATGACTCAGAAAAGTCACGAGATGGACATTAAATATTGTCAAAAGAGAGATGGTTATCTAGGTATCTGAACACAATGAAGTAAAAGCTAATTACATCGGCTAAATAGGCCGATCACATTACATCAAAATTTCTCCGGATGTTGACTTTGAACTTCACTTCTACCTCAACGTTGGAGTTCATTGATAGCATCATGAGCGTTGATGATCGTCAGAATCCTTGCTACATCCTCGTGATTGAAAGACTAGAGAAAGTAATCAGAAGCAAAGACTGATTCACAAGAAAGGAGAGACAGATGCCTGATTGATAATTTGGCTTCTGAAAAGCCAACATTGACTCAGAAGACATGGCTAGCACCAACAAATTTAGGTTGGGGATTCTATGCGTCGACAAACTGCAGAGCATATGCCAAGGATGATTGCCCTTCAACAGCACTGAAAGCAACTGCAACCTTCATAGCATCATCCAGATGTAGAGCTCTGGTTAACAGAAGTTCATCAAAGGACAGTACGGGTACTGCTTCCTGAAAATGTTTGCAAGAAGAGATGCCTCCCATGACTAATGAGAAGTGATATGTTCTTTGGATGCATTAAGGTTAGCACTGAGAAAAGCTCATGAGAATGTCTATGGACGAAAGGGTGAGTTTATCAAGGAAGAAGCAAGACAAAATCACATGATCAAATCAGGCATCAATAATGCAAGATCCAAAATATTCAAAGCAGGAGCAGAAAGACAGTAAAGAATTTTTGGTAATCCCAATGTGCAAGAAGAAACATCAGGAAGACCTCTGAGCCGATGGAGAAAGGGAGAAAAGGGACCAACCGATCGGGAATCAGCCGATTGATGGAGAAGAAACGTGGCAGAAGAAGAATATGACAAAAGGAAGGAAGACGGAAGTGGGTCAACAACCAAGTTGACAACAGGTCAAAGTTAGTTTAGAGAGTCTGATTCTTATGAGAATCGTTAAGTTTTTGGTAGTTGTGTTTTTTTAGATTCAAGTAAATATTGTCATCATCGACTAGGAGTCAAATTGTCCTCTGGACATAAATTGCGACCCTGCGTGGTCGGAGGGAGATTGTACACACCAATATCAACAAAACCTTTACTTATTCAAGTCGGCTACTTCGCCACCCCTTTTTTACTTCTTCTTATTTTCTTGTTTCTTCAAACACTGTTCTTCTAGCTCGTCTGGCTGCATTGATCGACCTCCGGCAAGCATGTAAGTACCATTTTATCAAATAACAACTGGGCTTTAACCTCCGGGCACATCATTGTGGTTTCGTCTAAGTTTTATTCACAACTTATCGATATCAGCTAGGTTTGCAAGTCTTTTCTTGGTTATTTAGCATTTATCACCAATTTATCCAGCTCGTAATCATATCGTATCGGCTATCGTCGCTCTTGCATCGTTTCACTACGATCTAACCGATTCAGATCAGGTTCGAGTGTTGTCTCGTAGCGCTTAGTTTGCTCTGCTTTTCCTTGCGCTTTGCCTACGTCATCAAATCGGCTGATCTAGTCGTTTTGGTTATACTTGCACTTCGGCTGCTCCAGCTAGCTGATTCGCTCTACAGTTGTATCGGCCGATCGTGCTGTTACTTGTTGAAGACCCACATCGGTTCTCTAGCCGATCTAACCCGCATCTAACGTTTCCTATCTTTCTGTGCCGATCAACAAGTCAGGTCGGCTGGCATGCCTTGTTACATCCCAGGGATCCGTTACGTGTTGCCGTTGAAGAACTTTATTTCGTTTTTTGTGTCAACACATCTTGGCACGCCCGGTGGGACACGAAGATAATATTCCACCATAAATAGTCCAACAATGTCCGTCACGTACGGTCAAGCATTGGTAAATTTTGTACGCTATGGAGATACATTCTCTCATAGACCATCTCAACAGCAAAGTTATCTGGGATTGTATCATCAGCAACCGATTACATCGGCTAATACTACATTTTCTTACGACCCAGTTCAGCAACAAAGCTACATGGAGCCATACTATCAACGGTCGGAATTATTAGCTAAAGCGGTACTCAAGACCTCACATGTTTATTGTTCATCAGGAATTCATGGTCAAACAGTTCAAGATTCGGTTCAATCGTCGGTTCCACAGCCGACAGTTGTCCAGCTGCATTATCAAGAGGGTTACCAACCACAGATATTAGCTCTGCAATCAACATTTCGACATCTGCAATAGCCAACAGTTCAATAATCTTGGCTTGGGAGGATGCAATTTGCCCAACTATCAGCTCAACAACAACAACTACAAAATTATTGGTCAGAAGAATCGGCTTTACGACAGAAAGCATGTCCGTCGGGAGTTATTATTCTGCAGCCGATTGCTCACCAATTACATCGACCAATGATTTCTCAATCAAAGGCCAGTCGGTCTGTCATAGAAAAATCAACGGAGCTTGATCATCTGATGAAGACTGGCAGAGACCTGTGTCCAACTGATACAAACAAAGTGAGCACGCAAAGAATCTGTCAGAAAGATGAGAATATTAAATCACTATATACTCCTCAAGAATCACTGTTGTCAGCTTATCAGTATATAGAAGTGCCCTCACAACTAGTAACAGAGCTATCAGTCTAATTGGCTTCAAAGCAACAGAAGGTTGTATTTGATGAGCATGTGCAGGAAATAAAAAGGCATGAAGCACAAGTCTTGGTTGATGAGTTAAAGAATAAATACCAGCATGAGGAAGAACGTAGCTCTGAAAAAATTCACATGGAAGAATTCTCAGCTAACTACAAGGATAGAGAAAAGCAAGCTGACAATTCCAGGAATCCTAAGTGGAAAGCTACAGCCAACAAGAATCCTTGTTTGGAGGATATGGTGAGAATCAACGACCAGGAGGAAACAACCAAAGCTACCATGATAGATTCTAATAAAATTGAGGAATCAAAGGTCGTTGATTACAAGGGTACAGAAGAAGAGCGGCATACTATTTCTTGGAATATTTATTGCTCACTACTCAAAGACATTACTTTAGAGTATCGACTATCTAGAGCTCATTTTTCATGAGAGCTAGGTGATCGAGAAAAGGGAAATATTATTCTGAAGCATCAACCATCTGGAAATTATTTTTCATGGGACCCTGGTGGACACATATCCATGCATAATAATATTTGAGGTTGATGTTCCTATAGATGCTGATATTATGATACAATGTCCAAATCTGAAGGCAAACAAAAGTAGCATGTTCCTATCAGTCACGCTCTCATGATATTAGATTATTGCTGGAAAATCGACATTGTTCAGACAAATTTGGTGCCAAATTAATTAAGGGGATCGAGAAGCAAACACTTGGTGAAAAGAAGGTTCGATCCCAAGTATGGCGTCTCAAGCCAAAAGGCCCATGACAAAGAAGACTGACTTCCTCAAGATATCCAATTTCTAAATTAACCGATTTAAGTGATCGGTTCCAAGGAGTGACAAGTCAAATAAATTTATAATCAATCAGCAGGATTATTCTTGGTTGATGACTACTTCTGGCTTTCGACCGATTTTAGTCTTAAGTATTGTCAGTTACTCTTTCAGAATTATAACCGATCATGATATCAGATTGATAAGCCGATTCTTAGGAATCGTCTTCGAAAAATAGACAGTCGATACTTAGTTATCACCTCAAGGAAAAGTGAAATCTCATAGCCGATAAGTGATTCAAATAGTGGCCGATTTAATAATTGCTCTATGAACAAAAAATACATTTCTTTCACTCATATTTTAGTACATGGCAACTACATATGCTTGAAGACACTATTTGCTACATAGAAGATTCTTGTCTGATGAATTGACGAGTACTAGAGAAACAGAAATGGCGAAGAAGAAACGGAAGAGAGAGCCCGGTTCTTCACCGGATTCTGTGACCCTTCTTCATGATTTGATGAGTTGACGACCAAGGTGGATCACCTCCTCTTCAAAATGCTCTTCTGCCGGTAATGTGCAACATGTGCTCCACCTTGCTCCCTCCCAACAGCTATTGAGCCCAAGATTGTCACAAGGGTTCTTCTAGCTGTTGTACCTCCTGACTTCTTAATAAAAGAGAAAAGAAGAAGCACACCACTACGCTACTTCAGAAGAATTCTTCTAGCTATGGTTGAGAAGGGAAGGGAAAGAAACTATGGCAAACAGGAGAAGACTACGTCCTACCCAAATGTATCCATTGTGCCATGGCTAAAGTTTGGGTAGAAGCTAATAGCTTTTTGGATACTATTTATAGCCAAACACAGGGGGCAGGGAAACAAAAGGATAGGAAGGAATCTCAAGAGATGCCAAATATAGTCAAGGTGGAACAGTTTCCCTGTGAATGGCTCAACTTCCAAAGGCCAACATCAAGGACAGTGATTCAGTTTCCTAAGAGAGAGGGAAAGGCTCGAAAGGCAACCACAAGAAAAATTCGATTCTTCATTAAAGATTAAATACAAGGCCGAGCATATTGGCTAAGAAGTGATACATCATGGCTTCACTAAATCCTTGGCCTTGACTAATTGAGTCCGAGTGATGGATATTTCTTCGTCGACTTGGTTTAGTTCAGCAAGAAGTTGCGCTCTACTCGCTTCCAGAGACTCTATTTTTTCTCATCAGCAGAGATCACAAGATGCAGTCCTCGCTTCTGCCTTGAAGATAGAGCCTGCCGATCCGCACCGTGAGCGTTGATGGTAGTCAGAACTCTATCCACATCTTCATGACGAGGGGACTGAGAAAAGAGGGTGTCATCACAAAGTTTGTAAATAGAAAAAAATATAAGTGGAAACATACCTGATTCACTGAAGAAGAAGAAGACATTGTGGTATGTAATCGGGGAAGGAGTGCATCTACTTTTATAGGCCGGTCAAAACAGCCAGTCAAAAGAAGAGTCAAAACAATAAAGAGGGCGTTGGAAGTTGGCCAATGCATTCAAGAGGCCAGGCACTTATAGCATTTATAGCATCTACACGAAGCTGATCAACTTCATTTATCGTCCTATGATCGGCATCGGCTGAACCTGGCATCGGCCGCTCTGCTTGACGGATAGCTTGGGCTCTCTTGACGGATAAATTGACTGCAACCTGGTGGAGGAGGTTGTATACTGCACCAAGGAGATGTGTTCCTAAAGGAACATGCTTACCAGCTGTTAAAAGTTCAGCAATCGGTTGATAGGTGCAGGATGGGCCGATAGTTCTACCACAAAAGAGGAATTTATCAAGCCACATGTGTAACACCCGAGGTTTTTATCTCTTTTTAATCAAGGAGTTAATGGTAATGGTGTTGGAAGGAAAAATCATGCGAGTTTGGTTAAAACACCAAAAGGGGCAAAGCTTGGTTTGAACCTGATTTCAATTTTTCACCTAGAACTTGAACTTTTGCCAATATGAAAGTTGTAACCATGGTTCGGGAATGCAACCTTGTAGTTTGACACTTTTTGAATTTCGGGATAGAAAAATGAGTTAAACCCTATCTCACTTGATCAATTTCCCTAAAGGAGCTTTTGAGTCTTTGATGGCTTGGCCAGAATATCAAAATTTTATATGACAACTCCAAAATCGGCCAATGTAAAAGTTGTTTGATATCTCAAGAATAATATTTCATCTTTTAGGTGGAAGTTGAGATCTTGAGTGGACAGTCCTCAAAAATTGAGTCAAACCCTTCTAAAAATGGTCAAACCCCTAAGTTCCCATACCTTTCTCTAGAACTTTGGCCATATCTTTAAATTTTCCCTAAACACTGAAAATTCTGAAGGACCGATTAGGCGAACCAGAGAGGGGGGGAGTGAATGGGAGCCTATAAAAATTCTTCTCGAAGGTGATGGGAACTCCAACAAGATGAACACGGCTTCCGAAACACTTCTCCGACTCAACTACCCAAGTTGGTCAAGACCACGCAGCCACTGGAGTGCTACTGGTCTTAGGAACCAACACACAACCTTCCGAACCAAAACTCACCAACACACACAGCGGAAACATGCACAGCCTGCTGCCTGTGCTACACCAGTCAGACCGATGGCCTGCGCCAGTCAGACCGGTGGCACCGGTCAGACCGGTGGACAACGCCGGTCAGGCCGGTGGCTACAGCAGCCGCACAGCAAATGTTCCAGTAAGCCTCAGTGACTCCTCTAGGCCCTGGAACAAAAACCACCTCCGAAACACAACCTGGAAGGAAGAAGAACCCCTCTCAAAACCTAGCAAAACAACTCCAAACACGCCAAGAACTGACCAGCAGGGCCACGGGACAAAACCACACGGACAAGGCTGTTCCCCGAGACAAAAACCCACCAAGGGCTAGCACCGGTCAGACCGGTCAAGAGCACCGGTCAGACCGGTCGCGCCTGGGCAGCTCGGGATGAACAGCGCTCGTGAGTCAACTTCCCCAAATCCAACTCCCGATCTCCCGATTCGCTCCACGGATTTGCACAAGACTTTGGGGATAGTAGGAACACCTCATGGGCACTCCATAGCCAAGATTTGGTCCACCAAAACTCGTTGAATCAAGAGGTATCGAAGGATTTTCGCCAAGAACACCACGAACCCAAGGACCACGAAAACCCCAAAATTGAGCCCCTTTACTCACGGATTTGGGAGGGGAATCAAAGGGAAAAGAACCACGAGGGGTTCATGCATACATCCCCACCAAATCCCAAAGAGAAAGGTCTCAAAACCGCCTCAAGAAATTTGCCAAGAAAAGCCTCCAAAAATCACCAAAAAGGAGAAACGGGAAAGACACAACCAAGCCTTGAGGAACCACGCCGAATCATCTATACATACCAAAGAGGTTCATACAAGGTCTAGCTTGCCGCACGATCATCCTTCCCTCTCACAAGATCTCACCATGAAGCTCTCAAGCTAGTCCTACGAAAATCCTAAGGAAAGTAGGAAGGAAAATAGGAAAGCCAAATGAGCTAGAGTTCCAAGAGATGGCTGCCATCCTCTCACCCCTTGGGTTATATGGAGGCAACCGAAAGACAAAAATACCCTTACTAGCTAACTAGGGATACATGCCCCTCAAGGGCGAAATCGGAAATCTTTGTCTTCGCACCATCGGACGGATGCCCAGCGACCGCAAACTTGCTTAGCCTCGACGCAAGCCTTGCGATCCCGACGCGTGTCCTCCGCTTCGAAGATTCCGGACTGCGTCATCGCACACCGGTCAGACCGGTGCTCCTCACCGGTCAGACCGGTCAGACCCACAGGTCAGACCGGTCTGGAGCTGCTGCACCTCCGTCTTCGGTTCTTCGGTCTTGGCTTTGTGGATCAACCAAGGAACCTAGTGGTTTTCTGGTGAACCACCGGAAACCCCGCGAACTCGGTGTAGCCTCCGCCAATCACCACTCATGACTCGGCTCCCACGTAGTCCCGGCTCGATCTTGGTTTTGAGGCTCAACCAAGAAACCGTCTGTGACTTCATCTTGCTGCTCTTGCCACCATGCGGCCCGCACTTGACCCCGCTGGCCACCGGGTCCCTCGAACCAAGCCTACTTGTCTTCTCCACACCTGGAGGCCTCACCGGCAACGACCTTTCGCGCTTGTTCTTCACCTGCACCAACACCAGTCAAGCCGCAACCTGCACCTGCAATACTTAGCCAAGAATCAGTCCACACCACGTTGTCAATCACTCATCACACCAGGAAGCGACCATCCACCGGTCCTCGAACCACACATGGCTCTCAATCTCCCCCTTGATGAGTGCATTGACAACACACACGTTTTGGTAACCAAGAGAAAAGAAAAAGAAAAGAAACGACTAAAATAAACTCTAACAAGCGATCGAAAGCCAAAGAAAAGGCAAAGAGCAAGATCACTTGAAGAAGACAAGTCTCGGACCCCTTAGGCAAGGGCAACGGCTCGACACATCCGAGACAAAACCATGCTCAAGCAAAGAGCACAAACCACCCATCCAAAGCTCGAAAACCACAAAGAGCTCCCCCTGCACACATGCAAGCTCCCCCTGAACCAATGCAACTCCCCCTGGAAGAATGCATCCAAACCACATCACGAAACAGAGCAGCTACAACGGCTCAGCTCTAACTGGTCAAACCAGTCAACACCACCGGTCAGACCGGTGCTCAACATGCGAACAGGACTAGCACTCTGACCGGTCAGACCGGTGACCTCAACCGGTCAGACCGGTGCACAACAGAGCCCAGAAATGGCTCGAAACCACCTGAAAACCTTCTAGATGCATTCAGTAGGCCAAAACATGCTCAAACTTCTCCCCCTTGTTGACAATGCATGAATCAAGCCAAAAATGCAAAAAATGCAACCTAGAGCTTCTCAAATAGACAAAATTCAACATAGGATGCTACACATGTCCAAATGAGCAAGTTAGATACTCTATAGCTTCGTAATGACATCAATTTCATGTTCACCAAGTTTCACAACCATTGGACGAAGCTAAGATAGAATTGAGCAATTTTGCGAAAATTTGCCCTCTCATGAGTAAAGTCCTCGGAGACGGTTGAAAACGAGCGCACGGACATACCGAGAATTGGATGTCCGGCCTCGTCGCCGTCAAGTAGAGGAGTGACCCGATCATGCTCCGGTACTCCTTCTAGTCCACGTGTTCACCTTCCTCGTCCGCATCAAGAGCTGTAGTCGTATTCATAGGTGTCGCCATGGCCTTGGAGTCCTCCATCTTGAACTTCCTCACAATGTCCTTGGTGTACTTAGCTTGGTGCACAAATGTTCCTTCCTTTGATTGCTTGACTTGTAGCCCGAGGAAGAACTGCAACTCGCCCATCATGCTCATCTCAAATTCCCTGCTCATGTCTTCTGCAAACCTTGCAACAAGAGAGTTAGATGAGCCACCAAAGACAATATCATCCACGTATACCTGCACAATCAGGATATCTCTGCCCTGCCTGAGGAGAAACAAGGTCTGATCGACCTTCCCCATCTCAAACCCTCTCTCAAACAGGAACCCCCTCAACCTACCATACCAAGCTCTAGGCGCCTGCTTCAACCCATACAGCACCTTCCTCAACTTGTACACCCGGTGGGGGTACTTCTCACTCTCAAACCCCGGTGGTTGCCTCACATACACCTCTTCCTCCAACACACTGTTCAGGAAAGCACTCTTCACATCCATCTGGTACAACTTGAACCCTTTAGCCACGGAAAAGGCTAGAAGGATCCTGATCGCCTCCAAACGAGCTACAGGAGCGAAAGTCTCCTCATAGTCGATCCCCTCTTTCTGACTGTACCCCTGAGCAACAAGTCTTGACTTGTTCCTCACCACTTCTCCTTTCTCTCCCTCCTTATTTTTCCACACCCATTTTGTCCCAATCGGCTTACACCCTGGAGGAGGGTCAACCAACACCCAAACTTGGTTCCTCTCAAAATTCTCCAACTCCTCATGCATCGAATTAACCCAATTATGATCAGATAGCGCGTGTCCAATGTCTTTGGGCTCAAAGGTGGCAACAAAAGCAGCATGAGCGAAATGAGAATTGTTTCGAACCCTCGACCGTGTAGTACGTTCATTTATGTCGCCGATGATTCTCGAAGCTGGGTGATCCACTTGCACTCGCCGGGGAGGTTCTCGCCTTGATGCTACCTCCCCCTCAACATCAGCTTCGCCTTGATCCGGGTCCCTCGAACCAAGCCTACTTGTCTTCTCCACACCTGGAGGCCTCACCGGCAATGACCTTTCGTACTTGTTCTTCACCTGCACCAACACCAGTCAAGCCGCAACCTACACCTGCAATACTTAGCCAAGAATCAGTCCACACCACGTTGTCAATCACTCATCACACCAGGAAGCGACCATCCACCGGTCCTCGAACCACACATGGCTCTCAAATTCTACCAAAACAAAAGTTGCTCAGAATTTCTAGGGACACATTTTCTCTAATTATCGGCATTTCAAATTTTGAGTGCAAAAGCCTCAAAAACATGGTCAACACCAAGAGCACCTATTTGACTATGCTGAGAAAATCCCAAACTTTGCTGGTGATTTTTGGCTAATCTGTTCAAAATTCCACTGGTCTGGTCGACCTTTGTAAAACTTGTAGAGGATTGTCTCATCTACAACTTTGGGATTGGCCAAATTTTGAGTTATATGTGGCTTTGATTTGTTCTGGTCGGTCAAAGTATCCTAGGTTGAATTGTTGTGATGTGCCAGCTGCCTGTGTGCGTGCCCCGGGTGCGACGTCGGGCCGAGACGCCACCCCGGCGCCTGCTTGCAGCTCGTCGTACCGCCTCGCGCCACCTGGCACAAACGTCAAGGGTGGCACAGCCCTCCTGTGCCCGATGTTGCCCGCGCCGCCAGTTGCCACGGCCCCTTCCACGTGTCGTGCCCGGCCCTTGTCCTCGACACACGTCGTGCCGTCATCGTTCCTGCCACCACGCGCCGAGTAGAGCAGCACCATGGCGCACCCCTGGGTCGAGCTAGCTGACTGTCAAGCGAAGCCGTGGCAGTGCTGAACTCCTCACGACTGCCTATAAAAGGGGTTGTGCGCCTCCATGCTCCCCGGTGCCTCTCTGCACGTCGCCAGGCTGCCGCCGCCCGCTGCTGAGATGCCGCCGTTGAGCCACTGCTCCCGAGCCCGCTCGTCCCCACCAGAGCCCCCTGGGAGCACCGTGCGACACCACTAGAGCGTCCCACGCCGCACATTGACGAGCATCGCCGACCATCTCACCGGAGCTGTCGTTCCTGCGGCTGGAGATTCGCGCCACCGCCGGCTGCTCCTCTGCCCCAACCAAACCACAGGATAGACCCTAGGTGAGCCCCAGACACTTCTCCGCTCATTCTCCCACCCTAGCTCGCCACCATTCCGTCGGAATCCGGCCACCTTGGCCGGCGACCATGGCCATGGGCCGTTGTCGAAGATTGAGATCTTCCCGAGGTTCAAACTATAAAAGAGTGGACCTAGGTGTAAAATCGAGGGCTTGCTAGTGAAACAAATGTTAACCCGAGGACCTGGATGAAAGTAGATTCTTTAACCCTAGATTCAAAATGCAGAGATCTTGTAAAATCCGTAATAAATCACAGAAAAATCAGAAAAATACAAACTCAATTGTTCTGTAATCCACATGAATAGAAGCCACTTTTCTAGAAAGGAAGATTGTAAATTTCTTCATAAATTTTGAAATATTTTGAAATGATCAGTTTGGATAGATTTGATATAATTTGAAATCCAGAGCTGATCTGCATGTGAAAATTGAATTGATCAGTTCTGATATTATTTTGAAATGATGAGTTTGTAATCTGAATTTTTGTCAGTAGCTCAGTTATGCCACGTTTATGCTCTGTGCAAATTTTTGATGCTAGATCATGTGCAGATCTCTCTGTAGAATTAAATCATGTTTATCGCAGCTAGTTATTGCTAGATTTTTCATGTGCTGTTCCTAGCTGAGTTTAATGCCAATTTTGGGCAGTAGCTTTGTTGCCATACCATGTGCTTGTATAAATGTTATCTATGTTTGTTTGTGTGTGGAATATTCAGAATTAATTGTTGAAGTAATTCAAGCTTAATAAGTGGAATATAAAGAAAATCAAAATCACCTTAAATGTGATGTGAATTTGAATAACAAAGCTCCACCAAAATACACCCTAAACAACACCCTTTTACTTTGGTGAAGTCCAATAAATTAGTTAATATAAATGTGCACACAATCACCATCAAATAAGTAAGATAAATAACACACATACATTTCCTTGATAACGGAAGAGTATGCTGAATGTAATTTGTCTAGGTGAATGTGGCCATCAATACACCCCATGTTTACCCTTTCAATCTGAACTGAGTTCTCCCTTCTTAAATATGAATACTTAAAGTTTATGCATATGCATATCGTGTATAACATCCGGACGAGAGTTACGAGCTGGTGCCGGAATCCAAGGGAGAGCTAGCTGAAGGTGAATGTGGTGGAATTCCAGCAAGACCCGAACCAAAGTTCAGAGAATCTCCAGACTAACTTTACTAGTGAAGGCAAGCCCCAGAGCATAACCCAATTTTCGAACTTGTACACTTATGTTATGCAATGTTTGTGCATTTAAGTTTCAGGAGTTGAATTGAGACCCTAGATGCATGATCTTAGATTCCTATGCTCAAATAATAGTATGATAAGTCGTTAGTTGCCATGCTCTAAGGACACGGTAAAAGTCGAGTGATGTTCGTCACTCGCGAGCTATAGGTTTCTTATGTTGGAATCATAAGATATGCTAAACTGGATTACTCACGTGGTAAGAGCATGGGATGGGCTCCGGCCAATAGTTGTCCTTGGTTAAGCGTTTGAATGTACTAAATATTTGTCGGGAATGGGACTGGTAAGCCTAGTACCTTTTTGACTCAGCAAGGGAACTCTGTACCACTATTCTTTGGAGCGAGTCTCCCCACGGCTGCAGCCAAATGTGTGGTGCAAGGGGGAGGCTGGCCGGAGAAAGAGTCTGTCACCGGATCACCTTGTACCTAAGACTGTGGACATTGATCCTGAACTGAGCATGATTGGGAACCTCCTGGTTGGTGCGTACCCTGCCCCTTTTGGTTTTAGTTGTCATTCTTGGGGTATGCATTCTCCCGTGTGTTTAGGTCCACCTTGCAAGGTTATTAATCGATCGATCGTCAGCCTCTCACCGTTATCCAAGATTGCTTATCCATAAAGGCTATGTCCCTCAATGATGGAATTGAGAAGCAATACTGTTGTATGCTGATTTGTTTACACAACTTATGCTTGCAATAGTTGCTTACTTAGTAATGGTTAATTAACTAGAATTCTGAGCTAAAACTTGAAAGTAAGGACCTACTCTTTGTTTCTTTTTAGCAAAACAACCCACTAGCCAAAAAGTTTGCATGTCTAGAGAGTTGGTGACTTCCCATCACCCGACGGTTAAGACTTGCTGAGTATTAGTATACTCAGCCTTGCTTTGTTGATAACTTTTGCAGGTGTTGATGTGGTTGATGGTTTCTCATGGCTTGGTTCTCTCCCATCCTATTTGGGAAGTTGAGTGGGAGGATGACAGTGCTTAGTGATATCATGGATGGTCTCCCGTGATGTTACTTATGACATTTAGTATTTTATTTCCACTGTATTTTTTCAAACTCTGAACTATTTACTTTCATGTATGAAACTTGGTTTGTAATAATGAACCTTTGTTGAACATAATGTAATAAATGGAGACTTGTTATTCTCCGGACTCGCCGACATGTGAGTTTTGATGTACAATCTTCGATCCTTGTTGTAAGTGATTTACCAGGCTTGAACTGGCGGATATCGACAAGTTAACTCCTCTTTAATGCATGGTGACCAAGTGGATGGTTTATGTGTTAAATGGGATTTATTTTGGACAGTTCTGTCACAACTGGCATCAGAGCTCGATTGTACACCAGAGATCTTAATACACCCTTAATAACATGTTTTTGGAATAAAACTTGCAAGATTAAGGTGTGTTTGCAAAATGCGTTAGGAACGCTAAGGATTAACTAGTCCGAGAGGCCCTAGAGGGATTTTGCATTCTTTCAGGTGGCTAGTAAATTATGGTATATTTAAACTGACTCCAGCACATTTTATTATCTGTCAAAACTTACTTTCTCGCACAACCATACTAGTTCATCACATTTTGCCATACGTGTGCATGATTCCGCATTGCAAACATGCGAAGGGGGACACCCTCCATTCAAAAGGAACGTGTCTCAGGTTGGGCACTGTCCATGCAGTGTTAAACGCATGCGTGCCATTTCTATAGTGAATGATATTGTTTGGGGACGCTTTCGTGAGTGCTGGCTATTATAGGGAGAGTCATATATTGTGCCATGCCACCGGCGCTAACTTCGATCTTGACAAGGAATTGTCTGTGAGGACGAATAGGTTTTGCATGCATCATGTTAAAATCTTTAAAACTGAACATCAAAGATAATGAGTAAAACTGAAATCACTTTCATCCAAGTTTTTGTCAAAACCACTTAAGGTCTTTCTAGTGTTTGCTGAATAATCCGCTGGTTTGGAATTTTTCGGGCTAGCAAAAGAAGTTTCCTTCAGAGATCCTTTATTCAAAAGTTATCTCAAATTTTACAAAGAAGTTGTAAAATTTTCATAATCACTGGATCAACTGAACTCAAGATATGATCTTTTTCTTAAGAAGTGATCTAGCTGTCAATCTGTGAACCTACCTATTCTGAAATGTTTCAACCCCCAAGACTGTGTTTTCTAAGGAAAAGTTAGATATGAAGGTTGCTCCAAATCTTGTCAAGCACCTGCTGTCAAAATTTCAGAAATTTTGGTTGAAGGAATTTTGAGTTATGACCAAAATGGTGCAGCCCTGTTTGCTGTTTTTTTCCTGAGAGACAGACACTGGAGTTTTAATTATTTTGGCTATCTTCTTCTAGTTTTTAGCTACACCTTTGAATACCAAATTTGTACTCCATAAATTTACGGAGTACTTGGAAAAATTTCAGAATTTTTGGCTAAGCAGAATTTCAGTTACGCTAATTTGAGTAACTGCCTGTCTGCTGAATTTTTTGGACGACAGTAAACTGAATTTTGATCAAACCCTTCTTTTCCCATCAGTCATAGCCCAACCTTGGAATACCAAAGTTATTTGGAATTTCATATTCTGAATCCTCCCAAAAATTCAGCACCCATAGACATTCACCACCAGGAGTATGAACGAAGCAGTAACCTTTAGCCTGCTGAAAAACAACCAGGACAGATGGGCCAATTTGGAATTTTTGGCCTAAATGAAATTTGGTTTTTGGTTTGGAGTTGAATACCAAAAGTGGTAACTCATAAAGGTTTCTACCTAATATCCAAGAATGAGAGTGTTTGGTTAAATATTTTGAGAGACATGAATTTTTGAAGTTGCTATCCAGAAAGTGAACAACATCATGCAAGATCGGTTAATCTTCGTTTTCACTTAGTTTGGTCACCAAATGAAGAAGTTAAAGACCAAGCCCCTCCATTTGTTTTTCCTTTCCTAGTTCCAGAAATTTCTTATGGAAGTCGAAGGATATTTTTCTGAAGATACCGGAAGGACAATTGTCTCCACCAGAGAAAAACCAGAAAATCCTTGCTTGCATGAGTTTTGCTCACCCCTTTTACCTACACAAGGTGTTGTAGATTGAGGACCTGGTGTGTCCGAAGAGCAGTGGAGGGTCTCTCCTTAGTGATGAGTGATTGACAATGTTGTGTGGACTGATGCTTGGCTAAGTGTGCAGGTACAGGTTGCGGCTTGACTCATGTTGGTGCAGGTGAAGAACAAGCGCGAAAGGCCTTAGTCGTGGTGGCCTCCGGGTGATGGAGAGGCAAGTAGGCTCTGTTCGATGGACCCGGTGGCCGATGGGGTCAAGTGCGAGCTGTGCGGTGCAAGACTAGCAAGTTGAAGTCGTGAACATGGGCCGGTGCAAGGTAGCGGATCGAGCCCGAAGCTTGCACGCCGGGTTTTTGGTTTGTCCACAAAACCATCAGTGGACGGTTTCTTAGTTACGGCTGCAAAACCAAGTCGGAGGCCCGATGCGACGGAGACGGTGATCCGGGAGCGTCGGGAAGCTTCGAGACGGGGGGCACGTGGCGTGATCGCGGGGCTTGCGTCGAGGCTAAGCAAGTCCGGGGTGGAAGCGTGTCCGCTCGATGAAGACTTGACCATATTGCCCCTGAGGGGTGTGTATCTTCTATTTGAGTTGTAGGGGTAGCGTGGTCATTTGCCTCCTCCGGTGGACCTCGTATAAATAGCGGAGAGGTGGATGGCATCTCTCTCTCTTGGACTCTAGGGTTTCCTCCCCCAGTAGATCATTCTGGACTGCTTCTTTTCCTTTGCTTTCTTTAGGCTAGATTCTTGTATAGACTCTGACCTCTAGATGTATGGAAGCATTCGGCGTTGCGGTGATCTCCTAGCTCTTTATGATTTTCGTGTGTTTTTTGGAGCTATTTTTGGGGTGTTTCATTCTTCGCTCGATTCGTGGATTTGAGGGTGTTTCTTCTTGGATTTCATTAAGGGGATCATGGGTGGATGCCTTGCGCATCTTTGTGTGTGATCTTGACCCCTCAAACACCAGGAAACACCTTCGATTCGTGAGTTTTTGGTGAGAGCCCGAGTTCTTGGTGGTGGTTCGTGTGATCCGCGATTCCCGGTGATTTAGTGAGTTAGAGGCCAAGATTTTTGGGGCATAGCTTCCTCTTGTGACACTTATCATCTCCCCCAAATCTTGTCTCAAGAGCTTTAGCCGTTTGGGAGATCCGGTGATGGAAACGTGGAGTTGACTCCCGAGCTCGAGCATTTTTCTATTCTGTTCATGCTTGGCGGACGGTCCGCGAGGCCCGTGCGGACGGTCCGCGAGGCCTAGGCAGTGTTGGTGTTCTTCGCGAGTTCTTCAGCGCTCAAGTTTAGATCCGTTGAGTTGCTTTGGTCTAGTGGCAACAAGTTTGGCAGACAGTCCGCGAGGTAGGCCCGGACGGTCCGTGACGGTCGGACGGTCTGTAGTGAACCGTCGGATAGTCCGTTTTTCCCAGTGCGCTATTGGAGGTTCGGTCTGCATTTTTGGACGGTCCGTCGTGAGCTTGCGGACGGTCCGCCTGGGGTCCACGGACAGTCCGCCCTATGCTTGCGGATGGTCCGCGTGGTACCACGCAGACTTGGCTAAGTTGTTTGATTCTTGTCTTGTGCTTCCGCTCTTTGATTCTAGGCTTGTCTCTAGGACTTGTAGGCTTGTGTGTGCCTTGTCTAGAGCTTCTCTGGTGTGTGCGAGTACTCAGAGTGGCAATCGGGGTATAGGCCGAGTTCGTCCTTCGGGAAGAATTTTTATTCACTCCCATTCACTCCCCCCCTCTCTGGTCGCCTATTCGGTCCTTCATAGATACCATTGCTGGTGCAATTGAAAGGTTGGAAGAACAAAATTCGGTGCTAAACCAGATAGTGCATAATGTCATCCATGAATGTCGTCAAGGACTATCACAAACTAGCTTAATGGACAGTCTATCTCAGTCATTATCTGAATACATGGTTGAGCATGCTCACCTTTTCAATTTATTGATGAATCATACAACCCAGGGACAACATGGTTAAGATTCCAATCAATAGATCCTAGAAGAATCTCTTCTCCTACCATCGAAACTACCAATGGACCTTAGGAAGGAAAAGAGAAAGAGTTGGAACAACAAGCATGTGTTACCTTGTATTGATTTAAGAGGATGGACTATTACCTACAAGTTCATTCATCCACGAGAGAGCAAACTAAGTAACAATGGTGGTAATATCGACCAGCTCGTCAAAAGTGAAACTCGCTCTCAAGCAGAGTTATTAAAGAAACGAATGAGGAAGAGCCTTCGCCAGTAACATCGTATTTGTTTGAAATGTGGAGAGTTATGAACTTTTAGTAACCCTATGCCTGCTGTCAATTGGCCAAGATAGAGCATCGGTCTCTAAAAACTTTTCGAGCATATTACCCTTAGTTTTTACTCAACTTGAGATTACAAAACTTGATTCTACCTCAATAAAGATCTGGTGGAAGTTAGGAACCTCTAGTTTTATAGTTTTCCAACTATGATCATTTTTGTATGGCTGCTAAAATCTATCCTTTATGCACATACATCTATCTGATTTCTCACATATGTCACTCTCTTTAGATGGCTAACTTTGGATCTGTAATTATTGATGAAGAAGGATGGACTCACGTTGATTGCCTCCAGGAGAGTGGTCTTCCCATGCTTTTGTGGACCACTTTGAAGGACTTTGGATATACCACCCAACCACAGTATTTTTGCCGTGAGTACATGAACGAAGGACGGATCCATAATTGTGAGGTGAAAGTGAAGATTTCAGCTTGTCCCGCAAATCCAAGCTGGGAAGAATGGGAAATTAAATCACAAGGCTTAGAGTGGGCTGATACCTTGCAAAAGGCTGCTCTTGAAGTGCTCACAACTTTTTGTGGGAAGCATTCTGCCTTGGTAGCTCGCACTACAGCCAAGGTAATTCCCTTGCATGAGCAATACCCAGGACAATGGGCTGAGCAGGAGTCTCTCCTCTCTGTCCAGGAAAACTCTCACTACAACCCTGATCTGATCACCTCAGTTCATTTTTCTAAGGCCATGTACGATACATACCGACTGATGGTTAGAGAAAATGCAATCTATAAACATCGAGTTAGGGAAATGGAAAGTACCACACACGAGTTGAAGGAAGCTCAAGCCATGACAAAAGCTCTTAAGAAAGGAAGATGCAAAGATAAAGAAAAAAATATGAGAACTGCGTCAAGACATCTAGTGATGGGAACGGGGGTGCCCGACCTTCCGTCAGGAGAAGGATAACTCATTTTGGTGGAGTGCGACACACCGATCCGGCTTCAGATCCAAAGATCCGAACTCCTGCAACCTTAGCACCACAACTCCTCTGGTTATCAACCGTGTCACAATTCGGTTGACCTCGCCACGAAGGCTAATCCCTGCCTGCGAAACGAAGAACACAAACAAGCACTCGAAAGAACGCAGCACTCAAGAATTTAGTGATGACTGCAGATGAATGATTAAGCACTCGAAGTTGGGGTTTCACAGACCGAAAACGATGACTGTTTGACGACAGATAAGTCTAAAGCAAAAATCAAGTCTAAACGGTGGCAGCTACTGAGTTTATACCCTAAACAGGGCGAGCTAGGGTTGGGGGCGCGTCGGAGGGGGGGCGCCCACAACTTGGGCTGAAGGCCCGACTCGATACAAGGCCGTGTTGGCCCAAAATAGGTGACGCAGCACATTTTCGTGGTCACACAGTATGATCCACGAATGTTCTAGAGCTATGACCAGAACCAAATCGACGGCGTCGTCATCCCCTTTCCAACGAGTCCTTATACACCTCGTTCTGACGTCGTATGATGGAGATATCGCCAAAACTGTGCAGAGGTGTAGGCTGATTCCGAACCGGATGTGGCAGCTGAGTCGGATACGAAGTACAGCTTGGAGAAGGTCGTGGCGTGTGCGTGTCCAGCAGCTTGGCGATGTCCTCATCATCCCGCCATTCTTGAATTGGAGTCGTCCTCGACTCCCTCCCAACATGAATAATGTCCTGCAAAAGGTTAGGGTCAAGAGGATGCAAAGTACGAGACATAGGATCATTGCAAAAAGACACATCACGACAAAGCATAGTATAACAAGGCACATCAGGATTATCACAAAGTTCAGCAACAGCGGATGTTTTAGCAATAAAAGTACCGCCCTTTAACTTAATTGCATCATGTTTAACATCAGGATATTTGCTAGGTGCAGCTTTGGTTTTATCATTAGCAGCAAGATCACGAAAATGTTTCCTAACATCAGCAGGTGAAAAAGGAAGCAAAGTGAGAGCCAGGTGTGGTTCGAGGACCGGTGGATGGTCGCTTCCTGGTGTGATGAGTGATTGACAACGTGGTGTGGACTGATTCTTGGCTAAGTATTGCAGGTGCAGGTTGCGGCTTGACTGGTGCAGGTGCAGGTGAAGAACAAGCGTGAAAGGTCGTTGCCGGTGAGGCCTCCAGGTGTGGAGAAGACAAGTAGGCTTGGTTCGAGGGACCCGGTGGCCAGCGAGGTCAAGTGCGGGCCGCATGGTGGCAAGAACGGCAAGATGAAGTCATGGACGTTTTCTTGGTTGAGCCTCAAAACCAAGGTCGAGCCGGGACCACGTGGGAGCCGAGTCATGAGTGGTGATTGGCGGAGGCTACACCGAGTTCGCGGGGTTTCCGGTGGTTCACCAGAAAACCACTGGGTTCCTTGGTTGATCCACAAAGCCAAGACCGAAGAACCGAAGACGGAGGTGCAGCAGCTCCAGACCGGTCTGACCGGTGGGTCTGACCGGTCTGACCGGTGGGTACCGGTCTGACCGGTGAGGAGCACCGGTCTGACCGGTGTGCGACGACGCAGTCCGGAATCTTCGAAGCGGAGGACACGCGTCGGGATCGCAAGGCTTGCGTCGAGGCTAAGCAAGTTTGCGGTCGCTGGGCATCCGTCCGATGGTGCGAAGACAAAGACTTCCAATTTCGCCCTCGAGGGGCATGTATCCCTAGTTAGCTAGTAAGGGTTTTTTAGTCTTTCGGTTGCCTCCATATAACCCAAGTGGTGAGAGGATGGCAGCCATCTCTTGGAACCCTAGCTCATTTGGTTTTCCTATTTTCCTTCCTATTTTCTTAGGATTTTCGTAGGACTAGCTTGAGAGCTTCATGGTGAGATCTTGTGAGAGGGAAGGATGATCGGGCGGCAAGCTAGACCTTGTATGAACCTCTTTGGTATGTATAGATGATTCGGCGTGGTTCCTCAAGGCTTGGATGTGTCTTTCCCGTTTCTCCTTTTTGGTGATTTTCGGAGCCTTTTCTTGGCGATTTTCTTGGAGCGATTTCGAGGCCTTTCTCTTTGGGATTTGGTGGGGGATGTATGCATGAACCCTTCGTGGTTCTTTTCCCTTTGATTCCCCTTCCAAATCCGTGAGCAAAGGGGCTCAATTTTGGGGTTTTCGTGGCTCTAGGGTTAGAGGCGTTCTTGGTGGGATTTCTTCGATTCCTCTTGATTTGACAAGTTTTGGTGGACCAAATCTTGGCTATGGAGTACCCATGAGGTGTTCCTACTATCCCCAAAGTCTTGTGCAAAACCGTGGAGCGGATCGGGAGATCGGGAGTTGGATTTGGAGGAGTTGACTCGCGGGCGCTGTTCATCCCGAGCTGCCCAGGCACGACCGGTCTGACCGGTGCTCTTGACCGGTCTGACCGGTGATAGCCCTTGGTGGGTTTTTGTCTCGGGGAACAGCCTTGTCCGTGTGGTTTTGTCCCGTGGTCCTGCTGATCAGTTCTTGGAGTGTTTGGAGTTGTTTTGCTAGGTTTTGTGAGGGGTTCTTCTTCCTCACAGGTAGTGTTTCGTGGTGGTTTTTGTTCCAGGGCCTAGAGGATTCACTGAGGCTTCCTGGAACGTTTGCTGTGCGGCTGCTGTAGCCACCGGCCTGACCGGCTCTTTCCACCGGTCTGACCGGTGTCATCGGTCTGACCGGCGCAGGCCATCGGTCTGACCGGTGTAGCACAGGCAGCAAGCCGTGCAAGTTTCCGCTTTGTGTTTTGGTGAGTTTTGGCTAGGAAGGTTGAGTGTTGGTTCCTAGGACCAGTAGCACTCCAGTGGCTGCGTGGTCTTGACCAACTTGGGTAGTTGGGTCGGAGACGTGAGTTGGAAGCTGTGTTCGTCTTGTTGGAGTTCTCATCTCCTTCGAGAAGAATTTTTATCGGCTCCCATTCACTCCCCCCCTCTCTGGTTCGCCTAATCGGTCCTTCAATTGGTATCAGAGCCGGTTCGGGTCTTTATTGACTCTTACCAGTCTAAGATCCAAAGATGGCGTACCAGGAACGGGGTTCGGGTCCTCCGCACTTCGATGGGAAGAACTACCAGATGTGGCAAAGGCGGATGGCGGCGTTCCTCCGCGGAAAGGGTCAGATCCTTTGGGATGTCACGGTGAACACAGCTTATGTTCATCCGATGAACTTCCTTGCTCCAGGATCGAGGGATATGTTCGAAGCCAACAACAAGGCTGTCGACTACTTGTTTCGTGCTCTGTGTCAGCCTGAATTCGATCGGGTTCAGACAGAGGACTTAGCTTGTAGGATTTGGGAGCAGTTGAAGGATGCTCATGCTGGGAATGCTCAGGTTCAGGCTCGGATGTACGCGACTTACCGGAGAGAGTACGAGAACTTCACTCATCTCCCCGGCGAGTCCGTCGATGCCCTTTTCCAGCGATTTACGGTCGTTGTGAACAACATGAGAGCCAATGTGGACGTCCTCCCATACAATGATCATGATAGAGCCGTGAAGCTCTTGCACTCGTTGGATCGTACCGTATGGGACGGGAAGTTTGAGGCTATTGTTGAGTCCGAGAAGTATGACACCTTGACGGTGAACGAGCTGTTCTCGAAGCTCAAGTCGGCTGAGTTGGACCGTGGTATGACAGCCAAGATCAAGAGCCCGACTGATTCTCATAGTCTCGCTCTCGTTAGTGGCAAAGGAGCTAAGTCTAACGCTAACGCATCCTCCAGGATGTACTCTCTGTCTTCTTTGATGTCTTTGCCAGATGAGGAGTTCGACGTGCTTGGAGAGGACGAGCTGGCGTTGCTGACCAGGCGGTTCGAGAGGCTGCACGAGAACCGGGTGAACACGAGGAGGACAGCACGGACGTGCTTTCAGTGCGGCAAGCCAGGACACTTCGTTGCCGACTGCCCGGAGAAGACGGAGAACAAGGACGGCTACAAGGACGGCTACAGGCACCGATCGAGCAAGGATGGCAAGTACCGATCGAGGCGCGATCACAAGCACAAGAACAAGCACAAGGACGAGCGACGGTCGAGGAAGAAGGATGGCCGCGGCAGGAAGGCCCGAGCAATGGTCGGAGCGAGCGACGTCGACTCCAGCTCCGCCTACTCTTCCTCAAGCTCGAGTAGCAGTGAAGATGAAGGTGATCGGCGCAAGAACAAGAAGTCATCCAGGAATTTGAGCGGGTTGAGCTGCTTCGCGAGAGATGGCTTCTGCGGCATGGCCCGTAGCTCCGGCAGCAAGAAGAGCCACCAGAGTGACTCGGACTCTGACTCCGAGGATGAGGTATGTGATGAGCTCTCTTCTTTGCGCAAGGAGAATGATGAGTTGGTTGACTTGCTTGATAACCGCGATCACATGCTTAGAGAGGCCAAGAAGATGAGGAAAGAGCTTAGGGCCTCACTAGAAGATGCTAGGAACCGTGTGGCTGAGCTAGAAACCCAGAACCTAGATGCTAAGCTTGAGATTGATTCGCTTAAGGCTTCTCCTGTGGTTTCTGATGAGATTGATTGCTGTGATTGCTCTGTGTACCTAGCTGATCTTACTGCTCTTAAGGATAAGCATGCTTCTACTTGTGATGAACTAGATATGCTTAGGGTTGAAGTGGCTGAGCTTAAGTCTAGACCTGCTTTGCTAGGTGCTTGCACTTCTTGCCCTGTTTTGCATGGAAAGATTGATGAGATGCATGCTTACACTGTTTCACTTGAGGCTAAGTTGAAAGAGCCTATTCCCACTTCTTGCTCTACTTGTGAATTGCATGCGGTTAAGAATTTGGAGCTTGCACATTATGTTGATCGCCTGCAGGATGAAAATGATGAGCTGAGAAAATGTATGAGCTGGTTGTCGGGTCAGGAGCCTCAGCTCGGTATCATGATAGCGGCTTTCAAACGCTATGATGGTCAGGCACTTGGGGCTGACAAGCTTGGAGAGAACTGTGGTGAGGGAGTTGAGAGAGTTGGAGAGATTCCTATCCCACCACCAAACAGACACAAGAACAAGTTTGAGCCCAAGCCCAACCATCTCAGAAACAAACTTGACACTACTCCAGATCCACCCATATTCCCTCACCCAACAAATGATTTTCAGAAACCGGTGAAGTTTGTGAGCCCAAAGGGAGGTGAGGAAGGAGAGAAGAAGGGTGAGAAGCCGAGTGGGCAGCCCCAACCCAAGCCTAAGCCTAAGCCACAGCCCATAAAGTTCCATTGTGGGTATTGTGGGAGAGATGGTCACAAGGATGAGTTTTGCTTCAAGAGGAAGCGTGAGGAGAGAATGGCTAGAGAGTGGGCTAACAGGGACAGGTACCACCCCTCTAATGGTGTACCTGAGCCTCGTATGCAGATGCCCAGGGCCAAGGCGATTGTGAGGACGGTTCCGGCTTGGGGAGACCAGAAGGCTGCAAGTGTTGCTGCTGGCCGAGCCACACCGGTCAGACCGGTGTACTACACCGGTCAGACCGGTGCAGGTCTGGGCAGACAGCGAGTCGGGTTTCGTGCTCGTGAGGATGCTCGGTTTGGTTCTGGAGGTCGTGGTTCTGGTGGTTGGTCTGGAAAGTTTGCAGGTGGTCAGTTTGCTAGGCGTTCTCCACCTCGTGCTCAATACGAGGGTGAGAAGAGTCGTAGCTTTGAGATGGAGCGGAGGTACGATCCACGGTTTCCCTTTCGTGGTTTTCGTCCTCCTCCAGCTAGAGAGGGTTGGTTCCCTCGTGGTGGTTACCGTGGTGGTAGCTTTGATAGGCGTGATGATTTGGTTTGTGCTAACCCCACTTTGGAGCAAATGGCTCGGCACTGGTTTTACTCTTTTGGTACTAACCCCAGTGCTGAGTCGTTTGTTCACTCACGTGCTCGCTTTTGAATTTCAGGTGGGAGACTTGAAGAACATTTGGTTGATTGACTCCGGTTGCTCGAGGCATATGACCGGAGACAAGGGGTGGTTCTCAAGTCTCGTCCCGGTGGTGACAAAGAAGTACATCACCTTTGGGGACAATGGGCGAGGGCGTGTGCTGTCAGAAGGTGAGATTAAGGTAAGTGACAAGATCACTCTCAGGCGTGTTGCTCTTGTTCAATCGCTTGGATACAATTTGCTTTCTGTGTCCCAGTTGTTGGATGAGGGTTTTGAGGTGTTGTTTCGGCCTGGTGGTTCTCGGATTTTAGATTCTCGGGGGGATCTTGTTTGCATGGTCGTTCCCGAGGGTCAAGTGTTCCGAGCTGATTTTTCTCAGTCTTCTGGTGTGGAGCGTTGCTTCTTGGCTGGTTCTTCGAGTGAGTTGTGGAAGTGGCATAGGAAGTTGGGTCACTTGAGCTTTGACCTTTTGTCTCGCTTGAGTAAACTCAATTTGGTCCGAGGATTGCCACGATTGAGGTTTGAGAAAGAGTTGGTTTGTGCGCCGTGTAGGCATGCCAAGATGGTAGCCTCTTCTCACCCGCCTCTCACCGATGTGATGACTGAGCGTCCATGCGAGCTGCTCCATATGGACCTTGTTGGCCCAGCTCGTGTGCGATCTGCGGGTGGGAAGTGGTATGTCCTTGTTGTGGTGGACGACTACTCTCGGTATGCGTGGGTGTTCTTTCTTGAGGAGAAGGGGGAGACGTTTGGTTTTGTTCGAGATCTTGTCTTGAGGTTAAGAAATGAGAGGCACGGAGATGCCATACGAGCGATCCGCAGTGATAATGGCTCGGAATTCAAAAACTCTCGCTTCGAAACCTTTTGCCATGACTTGGGTCTTGAACATCAGTTTTCGAGTCCGTATACGCCTCCCCAGAATGGCGTGGTGGAAAGGAAAAACAGGACCTTGTGCGAGATGGCTCGGACGATGCTCGACGAGCATAGGACTCCGAGAAGGTTCTGGGCTGAGGCGGTCAATACCGCGTGCCATGTGTCGAACAGGATCTACCTCAGGGTTCACAAGAAGAAAACCTGTTACGAGTTGATGCACGGTCGCACACCCAAGGTGAGTCACTTCCATGTCTTTGGTTGTAAATGCTTCATTCTGAAGAAAGGGAAGAAGTTGGACAAGTTCGAGGCTAGGTCTGTCGATGGTATTTTCTTTGGTTATGCATCTCATTCTAGAGCATTTCGTGTGCTCAATCTTGAAACTAACCAAATCGTGGAGACTTGCGAGGTAACCTTCGACGAGACACAGCCACGTAGTCAGCTTGTTTTTGAGTGTGCAGGTGACGACGAACTTGGCGAGGAGATCTTTCAGGAGGAGGAGCATGAACATGGAGATGATGAAGATGGCGGTGTGATGCCCGCAGCTGAACATGTACCTACTACTTCGACGACGATCGAGAATGGACCCTCTCCCACACCTACAACGACAAACCCAGATCAAGGCGAAGCTGCTGTTGAGGGAGAGGTAGCATCAAGGTGAGAACCTCCCCGACGAGTGCAAGTGGATCACCCAGCTTCGAGAATCATCGGCGACATGAATGAACGTACTACACGGTCGAGGGTTCGGAACAATTCTCATTTCACTCATGCTGCTTTTGTTGCCACTTTTGAGCCCAAAGACATTGGACATGCGTTATCTGATCATAATTGGGTTAACTCGATGCATGAGGAGTTGGAGAATTTTGAGAGGAACCAAGTTTGGGTGTTGGTTGACCCTCCCCCAGGGTGTAAGCCGATTGGGACAAAATGGGTGTGGAAAAATAAAGAGGGAGAGAAAGGAGAAGTGGTGAGGAACAAGTCGAGACTTGTTGCTCAGGGGTACAGTCAGAAAGAGGGGATCGACTACGAGGAGACTTTCGCTCCTGTAGCTCGTTTGGAGGCGATCAGGATCCTTCTAGCTTTTTCCGTGGCTAAAGGGTTCAAGTTGTACCAGATGGATGTGAAGAGTGCTTTCCTGAACGGTGTGTTGGAGGAAGAGGTGTTTGTGAGCAACCACCGGGGTTTGAGAGTGAGAAGTACCCTCACCGGGTATACAAGTTGAGGAAGGCGCTGTATGGGTTGAAGCAGGCGCCTAGAGCTTGGTATGGTAGGTTGAGGGGGTTCCTATTTGAGAGAGGGTTTGAGATGGGGAAGGTCGACCAGACCTTATTTCTCCTTAGGCAGGACAGAGATATCCTGATTGTGCAGGTATACGTGGATGATATTGTCTTTGGTGGCTCGTCTAACTCTCTTGTTGCAAGGTTTGCAGAAGACATGAGCAGGGAATTTGAGATGAGCATGATGGGCGAGTTGCAGTTCTTCCTCGGGCTACAAATCAAGCAATCAAAGGAAGGAACATTTGTGCACCAAGCTAAGTACACCAAGGACATTGTGAGGAAGTTCAAGATGGAGGGCTCCAAGGCCATGGCGACGCCTATGAGTACGACTACAGTTCTTGATGCGGACGAGGAAGGTGAACACGTGGACCAGAAGGAGTACCGGAGCATGATCGGGTCACTCCTCTACTTGACGGCGACGAGGCCGGACATTCAATTCTCGGTGTGTCTGTGCGCTCGTTTTCAAGCTTCTCCGAGGACTTCGCATCGGCAAGCAGTCAAGCGCATTTTCAGGTATTTGCGACACACTCCCGACTTCGGCCTTTGGTACTCTGCGTCTTCTTCTTTGGCGCTTCATGGATTTTCAGACGCGGATTTTGCCGGGTGTCGGTTGGATAGGAAGTCCACTTCTGGGACTTGCCAGTTCTTGGGTTCTTCTTTGGTATCTTGGTCTTCCCGCAAACAGTCGAGTGTTGCTCAATCCACTACCGAGGCAGAGTATGTGGCCGCAGCTAGTTGTTGCTCTCAGCTCCTTTGGATCACATACACCATGAGTGACTTTGGTGAGGAGTATACCCATGTCCCACTTCAATGTGATAGCACTAGTGCCATAAGCGTTGCAAAGAACCTAGTGCTCCATTCCAAAACCAAGCACATAGAAGTGAGGTATCATTTTCTGAGAGACAACGTAGAGAAAGGGAAGATAGCTTTGATCCATGTACCCACACATGAACAACTAGCCGATATTTTCACCAAACCCCTAGATCAAGCAACTTTCACTCGTTTGCGGGGGGAGCTTGGTGTTTGTTTGATTTCTTGAGTTGGCGTGTGGGAGCTCCTTTGTAGCATATGTATAGCTTTCCTTTGTGCATTTCTTGCATTTGGCATGGCATATGTAGCATGATGTATAGGCATCTTTGTATCTTAGGTTGCATGCATTTTGTATCATATGCATTGTTTAGGAAAGGCTTCTCCTATACACATTGTTCACCATGGAATGACATATATGTCTTTGTGAGCTAATTTGGTAAGCTATGGTTAGTTTGGCTTAACTCTTGACAATCTTGGTTTGTATCCATGGTTGATGGCTATGTTTTTGAAAAATTTCATATATATGCTCTCTTGTAAGTAAATGCCTTTACATGATCTTGACATGTTTTAGTGGCTTGGCTATGCTTAATTTGTGGTTAGATAGCTTATTTTGATCATATGGGGCCAAAGGCTCATTTGTCATCATGAATGTTTAGCCCCCATGCTTCATCTTGTGGAGGGGCATAAGTTCCTTTTTGTCGCAAAGACATTTCATGTACCAATTATAAATCTGAAAATGAAATGTAAATTGCTTGAAAAATGTGCTCCCATGTCATATGTGCTAATTTTAATTTGCTTTGGGTGCTAAATCGTTGCATGATGCCTACCAATGAGAAGTCTCATATATAGAAGTAGGCACATGGCTCGGTGGCTTTGACATGACATGAGGTGCTTGTGGGTGTTTATGATGGTCTTATGCTTAGAATGGTTGTCCTAGCATGAAGTTTGTGTGGCTTTGCCATTTTGACATGTTTTGCTCATGTTTAGGACTTTGCTCATGAGAGGGTGATTTTTCGCAAAATTGCTAAATTCTATCTTAGCTTCGCCCAATGGTTGTGAAACTTGGTGATCATGAAGTTTATGTCTTTACGAAGCTATAGAGTATCTAACTTGCTCGTTTGGACATGTGTAGCATCCTATGTTGAATTTTGTCTATTTGAGAAGCTCTAGGTTGCATTTTTTGCATTTTTGGCTTGATTCATGCATTGTCAACAAGGGGGAGAAGTTTGAGCATGTTTTGGCCTACTGAATGCATTTGGAAGGTTTTCAGGTGGTTTCGAGCTATTTTTGGGCTCTGTTGTGCACCGGTCTGACCGGTTGAGGTCACCGGTCTGACCGGTCAGAGTGCTGGTCCTGTGCACATGTTGCCCACCGGTCTGACCGGTCAGAGCTGAGCTGTTGCAGCTGCTCTGTTTTGTGAAGTGGTTCGCATGCATTTGTCCAGGGGGGAGTTGCATCGGTTCAGGGGGAGCTTGCATGTGTGCAGGGGGAGCTCTTTGTGGTTTTCGAGCTTTGGTTTGATGGTTTGTGCTCTTTGCTTGAGCATGTTTTGTCTCGGATGTGTCGAGCCGTTGCCCTTACCTAAGGGGTCCGAGACTTGTCTTCTTCAAGTGATCTTGCTCTTTGCCTTTTCTTTGGCTTTCGATCGCTTGTTGGAGTTTCTTTTAGTCGTTTCTTTTCTTTTCCTTTTCTCTTGGTTACCAAAACGTGTGTGTTGTCAATGCACTCATCAAGGGGGAGATTGAGAGCCAGGTGTGGTTCGAGGACCGGTGGATGGTCGCTTCCTGGTGTGATGAGTGATTGACAACGTGGTGTGGACTGATTCTTGGCTAAGTATTGCAGGTGCAGGTTGCGGCTTGACTGGTGCAGGTGCAGGTGAAGAACAAGCGTGAAAGGTCGTTGCCGGTGAGGCCTCCAGGTGTGGAGAAGACAAGTAGGCTTGGTTCGAGGGACCCGGTGGCCAGCGAGGTCAAGTGCGGGCCGCATGGTGGCAAGAACGGCAAGATGAAGTCATGGACGGTTTCTTGGTTGAGCCTCAAAACCAAGGTCGAGCCGGGACCACGTGGGAGCCGAGTCATGAGTGGTGATTGGCGGAGGCTACACCGAGTTCGCGGGGTTTCCGGTGGTTCACCAGAAAACCACTGGGTTCCTTGGTTGATCCACAAAGCCAAGACCGAAGAACCGAAGACGGAGGTGCAGCAGCTCCAGACCGGTCTGACCGGTGGGTCTGACCGGTCTGACCGGTGGGTACCGGTCTGACCGGTGAGGAGCACCGGTCTGACCGGTGTGCGACGACGCAGTCCGGAATCTTCGAAGCGGAGGACACGCGTCGGGATCGCAAGGCTTGCGTCGAGGCTAAGCAAGTTTGCGGTCGCTGGGCATCCGTCTGATGGTGCGAAGACAAAGACTTCCAATTTCGCCCTCGAGGGGCATGTATCCCTAGTTAGCTAGTAAGGGTTTTTTAGTCTTTCGGTTGCCTCCATATAACCCAAGTGGTGAGAGGATGGCAGCCATCTCTTGGAACCCTAGCTCATTTGGTTTTCCTATTTTCCTTCCTATTTTCTTAGGATTTTCGTAGGACTAGCTTGAGAGCTTCATGGTGAGATCTTGTGAGAGGGAAGGATGATCGGGCGGCAAGCTAGACCTTGTATGAACCTCTTTGGTATGTATAGATGATTCGGCGTGGTTCCTCAAGGCTTGGATGTGTCTTTCCCGTTTCTCCTTTTTGGTGATTTTCGGAGCCTTTTCTTGGCGATTTTCTTGGAGCGATTTCGAGGCCTTTCTCTTTGGGATTTGGTGGGGGATGTATGCATGAACCCTTCGTGGTTCTTTTCCCTTTGATTCCCCTTCCAAATCCGTGAGCAAAGGGGCTCAATTTTGGGGTTTTCGTGGCTCTAGGGTTAGAGGCGTTCTTGGTGGGATTTCTTCGATTCCTCTTGATTTGACAAGTTTTGGTGGACCAAATCTTGGCTATGGAGTACCCATGAGGTGTTCCTACTATCCCCAAAGTCTTGTGCAAAACCGTGGAGCGGATCGGGAGATCGGGAGTTGGATTTGGAGGAGTTGACTCGCGGGCGCTGTTCATCCCGAGCTGCCCAGGCACGACCGGTCTGACCGGTGCTCTTGACCGGTCTGACTGGTGATAGCCCTTGGTGGGTTTTTGTCTCGGGGAACAGCCTTGTCCGTGTGGTTTTGTCCCGTGGTCCTGCTGATCAGTTCTTGGAGTGTTTGGAGTTGTTTTGCTAGGTTTTGTGAGGGGTTCTTCTTCCTCACAGGTTGTGTTTCGTGGTGGTTTTTGTTCCAGGGCCTAGAGGATTCACTGAGGCTTCCTGGAACGTTTGCTGTGCGGCTGCTGTAGCCACCGGCCTGACCGGCTCTTTCCACCGGTCTGACCGGTGTCATCGGTCTGACCGGCGCAGGCCATCGGTCTGACCGGTGTAGCACAGGCAGCAAGCCGTGCAAGTTTCCGCTGTGTGTTTTGGTGAGTTTTGGCTAGGAAGGTTGAGTGTTGGTTCCTAGGACCAGTAGCACTCCAGTGGCTGCGTGGTCTTGACCAACTTGGGTAGTTGGGTCGGAGACGTGAGTTGGAAGCTGTGTTCGTCTTGTTGGAGTTCTCATCTCCTTCGAGAAGAATTTTTATCGGCTCCCATTCACTCCCCCCCTCTCTGGTTCGCCTAATCGGTCCTTCACAAAGTAATGGTTTTATTCTTATGCATAAATGTATATGTATTAGTTCTACCATGGTGTGCAGCATCTCTATCATATTCCCATGGTCAGCCTAACAAAAGTGAGCATGCTTCCATAGGTACAACATCAAAATCAGCATGGTCTTGATAAGAACCAACGGAAAAGTGTATGCGCGCGGTTTCAGTTACCTTTGCCTTACCACTGCTATTGAACCACTCAATGTGGTATGGTTGTCGTAGTGGATGTGTGAGCAAACCAAGTTTGGCAACCAAATCTGAACTCACCAAGTTGTTGCAGCTCCCTGTGTCGATGATGGTGAGAACACGTCGCTCCTGCACAACGAGAAACATGTGGAACAAATTCTTGTGCTGAGCTTTCATGGTGTCCTCATGTTCCTCATGTACGGCCAAGGCACGCTGCACAAGAAGACTCGGAAAACCTGCGGAGGCAGTGATGGATAGAATGGCGTCCTCCTCTGAACCTGCAGCATAGTTAGCAGCAACAACCAAATCATCTTCTACATCGCTAGCACTTACATATCCGTCTCCATCACGTGCAGCGATGAAACCACGAAGACTCGGACAATCCTTCATGACATGGCCCATGCCCTTGCAGCGGTGGCACATGATTTTGGCAGAAGGGCTCTTTGCAGCAAAAGATGGTGTCTTGTTATGTTGATCCTGCACATTAGACACATTACGGACCTCAGGAGGTGCTGCAGAGGAACGTGTACTCGCTGGTGGTGCTGAAGGAGAGGCACCCGACGAGGTAGAAGCTGGTGGTCTGGAGGTCTTGTGCGTGTAGGAGCTCCCTCGTCGTCCCTGCAATTCTTTTTCTACAAGCATAGTAAGCTGGAACAACTGGTTGGTGGTAGTAAACTGTTTATAGTCAACAATATCATGAATTTCACGTCTCAGACCCTTATAAAAACGACACACCTTATCCTCAGGATCCTCTACTACCCCAGCCCGAACCATACCCTTTTGAAGCTCAGCATAATACTCTTGAACAGACATATCACCCTGCTCTAAATGTTGTAATTTCTTACGTAAATCACGCTTATAAGATGCAGGAACAAATCTATCACGCATAGCAATTTTAAGCTCATTCCAAGTAACAGGTTGGATATTTAAAGAAGCACATTCATGCCACCAGATTATAGCAAAATCTTTAAATTCACTAGTGGCTTGTCTAACCTTATGTTGATCAGGAACAAGATGTGAAGCAAATTTTTGTTCTACTGTCATCTCCCAATTTAGATATTCCTCAGCATCATATCTCCCATAAAAAGATGGTATAGTAAATTTAACTTTAGCATAAGGATCATCCGTAACATAATGGTGTTTATGTTTATTACCTCCCATACCTTTTCTGTTGTGTGCAAGAAGGCGGCGTGCACGATTTTCACTTGTCATCTTGTGGTCGACCGTACTATCAGGAAGCAACACAATATCCTCAGGATGGCCATTAGCATCAAAAGAATCCTCCTCGTTATCCTCGGTCTTGGGAAGGTGGAGTTCAAGCTGCTGAATTCTTCCCGTCAGATCTGAAACTGAGGATCAGGTGTGTCCGAAGACCAGTGGAGGGTCGCTCCTTAGTGATGAGTGATTGACAATGTTGTGTGGACTGACACTTGGCTAAGTGTGCATGTACAGGTTGCGGCTTGACTCGTGTCGGTGCAGGTGAAGAACAAGCACGAAAGGCCTTAGTCGTGGTGGCCTCCGGGTGATGGAGTGGCAAGTAGGCTTGGTTCGATGGATCTGGTGGCCGATGGGGTCAAGTGCGAGCCGTGCGGTGCAAGACTGGCGGGCTGAAGTCGTGAACATGGGCCGGTACAAGGTAGCGGATGGAGCCCGAAGCTTGCACGCGGGGTTTGTTGGTTTGCCCACAAAACCTTCAGTGGATGGTTTTTTGGTTTGGGCCTCAAAACCAAGCCCGGAGGCCCGAGGCGACGGAGACGGTGATCTGGGAGCTTCGGGAAGCTTCGAGGCGGAGGGCACGTGGCGTGATCGCGGGGTTTGCGTCGAGGTGAAGCGAAGCCGCAGTGGAAGCGTGTCCGTCCGATGAAGACTTGACCAAAATGCCCCTAAGGGGTTGTATCTTCATTTCAAGCAGTAGGGGTAGCGTGGTCATTTACCTCCCTCCGATGGACTTCGTATAAATAGCAGAGAGGTGGATGGCATCTCTTTCTCTTGGACTCTAGGGCTTTCTCTCCCAGTAGATTTCTCTGAACTGCTTCTTTTCCTTCTGGATTCCTTAGGCTAGACTCTTGTACAGGCTCTGACCTATGGATGTATGGAAGCATTTGGTGTTGCAGTGATCTCCTAGTCCTCTGTGATTTTCGTGTCATTTTTCGGGCTATTTTTGGGGAGTTTCGTTCTTCGCTCGATTCAGGGATTTGAGGGCATTTTCCTTCGGATTTCTTTGAGGAGATCATGGGTGGATGCCTTGTGCATCTTTGTGTGTGATCTTGACTCCTCAAATGCCGTGGAGAGCCTTTGACTCGTGAGTTTTTGGCCGGAGTTCAAGTTCTTGGTGGTTGCTTGTGTGATCCGCGATTTCTGATGATTTAGGGAGTTAGAGGTCGAGATTTTTGGGGCATAGCATCCTTGTGTGACCCTTTTCATCTCCCCAAAATCTTGTCTCAAGAGCTTCAACCGTTTGGGAGATCCGGTGATGAGTTCTTGGAGTTGACCCCGTGGGTCGGGCGTTTTTCTGCTCTGTCCGCACCTGGCGGACGGTCCATGAGGTCCGTACGGACGGTCCCAAGGCCCTGACAGTCCGGCTGTTCTTTGTGTTCTTCACGTGTTCTTGAGCGTCTTTCATTGGATCCGTTGAGCAGGTTGGTTTTTGGTGCGTGAAGTTCGCGGACGGTCCGTACTCAAGTGCCGGACGGTTCGGGACGAGGCGGACGGTCCGCGGGTCCATCACAGACGATCTGTTTTTCTCGGTGCGCCCCTGGAGGTTCGGGTTCCTTTTACAGACAGTCCACCATGTCCTCTCGGACAGTCAGCGCCCTCCACACGGATGGTCCGCCCGGTCACCCCCGATAGTCCGCCAGGGACTTCGCAGCAGTGCCTAAGTCCTTTGGTTCTTGCTTTGGTGCTTCCGCTCTTTGCTCCTAGGCTTGTTGGTTGATTTTCTAGGCTTGTGTGTGCCTTGTTTGGAGCTTCCTTTGTGTGTGTGAGAATTTGGAGTGGCAATCGGGGTATAGGCCGAGTTCAACCTTCGGGAAGAATTTTTATCGGCTCCCATTCACTCCCCCCTCTCTGGTCGCCCTATTCGGTCCTTCAATTGGTATCAGAGCCGGTTACGGATCTTCTTGATTCTAATCAGTCTAAGATCCAAAGATGGGCGATTACGGCAAGGGGTCGGGTCCTCCGCACTTTGATGGCAAGAATTACCCGATGTGGGAGAGGCTCATGGGCGTGTTTTTGCGTGGGAAGGGAACTCTGATCTGGGAGGTCACTCAGAATCCTCATTATGTCATCCCAGATAGTTTTCTACTTCCAGGATCGCGGGACATGTTTGAGGCCAATAGCAAGGCCGTTGATTACTTGTTCCGAGCTCTTTGTGCCTCAGAGTTTGATCGAGTGTACGGAGAGGATGTGGCCGGAAAGATTTGGCTCAAGTTGAGAAATGCTCATGTTGGCAATGCCCAAGTGCAAGCCCGTATGTTTTCCACTTACTGGAGAGAGTACGAGAACTTCACTCATCTCCCCGGTGAGTCGACCAATGCTATATTTTAGCGCTTCACTAGCATAGTCAACAACATGAGGGCCAATGTGACAGTGCTCCCATACATAGATCATGATCAAGCTATCAAGCTTTTGCATGCCCTGGATAGGTCTATGTGGAGTGCCAAGGTCGAGGCCATTGAGGAGTCGAGCGCGTATGACACACTGTTGCTTGACGAGCTGTTCTCCAAGCTCAGATCTTCAGAGGTTGATCGTGGCTTGAGAGCCAAGAGCGAGAGCCCCACTGACTCTCATAGTTTGGCTCTTGTTTCCGGGTCAAGGTCTAATGCTAACACCGGTGGTTTCTCTTTGTCTTGTCTTGTGTCTTTGCTAGATGAGGACTTTGAGGTGCTGAGCGAGGACGATCTCGCCTTGTTGAGCAAGAGGTTTGGGCGGATGTACGAGAACCGCAAGAATGCAAGGAGGAGCTCGGGGATGTGCTATCAGTGCGGGAAGCACGGGCACTTCATCGCCGAATGCCCTGAAGCCATGGAGATCAAGAACGACTACAAGGGCAAGCCCAAGCATGACTACAACAAGCACCGCTCCTGGAACGACTACAAGGACAAGCACAAGGACAAGGGCGAGAGAAGGCACAAGAAGGGTGGCGGCTACAAGAAGAAGACCGCTCGAGCAATGGTGGCCGGAGTGAGCGACATCGACTCGACATCAAGCGATGCTTCTTCCGACTCGAGCAGCGAGGAAGAGCAAGAGAAGCGCAAGGACAAGCAGCACACGGGCAAGAACTTCACCGGCCTAAGCTTCGTCACACAAGGAGGCTTCTGCAGCATGGCGCACTCCAAGAAGGGTGGGGAACACAGCTCGGATTCGAACTCTGATTCCGATGAAGAGGTACGACAAGATCCCAACTTCTTGCTAGAGGAGAATGCTAGGCTCAATGAGTTGCTTGATAACTGTGATGATGTGCTTAGAAAAACCAACAAGAAGAAGAGAGAATTTAGGTCTTTGTTGGGTGATGCTAAGGATAAGATAGCCGAGCTTGAATCCTTGCTTGTGGATGATAGAAATGAGATAGGTGCTTTGAAATCTGCTCCTGTGGTGTCTGATGAAATTGACTGTGGTGATTGCTCAGTTTTTCTTCCTGATTTGACTGCTCTCAAGGAGAAACATGCCTCTACTCTTGAGGAACTAGATGTGGCTAGGATTGAATGTGATGAGTTGAAATCTAGGCCAGCTTTGTTAGGAGCTTATATATCATGTCCTATTTTGCATGCTATGCTAGATGAATCTCACACTAGAATTGTTTCTCTTGAGGCGGCATTGAAAGCTCCTCTTCCTACATCATGTTCAACCTGTGAGATGCATGCTTTGAAAAACATGGAACTTGCACACTATGTTGATCGTCTGCAGGATTAAAATGATGAACTTAGGAAATTGATGAGTTGGTTGTCTGGGCATGAGCCACAATTGAGTTTGATGTTGGCTCAATTCAAGAGGTTTGATGGTCAGGCATTGGGGGCTGACAAGAGTGGTGAGAAGAGTGGTGAGGGAGAAGAGAAAGCCGGAGAGACTCCTACTCCACCACACACCATACCCATGAACAAATATGCACCCAAGCCAAACCACTTGAGAAACAAGCTTGATGCAACTCCAGACCCACCAGTGTTCCCCCAGAAAACAGAGAATTACCAGAAACCCATTAAGTTTGTGAGCAACCTGGGTAATGTCTTTGAGGGGAAGTCAGGAGAGAAAGCAGTTGAGAAGCCCACAGAAAAGCCACCGCCTAAGCCAGTGCCAATCCGCTTCCGTTGTGAGTATTGTGGGAGGGATGGGCATAAGGATGAGTTCTGTTTCCAGAGAAAGAGGGATGAGAGGTTTGCTAGGGAGATGGTAAACAAGGACAGGTACCACCTTGCTCGTGGTGTGCCTGAGCCTCGTAGAGGGCCTCTACCTAGGGGTGAGGTGTATGTGCGTACAGTTCCCACTTGTGGTGGTGGAGGTGGAGGTGTGTTCCCTTAGAGAGATAGGCGTGTTGGGTTTGGGCATGGTGAGTTGGCTCGACGTGCTCCTTCTCGTGACCGTTACGAGTTTGGGAGGCACGATCGGAGCTTTGGGTCTCAGATGGACTATGGGCCAAGTTTTCCCCCTCGTGGTGCACGTACTCCTCCAGTGAGACGTGACAGGTCCTTTGGTGGTAGGCGTGAGAGGACTCTGTCTAGAGGTTTTGGTAGGATGGATTTTGCTAGCCCTTTTTTTGAGCAAATGGCTCGACACTGGTTTGACTCTTTTGGTACTAACCCCAGTGTTGAGTTGCTTGCTCATTCTCGTTCTCATTTTTGATTGCAGGTGGGAGGCTTTGAGAACTTTTGGTTGATCGACTCTGGTTGCTCAAGACACATGATCGGAGATCGTGGGTGGTTCTCCAGTCTCACCCCGGTGAGTACGAGGGAGTACATCACTTTTGGGGATAACGGGAGAGGACGAGTGCTAGCTGAAGGTTTGGTGAAGGTGAGTAGCAAGGTGACCTTAAGAAGTGTGGCCCTGGTCAAGTCACTTGGTTTTAACCTGTTGTCAGTATCTCAGTTACTGGACGAAGGTTTTGAGGTTCATTTTAAGTCGGGTGCTTCTCGTGTGCTTGATTCTTGAGACAATCTTGTCTGTACGATCGTCCCCGAGGGTCAAATCTTTTGTGCCGATTTTTCGTAGTCTGTTGGTCCTCCTCGATGCTTTGTTGCTGGCGTTTCGGCCGAGCTTTGGAAATGGCATAGGAGGTTGGGACACTTGAGCTTTGAGTTGCTTTCCCGCTTGAGTGGTCTTGATCTTGTCTGAGGATTGCCTAAGTTGAAATTTGAGAAGCATTTGGTTTGTGCTTCTTGTCGGCATGGAAAGATGGTTGCTGCTTCTCACGCCCCTCTGACGGCTGTCATGACCGAGCGACCTTGTGAGCTGTTGCACATGGATTTGGTTGGGCCAGCTCGTGTTCGCTTTATGGGTGGGAAGTGGTATGTTCTTGTGGTTGTTGATGATTTTTCGAGGTACTTTTGGGTTTTCTTTTTGGAGGATAAGAGTGAGACATTTGGCTTTGTTCGGGACTTGATCTTGAGGTTGAAGAATGAGAGACATGGAGATGCCATTCGAGCTATACGCAGTGACAATGGCACAGAGTTTAAGAACTCTCATTTTGATGCCTTTTGCAGTGATCTTGGTCTTGATCATCAGTACTCTTCTCCATACGTTGCTTGCCAGAATGGCGTAGTGGAGAGGAAGAACCGGACCCTTTGTGAGATGGCCAGGACGATGCTCGATGAGCAAACGACTCCTAGGCGCTTCTGGGCCGAAGCGGTCAATACCGCTTGCTATGTCTCAAATCGCATCTTCCTTCGTGCCTTTAAGAAGAAGACCTCTTATGAGTTTATGCATGGCCGACAACCCAAGGTGAGTCACTTTAGAGCCTTTGGTTGCAAGTGTTCATTCTGAAGAAGGGCAAGTTGGATAAGTTTGAGTCTAGATGTTCGGATGGTATTTTCATTGGTTATGCGATTCATTCTAGAGCATATCGTGTGCTCAACCTTGACACTAACCGAATCATGGAGACTTGCGAGGTTACCTTCGACGAGACACAGCCATGTAGCTCTTCTACTTTTGAGTGTGCAGGTGACGAGGAGATTGGAGCTAGGATCCTTGAGGATGAGAAGGATGGAGATGGAGACGACGACGATGATGATGGTGGTGCTCCCGTGGTTGATCGTGTACACGCTACTTCCACTACTACGGTGACGATCGAGGATGGACCATCCCCTACACCCACTACGACTGAAGCTGTTCGAGTGGAGGCTGCTGCTGAGGGGGAGATTGTGTCCAGGCGAGAGGCTCCCCAGCGTGTACAAGTGGATCACCCACCGATGACAATCATTGGTGACCTTCATGAACGCACTACACGGTCGAGGTCAAGGAACACTTCTCATTTCGCTCACTCTGCTTTTGTCACCTCTTTAGAGCCCAAAGATATTCGACATGCTATGTCTGACGAGAATTGGGTGAATTCCATGCATGAGGAGTTGGAGAATTTTGAGAGAAACCAAGTCTAGGTGTTAGTCGATCCACCACCAAATTGCCGTCCCATAGGTACCAAGTGGGTGTGGAAGAACAAAGAGGGTGAAAATGGGATGGTTGTGAGAAACAAGTCGAGGTTGGTGGCGCAGGGGTTCAACCAGAAGGAGGGGATAGACTTTGAGGAGACATTTGCTCCTGTGGCCCATTTGGAGGCAATTAGGATCCTTCTAGCCTTTGCCGTGGCTAAAGTGTTCAAGTTGTACCAAATGGATGTCAAGAGTGCTTTCTTGAATGGGGCGATAGAGGAAGAAGTGTATGTGAGGCAACCCCCGGGGTTTGAGAGTGAAAAATACCCACACCGTGTATACAAACTCCAGAGAGCGCTCTATGGGTTGAAACAGGCACCTAGAGCTTGGTATGGCAGGTTGAGAGGGTTTTTGCTGAGTAAGGGGTTTGTGATGGGCACAGTTGATAAGACCCTGTTTCTTCTTAAGCATGGGAATGACATTTTGATTGTTCACATATACGTGGATGACATAATCTTTGGTGGCTCTTCTCATGATCTTATTGCCAGATTTGCAGATGACATGAGCAGGGAATTTGAGATGTCCATGATGGGTGAGCTGCAGTTTTTCTTAGGACTCCAGATCAAGCAGTGCAAGGATGGGACGTTTGTACATCAGGCGAAGTACACCAGGGACATGGTGAAGAAGTTTGGCATGAATGACTCCAAGCCGCTGACTACGCCAATGAGTACCACTACGGCTTTGGATGCGGATGAGGACGGCGAACCCGTGGACCAGAAGGAGTACCAGAGTATGATCGGCTCCCTCCTCTACTTGACGGCGATGAGGCCGGACATACAGTTCAGTGTGTGTCTGTGCGCTCATTTTCAGGCTTCACCGAGGACTTCACATCGGCAGGCTGTCAAGCGGATTTTCAGGTACTTGAACTACGCTCCTGAGTTTGGTCTTTGGTATTCTGTCTCCTCGACGCTCAGACTTCACGGGTACTCTAATGCTGATTTTGCTGGGTGTTGAGTGGACCGCAAGTCTACCTCTGGGTGTTGTTAGTTCCTTGGTTCTTCTTTGGTCTCTTGGTCATCTCGCAAGCAATCCAGTGTAGCCCAGTACACTACAGAGGCCGAGTATGTAGCTGCTGCTAGTTGTTGTTCCCAGCTGCTTTGGATGACCAACACCATGAGTGATTTTGGTGAGGAGTGCTCCCAAGTTCCACTTTTCTGTGATAGCACCAATGCCATAAGTGTAGCTAAAAACCCTGTCCTCCACTCCAAAACGAAACACATAGAAGTGAGGTACCACTTTCTGAGGGACAATGTGTAACGCCCCGGGTTTTCAAAAAGGGAAAACCCGTCATTCAGTCTCGTGATAGTCCCTGGATCAGACGCTATCACGCACAGGCATTCATCACAGATAAATATCATAGTCATACATCGAAATAAAGCATCAGAGTACAAATATAATCATGTTATTACATGTCTTGAATAATCGGAGTACATCAATACACGCCTCTTGGCGGAATATCATGAATAAGAGTCTACGGAGCGGTAGCTAGCTTCCAGAAGGTGTCTCCGTCTTTATTCTTCTCCCACAGGCATCCTTGAGCGTAGCAATGTGCCCCTCAGTCGTACCATCCGTCGGCATTATTGTCGAAGTCTGACTCGTACCCTGCAAGCTCAGGTTCTATCCCCAAGGATCGAGATAGGTCCACGTCACCAACCGTATGCAAGCTTTAAGTGGCCTATTTCTAAAGGTAAAAGAGAGGAACAAGGTAGAGGCTGGGTTTCCTAAGCAGCAGCATCAATATAAAAAGAAATAACATCTCCATATTCCTACCATTTCCCATATCACTCAACCGCAAACGGTTACACCTGGTTACCCAGATCACCGTCACCATCACCTAACTCCATCTAGGGGCGGTGCGAGAACTCCCACTCCTCGCACCTCAATGGTTGCACCCGGATCCGCGAGGTAGAGGGAGCAACTCCCCTCTCCCCAGGTACAACCATGACTTACCGTCCACTCACATCCTATAAGAGGGAAGGTAGAAATCCCAAAACGTAAGAGTCGGAGTAAACAACGGGCATGTCCATAACTGAGGACGCGGCTATACGTATAGATCTAAACTCTGCAGAGCGTGTACACCAGTACCCAACTCGGAATAGCACTCGAGCGGTGTACGGCCGACTGAGCCTACCCAACCGAACGAACACCTAGGAGTTACGATTCCATCCTGCATCCGGGTCTCGATGCGGTCCTTCGCAAAGGACCACCCCAGAACTGTGAACATGCCCCCGTGTGGTCGCACGGGGAGCCCCCAAAAGGGAAGGGACTTCACCCTATACCCTCTCACTGATACCTTCTATCCTACTGGCAGGTATGGCATCACACTTGCTAGGGTCGAAACGGCCCTATCCCCACTCTCGGCGAGGTGGTGTGTACGAAAGTCCCGTGTAACAAAGCGACCCACTCAGTTTCAGACTGGGGCGAGCTCCTATCCTCCAAGTCATCACAAAATCCCCAACACCTGTGCTCCTAAAACAGTGTACCTGCCATAGGTACCAAACTGGGCATCACCCAAGAAGACGACCCCTGGCCCCCGATCCCGGATCGGGTTGTCTTGAGCTCACCCCCGCCAAGTATCCCAAAAACACCTTCTCCTGCCGGTTTTTCCCCACACACGCCAAGAAACTACCACATTGTCCCAACACATGCACAGCAAGCTCAGCGTATCATCACGCTTAAATATAGTAGTAGTAGTAGGTCAATCAAGGACAAGGTATTTAAAAGGGGCAGTGCAGGGTTTCATCATAACCATCATCATGCATAAGTAAAGCGCTAGCAGTTCTAAAGCGATGCCTAATGGGCATTCAAAGTAGGTCGGGCGTGAACCTGGGTGCGAGTAGTCATAGTTCTGGTTCAGCTCTCCCGCTCTGGCGGCTCCTAGAATCGTAAATAAATAAATAAACTCGGCTGCTATTGCAATTAAATCCAAGAGGAAGAACAAATACGACCCAAAAAGAGGCAAACTCTAGCCTAACGCAGAGTTTGAGACTTTAGAAGATTTCCAGAAAAGGTTTTGTATTTTTCGGAGTTAAAACGGATTTATTATGAATTTCCAAAGAGAAAATATATTTCTGAAAATTAAATACGCATATACGATATTGCAAACTTTAGGCTAGCTATAGGGTGTCCTCAGCTGACTCAAACAGGGCTATAAGCTGGCTGCAAGGTAGCTCCTGCGCACACATGGCGGCTAGCAACGCGACTTTAAGCCGGCGCCTGCCCACGTGGCGGCTGACACGGCGGCATGTGTGGCGCAGCGCAGTGGATCCCTGAACGGATCGCTGCGGCACGGCACCGTGCGTGCGGGCTTGTGGCTCGGCCAGGGTTGGCCAACCGTACGAGATCCCCTTGGATCCTCTGCGTGCACTCATGTGTGTGGGTGTGTGTGTGAAACAAAAACCCCCAGGATTTTAGGTCAGCGCTGAAACGTGTTCGACGGATTGCCCTAGAGGAGCTCCAGCGTGGCTAAGCTCGCCGGCGGTGAGGCGTGCAGCGGGTTGGCCAACAAATGGCAGGGCACGGCTCAGGGGACGAAGGCGCACTCAGCTGAGCCAAGAAAGGCTCCACCTTTAGCCGGAGCAGAGCTCGACGGCGACGGCGCAGGCGTGGATGCGGCGGCGCAGTGCGGCGATGGCCGGCGAGGGCGCGCGTGTGCATCCAGGTGCCAGGCGCGTACGCGCGTGCATCAGGCGAAAGGAAACGACCCCAAAGGCTGGGGCTTTGCCCCTAGTTCATGTGCACAAGACCGTCTCGGCCCGGACGGTGCTCTGCCCGGCGAGCGGGACGGCATCGAGTAGTGCTCCGTGGCGGGGCGGAGGCATGCGTGTGTGTGCGGCCCTGTCGGCGGCGTGGTGTGCACGGCGAGACCCCAAAAGCGGAGCCTTTTCCTCCCCCTGCTCGCGCGTGCACCAAGGCAAACCGGCGTGGCGAAGGCCACAGTGGCACGGCGAACAGGGTAGCAGAGGTCACCGGCGATCAAGAGCAAAAGGGCACAGGGCCAAGCGGTGAGCGCGCGCGCGTCGATGAAGGCAGCGGCACCTGCAGGCGTAAGGCACAGCTTGATGGCCGGCGACACAAGCGACAGCAGTCAGCTGCGGCGGCGCGGCGCGTGCGAGGTTGAACACGTGATCAAGGCAAGGCCTTTCTCCCCCTCGGCGCGAAGGCCGGCTCACACAGGTGAGAGGACGTGCTCACCTGGTGACCACTGGTCGACGTGCAGAGCGGCGGTGAAGGGTGGCGGAGCAGGACGGTGGCGGAACGGGTCGGAGCAGAGGAAGCAGAGGTGTGCAGCGGCTTCGGCAGGGACGGCGCCGGCTTCTCGTCGATCAACTCCCACGGACGGCTCCGGCGTCGCGGTGCGCTCCCTCGGACGGCCTCCCCGCCTCCTTCTCCTCCCCTTCCTCTTCTTCTTCAGTTGCGTCGGTGGAGTCAGGGGAAAACCCCAAGGGTGGCTAGGTCTGGGGCGTGCGGCCGTGGCGGTGTTTTATGGGCGGTGCGGAGAGGTGTGGATGGCTGGATGCGGCACGGCTGAGGTGGCACGCATCCAAGCTATCGCCACGGGCGCGTACAGCGAGCTCGCCGACCTGGCGCTCACAGGATTGGCGCGGCGCGGCGGAAAGAGGAAAAGGGGGAAAAGGTGAGGGGCGATGTGGCGGATGACAAGGGGGGTCCGCGCGTCAGCGAGAGAGAAAAGCGGAGGGCGCGCGTGGGCAGGCTGCCTTAGCTGGGCTGCGAAGCTGTTTGGTCGGCGGAGTGCGGGGTGTGTCGCTGGTTTGAGAAAAAGAGAAGGTGGGCCTTCAACAGACTTCAGGCGCGAACTCGAGGCCCAAGTCAGGTTTGCAACCTTTCCCCTTTTCTTTTATCCTTAACCCTAATTCAAACTTTGATTCAAATTTGAATAAGAATTCAAATTTGAATCTCACTCAAATAAATCCAAATAAAAACCAAATAAACTCCAAGGTTCTCACACTAGCATTTTATATATCCTAGAAAATTTTAATTAGCTCAAAAATAAATCTAGGAATTTAGGGGAGAATTAGAAGACATCCTTATTTAATTCTTTAAGCACTCAAACATTTTATCAAAAAAAATTTTAAATCCACATTTTAATATTTAACATTCCGTAATAAAAATTGCGGGATGTTATAGACTCCCCCCGTCAAAAGAATCTCGTCCTCAAGATTAAGAACTTACCTCCGTCTCGAAGAGGTGTGGGTACTTCTCCCTCATGACCGATTCCTTCTCCCACGTCGCTTCTCGCTCGGTGTGATTGCTCCAAAGCACCTTGCAGAAGCGAGTGGTGGTACTTCTTGTAGCTTTCTCGGCTCGATCTAGTATCTTTACCAGATACTCCAAGTACTCCAGATTGTCTTGCAAGTCGATAGCATCGGTGGAGACATGCTTGTCAAGCTTCGGGTCGAGGCACCTCCGGAGTTGTGATATGTGGAACACAGGATGCACTCCGGCAAGATCAAGTGGTAACTCCAGCCTATATGCAAGCTTCCCCACCTTTGCCATAATCTGGTAGGGTCCAACGAACCTCGGGGCTAGCTTCCCCTTCACGTGGAACCTCTTCGTGCCTCTAAGCGGTGACACTCTCAGAAGGACGTAGTCACCTACTTCGAAGGAGATATCCCTTCGCTTAGGATCAGCGTAGCTCTTCTACCTGCTCTGAGCTAGCTCCAGGTCCTCTCTAACCTTAGCCACATTCTCCTCAACCTCGACAATGGAAGCAGGACTGAACAAAATCCTCTCCCCCACCTCAGACCACATCAACGGGGTCCTACACTTTCTGCCATACAGAGCTTCAAAGGGGGCCATTTGCAAACTTGCCTGATAGCTGTTGTTGTACGAGAACTCAGTGTAGGGCAGACTCTTCTCCCAATCGTTGCTGTAAGTCAACACACATGCTCTCAGAAGGTCTTCGAGAAACTGGTTCACCCATTCTGTCTGTCCATCAGTCTGAGGATGGAAAGCTGTACTGTAGTCCAAGTGTGTGCCCATCGAATCATGCAGACTCTTCCAGAACTGAGCAGTGAACTGAGCACCACGATCGGACATGATGCTACGGGGTGCTCCATGCAACCTCAGGATATACTCTATGTAGAGATCAGCCAACTGACTCACACTGAATCTGTTCTTCACTGGTAGGAAGTGTGCTACCTTGGTCAAACGGTCCACAATCACCCAAATCGAGTCATTTCCCTTCTGAGTGCAGGGTAAACCCACCACGAAGTCCATGTGGATATCATCCCACTTCCACTGAGGTATCTCAAGGGGCTGTAGCAACCCAGCGAGTCTCTGATGTTCCGCCTTCACCCTCTGGCATGTGTCACATCGGGCAACATACTTGGCGATGTCCTTCTTCATATTCTCCCACCAGAATTGACACTTCAGGACTTGGTACATCTTGGTGCAACCGGGGTGAATAGAATACCGAGAATCGTGAGCTTCCTTCAGAATCGTCTTCTGGATATCCTCACCACTAGGCATACATATGCAATCTTTCAACCACAACGTCCCTTGCTCATCAATGCGGTAGTCAGGGGCCTTACCTCTGGTCAGAAGGTCTTTCACCTCTTCAATTTCTGGACACTTCTTCTGGGCTTGCCTGATTTGGTCTCCTAGTTCGTACTTCACCCTCAACTCATTGAGCTGTCCCTTCTATTGACACCGGATTTTGACCAAACCCAGAGTCAAATAATGTTGGCTTGGTAATCAGCAGAGTAATTGGCAAAGAGAAGCAGAGTAGGGGATAATCAGCAAGGAGCGAATCGGCAGAGGCATAAATCGGCAGGATGCAAACGGGCTACCACATCAGCCACGAGATGATAGTTCAGGCTATTGGAAATAATAATATTTCATAATCCAAATACACTGACTGAGTTATGTTCAAGTAAGAGTCGCTGCATGTATGGTTTATTTGCTTAACAACACATGCAAGGTAACTAAAGAAAAGCCATCGGCTGGGAGAAAGAATGAAGAAGAGAGCAGAGAAGATCGGCCAAAGAACAGAGCAATCGGCCAGGGGGACAATCGACCAGACAAAGCATACTACATATGGAATATTGCATTTACGTGTATGCATAAGGAAATATTATTTAAAGAAGCATGCGGTCAGCACATGAAGATGATTAATAAAGAAGATACAAGCATAAGAGGAGTAAGCGGCAGAGAGGTCAATTTCGACCACCATCGGCCACTGGGGCGTCGGCCAAGAGCAAAGTAAATATAAATTGGCCGATGGAGGGGATTGCAGTGCGTGTAAATATGGCTTCCGTGCCATTGGCTGGCAAAAGAGTATTTAAAGATGAAGAAAAGGTTTGTGTGTGCATAAGGTACTGATGGCACTAAGGCATAGCTAGCACGTGCATGTCCAAGGTGATTAAGAATAAGATAAGAGCAGGTTGCGGCATGGAAAGGAGAAGGTCAAGTTGATCATGTGATCACGTAAGCAGATCAGTCTGTTAGCCGGAAGGACGAGAAGGAGCTTCATCAAGAAGGATTCCAAAGAAAGGGAATTGGAGTCCATGTATCTTAATATTTCCTTTTGTTTAGATATCAATTAGCGAAGTCAAGTTGTAGTTGGTTTAGCTAAGAGATTGTTTCCTATGCGTGAATCGCACGCCAGATCCTAGGTCCAGCAGCCCTATAAATATAAAGGGTATGCGTTCATTGTAAATCATCACACGATCAATACCAAAACCGCCTCCGGGCACCCCTTTACCAATTATTGCATCTACTTTACCGCATCTACTTTATTGCATCTACTTTTCGACGACTTCGCCTTCGTACCTTTTCTCTTTCACGAGTTCTCGCAAACTCGTCGGGCTGCATCGCTTCGATCTCCGGCTTGCTGGTGAGTTCTGCTTTACCGAATAATATCTAGGCTTTAACCTCCGGGCGTATCACTGTGGTTTCGTCTAGATTTATTCACCAAGTTATCGATATCAGCTAGATTAGCAAGTTTTATCTTAATCCTTGCTGTTCTAGTTTTTATCACCAATTATCCAGCTTGAGACTGCTTCCTGTCGGCTTTTATCGTATTACTGCTACTATCTTTTAATGATTAATAGCCGGCTAGATCTGTTTCAAGTGTTGCTCACGTAGCTCTGCTTAAGTTACCTCTGGTAGCTTACGCTTTGCCTATATCATCATATCGGCTGATCTAGCCGATCTGTTCTGCCCTGTATCGGCTACCTAGCTGTTACGGTTCTATTAAAGACACATCGGCTCCCTAGCCGATTTTCCATTGTCAATCAACAGGTCAGATTGGCTGGTACGTCTCGCTACAGACCGGGGAGTCACGTGTGTCGCGCACAAGGGTGACATTCTATTTTTGCGTCAACACACTTTTGGCACGCCCGGTGGGACCCGAAGATTAAATCCCTATTATATCGTCTGGTGAGACCCGAAGACAATATCCACAACAAATCTAGAGTGGCTCGAGGAGTACATCACCATGGACAGTCAATCTGAAATATTGGTGGATATTATAAGCAATGCCATAAAGAGCGCGTTCTCTGAGTTTGCCCAACAACAAAGGTATGAGAGGACATACTATCAACAGCCGATGACATCGGCTAATACTGCTTTTTCTTACGGTCCAATTCAGCAGCAAAGTTATGAAGAATCAGCATGCATGTATCCTGGAGCGTCAAATTATGCAACAACGAGCATGAGTACAACTGATGAATCGGCTTATGGTAATTATTTAATTTTGCCATGCTCACATCAAGATAATTTCTATCAGCCAATGACAGTTCCTCAGACTGCACCAGTTCCCTCCAGCTCATTACCGCTGCCACAAGTGAATTTCTTCCATGCTCTTGGATACACGCCACAGCCGTTGGCACAGGAGGATTTGTTCAACGCTCTTGGATATACACCTGCGGACACTACTCAGATTCAAGAATCAACATGCGTTCAATATGTTGCCCAGGAATTGCAGTCTACTCCACATGGTTCGCAACAGATGGCGTCATACGCTCAACCATCAGCTCAAATTCAGCAAAATTATCAACAAACTGAGGATGAACGAATGATAATTCAACAGTCACGATCGATAGCTCAACCATCTTGGCCTGGTGGGCTACAATCTGCCCAGTCAGTTCGATCACGACAGACAGAAGGCTATCAGTTGCCAGTATCAGCTATACAACCGATGACATATCTACCACAAATATCGATTCATCAGCAGATAGCTTATCAACCACAACCGGTAGCTCAACAACTTTCACCTGGGGGGCTGCAATATTCTCAGTTATCAGCTCAACCACAACAATCAAATCAAAGGAGTTATCAACAGGAAACAGAGAATATTCAGCTGCAGTTTGCACCTCAGGAATCATGTCCAGAAGTTCATCAGTCTATTATAGCACAACCACGAGTGGTAACAGAACAGCAGGTCCAATTGGCTATTGAACGAAAGAGGGTTGAATTGGAAGATATTATGCAATCCATAAAAAATAATGGAACTCTGTTTCCAACGTACATGGGCAAAGTGGTTGGCCAAGATAAAGAGATTAATTCTGGAATGCTCAGTTCCCAGATGTCTGATGGATTAAAAGCCATAAATAATAAAGTGCAAATCCTGGGTGTTGAGTTCAAGAGTAGAAGCTACGGATATGAAGGACATGACTCTGAAGATGCTCCTGAGGAAGAAGTCCCGGTCAACTACAAGGACATAGAAAAACAAACCAACGAGCTATTAAAGAAAGATCAAATTGGCGATGGATGGATAGCAAAAGGAGGGCAAGAGGCGATCTTTCAGATTATTTATTGCCCACCATTCAGAAATATTGCCTTGGAAGATCGGATGCTTGAGGTTCATTTTCCATGGGATCCAGGCGGACAAGAGTTACGTACGAAATTTTAAAGCTGATATCTCCAATCGGCTGGATGATGAGGCGCATGTCATTTGAAGTCTATCCAATCATTATGTTACCTCGTGATTGAAAGCCAAAAATATATGTTGGCTACATGTTGTTTGAAATAAGGTTCTTTATTTATAAAAGCCAACGAAATATCAGATGGGTTTGATGATTAAATTAATTAGGATAAAGGCTGATGACGTACAAGTCTATTTTTACATGCATGCCGCACATATGCAGGCACATATATCGGCTGCTTTATTTAAAATATAGCCTATGGGAGCAGAGATTGGCCTGTAGAAGAGCAATAGAATCAGCCGACGGAGCACGACCGCTCCTCGTTGACTACGCCGAAGGAGTCGCCATCAAGCTCGATGATGGCAATCTCGTCATCAACTTCTTCAACGATGACGACAACGACTACAATTAACGAACGGATCTACACCAACTCGTCATCAAGCAGGCATGTCTATGACAATGCCTAACGCCCTACGCGGTATGTATCTACTAATAACTGCCCTACGCGGCAAGTGGAGTAGATCAATTGGCACCAAAACAAATGTTAGTTTGTGCATCAGATGAAGAATTGTTGGTCGCTTACCCTTCTCCTTCGGATGAAGTTGTTTTATTTAGCCGATGAAGGAAACGATTTGACAGCATGGCCGACAACGTGATCTTAACCGAATGAGCTTCACCTCGGCCAACGCGTCATCGGCAAGGTCACATGCATGCTGCACATACATGTTAGCACGCACAGAATATATCGGCTGCTAAGCTGATGAAAGTAATGGAAGAAGTTTGCGGAAAAACTATTATTGGTGCAAATACTCATTCAAGGAAATCAGCAGTCCAATAGTCGATGGGATCGGCTGATCAAATAGCCAAAAATAATTGTCACAAGGACGGCCGACAGAGTTATTGAATGAGGAGCTAATACAAGATTATTTAAAGGAAGGAAATCAATCTCCAGTACCTGGTTTCTCAACATTTAACTCCCGGTGGATCAGTTCTGATAGAAGCAATATGGCAGTCACTAGAAGAAAACGGCCGATAAAAGATTAATCGGCTAATCAATCGAATATACTTTTATATTGCTAAAGAGCCAATAAAGCGTAGCAGTTCATGAGGAATGCTGGATTAGAGATGTGGAACGTTGGGTTAATTTTAGACCAATAATGCAAGAAGTTCTGACAGAATTTGAGAAGCAAATCAACAGAAGGCCAATCGGCTAAAGACCACAACATTTGGAGCATACGCATAGCCAACACAAGTGTAATGTGGTGTGACAGCAGATGGTTTAGACAATTAAAAAATTGGGAATTGGTAACAGAGGACAGAACATCACTCAGACCTTTCACAGGCGACAGGACCAAGCTTCGCCATGAGGGCCCTATTGTTCAAATTGACCTGTCAATATCCTGGGTAAAATTCATTCCGGATAAAGAATAGAAAAAGGGATGAGAGAAGTAGAGCGCATGTTCAAATACATCTACATGACCTTCGGCTGCTAGTACCAGAATTAAGCCCAAAGGAAGACAAGCAATAGCATAACTTGCCAATGCAAGCATGGAGTCTGATGATAGAACTCTTTGGGTAGCGACATAGTGCTATAGAGACGTCAGCATTCAAATTAGAAGCAATCGGTTTACCAGATGATGGCATCAATGGCTGTTTATCTAAAGGAGATGAGGGCTTATAGTTTTTCAGCTGAGGGAAATATTTGTTTGTTCTGGCTTATTTTCGTAATAGCCGATGGAGTCATTCTTCAGCTAAGAGTCACGGTGAAAAATAAAAGATGACCGATGAAATAATTTTTTGTATCGGTCACTATTGTTCTACGGGCAAAAAATATTTGCTGCTGTTGGTCGCACAGGTCACATAAGTGCTAGTGAACTCGGAATATCTCAGATGTTGATTATCTGGTTCTGTTCGTGACCATGTAGGAAAGCTAAAGCAGAGAAGCGACGTGCCTGAAGATTTTTATACTTTACCGGTAGCATATGATGGATACAGCTTCATGATAGAGTTAATGAGGAAAGACAGCTAGCCGATAGAAGATCCTGGCATCCGTTAGGCATGGTATCCGCAGCAAGCCTCCGCAAGTTGCTTCATACTAAGGGGGCATCTCAAAGACTAACGACGAGACTGTTGGGTGTTCAAAAGATGGCTCCAACGCCACGGAGCTGCCTGAAGGTGCCGCCGCTAAGGTTAACATACTGCTGTTATGGCGAAGGTTGGATCATGGCACTAGGAATGACAGTGCTGACATGCTGTTCATAAGTCATCACTAAGAAACTTTTTACTACAAGAATTTCCTGTCCAGCACCATATTCACGGCGGGTTGTCCCTGATGATTATGTATCGGTTAGACGCATCACAGTTACCGGCAAGCCATGCTGCATGGCCGATTCAAGAAAAAATCCTGGTCAAAACTGATAGTAGTCTAATACAACCCCAGGTGCAGTAGTTACAATGGAACCATGCATAACAGGCCATGAGATGTTAAAGATTGCTAATGGACGACAGTAATCATATTGGAAAGTAAGCAACTACTATAAGATTGCATACATCAGGTTAATCACTTGAGAGGAAGTATTGGCCGATCAAGTCACAAATTCGGGCATCAGCTGGTTGGTCATGGGCTCTAAAAAAATAAGTCGCATACAACAAGGAGCCGATCACTGGAAGCAGAGTGCTTGCCGATAGCGTCTCCATGGGAGAATAAAACAGCCGATAGAATAGAGTTCTTTAGTCAGCTATCATTTTGGGGCATAGTCAAATATCTGCATTTCTACCATCGACTAAACAGATTAAACCATGTATGCTTTGGTTGGTAGGCCTATCAGCTGGTTCATTGGTTTCCAATAATGATGCAACGTGAGGAGTAGTGACAGATTATTTGTGCGTATCTTCACATACCCAAAGGAGCTCTACTTGAACACACAGTGACGCTGCAATGCTCCATTAATGCGGCTGATATAGGGCAATGATGCAGATATATAGTTTAAAAGATAATTTCAAGGCCGAAGTTGATGCTTGCAACAACAGTGGAGACAAGTGATCAAATTGGCTACCAAAGCATGAAGTGTTATTAAACACACTGCTCATACCCAACAGCAATTCTTCACCAAGCGTGATACCCTGCCACCATTGGTCTCACGACTAACGACATGACCGTCTTCATAGGCCATAATACTGCTAGACAGCTGACGGAGTGTCGTGGATAGCAATGATGTCATACTGACCAACCAGAAGCGACGCAATGACCGTGACAGTGTTGTGCCATCAAGTGACCTACACACTAGAGGTATGGTTTGTGTTTGGAGAAGTCAGAAGCCACCATCAGAAGTGAACAAGGGCAGCAGCACAACATTGTCAACAAATGCGGCACTGGTTAACCATCAATAGAGAAAGCCGAATTATTTTCGGTTACTAACAAGCCGATGGCACATCAGCTATGAAATTTTTAAAAGATCGGCGACAAGATTTAATGGAGAATAACCGATACTGCCAGGGCTCGATGATCATCGACAATAACAAGCAGCCAATTCAGCTAGACGATGGTGCCGAAAGTAATTGAAACCAAAGCATACCATTCTCCATCGAGAATACGAACGACATGGACCTCTCGCTCCTGCAAAGTCTAGCGTGTCAGAGACACAAAGGAGGAGGCCGATGAGATTAGTGGGAAACAATCAATCGGCTTGATACTGTTAGCAACTCATACAAAAACAAGAGACATGCAGCAGGAAGATTTATCGAAAGAAATGGATTCTAACCACTAACGGATGTTCAATCATCTACTACTATATCTTCGAAGAGATCAATAATAAGTCGGCGTGCTGACGACAAGATTGATACGGTCCTGATCTTCACTGCGAAGATGCAAAAGGAGCAAAGATGGTGTGACCAATGATGAAGTGACAATTGAGGATTCATGGCATGCAAGCATATTTGTTTAGCCAGATCAGCCATATACCATACAGGCAGGCTGCACGTACATACAGCTATGCGAACCTGCAAAATAAGAAAACTCACCATCGTATATCGGTTGCTTATAGCCGATGGGTGGAGATTTCGAGTCAAAAGGCTGCCAACGGAATCACTTGATTGCCACGTCTCAAGATCATCCCTCAATAAGTGCATATAGGCGACAGAACTACCTGGCCAGCTTAAGGAGATTATGTTTCAGATATTGGCAATCTGATACAATTCCAAGACTCTTGTGAATACTTGGGTCACGAAGAGGAAACAAGGGGCTATGATCAGTTCCATACAACCGTTGTCACCTTAACATCGGTTAATTGTGATAAAGTAGTCAAAAAAGGGAATGTGTACACAGAGCCAAAATGGAGCTGCCAGGGAAGTGACGAAGGCATTAACATACAAGGATGATTCAATGGCTACCTGATCCAGCTGTACTTACCAGGTGCAAAGCAACCGATAGAAGACGTGGTCTAGGCTCATTCTATAATGTTGCTGGTTGATTATCTCTCTGATTGAAGATAGGATTTCGGATGATGGAATCAAAAGTTTGAATGACACTTAAAGACTAAAGCAGCTCCTGGGAAGACAATCAGCCAATGGAGTGGTCCCATGTGGCTAATGACAGATCGTTGCATACCCTACTGGCGGCACAAGCTAATGGAGAAACAGAGGTGCAGGACACATCAACTAGCAACTGGCTGACGGATCTTATTTATTTAGCTCCACAAGTGTAGAGTTCTGCAAAAGGGCAGTCTGATGGAGTTGTAGATAAAAAAGTCAAATGGAGGAGGTTGACCAGCAACCAAATCGGCTATTGAAAGAGCAGCATTGTCGACACCTCAGGGTTCCCAAGGAGTTTGATGTCCTTTGCACCTTTGGTTTGGCTAAAACATCCTGACCAATTGTTGAAATGGTATTCAAAGCAGAGTAGCCTAATCGGAACTGATGTCAACAAGGATGCCAACAACGAGTTCGGGTGATCATACTGTTATTCGGCAGCTCAATGGCCGATACACATCTACTATTCACTCAGGAGACCATATATGGTGCCAAATAAACATCTTGTTGGCCTTGGAGAGTATTGATGGCCACATCCAGAAGACCAAACTGATCTATATCAAAGAACAATTGCTATACACGGCATCTACAGAGTATGAGAATATACATTGGCCATTATCCGCTACAGATTTAAATGATGGCATATGGGATTATTTTGTTTCGGCTAGTGGAATTACCAAAGAAGCATGAATCTTTGCACCAATCATAGAAATAATTTGGCAGTGGTATTGTCAAGAAGAGTTCAGCACATAATCCAAGGATTATGGTTTTCGACGCAAGGAAACTTGTTCCAACACAATTATATGAATTCAGATCACCAGGCGATGTTACTGCTGCCGAAGACACCGCTGTTGCTGCTAACACAGCCGAAAGATTGACAGGTAAAGCCAGGCTTACCAAAAAATTCACGAGAAAATATTGGGCATCCACGCTTACAAGTCAGCCGATGGTTCGAGTTTGATGCAACGATGGATCCAGAGTTAGTGGTTTTGGCTCACAATAGTCCTCTAATCAAGGAAAAGGGGAGTTGCCTCGATTCTTTATATTGGCAAAGATATTTTGATAAAGAAGCCTGAAGAAAGAAATTGGTTGTAAGAAGAGCACTGCCAGAAAGGTTGAGGTATTAACCCATGGAGCAGTTTGCATTGGTCAGAAGAGAGAGGTTCAAGGTCTGCAAGAATTTCAAAGCATGAATCCTTCATACTCTGAAACTGGGGGGCTTGTGTTGACACCGGATTTTGACCAAACCCAGAGTCAAATGATGTTGGCTTGGTAATCAGCAGAGTAATTGGCAAAGAGAAGCAGAGTAGGTGATAATCGGCAAGGAGCAAATCGGCAGAGGCATAAATCGGCAAGGATGCAAACAGGCTGCCACATCAGCCACGAGATGATGGTTCAGGCTATTGGAAATAATAATATTTCATAATCCAAATACACTGACTGAGTTATGTTCAAGAAAGAGTTGCTGCATGTATGGTTTATTTGCTTAACAACACATGCAAGGTAATTAAAGAAAAGCCATCGGCTGGGAGAAAGAATGAAGAAGAGAGGAGAGAAGATCGGCCAAAGAACAGAGCAATCGGCCAGGGGGACAATCGGCCAGACAAAGCATACTACATATGGAATATTGCATTTACGTGTATGCATAAGGAAATAATATTTAAAGAAGCATGCGGTCAGCACATGAAGATGATTAATAAAGAAGATACAAGCATAAGAGGAGTAAGCGGCAGAGAGGTCAATTTCGACCACCATCGGCCACTGGGGCGATCGGCCAGGAGCAAAGTAAAAATAAATTGGCCGATGGAGGGGATTGCAGTGCGTGTAAATATGGCTTCCGTGCCATTGGCTGGCAAAAGAGTATTTAAAGATGAAGAAAAGGTTTGTGTGTGCATAAGGTAATGATGGCACTAAGGCATAGCTAGCACGTGCATGTCCAAGGTGATTAAGAATAAGATAAGAGCAGGTTGCAGCATGGAAAGGAGAAGGTCAAGTTGATCATGTACGCAAATCAGTTTGTTAGCCGGAAGGACGAGAAGGAGCTTCATCAAGAAGGATTCCAAAGAAAGGGAATTGGAGTCCATGTATCTTAATATTTCCTTTTGTTTAGATATCAATTAGGGAAGTCAAGTTGTAGTTGGTTTAGCTAAGAGATTGTTTCCTATGCGTGAATCGCACGCCAGATCCTAGGTCCAGCAGCCCTATAAATATAAAGGGTATGCGTTCATTGTAAATCATCACACGATCAATACAAAAACCGCCTCCGGGCACCCCTTTACCAATTATTGCATCTACTTTACCGCATCTACTTTATTGCATCTACTTTTCGGTGACTTCGCCTTCGTACCTTTTCTCTTTCACGAGTTCTCGCAAACTCGTCGGGCTGCATCGCTTCGATCTCCGGCTTGCTGGTGAGTTCCGCTTTACCAAATAATATCTAGGCTTTAACCTCCGGGCGCATCGCTGTGGTTTTGTCTAGATTTATTCACCAAGTTATTGATATCAGCTAGATTAGCAAGTTTTATCTTAATCCTTGCTATTCTAGTTTTTATCACCAATTATCCAGCTTGAGACTGCTTCCTGTCGGCTTTTATCGTATTACTGCTACTATCTTTTAATCATTAATAGCCGTCTAGATCAGTTTCAAGTGTTGCTCACGTAGCTCTGCTTAAGTTACCTCTGGTAGCTTACGCTTTGCCTACGTCATCATATTGGCTGATCTAGCGGATCTGTTCTGCCCCGTATCGGCTACCTAGCTGTTACGGTTCTATTAAAGACACATCGGCTCCCTAGCCGATTGGCTGGCACGCCTCGCTACAGACCGGGGAGTCACGTGTGTCGCGCGCAAGGGTGACGTCCTATTTTTGCGTCAACACCTTCTCGACGATGTCAAGCTTCAATCTCTCCATGTCTTTGTACAACTCTGGCTGTTCCTCCTGCACCATCAGGTTGTTGCAATAGCTTCTTCGGCTCAAAGAATCGACCACAACATTCGCCTTGCCTGGGTGGTAGTGAATGTCGAGGTCATAGTCCTTTATCAACTCTAGCCATCTTCGTTGCCTCAAGTTCAACTCTGACTAGGTGAAGATATACTTTAGACTCTTGTGATCCGTGTAGATATCACATTTGTTACCCATCAAGTAATGCCTCCATATCTTCAAGGCATGAACAACAGCTGCTAACTCAAGGTCATGTGTCGGGTAGTTTTCTTCATGCTTCCGAAGCTGCCTTGAAGCATAAGCGATCACCTTGCCTTCTTGCATCAACACACAACCAAGACCCTACCTAGAAGCATCGCAGTACACCACAAAATCCTTATTGTCATCGGGAAGCGTCAACCTAGGAGTTGTGGTGAGTCGGGTCTTGCGCTCTTGGAAGCTTGCTTCACACTTCTCTGTCCACACGAAAGGCGTGTTGTTCTTCAACAACTCGGTCATCGGCTTCGCAATCTTGAAGAAGTTCTCGATGAAACGGCGGTAGTACCCTGCCATACCGAGAAAACTCCAGATTTCTATCACTGTCTTGGGTGACTGCCACTTTGACACAGCTTCAATCTTCGAGGGATCAACTGCAACTCCCTCACCTGACAACACATGCCCAAGGAATGCTACTTCTTCTAGCCAGAACTCGCACTTGCTGAACTTGGCATACAGCTGATTCTGCCTCCGCTTTTCCAGCACTATCCTCAGATGCTCTTCATGTTCTTCAGCAGTTTCTGAGAAGACCAAGATGTCGTCAATGAAAACCACGACAAACTTGTCTAACTCATCCATGAACACCTTGTTCATCATGTTCATGAAGTAAGCTGGGGCGTTCGTAAGACCGAACGATACGATAGTGAACTCATACTGCCCGTACCGGGTCACAAACACTGTCTTGTAGATGTCCTCGGGGCGAATCTTCATCTGATGATAGCCGGATCGAAGGTCAATCTTGCTGAAGTACTTGGCCTTCCTCAACTAATCAAGTAGGTCATCAATGCGTGGCAACGGGTACTTGTTCTTGATGGTTACCGCATTAAGAGCGCGGTAATCAACGCACAGCCGTTGCGTCCCATCCTTCTTAGGCACAAACATCACCGGTGAAGCCCAAGGTGATGCACTAGGTCAGATGTACCTCTTCTGTCGGAGAGCTTCTAATTCCTCCTTCAGCATTGCCAACTCTAACTTACCCATTCGGTAAGGACTCTGTGCCACAGGTGTTGTACCTGGCACAAGGTTGATCACGAACTCTACATCGCGGTCTCGTGGTAACCCCGGTAGATCATCAGGAAAGACATCGGGGTACTCACACACCACTGGAACATCGATCACTGTCTTCGTAGTGATGTTGTACACAGCTGGTACTTCTCGTGACTTCAGCAGCTCAAACGTCATCTTCGTCCCCTTGGGGTGTATCAGGGTCACTTGTCGAGGTGACGAGGAGATAACCCCTTTGTGAGCGGTGATCCAATCCATGCCCAGAACAACATCAATCCCATTGGATTTCAGCACGGTCAGATCTCCGAGGAACTTGTGACCCTTGATGAACATTTCCACCCCTTTGCATAATAGGCTGCATCTGATATCTCCGAGAGGTGAGATCGTCACAATGGGTTATGGTCGGGGAGTCATGGGGAGAGATAGTTTGTTTACAAAGTTAGAGGACACATATGAACTAGTTGCACCAGTATCAAAAAGAATCAAAGCTTTAGCACCACAAACTAAAAACTCACTGATCACGACGTCAAGAGCGTCGGTAGCCTCCTTCGCAGTCAGGAGGTTGAGCCTCCCGCGGTCAGCGGTCGGCTGGGGAGCAGCCTGAGGTGGCCTCCCTCCAGGAGCTGGTGCCCTGGCAGGTGTAGCAGCGGTCTTCTTGCTGGGGCACTCGTATGACTTGTGGCCTTGCTTGCCACAGGGGTAGCACGTAGGAGTGAAGCCTCTGGTTCCGGGTCTCGACATGCTCTGCTGCAGTCGGTTGTAGCCACCACCCTGCTGCTGGTAGTTGGAGCTCCTTCCTCCAGGGTACGGTGCATGTCTTCCTCCGAAGCCACATCCGGGCTGGTTGTTCCCCGGGTGGTAGCTCCCTCTCAGCAGGTTGCTCTGCCCACTCCTCGGCCTGTGGAAGGATCAGTCGCCATGGTCCCGATCTCCCATCCTCTTCTTTCCCTTCATGCGCTCCTCATGCCCCCTCCTTTCTTCCTCGAGCACGATAGCCCTGTTCACCAGGTGGCGAAGGGACTTGTGCTCACTGGCCTTCAAGCCCTGGCAGAGACCATGGTGGAGGCCTCGCAGAAACCAAAACTGCTTCTTGTCGTCGGTGTTGGTGTCGTCGGGGGCATAGCGCATCATCTTCATGAAGTGCCTCTCGTACTCCTCTACCCTCATTGCACCCTGAGTCATGGTGTGGAACTCCTGAGCCTTCTGACTCATGAGCTCCCTCGGCAGGTACTGCTCGCGGAACACCTCACAGAACTCCAGCCAGGTGATGAAGGCTGGGTTCGGGTGGCTGTCGGAGTAGTTGTCCCACCATGACTTGGCAGGACCCTGGAGCTGGTGGACGGCGAGAGCCACACACTCTTCATCGGTGTAGGCGGTGAGGTCGAGCTTCGTCTTGATCACGCGGAGCCAGTCGTTGGCGTCGAGAGGATCATCCAGAGTAACTGAAGGTAGGGGCCTTCAGGCGGAGGAACCTCTCGATCTTCTTGGCGAAGTCCTCCTCCGGTGGGATGTTGCGGTTCCCACCGTTGACTCGGTTCTCGACGGCTTCAACCATCCTCTACATTAGCGCAGTCTGAGCAGTTATCACCTCAGCCAGGTTAGGCGGTGGCGGTGGCGGTGCCTCTCCACGTCCACGACCACGCCCACGACCCTGGGGAGCTGGTGCCGGCTCGGGCTCTCCTTCAGCTTCTTCCTCTCCTTCTTCCACATCGCCTTGACCGATGGGCGGAGGTGGTGGTGGTGGCACCACAACGCCTCGGCCTCATCCTTGGACAGGTGCGTGTCCATGACCACGTGCACGTCCACGCCCACGTGTGGGAGCGCGGCAATGTCCACGGCCACGGGCTGGCGGGGCTTGCTCTTCCTCGGCTTCAGCCTCCTCGAGGCGAGCCAACAGACGTCCGGATCTCCTGATGGACATCTTACTGAAAACAAGACCAAGGGCATAGAAAACCTTAGATATGTCAGTCACCAACAAATTGAGTCTGATATACAGGCATGAAAATATTTCTACTTATATAATTCCGACACTCAAAGGGAAAAAGCAATAAGAACGATTAACTCCATTAAGACCAAACAATCAGCATCCATTATGAGTACATAAGTTTCCTCGAGGCTGACTCAAGCCTTGGAGGTCACACACAGCAGCGATCTAATATAGCATTACATGATCTCAAAAGGGTGTGCACATCTAGGTGTGAAAAGACTCATAACTCCTCATGCACCGGAACAGGCTCTCGGCTGCATGGAACAACTCATGGAAACTACCTATATAACAACTCTACTCTTATTAGCATGATCACGCTCCAGCACGCTACTCGGTGCGAGCCCTCTTGTACCTCACGGAGCAACGGTCCTCCTCAGGGAAATCTCTGGGGAACATCCGCGTCAGCATGGCGTGAGCAGCCCTCACCTCCTGGGTCTCAACCGGAGTGGGCATGTCAGCCATCGGACACAGGTGTAGCTTGAGGCCGGATGGGTGCAGCTTGAAGGTCTCCTTGCGGATCGCCCGCTGGTGCTCTGGGGGTAGCTGACTGTTGAGCTCGTGAAGTTCGTCCACACGAAGAGAGTCAACGTCCTCCCAAGTCCTCAGCATCCTCTTGCACTTGTCCAGCAGGAACATAGAAGTCCTGGTGAGTGCAGCGAAGTTGGCGGCGTTGGAGTACTGGTCCTACACAAGCTCGGCCACCCTGGCCTTCTCACGAACGAGACTGCATCCCTGTGAGGTGAACTGTGCATCCTTCTGGTTCAGCTTGGCGAAGAGACGGGTGAACCTGGCCTCCTGCTTGCATAGATCCTCCTTGGCGTAGAGCATCTCCTCACGTGTGGTCACCCTCTCAGCCTCAGCTCGTACCACCAAAGAGTTGGCATGGCGTAGCCCACGCTCAAGCTGCTCGACTCGCTGGCGTGCGGTACGGTTCTCCACGAACAACCTCTGGCAGCGGGGCTGAAGCTCGCGGAACTCCAGTGTAGTGTGCTCATGTCTGCTGAAGAGTCCACTCGTCTGCTCGCTCAGTCGGCGGGCGTGAGTGTCGAGGTCCATGAGGTAGCTCCCAGTGGTGACGAGCGTGTCGTCAGACTCGCGCAGAGGACCCTAGACAACCTCCTCCTCGTAGAGTGCTGTAGGGTCTGGTAGTCCGTCCACGATCGGAGCCACTCTGTAGTAGTCTTGAGGGATCAGCCGCAGGTCTCCTGTCATGTAGACGTCGTGGTACCTAGCCAGCAGGTGGCGAAGTACGTGGCTGCAGGCGGTGTCCACAGCATTCCTGATGTTGAGTCCTGTGCTGTGCTCGAGCATCTCGGGGAAGTCTGGACGCACCGGGTAGGGTAGGATGGCCACCGTGCAAAGCAACAGTGGTCCTGACAGAGTGCGGACGTCCTCGACGCGGTAGGTGACGTGCGTAGGGGGAATCCCCAGCCTGAGGATGACCCAGTCCACCCAACGAGCAAGTCCCTCCATGTGCTCTGGGAGTAGCTCTATCTCCTGTCGATCCATTTCCTGTGACACGGAAGAAATTTCTAGTTAGCGCAGGTGAGATAGAACTTTTCAAAGAAGGATAAGTTTTTGTAATATATGCCAAGAATTGTATACAGTGAAAGAGACCGTTTTAGAGTCCTAATCTCTATCGACCATTTCTAAGGGCACGTGCTACGGTCAAGTATGGCTCTGATACCATCTGTAACGCCCCGGGTTTTCAAAAAGGAAAAACCTGTCATTCAGTCTTGTGATAGTCCCTAGATCAGACGCTATCATGCACAGGCATTCATCACAGATAAATATCATAGTCATACATCGAAATAAAGCATCAGAGTACGAATATAATCATGTTATTACATGTCCTGAATAATCGGAGTACATCAATACACGCCTCTTGGCGAAATATCATGAATAAGAGCCTACGCAATGGTAGCTAGCTTCCAGAAGGTGTCTCCGTCTTTATTCTTCTCCCATAGGCATCCTTGAGCGAAGCAACATGCCCCTCAGTCGTACCATCCGTCAGCATTGTTGTCGAAGTCTGACTCATACCCTGTAAGCTCAGGGGCTATCCCCAAGGATCGGGATAGGTCCACGTCACCAACCGTATGCAAGCTTTAAGTGGCCTATTTCTAAAGGTAAAAGAGAGGAACAAGGTAGAGGCTGGGTTTCCTAAGCAGCAGCAGCATCATAATAAAAAGAAATAACATCTCCATATTCCCACCATTTCCCATATCACTCAACCACAAACGGTTACACCTGGTTACCCAGATCACCATCACCATCACCTAACTCCATCTAGGGGCGGTGTGAGAACTCCCACTCCTCGCACCTCAATGGTTGCACCCGGATCCGCAAGGCAGAGGGAGCAACTCCCCTCTCCCCGGGTACAACCACGACTCACCATCCACTCACATCCTATAAGGGGGAAGGTTGGAATCCCAAAACGTAAGAGTCAGAGTAAACAACAGGCATGTCCATAACCGAGGACGCGGCTATATGTATAGATCTAAACTCTGCAGAGCATGTACACCGGTACCCAACTCAGAATAGCACTCGGGCGGTGTACGGCCGACCGTGCCTACCCAACCGAACGAACACCTAGGAGTTACAATTCCGAGTCTCGATGCGGTCCTTCGCAAAGGACCACCCCAGAACTGTGAACATGCCCCTGTGTGGCCGCATGGGGAGCACCCAAAAGGGAAGGGACTTCACCCTATACCCTGTCACTGATACCCTCTATCCTACTGGCAGGTATGGCATCACACTTGCTAGGGTCGAAACGGCCCTCTCCCCACCCTCAGTGAGGTGGTGTGTGCGAAAGTCCCGTGTAACAAAGCGACCCACTCAGTTTCAAACCGGGGCAAGCTCCTATCCTCCAAGTCATCACAAAATCCCCAACACCTGTGCTCCTAAAATAGTGTACCTGCCATAGGTACCAAACTGGGCATCGCCCGAGAAGACGATCCCTGGCCCCCGATCCCGGATCGGGTTGTCTTGAGCTCACTCCCGCCAAGTATCCCAAAAACACCTTCTCCTGCTGGTTTTTCCCCACACACGCCAAGAAACTACCACATAGTCCCAACACATGCACAGCAAGCTCAGCGTATCATCACGCTTAAATATAGTAGTAGTAGTAGTAGTAGGTCAATCAAGGACAAGGTATTTAAAAGGGGCAGTGCAGGGTTTCATCATAACCATCATCATGCATAAGTAAAGCGCTAGCAGTTCTAAAGCAATGCCTAATGGGCATTCAAAGTAGGTCGGGCGTGAACCTAGGTGCGAGTAGTCATCGTAGCCGAAGTCATCGTAGTCCTGGTTCAGCTCTCCGGCGCCGGTGGCTCCTAGAATAGTAAATAAATAAATAAACTTCGCTGCTATTGCAATTAAATCCAAGAGGAAGAACAAATAAGACCCAAAAAGAGGCAAACTCTAGCCTAGCGCGGAGTTTGAGATTTTAGAAGATTTCCAGAAAAGGTTTTGTATTTTTCGGAGTTAAAACGAATTTATTATGAATTTCCAAAGAGAAAATACATTTCTGAAAATTAAATACGCATGTACAATATTGCAAACTTTAGGCTAGCTATAGGGTGTCCTCAGATGACTCAAACAGGGCTATAAGCCGGCTGCAAGGTAGCTCCTGCGCACACGTGGCGGCCAGCAGCGCGGCTTTAAGCCGGTGCCTGCCCACGTGGTGGCTGACATGGCGGCGTGCGTGGCGCAGCGCAGCGGATCCCTTGGCGGATCGCTGCGGCGCGGCGCCGTGCGTGCGGGCGTGTGGCTCGGTCGGGGTTGGCCAGCCGCACGAGCTCCCCATGGATCCTCTGCATGCACTCGTGCATGTGGGCGTGTGTGTGAAACAAAACCCCTAGGGTTTTAGGTCAGTGCCGGAACGTGTTCGACGGATTGCCCAGAGGAGCTCCGGCGTGGCTAAGCTCGCCGGCAGTGAGGCGTGCAGCGGGTTGGCCAACAAATGGCAGGGCACGGCTCAGGGGATGAAGGCACACTCGGCTGAGCCAAGAAAGGCTCCACCTTTAGCCGGAGTAGAGCTCGACGGCAACGGCGCAGGCGTGGATGCGGTGGCGCAGTGCGGCGACAGCCGGCGAGGGCGTGCGGGTGCGTCCAGGTGCCAGGCGCATACGCGCGTGCATTAGGCAAAAGGAAATGACCCCAAAGGCTGGGGCTTTGCCCCTAGTTCGTGTGCACAAGACCGTCTCGGCCCGAGCAGCGCTCTGGCTGGCGAGCGGGACGGCGACGAGCAGCGCTCCGCGGCGAGACGGAGGCATGCATGTGTGTGTGGCCGTGTCGGCAGCGTGGTGTGCACGGCGAGACCCCAAAAGTGAAGACTTTTCCTCCCCCTGCTCGCACGTGCACCAAGGCAAACCGGCGCGGCGAAGGCCACGGCGACGCGGCGAACAGGGCAGCAGAGGTCACCGGCGATCAAGAGCAAAAGGGCACAGGGCCAAGCGGTGAGCGCGCGTGCGTCGATGAAGGTAGCGGCACCTGCAGGCGTAAGGCACGGCTTGATGGCCGGTGACACAAGCGACGGCAGTCAGCTGCGGCGGCACGGCACGTGCGAGGTTGAACACGTGGTCAAGGCGGGGCCTTTCTCCCCCTCGGCACGAAGGCCGGCCCACACAGGCGAGAGGAGGTCGACGGGCTCACTTGGTGACCACTAGTCGACGTGCAGAGCGGCGGTGAAGGGTGGCGGAGCAGGACGGCGGCGGAACGGGTTAGAGCAGAGGAAGTAGAGGTGCACGGCGGCTTCGGCAGGGACGGCGCCGGCTTCTCGTCGATCAGCTCCCGCGGACGGCTCCAGCGTCGCGGTGCGCTCCCTCGGACGGCCTCCCTACCTCCTTCTCCTCCCCTTCCTCTTCTTCTTCAGGTGCGGCAGCGGAGTCAGGGGAAAACCCCAAGGGTGGCTAGGTCTGGGGTGTGCGGCTGTGACAGTGTTTTATAGGCGGCGCGGAGAGGTGTGGACGCCTGGATGCGACGCGGCCGAGGTGGCGCGCATCCAAGATATCGCCATGGGCGCGTATGGCGAGCTCGCCGACCTGGCGCTCGCCGGATTGGCGCGGCGTGGCGGAAAGGGGAAAAGGGGGAAAAGGTGAGGGGTGATGTGGCGGATGACAAGTAGGGTCCGCGCATTAGCGAGAGAGAAAAGCGGAGGGTGCGCGCGTGGGCTGGCTGCCTGTTGACGGTGGAAATTCACTATTTTCAACCCTCAATATTCTCACATAAATGGAGGCATATGCATATTTCACTAGCATTTAGGTTTGAATAATGTAGTTCCACTTGTCCTTGGAGATTATTTGTATGTAGGTGATTTACCCCTTAAAAGGGATGGAAACTCAACTTCTATGAAGAAACTATGCCAACTCAGCTGAGGAGGTGGCTGCCACCAAGGGAAACATGGCAATCCACGTCACCGATCCAGGTGAGGCACTCACTGACAAATCAGAGGACGCCACATGGACTTCACATGGATCAAAGGGCCCACCTCGGATACCAAATCAAGCCATGCACCAGGGATGGATCAGAGGGCCCACATGTCAGCCAACCAGAGAAAACACAGGCCAGGAGGCGACCCTAGGGGGCTGACCGATCCTAGGATCAGCCGAACCGACCTAGGGGCCTTTGATCTTGGCCTTCCACGTGTTGGTTGCTCATTGGTCCATTGCCTCACTCCCGGGTGTTTAGGGGCCATTTGGGCGTCTGAGCAAGCCTTGTCCTCACCCATAAATAGAAGGGGAGGGGCTCCCATTTCTCACACACCACTCTCTCATTCTCCTCTCACATTTAGTTTCCAAGGCTAGGGGGTAGGCTAGAGTAGCTCTTATCCAGGTTCCAAGTCCTCTTGGAAGTCTAGGTATGAGTTCTCTTTTATCTTTATTTCTTTGTATGACTTTGATCTACTTTAGTTATTCAGCTATTTCATATAAAGTCATGGTAGATCATATTCTTGATATGTTCTTGAGTTCATCCTCTATTCATCATTTAGAGGCTTGTGTTCTTCGTGAACACTACCTTTTGATCCACTTGAAGGGTGATAAACTCCTTCCTTATGTGTTTGTTCTTAAGTTAGAGGCTCGTGTTCTTCACGAACACGACCCTTTGATCTTATTGATTAGACATAAGAGAGTTCATATCTGTTCGTATGTCTAGGCTTAGTCGATCTTGTTAGATGGCATGAGAGTGTTGCATGAGGTCTGTGTTCAAGCTACGGTACTCGGTCTAGTTGACCAGTCTTCTGGTGGCCCTCACCCTGGGTCACAATAGCCCGGGCCGGGTGGAGTCTAGCAGCAACGTAGGCATGGTGCCTGGGTTGTCTGGCTATGATAGTTATGAGCATACCCCCCGTAATGATAGAGGTCGGTCCTCAGGTGGTGACAGCCCCGTTGGATCCTTGGGCAACCTCCGTGCTGGGGTACTTGCTGTAGGAGTCTAAAGTCTTTTTTCGCAGAGTGCTGATCGTCGCGGGCTAGCTCCCCGTTTGTACCTGGGTGCTGAACCTTATCTCTCTCATGCAATACTCATGCCCATCTCTTGTATCTTCTAGCTTTGTATGTTTAGTACATTAGAACCTAGAGCTAGCTCGTATGTTCCCCCCTAAGCCGTAGTGTGCTAGAGTAGAGGTAGATTTGAGTATGTGTGTCACACTACCCCGTCTATCTTTTATCTTGCCCCTGTCTTTGAGTGTGTTGTTCCCTATATCTATCTCTTGGTTTACATTCAGAGCAAAAGCATAAGTCTAAGATACCCGCCATTGCCTTCCACGGATATGATACCCTTGGAATACTCTCCTTCCTTGGGGAAATGCTACAATGGTTTATCTGTGCACTTGCGGATTCGTTCATGATCGTTTAGGTTAACCTTTGGCAAGTCTCAATGTTCACGCTAACCCGGTGCCATTAGTTGTGACATTGAGAGGTGCCTAAAGGCATTTCCTAGTGTTGTTGCTAAGGACGGGTCCCAGATCTGTTCTTAGGATGATGACGCTACGAAACACCAACAAGCATTTCTGGCGCCGTTGCCGGGGAAGGCACAGGATTATCATGACTATGCTTTGCATCTGTTTATAAACTCTGAGTAGGTTAGGACAACTCTCAATGCAGGCTAACCTTGATTGTCTTCTTTTATCCTTAGATGATGAAGACAGGTAGTGTATGACTAGTTTCGACCTACCGGGAAAATTTACTGAAGATCCCGAGTCACTTGTGAGGAAAGCTCAAATTCATTTCGGCTCACCTCATTGTACTCATCTGAAAGGCGATCCAGCTTCCTTTGTACCATCCACGTCCAACGCTATGGCCCAGAAGACACTTCGTGAGTACTCAGCTCCTTCTGCTGACCAGGTGCTGCAAGGCCCTGAGGTGGCAATGGGGACTGAAAATTTTGAGATCAAGACGGGTCTAATTACAATGGTACAGGCTAGCCCATTCTGTGGCAAGCCAAATGAGGATGCCAATGCTCATCTGCAGCAATTCCTAGAGCTATGCAGCACTTTCGTCATCAGGGGTGCAAATATGGATGCTATTCATTTATAGCTATTTCCATTCTCCTTCCCGGGGAAAGCTAAGCAATGGTTCTATGCGAATCGTGAAGCTATTAACACTTGGAGTAAGTGTTCAGAGTCATTTCTCAAGAAGTTCTTCCCATTGGGTGAAACCAATGCTCTTCGTGGAAGGATTTCTGGTTTGCAGCAAGTGAATCTATTCCAGAGGCTTGGGAAAGGCTTCAGGAGTATGTCCTGGCCTGTCCTCACCATGGGATGGAGGATTGGCTTATTCTTCAAAGCTTCTATAATGGGTTGACTCCGACAGCCCGAGGCCATATTGATGCTGCTGCTCAAGGAGCATTCTTCTAACTCACAGTTGATGATGCTAAATTACTCATTGAGAAGATGGTTTTCAACCAAGGGTGGAGTGATGAAAGACTCCAACCGCGACCGAGGGGTACTCATACTGTCAAGAAAGCATACATGATTGCTGCCAAGATGGATTTTCTTATGAAGAGATTTGATGACTACACCAGCGAGAAGGCTGCCATGGCCACCACTACTCTGCCTATGGATTCTCACATGACTTGTGACGTCTGTGGCAACACTGGGCACTCAGGCAACTATTGTCCAGAGACTCAGAAGGAAGTGATGTACATGAACGGCAACAACAACGGTTATCGTCCACCTCAACAAGGAGGCCAATTGTGGAATCAACAACGCCCTTACTATCAAGGAGGTAACCAAGGTAACTCGTACAATCCTAACCAACCTTCCTTGAGAGATCTCGTTTTTGGGCAAGCTAAGATTAATGAAGGTATTAACAAGAAGTTAGCTGCCCTTGATAAAACTGTGGAAAGCCTCAACGTTAAGCTTGATAGTTTCTCTTCTGCTCAGAAGAGTCAGCTAAGTTTCAACAAAATGTTAGAAACCCAGCTGGCTTAGCTGGCTGCTTTGGTTCCATCTCCTGATAACGGGAGGATCCCGGGGCAACCCGTATCCTCTTGTGAGAATGTTAGTGTAGTGTCAACCCGGTGGGGTAAGCCACCTAGGAAGACACATGCTTCTGACTATGCAGGAAAGCCCATACAACAAATTCTTGATCCATGGGAGGAATCAACAGTGGTGCACAAGAAAGATACAGGCTACCCGACTATCACTTGCACAATCTATTACAAGCAGATCAGGCATGCCCTTTGTGACCTTGGTGCAAGTGTTAATCTCATGTCCAAGGCCATGTTGGAGCAACTTGGATATCCAGCTCTCTCTCCAACAGCACGGACTATCCAACTCGCAGATTCAACGATATGATATCCAGAAGGAATTGTTGAGAGCATATTGGTCAAAGTCAAGAGCTCTTATGTCTTCGCGGATTTCGTGGTCCTTGATATGGATGATGAGGGAGGAATGCTGCTCATCCTTGGGCGACCATTTCTCAGTGATGTCCGAGCTAGGATCAATGTGGGGTCCGAAATCATCCACTTCCGCATTGGGAAGAGGAACTTGAAGTATAAGTTTCATGATAAAGAAGAGCAATGCTATTTAGTGCAAGATAGTGTTGAGCAGCTTGGGGGAAGGATGGAGCTTTCACCCCCAAGGAAGAAATCTCCGTCGAAGAGGTTAAAGAAAATTCGGAAAGAATGGTGGAAGATTGAGATGGCACCAGCCTCTACTTCTCAGGAGTGGGGTGCTGAATGGAATGGATCGCTGAGAAGAGTCCCACTCGTCGGACTAAAAATGATGGGTCCTTTCTACCAAAAAGGTTAAAACTGGTACTTATCACATATTTCCCTTTCCAAAATTTTATTTTCAAAAAAAATTGCATATTTGATTTTCCAAAACTCTGCATTTGCATGCTAGATTTATCTAGCCCTTTTCCCTTTTTCAAATAAAATTTCTGAAAATAATTTCTGAGTTTGAAAACCACAGAAAATTCATTTGGGCAATTTCTAGAGCAAACTTTGGCCGGTGCACCTTGGCATAACTTCATATAGCCGTTGGGGGCACAACTGCCAAAGGGGGCCAGCACCGGGCCCACCACTAGCCGGCCGAACCAGGGTTCGGTCGAACCCGGGTAACCGTCAAGTGGGCCCAGCTTTGGCCAACGGCTCCTAGCCGTTGCCCAACGGCTAACCCATAGTGTGCTGCCCCTTTTGCTCTATAAATTGGACCCGAGAGGGGGTGTTCTTCACCCATTCAACTTATTTCACTCACACTCCCCTCTCTACTCCTTGCTCCCTTGGTTTTCTTGGATTTCTTGCTCGAGATTGGATCATCAAGTATTCTCTCTAGTGTGTTGCTGAAAATATTATTATTGGTGGAGCAAGCTTGGTAAGAACTTCATTCGATTTCACTAACCCATCACCGAGTTGCTCTTGTTGTGTAACACCCTAGTTTGGAATTTGGCTAGGATTTAAAATTTTATTAAAATTTGTTAGAATTAAATAGAGTGTGTGCAATCTTTTCAAAAGAAGTAATACTTTCTAATATAAATAAATGAATCATAGGTTATAAATATTTGTTTGTTGCATTCATGCTGCAAATGCATAGTGTTTATTTGTGTGACAAATGAATTTGAGTTTCAAACTCGAATAGGTTCGTTTTAGGGTTCAACCTTGGTATCTCTCCAATCTTCCTCTCTAAAACCCTCCCAATCTTTTCCTTAAAACAAGACCTATCTCTGTCTACCAAAAATCGTCTCTCCTCTCTCTAAACACATCTCCCTCTTTCTCTCTCTAAATCTTTTTGACTCAATCTCTCTCTCTCTAAACCTCTTCAAAAGCTCCGACCTTCTATCCATCTCTTCTCTCGGGCCAGCCCAGGTCCACCTTCACCATCTCTTTCCGCTGGCCCACCCCATCCCCCTCATCCCCCCCACCAGCAGCCCGCAAAACCCCCCTCCTCTCACTGTCGCTTGGGCCCCACCTGTCGACACCTCTCCCTCCCCTTTCCTTTCTCCTCCCTTTGCTTCGCAAGACAGAGCACGCCGCCCGCCGGCCGGGAACAGAAATCCCGCGGCTCCTCTGCGCCATCCCCGGCGCCCCTGCCACTATCCCCGCTGCTTGGGCCCACCTCCAATCATGTGGACCCGCCTCCACCTTTCCCGGACCATCGCCCCTTGCCCCACATCCGGTCCAGGTGCGCCTGTGCCTGGGATGGCAAGCTCACCGCCGCGTCCTTCACGGCCGGGAATGCCGCCCCTCAACATCGGCATCCCAACTACTCCTCCTATATAAATGACACGCACCGAGCTCTGGACCCCTCCTTTGCCACCCCTCCTGCTCCCCCTTGCACCAGCACCACCGTTCACCGAGAATCGTCACTGCCGCCACCTTGGTAAGCCACGGTCGCCACCCCCATTTCGCATCCTCCGACCCTCGCTCACCCCTCTCTCCCTCCCATGCACGCACAGGTACATCAGGACGACGTCCCCGCCCCCGAAAGCACGAAGCTGAGGCCAGAACCCCGTCGCCTGCAAGTTCCTGGCCTCCTGTCCGCCTCCGGCTATCGCACACATCCTCCGCCGTTGCTCCGTCATCCACGACACCTTGGATAGGTGCGCCGTCCTCCCCTCTCTCTTCTTGTTCAAACGACGCTCGATTCCATGCACCGTGGCGCCCAAACCGCTCAACTCCGGCGATGCTCCGGCGAGCCACCGCCGGTGCCACCGTCTCCCTCTCACTGCCGGCAACCAAAACCCAGCAACGCATCTCGGCCGTTGGATCGCGTCGGAACGGTGTAGATCGCGTACCTATTCCAGTGTGTAATCAGTGCACCGTGCACCCGTGCACCAGGTCTACCGTTCGGTCCACGGATCCAGTCAGCGCCACGTCAACACCACGTGGTGGTCTCAGCCAACCACAGCACGCCACGTCACGCCCACGTCAGCTGAGCCGCCCAGTCACCTGTCTTTTTGCACAAAACCCCCTGCAGGACCAAGTAATCCCACCCACCGTTTTTGTGTCTTAGCCCCTTTGCACATAAAACCCTAGTTTTATCCCACCTTTTGCAGATCAGCCCAGACCGAGCCCTTTTACATGTAAAACCCTCAGTTTCTTCAGTTTCGCGAGCACAAATTCTTGTGTCTTGCATATCTTCTGTTTTAGCCCCTGTAATCTTTAGATAATCGCAGATAAGCCCCTGCAACCTTCAAAACCCCATAACTTTCACATCCTAGCTCTGTTTTAGCTCGTTTGAGTTGTGTTAGCTTCGTTTCGTCGTATCGCACGTGTTAGCGGTGACCTTCACCATGTTTCTTGCTTCAAAAAATTAAAGTTAATATTAGTTTGACTAATGTCCAATTCAACCTCTTTTAAATAAAATCAAATATAGGTTTAACCTTCGCCTTTTTTGTTAACAAAAGTTAACTTGCTTAATTCGAACATAAATATGTTTTTCCTATAACTTGTTTAGCTCAACCGGAAACATGTTACAACTCGTTAGTTGCTCTCACATAAAGTTTCTTTTATAAAGATAAATGTTAAATTGGTATAAATTCTAATAAACTTTTATAAATAAAATATGACTAGGTTTATAGCGTGCTTTCTATTCAAGTATAAATTTGATTAAGTTACAACATGTGGTATTCCTCTGAAATACCCATTAAACATATTTCTTTAATTAAAATAAATCAAGCATATAGTTTCCTCTTTCTTATAATGTAATCTTTATTGATAGTTGTGCCCTTTCTACATGTAGCTTCGCTTTAGCCTTTCACGCGCTCTCTTGTTCGTAGCTAGCTCGCGTTAGCTAGTAGTACATTTTTCTAAAATGGTTTTATTGTCTGGTGCTTTGTTCTTAGTCTAGCAATGTGTTATTTCAGTGATTGCTGCGCGTGAAGGAACGTCTCTGAGCAGTGGAGCATCGGGAAACGGGCAAGTGTCCTTGACATCTTGCTATTTTATACCTTTATGTTTAATTCACCATAATCACTGCTTTATTTATGCTTTCTTGCATTAGATGTCTAATTTTGCTGGGAATCTTATTAAGGACTGTTTACTAGAATTTCATGATCATTCCTTACTTACCCTTAGAGGTTACCTGTATGGGTAGTTTATGCTTAGCTTGCTCAACATGGGTTGGGTTTTAATCTTAAACTTGATTAATGATTATGCAACATGTTAATGTGGGTTATGGTTAGCAACATGAACACCCTAGGCGACTCAGGCAAGTTGTTTGAATGGTGGTTTGTGATTGCTTGATGTTGGCCTTGCCTGAGTCAACTTTATAAGGACCGGTCTGTGGAGTGACCACCGAGACATACAGTACAACCACGAGAACTAATGGGCTATGGTCTTGGCCAATTAAGTAGGGTAAACCAGCGGTCTGTGTTAAGCTGTCTGGGCTGGATGAGGGTGGAGTTCCCAAGAGTCCGGCAAGGAACCTCAGGTGTCACTGACACTCCGTAACCCGGTTAATGCGCGCTGGTGAACCTAGGTAAAGGCCTCGTAGCGTCCCTATGCTATCACACCTAAGGAAGTGTGAAAGTGCCTGATCCGCACAGCATGGCTGGGTTTAACATTCTTTGAATGTTTACGTGACTCATGGGTAAAGATGTACAACCTCTGCAGAGTGTTAAAAACTGTTATAACAGCCGTGCTCACGGTCAAGAGCGGCTTGGACCCTCACATGGTTAGTTGGTGGTTTGGGTAGATCACAGTGGTGGTAACTGTGGTTTGAGAGCTGGTTTTGGTTCTTATGATGGTTTAACCCTAGGATCAGGACAGGTTGGTGCCTGTGCCTCGAAGGGGATGGGAAGCCTTATACACATTGAATCATAGGTGCTTAATTAAAACTTGACCAACTAAAACTTGAGCTTTGCAGTCCACCAAATAAAGCCTTCCTTGCTTTAAGCCAGCATGTTATGCATACCTTTCCCTCGACTTGCGGAGTACACGCCTCCAGGTGTACTCACCGTTTTCCCTTTCAACCCCTGCTGTTCTCTCCCCACTGCTGCTCAGATAAACAGAAGCTAGAAGAAGGAGCTACATCATGAAGACCATCATGAAGGCCTTGAGTACTAGGTTAGCATGCCCCCAGTCGACGTTCCTGTTGAAGATGGTGCCTACTCCGCTGCGATAGAATAACGATGTGTAATTTTCTATTTAGACCCTCTGGTCATTTTGTAATTATTAAATGTTGTAATGATATATGTTGTGATATTACACTGATGATGTCACTTTATGCATGAATTTGATCCTGGGCATGCATAAAGGGTGCATTAGGTTTGTCCTTTAAAACCGGGTGTTACAGAAGTGGTATCAGAGCTATATCGACTGTAGGACGCAAACCTAGATAGAATTGGTCGACGTTAAGGCTATATTTTCACACTATTTTGAAAAAAATTTCACCTCCTTGACTTCCTGCCTCTCGATTTGCACTCTGATCCCTACTATTCTCTTCTGTTGTGAAAACAAGTTGCTCCTCTCTTATCCTTGTATAATCCTTAGTCACTAACTTCCCCTGTGATCAAGAAAGAAGCTCCTAAAGACACTTAAGAAGACTATGCTTCAACAAGCCGTCGCTCGAAGAATTTCAAGATCGAAGATGAAGAATCTCCATCAAGCTAGAAGTGTCGTGTTGAAGACCTCAAGACTACTAACTTAAAGCCATCAATAGTTTTAGTCTTACGAGTTATAAGAAGCCTACCTAACTTTCTTTTATCGATAGACACCGATGATAAGGTATTAATTGCTAGTATGCTTTTATAAGGACGTGTACCATGGTAGTGTGCTCTTGTGTGTTGTTGTTCGTTTGTTATTGTGCTCTGCTTGATTTGGCTCTTTGTAATGATTGTTGATGTGTTGTTGGACCCTTGTCCGCGATGACATCAGTTAGTTATATATGTATAGATCGTAGGTTGAGTTTTCAGTCTTTTACTCCCTCTAAACCTTGAATCATTCTCCCTTCCTCGATCCTTGCTCCCTCTCTATCCTAACCGACATGGAATTAGGAGGAATCCTCTGTTAAGAGGGGTAGCACCAGTCATGCTTCTACATATGACAACCAACGTGTACAAGAAGGAAGAATTGTCACCAAACAAGCCAGCAAAGCCTAAGAAAGTTATAAAGCCATCACTTCAGCGCTACTTGAACCATTTCAAGAGAATGTTCACGAACACTCTCATGAGATAACCCATGAAGAAACAATGAAGAATGGGGAACGACGAAGCAAGAAGAAGTGTGATTGAGAAACTTCAGCAAACATATGCCACTAAGAACTTCTACAATGACCATTCAGAGGAAGATACTCTCGTTGTGGTGACACAGGTAGCAACAAGAGGATACAACATGAAGAAAGTGCAAGGTGATCGTTGCTCAGAAAAATCATCATAAAGGACTCACAAAAGATCTCCATGATGGACCATCCACAAGAGTTGAAGGAATCTCCAACAAGTGACATGAAGGTGTGAAGAACAAGACAAGATGACATAAATGCAAAGTAACCTTGTCTCTCCCTATTGCGGACCTCCTCTCTCTTGCTAACCTTTTGCAGAATCTCGGGACGAGATTCCTGTTAAGTGGGGTAGTATTTGTAACACCCTAGTTTGGACTTTGGCTAGGATTTAAAATTTTATTAAAATTTGTTAGAATTAAATAGAGTCTGTGCAATCTTTTCAAAATAAGTAATACTTTCTAAACTAAATAAATGAATCATAGGTTATAAATATTTGTTTGTTGCATTCATGCTGCAAATGCATAGTGTTTATTTGTGTGAAAAATGAATTTGAGTTTCAAACTCGAATAGGTTCGTTTTAGGGTTCAACCTTGGTATCTCTCTAATCTTCCTCCCTAAAACCCTCCCAATCTTTTCCTTAAAACAAGACCTATCTCTGCCTACCAAAAATCGTCTCTCCTCTCTCTAAACACATCTCCCTCTTTCTCTCTCTAAATCTTTTGGACTCAATCTCTCTCTCTCTAAACCTCTTCAAAAGCTCCGACCTTCTATCCCTCTCTTCTCTCGGGCCAGCCCAGGTCCACCTTCACCATCTCTTTCCGCTGGCCCACCCCATCCCCCTCATCCCGGCCCACCAGCAGCCCGCGAAACCCCCCTCCTCTCACAGCCGCTTGGGCCCCACCTGTCGGCACCTCCCCCTCCCCTTTCCTTTCTCCTCCCTTTGCTTCGCAAGACAGAGCACGCCGCCTACTGGCCGGGAACTGAAATCCCGCGGCTCCTCTGCGCCATCCCCGGCGCCCCTGCCACTATCCCCGCTGCTTGGGCCCACCTCCAATCATGTGGACCCGCCTCCACCTTTCCCGGACCATCACTCCTTGCCCCACATCCGGTCCAGGTGCGCCTGTGCCTCGGATGGCAAGCTCGCTGCCGCGTCCTTCACGGCCGGGAATGCCGCCCCTCAACCTCGGCATCCCAACTGCTCCTCCTCCTCTATAAATGACCCACACTGAGCTCTGGACCCCTCCTTTGCCACCCCTCCCGTTCCCCCTTGCTCCAGTGCCACCGTTCACCGAGAATCGTCGCTGCTGGCCACCTTGGTAAGCCACGGTCGCCGCCCCCGTTTCGCGTCCTCCGGCCCTCCCTCACTCCTCTCTTCCTCCCATGCACGCACAGGTACATCAGGACGACGTCCCCGCCCCCGAAAGCACGAAGCCGAGGCCGGAACCCCGTCGCCTGCAAGTGCCGGCCTCCCGTCCACCTCCGGCTATCGCACGCATCCTCTGCCGTCACTCCATCATCCATGACACCTTGGATAGGTGTGCCGTCCTCCCCTCTCTCTTCTGGTTCAAACGACGCTCGATTCCGTGCACCGTGGCGCCCAAACCGCTCAACTCCGGCGATGCTCCGGCGAGCCGCCGCCGGCGCCGCCGTCTCCCTCTCACTGCCGGCAACCAAAACCTAGCAACACACCTCAGCCGTTGGATCGCGTCGGAACGGTGCAGATCGCGTACCCTTTCGCAGTGTGTAACCGGTGCACCGTGCACCCGTGCACCAGGTACACCGTCCGGTCCACGGATCCAGTCAGCACCACGTCAACACCACGTGGTGGTCTCAGCCAACCACAGTGTGCCACGTCACACCCACATCAGCCGAGCCGCCCAGTCACCTGTCTTTTTGCACAAAACCCCCTGCAGGACCAAGTAATCCCACTCACCGTTTTTGTGTCTTAGCCCCTTTGCACATAAAACCCTAGTTTTATCCCACCTTTTGCAGATCAGCCCAGACCGAGCCCTTTTACATGTAAAACCCTCAGTTTCTTCAGTTTCACGAGCACAAATTCCTGTGTCTTGCATATCTTCTGTTTTAGCCCCTGTAATCTTTAGATAATCGCAGATAAGCCCCTGCAACCTTCAAAACCCCATAACTTTCACATCCTAGCTCCGTTTTAGCTCGTTCGAGTTGCGTTAGCTTCATTTTGTCGTAGCACACGTGTTAGCAGCGACCTTCACCATGTTTATTGCTTCTAAAAATTAAAGTTAATATTAGTTTGATTAATGTCCAATTCAACATCTTTTAAATAAAATCAAATATAGGTTTAACCTTCGCCTTTTTGTTAACAAAAGTTAACTTGCTTAATTCGAACATAAATATGTTTTTCCTATAACTTGTTTAGCTCAACCGGAAACATGTTACAACTCGTTAGTTGCTCTCACATAAAGTTTCTTTTATAAAGATAAATGTTAAATTGGTATAAATTCTAATAAACTTTTATAAATAAAATATGACTAGGTTTATACCGTGCTTTCTATTCAAGTATAAATTTGATTAAGTTACAACATGTGGTATTCCTCTAAAATACCCATTAAACATATTTCTTTAATTAAAATAAATCAAGCATATAGTTCCCTCTTTCTTATAATGTAATCTTTATCGATAGTTGTGCCCTTTCTACCCGTAGCTTCGCTTTAGCCTTTCACGCGCTCTCTTGTTCGTAGCTAGCTCATGTTAGCTAGTTGTACATTTTTCTAAAATGGTTTTATTGTCTGGTGCTTTGTTCTTAGTCTAGCAATGTGTTATTTCAGTGATTGCTGCGCGTGAAGGAACGTCTCTGAGCAGTGGAGCATCGGGAAACAGGCAAGTATCCTTGACATCTTGCTATTTTATACCTTTATGTTTAATTCACCATAATCACTGCTTTATTTATGCTTTCTTGCATTAGATGTCTAATTTTGCTGGGAATCCTATTAAGGACTGTTTACTAGAATTTCATGATCATTCCTTGCTTACCCTTAGAGGTTACCTGTATGGGTAGTTTATGCTTAGCTTGCTCAACATGGGTTGGGTTTTAATCTTAAACTTGATTAATGATTATGCAACGTGTTAATGTGGGTTATGGTTAGCAACATGAACACCCTAGGCGACTCAGGCAAGTGGTTTGAATGGTGGTTTGTGATTGCTTGATGTTGGCCTTGCCTGAGTCAACTTTATAAGGACCGGTCTGTGGAGTGACCACCAGGACATACAGTTCAACCACGAGAACTAATGGGCTATGGTCTTGGCCAATTAAGTAGGGTAAACCAGCGGTCTGTGTTAAGCTGTCTAGGCTAGATGAGGGTGTAGTTCCCAAGAGTCCGGCAAGGAACCTCGGGTCTCACTGACACTCCGTAATCCGGTTAATACGCGCTGGTGAACCTAGGTAAAGGCCTCGTAGCGTCCCTATGCTATCACACCTAAGGAAGTGTGAAAGTGCCTGATCCGCACAGCATGGTTGGGTTTAACGTTCTTTGAACGTTTACGCGACTCGTGGGTAAAGATGTACAACCTCTGCAGAGTGTTAAAAACTGTTATAACAGCCATGCTCACAGTCAAGAGCGGCTTGGACCCTCACAGGGTTAGTTGGTGGTTTGGGTAGATCACAGTGGTGGTAACTGTGGTTTGAGAGCTGATTTGGTTCTTATGATGGTTTAACCCAAGGATCAGGATAGGTTGGTGCTTGTGCCTCGAAGGGGATGGGAAGCCTTATACACATTGAATCATAGGTGCTTAATTAAAACTTGACCAACTAAAACTTGAGCTTTGCACTCCACCAAATAAAGCCTTCCTTGCTTTAAGCCAGCATGTTATGCATACCTTTCCCTCCACTTGCGAAGTACACACCTCCAGGTGTACTCACCGTTTTCCCTTTCAACCCCTGCTATTCTCTCCCCACTGCTGCTCAGATAAACAGAAGCTAGAAGAAGGAGCTACATCATGAAGACCATCATGAAGGCCTTGAGTACTAGGTTAGCGTGCCCCCAGTCGACGTTCCTGTGGAAGATGGTGCCTACTCCGCTGCGATAGAATAACGATGTCTAATTTTCTGTTTGGACCCTCTGGTCATTTTGTAATTATTAAATGTTGTAATGATATATGTTGTGATCTTACACTGATGATGTCACTTTATGCATGAATTTGATCCTGGGCATGCATAAAGGGTGCATTCGGTTTGTCCTTTAAAACCGGGTGTTACATGTTGTCCCTTGTTGTTGTCCTAGCTTGAATTGGGCGGCAAACAGTCTCCGGAGGGTGACACGCTCACGCTCCCGTTCACGGGCAAGCACGAGTGCATCCACCCCCGTCGAGCTGACGCCGAGCCCATCGACGATGGATTATGAAGGAGAGCAAGAAGAGCAAGCCGAGGCACAAGCCGCGGAGGAGGTCGTCGACGACACCCCCTACCTCAGCTTGCGGGGCGATCGAGAGGAGCAAGCCTATGCTCTTCTGAAGGACCGAGTCTTCGCCCATACTAGGGACTTCGACCTGGCTCTCATGGAGAAAATAGGTATCAATCTCGAGTTCATTTCCATTTGGAATGCTCTTGGTTGGGAAGAGTTTGCGCCGGTTACAGAGCTTGGCTCTCGGCCCCTCACCATCTAGTTTCTTTGCTCTCTTACCGAGATTCAGGATGGCATTCAGTTTCGTCTTTTTGGGACCGATTATCGTGTTTCTTGGAAGGAACTTAGTCGTCTTCTTGGGTTTAGTCCTCATTGTGTTGTTTCTCTGAAGAAGTCTTGTGAGGGTTATGTTCGAGAATCTTTCTGGGCAGATATCTCTGGTCTTGTATACAGTGGCAAGTTTGTAGCTCGGTGCAACGATATTGTGCATCCCACTCTCCGCCTATGGCACAAGTGGCTCGCCATTACTCTCTTTCCACGAGAGGATGTTCGGCCCATGCGCAGTGATGAGATGATGCTATTATATGCTGCTGTTAACCGAATCAAGGTCTCTCCCGTTAAAGCTATGATTCGGCAATGGTTGATGAATTTCAAGATGATAGGCCCTATTGAGTGTACGTCTTTGGTGACTCGTATTGCTCTCAGACTCGGGGTTCTTAGCAGGAATTTCGTACCCTTCATCGGGACACCCCGAGTTCTCATTGATGAGGTGTACTTGATCCAAGGGCATATACTCAAGAGGGGCCCAAATGATTCTTTGACTTTCTTCTTTCCGGGCTATGCAAACCAAATCCTGTTACCTAACCCGGGGTTTGGATTGTATAACTCGGAGTCACTATCCATTCCCCTTGTTACACAAGAGGAAAGCCGTCGTGCTAGTATCTCAGGCAGGTCCACCAGAAGTGCAGCGAAGAGAGCACACATGCAACAGCAGCAGCAGCCACAGCCACCACCACAGCCTCAGCCACAGCCTGCTACACCACCAGTGGCAGGAGGGGCCCCTGCAGGGTACATGTCCGGGGTTAACTCTGGATATGCACCTAGCTGGGACCAGCCCACCTACCAGCCGAGTGCGAGTGGCACAACTTGGGCGAGTGTGAGCAGTGCTCAGTGGGCCACACCCGCTAGTTCCAGCTCTGATGGTCCACCTCTGTCTTCGTCCTTCCGGCGACACTCCTCAGCCTCTGTACGCGATGCTCAGCTTGCGCAGCAGATGGAAGAGCTCACCGTCCAGGTCACGGGACTGGAGGAGACGCTGAATGCCCACGTCGAGTCTACCTCAGCGTGGCAGCGTCAGGCTGATGAGAGGATAGCAGCCATGCAGCAGGATCAGCAGCAATACATGGAGGCGCAGAGGGCTTACTACGTGAGTCAGGGTTTCTTCTACCCTCCTCCGCAGTGAGCCTGAAGCTAGCTTGGGGGAGGACCCCCATTCTGAGGTAACTTGTATCTTCCTTTGTTTTCAGAATATCTTATAAATGAAAATCCAAAAAAATCTGCAAAATAAAAAGACCAAAAATATTTATTTGCTTTCATCATCGTCGTTTGTTTAGTTTGCTTTGATATGCTTAGTGAGAATGCTTTGCCTCTATGGTTGAAATGATGAATAGTTGCTCTGTTTATTTTCCTTGTATGTCTTGCCTACAACTTTGTATCCTACCTAAGTTTTGTGTTTGTTGGCTTGTATGTTCAAACCTTAGCTTGAAAACTGTGCTTGACATCCGGAGTTTTCCTTTTTGAAAAATCAAAACATGATGAGTTCCTCAATGATGAGAAATTTCCTATCCAAGGCCATATGTAGATTCTAGTTCTTAGCCTCCACATATGCAGCTTGTTCTCTCATTGAGCTTTGTCAAATTGTTGTGACCCTTGTTAGAACTCATACTCCCCTGATCAAGATCACGTACACGTTCATGCTAAAACTTCTACACTAGAAGTTAGCATTCATCATTTGCTCCATATTGCTTATGCATCCTTCCTCAAATAAAACTCTATGTATCTTTGCATTATTCATCCCTCTCCAAATATCTCCAATAGAGACAAAGGGCTAGCTAAAAAGAAAAAAAAGCATGCTCAAAAGCATGGCAAAAATAAATAAAGAGAGCTAGCCCAAGTCTCGAAAATTCCAAAGGAGAAAAAGGGATTGATATGTGCAGGAGAAAGAGTTCCACCATATAGATGGTAATAACTAGTACCTACTCCGGGGCTAGTGTCCACCTTACCATCAATCCCTCATTAAAAGCATGGTAATATCTAGCACCCACTTCCGGGCCTAGTATCCACCTTGCCATGCTCATATCCATCACACACATATGCACATCTTGATCAGGATGTATGTTTGTTTCTTCCAAGGATCTGGTTTTTAACTTAGCAAAACATGAGAGACAAGTATGCCACATCTTCCCTACCTACAGCTCCACATACAGCTTATTAGGAGTAGGATGTGAAGAAAGGCAACATTTATGCCTTGGTGAGGAACCATACACTTTTGAGCGATCCGAGAGTATCATTTGAGGAACTCTGATTTTCTTTTGTAAAATTTGCAAAACCTCTGGATTGCTAAGCTGATCCAGGTATGAGTGACTATGCACATGCTATATAACCATTCTGTCTCTCAACCACCCAAGGCAGGTCAAGCTATATGCCCCACGTATCAGGTGAAAGGTAAGAACATTGCCAACTTGTTCAAACTCTTGATAGAGTACTTTGCTGTATGTTTGCCATAAGTAGAGAATACAATATTGTAGCAACTCCTGATCAACCAACCTAAGTCTCTAATGTCTTGCTTCGAGATGAGCAAGAGATTAGCTTGGGGGAGTTGTTGACGGTGGAAATTCACCATTTCCAACCCTCAATATTCTTACATAAATGGAGGCATATGCATATTTCACTAGCATTTAGGTTTGAATAATGTAGTTCCACTTGTCGTTGGAGATTATTTGTATGTAGGTGATTTACCCCTTAAAAGAGATGGAAACTCAACTTCTATGAAGAAACCATGCCAACTCAGCTGAGGAGGTGGCTGCCACCAAGGGAAACATGGCAATCCACGTCATCGATCCAGGGGAGGCACTCACAGACAAATTAGAGGACGCCACATGGACTTCACATGGATCAAAGGGCCCACCTCGGATACCAAATCAAGCCATGCACCGGGGATGGATCAGAGGGCCCACATGTTAGCCAACCAGAGAAAACACAGGCCAGGAGGTGACCCTAGGGGGCCGGCTGATCCTAGGATCGGTCGAACCGACCTAGGGGCCTTTGATCCTGGCCTTCCACGTGTTGGTTCATCCTCTGTTCATCATTTAGAGGATTGTGTTCTTCGTGAACACTACCTTTTGATCCACTTGAAGGGTGATAAACTCCTTCCTTATGTGTTTATTCTTAAGTTAGAGGCTCGTGTTCTTCACGAACACGACCCTTTGATCTTGTTGATTAGACATAAGAGAGTTCATATATGTTCATATGTCTAGCCTTAGTCAATCTTGTTAGATGGCATGAGAGTGTTGCATGAGGTCTGTGTTCAAGCTACGGTACTCGGTCTAGTTGACTAGTCTTCTGGTGGCTCTCACCCTGGGTCACAATAGCCCGGGCCGGGTAGAGTCTAGCAGCAACGTAGGCATGGTGCCTGGGTTGTCTGGCTACGATAGTTATGAGCATACCCCCCGTAACGATAGAGGTCGGTCCTCAGGTGGTGACAGCCCTGTTGGATCCTTGGGCAACCTCCGCGCTGGGGTACTTGCTGTATGAGTCTAAAGTCTAGTTTCGCAGAGTGCTGGTCGTCGCGGGCTAGCTCCCCGTTTGTACCTAGGTGCTGAACCTTATCTCTCTCATGCAATACTCATGCCCATCTCTTGTATCTTCTAGCTTTGTATGTTTAGTACATTAGAACCTAGTGCTAACTCGTATGTTCCCCCTAAGCCGTAGTGTGCTAGAGTAGAGGTAGATTTGAGTGTGTGTGTCACACTACCCCGTATATCTTTTATCTTACCCCTGTCTTTGAGTGTGTTGTTCCCTATATCTATCTCTTGGTTTACATTCAGAGCAAAAGCATGAGTCCAAGATATCCGCCATTGCCTTCCACGGATATGATACCCTTGGAATACTCTCCTTCCTTGGGGAAATGCTACTATGGTATATCTGTGCGCTCGCGGATTCGTTCATGATCGTTTAGATTAACCTTTGGCAAGTCTCGATGTTCACGCTAACCCGGTGCCATTAGTTGTGACATTGAGAGGTGCCTAAAGGCATTTCCTAGTGTTGTCGCTAAGGACGGGTCCCAGATCTGTTCTTAGGATGATGACGCTACGAAACGCCAACACAACCTCGGCCGCGAAGCTGTTGGGCCGGCGGAGTGCGGGGTGTGTCGCTGGTTTAAGAAAAAGAGAAGGAGGGCCTTCAACAGACTTCTGGCGCGAACTCGAGGCCCAAGTCAAGTTTGCAACCTTTCCCTTTTTCTTTTATCCTTAACCCTAATTCAAACTTTGAGTCATATTTGAATAAGAATTCAAATTTGAATCTCACTCAAATAAATCCAAATAAAAACCAAATAAACTCCAAGGTTCTCACACTAGCATTTTATATATACTAGAAAATTTTAATTAGCTCAAAAATAAATCTAGGAATTTAGGGGAGAATTAGAAGACATCCTTATTAAATTCTTTAAGCACTCAAACATTTCATCAATTTTTTTTAAATCTGCATTTTAATATTTAACATTTCGTAATAAAAATTGCAGGATGTTACACAATATTGAGAAGGGAAACATATCTTTGTCCTATGTCCCTACCCAAGATCAGCTAGCCGACATTTTCATCAAACCACTTGACCAAGTCACTTTCACTCACTTGCGGGGTGAACTTGGGGTGTGCTTTCCTTTCTAGCTGAGTCTTGGAGCTTCTCATGTATATATGTGTAATATGTTTCATTTTGTTGCATTCCATGCATGCATTTTACTTTCTGTACAAAACCTGGTAGGATAGCCATCTTTGGATCACTTGAGCTAGGATTGAGCTTCTCTTATATACATTGATCACTGATGTGCTATATGTGAGATTTGTGCATGTTTGGTAAATGGTGATGTGAATGCTATGCTCTTGATGGTTTTCCCATATACTTATGTTGAGATAGCTTCATGTTTGTAAAAATGATAAAATTGCCTCTCTCATGAGTAGATGCTTGTCTATGCTCAATTTGTGCTTAAATGCCTATATCATGTTTAGTTTGTGCTTGAGTATCATGTTTTCTTTGCTTGGGATCAAAGACCTTTTGTCATTGTAAATGTTTAGCCTATTTGTTCACTTTGGGAGGAGCATAAGCTTCTTTTTGCCGCAAAGACATTTCATGTACCATGTTTAAACTTGAAAATGAAATTGGTGTATGAATTGCCTTATGCTTGAAAACTGAGCTCCTAATCATGTTTTTATGCTTTTGATATTCATATCTTGGGTGCTAAACCGTAGCATGTTGTCTACCATGAGAAGTCTCATTTTAAGAAGTAGACACATGTCTCTGTGGCTTTAACATGACTTGAGTAACTTGTGGGCGTTTATAATGATCCTGTGATGAGAATTTGTGATCTTGCATAAACTTTGGATGATCTAGTGTATTTGTGCTCAAATGGCTATGGATAGGGTCTTGCTCATGAGATGAATGTTTCTTTGTGAAAATTGCTTTTGGCCATGTCACATGCTTATATGTCTCTACCTTCTTGATGGCAATGTGCTAACTACACCATGTCTACTTTGCTTGCTCTATGTCTCATGTGTAGCATTTTGTTGCGCTCTTTATATATTTGAGAAGCTTGGTAGATTGTATATATGCTTTGACATGCATTTTTCATGAAAACAAGGGGAAGAGTTTCATATACCTTGATTCATGCATTGTCAACAAGGGGGAGATGTTGTATGCATTTTGGGAGATTTGTATGATAGGGGGAGATTTTGTGAAAATTTGGTATGCATTTGTGAGATGTTGCATGTGAGGAGAAAAATTGAGAAGAAGAGGTTGTATTTGCTCAGGGGGAGTTTGCATCTATGCAGGGGGAGCTCCTTTGATTTGTGCCTGAGTTTTGTGCTTCGTGTGTGCTCTTTGAGAGCTTTGTTTTGTCTCGGCTGTGTCGAGTTGTTGCCCTTGTCTTAGGGGGTCGAGACGTGTATTGGCGAGTGATCTTGTTTTCGCTTGTTCTTTGGTTTTTGATCACTTGCGTTGGAGGTTCGTGTTTGTGGTTGTTTTGTTTTCTTTTTCTCTATGTGATTTCTATGGGTGTTGTCAATGCAATCATCAATAGGGAGATTGAGGACCAGGTGTGTCCGAAGACCAGTGGAGGGTCGTCTAGTTCTGGGAATGTCTCCGCATCTAGTTCTTCTTGGGTCTTGTGGTGTTCAGGAACAGTCTTGAATCTTGATGGGGATGTTTTGCACAAAATTGTCCCAGAGTTAGTGGTCTTGGTCCGCCATCTTTGACATTGAGTAATGCCTGTTCCCGTGTTGTGGACAACTTTTCTAGAAGCTTCTTTGGTTGATGGAGCGGTGTATGGTCGGCATTCCAGGGTCGTCCATCTTAGGCAGTAGTGGTGAAAGGAGTAGGTGCTCATAGTCTGATTTGATCGGGTTGATCATCCAGCCTCCCTCCACGTCTCTCTGTTCTTCTTATTTTATCAGCTCGGTCATCCTTGAGTATATCATCTGATCTTGATAGCCACTTGGTGATGGTGTCGCCCATGTCCTTTGCTGATTTAGCTGCTCGCAGGAGGGTTGGATAGTGGCAGTTGGCAGCGTCTTGTTTAGTGTGCATGTTTGTAGGTCGTGGACTTGTAGGATTTGGGGAAGTAAGACTTCTCCTTTTTTTTACGTAAAGTGAGTCCTACTTGCAAAGACAAGGTAGAGATCAAGTGCATGGGTTCTGTTGGTGGAAAAGCACCAACAGAACTGTAATTTCATTTATTCTACTCTAACCTTGGGCACATTGAACAAGATAACGATAAAGCATAGATTTATTTTATGACAAGGGTAGCAAGATCAGAAGATGAAACTAGCACGTAAATCTCTTTTTTTAGCAAAATAAAGAGTGATCAAGAAAGTGATGCTGGAAACAAACAAAAAGACAACATGTTGAGCCAACAAGATTGGTTCATGTGAAATTGTAACTCTAGCATGTTTGACTTTTCATTTATTAGGATGCCAGAGAAAAGGGAAATGACAATTTACCTCAAGGTGTTACCTTTATTATGATGTTACTATGACATCTTGTGGTGGTCTCTCCCTTGAATGTATACAACTTGTGGAGTGACAGGTGCATGTGAGGTGGCATGGCTTGATCGTCTTTAATGGAATTAGCCTCCTTCCTTTATGCCTCCATCATCCAGGAATCCCCCCTTTGAGTGAGTGCTTCTGATTGTGGATCTTGTTTGCATCACTCTTCTTCTTCTTGGTTCATAGGGAATTCTTCTCTCTCACGTGTCTTGCTCCATCTCTAGTGAGTTCATCTCGACCTCTCCTAAACTTGTCTCGAGTTTATTCTGTAGGGGTTAGTCCAGAAAATATACCGTTGTCTACACAAGCAATTCTAGTTCAATAACCAATCCAGACTCCATGCCTAATCAGATTAAGGAAGGCTATTTAACCTAAGCACCACGCTTAATTTAAAAGCCAATAGAAGTATGAATGTACTTCCAAACCAAAGCTTACTATGGTAGACAAAAGGTAACATGAAGGCATATAGAGATTTACTCAAACAGAGATGGTAGAGCATGATCAGTTTTTTAACAGAGTGAGCATGTAATAAAGGTAGAGATAACCGAGCTAGCGTAGCAACATGATGGGAGATGTTTCTATGCATATGATTCAATGTTGCGTAACGACTGGTTGGACATACCTTGTATTGTCATCCTTCATTCTTTTTTCCCAAACCTGTAATGGTTAGTGACAAGAATACCCGAAGGAATATAATTATACCTCTATGCTCACTACGCAGGGGTATATGCAAGTCTTAGAATTTCCCCCTAGCGTGCTTGTTTTGGAACAAAAAGCTTGTCCTTGGGAAACCTTCAAAATATGGTTCAAGATGGTGAAGTGGTTTCCCTTACATTGCCAATCTCAAGATTTCAAACCATTGGGACAACCACCCTTTCTAAATTTGTAGAGAAAAGAAACATAAGGGGGTTGGAGATCTTATTGTGCGGCAAGATTTGAGATGGCAATTGAATTCAGGAGTTTTCTCAAATGAGCATGGACTAGGTGGAAAAGTTCCATTTGTGAAGTAGCTTTCATGCTCATTGATGTTCTCCAAGTAATGTGCTCCTTCTGGTCTTCCTTAGATCCTTCATAAAATTTTAGAATCGTGAGGGGACGCAAGAAAAAGGGCAAAAGAGGATTCATTGGGCTCAAGGATGAGGTTAAAGAAAAGTTGTCTAATCCGAACATTGAAAGAGAGAGACAGAAATGGCTTCTTGATGGCTTTGCTCTCTTCCTATGGCATGATTAGATATGCTATCCTTGAGGTTTCTCCAATGTCCTTCTGTAGCAAAAAGGGTGCTTTCTAAGAGACTATCTCCTTAGGGAAATTGCATGCTCAGAAGTCTCTTGTGAAGCTTGAAGTTTTATGATCTTCCCAAACTCATCATCTACAAGGGTTGAATTTCTTCTTCCCTTTAAGGTTTTCAGGACATTGATGGTTTGGGTTTGATAGCTAAGCCTTGGGATTGGAGTGATGGTGATATAGCTATCAGAACTTCCCTTTTGTGGCTAGAGGATGACTTCTTTTCTTCCTTTGGGTGGTCATAAAGAATGCTAGTGTAATGGTTCCACCCACTGAGTTCGTCAAAGACAAACCTTGCCTTAGAAAAGAAAGAAAAGCTCCTCTAGATACTGCATGATGGTCATGCACACAACATTCGTAGGATGGGGCCAAAGATTCACTACCCTTAGAGGTAATGATACAAAGATTCGTTACCCTATTAAGGATATGATCCTGGCTCCTGCTGTGAACTATGGGGTAAAGGTCTACACTTAGGTAGAACATATGGTTTCCCAGGCTCTTTCTTGCTTCATCTCTTCAGTTCCGGACCATCAAAGATGAAGACTAGAGTTTTCGTCTGTTGCTCCTAAGAAGGATTGTTTCATGATCATTTAGACCAACCGTAGGCGTAGCTCATGGCCAGATGTAAGGAAGATCTAAAGTTTCTAGTGGCCAGAGCTTCCGCTTTAGGGTGCAGCTTAAGATAGATAAAACTGGAACCAAGTGATCCCACAAAGATAGCAACAGGTGAGAAGATAGGAAAAAGATAAAATCAAAACTAAAGTATGGTACAAGATTAGCTATACTCAAGTGTTCTCTCTTAACCGTTTCTCCCCGGCAACGGCGCCAGAAATGCTTGTTGGTATTTGTTAAGCCTACAGAAATATTATGATGGATAATCTGCAAGCGCACGGATACCGGTGAGCATTCCACCCAGGAGAGGGTTTTAAATATCGAATCCACAGGGAGAAAGGTATAGAGAAAGGTCTGGAGTAAAAGACTAATCCCTGAGAAGCTATCAAGGACTTGACAGAAAGAAGAGATAAGGAGAACTTAAGGATGTCTGGTTCTTATTCTCACAAGCTATGTCTATATTGTTCTTATGGGGTGATTGTCTGAAGGCACACTTAGTAAAGGGAACCTCCCGAGAATCTATGGGGGGAGTCCTACGGTTTCTATAGACAGGAGGTGGACTACAAAGGACTCAATGGTGCTGTCACCACCACGATCTACCACACTATCCGGAATATAGAAGGCATTCATAAGCTAGCTAGTCTAAGCACCACGCTTACACTAAACATGCAACTTTAATTCAAGAGCGATAGGAATTAAAGTACTCAAAGAGTTATGAACTGTAAGAACAATAAAAACAATGTTGCTCACTTGAATAAGAAGTCGATCTTTCCCGTAAGGTCTCAGGATCAGGCTCCAATGGAGTTGATCCCAGAGGTAGAAGATGAAGAGGAGACAACAACATGTCCGGGCCTTCCTTCAGCTTCGCCTCTACCGCTCTCTAATCCTCTCGAACAAGATTGGCTAGATCTAATTAGACCATGGCTCCAATCTCTCAACTTGATACAACTCTCTCCAACTCTAATTCTAATCTAGAGCTTCTATCTCAGGTAGGCATTGGTGATCAGAATGAATTGGATGCCTGCCCTAGGGTTAGGGGGGCTGCTTATATAGTCCTGAGGGGGTGCCTCGCCACCATACGATCCAACCGACCTTGATCTACGGCCAAGATGTGGTTTTCTAGGTCGGTTGGGGAACCTTCTGGAACATACCCGAAGCGGAGCGACAACGGCGGCAGGGGGAGGCCGATCAGTCTCCTCATGAGGTCGGTCGGTCCCTGGTGGGCCCCACTTGGGCTTATCTTTGACGGGTGCGTGCGTGTCGTCGTGCCGTTTCCAAAAAGTATTAATTCACGTCAAACGGAGTCCGTATGAGAGAGTTATGCCCGTTTTACCGAACCCCGCTCTGCGACTGATATCTTCTGATTCTGAACTCCGAATATGGCAAATGATATATCCGTTTCGATCATCTCGACGAGGCCTTCGCATTGTTGCACTTCAATTCTTCATTTAAGATACTTCTAGGTTGCTCTTTTGTAGGAGTTGGATCGGAGTACGATTGGGACACGTCTTGGAGTCGTATGACTTGATAATTCTCGATGTTTTCCTGTTTAGTCCCTGCAAATCATAACTTCACCAAAACTCATGGAATTCATTAGTAGCAAACCCCTAAGTCTATGTTGATATTCATTTTATGCCCTTTTCTTTATTTAGTTGACAAGTAAAAGTATACGTTAAGATGTGTCAACAAACTCCCCCAAGCTTACCCTTTGCTAGTCCGTAGCAAAGATATGCTTTAGCAGGATCAGGAGTTGCTACAACGCTTTCACACCTCAAAAGTACTATGGTTTTCAAAAACCAATTCTCCTCGACAAGATTGCTCTCTCTTACCTTCAACCTTTAAGCATAGCCTTTTCATAAATCGTGAGCAAATAAAAGACAAAACAATCAAGTCAAGCAGTGTATCTCAATTTCTTTGATCAACTATCATCCTGGGGTTTTGCACATTTTTCAGATAAAACTCAGAGATCCTGTGTATGACCTTCTCAAGCATGGAGTCACTCTTAGCAAGATATGTATGGATGATAGTGTTGGATGGATGAGGGTGAAAGGTGGTAAGCCTTTTAGCCTAGCTCTTGGACTATATCTCTCTTTCTAAGATTTTTAAGATCTGGGCTTTCCATTCTTGGAGAGGTGGGCTCTACTCGCCCTGGACTTTTGTCCATTTTTCTCTCTCCTTAGAGATGTGGGCTCTACTCACCCTCGGACACGTGTCCATTATTCATCTCTAAATTTATTTTTTCAGGGAGGTAGGCCCTACTCACCTAGTATGACACTTGTCCTTTTCTCTCCCTCTCTCGTCTCACTTTTTCCTCTCTTTCTTTTTTTTCTTTTCTTCTTTTTTTTCGAATGTAGCCCCAGAATCTTTTTGACATTGAGAGAGATATATCCTAGAGTTGCATGAGCTATATGGCTTGATGGAAAATGCGTACTTCCATGTCAGAAGCAGCATAAATGGTGGAATGGAATGATCTTGATGTGTGTGACAAGCTCTCAAGGATCAAACACAGGAACTCATCATGTAGGATTTTTCAAAATTTTTGAGATATATCCAGGAATCAAGCTTCTCTAGGAAATTGATCAATAGCAACTCAACTTTTCATGAATCATCTTTCAAAGCCTACACTCAGATTAAGCATGCACTTGCACAAGTTTTGGGTTTAGAGCAAATTAAGCATTTAAGCTTCAGGAGAATCTAGGTCTGAAAACTAAGCACTTTTAAAAGGAATTACAGCGGAGCAACTATTCATCATCTCCAAGCATATATCATCAAGATCATTATTTAAGAGAAAAGCCAACTAGCAGACTCTAGCATTTTATTCAAACTAAGACTTTTAACTAACACTCAAATAACTAGCTAATATTAAACACTTAGGATAGTGATACTTATCGTGATAACTGGGGGTGCTCTCCCCCAAGCTGGATCTTGAAGTAGTCCTTGATTTATCCTTGGAACTTGCTGGCCTTCGGGTCTTCCTTAATTTCCCTGTAAATATTAGTCTCGCACATACCCGAAGGAGCAAATTCTAGGATTATGTTGTGAGCCTTCATGTGCCCACTTCTTTTTGGGTTTTTCTGAAATGTGTGGACCTTCATGTGCCCACGTATTTTTGTGAATTTTTTTATATGCAAAAGGGATGCTAAAATAAAAACATGTGAATGCAATTTTTTTATTATTTTTTTATGCCGCCACGGTACGGACTACATGGGGTCTTAAAGAATGCAAAAGCAGAAAATATTTTTATGATCTTTTTCAATGCAGGTATAGGGAAATAAACATGCTAATCTAAATATGCAGTGCAGAATATAAAGATAAATACCGAGTTACCTCTCGGTGAGAGTTTAGAGTACTCACTCCCATGGCGTAGATGTAGTGGCCATTGATCAGTTGATGACGCGGGTAGTGATTGGTCTTCCGAAGGTGTACTTTTGACGTCCTCCTTAGCATGGACTGAGTGTTCAGTTGGTTAGGGTTGAGCGGACTTCTTTTCAATCTTCTTAATTTCTTCCTTGTCTGTCAACTCCGTTCCAACTAGGCTTGTGAATTCCGGGAACGTCTCCGCGTCTAGTTCTTCTTGGGTCTTGTGGTGTTCAGGAACAGTCTTGAATCTTGATGGGGATGTTTTGCACAAAATTGTCTCAGAGTTAGTGGTCTTGGTCCGCCATCTTTGACATTGAGTAATGCCTGTTCCCGTGTTGTGGACAACTTCTCTAGAAGCTTTTTTGGTTGACGGAGCGGTGTATGGTCGGCATTCCAGGGTCGTCCATCTTAGGCAGTAGTGGTGAAAGGAGTAGGTGCTCATAGTCTGATTTGATCGGGTTGATCATCCAGCCTCCCTCCACGTCTCTCTGTTCTACTTATTTTATCAGCTCGGTCATCCTTGAGTATATCATCTGATCTTGATAGCCACTTGGTGATGGCGTCGCCCATGTCCTTTGCTGATTTAGCTGCTTGAAGGAGGGTTGGATAGTGGCAGTTGGCAGCGTCTTGTTTAGTGTGCATGTTTGTAGGTTGTGGACTTGTAGGATTTGGGGAAGTAAGACTTCTCCTTTTTTTTACGTAAAGTGAGTCCTGCTTGCAAAGACAAGGTAGAGATCAAGTGCATGGGTTCTGTTGGTGGAAAAACACCAGCAGAACCATAATTTCATTTATTCTACTCTAACCTTGGGCACATTGAACAAGATAACGATAAAGCATAGATTTATTTTATGACAAGGGTACCAAGATCAGAAGATGACACTAGCACATAAATCTCTTTTTTTAGCAAAATAAAGAGTGATCAAGAAAGTGATGCTGGAAACAAACAAAAAGACAACATGTTGAGCCAACAAGATTGGTTCATGTGAAATTGTAACTCTAGCATGTTTGACTTTTCATTTATTAGGATGCCAGAGAAAAGGGAAATGACAATTTACCTCAAGGTGTTACCTTTATTATGATGTTACTATGACATCTTGTGGTGGTCTCTCCCTTGAATGTATACAACTTGTGGAGTGACAGGTGCATGTGAGGAGGCATGTCTTGATCGTCTTTAATGGAATTAGCCTCCTTCCTTTATGCCTCCATCATCCAGGAATCCCCCCTTTGAGTGAGTGCTTCTGATTGTGGATCTTGTTTGCATCACTCTTCTTCTTGGTTCATAGGGAATTCTTCTCTCTCACGTGTCTTGCTCCATCTCTAGTGAGTTCATCTCGACCTCTCCCAAACTTGTCTTGAGTTTATTCTGTAGGGGTTAGTCCAGAAAATATACCATTGTCTACACAAGCAATTCTAGTTCAATAACCAAACCAGACTCCATGCCTAATCAGATTAAGGAAGGCTATTTAACCTAAGCACCACGCTTAATTTAAAAGCCAATGGAAGTATGAATGTACTTCCAAACCAAAGCTTACTATGGTAGACAAAAGGTAACATGAAGGCATATAGAGATTTACTCAAACAGAGACGGTAGAGCATGATCAGTTTTTTAGCAGAGTGAGCATGTAATAAAGGTAGAGATAACCAAGCTAGTGTAGCAACATGATAGGAGATGTTTCTATGCATATGATTCAATGTTGCGTAATGACTGGTTGGACATACCTTGTATTGTCATCCTTCATTCTCTTTGTTCCAAACCTGTAATGGTTAGTGACAAGAATACCCGAAGGAATATAATTATACCTCTATGCTCACTACGCAGGGGTATATGCAAGTCTTAGAATTTCCCCCTAGCGTGCTTGTTTTTGGACAAAAAGCTCGTCCTTGGGAAACCTTCAAAATATGGTTCAAGATGGTGAAGTGGTTTCCCTTACATTGCCAATCTCAAGATTTCAAGCCATTGGGACAACCACCCTTTCTAAATTTGTAGAGAAAAGAAACATAAGGGGGTTGGAGATCTTATTGTGCGGCAAGATTTGAGATGGCAATTGAATTCAGGAGTTTTCTCAAATGAGCATGGACTAGGTGGAAAAGTTCCATTTGTGAAGTAGCATTCATGCTCATTGATGTTCTCCAAGTAATGTGCTCCTTCTGGTCTTCCTTAGATCCTTCATAAAATTTTAGGATCGTGAGGGGACCCAAGAAAAAGGGCACAAGAGGATTCATTGGGCTCAAGGATGAGGTTAAAGAAAAGTTATCTAATCTGAACATTGAAAGAGAGAGACAGAAATGGCTTCTTGATGGCTTTGCTCTCTTCCTATGGCATGATTAGATATGCTATCCTTGAGGTTTCTCCAATGTCCTTGTGTAGCAAAAAGGGTGCTTTCTAAGAGACTATCTCCTTAGGGAAATTGCATGCTCAGAAGTCTCTTGTGAAGCTTGAAGTTTCACGATCTTCCCAAACTCATCATCTACAAGGGTTGAATTTCTTCTTCCCTTTAAGGTTTTCAGGACATTGATGGTTTGGGTTTGATAGCTAAGCCTTGGGATTGGAGTGATGGTGATATAGCTATCAGAACTTCCCTTTTGTGGCTAGAGGATGACTTCTTTTCTTCCTTTGGGTGGTCATAAAGAATGCTAGTGTAAGGGTTCCACCCGCTGAGTTCGTCAAAGACAAACCTTGCCTTAGAAAAGAAAGAAAAGCTCCTCTAGATACTGCATGATGGTCATGCACACAACATTCGTAGGATGGGGCCAAAGATTCACTACCCTTAGAGGTAATGATACAAAGATTCGTTACCCTATTAAGGATATGATCCTGGCTCCTGCGGTGAACTATGGGGTAAAGGTCTACACTAAGGTAGAACATATGGTTTCCCAGACTCTTTCTTGCTTCATCTCTTCAGTTCCGAACCATCAAAGATGAAGACTAGAGTTTTCGTCTGTCGCTCCTAAGAAGGATTGTTTCATGATCATTTCGACCAACCGTAGGCGTAGCTCATGGCCAGATGTAAGGAGGATCTAAAGTTTCTAGTGGCCAGAGCTTCCGCTTTACGGTGCAGCTTAAGATAGATAAAATTGGAACCAAGTGATCCCACAAAGATAGCAATAGTTGAGAAGATAGGAAAAAGATAAAATCTAAACTAAAGTATGGTACAAGATTAGCTATACTCAAGAGTTCTCTCTTAACCGTTTCTCCACGGCAACGGCGCCAGAAATGCTTGTTGGTATTTGTTAAGCCTACAGAAATATTATGATGGATAATCCGCAAGCGCACGAATACTAGCGAGCATTCCACCCGGGAGAGGGTTTTAAATATCGAATCCACAGGGAGAAAGGTAGAGAGAAAGGTCTGGAGTAAAAGACTAATCCCTGAGAAGCTATCAAGGACTTGACAGAAAGAAGAGATAAGGAGAACTTAAGGATGTCTGGTTCTTATTCTCACAAGCTATGTCTATATTGTTCTTATGGGGTGATTGTCTGAAGGCACACTTAGTAAAGGGAACCTCTCGAGAATCTATGGGGGGAGTCCTACGGTTTCTATAGACGGGAGGTGGACTACGAAGGACTCAATGGTGCTATCACCACCACGATCTACCACACGACCCGGAATATAGAAGGCATTCATAAGCTAGCTAGTCTAAGCACCACGCTTACACTAAACATGCAACTTTAATTCAAGAGCGACAGGAATTAAAGTACTCAAATAGTTATGAACCGTAAGAACAATAAAAACAATGTTGCTCACTTGAATAAGAAGTCGATCTTTCCCGTAAGGTCTCAGGATCAGGCTCCAATGGAGTTGATCCCAGAGGTAGAAGATGAAGAGGAGACACCAACATGTTCGGGCCTTCCTTCAGCTTCGCCTCTACTGCTCTCTAATCCTCATGAATAAGATTGGCTAGATCTAATTAGACCATGGCTCCAATCTCTCAACTTGATACAACTCTCTGCAACTCTAATTCTAATCTAGAGCTTCTATCTCAGGTAAGCATTGGTGATCAGAATAAATTGGATGCCTGCCCTGGGGTCAGGGGGGCTGCTTATATAGTCCTGAGGGTGTGCCTCGCCGCCATACAATCCAACCGACCTTGATCTACGGCCAAGATGTGGTTTTCTAGGTCGGTTGGGGAACCTTCTGGAACATATCCGAAGCGGAGTGACAACGACGGCAAGGGGAGGCCGATCGGCTCCTCATGAGGCCGGTCGGTCCCTGGTTGGCCCCACTTGGGCTCATCTTTGACGGGTGCATGCGTGTCGTCGTGCCATTTCCAAAAAGTATTAATTCACGTCAAACGGAGTCCATATGAGAGAGTTATGCCCGTTTTACCGAACCCCGCTCTGCGACTGATATCTTCTGATTCTGAACTCCGAATATGGCAAATGATATATCCGTTTCGATCATCTCGACGAGGCCTTCGCAATGTTGCACTTCAATTCTTCATTTAAGATACTTCTAGGTTGCTCTTTTGTAGGAGTTGGATCGGAGTACGATTGGGACATGTCTTGGAGTCGTATGACTTGATAATTCTCGCTGTTTTCCTGTTTAGTCCCTGCAAATCATAACTTCACCAAAACTCATGGAATTCATTAGTAGCAAACCCCTAAGTCTATATTGATATTCATTTTATGCCTTTTTCTTTATTTAGTTGACAAGTAAAAGTATACGTTAAGATGTGTCAACAAGGTGCTTTCCTGTCCCTTACACTTACTCAAGCTACTAACCTTGTGGAAAAGATGGCGTCCAATCTAGCTTGGAACGAGGAACGTCAACCCCGCAAGAAAGAAAGAGGAATGCACCAGCTCAAGGAGGTAGACATGCTGTCTACCAAAATGGATTTACTGATGAAGAGGCTTGAAGACAAAGCCCCTGAGAAGAAGGAAGTCATGCAACTCTTCGAATCCCGCATGAGCTGTGAAGAGTGTGGAAACACTGGACACTCAGGGAGTCAATGCCCTCAGCTGGATGAGGACGTGAACTACATCAACAATAACAACCAATATCGTCCCCAGCAGAACCAAGGATGGACTCAGCAGAGGACCAACTACCCAGGTAACTATTTAGGTAATTATCAAGGTAATAATTCTTCCAATAATTTCTCACCTTTAAGAGACTTAGTCCAAAACCAGGGTAGAATTATGGATAATCTGTCTAAGAAGTTAGCTTCCAATGATAAAATGCTAGAAACTATTAGTAATAAAATGGAAAGCTTTTCTTCTGCCATCAAGAACCAACATAGCTTTAATAAAATGCTAGAATCTCAGATTTCTCAGCTGGCATCGTCTGTTCCCACGGTTAACCCAAGTAAGATTCCGGGCCAGCCGGAAGAATTAGAATCTGCAAATCTTGTCGATATCTATTCAGCAGATCTGTGTTCGAGTAAGACAGAAGAAGGCCCAAGATGGATTGACTGGGGCATGCCCGCCGAAAGAGGAGATCCAGGAAGGCCCGTCATCACCATCACTATCGGAGCCTACACCTTCAAGAATGCACTTTGTGACTTTGGGTCTAGCGTCAACATAATGCCTAAGGTAATATATAAGAAAATCGATGGTTCACCTTTATTGTATACAACCATGTGCTTGCAGCTTGCAGACCTGTCACTATGCTACCCCGAGGGCATCCTAGACGACATATGTCTGGGGGTAGGACGCTCCTACGTGGCTGCCGACTTCGTTGTTGTCGAGACTAGGGGAAGTGAGAATGCTCCAATCATTTTGGGACGTCCTTTCCTTGCCACAGCCAAACCCATCATCTACGCCGACGCCGCTAAGATCGTCTTCACCATCAATGGTAGAAAGGAGAGATTCAATTTCAAGAACAAGATCCTAAAAGCTCCTGCACACCCCCGATATCCTTACCCCCAAGAACACGAGCCAGTTGTCGAGAAGAAGAGAAGAGATAGAAGGAGGAATAAGAAGAATAATCGACCTCAACCGCATGTGGAGGAAGTTTGGATGATCAACACGATTCAATCAGAGAATGAGAACCTGTTCCCTTCACCATTACTGCCAAAGCTTGAAGACCCTGGAGTTCCATCAATCCACTGCTCCATCAATCAATGGAACTTCCTGCGAGTTGTCTGCAACACGGGATCGGGCACCAACCTAATGTCTAAGGTAACCTACGAATTAATATATGGTGACCTGCCTTTGTATTTCACATATATAATGTTGCAGATGGCAGATCAATCACAACGGTTCCCGGAAGGAATTGCACGAGATGTACCTGTCAAGATAAAGGACCACTATGTCCTGACTGACTTTTTAGTCATAGACATGGGAGATGAGCAAGATCTTCCCATCGTGCTTGGAAGACCGTTCCTGAACACAACTAGAGCAATCATCTACATCAGGACTGGTGAGATCCACTTCCAGTTCAGAACTGAAAAGGTATGCTACTACTTCAATACTTATACTGATCCTGAGCAGCCCAAGAAGAACAAGACGTGGAGATGCCTTCAGAAATTACAACGCAAGCTGAACACAAAGTTGACGGATGTCAAGAACATTGAAGAAGAGATTAAGGAGAAGTCCGCTCAGCTTCTACCAGCCCAGTATTCTAAACTTGTTACTCCAGAAAGGTCTCTACCGAAGAAACAAGTTTGGAGGAAGAAAGATCAAAGTACACCTTCGGAAGACCAATCACTACCCGCGTCATCTACTGATCAATCAATGGCCACTACATCTACGCCATTGGAGTAAGTACTCTAAACTCTCACCGAGAGGTAACTCGGTATTTATCTTTATATTCTGCACTGCATATTTAGATTAGCATGTTTATTTCCCTATACCTGCATTGAAAAAAAATCATAAAAATATTTTCTGCTTTTGCATTCTTTAAGGCCCCATGTACTCCGTACCGTGGCGGCATAAAAAAAAAATTGCATTCACATGTTTTTATTTTAGCATCCCTTTTGCATATAAAAATTCAAAAACATACGTGGGCACATGAAGGTCCACACATTTCAGAAAAACCCAAAAAGAAGTGGGCACATGAAAGCTCACAGCATAATCCTAGAATTTGTTCCTTCAGGTATGTGCGAGACTAATATTTACAGGGAGAATTTAATAAGGATCTGAAGGCAAACAAGTTCCAAGGATGAATCAAGAATCACTTCAAGATCCAGCTTGGGGGAGAGCACCCCCAGTTATCATGATAAGTATCACTATCCTATGTTTTTAGCTAGTTATTTGAGTATTAGTTAAAGGTCTTAGTTTGAATAAAATGCTAGAGTCTGCTAGTTGGCTTTTCTCTTTAATAATGATCTTGATGATATATGCTTGGAGATGATGACTAGTTGCTCTGCCGTAATCCCTTTTAAAGTGCTTAGTTTTCAGATCTAGATTATCTAGATTCTCCTGAAGCTTAAATGCTTAATTTGCTCTAAACCCAAAACCTGTGCAAGTACATGCTTAATCTGAGTCTAGGCTTTGAAAGATGATTCATGAAAAGTTGAGTTGCTATTGATCATTTTCCTAGAGAAGCTTGATTCCTGGATTTATCTTAAAACTCATGAAATTTTATATGATGAGTTCCTGTGTCTATGATCCTTAAGAGCTTGTCATACACATCAAGATCATTCCATTCCACCATTTATGCTGCTTCTGACATGGAAGTACGCATTTTCCATCAAGCCATACAGCTCATGCAACTCTAGGATATATCTCTCTCAATGTCAAAAAGATTCTGGGGCTACATTCGAAAAAAAGAGAGGAAAAAGTGAGAAGAGAGAGGGAGAGAAAATGACAAGTGTCATACTAGGCGAGAAGGGCCTACCTCCCTAAAAAATATAATAAATTTAGAGATGAATAATGGACACGTGTCCGAGGGCGAGTAGAGCCCACATCTCTAAGGAGAGAGAAAAATGGACAAAAGTCCGGGGCGAGTAGAGCCCACCTCTCCAAGAATGGAAAGCCCAGATCTTAAAAATCTTGGAAAGAGAGATATAGTCCAAGAGCTAGGCTAAAAGGCTTACCACCTTTCACCCTCATCCATCCAACACTATCATCCATACATATCTTGCCAAGTGTGACTCCATGCTTGAGAAGGTCATACACAGGATCTCTGAGTTTTATCTAAAAAATGTGCAAAACCCCAGGATGATAGCTGATCAAAGAATTTGAGATATACTACTTGACTTGATTGTTTTGTCTTTTATTTGCTCAAGATTTATGAAAAGGCTGAAGGTAAGAGAGAGCAATCTTGTTGAGGAGAATTGGTTTTTGAAAACCATAGTACTTTTGAGGTGTGAAAGCGTTGTAGCAACTCCTGATCCTGCTAAAGCATATCTTTGCTAGGGACTAGCAAAGGGTAAGCTTGGGGGAGTTTGTTGACACATCTTATCCTATATATTTATAAGTCAACTAAACATGAGAAAAGGGCATAAATGTTAATATCAACTTAGAATAGGGTGCCACTAACAGTTTTTCTAGAGATTTGGTAAATTATATAAATCCAGGAACCATTCGGGAAAAGTGCTAAAAGAATCAAATCTAGAAGACTCCAGAAGGCTCCGGAACTCAACGTGACTTGGCACCCAAGAAAGAAGCATCTAGAAGAAGCGATGGACCACCTGGCCGAAGTGGGCCCCGAGGGGGCCCACCCCAGCCCGATCGGCCTGGTGGAGGGGCCGGTCGGCCTCCCCCGGGCGCCACCTCAGCCCTACTTCCAGAAGGTTCTTCCACCGCCTATGAGGATCAATCTAAACCACTCGTTAGGTCGGTTTGATCAAACGGCGCACGTCTACCCCTCCGGGCTATATAAGCAGCCCCCCTACCCCCTGGCAGAGGCATCTGGAAACCTGAGTTTGCATACACCAGATCAAGTCATCAAGTCAGAGATACTACGCCTTAGAAACACCATATAGCAGAGTAGCTAGCTAGTCTAGATCTAGGAGGAGGCAAGGTGTCTACTTGGCTCCTGATCGTCTAGAGGCTGATCGAGATACTGATCTAGCTTCGCTCTTGTAAGTTCTTATCTAGTTCCTTACATTTGTTATATAGACATATGTTCTTATCAATGATTATATTCGACATTATATGCTTTGGTGTTTATTATGATTACATCACTACTAGGAATGATGCCTTGGCCAACGCTTATATTTGGTTGCAATATGGCTATTTTGGTTGCAACTGGAATCAATTGCATCTAAGTTTTTTGGTCGACAGATGGTTGCAATTGGAACAGTGTAATAGCCTCAGGCAACTATTTGATGTGGCGTTGCAACAGATTTTTCTATTGCAACGAACAAGAAAACATATTGCCACCAATACATGGTTGCAAGAACAAACATTGCAACGAACAAATTTGCCTAATGCAACCAACACTTCGTTGCAAGATCAAATATTGCAACGAACAAAATAGCCTTATGCAACCAATACTTGGTTGCAAGAACAAATATTGCAACGATTGGATTGGTTGCCTTAGGTTCTAATGTGATGAAACACTTGGCTGCAATATTCCATGGTTGCCACCAATAAATGTGTTGCAATAGAAAAGTATTGCCACTCGAAAACTACGTGGTCATATGGTCATATTACCACGAAGTGTGATCCATTGCATTACATTGCTCTTGCAACATATCAGATATGGTGGCAATAGATGGTATGGTAATGCAACGAACTAGTCTTCGAGGTAATATACATATGTTGCAACAAATTTGTGTTGGTGGTAATAGAGGTCAGATGCAACAAATAATGGTTGATGGCAATAGATGATATGATAATGCAACGCATAAAGTTCGTTGCAATAATGCATATTGCAACCAAAATCAATGGTTGCCTATTATTCTATCGCAACGAGGTGAATTTGAATAGTAGTTTACAAATCAATTGCACAGCATGCACATCACATTTAATAACTGATACATTCATTATTTAAAATTGTCTCAAACCAAAGTAACAGATAATGACCAGAATTCTTCTTAATAGAACATTACCACAAGTAACAAAATAAAGACACCATACTTAACTAAGTTCACAACATTGTTTAGCATATAATAAATAGATCTAAAAATTAGTTCCCTGGTTGCTCCATCGCCCATCAGCTTCACCATCATAAATAAGCATCTTTGTTACTTGTCATTCTTGTTGGCCGCCCATCAACAGTAAGCCATGGAAGCTATCTCTAATTGTTGTGGCTGTCCGAGCACCATATATCATTAGGCCTCTTCCTAGAATTTAATTTAGCACCATATATCATTAGGAAAATGAAAGAGACTGTCATCCAAAGCTTGTCCCATTCTATAGCAAATTTACTTGCCAACACATACACGCCATGCATCAGGCCTTCACCTCCCTGGAGCTGCCAGTCTGCCACACCATCCGGTTCCTGTGAACAAGAGTCACTACATCAATAAATCAGTTTTAACATTTGCTCCAAACATTTGTTTTGAGTTTGAACAACAATTGATGAGACATATACCCTCGACAATATACGAGTTTTTCAGATAAACAGACAAATTGATTGCACAATCTCATGTCTTCAAAAAATGGATTTAACATTTCACTGGTTTAACTAGCTTAACTAACAGATGATCCAATTTGCATTTAACCAAGACAAGAAATAAGTGTCCAACATTGCTACAAAGATGCATTAACCAAGACACCCTGCTAACAGTTAGATGCATGACCAAGAATGTTCTATAATCTAGCTGTATATTTAGCAATAGGGTAGCTACAACCTTTAAAATGTATGATAATCCCAGGAAGCGCTGACCACTACTGTGAAGAAGCAAAAAATTAGAGTGCATGAAACAGAATTCATCAGAACTTTGCACACCATTTCATTTGTTTTATAAAGTTGTCATCAGATGCACAACATGTGCATGATGCCTAATTGTGTGTAAGGACAAACTGGTCCAATCTTAAAAGAAAACTACTATAGGAAGAAAATAGGATCAGAATAACAGGAGACTGTTATTTGTCAAGGACTATAAACATCAGAGAACTACTCAAAGAATCAGCATGTAGTAGAAATATGCCATCAATGAAGTACAATAACAATTGAGGTCTATACAGCTTGCGCTATGTACCAGCCCTGATGCTTGAGGAGTTGAGGTCAAACAAGCAAGATGGTACATAAAAACAGAGAAGGGTGTTTTCAGGTATACAAGATGGACAGGCTCTTTATAGCATATAAGCAGCCTAAGCCTATGTACATAAACCTGACAAAGATTTGACTAATTCCTTTGAAGTATACATGCATGAATGGGTGAAAACATGGAACAGAAAGTCTACAAGGTTGTACTGGTCAAAACGTTACAAAGCAAGATGGAGTAACAATATATGCAGCAGATCAGCACTTCAAATATGTCAGATGTGTCAAAGATGGATTTACAATAACAACATCTGTTTTAGACTTTTAGCTCCAAAAGGTTCTATAAGCAACCCCTTAACAAATTAACATAAGAGGCAGCCTTGTCAACACTCGCAGGTTCATATCAAACAATTTGAAAATATTACTGAATCCTCATAGACATTCACTTGACTAGCATCATGACCAGGTGGTAAGGATGCCAAGATGATGATCACATAACAAAGAAACTTCAAACACATATCAGATAATTCGTGTTGGTTAATGAAGCACACATATACTTTGAGTTTCTATCAAGTCTGTCCGGAGTTTTACTGGTTGGCAAAAAAAAAGATCAGAACCATCTCATCTAAAATCGATGCACAACCAAGCACTGCAGTGTCCATCAAATTGTTCGTTGCAGTCAAATTGCAGTCAAATTAACAAGATAAAGTAACAACAAACGATAAAACTATTGCTTCTACCTTACCTTCCAGGCAACGTGAAAGAAACCAAAAAAGCAGGTCGGAATCACATATACGAGAGTTACGACAGCAGCCGAGAGTTGAGGCAGGGGCGAAGAAGAGTTGAGTCAGGCGGTGGCGGATGGCCGGACCGGAGCGAGAGCGGCGGCCGGCGCCGAGCAAAATAAAAAATAACAACGCCAGGACGACGTCAGCTTACAGGGGAGAAGGCGCTAGAGGGTGGATGCTGGACGGGATCCGGCGGTCGTCGTTGGAGAGATGCCGGGCAGCCACGCCGTGACCTCGCAGCGCCAAGTCGCCACCTCGTGGCACCGCCTTGTCGCCTCCTGCGCGCCGCCGCCGCGTCCCTCGCGCTAGTGCCTCGTGCGCACCGCCGCCGCGTCTTCTCGCGTCGTAGGGTTCGATCCAGAGGGTAGGATCCAAACCGAACAGCTGCCGACCGGATCTGGCCGGGAAGTGTCGCTTCGCCGCCGGGGTGGGGCCGTGCTGCGGCTATCAACCGGGAACGGGTTCGGGAGGGAGCACGGGAGAGAGAGGAGGAGATAAAAACGGGAGGGGCGCGGTTGGAGCCGTGGGGCGTAGGCGGCGACGGGGTGGACAGCGGCGCGGGGTGGGAGGAAAGAGAGAGAGGGAGAGGGGTTGGGATAAGAACGGAGGACGGTGCGACGGCACATCCTGAGGTAGGGTTTCAAGAGTAGATGGGTTGGATGAGTTATTTAATTCGAGCACGAATCATCTCAGCCCTCCAATTTGATCCGATGCTTAAAAGTGATGCATCTTTATGGGCCATAGCAGTTATATGGGCTCAAATCAGACTTGCCTCAACAGAATTTGCAGTTTAATAGTTTTTTATTATTTTTTTTATTTTAAAGCACCTTTTGAAGTAAGTTGCAAAACAATATATCTTGTATACTCTAATATACTTTTGAAAAGTACAATACTGCATATAAGTTGTTCTATACAAATTTCAACATTTATTGAACCGAGCTGCTATTTTTATAGTTTAAATGAATTTCTATGTGCTTATAAAAAAATTCTAAATTGAACTATGTCTAGCTCAAACAAGATTTAAAAAATACAGAAAAATCATACTTAGGCACAGCTAGGGTGTGGCCAGGTGCGGCCGGGCGCGGCCAATGCGTGGCAGAGGCGAAATTGGTATGGAAGCATAATCTAACTACCACTGCTACCGTGCGAGTCTTTCGAATATTACAGTTTTTCTTTTTCATTTTTTCAATAATAGTTAAAAATTACCTTTCTCAAAAAAAACACTAGAGGTCAGATAGCCCAACTCCTGCCTTTGTGAGTCACCCTTTTGGTCATGAAAAAGTCATGAATGCCAAAGTTGTACAACTCATCAAGATCTACAAATTTTATTTAGATCATTTTTTCATTTGAGAAAGTGTTAGTATACATTGGTCATTAATCCTAGATTCACTCACATAGTTTAATAAACTCTGTTAGAGACTAGTCAAATTTGTACTAAATGTTATTAGTAATTTTGAAAATGATGAAATGACCTATATAAAGATTGTAGATCTTGAAGCGATATGAATGGTATTCATCACTTTTCCACTTGACATCATTTTCTGCAAAAAAAAGTCGCGCTTGTAGTTGCAATTAATTAATACGTCATATTGAAATAACTTGCAAACTAATTATCTTATATACCCAATTGAAAATAACATTAATAAATGAAAGATATTGATTTTAGGAAACTTCAGAAAAAAATCCCATCAAATTTGAAGTAACTATGATTGAGAAGAACCCATTTCAAGTTTTTGTTACATATTAAAAAGAAAAACATGAAGTACACATCAAGCTCCGTGCGCCACGTGTTACGTTCATCCCTGGTGGACCGTTGAAATCCGTGTCGAAGCAAAACAACCATCCGACTCTCACCACGTGGTAGGTGTTATACACTTGTTGTCTAAAAAAATAAACTTCTTAATAGCTCAAACAAAGTAACAGCCTAGTGGTAGAGAATGAACTTCCCAAGGTCAAGGTTGCTCGTTCGAATCTCCCTTGGCGCATGTTTTTTTGATTTTCTGAATTAAACAATATTTATTTGTTTAAAAGGAAAAAACCAAATTCATTCACAAATAAAGACTTATAGCATCTCCAAGAGACTTTGTAAAACTCATAAACTAGCTAGAATTTAGAAAAAGACACAAAAATTAACATCCAACGGACTGTCTATCTCGCCCGGCTCGGAATCCCACTCGGTAAACCTCCCGCCTGGCTCGGTATTTTTACCTCGCCACTTCGTGCTCAGTATCCTCCTCCGCTCTACCACCCGCGACTCCCTCCCGCGGTCCTGTTGCCCAGGCGCGCCCGGCGCACCCACCGGCGGGCAGCTCCAGTTCGGTCAAAGTTGGCCATGCTCACCCATCCATGGGAGAGCGCAGCGCCCGGGGATGCGAGGTAGCCCTGCTCCCATCCTCGTGGGGTAGCTTGACCGTGTGGAGCGCCGCCGCAGGTGGTACAGGCTTGGCCGCGAGGGGGAGCCAGCTGCAGGGGAGCGTGGGCATGGAGCAACACATGACGGCAGAGATTGAACGCGTTGGAAAAAGGAAGAAGACGAGCTAGAGGAAAACAAAGAAGATGAGAGTATGACACATAGGGTCCACTGATCTGTAACAGATGAAGAGTCCGATTATAGAGAGGCTGTTGGTTTACTTCTCCATTTAGAAGCTTTTTTAATTTTTAACTAGTCTTTTAAGCTTTAAATTTAGCTATAGTTATTGCTAATCTCTTGGAGATGCTCTTATGTAGTGGTGAAGCTCTCTATTCTAGTCTCTTGAGTTTGATTCCCTCGGCTGCTACGGTTTTTGCCATGATTTCGAATAAAAAAATTGTTGACTTGGTTGGGCCTCTTCTTTTTTTTTCTGCTCATGCGCAGGTGGGTTGGGTTTTTTCTTTTGGTGGGCTGGGTTTTTTTTTGTTTTCTGTCAAATGCCCTGATGGGCTAAATTACGTATTCAGCTTTCCTTTTAGTGCAACCAAAAATAGTTTAATGAATTGACATAATTCAATGGTGGTAATAGAAGCTAATTGATGCAACGATTTATTTTCTGGATGCAATAGGCACATGAGCTATCACAACAAATGTTAAGTTTTAGACAATGTTATTTCATCACAGCGTAGTGGTAGGGTGCTGCGTCTTTTGTCTCCACCACCTAGGTTCGAATCCCAGCTTTCTCTCCTTTGTGCCATTTTTTTATTTATAACCTTTGCCTTATAGTATAAATAATATAATACCAAACTTCTTAACAACTAATGTTGTAGCCTAGTGGTAAGGCATGGCAATCTCAGCCCCAAGACTTGGGTTCGAATCCCACGTTTGCTAATTATTTTTGATTTTTTCCTTTGCGCGACCGGCCAAGACGGCCGGGGCACGGCTGGTGGCTGCTGCCTGGTATAGCTGGCCAGGGCCTTGGTGCGGCCGGCCAAGCCTTGGCGCAATTGGCCGGTGGCTACTGCCTGGTGCAGCCGACCGGGGAGGCTGCGGCCGGCTGGGGCCGTGGCGCGGCCAGGGCACAGCCGACCGGGGTTGTGGTGCGGCCGGGGCCATGGCGTGGCTGGCTGTGGCTAGGCCGCTGCATGGCACGGCCGGCCAGGGCTCGGCCGACCGCGGTCGCAGTTGGCCGGTGGCAAAAGCAAGTACAAAAGTGTTGAATGCAAAGGAAAAACACAAATTTGTATGTAGTGTAGTGGTAAGAGTTGTTTAGTTGAGGCAAGAGGTGTCTTCAATTTTTTTATTTCTATTTTTTCCTAAGTTTTTAATTATTGATCGTGATGATCTATATTTCTTTTCACACGTTACATGAAAGTTCACATAATTCATTGGTGGCAATAGAAGCTAATTGATGCAACGATTTGTTTTCTGATGCAACAGGCACATCAGCTATCGCAACATAGGTTAAGTTTTAGACAATGTTATTTCATCATGGCCACAAGTAGGCAAAATAGCAACCAACTAAATGTTCGTGGCAACAAATGCACATCAAATGCAACGAACTGTTTGCTGGATGCAATAGCCACATGAGGTATTGCAACAAAGGTTAAACTTTAAACAACATTATTTCATCGTGGCCACAGGCATGCCTATTCGCAACCAACTAAATGTTCGTGGCAACAAACACACATAAAATGCAACGAACTGTTTGCTGGATGCAATAGCCACATGAGCTATTGCAACAAAGGTTATGTTGTAGACAACGTTCTTTCATCGTGGCCACAGGCATGCCTATTCGCAACCAAATAATTATTCGTGGCAAGAAACACACATCTATCGCAACACTAAATCGATACTATCGCAATGCACAATTAGTTGTGGCAATAGGTACCCATAAAGGCAACCACCATTTTCACCGTGGCATTAACACCAACGTGTTGCAACGACTGTTTCAACAGACGCAACCCACATTTTTGGTTGCCATAACATCTAGATATCGCAACCCATTAATACGTTGCTTGCTATAAAACCAAATATTGCAACCAAATACGTGGTGTTGCAAAAAAAAATTGGTGCTCTAAGGGTCAATTCCTAGTAGTGCATGTTAAGCATAGTTGATTTGCCTTTATATTCATGTATGGAGTCGTATAGCCCTCACCTAGATCATTTGTTAACATGGGTGAACGGTAAAGACAGTGTAAGCGTGGTGCTTATATTGTATTTATCTGCGATTGCACCCTATATGCCGGGTCGTGTGGTAGATCGTGGTGGTGACAGCACCATTGAGTCCTTCGCAGTCCACCCCCCGTGTATAGGACTAGTGGAGCCTTATACTGTTTGGGTTGTTTCAAGTTTTGGCCTTGATCCTCCTGGATAGTCCCCCCATACATTAATATAATAGTTCTTCTTCCATGATTGTTAAATGTTTGCACTAATCATAGTTTGCATTGACATATAGTTTAGAGTTACCGAGGAGTATCCTCTCTAACTAGACTTTGCTATGTTTCTCTTGCTATAATGACACTTTCTAGCTGCTCATGATGTTATGACTTGAACAATGCTATCAATATCTTTATCTTTATGTGACTTACCCCTGTTTATAGCAATTGATATATTTTGGCCACTCTACATTATAAAACTGAGAGATGAGCATGTATTAGCTATTATGGATTAGAAAGACTTCTTTCCCTGTGGTAGAATATAAATATGATACCTGGTTTTACTCCTGGTTAAAATGCTACAATGGTATATTCATATCTGTGTGCTTGCGGATTCCCAGTTTATATATATCTTCTTTTCTAGAGATCCAAGGCATATGTAAGAGTACCATATCCATGCGTTTTCTGGCACACCTGTCAGGGCTGACAACCTATATCGAGTTGTGCTATGAATCGTGTCGGAGTTCACCTTTTAGTTTAATCTGAAAGCAACATCTGATATACACTTAGCATCATATTAAGATATACCTTTGCATTTCTGGTGCCGTCGATAGAGATGGATCTTATATCCGTTTCTAGTCAATGACGTTAGCAATGTCAACAGGGAACTTCAGGAAGCTTCGAGGGGGAGGGCACGTGGCGTGATCGCGGGGTTTGCGTCGAGGTGAAGCGAAGCCGAGGTGGAAGCGTGTCCGTCCGATGAAGACTTGACCAAAATGCCCCTGAGGGGTTGTATCTTCATTTCAAGCAGTAGGGGTAGCGTGGTCATTTACCTCCCTCCGACGGACTTCGTATAAATAGCGGAGAGGTGGAAGGCATCGCTCTCTCTTGGACTCTAGGGCTTTCTCCCTCAGTAGATTTCTCTGAACTGCTTCTTTTCCTTCTGGATTCCTTAGGCTCTACAGAGTCTGACCTCTGGATGTATGGAAGCATTCGGTGTTGCGGTGATCTCCTAATCCTCTGTGATTTTCGTGTCATTTTTGGGGCTATTTTTGGGGAGTTTCGTTCTTCGCTCGATTCAGGGATATGAGGGCATTTTCCTTCGGAATTCTTTGAGGAGATCATGGGTGGATGCCTTGTGCATCTTTGTGTGTGATCTTGACTCCTCAAACGCCGTGGAGAGCCTTCGATTCGTGAGTTTTTGGCCGGAGTTCAAGTTCTTTGTGGTTGCTTGTGTGATCCACGATTTCCGGTGATTTAGGGAGTTAGAGGTCGAAATTTTTGGGGCATAGCATCCTTGTGTGATGCTTTTCCTCTCCCCAAAATCTTGTCTCAAGAGCTTCAACCGTTTGGGAGATCCGGTGATGAGTTCTTGGAGTTGACCCCGCGGGTCGGGCATTTTTCTGCTCTGTCCGCACCAGGCGGATGGTCCACGAGGTCCGTGTGGACGGTCCGCAAGGCCCTGACAGTCCGGCTATTCTTCGTGTTCTTCGCGTGTTCTTGAGCGTCTTTCGTTCGATCCGTTGAGCCGGTTGGTTTTTGGTGCGCGAAGTTCGCGGACGGTCCGTACTCAAGTGCCGGACGGTCCGTGATGAGGCGGACAGTCCGCGGGTCCATCACGGATGGTCCGTTTTTCTCGGTGCGCCCCTGGAGGTTCGGGTTGCTTTTACGAATAGTCCACCGTGTCCTCTCGGACAGTCCGCGCCCTCCACGTGGACGGTCCGCCCGGTCACCCCAGACAGTCCGCCAGGGACTTCGTAGCAGTGCCTATGTCCTTTGGTTTTTGCTTTGGTGCTTTTGCTCTTTGCTCCTAGGCTTATTGGTTGATCTTCTAGGCTTGTGTATGCCTTATTTGGAGCTTCCTTTGTATGCGTGAGAATTTGGAGTGGCAATCGGGGTATAGGCCGAGTTCAACCTTCGGGAAGAATTTTTATCGGCTCCAATTCACTCCCCCCCTCTCTGGTCGCCCTATTCAGTCCTTCAGAAACTCGCTTGTCCACACCCTCAACTGTGTGATTAGTTTTTCGAACTTCATTCGTAAGGGTGCTGATCTCCTTAAGGAAGAAAGTCTTCATCTCATTCTGCATCTCCTGCAACTGACTAGACAAAACAGGTACATTGTCCGGCATGGTTAGTGATTAACAAAGACCCTATGAACTATCAGGGTTGGTATGTGGAATTACACCCTCACACACGTCTTACCAAGTTCTTACCAAAGCGAGCAAGGGATGGTACAACTGGTGGCTGGTTCATGATACCTGTGAGGTAGTGCTTCCAAGAGTTGCAAGAGTCCTTCACTGTACTGATCTGAAGAAAATTATGTGGAGCTTGGGAGGCCAAAATATGTAGCAAGGATTAGCAAATAACAACTGCAGATTAGTGAAGTTCAATAAATGTCCAAAACACAAGTCACAATTGATGGCTAAGACGTATCATAGTCGTAGCATAACACGGTGAAGGCAGCAAGAAACGATGGACAAAAACTCAAGGAACCGGCAGAATGGTAGTTCTGTAAATAATGCTGAAAACATTGCCAAAAAGGCACTAGAAGAGAGCAAAGGCGCGTTTCCAAAGAAGTACCAGCAAATGAACTCAACTTTTTCTGAATCTTTTACCACTGATCCAAAATCACAAAGGATGGAAGCACACAAAATTTCACTTGAAACAGAGGTGTATTGTGGCCTAGGGAAAATCAGGAACGATATCTGAAAACCCCTCAAAACACTTAAACAATTTTTTTATTTATCTTCCCTATTTTTTTTATTTTTTGGGAATGGCCTGACCAACAAAGTGGGTAGATGTCTGTCCAACTTTTTGTTGCCAAGCTCCTGTAAAAATTTGAGCAAAAACGGAGCATCGAGCGAAAAGTTATGCCTGTTTTATGAAAGGTACCTCAACCTATGTTTTCCAAAGGCAAAACTTGGCAGGAAACGCAGCAGCGGCTAGGGCTGAGCAAAGCGTCTCAGCAAGCAAAACAGGGGCACAAACCTCCCTGGAATAAGCAATAGGTAATCGTCAGATGATGAATCAAGAGGGGCTGCGATGCAAGGTGAAGCACAAACGGCTTGCAACCTAATCTAGGGCTGGCGTGGCGAGAGTTCACACAAGGCGGCTAGCAGGGCAAGTCGAGTAATGGGGTGGCTCGACTTGTAATGTGGGTAAAGGTGGATGGGATAGCGGCGGAAACAAACAAACAGCGACAGGCACGTTGAACTATGACGATGAACACAACCTAAACCAACAACAAGACTCGACCATGGACACAAACTCAACAAAGCAATCTGAAATCGAAATTGCAAGGCTAAAACAGGTTGTAGGACAGCAGAATTTTTTGTAGGTTTTCTGTGGACTATGGGACAACACAAATAGATCTCTAAAACTAGGGTAAGCCTGACAGTAGTACCTGAGTCATTGATTACCAATTGATGGGAACGGGGGTGCCCGATCTTCCGTCAGGAGAATGATAACTCGTTTTGGTGGAGTGCGACACACCGATCCGGCTTCAGATCCAAAGACCAACTCCTACAACCTTAGCACCACAACTCCTCTGGTTATCAACCATGTCACAATCCGGTTGACCTCGCCGCAAAGGCTAATCCCTGCCTGCGAAATGAAGAACACAAGCAAGAACTCGAAAGAACGCAGCACTCAAGAATTTAGTGACGACTGCAGATGAATGATTAAGCACTCGAAGTTGGGGTTTCACAGACCGAAAACGACAACTGTTCAACAACAGATAACTCTAAAGCAAAATCCAAGTCTAAACGACGGTGGCTACTGAGTTTATACCCTAAACGGGGCGAGCTAGGGTTGGGGCCGCGCCGGAGGGGGGCCCACAACTTGGGCTGAAGGCCCGACTCGATACAAGGCCGTGTTGGCCCAAAATAGGAGATGCAGCACCTTTTCTTGGTCGCACAGTATGATCCATTAACTTTCTGGAGCTAGGACTAGAACCAAATCGATGGCGTCGTTGTCTCCTTTCCAACGAGTCCTTATACACCTCGTTCCGATGCGTATGATGGAGATATCGCCGAAACTGTGCAGAGGTGTAGGCTGATTCCGAACCGGACGTGGCAGCTGAGTCGGAGACGAAGTACAGTTTTGAGAAGGTCGTGGTGTGTGCATGTGCAGTAGCTTGGCGATGTCCCCATCATCCAGGATCAGGACTATATGCTACATTAGGTCGATCTACACATGCTAGACATGGAGAATCAACTAGAAGCAGTAGCTCCACCACCAGGACCTGTCATTCCTCCACCTGAAGATGGGGAGCATCACAATGAGATTCATGGAGAATCTGGAGTAGAGTCTAGATCTGCATCACCCTAAGCCCTTTGTTTTCAACTTGAGGAAAATAAAAAGTGGACCTAGGACTGGCTAGTGGATCTAGTTTGGTGGTGGTCACGAATGTAATAAAATAAGGAGATGTAAGAATGCTTTGTATGAATCATATCAGTACTTTGATAATCACTTGGTCTTCAGAGTTCACTTCTAGTTTGTAATCTTCTCCTGGCAATGAAAACATGATATCTCAATCGACATGTTTCTTTCCCACTGTGTGTGTATGCATTATGAAGCACTCAGATATTTTGTGATGTTAATATCCTTGGGTTGATCACTTTTTTTTGATTTCTCAATTTCAAAATCTTTTTTCCTTAACCCTGCTCACGCAAATTTGAGTGAATGAGAACAACATTACGAGTGGCATATTCTTTTTTGTATACATATTGACCATCATCCTTTCCAAAAGTGTGTTATTTGCTAACTGAAAGTTGATACTTCCAAGAGCATTCCCTGAGTAGACATCTTGTTGCTTTCCTGATGTAATTTCAGAAATCTCAGTAAACAAACATAGCTAAATGTTTGTTTACTAGCCTTCCCTTTCTTCATAAACATCTCTATAGAACCGTTCGACTTGGTCTCCTTCTGTCCCAATCTCAAAGTTTACCTAATCTCAAAATCAACCAGTCTAGTTTGAAGGTGTATGAGCAATTAAGGTTCTCCAAAATTCAAGATACGAGGAGTTTTATATCGATCAGTGATCTGTGATCCTTTTTTAGCTTCGACCAAATCTACAGACTCTGTATAATGGAAAAAGAAAGAATGGACAAAAGCCTTTGATAGTTCTCCCAGACAAAAATAAATTTTAGTCTGAATTGTGGTTGCCTCAGGCTCTTCTCATTTTTCCCAAATTCACTGTCAATTCTCTCGAGAATCCGTTTGACTCCCTCCGTATTTGTGCTCCATCTGCTCTGTGTTGTGCCATCGCTCTGCTACCTTTCTACCGCAACAGCTGATCACCGCCTACGCACACACCCTACGACAACCGTCTTGTCACCATGGCATCCCATGCCGGCCACCACCATGCCACATGCCACCACCACCACACCTCCATACCACCTCACCACCGGCCCCTACCCAAGTGGCCCGAGCACCACCGCCACTACCCCATGGTGAGCATCCATAAATGGACCACCTTCCACTGGTTTCCCACTACCCCTCCCTTTGCATCCTCTGGAGCCATCACCTCCCGTCGCCCTCCCTTCTCTCCAGCTCTTTTCTTTGAGCACACACCGACCATCTTCATCGTTTCCAGCATTTCCTCCATCTTCCTCAACAAGGTGAAGAGTCAAGCCCCTTCAGAAGTCGATATCAGTTCAAGCCTTTCCTTGAAGCTCATCCCCTGAAGGTTTGGTGCCTACATCAAGAAGAAGAAGCTCAAGAAGAAGGTCACAAGAGGAAGCAAATTCCACATCGCCAACTATGGATCGTTCTCTCGAGATATGTGATTCAGAGTGCTGGGATGCATTGATGGTGTTGATTTGTTTTGCACCTCTGGTATGCTTGTTTGTAGCTTTTCATGTGCACATTTAGCACTCGCTCCCTCATGAGCAACGTTGAAGTGGTGTGATGAAACCCATGTATCTTTTATAATCTTTGCATTCTAGATCTTGGAGAGTTTAGCCTTGCTCTTTTAATTTCTCTATGTAACCTTTACCTTTCCCTAAGAAGTTTATCAAAGCTTGTTGTCGAATCTTGGGATGAGATTCTGTTTAAGGGGGGTAGGTTATAACACCCCAGGTGTTTATCTCTTTTTAATCAAGGAGTCAAATTAAGTTAATGGTGTTGGAAGGAAAAAACAGGCGAGTTTGGTTAAAACACCAAAAGGGGGAAAGCTTGGTTTGAACCTGATTTCAATTTTTCTCCTAGAACTTGAACTTTTGCCAATATGAATGTTGTCACCAAGGTTCAGGAATGCAACCTTGTAGTTTGACACTTTTTGAATTTTGGGATAGAAAAATGAGTTAAACCCTATCTCACTTGATCAATTTCCCTAAAGGAGGTTTTGAGCCTTTGATGGCTTGGCCAGAATCTCAAAATTTTATATGACAACTCCAAAATCGGCCAATGTAAAAGTTGTTGGATATCTCAAGAATAATATTTCATCTTTTAGGTGGAAGTTGAGATCTTGAGTGGACAGTCCTCAAAAATTGAGTCAAACCCTTCTAAAAATGGTCAAACCCCTAAGTTCCCATACCTTTCTCTAGAACTTTGGCCATATCTTTAAATTTTCCCTAAACACTAAAAATTCTGCCAAAACAAAAGTTGCTTAGAATTTCTAGAGACACATTTTCTCTAATTACCAGCATTTCAAATTTTGAGTGCAAAAGCCTCAAAAACTTGGTCAACACCCAGAGCACCTATTTGACTGCGTCGAGAAAATCCCAAACTTTGCTGGTGATTTCTAGCTAATCTGTTCAAAATCCCACTAGTCGACCTTTGTAAAACTTGTAGAGGATTGTCTCATCTACAACTTTGGTATTGGCCAAATTTTGAGTTATATGTGGTTTTGATTTGTTCCGGTCGGTCAAAGTATCCTAGGTTGAATTGTTGTGATACGCCGGCTGCCTGTGTGCGCGCCCTGGGTGCGACGTCGCGCCGAGACGCCGCTCCGGCGCCTGCTTGCCGCACGCCATACCACCTCGCGCCACCTAGCACAAACACCAAGGGTGGGACCGCCCTCTTGTGCCCGATGTTGCCCGCGCTGCCAGTCGCCACGGCCCCTTCCACGTGTCGCGCCCGACCCTTGTCCTCGACATGCGCCGCACCGTCGCTGTTCCCACCGCCACGCGCCGAGCAGAGTAGCGCCACGCCGCCACCCCTGGGTCGAGCTGGCCAACTGTCAGGCAAAGTCGTGGCAGCGCTGCACTCCTCACCGGCCGCCTATAAAAGGGGTTGTGCGCCTCCGTGCTCCCCGGTGCCGCTCTGCACGCCGCCAGGCTGCCGCCGCCAGCTGATGGGACGCTGCCATCGAGCCACTACTCCCGAGCCTGCTCGTCCCCACCTGAGCCCCCTGGGAGCACCACGCAGCACCACTAGAGCCTCCCGTGCCGCACATTGACGAGCATCACCGCCCATCTCGCCGGAGCCGTCGTTCCCGTGGCTGGAGATCCGCGCCGCCGCCGAACTCCATCGCCGGCAGCTCCTCCGCCCCAACCAAACCTCAGGATAGACCCTAGGTGAGCCCCAGACACTTCTCCGCCCCTTCCCCCACCCTAGCTCACTGCCATTCCGCCGGAATCCGGCCACCTTGGCCGGCGGCCATGGCCTAGGGCCTTTATGCGTAGATTGAGATCTTCCCGGGGATCAAACTATAAAAGAGAGGACCTGTGTGTAAAATCGAGCGCATGCTTGTGAAACAAAAGTTAACTCGAGGACCTGGATGAAAGTAGATTCTTTAACCCTAGATTCAAAATGCAGAGATCTCGTAAAATTCGTAATAAATCACAGAAATATCGGAAAAATACAAACTCAATTGTTCTGTAATCCTCATGAACAGAAGCAACTTTTCTAGAAAGGAAGTTTGTAAATTTCTTCATAAATTTTAATTATTTTGAAATGATCAATTTGGATAGATTTGATATAATTTGAAATCCAGAGCTGATTTTCATGTGAAATTTTAATATGTTGCTAGTGTGACCACGATTGTTCCTGTGTAGAAAAATTGCACATAGAACTGTTATATATGTGTAGATATGAATTGATTTGTTTATACGTCAGCATATAAGTTCCTGTTTAGTTTTAAATTTTTGGTTAAGCAACTATGGTTGATCTTTCTGCAGTAGCCTATATATGACTAGATTCAGCCATGGTAAATATTTGAGTAGCTTTTGACATGCTTAGCTATCTCGAATTAATTTAGGTCTTAAATATGAGCCTTTTTAATAAAGCATGTTGTATTAAGTTTCTGGCTATGATAATTTATGAGTAGTCTTATTTTACCTTGCTATGGTTGTAGTAAAAGTTTTAGCTCTAATGCATGCTTGTATATTTCAATGTGATTTATTTATCTTTTCAGCAGTATTAATTGTTGTATTTTTCATGCTAAATCTATAGCTTAGTTTAATCTGAATTTTTGTCAGTAGCTCAGTTATGCCATGTTTGTGCTCTGTGTAAATTTGGTATGCTAGATCATGTGTAGATCTTTCTGTAGAATTAAATCATGTTTATGTTAGCTAGTTCTTGCTAGATTTTTCATGTGCAGTTCATAGCTGAGTTTAATGCCAATTTTGGGAAGTAGCTTTGTTGCCATACCATGTGCTTGTATAAGTTTATCTATGTTTGTTTGTGTGTGGAATATTCAGAATTAATTGTTGAAGTAATTCAAGCTTAATAAGTGGAATAGAAATAAAATCAAAATCACCTTTAATGTGATGTGAATTTGAATAACAAAGCTCCACCAAAATACACCCTAAACAGCACCCTTTTACTCTGGTGAAGTCAAATAAATTAGTTAATATAAATGTGCAAACAATCGCCATCAAATAAGTAAGATAAATAACACACATACATTTCCTAGATAACGGAAGAGTATGCTGAATATAATTTGTCTAGGTGAATGTGGCCATCAATACACCCCATGTTTACCCTTTCAATCTGAACTGAGATCTCCTTTCTTAAATATGAATACTTAGAGTTTATGCATATGCATGTCGTGTAGAACATCCGGACGAGAGTTACGAGTTGGTGCCGGAATCCAAGGGAGAGCTAGCTGAAGGTGAACGTGGTGGAATTGCAGCAAGACCCTAACCAAAGTTCGGAGAATCTCTAGACTAACTTTGCTAGTGAAGGCAAGCCTCGGAGCATAACCCAATTTTCGAACTTGTACACTTATGTTATGCAATGTGTGTGCATTTAAGTTTCAGGAGTTGAATTGAAACCCTAGATGCATGCTCTTAGATTCCTATGCTCAAATACTAGTATGATAAGTCGCTAGTTGCCATGCTCTAAGGACACGGTAAAAGTCGAGTGATGTTCGTCACTCGCGAGCTATAGGTTTCTTATGTTGGAATCATAAGATATGCTAAACTGGATTGCTCACATGGTAAGAGCATGGGATGGGCTCCAGGCAATAGTTGTCCCTGGTTAAGCGTTTGAAAGTACTAAACATTTGTCGGGAATGGGACCGGTAAGCCTAGTACCTTTTTGACTCAGCAAGGGAACTCTCTACCACTAATCTTGGGAGTGAGTCTCCCCACGGCTGCAGCCAAATGTGTGGTGCAAGGGGGAGGCCGGCCCGAGAAAGAGTCCGTCACCGGAACACCTTGTACCTAAGACTGTGGACATTGATCCTGAACTGAGGGTGATTGGTAACCGCCTGGTTGGTGCGTACCCCGCCCCTTTTGGTTTTAGTTGCCATTATTGGGGTATGCATTCTCCCGTGTGTTTAGGTCCACCTTGCAAGGTTATTAATCGATCGATCGTCGGCTTCTCACCGTTATCCGAGATTGCTTATCCATATAGGCTATGTCCCTTAATGATGGATTTGAGAAGCAATACTGTTGTATGCTGATTTGTTTGCACAACTTATGCTTGCAATAGTTGCTTACTTAGTAATGGTTAATTAACTAGAATTCTGTGCTAAAACTTGAAACCAAGGACCTACTCTTTGTTGCTTTTCAGCAAAACAACCCACTAGCCAAAAAGCTTTGCATGTCTAGAGAGTTGGTGATTTCCCATCACCTGACAGTTAAGACTTGCTCAGTATTAGTATACTCAGCCAAGCTTTGTTGATAACTTTTGTAGGTGTTGATGTGATTGATGGTTTCTCGTGGCCTGGTTCTCTCCCATCCTTTTTGGGAAGTTGAGTGGGAGGGTGACAGTGCTTAGTGATATCATGGATGGCCTCCTGTGATGTTACTTATGACGTTTAGTATTTTATTTCCGCTGTGTTTTTTCAAACTCTGAACTATTTACTTTCATGTATGAAACTTGGTTTGTAATAATGAACCTTTGTTGAACATAATGTAATAAATGGAGACTTATTATTCTCTGGACTCGCCGTCGTGTGAGTTTTGATGTACAATCTTCGATCCTTGTTATATGTGATTTACCGGGCTTGACCCGGCAGATATCGACAAGTTAACTCCTCTTTAACACATAGTGACCAAGTGGATGGTTTATGTGTTAAATGGGAATTAATTTGGACAGTTCTGTCACAACATGTTAAGAAAGGAAACATGCTCTTTCAGGGTAACAGTACCCATCTTGGCATATTGGGTGATATAATTTTTCCAATTATATCCTTTGGTCTCAATTCGATGAGTTGGTTTTGAGCAAGAGAAAAGCTGATCATCAGAAGTGATGTCTAACCCTGTCAACAAAACTACATCGGCCAGATTGGGTGACGCCGGCCCATGACCAAAGAGGAAAGCATTCAGAGCATCAGACAAAAAATATGAAGCAACCACGAGCATGGGTTCATGACATTGCATATTTGACAAAGAAAGAGTAAGGCATTGACTGATGTTATAAGCTTCCCAATGTCCTCCCATTTTCTCTGCCATCCTATGATACCATCCCCTCCATCCAGGAGTATAGCCAGTCCAAGCTCTGAAAGCGCCTATCCAATTCTCAAGATTCAGAGAGGCATGTTTAAAGGGGATTCTACCGGTTTCAAGATTTATCAATTCTGTAGGATCTGAATTGCCCATAGGACCTAAAAAGATTACTCCAAGTTTGTCACTAAAAGGAATAGTGATGTGATTTCTACGCTCCTGCAAAATATCCCTGGTCTAAGAAAACAAGGAAATCGGCGGAAAAGTAGGGGGAAAATCAGCGAAAAAGAAGTACGAAGATCGAGAAGAATACCTCAGGGATTGAATCCATGGTCACCTCAGGGATGCTCGCGGAAGTTTCTTGAGGATCACCGCCGGTCGGATTCGAAGAGGACGCCATTGATTCGAAGCTGAACATCGATTCGGATCTGCGCTTTGAGTTAGGTTTGCAACATAACTGTAGCAAAAGGCTGTGGAAGTCGGGACTTGGCCGATAGGGTTGTATTTATACCCTTGGCTCTCGAGTTTGTTTGGAAATCTATCCGTTGGTTATGATTCGATCCGGAAAAGGAGGCTGAAGTTGAGAGAATTTTGGAGCAATATCTTACTCCAAAACTGGGGGGCATGTGTTGACACTGGTTTTTGACACGTATCAAGGAATAGTTGAAGAGACATTAGGAAGACCTCTGAGCCGATGGAGAAAGAGAGAAAAGGAACTAGCCGATCGGGAATCAGCCGATTGGTGGAGAAGAAACGTGGCAGAAGAAGAATACGACAAAAGGAAGGAAGATGGAGGCGGGTCAACAACCAAGTTGACAACAGGTCAAAGTCAGTTTAGAGGGTCCGATTCTTATGAGAATCATTAAGTTTTCGGTAGTTTTGTTTCTTTAGATTCGTGTAACCATTGTCATCATCGACTAGGAGTCACATTGTCCTCAGGACATAAATAGCGACCCTACGTGGTCGGAGGGAGATTGTACACACCAATATCAACAAAACATTTACTTATTCAAGTCGGCTACTTCGCCACCCCTTTTTTACTTCTTCTTATTTTCTTGTTTCTTCAGACGTCATTCTTCTAGCTCGTCGGGCTGCATCGATTGACCTTCGGCAAGCTTGTAAGTACCGTTTTATCGAATAACAACTGGGCTTTAACCTCCGGGCGCATCGCTGTGGTATCATCTAAGTTTTATTCACAACTTATCAATATCAGCTAGGTTTGCAAATCTTTTCTTGTTTATTTAGCTTTTATCACCAATTTATCCAGCTCGTAATCATATCGTATTGGCTATCGTCGCTCTTGTATCGTTTCACTACAATCTAGCCGATTCAAATCGGGTTCGAGTGTTGTCTCGTAGTGCTTAGTTTGCTCTGCTTTTGCTTGCGCTTTGCCTACGTCATCAAATCTGCTGATCTAGCCGTTTTGGTTATACTTGCACTTCGGCTGCTCCAGCTAGCTGATTCGCTCTACAGTTGTATCAGCCGATCGGACTGTTACTTGTTGAAGACCCACATCGATTCTCTAGCCGATCTAACCCGCATCTAACATTTCCTATCTTTCCGTGCCGATCAACATGTCAGGTCGGCAGGCACGCCTTGTTACATCCCAGGGATCCATTACGTGTTGCCGTTGAAGAACTTTATGGGGAACAGATCGGCCAGATCGGCCGATATGATGACGTAGGTAAAGCTATGTAGGCAACACCTAAAACAGATCTAATCGGCTATGTATGATGATTAAAATATAATAAAACAATAAAAGCCGACAGGATGTAGTCTCAAGCTGGATAATTTGTGATAAAAGCTAAAGCAACAAGAATTAAGATAAGACTTGCAATCTAGCTGATATCGGTAAATTGTGAATAAATCTAGACGAAACCACAACGATGCGCTCGGAGGTTAAAATCTAGAAATTACTCGGTAAAGTGGTACTCACAAGCCTGCCGGAGGTCGATTGATGTAGCCCGGCGAACTCAAAGGATGGTGCTTGAAGAAACAAGAAAATAAGAAGAAATAAAAAGGATGGCGAAGTCGTCGACTTGTTGAAAAGTAAAGGTTTGTATATTGATCGTGTGATACGTTTCCCCAAATAAGGGAGGGGCACTCAAAAGCTGGTGAAGGAAAAAACTCTGAGCTCTAGACGAGGAAAAGACAAAAAGGAGTATCCCTCAATGTTGCTGGAAACATCAACAAACTTACTGGTAGTGATATGAAGCAAAACTAGTTCAAGACGATGTCTGTTGCAGTAAACAAAGATCTAAGTCTTCCTGTAAACACTCCAAGAGGAAGATGCCTCCCATCCCTAAAGAGAACAGGCCGATCCAGAGACTTTCGGCTAAAAGAAGATAGGAGTCTATAAAGAAGAAGCTGGTGAAGAACCATTGGGTTATAAGCCGAGTTTTATAGGAAAGATACATGGAAAAAATAGTTCAGAGTCACATGCTGACATTAAAAGATTGGTGGCATTCAAGGATAAGTGGGAAGCATTCATCTGCCACGACTCAGAAAAGTCACAAGATGGACAGTAAATATTGTCAGAAGGGAGATGGTTATCTAGGTATCTGACCGCAATGAAGTAAAAGCTAATTACATCGGCCAAATAGGGCGATCACATTACATCAAAATTTCTCCGGATGTTGACTTTGAACTTCGCTTCTGCCTCAACGTTGGAGTTCATTGATAGCATCATGAGCGTTGATGATCGTCAGAATCCTTGCTACATCCTCGTGATTGAAAGACTAGAGAAAGTAATCAGAAGCAAAGACTGATTCACAAGAAAGGAGAGACAGATGCCTGATCGATAATTTGGCTTCTGAAAAGCCAACATTGACTCAGAAGACATGGCTAGCACAAACAAATTTAGGTTGGGGATTCTATGCGTCGACAAACTGCAGAGCATATACCAAGGATGATTGCCCTTCAACAGCACTGAAAGGAACTACAACCTTCATAGAATCATCCAGATGTAGAGCTCTGGTTAACAGAAGTTCATCAAAGGACAGTAACGGGTACTGCTTCCTGAAAATGTTTGCAAGGAGAGATGCCTCCCATGACTAATGAGAAGTGATATGTTTCTTGGATGCATTGAGGTTAGCACTGAGAAAAGCTCATGAGAAAGTCTATGAACGAAAGGGTGAGTTTATAAAGGAAGAAGCAAGACAGGATCACATGATCAAATCAGGCATCAATAATGCAAGATCCAAAATATTCAAAGCAGGAGCAGAAAGACAGTAAAGAATTTTTGGTAATCCCCATGTGCAAGAAGAAAAATCGAAGGAGAGAATTTCGGAGCAAAAGAAATTTACTCTGAAACTGGGGGGCATGTGTTGACACCATTTTTGACACATATTGGAGAATAGCCGAAGAGACATCGGGAAGACCTCAAAGCCGATGAAGAAAAGGAGAGAAGCAACCAGGCGATCTAGGATCAGCCGATTGATGGAGGAGAAATGTGGTAGAAAAAGAATACGTCAAAAGGAAGGAAGACGGAGGCGGGTCAACGATCAAGTTGACATTGAGTCAAAGTCAGTTTAGAGAGTCCGATTCCTATAAGAATCGTTAAGTTTTTGATAGTTTTGTTTCTTTAAGTCCAAGTAAGCTTTGTCGTCATCGACTAGGAGTCAAGTTGTCCTCAGGACATAAATAGCGACCCTGCGTGGTCGAAGAAAGATTATCACACGATCAATATACAAACCCTTTACTTTTCAACAAGTCGGCGACTTCGCCAAAAGTTTTATTTCTTCTTATTTTTTTGTTTCTTCAAGTGCCGTCCTTCGAGTTCGCCGGGCTGCATCAATCGACCTCCGGCAGGCTTGTGAGTACCGCTTTACCGAGTAATTTCTAGGCTTTAACCTCCGGGCGCATCACTGTGGTTTCGTCTAGATTTATTCACAATTTACCGATATCAGCTAGATTAGCAAGCCTTATCTTAATTCTTATTTGTTTAGCTTTTATCACCAATTATCCAGCTTGAGACTGCATCCTGTCGACTTTTATTGTTTTATTATATTTTAATCATCATACATAGCTGATTAGATCTATTTCAAGTATTGCCTATGTAGCTTTTACCTACGACATCATATCAGTCGATCTGTTCCCCGTATCGGCTGCCTAGCTGATACAATTTTATCAGAAGACACATCGGCTCTCTAGCCGATTCACCCGCTATTTAACGTTTCCAATCTCTTCCGTGCCGATCAACAGGTCAGGTCGGCTGGCACGCCTTGTTACATCCCAGGGATCCGTTACGTGTTGCTGTGACAGATTTTATTCCGTTTTTTGCGTCAACAGACGAACACTAAGAACATTGCCTCAATGGCCTTGATCCATGCCTCAGCAGCTAGAGGCTCCTTGGCCTCCTCAAACGTCGGGGGCTTCATGCCATAGAAGTGCTCATATTTGGTGACCAAGGGTTGGCCATCCTGATTTCCTCCACGTGGAGCTTGCTGCAGCTGTTGAGCAATCTGCTGCTGCGTCCGCAGTATCTGTTGCATCACCTCAGTTTGGGTGGTGATGAACTGCTCTTGGATTGTCATGTTGGGAGAAGGTGGCGGAGCATCACTCCCACTTGCACCGAAGCCATTTGGGGAGGTGCATGTCTGTCTCACCATCTGAAATTCATAGAGTTTTCATTAGCCACATATTCGCAAGCTTGGTTACATTAATCCACAAGAAGAATATACAAGACGAAAACTTGTAAATATCCACATTTTAGGAACCGTACAGTGCAGCTGATTTGGTGAAAAATTCATAACTCTCGGCCCATATATGAAAAAATTCTCATTTTGGGTCAGTAAGTGTAGGATTTCGTAAGCTCCAACATTGGTATTCAACTCAGGATCGAATTCTGATGTTATCATGCTTGAAAAATTCCGTAACCGAGCTTCTACCTAGATGTTTTCACAGGAGGCCGAGATAAACTAAAATTGCCATAACTCTCGTTATGGTTATGCAAACATGATGAATTTTGGTGAGCATGATCTAGACAACATTTCAAACAACTTTGGTATTCAGTGCAAGATCCAAATTTGATCACGACAACCCGAATTAATTCATTGAAAACCACAACACAAGGTGTTCATCCCAGCATTACAAGATGCATAGTTTTCGTGGATCACCTACAACAACACGAATTACAATGAAAAGAAACACATCACACATACTCTCCGTATAGCCTAATCCCTTTCCACAAAATCTAGCTGAAAAAGCTAAACTAAGAGTACATGTCGGTTTCCTACAACATCATTAAGCAAACTAGTCACCCGCAATGCAGCCAGCGCTGGACTGAGGAGACTCCGGGGGTGGTCCGTCGATGCTGTCCTCGTCCAGTCTTGAGTCTCCCTGCAACTCGTCTGGAGCGGCAGGTGCTGCGGGTGGAACAACTGGTGGCTGCTGCAGCTGGTGAGCCATGGCCTGCCACACCTCTACCTCGACCTCCATGTCGATGACCTGGTTCTGCATCTCCGCCACATTCTGCACCAAGGGTAAACGCTGGGTCTCAGAGTCCACCAAGTCTGCCCGTAGTGTGTCGTTGTCTGCACGCAACATGTCGTTGTCGTGGTCATGGGCGTAAAGCTACTCAATGTACTGAGCACACTCCTCGTACCACTGAGCACGCTCGTCTTGGAGGGTCACAACCTCCTGCTGCAAGTGAGCGGAGGTCTGCCGCTCGTACTGTAGGTCGTTGAAGAAGACGTCGGTCAAGGCGGTAGTGTCTCGGATCACACCAGCAAGCACAGCCTCGGTGGCGAGGCGGAAGACCTGCACATTGTAAAGTGCCTCGAGTAGCCTCAGTAGCTGCTGCACGGTGACCTCAGGAGGGTCGGCCGTGAGCAACACGTCGGTGAGCGACAGACGCTCACGCCAGGCCACGTCCTGGGGGTCCAGTGCCGGGAACAACCCCAGAGCGGTGAGCATCACCTCCTCCAGGTGCTGCTCGCTGAAAGTGTGATGAATCCGCATCGCTGCAGACTCTAGTGACTCGACCCCATGATGTCCATAGAACATCATGCTCAGGTCTGGCCACTCGGGGTGTGATGGCACGATCGCGGTGGTACGCGCGTAGGGGACTCCCTGGTCCCAGAAGTGAAGCACCTCGTACACTGGTGGAGCGGTGTAGTCGACCTCCCTGAGAGTGTCCCACAAAACACGGGGAAAGCCCTCCCAGTGAAGGCCATTGGTACGCAAGGTACTGTCCACGTCGATCTCGAAAAACTCTGGGTACTCCATCTGTACAAAAATGGGTACAACACGTTAAAACTCAATACGTGTATAACATGAATATAGGTACAAAATTCTAGTAGGTATGAACAAAAATTCATAACATGGCTACCAGAGCCCCAAAAATTTCCAATTTTTTATAGCAACACCATGAGATCATTGTGCACATTTTTGGTATTCAAAGGTAGAACTGGATTAGATAGAAACATGCTCGAAAAAAATCTACTTTCAAAGGAAGGGTATCAGGAAAAACAGCATAACAGAGGTTCACTAATTTGATCCTAACTCTAGATTGAGAAATCCTAAAATCGTGAAAAATTCACAGAAGATGCTTGACTTGATGAGGAACAACTTTCGTTAAAGTCTCCTAGTCAGAAATATACCACAATTGGCTCTAAAAATTCATGAGCCGACAGCATCCAAACTTGACAGAAAACTACTAGGATCAAAGTGAAGGAAAAACCCTTTCTAAGAGCAAGCAACATACTTAGAAGCATAGCATAAGAATAGAACATAAATTTTTTAGGTGCAACAAAATTTTATGATGCATGCACACGCCTTAACTGACCTCATGACTTATGGATCTAAAAAGACGTAGTTAATGCCGGTGGCAAGCTTATAAACGACTCTCCCTATAATAACTAGTCGGAGCTACACATTGTTCATAACGATCGCACTAACGTGGTTAGTGTACCTGCCAGAAAAGATCATTCTGAGCCAGCACGTCACGGAAGCGTTCACAAATATTACCGTTCACTATAGAAATGGTACCCATGCATTTTGCACCGCATGGACAGCGCCCAACCTGAGACACGCCCCTTTTGAATGGCTGGTGTCCCCCTTCGCATGTTCGTAATGCGGAATCATGCACACGTCTGGCAAAACGTGACAACATCACAACCCATGACATGTTCATCTTGAATAGAACATACCATGCTTCGTATGACTTGCATACGGAAAGCACACGTATAAGACACGTGAACAACCAACCGAGAAGATAGGATCTGTTGAATGGATTGCCCTATCAACCCTCGCATACTCATGATGCGGCACAACACGCGTATGAAACACATGGCTTAAGAAGTGCTGGAAGTTAGCATAAATAAACCATAGATACTTAGCCACCTTAAAAGAACCCAAAATTCCCTCTAGGGCCTCTCGGTCTAATTATTCCTTAATGATCCATCGTATTTTCAAAATCCAATCAATCATGGCAAGTTTTAATTATAAAACATGTGATTAGTATTAAACTAGTTACTCTGGTATATACAGATGCTCTTGTACCAGCTGTGACAACCCCAACCGAGATAATTCCGTACTATCACCTAAACCAATCCATTTGGTCATTAAGTGATAATAAAGAGTCATCCCGTTGAGTGTTGCGGGGTCAAAGCCCGGTAAATCACTTGTAATCACACAGAGGATCGAACACGCATACATTAAACTCCCACGAAGGATAGTCCAGAGTACCTTACAAATTAATCCCAGTTTCCCCGTAGGGTCAAATTATTACAACCATTGTTCTTGACTTGAAAGGTAAATGGTTCAAAGTTTCAAAGACAGCGGAATTAAACTAAACGATAACTTGGCATCATGGGAGGCCACCTATAACACCATTACTCCTCGTCTTCCACCCATTCTAGCTCCCAGTCGGGTGGAATTTCACCAGGCCAAACAATATTACCTGAAAGCAAAATTTATAGCAAGGCTGAGTATACTAATACTCAGCAAGACTTACCCGTCTAAAATAAAAGACTTAACCTCTAATCATGCAAGGCTTTTGGCTAGTGGGTTTATTTTGCCAAAAATCTACTAAGGAGTTAATCCTTATTTTCAATGTTTTAGCTCGAGTTTTGGTAGCTTAAATCATTACTAGGTAAGCAACTATTGCACGCATGAGTTGTGCAAACAATTAATCAAACATCAAGTTTATTCAACATTTCATCATAGAGGGATTGTCATGGCCAGATAAGTAAGCACTCTCGGATAACGGTGAGAGGCCGGCGATTGATCGATTAATAACCTTGCAAGCTGGACCTAAACATACGGGAGAAATGACCTCACGAAGAGTTCATTCAACCAGGCGATTCCCATCATTCCTCGGATTGGGATCGGATGCCACAGTCCTAGGTACAAGGCTAGCTGGCACGCCTCACACTAGCGTCCAGCATCACACATGCACCACAGCTTGCAAGACTGGGGCCGCAACCCAAGATTAGTAGCACAAAGTTCCCTCACCACGTCATTCACCCATTTCCGACAAATGTTTAGTACGTTCAAATGCTTAATTTCTTAACCCCTAGACCGGAGCCCAAATCTCATGCTCTTACCACGTGAGCAATCCAATTTGACAATCTTATGATTGCAAACATAAGAACTTATTCTCGCGAGCGAAGTACATCACTCGACTTGTACCGGGTCCTTAGTGCATAGCAACTAGCGACATAGCATACTAGTAAACGATCATAGGTACTTAGGGATCATGCAACTAGGGTTTCAAGTCAACTCCTGAACGTAAATGCACATATATAATCAATAATAAATTCAGAAGTTAAAAAGAAAACATATAGGTGAATGATAAACCGGGGCTTGCCTTCGGTAGCTCCAGCAGTCAGACAATCTTCCGGACTTTCGTCCAGGTCTTGATCTACAGTCACGAAGTGTACGTCTCCTCCTGCACCCTCGTCCTCGTCAGCCGGCATGAGCGTATAGCTACCGTCAGGAACTTCTACACGGGGAATGCATATGCAGGAATTAGTTGGTGAATGTGAATTAAATAAACCCAAACATCACATGACAAGCATAGGGTGTCAAGTTGACCACAATCACCTAGACAAGAATATATTCATCATACTCTTCCATAAAGATAAAGTAAACATCCATTTATTAATGATTATTTTGATAGTGATTGTGTGCACATCTATACAAACAATTTAGAAATACTTCACAAATGACCAAGTTAGTTTTCAGGGATCCAACAGGAGTATATTCTAAAGTGAAAACATGCCTAAGTCCTTAAAAGAGGGATTTCTTTATTTCTCTTTTTATAATACTTAGTTTTCTTCCAAAAATCATTTTGGTTAAACCATACAAGAAAACACAGTGAACCTTTTTGTACAAGCACATAGTGCTACAGCAGATCTATTGCCAAAAATTCATAGCAAACAGAGCCATATTCTAAGCATGAAAAATACGACAAGTTATTACTAGCAAAAGCAAGAATAATTATTACAAAGACAACTACTCATACACTGAAGCTCAGATTTTACACAGGGGTTCTTTGAGCTATATATAGGTTGCACACCAAAAATTAGCTCCAGAAACTAAATCTATCAAGCTACACAAAAATAACCATTTTCAGCCTAGTTATTCCTAAAGAATTTATACAGAGACATACATAACTTAACTGTAGCCTAACTTTTTTCCACATCATAAACATGGCACATGCATCAACTAGTCTAAAGATTAGCATCACTAGATCAATAGGATATGAACTATGGAATTAAATCCAAGCACAAGCATAACTCAGAAACATCCATCTGAATAGTTCATAAATACATGATAAATTCACCAGGAGCACATCTAAGCCTAACAAGATGACATCCACAAGATGAGCCACAGAAAGCATTCACATGAAGCTGTACAAAATATATACACAGATCTAGCATAAATACAAAATAAATCATATCTAGAGATTCACTCAGTAACTTTGTGCAGAAACTTAGATCTAGCCTATACTAGTCATGACTAACAACATATCCAAAGATCAAACTCAGCACAATAGTATAACTCAAGTTATGAACAAACCTATTCAAAATGAGTTTGAATTTTCATTCAAAACCTATTCATCAAAAGTATAGACAACCTTTCTAAAAGATGTAGATCTACTCATATGGAAACCAACAAAATAGGTTTTGCATTTTTTCCAATTTTTCTATAGTTTTCTAGGCATTTTCCAAGTCTCTGGACCAAAGGATAAAAAGATGAAGAATCTTCTTACAGTGCGAACCCTAGAAAGATTCAAAACATCACAGATATGCCCCTGGTTTGCACAAAGGCCCTCGCGAAGATTGAAATCTTCACAAGTGTATCCTTCCGCTGCAGGGTGGGCTCGCCGGCGGCGATAGCTGGTCGGACTTGGACAACAAATGGCACAGGGCGGCGTGGATGCTCACCTGAGCTCGAATGGTGGTAGAGGATCGGTCAGAGAAGCCTCTGGCGATGGCCGACGGTGAGGCAGCGGCAGGGCGTCCGCCTTGGCTTGGATTCCGGCGAAATGTGGGGTGGAGCTACTCCATGTGTGGCCATGGAAGCTTGTGTGGGTGCTAGGGAGAAGTTCTGGGTCATGTGTTGATCACAGGAGTGAGCGGAGGGAGAGGTTCACCGGCGGCGACGGCAATGGTGGACGGCGGTAGTGTGAGCTCGCGCAGGGAGGAAAGGGGCGGGGGTTTTGTAGTGCGCGCGGTGTGGAGAGGCAGTAACCGCCCAAGTCTCCTAGGGGTTGGGGTCGTGGCATGGCTACAGGCAGTGGAGACATGGGGAGGCGCTACAGGCCAATGGCAGCCTCGGCATGCGCGCGCCGACGTGTGCGAACATGCCGCGTGGCACCGGCCTACGCAGCTAGCCGCGTCACCTACCCGCCTAACATAGTGTCCACTGCGACCTCTTCGGACCGGTGGGTCTCCCGGTGCCTCGGCGTTCGTGCCTGGTCGCTCGGCGGCGGTTGACGTGGCACACCCGCGCGACGGTGGTGTGCGAGTGCGCGCTTTCGGCTCTGTTTTGCTTCGCAGTAACCCTGTTTGTCTGGCTTAAACTCGAGATTTCGCTATAGAACTGTACCAAGGTGTAATTAGCAAAGTCCTAGATCAGTGATCCCTCTACAACTTTCATAAAGACGGATGGGTGGTTTGATCAACAGATCGACCATGAACAGCAGCCCAAGTTGGGGATTTTCTCAGCTCCAGCAAATAGTGGCTGCAGACGTTGACCAGGGTTTTACACTATTTTCCACTTCGAAATTGACATGCCACCGAAAAGCAAAGTTGTGTCCCTTGAAAAACTAGACAACTTTTATATTGGCAGAATTTGAAGTGTTTAGGTGAAATTTGGAGAACGTGGCAAAGGTTCTAGGCAGGGTTTTAGGATCCAAAGTTTGACTAGCGGTTTGACCTTCCCATAGACCAAGGGTTCAAGCACTAATTGCATTGGCTTGATTAGGAGGGTGATTAGCACTAATCAACACTTGATTAAAAACACAGGGTGTTACAAAGGAGGATCGGAACACTAAGAAAAATCTGCACGAAACATCTGTCCCTCAGGAACGATCGTACACACAATATCACCTCGAGAGTTAACAATCCGAGAAGCGCCCAGCTTAAACCTGAAGGACCGAATAGGCAACCAGAGAGGGGGGATTGAATGGGAGCCCATAAAAATTCTTCCTGAAGGTTGAACTCAGCCTATACCCCGATTGCCACTCCGATCACTCACGCATACCACGGAAGCTCTAAACTAGGCACACACAAGCCTACAAGTCCTAGAGACAAGCCTTGAATCAAGAAGCGGAAGCACAAAGCAAGAACCAAAGCACTTAGCCAATTCTGGAAAAGTCAGGCGCGGACTGTCCGGCTGGTACGGGCGGACCGTCCGCTAGACCCAGGCGGACTGTATGGACCGTCCATGTGGACTGTCCGAAAACTCCAACTGAACCTCCAGAGACGCACCGAGCAATTCGGACTGTCCGGCAGAGCCACGCGGACCGTCCGCTAGTGTCGCGGATTGTCTGTGTAGGCCTCGCGGACAGTCCGGCCAAAACACTCGAAGCACCAGCTCAAAACTCCCCACGCGGACCGTCCGTCACTGACCCGCGGACTGTCCGCAAAACTGCCTGCAACAAAACCCTAGGTGCGCTACGGATCGAAACACGAACTCGCACCAACACGCGATGAACTGCGATGAACACAGGCCACGCGGACTGTCCGCCACAGCCCTGCGGACTGTCCGCGGGTCACGAATAGAGCAGAAACAGCACGCTTACCGGATCTCCCAAATGGCTTGAGCTCTTGAGACAAGATTTGTGGGAGATGAGAAGCGTCACTAGGTGAAGCTATGCCCCAAAAATCTCGGCCTCTAACTCACTAAATCACCGGGAATCGCGGATCACATGAACCACCACCAAGAACTCGGGCACCAAGCAAAACTCTCGAATTGAAGGGATTTCCTGGCGTTTGAGGGGTCAAGATCACACCCAAAGATGCACTAGGCATCAACCCATGATCCCCTCAAAGAAATCTAAGGAAAAACACCCTCAAATCAACGAATCGAGTGAAGAACGAAACACCCCAAAAATAGCTCCAAAAAGACACGAAAATCACAAAGAGCTAGGAGATCATCACAATGTCGAATGCTTCCATACATCCATAGGTCAGAGTCTATACAAGAATCTAGCCTAAGGAATAGTAGAGAAAAGAAGCAGTCCAGAGCGATCTACCGGGGGAGGAAACCCTAGAGTCCAAGAGAGAGAGAGATGCCATCAACCTCTCTGCTATTTATACGAAGTCTATCGGAGGAGGCAAATGACCACGCTACCCCTACAAATTAAAATGAAGATACACACCCCTCAGGGGCAATATGGTCAAGTCTTCAGATATTCCCATCGAGCGGTCATGCTTCCACCATAGACTTGCTTATCCTCGACGCAAGCCCCGCGATCACGCCACGTGCCCCCCGCCTCGAAGCTTCCCGATGCTCCCGGATCCCCGTCTCCGTCGCATCGGGCCTCCGGACTTGGTTTCGAGGCCCAAACCAAGAAACCGTCCACCGATGGTTTTGTTGGGAAACCACCAAACCCCGCGTGCAAGCTTCGGCCTCGATCCGGTACCTTGCACAGGCCCATGTACATGACTTCAACTTGCTAGTCTTGCACCGCACAGCTCGCACTTGACCCCATCGGCCACCGGGTCCATTGAACCAAGCCTACTTGCCTCTCCATCACCCGGAGGCCACCACAGCTAAGGCCTTTCGTGCTTGTTCTTCACCTGCACCAACACGAGTCAAGCCGCAACCTGTACCTGCACACTTAGCCAAGCATCAGTCCACACAACATTGTCAATCACTCATCACAAAGGAGCGACCCTCCACTGGTCCTCGGACACACCTGGTCCACAATCTCCCCCTTGATGAGTGCATTGACAACACCCATAGTAACCATCATAGAGATAAAGAAAAAGAAAGCAACCACGAACACAAACCTCCAAGCAAGTGATCCAAAGCCAAAGAACAAGCGAAAAACACGATCACTCGCCAGACCAAGTCTCGGCCACCTAAGGCAAGGGCAACGGCTCAACACAGGCACACAGCCGAGACAAACAAAGCTCTACAGAGAGCACACCACAAAGCACAAAACTCAGGCAAACTAAAGGAGCTTCCCCCTGCACATATGCAAACTCCCCCTGAGCAAATGCAACCTCTTTTCTCAATTTTTCTCCTCACATGCAACAATCTCACAAAATCCCCCCAAACTCTCCGCAAATGCATACAATCTCTCCCCCTTGTTGACAATGCATGAATCAAGGTACCATGAAATTCTCCCTCTTGTTTTCATGAAAAATGCATGTCAAAGCATATACAATCTACCAAGCTTCTCAGATATACAATGAGCACAAAAAAATACTACACATGAGACATAGAGCAACCTAAGTAGACATGGTGTAGTTAGCGCATTGCCATCAAGAAAGTAGAGACATATAAGCATGTGACATGGCCAAAAGCAATTTTAAGTAATTTTCACAAAGAAACATTCATCTCATGAGCAAAGCCCTATCCATGGCAATTTTGAGCAAAAATAAACTAGATCATCCAAAGCTCATACAGGATCACAAGTTCTCATCACAAGATCATAGCAAACGCCCATAAGCTACTAAATGTCATGTCAAAGCCACCGAACCATGTGTCTACTTCTTAAAATGAGACTTCTCATGGTAGACAACATGCAATGGTTTAGCACCCAAGATATATACATCAAAACATAAAGACATGATTAAGAGCTCATTTTTCAAGCATAAGGCAATTCATACACCAATTTCATTTTCAAATTTAAGCATGGTACATGGAATGCCTTTGCGGCAAAAAGAAGCTTATGCTCCTCCAGAAGTGAACATATGGGCTAAACATTTACAATGACAAATGGGTCTTTGACCCCAAGCAAAGAGAGCATGATACTCAAGCACAAACTAAGCATGATATAAGCATTTGAGCACAAATTGAGCATGAAACAGAATATACTCATGAGTGAAGCATTAGCATTTTCACAAAAAGGAAGCTATCTCATCATGAACACATGACAATACCATCAAGAGCATAGCATTCACATCACCATTCTCAAAGCATACACATATCTCACATATAGCACATCATAGTGATCAAAGTATATAAGAGAAGCTGATCCTACCACAAATGATCCAAAGATGGCTATCCTACCAGGTTTTGTACAAAAAGTAAAATGCATGCATGGAATGCAACAAATGATACATATATCACATATATACATGAGAAGCTCCAAGATCAAGCTAAAAAGGAAAACACACTCCAAGTTCACCCCGCAAGCGAGTGAAGGTAGCTTGGTCAAGTGGTTTAGTGAAAACGTCGGCTAGCTGATCTTGTGTAGGTACATAGGACAAGGAAATGCTCCCTTTCTCAACATTGTCCCTCAAAAAGTGGTATCTCAGTTGATGTGTTTCATTTTGGAGTGAAGGACTGGGTTTTTGGCTACACTTATGGCACTGGTGCTGTCACAAAAGAGTGGAACCTGTGAGCACTCCTCACCAAAATCGCTCATAGTGTAGGTTATCTATAAAAGCTGGGAACAACAACTGGCTGCAGCAACAAACTCGGCTTCTGTAGTGGACTGGGCTACACTGGATTGCTTGCGAGACGACCAAGAGACCAAAGAAGAACCAAGAAACTGGCAACAACCCGAGGTAGACTTGTGGTCCAAACGACACCCAGCAAAATCAGCATCGGAGAATCCGTGAAGTCTGAGTGTCGAGGAGGCAGAATACCAAAGACCAAACTCAAGAGTGTAGTTCAAGTACCTGAATATCTTCTTGACGGCCTGCAGATGTGATGTCCTCGGTGAAGCCTGAAAACGAGCACACAGACACATACTGAACTATATGTCCGCCCTCATCGCCATCAAGTAGAGGAGGGAGCTGATCATGCTCTGGTACTCCTTCTGGTCCACGGGTTCGCCATCCTCATCTGCATCCAAAGCCGTAGTGGTACTCATCAGTGTAGTCAGCGGCTTGGAGTTGTTCATGACAAACTTCTTCTCCATGTCATTGGTGTACTTTGCTTGATCCACAAACGTCCCGTCCTTCCACTGCTTGATCTGGAGCCCTAGGAAAAACTGCAGCTCGCCCATCATAGACATCTCAAATTCCCTGCTCATGTCATCTGCAAATCTGGCAACAAGATCATGAGAAGAGCCACAAAAGATTATGTCATCCACGTAAATCTGAACAATCAACAGGTCATTTCCATGCTTAAGGAGAAACATGGTCTTATCAACTGTGCCCATCACAAACCCCTTGCTCAGCAAAAAACCTCTCAACCAACCATACCAAGCCCTCGGTGCCTGTTTCAACCCATAAAGCGCTCTCTGGAATTTGTATACACGGTGTGGGTATTTTTCACTCTCAAACCCTGGGGGTTGCCTCACATACACTTCTTCCTCTATCACCCCATTCAAGAAAGCACTCTTCACGTCCATCTGGAACAACTTGAAACCTTTTGCCACGACAAAGGCTAGAAGGATCCTAATTACATCCAAACAGGCCACAGGAGCAAATGTCTCCTCATAGTCTATACCCTCTTTATGGTTGAACCCCTGAGCCACAAACCTCGACTTGTTTCTCACCACCATCCCATTCTCACCTTCCTTGTTCTTCCACACCCACTTGGTACCTATGGGACAACAATTTGGCGGTGGATCGACTAACACCCAAACTTGGTTTCTCTCAAAATTCTCCAACTCCTCATGCATGGAATTCACCCAGTTCGCATTAGACAAAGCGTGTCAAATATCTTTGGGCTCAAATGAAGCAACAAATGCAGAGTCAGCAAAGTGAGAAGTATTCCTTGACCTCGACCGTGTAGTGCGTTCATGAAGGTCACCTATGATCATCATCGGTGGGTGATCCACCTGTACACGCCGGGGAGTCTCTTGCCTGGACACAACCTCCCCCTCAGCAGTAGCCACCACTCGAACAGCCTCAGTCGTAGTGGGTGTAGGGGATGCACCATCCTCGATCGTCGTCGTCATAGCGGAAGTAGCGTGTACACGATCAGCCACGGGAGCATCACCACCATCATCTTCTTCTTCATCTCCTTCCTTTTGATCTTCAAAGATCTTCGCACCAATTTCCTCATCACCTACACACTCAAAAGCAGAAGAACTACATGGCTATGTCTCGTCAAAGGTTACCTCGCAAGTCTCCATGATTCGGTTAGTGTCAAGGTTGAGCACACGATATGCTCTAGAGTGAATCGCATAATCGAGAAAAATACCATCCGAACATCTAGCCTCAAACTTATCCAACTTGCCCTTCTTCAACATGAAGCACTTGCAACCAAAAGCTCTAAAGTGACTCACCTTGGGTTTTCGCCCATGCATCAGCTCATATGAAGTCCTCTTCTTGAAAGCACGAAGGAAAATGCGATTTGACACATAACAAGCGGTATTGACCGCTTCGGCCCAGAAATGCCTAGGAGTCCTATGCTCATCCAGCATCATCCTGGCCATCTCACAAAGGGTCCTGTTCTTCCTCCCCACTATGCCTTTCTGGCAAGCGACGTACGGAGAGTACTGATGGTCGAGACCAAGATCACCACAAAAGGCATCAAAATGAGAGTTTCAAAATTCCGTGCCATTGTCACTACGTATAGCTCGAATGGCACCACCATGTCTCTCATTCTTCAACCTCAAGATCAAGTCTCAAACAAAGCCAAATGTCTCGCTTTTGTCCTCCAAAAAGAAAACCCAAGAGTACCTCGAAAAATCATCAACCACAACCAACACATACCACTTCCCACCCGAAGAGCTTACACGAGCTGACCCAACCAAATCCATGTGCAACAGCTCACAAGGTCGCTCGGTCATGACCGTAGTCAGAGGGGCGTGAGAAGCGGCAACCATCTTTCCATGCCAACACGGAGCACAAACCAAATCCTTCTCAAATTTCAACTTAGGCAATCCTCGGACTAAGTCTAGGCCACTCAAGCGGAAAAGCAACTCAAAGCTCAAGTGTCCTAGCCTCCTATGCCACTTCCAAAGCTCGACCGAAACGCCAGCAACAAAGCATCGAGGAGGACCAACAGACTGGGAAAAATCGACACGAAAGATTTGACCCTCGGGGACGATCATACAGACAAGATCGCCTCGAGAATCAAGCACACGAGAAGCGCCCAACTTAAAATGAACCTCAAAACCCTCGTCAAGCAACTGGGATACTGACAACAGGTTAAAACCAAGTGACTTGACCAAAGCTACACTCTTTAAGGTCACCTTGCTACTCACCTTCACCATACCTTCAGCAAGCACTCATCCTCTCTCATTGTCCCCGAAAGTGATGTACTCCCTCGTACTTACCGGGGTGAGGCTGGAGAACCACCCACGATCTCCGATCATGTGACATGAACAACCAGAGTCGATCAACCAAAAGTCCTCCAATCCTCCCACCTGCAATCAAAAACGAGAACCAGAATGAGCATGCGACTCAACACTAGGGTGAGTTCCAAAATAGTCAAACTAGTGTTGAGCCATTTGCTCAAAAGAAGGGTTAGCAAAATCCATCCTATCAAAACCTCTAGACGGAGCCCTCTCACGCCTAGCACCAAAGAACTTGTCACGTCTAACTAGATGGGAACACGCACCACGAGGGGGAAAGCGTGGCCCGTAGTCCCTCTGAGAACCAAAACTACGATTGTGCCTCCCAAACTCGTAACGGTCACGAGCAGGAGCTCGTCCAGCAAACTCACCACACCCAAACCCAGCACGCCTATCTCTCTGAGGAAAACCACCTCCACCACCACGAGTGTGAACTGTACGCACAAACCCCTCACCTCTAGGTAGAGGACCTCTAGGAGGCTCAGGCACACCATAGGAAGGGTGGTAGCTGTCCTTGTTTGCCATCTCCCTAGCAAACCTCTCATCTCTCTTCCTCCTGAAACTGAACTCATCCTTATGCTCATCCCTCCCACAATACTCACAATGGAAGCGGATCGGCTGTGGCTTAGGCTGTGGTTTCTCAACAACTCTCTCTCCTGACTTCCCACCAAAGACGTTCCCCTGGGTGCTCACAAACTTGATGGGTTTCTAGTAGTTTTCTGTTTTGTGGGGGAACACTGGTGGATCTAGGGTTGTGTCTAGCTTGTTTCTGAGGTGGTTTGGCTTTGGTGCATATTTGTTCATGGGTGTAGTGTGTGGTGGGATAGGAATCTCTCCAGCTTTCTCTTCTCCCTCACCACTCTTCTCACCACTCTTACCAGCCCCCAACGTTTGACAATCATACCTCTTGAACTCAGCCAACATCAAACTCAATTGTGGCTCATGCCCAGACAACCAACCCATCAATTTCCTCAACTCATCATTCTCATCCTGCAAATGGTCAACATAGTGCGCAAGTTCCATGTTTTTCAAAGCATGCATTTCACAGTTCGAGCATGATGTAGGAATGGGAGCTTTCATTGCAGCCTCAAGAGAAACTATCTTGGTATGAGATTCATCTAGCCTAGTATGCAACACAGGACAAGAAGTGCAAGCACCTAACAAAGAAGGTCTAGATTTCAACTCATCACACTCAATCCTAATCACATCTAGTTCCTTAAGAGTTGAGGCATGCTTCTCCTTGAGAGCAGTCAAGTCAGCCAGGAAAACATTGCAATCACCACAATCAACCTCATCAGAAACAACAGGAGCAACTTTCAAAGAGTCTATCTCAGTTCTAGCATCAACAAGCAAAGACTTAAGCTCAACTATCTTGTCCTTAGCATTACCTAGCAAAGACCGAAACTCTCTCTTCTCCTTGTTAGTCTTTCTAAGCACATCATCACGGTTATCAAGCAACTCATTCAGCCTAGCATTCTCCTCTAGCAAGAAGATGGGATCATGTCGTACCTCTTCCTCGGAGTCAGAGTTTGAATCCGAGCTGTGCTTCCCACCCTTCATGGAGTGCGCCATGCCGCAAAAACCACCTTGTGCGACGAAGCTGAGGCCGGTGAAGTTCTTGCCCGTGTGCCTCTTGTCCTTGCGCCGTTCTTGCTCTTCATCGCTGCTCGAACCGGAAGAAGCGTCGCTTGAAGTGGAGTCGATGTCGCTCGCTCTGGCAACCATCGCTCGAGCCAACTTCTTCTTATATCTGCTGCTCTTCTTTGGCCTTCTCCCGCCCTTGTCCTTGCGCTTGTCCTTATAGTAGTTCCGGGAGCGGTGCTTGTTGTAGTCGTGCTTGGGCTTGCGCTTGTAGTCATTCTTGATCTCCATGGCTTCAGGGCATCCAGCGATGAAGTGTCCGTGCTTCCCACACCTATAGCACATCCTCGAGCTTCTCCTTGCATTCTTGCGGTTCTCGTACATGCGCCCAAACCTCTTGCTTAACAAGGCGAGAACCTCCTCCCTCAGCACCTCAAAGTCCTCATCTGGCACGGACACAAGACAAGACAAAGAAAAACCAGCAGAGTTAGCATTAGTCCTCGATCCTGAGACAAGAGCCAAACTATGTGGATCAGTGGGGCTCTCGCTCTTGGCTCTCAAGCCACGACCAACCTCCAAAGACCTGAGCTTAGAGAACAGCTCATCAAGTGACAAGGTATCATACACACTCGACTCCTCAATGGCCTCCGCCTTGGCACTCCACACAGATCTATCCAGTGCATGCAAAAGCTTGATAGCTTGATCATGATCCGTGTATGGGAGCACTGTCACATTAGCCCTCATATTGTTCACAATGCAGGTGAAGCACAGAAACATCACATTGGTCGACTCATCGGGGAGATGAGTGAAGTTCTCGTACTCTCTCCGGTAAGTGGAAAACAAACGAGCTTGCACCTGGGCATTGCCAACATGAGCATTCCTGAGCTTGAGCCATATCTTTCCGGCCACATCCTCTCCGTACACTCGATCGAAGTCCGAGGTACAGAGGGCACGGAACAAGTAATCAATGGCCTTGCTGTTGGCCTCAAACATGTCCCACGATCCTGGAAGAAGGAAACTATATGGAATGACATAGTTCGGATTTTGAGTCACATCCCAAATCAGAGTCCCCTTCCCACGCAAAAATGCACCCATGCGCCTCTCCCACATCAGGTAATTCTTGCCATTGAAGTGCGGAGGACCCGACCCCTTACCACAGTCGCCCATCTTTGGATCTTAGACTGGTTAGAATCACAAAGATCCGTAACCGGCTCTGATACCAATTGAAGGACCGAATAGGCGACCAGAGAGGGGGGAGTGAATGGGAGCCGATAAAAATTCTTCCCGAAGGATGAACTCGGCCTATACCCTGATTGCCACTCCGATCACTCACGCATACCAAGGAAGCTCTAGACTAGGCACACACAAGCCTACAAGTCCTAGAGACAAGCCTTGAATCAAGAAGCGAAAGCACAAAGCAACAACCAAAGCACTTAGCCAATTCTGGAAAAGCCAGGTGCGGACTGTCCGGCTGGTACGGGCGGACGGTCCGCTAGACCCAGGCGGACTGTCCGGACCGTCCGTGCGGACTGTCTGAAAACTCCAACCGAACCTCCAGAGACGCACCGAGAAATTCGGATTGTCCGGTAGAGCCACGCGGACCGTCCACCAGTGTCGCGGACTGTCCGTGTAGGCCTCGCGAACCGTCCGGCCAAAACACCCGAACCACTAGCTCAAAACTCCACACGCGGACCGTCCGTCACTGACCGGCAGACTGTCTGCAAAACTACCTGCAACAAAACCATAGGGGTGCTACGGATTGAAACACAAACTCGCACGAACATGTGACGAACTACGACGAACACAGGCCGCGTGGACTGTCCGCCACAGCCCTGCAGACTGTCTGCGGCTCACGAATAGAGCAGAAACAGCACGCGCGCGGGAGGTCAACTCCACCTATCCATCACCGGATCTCCCAAACGGCTTGAGCTCTTGAGACAAGATTTGGGGGAGATGAGAAGCGTCACTAGGTGAAGCTATGCCCCAAAAATATCGGCCTCTAATTCACAAAATCATCGGGATTCACAGATCACATGAACAACCACCAAGAACTCGAGCTCCAAGCAAAACTCGCGAATCGAAGGGATTTTCCGGCGTTTGAAGGCATCCACCCATGATCCCCTCAAAGAAATCCGAGGAAAAACGCCCTCAAATCAACGAATCGAGTGAAGAACGAAACACCCCAAAAATAGCTCCAAAAAGACACAAAAATCACAAAGAGCTAGGAGATCATCACAACGCCGAATGCTTCCATACATCCAGAGGTCAGAGTCTATACAAGAATCTAGCCTAAGGAATAGCAGAGAAAAGAAGCAGTCCAGAGCAATCTACCGGGGGAGGAAACCCTAGAGTCCAAGAGAGAGAGATGTCATCCTCCTCTCTGCTATTTATACGAAGTCCACCGGAGGAGGCAAATGACCATGCTACCCCTACAACTTAAAATGAAGATACACACCCCTCAGGGGCAATATGGTCATGTCTTCGGATATTCCCATCGAGCAGACACTCTTCCACCACGGACTTGCTTAGCCTCGACGCAAGCCCCGCGATCACACCATGTGCCCCCCGCCTCGAAGCTTCCTGACGCTCCCGAATCCCCGTCTCTGTCGCATCGGGCCTCCGGACTTGGTTTTGAGGCCCAAACCAAGAAATCGTCCACCAATGGTTATGTGGGAAAACCACCAAACCTCGCGTGCAAGCTTCGGCCTCGATCCGCTACCTTGCACCGGCCTATGTCCATGACTTCATCTTGCTAGTCTTGCACCGCACGGCTCGCACTTGACCCCATCGGCCATCGGGTCCATCGAACCAAGCCTACTTGCTCTCCATCACCCGGAGGCCACCACGGCTAAGGCCTTTCGCGCTTGTTCTTCACCTGCACCAACACGAGTCAAGCCGCAACCTGTACCTGCACACTTAGCCAAGCATCAGTCCACACAACGTTGTCAATCACTCATCACTAAGTAGCAACCCACCACTGGTCCTCAGACACACCTGGTCCTCAAAACTGATCCTCAAACCCCTCGTCAAGCAGCTAAGACATTGAAAGCAAATTGAAACCAAGCGACTTGATGAGAGCAACATGCTTCAAGGTCACCTTGTCACTTACCTTAACCTCACCTTCTGAGAGCACTTGTCCTCGTCCATTATGCTCAAAAGTGATGTACATCTTTGACACCAATAGGGTGAGGCTAGAGAACCACTCCCGATCTCCGGTCATGTGTCATGAGCAACCGGAGTCGATCAACCAAATGTTCTCCATGCCTCCCGCCTGCAAAATCAAAAACGAGAATAAGGATGAGCAAACAACTCAACACTGGAGTTAGAACAAAAGGAATCAAACCAGTGCCGAGCCATCTGCTCAAAAGTGGTGTTAGCAAAATCCATTCTATCACGCCTCCTAGTTGGAACGCCAACACGTCTCCCACGAGGATCCGTCTCACGTCTCATTGGAGGAGTACGAGCACCACGAGGGGAAAATGTGGTCCGTAGTTCCTCTAAGACTCAAAGTCGTGATCATTTCTCCCAAACTCGTATCGACCACAAGGTGGTGAATGTCCAGCCAACACATCATGCACAGAACCAAAGCGCTCACCTCTCTGACGTGCCATCGGTCTGACCGGTGACCCTAACCGGTCTGATCGATGCCCTCCGTATAGCAAAACCACTCTGAGTAGGAACACCTCTATCACCCCAAGCTGGAACAATACGCACAACAGCCTCACACCTAGGTAGTGGCATACGAAGCTTAGGTAGAGAAGGGTGATACCTGTCCTTGTTCGCCAACTCCTTAGCCATTTTCTCATCCCTTTTCCTCTTATAGCAAAACTCCTCCTTCTGACCATCCCTCTCACAATACTCACAATGGAAGAGGACTAGTTTTGGCTGTGGCTTCTCACTAGGCTTCTCACCTGACTTCTCACAAGACTTCTCTCCCACTTCACTCACAAAGTTCACTCGTTTCTGGAAGTTGTTTGTCTTGGGAGGAAACACTGGTGGATCTAGGGTTGTGTCAATTTTGTTTAGCCGCTGGTTTGGCTTTGGGTCAAACTTGTTCTTGGGTGTTGTCTGTGGTCGAACTGGAATATCCCCAATTTTCTCTTCTCCCTCACCACTACTCTCACCAAACTTTTTGGAACCAAGAGAGTGACCATCAAAACGCTTTTATGCTGCAATCATTATTCCTAACTATGGTTCATGACTCGACAACCAACCCATCAACTTACGCAACTCATCATTCTCATCGTGCAACCGATCAACATAATGCGCAAGCTCAATGTTTTTCATAGCAACAACCTCATAGCTAGAACAAGCAGTAGCAATGGTGATTCAAAGCAGCCTCAAGAGAAACAACACGAGCACGAGCTTCACATAGTTTACCATACAACACATGACATGAAGTACAAGCTCCTAGCAAAGTAGGTCTAGATCTTAACTCCTCAAGTTCATCCCTAGCCACATCTAATTACTCAAGCTTTGAGGCATGCTTATCCTTAGGCACAGTCAAGTCAGCCAAGAAAATAGTGCAATCACCACAATCAACCTCACCAGAAACAACAGGAGCAGCCTTAAGAGAATCAATCTCAAGCTTAGCATCAAGACACTTAGACTCTAGTTCAACTACCTTTTCCCAAGCCTCTTCTAGTAAAGCCCTAAGTTCTTTTCTCTGCTTCTTAGCCTCTTTAAGCATAGCATCACAGTTATAAAGCAAGGCACTCAATTCATCATTCTCCCAATGCAAAGAGTCAAGATCATCAGTTACCTCATCTTCGGAGTCTAAGTCCAAGTCGTCCTTCCCGCTCCTCTTGCTGCCGGAGTTGTGTGCCATGCCGCAGAAACCGTCCTCTTGTGTGAAGTAGCTCAAGCCGTTGAAGTTCTTGTTCATGTGCTGCTTGCTCTTGCTCCTGTGATAGTCGTCGTCCTCGCTGCTTGAGCTTGACGAGGTGTAGCCAGAGCTGGTGTCGATGTCGCTCACACCAACCATCACTCGAACCTTCTTCTTGTTGTAGCCACCGCTCTTCCTTGATCTCCGCTCATCCTTGTTCTTGGGCTTGTAGTCCTTCCGCGAGCGGTGCTTGTTCTCGATCTTCAGGCAGTGCTTGTATTTTTTATTTGGCTCGATCACCTCAGGACACTCGGTGATGAAGTGCCCCTGCTTCCCACACCTGTAGCACGTCCCCGAGCTCCTTCTTTAATTCTTGCGGTTCTCGTGTAGTCACTTGAACCTTCTTGTCAGCACATCCTCGCTCAGCACATCAAATTCTTCATCTAGCATGGAAATAAGACAAGACAAGGAAAACATCCTGGAAAATGGGTTAGCATTAGTCCTTGATCCTGAACCGGAGACCAGAGTAGTACTATGTGAATCAGGCGGGCTCTCAGCCTTGGCTCCCAAGCCACGATCAACCTCCAATGACTTGAGCTTAGGGAACAACTCATCAACAATCAAAGTCTCATATCCACCGGACTCCATAATCATCTTGACCTTGGGACTCCACACAGTACGATCTAGCGAGTGTAAGAGCTTCACCACTCTATCATGATCATCATACGAGAGTACGGTCACATTAGCCTTCATGCTATTCACAATACAAGTGAATCGCTAAAACATCGTGTAAATCGACTCGTCGAGGAGATGAGTAAAGTTCTTGTACTCTCTCCGGTAAGTAGCAAACAAATGAGCCTTCACTAGATTGTCCCCACCATGGCCAATGAAGTTAGCAGGGCGGACATAGGAGATGTCATCCGTCACGCCCCAAAGTAATTGTCCTTTACCGCGAAGAAACACAGCCACCCAGGTCTACCACATCTGATAGTTCTTTCCATCGAAGTACGGAGGACCCGAACCCCTATCATGGTACACCACATTTGGGTCTTAGACTCGTTAGAGTCGCAAAGACCTGTAACCTACTCTGATCACAATTGAAGGACCGGATTGGTGACCAGAGAGGGGAGAGTGAATGGGAGTCGATAAAAATTCTCTGATGAGAACTTCGGCCTAACCCCTAAAATCACTTCCAAAAAGGCCCTCGACACAACTTGCCAAGATCATGCAATCAGTAAGAGTACTATTGATCCTAGGAGCAAGTTTACACCCAAATCGAAACACACGAGAACACAACAGAAAAACTGCTCGGCTTGCTGCTTGACCAACACCGGTTAGACCGGTCTCCTGCACTGGTAAGACAGATGGCACCGGTCAGACCGGTTCCCTACTCCGGTCAGAACGGTTGCTGCAGCAACCATACAACAACTATTCCAGAAAGCCTCAAGGGTGTATCTAGGCTCCGGAACAAAACCAACACGAAACCAGGGAAGAGAGGAGCACAAGACGATCCACAAACCAAGGCAAACTGAACTGAAGCTTGGAGAAAACCAACCTAGGGCAACTCAAAACAAAGCTGCACGCTGCCAACTGTTCACCTGAGGCAAACCATGAAACAGTCTTGCACTGGTCAGGTCTGGGCTGCTCGGGATGAACTCCACCCGTGGGTCAACTCCAAGAATCAAATCCACTGATCTCCCAATTCGCTCCACGGATTCAAGAAAAACTTTGGGGAAGGTAGGAGTACCTCATGCACAACCTGTAGCTCGAATCTCAACCCCCAAAATTCTCTCAAATAAGAAGAATTGCAAATTTTTGACCACTATCTCAAGAACTCGGGCTCAACCCAAAACCACCAAATAGAAGGCCTTCCGAGAATTTATGGGCACAATATCACCAAGAAAAAGAGTCACAAAGAACTCATATGTGATCCCCACAAATAAACCCGCAAGGAAACCCCTTCAAATCCGACGAACAAAAAATCATAAGAAAAAGCTCCAAAAATCCATAAAAGAAAAAGCCACGGGATTCACAAGAAAATCACAAGGGACACAAGGATGGACTCCAAATCTACCAGACATGACGAGGAATGATTCTTAACAAAGAGGCTAGCAGCCTCCTATCATCCTACCCACTTGAGATTTGCAATCAAGCACTAGCTAGCCTAGAGAAGGAAGAGAAAGGGGAAACCCAAGAGCTCAAAGGCTTAGGGTTTCAAGAGTTGGCTGCCATCCACCTCTTCAAACACATATATAGGCAGAGGCCAAAGACTAAACTACCCCTATTACATGAAAGTAAGATGCACACCCCCGAGGGGTACTTTGGGTAACTTCGTCAATTTCCCATCGAACGGTCATGTATCCACCGCAAGCTTGCTTAGCCTCCACGCAAGCCTTGCGATCACACTACGTGTCCTCCGCTTCGAAGCTTCCGGGCACACACGGCCCACACCGGTAAGACCAGCCTTGTGTGCAGTCTTGTCACGTCCAGCCTTCGGTCTTGGCTTCGAGTATCAACTAAGGAACCGGATGGTTTTGTGGCCAAACCACCACAAATCCCATGGACTAGGTGCGACTTCCACGCCAAGCTTCCTCCTGACGTGGCCGCCACGATCGTCCCGGCTCGATGTTGGTTTTGTGGAGTAAACCAACAAACCCCACGCGCAAGCTTCTGTTATTAGCCGCTACCTTGCACCGGCTCCATGTACTCGACTTCGTCTTGCTCTTCTTGCACCATGCGACCTGCACTTGATTCCGTCGCCACCGGGTCCCTCGAACCAAGCCTACTTTTCTCTCCACTCCTCGGAGGCCACTCTGGCAAAGACATTTTGCGCCTATTCTTCACCTGCACCAATACAAACCAAGCCGCAACCAACATGTACAATACTAGGCCAAGAGTCAGTCCACACCACGTTGTCAATCACTCATCACTAAGGACCGACCATCCACCAGTCCTCAGACGCTCCTGGTCCTCAGAGTAGTGTCACGAATCAGAGCTAAGGATCACCATGCGCACCCCTAAAGGACTGGATTGGCGACCAGAGAGGGGGGAGAGTGAATGGGAGCTGATGAAAATTTCTTCCACTAAAACCGGCTAAGTCCCAAAATCACAACCCGAGATTCCCACACAAGCTTGTCAAGGTTGCGTAGTCCCAGCGGACCTGCCAACCCTAGGAACAAGCCTAAACAAGATGTAAAGCGGAAGCACAACTCAAGAACCAAAGAACTAAGGTGAATCTGCCGACCAGGAATGGACCGTCTGTATGGATGGTTCGGACCACCCGTGGTGTGCGGCGGACTGTTTGTGGAACAAAGACGGACGGTCCGTAAAAGCAAACCAAACCTCTAGAAACAACTTGTCCAATACAGATCATCTGTGAGCCCCCTGCAGACCGTCTGCCTGTGTCGTGGATCGTTCGAGTGTGAAACTTAGGCCATCCGAGAAAACCACCAGAACCTCCGTGATGAAAACCTGGTCTCACGGACTGTCCTTCATGGCACAGCGGACCATCCATCAGATTTCCTGATTTTCTAAAAAACTCTTGTGAAGAACACGAAGAACTGCACCCCTCATGGACTGTCCATGTGGCACTCACGGACCGTCCGTGAAGCTCGCAGGAACAAAGCCCGAGCCTCCTGCGGGTCAACCCCTTTCTTCCCAACTATGGATCTCCCAAACCACTGGATGGATTGAGTCAAAATTTTAGGTAGATGATAAGCATCTATATGAGAAGCTATGCCTAAACTCTTATGACCTCAAACCACTCGAATCACTCAGAATCGCAAATCTAAGGCACATAAGCTACAAATTCGAGCTCCTCCGAAAAACCACAACTCGAAGGCAATTCCCAGCGTTTGAGGGGTCAAGATCATCCACAAAGAGGAACAAGGCACTATCCCATGACCCCCTCAAAGAAATCCGGAGAAAAACACCCTAGAAATCGAACGAAAATCACCCAAAAATAGCTCTGAAAATAATACGAAAATCACAAAGAGCTAAGAAGGAGATAGAATCACAACACCGAATTCTTCTACACATCCAGAGGTTAGAGTCTATATAGAAATTGTCTAACCTATGGAGCAGAGGAAATGAAAGCAGTTCACTCGGGGGAAAGAGAGCCAGAACGGAGAGAGAGTTGCCATCCACCCCTCCACTATATATATGAAGTCTCTCGTGGGGTAGGAAATGACAATGATACCCCTACAACTTGAACTAGTTTATGTACCCCTCAAGGGCAAAATGGTCAAGTCTTCGAATATTCCTATCGAGCGGACACGCATCCACCGCAACCTCGCTTCACCTCGACGCAAGCTCTATGATCACTCTACGTGTCCCCCATCTCGAAGCTTCCCGACGCACTAGGATCCCGTCTTCGTCACGCTAGGTCCTCAAGCTGTGTTGGTTTTGTGTCCAAACCAACAAACCCTGTGCACAAGCTTCGGTCACTACCTACTACCTTGCACCGGCTCCATGTTCACAGCTTCATCTTGCTCTTATTACACCATGCGGTTCGCACTTGACCTTGTCAGCCACCTGGTCCACCGAACCAAACCTACTTGTCTCTCCATCACCCAGAGGCTACCTCGGCATAGACTTTTTGCGCTTGTTCTTCACCTGCACCAACACGAGTCTAGCCGCAACCTGCACCTGCAATACTAGGCCAAGAGTCAGTCCACACAACATTGTCAATCACTCATCACTAAGGAGCGACCTTCCTCTGGTCCTCGGATGCTCCAGGTCCTCAATCTCCCCATTGATAAGTGCATTGACAACACCCATAGTAACCAATTTAGGAAAGAAAGAAAAATAAAAGAAAGCGAAATACAAACCTCCAACAAGTGATCCAAAGCCAAAGAAGAAAAGACAACAAGATCACTAGAAAGAGAAAGTCTTAGTCCCCTAAGGCAAGGGCAATGACTCAACACAACCGAGACAACAAGCTCACCACATAGGAGCAATGCACAAAGCACAAAATCAAGTAACACAAGGAGACACAAGGGAGCTCCCCCTACAGTATGCAAACTCCCCCTGAACAAGTGTGTGCAAATCTTAATTGGATGCAATTTTTCCACAATTTTCCCCCTTGTTGACAATGCATGAATCAAGCTAACATGAAGGTGCACAAATGCATGTCAAAGCATATACAAGCTACCAAGCTTCTCAAATATACAAAGAGCACAACAAAATGCTACCAATGAGACATAGAGTAAGAAAGGTAGACACGGTGTAGTTAGCGCATTGCCATCACGAAAGTCAAGACAAATGTACATGTGACAAAGCCAAAGTCATTTTAAGCAATTTTGACAAAAGAATTCATCTCATGAGCAAAGTCCTATTCGTGATCAATTTGAGCAAAAATGAACTAGATCACACAAAGCTTATACAAGATCACAAGTTCTCATCACAAGATCATTACAAATACCCACAAGCTACTTTATGTCATGTCAAAGCCACCGAGACATCACTACGTGAAAACCTCACATAGGTCACGCAGCATTTGTAACGGGCCCTTAACACCCGTCACATGGACCCCATCTGTAACGGTTGTTGTTTGGCGCCCGTTATGCATAAGCGCGGTAGGGTCGACCATGACCTCGCCCTGACCTCACCACCATAATGCCCGTTACCAATGAGGACTTCTAGTAACGGACTTCTTAAACGCCCGTTACATGTTTTCTTTGTAACAGACGTTAACATGCGTCCATTACGAAAGTAAAACCTATCGGTAATGGGCTCTTTAAGTCCGTTACCGATGACTTTCCTGTTGGAGACGCGTTGTTTTTAGGACGTGTCTCATTTTATGACGACCCAATTGGCGATGCTTGTTTGGAGCTAGCATCTCCTTTGTTTTCTCACAATAGAGACACGTGTTGTTATTATGCGTTGTTGTTTTTGCGTTCCGACCACTTTGCTATCTCGGACAATAACACTCGCTCTCTCTCCTCTGAGGGCCCCACTCGCTCTCTCCCCGCCGTTGCTGCAGCAGCATTTTCGCGTGCATTCTGAAGGCACCACTCGCTGCGCGCGCGCTCTCTGAAGAAGGCCCCACTCGCTGCGTGCGCGCTCTCTCTCTCTCCTCAGAAAGCCAGTGCTGCAGCAAGCCGGCCGGCCGCGTGCGCGACGGCGAAAGGTTCCGGCGGACGTCAACCGCGGCGCGGCGTCCCTCCGCGCCGTACGTCATCCAAAGCAGCAGCTTATCCTCCTCCTCGGGCTCAGCGCCGTCCTCCGCGCCGTCGCCGTCGCTGTCGCAGCGGCCGCGACGCCTCATCCTCCTCCTCGGAAGCGCTCACCTCATAGACAGTCCTCGTCAAGGTGGAAATTGCCCCCTTTTATTGAACATCGCTATCCTAATCCTCTTAATGATCGGTTTTGGTGATGCATTATGCTCATTTGATGTATGAAAATTGCAGATGGCTGCTGCTGCTCGGGCTTGGATGTACAGTAGTAAGTCCCAAGATTGGGCCGGTTTCTTAATGAGGGTCAATGGTTTTCTAGATCAAGCATAGGCGGATATGAGAAACTGTGGTGTTCAGGCAATGCTTTACCCCTGTAAAGATTGTCTCAACGAGAAGAAGTTTGGACAACGGGATAACATTTTTCATCATTTGATCACACGTGGTTTCAAAGAAAATTACATGTGTTGAAATAAACATGGTGAGGAAGGGCTTAATGAAGTCGAAATAGGATGCCTAAATGTAGGTGAAGCGCGACACCATGCTACAGGATGCCATGATGAAGAGCCTAATGAAGGTGGAGTTTTTGATGAGGAAAATGAACCATTCCCACCAATTTTGATGAGGCCTAAGGATATCACTGATCAAGAAGTTACGGGCTTCAATGATGGTGAGTTGTTGCAACGTGTGCACAATGTTGATCAAATGGTGCGGGATGTTGAGTTTCAAGGAGTGTATACAGCTTCTGAATTAGCGAGGCGGAAGTAGTTCGTTGAAGATTCAAAGAAATTCCTCTATCCTGGTTGCAAAAAGTACTCTCACCTTTCTGGTGATCTAAAACTTCTGCAGCTTAAGGCAGATCATGGTTGGAGCAACAAAAGTTTCAAACAACTATTGGATCTCCTTAAGGACATGCTACCTGAGGGAAACCAAATAGCCGAGTCTGTCTATGAGGCAAAGAAGATAATTTGTCCGCTGGGAATAGAGGTTGAAAAAATTCATGCTTGCAAGAACAGTTGTGTATTGTTCTGTGGAGATTATGCAGACCTTGACAAGTGCCCCAAGTGTGGGTTCGATCAGTACAAGAGGAAAAAAGATGGTGGTGATGATAACAATGCTGATGATGACGAGAACGAGCCCGTGGAGATCACAGGCAAGAAGAAGAAGAAGAAGAAGAAGAAGGTTAAAGGGGCTCCTGTGAAGGTAGCATGGTATTTTTGCATCATTCCTCAGTTGAGAAGATGGTTCACCACACGAAAGGAGGCCCAACTCTTGCGTTGGCATAAGACACGAACGAAGGAAGTTGGCAAGATTAAGCACCCCGCAGATGGCTAACAATGGCAAAACATTGATTCCCACTTTAAGGATTTTGCCGATGAAAGCAGGAACATTCGGTTCACTATGAGCATGGTGTGAACCCATTCGGTAACCAGAGCTCAACACATAGCACCTGGCCTGTTGTGCTGTCAATGTACAACCTTCCACCCTGGCTATGCAAGAAACAGAAATACATGATGCTGACAATATTGGTCTCCGGGCCAAAGCAACCTGGCGACCGTATTGATGTCTACTTGAGGCCACTAGTTGATGACTTGAAGATACTTTGGAAACCTAGTGTGAAGGAGGTTTGGGGTGAGTTCGGCCGTGAGGAGTTCACATTGCACGCCATGTTGTTCACCACCATCAACGACAACCCAGCTCATCGCAACCTTTCTGGCCAGAGTAAAAGGAAAGGTGCAGCTTGCCCACACTGCTTAGAAGAAACTTGTACAGTGTGGCTAAGAAATTCAAAAAAATTCTCATTTATGGGGCACCATCGTTTCCTCAGCAAGAAACATGCCTACCGGGACATGGATTGTCAGTTTAATGGGGAAAAGGAGAATCAACAGGCGCCAATGCATGTGACTGGAGATCTGCTCCACTTGCGAGTCAAGGACGTCGAAACTATCCAGGAGTTACCCAAATTGTCTGAAAAGAAACTTCGCAAAAGAAAGAAGCAAGATGGTGAAGAAGAAGAAGATGGGCGAGGAATGTGGAACAAGAAATCAATTTTATGAGAGCTAGAGTATTGGCCGCTTTTGGATGTGCGTCATTCGATTGACAACATGCACATCAAGAAGAATGTGTGTGAAGCTACTTTGGGAACATTGCTACAACAGAAGTCGAAAGGAAAAGATCATAAAAATGCAAGGGAGGATCTTAAAAGGATGGGCATTAGGCTGGAGCTCTATGCAGAGGAAACAGACACGGGGATGGACCTTCCCATTGCTGCAACCACCTTGTCAAAGGTAGAGAGAAAAGAATTCTGTGAGTTTTTGCATGGTTTGAAAGTACCTTCAAGCTACTCATCGAACTTCAAGAGGCTAGTGTCGGTGAAGGACATGAAAATGAATTTCAACTTGATGAAATCTCATGATTGCCATGTGTTGATGACATCTATTCTTCCTGTTGCACTAAGAGGTATCAAGACAGAACTGGTTTGCGACGCGATCACGAGCTTGTGTTTATTCTTCAATGAAATAGAACAGAAGGTGATTGATGAGGAAAAACTATTGGACTTAGAGAGGAGGCATTTCGAGACCCTATGCCTGCTTGAAGCTACCTTCCCACCATCATTCTTTGATCTCATGCTGCATCTAACAACACACCTCGCGAGGGAGATCTGGTACCTTGGCCCATCTTACCTTCATCAGATGTTTCCATATGAGAGGTACTTTGGATTCCTCAAATCATTGGTACATAACAGGTCATTTCCGGAGGGAGCCATTGTTCGTGGCTATGAGACCATCGAAGCAGTGGAGTGGGCAATGGGTTATATGGACCCCCAAAACCCCATTAGTGTGCCTCGTTCACGGCATGAAGGTAGGCTTTCAGATGTTGGGACCCTGGGGAAAAAGTCATTCACTCCGCACCCAGAGGACTTCAGGAAGGCTCATTTCACCATGATAGAACATAGCGTAGAGGTTACACCATTTGGCAATGAGCACAAGCAACAACTACGTGAACAAAACCCTGGCTGTACTGAGGATTGGGTTGCAAAGAGGCACATGCGATGCTTCAACAGGTGGCTCCGAGATTATGTCCAGTAGAGTGGCAGTGCTGCTATAACCGACAATCTAAGAAAACTAGCAGCAGGGCCATTATTCACTGTTACAACATATCAAGCAATGGATATCAATGGATACACATTCTACACCATGGCCCAGGATGCCAAGAGCGTCTATCAAAATAGTGGTGTGCGTGTACGGGCCGTCGACAATAAGAGGAACACAGCCACATATTATGGTCAAATAGAGGAAATTTGGGAGCTTGATTATGTAGGATTCAAGGTAGCCTTGTTTTGGTGTAGATGGGTCACCAATGCTAAGAGAGCTATGATCAAGGACAAATTTGGTTATGTTAGTGTTGATCTCTGGGTCTTTGGTTACAAAACCGAACCGTTTGTCTTCACCAAGGATGTTGAGCAAGTGTTCTATGTACCTGACCTTGCAAAGAATAACTGGAGTGTGGTTTTGCCTGGAAAAAAAAGGATTGTTGGGGTTGAAAATGTTGTTGAGGAGGAAGAATACAACCAGTTTGATGAAAGTCCATCCTTTCACACTTCATACATGCCCCGAGTCTTGGGAGCTGACAAAACACCATACTTGCAAAGCGACCATCGTGAAAAGATCCATATACAAAAATCAAAGAAGAAAAAGAAGCAAGATTGATTTCTGCTGAATCCGATCCTTTTTGTAAAATGCAGGGATGTCTGTTGCTGGAAATGGAATCCTTTTTGTAATATATATAGGATGTGTATTGGTGGAATTTGAATCTCCTTTCTGTAATATATGATGCCTCTATATTCTGCCTAAGATACCGCCTAAGATGCCTAAGACGCATCTCCTGTATCTTCTCTCCAAAATAAATAACCATTGCCCCAACCCCTTCATCTACCCGCGAGAAAACCACAACTGCCTACACTCCTCGTCGTGCCCCTCCGCCGCACTCATGGCATCGAGGGAGCACCCGCGGTCGCTCGCGGAACTCCCGGCGGAGGTGCTGGCGATCATCGTTGGCCGAGTCAGTGTGACATCGAATCGGCCTATGGAGGACCTCTGCAGCCTACGGGCAACCTGCAAGGACATGCTCCGCCTCTGCTACGACAGAGACGTCGGTAGGTGCCTGGTACTGGATTGGGTTCCAGTCGAGCAGATGCAGAACAACAACCCCGTCGGCTACGACGTCTTCCTTCGTAGCCTGGCTGCAGCCGGCAACCCAGTGGCCTGCTTCCTCACCGGGATGGACGACATCTTCGGCAGGAACCGCAGCCCTCAACCTCCCCTCGATGAGCTCCACCGTGCTGCCAAAGACAGGCACAGAGGGGCGGCCTATGTGGCTGCCGTCTTCCTCTACAGAGCCAACAGCGGGGCCGACGCCAACGCCACTGCAATTACGTACATGAAATAGGTTGAGGGCAAGGAGAAAGGGCAGTGGCGTCCGCGTTTGATCAGCAATGTGTAATCCCTAGATTTCGGGCATCGTGAGGTCAATCTAGCTTGGCAAATTAGGAGTGTCGCCCTCCGCAGTGGCCTCCGCTGGCCTCCGCTGCCAACGGCGGCGGCGTGAGGCAACATTCAACATTGTGCAGGCAAAGCATTCTACGGTACGGGGGTTTTGCATGTATTTCTGTAGCGATGAATGTAGGCTTCGTTACGAATGTAATATCTTCTTCTATCGTGTAAAGTATCGTCCAATCGGTTATTGATAGACAAGATTTGATTTCTCACATTTCTGAGTCAAATCCAAGGTTGCGGCGCCCTCTGCTTCCTCCTCTGTTCTATTGGAATGAAGAACAGTTTGTGTGGGAAAATGAGACGAGGATTAAGCATCCCGCATCTCTAATAGGAGTGGGCCCAGTTCTATTGGAACGAAGAACAGTTCTCATTTCTCCTTTTAATATGCAGTCAAATTTTGTAACATGTATTTTTCCGTCGTGCTTAGTCCAAATTTGATGATTTTTTTCCTAGTTTTTTCTAAAATCCCCATCTTTTCATTAATTTCATTGTTTATTGTATATTCTGTTTCGTGAATAATGTTTATATGCCTTTATCTTATTCTTTATAAGTACAACATAGAAATAATATTTGTTTTCCACAACCATTAGTAATGAAACTTTGCATTTCGTGATCTTAAGGTGAACACATGCTTGTGTTAAAATTTCAAATGCATACGAGATCGAACATGTTGCAAAGTGTGGAGAACTTCAATGTTCAAGCAACATTCTAGGAAACTATGTGAGAGATGTAGCCATTTGTACACAAGTATATTCTTCCTTTATCAAAACCATTTCAATTTTTAATGACAAGTTTAGGTACCAAAATTATGTTTCCACGTAAATTTGTAGAATTTTTGGAGCAAACTAAGATGTTATTAGAATTATTATATCACAATCATGAGATGTATATTCGAATTATAAGAATGTTAGGTATACAAGTGTGATTGTTGATATTTTATTAAAATACTAAATGTCCAAATATGAATTGATGTTATTTTTAATGAATTTTTAGGCGCTGTTTTACCGGCTCTAATATTTGATGGATGCGAGTTTCAGTTCTAAAAAATAGTGTCAGGCCCACGCGTCAGTGTCAGCAGCCTATATAAAGAAGATAACCACCTGGACCTACCTGCCAACGAGGCGACGCGATTTTTCTAACCAGCGTCGGCGATGAGTATCCATTGTCTCCACGATCGAGTTCATCACAGGAGGAACAGATACTGTAGGCGACGCAGATGGATCTGCCCCCGTCTCTTAGATCGAGTTCATGACATATATACAAAATCCAACAACCAAACTAACCAGCTCATGATTGACAAACAAACTAAGCAGTTCATTATCGACAAACTAAGTAGTCCAACAACCTGACGAATAAACTGACGAACACACAATAATCACAAACACATTATTAATGGTACAGGAGTGCATCAATTAGTCAGTCGCTGTTGTCGGAGTCCCGCCGTCGGAGCCGTCGTCACCGAGAAGAGACCGCTGGACCACGGGGAGCTTCTCAAGCTTTTCAGCCAACACGTGGATCCTGAAGGCAAGACCCTTGACGCTGCCATCCTTGTTATGGTCAGGCACCTCGATCTTGAATGCTTGGCCAACATCTCGGAGCTTCATGAATGCGCCCAAGAGCAGTTCGACGGCGAAGCTGATGTCAGCGGCCTCATTCTTCTCCTTCTCCTTGGGCACCACCGGCTCCTTCCCCTTCTCCTTGATGGTCAACTTCCTCCGACGGCAGCTTTCGTCGTCGTCATCATCTCTTCGTCCCCGCTTCGCCGACGGGTTACTCGACGCCATGCTCTTCTCGCTCCTAGCTTGTTGGTGTGATCTCTCGTTGACCGAGTTGTGGTTTTTTGATGGCGTGGGGGGAGAAGATGAAGCGAAAGAAACGATATGATTACGGAGCAACCAGCAGTCGGGGATTTATCATGACAAGACGTGAACCGTCAGGGCACCTTCCTCCCCATGCCCCATGTCCCCCTACGCCTCGGGAACTATTTTTTGGGAGCAAAACCATACAAAAACACGCATCGCATTTCAATTTCGCGGGAAGGTGGAGGGGCAAGGGCAGTTGTCGGGCCCACGTGTCAGCAGCCAAACCGCATCTCATTTCAAGTTCCATATTATTAGTAATGGGTTCTTATAAATGGCCGCGTCTCATTTCAATTTCCAAACCCCGTCGCATTTCAGTTTCCAGATCCCGTCGGCTTTCCATTTCATTCCCTTCTCCTTCATGGCTGTGGTGTGCTTCATGGAGCTGCTGCCAAATGAACTGGTCACCCAGATCATCCTCCGCTGCATCAAGGGTGAGCCCGTCATTTGTTTCTTGATCCTTTGTAATCGGGTCTGCGGCACCTTCCGGCACATCTGCGACTCGGATGAGGTACTCCTGCAGGTGTCACTACGTGAGCTTCATCAAGAGTTAAAGAATCGCTACGTCAGGTCCTTGTTGGAGGATCGCTTCCGCCTTGCCAAACATTCGGAGGCATTATGCTTCGAGGGGATGGAGAGGTTGACGAGGCGGCGGAATCCCGATGAGGGTCTGGAGCTCGTCGGAAAGACCGCTGCCAAAGATGCCGATGTGAAGTACTTCTTAGTGATGCTGAAGTACCATCGCAACCCTGCGGACCTCGAAGCGATGGCACTGCTCCACGAAATCAGTGGCGGGCTGTCACCCCCTTATGGGCGCTGGAAGAACCACAACCTACACCAGCTGCACTACCTTGTCCGCCGGGATCTCCATAACATTACGTGGTGGTACTGGCTTCGTGACGGCGATGATGACATTCCGTTGCTGCCCGTCCAGAATCCCCACGTCTGTATTTGGGTAGCGGGATGTAGGCGCTACGGGCCGGAGACCCCAGGGATCATCCACTACTGCAGCGCTGAGTGTCGCATCCGTCATGAGTTCGACCTCTGGACGCGTGGATTCAGCGTCGCGGTGGAGTACGCCGTCAGCAGGATGAACATCGGGATGTAGGCGGAAGCATAAATAAAAATTATTTATCTTGAATGTAAATTATTACATATTCTGTGTGGCATCCACAAGATTTGATTTGTCACATTTTTGAGTCAAATCGAAGGTTGCAGTGGTCTCATTTGCCGCATTAGAGGCCTAGGGTGCCCTCTTGGATGTCAAAGCAGGCACGGCGGCGGCGGCGGTGGCCTCTGCTAGTCTGCTTCCTCCTCTGTTCTATTGGGTGGGCGTAGGAGACGAGGATTGGAGAGGCAATGAGACACGGGTTAACCACCCCCTCAGTTCTATTGGAATGAAGAACAGTTCTCATTTCTCCTTTTAATCTGTAGTCAAATTTTGTAACATGTATTTCTCCGTCGTACTTAGTCCAAATTTGATGATTTTTTTCCTAGTTTTTTTCTAAAATCCCCATCTTTTTATTAATTTCATTGTTTAGTGTATATTCTGTTTTGTGAATAATGTTTATATGCCTTTATCTTGTTCTTTGTAAGTACAACATAGAAATAATATTTGTTTTCCCCAACCATTAGTAATGAAACTTTGCATTTTGTGATCTTAAGGTGAACACATGCTTGTGTTAAAATTTCAAATGCGTACGAGATCGAAAATGTTGCAAAGTGTGGAAAACATCAATGTTCAAGCAACATTCTAGGAAACTATGTGAGAGATGTAGCCATTTGTACACAAGTATATTCTTCCTTTATCAAAACCATTTGAATTTTTTATGACAAGTTTAGGTACCAAAATTATATTTCCACGTAAATTTGTAGAATTTTTGGAGCAAACTAAGATGTTATTAGAATTATTATATCACAATCATGAGATGTATATTCGAATTATAAGAATGTTAGGTACACAAGTTTTACTGTTGATATTTTATTAAAATACTAAATGTCCAAATATGAATTGATGTTATTTTTAATGAATTTTTAGGCATTGTTTTACCGGCTCTAATATCTGATGGATGCGAGTTTCATTTCTAAAAAATAGTGTCGGGCCCACACGTCAGTGTCAGCAGCCTATATAAAGAAGATACCTACCGACGAAGCGACGCGGGTTTACTAACCAGCGTCGGTGATGACTATCCATTGTCAGTGTCAGCAGGCAAACCTTGCGTGTGCTGTTCAAAATTTCCCACCTATATTGACTATAATGCCCATGGAATTCCAATTCCACAACAGAGCTATTCAAGGGCACGCCAGTAATTTCAGTGAACATAGTAACACGCGTAGGGGACATATACTTGGGAGTCTAATTCAGACAGATCCACCAAGCCCGCACTCTCCCTGCTGCCGCCCTGCTCCTTTTCCAGCCCTAGCCCGCCGCCGCCGCTCTCCCCGCCGTAGCCCTGCTCTTCTCCAGCCCCACCGTTCCCGGCGTGACGTCGGCGAAGCGGCTCCAGCCGTGACGACGGTGACAAGGACACGGTTACTAGCGTGCGGACGGCGCCCTGGCCAACCTAGAGACGGTGACGCGGATCCGGCATCCCAGGCCACGACGACGAGCTGGCCACCTCAGGCAACGAGGCGACGCGGATCGGGCCTCTCCGACCACCACGAGAACAACTACTTCATTCGCGACAGAGGTTAGTGCTGCTTGAACCACCAACGCCCTCTCTCTGCTCGGCCACCCAATCTGCTATTCCTGTCAAGGTGGATTAGGGAGACATGCTACTTTACGGTTGTTCACATAGGATTATTCTCCTAGAATTGCCTGCATTAGTACAACATGCCTTAATAGTTCATTTTTAATTGATTGGCTGTGGATTTGACGGATGAATTTTGTTGCTCCAAGTCTATTTGAATAAATTGTTGCTAACAGATGAACTTATATGAACTATTGAAATTCTGTTATGCTTCGAATGTACCAGATCGACAGTTATGCTTTGGGCCTGTTAGCATACTTTAATTCTAATTGCTTTGTCCTCTTGTTGCATGTACACATGGAACACACAATTCATTGCTGCTGAATTAGGACAAGGAAGCAGTTGAAGGAATTTAGTCTCTGCTTTGATATATAAGCATATTGCTTCACCCTGTCAAAATGGTTAGCACCTATCCCCAACCTGTATGCTAATATCAACTATTTTGCCTGTCAGAGAATAAGAATTTATCTTATTTTGTTTAGGTTTTCAGTCTAGCTTATGTTGCTCTACTGACGACCTGACATATCATCTATGCAGTCTCCCACAACACCAAACTCATCTACCTCTAGTGCACCATCACAGCCCATCGATGGTGAACCTTGTTCACAGCCTATCAACGGTGATCCTTCTTCACAGGGTCACTCAGCACATACTGCTGCGAGTAGTACTCGATCCCGTGGATCAAGGACACAAACCAAATAGCCAGAAGACAAGTTGACCGCAACTAGACTTGATAACAATTATTGGCCTACCCCAGATGCTGTGAGGGATAGATTTGTATTGGTCTGTGGCCTCATTGCTCGAAAGAGGGTGTCAATCAACAAGGCAGTTGAAGATCTCTCAACAATTGAGAAGGAAGAGCTGTTCATAGTTTTAGAGGAAAAGCTAGATTACCAAGCCAATCTGGCTGAATCTATTCGCAAGAAGGCAGTTAAGGCAGCTATGTCAGAGATTGGAACCTTGCAACGGCGGTTCAACACCCGTTTAAGAAAAAAAATTGTGAGCCAAGAGGAGACTCCCTTTGTAAAGCATGCCTTTTTGCAGCCAGAAGACTGGATCGTGTTTGTGCAGGAAACCAATTCTCCTAGATTTCAGCAATTGAGCCAGGGGATGAAAGAAGAGAGAGCATTGCATGATAAGCCACACAGGACGGGCAGAAAAGGTTATGTTCGTAAAAGGAAAGAGTGGGAGGAGGAGGATGCAAAGCTAGCTGAAGAAGGAAAACAAAACCCTTGGGACCAATTTCCTGGACGTTTGAGGCCTTATCTGCGGGCAAGGGTAGGGAAGAGGAAGACCACTAGTGAAGGAAGCAAGGACATAACATTCAGTAACCCTGCGGTGGTGGGGGTAGCAACTTGGGTGAAAACACTTGCAGCTCAGGCTAGCGATGGTTCTTTCAATGGGGTTAGGGAGAATGATATCCTCACCGCAGCACTTGAGACTCCAGAGCATCGAGGTCGGGTCCGAGACGTGTCTAGTTCACTTGGCTGGGGTAAAGGGTTTGGTGAAGAGTTTGCTGGAATGTACAGGAAGAAGAGGAACAAGAAGGCTGGACCGCAGATGGAAGACATAGTTGGTGAAGCAGTCACCAGAATTGTCTCCATTTTAGAAGAATTAGGCTTTGATATACGGAAAAATGTACTTCATCATCCTCCCTAATCACCATCTGTCAGTAGCAGCGAGGAAGAAGATGTGCATGGCCTCGAGGAAGAAGATGTGCATGGTAGTGAGGAAGAAGAAGCATGTGGCAGAGAGGAAGATCATTGGCATGTCAAAGAGGACGAAGGTAATCAACAACACATTGATAGTCGATCACCTATGCTGGACACAATAGATAAGCTGACAGAGCCAACCAAGTGCAGCCTTTTGGATGGCTCCGGGAATAAAGTGGAGCTCGCACTAGCCACTGTCTTTCCATTGCAAAAGACTCTGCATACAGTACCAGTGTAGGATGGGTATGCTGTGGGGCAATCCGGGTCACTACCCTCTGCCTGTACCAATTGGGGGGATGAAGTAACAACCCTAGCTGAGGCTCTCTGTCAAAGGATCCAATGGTCAAAGAACAGGATCCATGTACCACCCATTACGAGAAATACCAACCCTGCTCCCACATCAGGTAGCAGGGGTACAACATCAGATGGAGGTACTGCAGCTCAGCGTCAGCAAGAGAAAGCTCAGCAGCAGCAGCAGCAGCAGATCAGCATAACAACGCAGCAGGAGCATCAACAACAGCAGGAGGACAAGCAATCTCCGCCTAAGAAGCAGCAGCAGATCAGCAAAACTACGCAGCAGGAGGAGCATCGACAACAACAGGAGGAGGACATGCAATCTCCACATAAGAAGCAGCAGCAGATCAGCAAAACTACGTAGCAGGAGCATCGACAATAGCAGGAGGAGGACAGGCAATCTCCGCCTAAGCAGCAGCAGCGACAGGTGGTGGACAGGCAATCTCCGCTTGAGCAGCAGCCACCGCAGAAGAAGAGGGCCAGGAAACCTCTGCATAGAGATGAGCTTCTTAACTGTTTTTGGTCAAAACCGGATCCAAAATACAAGCCTGCTGTGCCTATGTTGTCAGAAGCGGACTTACAGGCTGCAGGACCGAATTGTGCTAGGTTGCATGCTTACGCCATGGAACACAGTAAGGATAAACTTAGTTTTCCAGCAAAGTTGCCTGAAAACTCCTTTCATGTTCCTGGTGAGTTAATGTTAAACATTGCATTCAGTCACGTGTATGACCTTATAACCCTGGTTGCTCTGGATGAGACCTTCTTGAGGTTGTGGACATTGTAAGTGCCTTAAAACCAAAATAGATATTTCTTTAATTTTGACCACAAAGTCCATGCATGCTAACATTTGGATTTTTTGTAGGAAAATGATGGACAAGGCAGCGGAGATGAAGATCAGTGTTGGGTTTTTGGATCCACAGCTTCTCACGACCACAAAGATTGAAAAGCAGTCTACCCTTGTAACAAAAGCATTAACAAATGCAATGACGAATGACTATGTGGTGGGTGCCTTCTGCACTGGTGGCCACTATGTAACACTGATCATCTGTATGAAGTTCAAAGAGGTTTGGTATCTAGATTCTGCAAAACATCATCACACGTGAAAGTTCAAAGACCTCCGAGCGCTTGTGAATTGGTCCGTACCTTGTAGGTTTTGTTCACAAAATTCAATCTCTTAGTGTTTCTAATCGGTATTGCTGATCATGCAGGGCCTCTCCCTGCCCAATGGACGAAGTGATAAAAGGAAACAAGAAAAAGCTAAAATCCAATCTGACATTCAAGCACAAGCCAAATATCACTGTAAGACCCAGGTTTTTTTATGGTCCCTTCATACCAATTTGGTACTGCATTAACTTATCATTTTGGTACCTCGATGCGTAGTGTGCTCAGCAGCCATCGAGGTCCTTTTTGCATGGATTCCATGTGGCATTCAATATGTTCAAACTACTCGAAGACATACCTCACATCAAGAAGACTGCTGTAAGTAGATAATGCTCTCACCCTTGTCTCTGCTCATATTCTCCATTTGATTTTAGAAACTGATTTGTACTTGTATTCTCATAATTATTTTATTATTTTGTAGGATTTCAAACCTGCCCTAAATGTTTCTACAGAAGATCTAAAGCCGGTCCGGGAGATGCTGTGCGAGTACATTGTTAAGGAGATCCTCGACCGAAACGGCAACCTCTATAATAGTGCACTGTGAGTTCATTGTATGGCCTGACAAACGTGAAACTTGCTGCATTCAGACTAGTTTAGTACTGCCTGAGAAACCTGCTTGGCTGGGGTCAGATGCATATTGCCTGGTTTAGACAGTTTTCTCAGGACTCCATCCAAACAAAAAGCACTGATGACGAACTTGAAACTTTAGCATGCATGTCGATCTGATGAGGAACTTGATGTGATCTCGCATTATTATGTATATATATGTGATCTTGCTTGTGTATATATGTGATGAGAATGTGTTTGTGATGTCTCCTAGCATTGCTGTGGTGGCTGCCAAATCCTGGCTATTTCCAGGATGCAGCCCCTGATCTGGTGGCTGCCAAATCCTGGCTGGTTCCGGGATGCAGCCAGAAAACGGGCAGGTTACTGTAGGTGCCCTACATATCGGTCACGGGCGTTAAGTAAGGTACGTTACAAAAACAGATCCGTGAGTAACGGGCTTCACTTGGAACGCCCGTTACAAGTATGAGAACACTGTAACGGGCCGCATAAAGGCCCGTTACTAATACTGACCGGTGGGGCCTACAAGTTGATGCTTTCGTCGAGACAGAGGAGACGCGCTTCTAGAGCACGCGTCTCCTGTCGTCGAGACAGACGTGACGCACGTCCAGAGCACACATCTCCTTTCGTAGAGATAGGCGAGACGCGCGTCCAGAGCACACGTCTCCTGTCGTCCAGACAGAAAAGATGCACGTACAAAAAATGCGTCTCCTTACGTGCAGACAAGTGTCCACAGCAAACGTCTCCGATAGTGAGTTCATGTAACGGGCAAGGTTTCTGTGCCCGTTACCAAAGGTCCATGGTGGCCCAGAGAAACAGACATTTCAGGTGACCGGTAACTTGTTTCGGTAACGGCCTTTGTTAGACGCCCGTTACAATTACGTGTTATCAGTAACGGGCATCCGCCCATTACCTCTTTTGGCTTATTTGTAACGCTTGATCGGTAACGGGTGTTTTGCCCATTACCAATGGCCATCCGCGCCCATTACCAATGTCTGTTTTTCACGTAGTGCATGTGTCTACTTCTAAATGAGACTTCTCATGGTAGACAATATGCAACGGTTTAGCACCCAAGATATATAAATGAAAGCATAAAGACATGATTATGAGCAAATTTTTGAAGCATACACATTTCATAGAAACCAAATTCATTTTCAAAAATAAGCTTATGCTCCTCCACAAGATAACACATGGGCTAAAAATTCACAATGATACATGGGTCTTTGACCCTGAGAAACCAAGTTGAGATGTGCCTTGGTTTGTATATGATGAGTGATTGACCAGATGTTTTGAGGCTTTGTGTGTAGTGTTGCGTTGTGTGTGTTGTGTAGTGTGTGCTTTGTGTTATGTGTGTTTATCATGTTGCTTTAGTGGTGTGTTGTCAATGCACTTGTCAAGGGGGAGATGGAGGACTGTGTGTCCCAGGACCGGTGGATGGTCGCTCCTAGTGATGAGTGGTTGACAATGTTGTGTGGATTGACTCTTGGCCGAGTATTGCAGGTGCAGGTTGCGGCTTGGTTTCCGTTGGCACAGGTGAAGTACAAGCACAAAAGGTCTATGCCTGTGTGGCCTCTGAGGAGTGGAGAGACAAGTAGGCTTAGTTCGAGGGACCCGGTGGCCGACGGGATCAAGTGCGTGCCGCATGGTGGCAAGAAGAGCAAGATGAAGTCGTGTACACCGAGCCGGTGCAAGGCAGCGGCTAACGACCGAAGCTTGTACACGGGGTTTGGTGGTTTTGCCAGAAAACCATCAGGAGGATGGTTTCTCGGTTTGGGCCTCAAAACCGAGCCCGAGGGCTCGGCGTGACGGAGACGGTATCCGGGTGTGTTGGGAAGCTTTGAAGCGGGCAACACACAGCATGATCAAGGTGCTTGGATCGGGAGGATGCGAAGGCCCGATAGATGTGCGGCCGTCTGATGGAAAACTTCATGTGTTGACCAAAATGCCCCTGCGAGGGCTTCACTACAAGGTTTTGTATCAAATTCAACACCGAAAAAGTGTAGCAAAAGAGCCAAAAATGGTAGCAATAGTACTTTTGCTACCTTTTATTTTTGGTCAAAAGTCGTTGCACTTGTAACGGTTGCAATAGGATAATGTAACAATTTACGTTTTAGTTGCGACACACAACCCATCTATTGCAACACTTTTGATGCTTTTGCAACACTTGGTGAGTGTTGTAACAAAAGCAATTGCAACCACTATGGGTGTGGCAATAGTATCAATTGCAACGAACTAGACATTGCTAGTGACACGTATTGCGACACGCTGGTCGCGTAGCAACACAATGCAGTCGCAACGGAACATAGGTGTTGCAATAGTGGTTATTGCTACATAGAGAAAGCATTGCAATAGAGCTTCTCTATTGCCACGTCGACTAAATGGTTGCTATAAGTGGCTTAGGTTATTGCAGCGTTTCTGTAGGTTGGTTGCTACAGAGATGTCCTCTATTGCCACGTTTCTGAATGGTTGCTATAGGTGGCACATGCAATTGCCACGTTCCTTAGGTTAATTGCTACATATATGTCATCTATTGCCACGTTACTGAATGGTTGCTATAGGCAGGTTCCTCTATTGCCACTGTCATCTTTTTTGTAGTGGCAAGAGATGGTTTAACTATTGCCACGATTACTGTACCTATTACCACGACTAAATGTGGTTGTTATATGTGCGATTGTTGCAACACAATTTGGTTTGATTTCCATCATATATTGCAACACCAGATTAATATATTAATAATTTGTGTTGCTACACTTTGTTCGGTAGCTTAAATCAATAATCACAAAACGACAAATACATAATGAATGAAGCATTGTGAAGGACCGAAAAGGGCGACCAGAGAGGGGGGGAGTGAATGGGAGCCGATAAAAATTCTTCCCTAAGGTCGAACTCAGCCTATACCCCGATTGCCACTCCAAGTACTCGCGCACACAAATGAAGCTCCAAACAAGACGCACACAAGCCAAGAAGATCAAGAGACAAGCCTAGGAGCAAAGAGCGGAAGCACCAAAGCAAGAACCAAAAGACTTAGCCAATCCAGCGAAGCCCTGGGCGGACGGTCCACACGAGTACAGCGGACAATCCGTGAGTACGGCGGACAGTCCGATGACCCTCGGCGGACAGTCTGAAATAGGACTTCGAACCACCAGTACTGCACCGGGGAAAATCGGCAGTCTGGGCAAGCACCGCGGACAGTCCGGCAGCCCGCGGACAGTCCGGCCACCCCTGGCGGACAGTCCGGCAAAACTCCCTGGACACCCCAGACAAACCTCGAGCCACCCTAGACGAAATAACCACCACGCGGACAGTCTGGCTAGCTCCCGCGGACAGTCTGCAAACTTCTTGCAACAGAACCCTAGCTAAGAAACGGATCAAAACGCGAGAGCTGAAGAACATGCGAAGAACTCTGACGAACACGCTCCACGCGGACAGTCCGCGACGCTCGAGCGAGTCCGCGACACATAGACAGAGCAGAAACAGCCCGAACCCGCGAGGTCAACTCTTCAAATCCATCACCAGATCTCCCAAACACCAAAAGCTCTTGAGACAAGATTTGTGGGAGATGATAAGCAACACAAGAAGAAGCTATGCCCCAAAAATCTCGACCTCTAAGCCACTAAATCGCTGGGAATCGCGGATCACACAAACTCCACCAAGAACACAAACCCTGGACAAAAACTCACGAATCGAAGGCTCTCCACAGCATTTGAGGAGTCAAGATCACACACAAAGATGCACAAGGCATCCACCCATGATCTCCTCAAAGAAATCCGAAGGAAAACGCCTTCAAATCCGCGAATCGAGAGAAGAATGAAACTCCCTAAAAATAGCCCCGAAAATGACATGAAAATCACAGAGGACTAGAAGATCACCGCAACGCCGAATGCTACTATACATCCAGAGGTCAGAGTCTATACAAGAATCTAGCCTAAGGAAAACAGAGGGAAAAGAAGCAGTTCAGAGCAATGTATCGGGGGAGGAAAACCTAGGGTCCAAGAGAGAGAGATGCCATCCACCTCTCCGCTATTTATACGAAGTCCATCGGAGGGAGGTAAATGACCACACTACCCCTACAACTTGAAATGAAGATACAACCCCTCAGGGGAATTTTGGTCAAGTCTTCATCGGACGGACACGCTTCCACCCCGGCTTCGCTTCACTTTGACGCAAACCCCGCGATCACGCCACGTGCCCTCTGCCTCAAAGCTTCCCGAAGCTCCCGGATCACCGTCTCCGTCGCCTCGGGCCTCCGGGCTTGGTTTTGAGGCCCAAACCAAGAAACCATCCACCGATGGTTTTGTGGGCAAACCAACAAACCCCGCGTGCAAGCTTCGGGCTCCATCCGCTACCTTGCACCGGCCCATGTTCACGACTTCAGCCCGCCAGTCTTGCACCGCACGGCTCGCACTTCACCCCATCGGCCACCGGGTCCATCGAACCAAGCCTACTTGCCACTCCATCACCCGGAGGCCGCCACGGCTAAGGCCTTTGGTGCTTGTTCTTCACCTGCATCGACACGAGTCAAGCCGCAACCTGTACCTGCACACTTAGCCAAGCATCAGTCCACACAACGTTGTCAATCACTCATCACTAAGGAGCGACCCTCCACTGGTCCTCGGACACACCTGGTCCTCAATCTCCCCCTTGATGAGTGCATTGACAACACCCATAGAAATCACATAGAGAAAAAGAAAAGAAAACAACCACGAACACAAACCTCCAAAGCAAGTGATCCAAAGCCAAAGAACAGGCGAAAACAAGATCACTCACCAACCAAGTCTCGGCCCCCTAAGACAAGGGCAACGGCTCGACACAGCCGAGACAAAACAAAGCTCACAAGGAGCACACCACCAAGCACAAAACTCATGAAAATCAAAGGAGCTCCCCCTGCACATATGCAAACTCCCCTAAGCAAATGCAACCTCTTCTTCTCAATTTTTCTCCTCGCATGCAACATCTCACAAAAGTATACCAAATTTCCACAAAATCTCCTAAAGCATACATATTCTCCCCCTTGTTGACAATGCATGAATTAAGGTATATGAAACTCTTCCCCTTGTTTTCATGAAAAATGCATGTCAAAGCACATATACAATCTACCAAGCTTCTCAAAAATACAAAGAGCACAACAAAATGCTACAAATGAGACATAGAGCAAGCAAAGTAGACATGGTGTATCTAGCACATTGCCATCAAGAAGGAAGAGACATATAAGCATGTGACATGGCCAAAAGCAATTTTCACAAAGAAACATTCATCTCATGAGCAAGACTCTCTCTATACCAATTTGAACATAAATACCCAAGATCATCCAAAGTTTATGCAAGATCACAGATTCTCATCACAAGATCATTATAAACGCCCACAAGCTACTCAAGTCATGTTAAAGCCACCGAGACATGTGTCTACTTCTTAAAATGAGACTTCTCATGGTAGACAACATGCTACGGTTTTGCACCCAAGATATGAATATCAAAACATAAAAACATGATTAGGAGCTCATTTTTCAAGCATAGGGCAATTCACACACCAATTTCATTTTCAAGTTTAAACATGGTACATGAAGTGCCTTTGCGGTAAAAAGAAGCTTATGCTCCTCCCCAAGCAAGCAAAAAGGGCTAAACATTTACAATGACAAAAAGGTCTTTGACCCCAAGCAAAGAGAACATGATTCTCAAGCACAAACTAAACATGATATAGGCATTTAAGCACAAATTGAGCATAGACAGGCATCTACTCATGAGAGACACAATTTTAGCATTTTCATCAAAAGAAAGCTATCTCAACACAAATATATGGCAAAACCATCAAGAGCATAGCATTCACATCCACAATTTACCCAACATGGACAAGTCTCACATATAGCACATCAGTGATCAATGTATATAAAAGAAGCTCATTCCTAGCACATGTGATCCAAAGATGGCTATCCTACCAGGTTTTGTATAGAAAGAAAGATGTATGAATGCAATGCAACAAAATGAACATATGACACATATATACATGAGAAGCTCCAAGACCCAGCTAGAAAGGAAAGCAAACTCCAAGTTCACTCTGCAAGCGAGTGAAAGTGACTTGATCAAGTGGTTTGGTGAATATGTCGGCTAGCTGGTCTTGGGTAGGGTCATAGGACAAAGATATGTTTCCCTTCTCAATATTGTCCCTCAAAAAGTGGTACCTCACTTCTATGTGTTTCCTTTTGGAGTGGAGGACAGGATTTTTGGCTACGCTTATGGCACTGGTGCTGTCACAGAAAAGTGGAACCTGGGAGCACTCCTCACCAAAATCACTCATGGTGTAGGTCATCCAAAGCAGCTGGGAATAACAACTAGCAGCAGCTACATACTCGGCCTCTGTAGTGGACTGGACTACACTGGATTGCTTGCGAGACGACCAAGAGACCAAAGAAGAACCAAGGAACTGACAACACCCAGAGGTAGACTTGCGGCCCAATCGACACCCAGGGAAATCAGCATCGGTGTACCCGTGAAGTCTGAGTGTCAAGGAGGCAGAATACCAAAGACCAAACTCAGGAGTGTAGTTCAAGTACCTGAAAATCCGCTTAACAACCTGCCGATGTGAAGTCCTCGGTGAAGCCTGAAAACGAGCGCACAGACACATACTGAACTGTATGTCCGGCCTCGTCGCCGTCAAGTAGAGGAGGGAGCCGATCATGCTCCGGTACTCCTTCTGGTCCACGGGTTCGCCATCCTCGTCCGCGTCCAAAGCCGTAGTGGTACTCATCGGTGTAGTCAGCGGCTTGGAGTTGTTCATGCCAAACTTCTTCACCAGGTCCCTAGTGTACTTCGCCTAATGTACAAACGTCCCGTCCTTGCACTGCTTGATCTGGAGGCCCAAGAAAAACTGCAGCTTGCCCATCATGGACATCTCAAATTCCCTGCTCATGTCATCTGCAAATCTGGCAACAAGATCATCAGAAGAACCACCAAAGATTATGTCATCCACGTATATCTGAACAATCAAAAGGTCATTCCCATGCTTAAGGAGAAACAGGGTCTTATCAACTGTGCCCATCACAAACCCCTTACTCAGCAAAAAGCCTCTCAACCTGCCATACCAAGCTCTAGGTTCCTGTTTCAACCCATAGAGCGCTCTCTGAGTTTGTAAACACGGTGTGGGTATTTTTCACTCTCAAACCCCGGTGGTTGCCTCACATACACTTCTTCCTCTATCACCCCATTCAAGAAAGCACTCTTGACATCCATTTTGTACAACTTGAACCCTTTAGCCACGGCAAAGGCTAGAAGAATCCTAATTGCCTCCAAACGAGCCACAGGAGCAAATGTCTCCTCATAGTCTATCCCCTCCTTCTGGTTGTACCCCTGAGCCACCAACCTCGACTTGTTGCTCACAAACATCCCATTCTCACCCTCTTTGTTCTTCCACACCCATTTGGTTCCTATGGGACGGCAATTTTGTGGTGGATCGACTAACACCCAGACTTGGTTTCTCTCAAAATTCTCCAACTCCTCATGCATGGAATTCACCCAATTCTCGTCAGACAAAGCATGTCGAATATCTTTGGGCTCAAACGACGCAACAAACGCAGAGTGAGTGAAATGAGAAGTGTTCCTTGACCTCGACCATGTTGTGCGTTCATGAAGGTCACCAATGATCGTCGTCGGTGGGTGATCCACTTGTACACGCCGGGGAGCCTCTCGCCTGGACACAATCTCCCCCTCAGCAGTAGCCTCCACTCGAACAGCCTCAGTCGTAGTGGTGGAAGTAGCGTGTACACGATCAGCCACGGGAGCACCACCATCATCATCGTTATCGTCTCCATCTCCATCCTTCTCATCCTCAAAGATCCTGGCACCAATCTCCTCGTCACCTGCACACTCAAAAGCAGAAGAGCTACATGGCTGTGTCTCATCGAAGGTAACCTCGCAAGTCTCCATGATTCGGTTAGTGTCAAGGTTGAGCACACGATATGCTCTAGAGTGAATCGCATAACCGAGGAAAATACCATCCGAACATCTAGACTCAAACTTATCCAACTTGCCCTTCTTCAGAATGAAACACTTGCATCCAAAGGCTCTAAAGTGACTCACCTTGGGTTGTCGATCATGCATCAACTCATAAGAGGTCTTCTTCTTAAAGTCACGAAGGAAGATGCGATTTGAGACATAGCAAGCGGTATTGACCGTCTCGGCCCAGAAACGCATAGGAGTCCAATGCTCATCGAGCATCGTCCTGGCCATCTCACAAAGGGTCCGGTTCTTCCTCTCCACTACGCCATTCTGGCAAGTGACGTATGGAGAAGAGTACTGATGATAGAGACCAAGATCACTGCAAAAGGCATCAAAATGAGAGTTCTTAAACTCTATGCCATTGTCACTACGTATAGCTTGAATGGCATCACCATGTCTCTCATTCTTCAACCTCAAGATCAAGTCCCGAACAAAGCCAAATGTCTCGCTCTTATCTTCCAAAAAGAAAACACAAGAGTACCTCGAAAAATCATCAACAACCACAAGAACATACCACTTCCCACCCGCAGAGCGAACACGAGCTGCCCAACCAAGTCCATGTGCAACAGCTCACAAGGTCGCTTGGTCATGACTGAAGTCAGAGGGGCGTGAGAAGCAGCAACCATCTTTCCATGCCGACAAGAAGCACAAACCAAATTCTTCTCGAATTTCAACTTAGGCAATCCTCGGACAAGATCAAGACCACTCAAGCAGGAAAGCAACTCAAAGCTCAAGTGTCCCAACCTCCTATGCCATTTCCAAAGCTCGGCCGACACGCCGGCAACAAAGCATCGAGGAGGACCAACAGACTGGGAAAAATCGGCACGAAAGATTTGACCCTCAGGGACGATCGTACAGACAAGATCGCCTCGAGAATCAAGCACACGAGAAGCACCCGACTTAAAGCGAACCTCAAAACCTTCATCCAGTAACTGAGATACTGACAACAGGGTAAAACCAAGTGACTTGACCAGGGCCACACTTCTTAAGGTCACCTTGCTACTCACCTTCACCATACCTTCAGCTAGCACTCGTCCTCTCCCATTGTCCCCGAAAGTGATGTACTCCCTCGTACTCACCGGGGTGAGGCTGGAGAACCACCCACGATCTCCGGTCATGTGTCGTGAGCAACCGGAGTCGGTCAACCAAAAGTTCTCCAAGCCTCCCACCTGCAATCAAAAATGAGGATGAGAATGAGCAAGCGACTCAACACTGGGGTTAGTACCGAAAGAGTCAAACCAGTGCTGAGCCATTTGCTCAAAAGAAGGGTTAGCAAAATCCATTCTCCCAAAACCTCTAGGCGGAGCCCTCTCACGCCTACCACCAAAGGACCTGTCACGTCTCACTGGAGGAGTACGCGCACCACGAGGGGGAAAACGTGGCCTGTAGTCCATCTGAGACCTAAAGCTCTGATCGTGCCTCCCAATCTCGTAACGGTCACGAGAAGGAGGACGTCGAGCCAACTCACTACGCCCAAACCCAACACGCCTATCTCTCTGAGGGAACACACCTCCACCTCCACAAGTGGGAACTGTACGCACATACACCTCACCCCTAGGTAGAGGCCCTCTACGAGGCTCAGGCACACCACAAGCAAGGTGGTACCTGTCCTTGTTTGCCATATCCCTAGCAAACCTCTCATCCCTCTTCCTCCAGAAATAGAAATCATCCTTATGCCCATCCCTCCCACAATACTCACAATGGAAGCGGATTGGCACTGGCTTAGGTGGTGGCTTTTCTGTGGGCTTCTCAACCGCTTTATCTCCTGACTTCCCCTCAAAGACATTACCTAGGTTGCTCACAAACTTGATGGGTTTCTGGTAATTCTCTGTTTTCTGGGGGAACACTGGTGGGTCTGGAGTTGTATCAAGCTTGTTTCTCAGGTGGTTTGGCTTGGGTGCATATTTGTTCATGGGTATGGTGTGGGGTGGTGTAGGTGTCTCTCCAGCTTTCTCTTCTCCCTCACCACTCTTCTTACCACTCTTGTCAGCCCCCAACACCTGACCATCAAACCTCTTGAACTGAGCCAACATCAAACTCAATTGTGGCTCATGCCCAGACAACCAACTCATCAATTTCCTAAGCTCATCATTTTCATCCTGCACACGGTCAACATAGTGTGCAAGTTCCATGTTTTTCAATGCATGCATTTCACAGGTTGAACATGATGTAGGAAGAGGAGCTTTCAAGGCCGCCTCAAGAGAAACAATTCTAGTGTGAGATTCATCTAGCCTAGCATGCAAAATAGGACATGAAGTATAAGCTCCTAACAAAGCTGGCCTAGACTTCAGCTCATCACATTCAATCCTAACCACATCTAGTTCCTCCAAAGTAGAGGCATGTTTCTCCTTGAGAGCAGTCAAATCAGCAAGAAAAACTGAGCAATCACCACAGTCAATCTCATCAGACACCACAGGAGCAGATTTCAAAGCGCCTATCTCATTTCTAGCATCCACAAGCAAGGATTCAAGCTCGGCTATCTTATCCTTAGCATCACCCAATAGAGACATAAATTCCCTCTTCTCCTTGTTGGTCTTTCTAAGAAAATCATCACGGTTATCAAGCAACTCATTGAGCCTAGCATTCTCCTCTAGCAAGAAGTTGGGATCATTTCGTACCTCTTCCTCGGAGTCAGAGTTCGAATCCGAGCTGTGCCTCCCACCCTTCTTGGAATGCGCCATGCCGCAAAAGCCTCCTTGTGCGATGAAGCTTAGGCCGGTGAAGTTCTTGCCCGTGTGCCACTTGTCCTTGCGCTTCTCTTGCTCTTCCTCGCTGCTCGAGTCGGAGGAAGCATCACTTCATGTCGAGTTAATGTTGCTCACTCCGGCCACCATCACTCGAGCGGTCTTCTTCTTGTGGCCACCACTCTTCTTGTGCCTTCTCCCGCCCTTGTCCTTGTGCTTGTCCTTATAGTCGTTCCAGGAGCGGTGCTTGTTGTAGTCGTGCTTGGGCTTGCCCTTGTAGTCGTTCTTGATCTCCATAGCTTCAGGGCATTCGGCGATGAAGTGCTCGTGCTTCCCGCACCGATAGCACATCCCCGAGCTCCGCCTTGCATTCTTGCAGTTCTCGTACATCCGCCCAAACCTCTTGCTCAACAAGGCGAGATCATCCTCGCTCAGCACCTCAAAGTCCTCATCTGGCAAGGACACAAGACAAGACAAAGAAAAGCCAACAGAGTTAGCATTAGTCCTCGATCCTGAGACAAGAGCCAAACTATGAGGATCAGTGGGGCTCTCGCTCTTGGCTCTCAAGCCACGATCAACCTCTGAAGACCTGAGCTTGGAGAATAGCTCGTAAAGTGACAGTGTGTCATACGCACTCGACTCCTCAATGGCCTCGACCTTGGCACTCCACACGGACCTATCCAGGGCATGCAAAATCTTGATAGCTTGATCATGATCCGTGTATGGGAGCACTGTCACATTAGCCCTCATGTTGTTGACTATGCTAGTGAAGCGCTGAAACATAGCATTGGTCAACTCACCGGGGAGATGAGTAAAGTTCTCGTACTCTCTCCAGTAAGTGGAAAACATACAGGGTTGCACTTGGGCATTGCCAACATGAGCATTTCTCAACTTGAGCCAAATCTCTCCGGCCACATCCTCTCCGTACACTCGATCAAACTCCGAGGCACAGAGAGCACGAAACAAGTAATCAACAGCCTTGTTGTTGGCCTCAAACATGTCTCGCGATCCTAGAAGCAGAAAACTATCTGGGATGACATAATGAGGATTCTGAGTGACCTCCCAGATCAGAGTTCCCTTCCCTTGCAAAAACGTGCCCATGCGCCCCTCCCACATCGGGTAATTCTTGCCATCAAAGTGCGGAGGACCCGACCCCTTGCCATAATCGCCCATCTTTGGATCTTAGACTGGTTAGAATAAAAAAGATCCGTAACCGGCTCTGATACCAATTGAAGGACCGAAAATGGCGACCAGAGAGGGGGGGAGTGAATGGGAGCCGATAAAAATTCTTCCCTAAGGTCGAACTCGGCCTATACCCCGATTGCCACTCCAAGTATTCACGCACACAAATGAAGCTCCAAACAAGACACACACAAGCCAAAAAGATCAAGAGACAAGCCTAGGAGCAAAGAGCGAAAGCACCAAAGCAAGAACCAAAAGACTTAGCCAATCCCGCGAAGCCCTGGGCGGATGGTACGCATGAGTACGGCGGACAGTCTGTGAGTACGGCGGATAGTCCGATGACCCTCGGCGAACTGTCTGAAATAGGACTCCGAACCACCAGTACTGCACTGGGGAAAATCGGACAGTCCGGGCAAGCACCGTGGACAGTCCGGCAGCCCGCGGACAGTCCGACCACCCCTAGCGGACAGTCCGGCAAAACTCTCTGGACACCCCAGACAAACCTCGAGCCACCCAGACGAAATCAACACCACGCGGACAGTCCGGCTAGCTACCGCGGACAGTCTGCAAACTTCTTGCAACAGAACCCTAGCTAAGAAACGGATCGAAACGTGAGAGCTGAAGAACACGCGAAGAACTCTGACGAACACGCTCCACGCGGACAGTCCGCGACGCTCGAGCGGACAGTCCGCGACGCTCGAGCGGACAGTCCGCGACACGCAGACAGAGCAGAAACAGCCCGACCCCGCGAGGTCAACTCTCCAAATCCATCACCGGATCTCTCAAACGCCAAAAGCTCTTAAGACAAGATTTGGGGGAGATGATAAGCAACACAAGAGAAAGCTATGCCCCAAAAATCTCGATCTCTAAGCCACTAAATCGCCGGGAATCGCGGATCACACGAACTCCACCAAGAACATGAACTCCGGCCAAAAACTCATGAATCGAAGGCTCTCCATGGCATTTGAGGAGTCAAGATCACACACAAAGATGCGCAAGGCATCCACCCATGATCTCCTCAAAGAAATCCGAAGGAAAACACCTTCATATCCCCGAATCTAGCGAAGAATGAAACTCCCCAAAAATAGCCCCGAAAATGACACGAAAATCACAGAGGACTAGGAGATCACCGCAACGCCGAATGCTTCCATACACCTAGAGGTCAGAGTATATACAAGAATCTAGCCTAAGGAAAACAGAGGGAAAAGAAGCAGTTCAGAGCAATCTACCGGGGGAGGAAAACCTAGGGTCCAAGAGAGAGAGATGCCATCCACCTTTCCGCTATTTATACGAAGTCCATCGGAGGGAGGTAAATGACCATGCTACCCCTACAACTTGAAATGAAGATACAACCCCTCAGGGGCATTTTGGTCAAGTCTTCATCGAACGGACACGCTTCCACCGCGGCTTCGCTTAACATCGACGCAAACCCCGCGATCACACCATGTGCCCTCCGCCTCGAAGCTTCCCGAAGCTCCCGAATCACCGTCTCCATCGCCTCGGGCCTCCGGGCTTGGTTTTGAGGCCCAAACCAAGAAATCGTCCACCGATGGTTTTGTGGGCAAACCAACAAACCCCGTGTGCAAGCTTCGGGCTTCATCTGCTACCTTGCACCGGCCCATATTCATGACTTTAGCCCGCCAGTCTTGCACCGCACGGCTTGCACTTGACCCCATCGGCCATCGGGTCCATTGAACCAAGCCTACTTGCTACTCTATCACCCGGAGGCCGCTACGGCTAAGGCCTTTTGCGCTTGTTCTTCACCTGCACTGACACGAGTGAAGCCGCAACCTGTACCTGCACACTTAGCCAAGCATCAGTCCACACAATGTTGTCAATCACTCATCACTAAGGAGTGACCCTCCACTAGTCCTCGGACACACCTGGTCCTCACATTGACTTCCATTAAAACGAAATATAATTTGTTCATACAGATCTTTATAAAAACACACTGAGTGTCAAACTCAACTTGGGACAAAACCATTGGTATAACACATAATGTATTTGGCACACAATTGTATGAACTCATTTCAATTATATGACCTATGTCTACTGCAGCAGCAAAGGTTGCTTTCGTGTTCACCACTGTCCACCATTCGCATGGTCCACCTAAAACTCCACCATTCAGCTGTCATAAATAATAGATCGAGTATTATTCCAGTGACCATACAACTAAGTGGACAATACTGAACTCAGTCACAACATCACCACTTGGCGTGAGATTTCAGATTTCAGTTTGCACAACCATAATAGCATTAGCGTACAACTGACATAGAAGCAACCATACCTTCTTGTACATTGTTCTCAAGTACTCCAGAAGATTGTCTGCAACTTCTCCCTAAAATGAAAAGCAAGATTCAGAAAAAAAATGATTTATGTGCTAGAGAAACACCAAGAAACAATCTACAAATACGATATCAGTAGATTAATGCAACCTAATAGTTTATCACTCCAGGAAAGTACTCGAATAATGCAACCTGAGAAATATTTTGTTACCAACAATAATACTCTGAACTTCTAAGCACTTTGCTTCACATGTAGTGCAATAAATTTAATCTCAGCATGTGTCTAGTAGTGATTTTGGAATAGTTATGCCACTACAATACTAGTTAAGGAAAGTACTTGAATAATGCAACCTGAGAAATATTTTCTACCAACAATAGTACTCTTGCTTCAGATGTAGTGCAATAAGTCCAGTCTCCATAAAAGATCAACACCAGAAATGGTTCACTGAGAGGAAGAAAAACAGAAGACCAAAACATTTAAAGTAAAACCAAACATATTCCAAAGATAGTCTCCAGAAATGGTTCCTGCTTGTCTGATAGAGCTTGCCTTAGCTCAGATAACTCTTGTTCCAATTGCTCGACCTAGGAGATACCAAATGTAGAACAGTCATATATTCATATTCCAAGGAAACAAGAAATTTTACATCTAGTAAGGTTAACTACTTAACTAATAACAATTATTAACCATTAAATTGACTTCCAAAAGAGATGATACTTTAAACAAACTTTGGGTTCAACATGCAAAATCAACATCATAAGAGACAACGATTCTAAAAAATAATATTTGCGTTTACATTTGGACTTAATTTGCGCCTGTTATCTTGCTTAACCTTCTCCTATTAATCTTGCCTAAAGTGACCCAGACTTAATTATGCCATCAGTATCCAGGGTTACAAGTAAACAATATGCAAGGAGACGCAGCTCACTAACTGTTAACATGTTAATCTTAGATGCAGCTATAACCTCATGTCACTACAAATCACAGCCATGGACTTCAGTCAATGTCTGATCTGTCAAATAATGGAGAAATAATTAGTACATGGCCTGGCTACCTGCTAGTGAGTATACAGTGAGAAATATTTACTCCTAATCAACAGGAAGGCAAGCACTAATAACTCCTAAGTGGTATACAGTGAGAAAAATTACTCCAAAACAACAGGAAGGCAACTACTAAGTAGAGTATAGATGCCATAAACTGAAGCAAACTTAATTTTGCATCAATCTGTCCAAAAATCAGAATCGATTTTGCATATCAGAACCATGATTACATGGATGTACCCATCAATCCATTATCACAGCACACCCCTATCCATTTAGTCACAGGTGTGAAATTTTAGACTAAGTTTGAAAATTCATATCAGGTAGCAGACCAATAGAAACAATCTGAATCAAATAATTAATTAGACCCTAGTTGAATTCGTTAGCAATCATTACATTTATACTTGGATGGGAGAGACATTACCTGAATGGCAAGCATTTCTCCAGTCTTGCACTCTTTGAATAGCGGTGGGAGGAGACATGGGATCCACAGCGGGTGCAACATCAGCTCCTTCTTACCCGGCGGATGCGGATGCGGCGGCGGTGCACGGTCGTCGGAAGGGTCGAGGAGGGCGGTGAGGATGTTGGCCGGGGGAGGAGGATGCTGGCCGTCCTGGGAGCCTCTGGATCTAAGACGAGAGCCGGGGAGAGGGCTCCCGCCACGACCACACGGAACTCTATGATGGACGTTGAGGAGGGGGTGGGGTAGAAGGAGTTGTCATCGAGACCGGAGCGGCGTGGAAGAGGTAAGCGGCAGTTGCCGTCGCCGGAGATGATGTGCCCATGGCGCAACCGTCGGAGAGCCCAAGGCGCTGCTCGAGGGGAGAGACTGCCGCCGCTACTGGGAGCCCAAGGCGCTGCTCGAGGGTGTCGCCGTCGTGGTCCTCATTGGGGTCCAAGGTCTTGTGCGGGTACGTGATGCGTGACGCGATAGAACAGAGGAGGGGGCGATGGCATGGATAGAGTTGGAGGGTGGCTGGCTGGCTGGGGGACCGGAGAAGAAACAAGTAGCCCTAGAATTTCAGTATATATACGTACATGCTTAATTGTGGGTTCCACATGTCATATCAGGTTTGGCGGATATGAGGGTGCGAATAGCAATTTCCTTTGCCTAATTATTTCTCTTTTTCTGTTTTCTTTTTTCTTTTTAAATATGATTAAGTGAGTGATGTTCGTAGTTGTAAAGAATATATAGTACCACTTTATCGAAATCATTTGAAATTTGTATAGGATGGTTGTGGAGAAAATATGTTGTTGTGTGAATCTATGGAATTTTGTGACCAAGTTTAGCTATTACTCTAATTATTTGTTGAATTACTAAGGAATAAATGTTATAATACCATAAATTGGCTAGAAAAATCAAAAAATTTGCATATCGACATGATTTTGGTGTACAAGCATCACTTAAAAAATTTAAGTGATTACGATAAAGTTTTGCTGCACATCCAACGCAAAGGCATACATAGCTCTATATGACAAAAGTGAGAGATGTTTCTAGTTGTGAAGGATGTATAATACACTTTACCAAAATCATTTAAAACTTTTATAGGATAGTTATGGAGCCTAAATATATTGTTGTGTGAATTTGTGAAATTTTGAGATCAAGTTTAGCTATTACTGTAATTATTTGTTGAATTGCTAAGGAATAAATGTTAAAATGCCATGAATTGGCTAGAAAAATCTAAAAACCTGCATATGCGCATGACTTTAGTGAATAAGCGTCACGTAAAAAATTCAAGTGGTTTCGACAAAGTGTTGTTGCACATCCATCGCAAAGGCATATATGGCTCATATAGTCCTATATGACTAAGTGGAGATGTTCCGGATTGTGAAGGATGTATAGTACACTTTGTTGAAATTTTTGTGGGATGGTTACGGATCCAAAATATATTGTTGTGTGAATATGTGGAATTTTCTGACCAAGTTTAGCTATTATTGTAATTATTTATTCAATTACTAAAGAATAAATGTTATAATGCAAAATTTGGCTAGAAAAATCAAAAAACTTATATACACACATGATTTTGGTGTATAAGCATCACATAAAAAATTTAAGTGATTTCAATAAAGTGTTTTTGCACATCCATCGCAAAAGGCATACCTGGCTCACAAAGTCATACGACCAAGTGAGAGATGTTCCTAGTTGTGAATGATGTATAGTACACTTTGTCAAAAATCATTTGAAACTTTACCAGATGGTTATGAAACCAAAATATGTTGTGTGAATTTGTCAAATTTTTTTGACTATGTATAGATATTATTATAGATATTATTGTAATTATTTGTCGAATTACTAAGAAATAAATGTTATAATTCAGATACCTTGCACAAAAAAGCCTGAATGCTCTAGTGGTAAGGCTCCTAACTATTTAGTAGCTGGTCATGGGTTCAAAGCTCTGTTGTACCAATTTGTTTTTTATTTTTTTCACTAATGATTGGTCATTTTCTCACTTATTCAAACTTCAATCACGGCTGGGGTCGACCGTGCACGGCCGAGTGATGTGGCAATCGTGGCAGGGGCTGCTGCCAGTGCCATGTCAGCACTATGTCCGGCCGCATATGCCATGCCACCACGACCACCAACGCCACGTCAGTAAAATGTAATCAATTTAAACAAAAAATCAATGCCACATCAACAAAATGTAATCAATTAAAATGAAAAACATCACTATATGCAGAAGGTATGGTGGTTCGAACTTGAGACCTAAGCCTTGGGTGGTAGCTACCTTGCCACTAGGTTGCAAGATTTGTTGTGACAATGTTTGGTATTAAACTTATTTCTAGTCATCCATGAACAATAGGGTTACTATGTGTTGACTACATAGTAATACTTTTTCACTAGTAATAGCTACATTTCCCACCTATTCAAATCATTTTAATAAAGTGTCGCCATACATTGTTCACAAATTAATAAGTAGAATTGTTGTTTTCTATCATTTAAATGAATTTCTACATGTTTACCGAAAGTAGCTGGGCGTGGCCGGCCGTGGCCAGGGTGCGACCGGCCGTTGCCAGGGTGCGGCCGGCTGGGCACAGCTGGGGCATGGCCGGCCGTGGCCAGGGTGCAGCTGGCCGTGGCTAGGGTGCGGCTAGGGTGCTGCTGGCTACGGCCAGGGTGCATCCAGCAGGGCATGGCCGGCCGTGGCAATGCAAGGTAGGCCAGCGAGTAGGGGAGGGTCTCGAGTTGCGATTATGCCAGCACATTTCTTCTTTTTTGGAATTTTTTTGAGTCCTCAAGGTGGGACCGCATCACCACGTCCTCAAGGTGGGACCGGCTGACATGTCAATTTAAAGTTATTTTGGTTTCCTGGCATTGTGTCTATTGCAACCATTTTGGGCCTATTGCAACACTTTTTTGGTGTTGCATTAGACAAAAAACAATAATACTTGTAAAGTAAATTAGTGAAAAACGTTCCTCCTGGCCAACCACGGAACACGTTCGTGCTGTGCGCGCCGCGGGAGCGAGGTAACGACGGTTAAATGCGGTGGCATAGCGAGCAATGGGTTCAAACCCGATTGGACGTCTAATGAGACGCAGATAGAGATTAGGGACCGGTATGACACACTTTAGAAGTTTGGGGACCGGCATGACACATCACGACAAGTTTAGGGACCGCTAGTGCATGCTACTCTAATTATTTGTTGAATTATTAAGGAATAAATTTTCAAATACCATAAAGTGGCTAAAAAAATCTAAAAACATTCATAGCCATGTGTTTTAGGTGTATAAGCATCACATAAAAAATTTAAGTGATTTCGACAAAATGTTGCTCCACATACCTTGCAAAGGCATATATGGCTCACATAGTCCGATATAGCTAAGTGAGAGATGTTCCTAGTAATGAAAGATGTATAGTACTTTGTCGAACTCATTTGATATTTTGATGGGATGGTTCTGGAGCCAAAATATGTTGTTGTGTGAATCTGTGGAATTTTGTGACCAAGTTTAGCTATTACTCTAATTATTTGTTGAATTACTAAGGAATAAATGTTAAAATACCATAAATTGGCTAGAAAAATCTAAAAATTGGCATATCGACATGATTTTGGTGTACAAGCATCACTTAAAAAATTCAAGTGATTACGATAAAGTTTTGCTGCACATCCAACGCAAAGGCATACATAGCTCTATATGACAAAAGTGAGAGATGTTTCTAGTTGTGAAGGATGTATAATACACTTTATCAAAATCATTTAAAACTTTTATAGGCTAGTTACGGAGCCTAAATATATTGTTGTGTGAATTTGTGAAATTTTGAGATCAAGTTTAGCTATTACTGCAATTATTTGTTGAATTCCTAAGGAATAAATGTTAAAATGCCATGAATTCGCTAGAAAAATCTAAAAACCTTCATATGCGCATGATTTTAGTGTATAAGCGTCATGTAAAAAAATCAAGTGGTTTCGACAAAGTGTTGTTGCACATCCATCGCAAAGGCATATATGGCTCATATAGTCCTATATGACTAAGTGAGAGATGTTCCCGATTGTGAAGGATGTATAGTACACTTTGTTGAAATTTTTGTGGGATGGTTATGGATCCAAAATATATTGTTGTGTGAATATGTGAAATTTTCTGACCAAGTTTAGCTATTATTGTAATTATTTATTCAATTACTAAAGAATAAATGTTATAATGCAAAATTTGGCTAGAAAAATCAAAAAACTTATATACGCACATGATTTTGGTGTATAAGCATCAAATAAAAAATTTAAGTGATCTCAATAAAGTGTTTTTGCACATCCATCGCAAAGGCATACCTGGCTCACAAAGTCATACGACCAAGTGAGAGATGTTCCTAGTTGTGAATGATGTATAGTACACTTTGTCGAAAATCATTTGAAACTTTACCGGATGGTTATGAAACCAAAATATGTTCTGTGAATTTGTGCAATTTTCTGACTACGTATAGATATTATTATAGATATTTTTGTAATTATTTATCGAATTACTAAGAAATAAATGTTATAATTCGGATACCTTACACAAAAAAGGCCGAATGCTCTAGTGGTAAGGCTCCTAACTATTTAGTAGCTGGTCATGGGTTCAAAGCTCCGCTGTAGCAATTTGTTTTTTATTTTTTTCACTAATGACTGGTCATTCTCTCACTTATTCAAACTTCAATCACGGCTAGGGTCGACCGTGCATGGCCGAGTGACGTGGCAATCGTGGCATGGGCTGCTGCCAGTGCCATGTCAGCACTATGTCCGGCCGCATATGCCATGCCACCACGACCACCAACACCACGTCAGCAAAATGTAATCAATTTAAACAAAAAATCAATGCCACATCAACAAAATGTAATCAATTAAAATGAAAAACATCACTATATGCAGAAGGTATGGTGGTTCAAACTTGAGACCAAAGCCTTGGGTGGTAGCTACCTTGCCACTAGGTTGCAAGATTTGTTGTGATAATGTTTGGTATTAAACTTATTTTTAGTCATCCATGAACAATAGGGTTACTATGTGCTGACTACATAGTAATACTTTTTCACTAATAATAGCTACATTTCCCACCTATTCAGACTTCTTTATCAAAATTAAAAAAATATCTATATGTTTCAAATCATTTTAATAAAGTGTCGCCATACATTGTTCACAAATTAATAAGTAGAATTGTTGTTTTCTATCATTTAAATGAATTTCTACATGTTTACCGAAAGTAGCTGGGCGTGGCCGGCTGTGGCCAGGGTGCGGCCGGCCGTTGCCAGGGTCCGGCGGGCTGGGCGCAACTGGGGCATGGCCGGCCGTGGCCAGGGTGCAGCCGGCCGTGGCTAGGGTGCGGCTAGAGTGCTACTGGCTATGGCCAGGGTGCGGCCAGCAGGGCATGGTCGGCCGTGGCAATGTAGGGCAGGCCATCGAGTAGCGGAGGGTCTCGAGTTACGATTATGCCAGCACATTTCTTCTTTTTTGGAATTTTTTTGGGTCCTCAAGGTGGGACCACATCACCACATCCTCAAGGTGGGACCGGCTGACATGTCAATTTAAAGTTATTTTGGTTTCCTGGCATTGTGTCTATTGCAACCATTTTGGGCCTATTGCAACACTTTTCTAGTGTTGCATTAGACAAAAAACAATAATACTTGTAAAGTAAATTAGTGAAAAATGTTCCTCCTGGCCAACCGCGGAACACGTTCGTGCTATGCGCGCCGCGGGAGCGATGTAACGACGGTTAGATGTTGTGGCATAGCGAGCAATGGGTTCAAACCCGATTGGACGTCTAATGAGACGCAGATAGAGATTAGGGACTGGTATGACACACTTTAGAAGTTTGGGGACCGGCATGACACATCACGGCAAGTTTAGGGACCGCTAGTGCATGTTACTCTAATTATTTGTTGAATTATTAAGGAATAAATTTTCAAATACCATAAAGTGGCTAAAATAATCTAAAAACATTCATAGCCACGTGATTTAGGTGTATAAGCATCACATAAAAATTCAAGTGATTTCGACAAAATGTTGCTCCACATACCTTGCAAAGGCATATATGGCTCACATAGTCCGATGTAGCTAAGTGAGAGATGTTCCTAGTAGTGAAAGATGTATAGTACTTTCTTGAACTCATTTGATATTTTTATGGGATGGTTCTAGAGCCAAAATATATTGTTGTGTGAATCAATAGAATTTTCTGATCAAGTTTTGCTATTACTGTAATTATTTATAGAATTACGAAGGAATAAATGTTAAAACACCATAAAGTAGTTAGAAAAATATAAAATGATGCATAGCCCCATGACTTGGTGTGGTGGTATGACTTAGTATTTTACTCTAAGAGATATCAGGTTCGATCCCCATGTGCCACATATTTTTTTCAAGTTTGTTATAAAGGATTTATTGCAATTCAATTAATAAAAAGAAATAAAACACCCTACTAAACACAAATTGATGCTTGCCCTAGTGGTTTGTGCACTTCACTTTTGTTCCAAAGGTCTCAGGTTCCATCCCCGATTGGGCATTTTTTGCCAATTAAATTCCTGGCATTGTGTCTATTGTTACTATTTTGGATCTATAATTTTTTAAAACTTTACTTTTTTTATTTTTTAAATAACTAACTAATACAACCCCATAAAGTAACTTTTCTATTTTAATAATCGGTAAGGTTATTATAAGTTGACCACATAAAAACATGAAAAAGGCTTGAACGGTAAGTCATTTGGTCATTTTTTTCATCTGACAAAGTGATTGTAATATTGTTCACGAATTTAACATCTCTCTCGTATTCATGACTTTGAAATTTGAAACCATTTAGGGTTTCAAAAAATGGTTTTTCTTTGTCAATTTTTGAAATTCAAAATTTGACTTGTCCAAAATTTCTCAGATGCAGAAATGACCAAAATAGAAATTGCGGATCTTGAGAAGTTAAGCAAACTTGGTATTCATGACTTTTCCATTTGAAACCATCTAGGATTTTAAAAACTGGTTTATCTTTGGAAATTTTTGAAATTCCAAAATTTGAATCGTTCAAAATGTGTCAAATGCAAAAATGATCAAAATACAAAGTGTCGATCTTGAGGAGTTCTATTACTTTCATGTTTATGACTTTTCCATCTGAAATCATTTACTACTTCAAATGTTGTTAAAGTGCATTACCTACTAACGTAGATGGTTCATATATATCTGTTAAAGTGCTACTAATATCACAAAAGATGTTGTAGCTCAGTGGTAAGGCAAATTGGTATGAGATTGCAAGTCCGTAGTTCAAACCCATTATAAAGCATATTATTTTTTGCATTTTTGCAATATAATTGATAATTCACTAATACCATACCAATGATTATAAAATTTTTATCACAAACCCTACATGCCAAAAGTAGGTTAAATACATATTTCATAATTTTTGGAGCATAGAACTGATATAGTTAATTATAATAAAATCTAGTTTAACAATTGGAGCAAATATTTTAGACTCCTAGCAATGTTAAAATGTTACAAGTATAAAAACTTACCTACTTACACAACATAGGTCAAGTGCTCTAGTGGTAACACTCCTAGTTGCCAAGTGGTTTGTTGTGGGTTTGAAGCGCCATGGGAGCAAATTTTTCGGAAAAAAGGAGAGGAAGGTTGAAGGGGAGTGGGACCACGTGGTCCACGTCACTTAGGGATCCACTAGTGGGACCCCAGCGCCACGTGGTCAAGGTGGGACCAGCTGGTGGGACCGTATTGAGCACCATGTCATCTGGTGGGACCGCAACGCCACGTCATTAAGGAGGACTCGTTGGTAGGACCACATCACCACGTCCTCAAGGTGGGACTGGGTGACATGGAAATCGCGAACATTGACATTTTAAAGTTATTTTTGTTTCTTGGTATTGTGTCTATTGCAACCATTTTGGGTCTATTGCAACACTTTTCCGATGTTGTATTAGACAGAAAATAATAATAATTTTAGGAAACTTTACTTTGTTTTTGAAATAACTAAAGTAACTATTCTATTTTAATATCTATAAGGTTACTATAAGTTGACCACATAGAAACATGAATGATGCTAGCTTACACAAACATTGTAATGGTGTAGTGCTAAGTCATATACTACTGTAGTATTAAGGTCCTTGGTTCAATTCCATACCATGGTCTTTTTTTAAATTTTTTTTTCTACTTTGTCACTAATGAAAGATTGTTTTCCTACCAATTCAAACTTCTTTATTAAAATTAATAATTAGAATAAATTCTAAATTTAATATTAGTCAAGTTCTATTTTTGACTATGAATTGTATTTTTTCATAGTATATCATACATGCTACAAGGCCCAATCGCAATCAACCTCGGCTCATAGTTCTTGTTGCAATTCCCAAAGTAAATTGCAACAAAAAATAAGCATTGCACTTGAACACAATTTTCGTTTTGACCCCAGAAATCTCGTTGCAATAAAATTTAGCACCTGCAACAATATCAAAGTATATTGCAACTACCAAAAATGGTTGCAATTGATCGCCACTTTTGCTGCGCCTCCAAGAGTTCTCGTTGCATTAAGCATCCAACATTTGCAATGCTTGTGAAATTTTATGCAACACCAAACAATCATAGCAATAGTCACAACCAAATGCAACTAACACAAATGTAGTTGCAGTACTGCCACACAATTGCAACCACAATCAATTCTACTGCAACCATTTTACACCATTGCAATATCGTCAACCAAATGCAACAAAGCGTTGCAACACCTTCAAAACCGTTGTATTAAAGACATGTATCACTATAATTTTTTAGAATGGTTGCAATACAACCATCTATAGCAACCAAATTTTTGGTGTTGCAATTCAGAGGCGTTGAATTTGATACAAAACCTTGTAGTGCTTGTATTGTATCTCCTAGTGTAGGGGCACTTCGATCATTTCCAGAGGGCTTATATATAGGAGGAGAGGGCTGAATTTTCCGCCAACTCTTTTGGCTTGGCTAGGTGGGAGTACTCTTTCATTTTGGGGTGCTCTTGGTAGAGAAGGTGAGAGGAGTGAGTGGCTCTTTGTGTGAGCTTTTTGCCATCCAAGATTTGTGATTCTTGAAGTGGCTTGTAACCGATTTGGACAAGAGATTCATAGTGAAGTCTTCATCTCAATCTTGTGCCAAATCCTTTGCTCCTGACAGAACTATTTCTATCTCCTTCTCTATTCCTAAGTTGCGTTTCTTTGCATTTTCGGAGCTTTTCGGTTCAATCCTTGTGTGTTGATCTCTAAGCCGTTTTTTGTCAGATTTCTTTGAGCGGATCATGGGTCAGTGCCTTGTGCCTCTTTGTGGATGATCTTAACCCCTCAAACACCGGGAATTGGTCTCGATTTGAAGTTTTCCAGATGAACTCGAGGTGGTGCCTTGTGTGCACAAGGCTTGCAATTCTGTGGATTTGAGTTGGTTTGAGGCCACGAATTTTTGGGCATACCTTCACATAGTGACGCTTCTCATCTACCCAAAATTTGGCTTCAATCCATCCAGCGGTTTGGGAGATCCATTGGTTGGAAATCAGTGTTCAAGCCGCGGGCTTGTTTTTCCTGGGTCTACCGGATGATTTGGTGTTCTTCCTGACGACCCGGTCCCATTGACTTTTCTGTGCAAGTTAGTCTCTCATTCTTGTCCTAAATCACGAAGCATTGGGTGAAGTCTTGATGTTTTAGAGAAGATCTTTTGGACAAAGACTCACTAGGTTGTTGTGACCTTATGGTTAAATTTTTGTGATTTTAGGAGGCCTCTTGGTTGAGCTTTGGATTTTTCTTTGCTCCTTCAGCAGGCTGTTTTTGTGCTCATCTGGCCTAGTTCCAGATGACCCGGTGGATCTTCTGATGAAAGTCCTGAAACCCTCTGTTAATGTCCCGGTAACCATCTCGGATGATCCGGTACTATGCAGGATGATCCGGTAGGTCCTAGAAAGTCCCTGATTCGGTTTGTCGCTTTTGTGTTCGCTTTCGTGGTGCGTTTTAGCCTCTCAAGGATTGTTCCTAAGGTCAGTAGGTCCGTTGTGACTACGTGATCTTGGCGATCGAGTGTTAGTTTGACCCATCTCTTCTGTGTGTGACCCGGAGTCGAATTTGGGGCATAGACCGAGTTCTTGGAGAAGAATTTTTATCGACTCCCATTCACTCCCCCCACTCTGGTCGCCTATTCGGTCCTTCAATTGGTATCAGAGCCGGTTACGGGTCTTTACGACTCTAACTAGTCTAAGATCCACATGGTGACAAAAGAGAAGGGGTGCTTTGCTCGCAGCTTTGGTTTGCGCGGTTTGAGCTTGTTTTCGGCTAATCCTACTGGTGCTTTGAGTATGACACCAAGTTCTTCTCCTTGTTGTTCTTTGAGCAGGAGGAGTATGGAGGTTGAGGCGGATGCAGGAGTGGAGGTGATGATGTCCCTCATCGAGGACTATCAAGATGGTGATCTCAAGATGGGAGAGCTCTACCGCGAGCTAAGAGACATGAACAAAGGTACGCTTGCCAAAGGCATCTTAATCTTATGCGATAGGTAGAAGGATTGTGAATGTGACTATGGAGATTTGCAAAGGAGAAACATAGATTTGCGTGATGCCTTGCGTAGGGAGAATGAGAAGATGAAATGCTCCCTTGCTAGGTTGAAATGTGGTATGGCTCATTAGAAGTCTTGTGCTTTAAATTCTTGCACTTCTTGTAATACCATGCATGCTAAGAATGATGAATTGAACGCTTCTCTTGCTAGCTTGAAATCAAAAATTAAATTGTTGAAATTCAATGCTTCTTTGCCATGCAAATCTTGGGATGCTTTGTTTGCTCAAATTGAGGTGCTAGAAGGAGATATGTTTGAGTTTGCTAGTGAATGTGGTAACTTGAATGATGATCTTTCTAAGGCTAGAAATGAGATTGCCTTGTTGAAATCGGATGCCTCTATGCCATGTGTTTCTTGTGAGACTTTTCTTGCTGATTTTAATCAATTAAAATTGACTCACACCACATGTGTAGATGAACTTGAGCATGCTAGGGCTGAAATTTGTGATATGAAATCCATGCCTTGTAGCAAGTGCTCTTTGTTGCTTGTAGATGATTCTTGCCATATTTCTTGTGATGATGGTGATGCATTGGTTGATGTGAATGATGATACTTCCTCATGTGGTCTCATTTGCACTTCATGCATTGATTTGGAAAGTGAAGTGTCAGCTTTGAAGAAAATGCGTGATGATATGAGCGCCAAGTTGGTTGTGGATGATGAGATGAGTGCCAACCTTGAGAAAGAGAATGAACTCTTGCGTACCACATATGCTAGATGCATTGAGACAGAAATTGAGAATTTGAGAAATATGATATGTGGTACTTGTGACCGCCTCAAATTTGAAAATGAGGTTTTGTGCACACGGTGCAAGAGTCTTTGTGCCAAGGGCTTGAATTCTTGCATTTCTTGTCACTCTGATGTTGCTGCTTTTACAGTTGCTTCTTCTCAACCGGAGTTGACTTCTTCTATTGAGCGTGATTCTTTGGATAGTGGCACGTGTGGTGGTGCTTTGGATAGCTCTTTCATAGCTACTCCTAAGCTTGTTGCTTCTTCTGGTGTTGCCCAGGATGTGTTGGATGGCAAAGGTGCTTCTCACATATTTGGAACTCATGCTCCCAAACCGAAGTTCCATTGCACCTTTTGCAAGAAGGATGGGCATACCACAGAGTTTTGCTTTTGTCGTGTCAAGCATGAGCGACGTGTGCATGCCAAAGCTTTTAAGAAGCCACGTAGCCTTTCTCATGGCACGTGTGATTCTATTGTGGGCACCAAGTCGGATGTTGGGGTTGATACTTCTTGCTCTAAGTCCCAAGGGACTTCTCACTTACAAGAGAATGATGATTTGTCCACTTGGATCATGCCTTCCGATAGGCCTTTGTACCATTGCTCTCATTCTGGGAAGGATGGGCATCAAGAGAACTTTTGCTACCACTGGGCAAGGAGATTGCGGCTAGGAGGTGCTTCTAGGCCTTTGGTTGTTCATAGCCCTTCTCATGGCATGAACACTTGTGAGCCTAAGAAGGCACAATTTGTGGACGGGTTTTATGACACTCTATCTAGTGAGTTAGGCCATGTTCGTGGACATGTTTCTAGTGTTTCTTGTGTTGGTCCATGACATGCTTTCCGTGGTGCTTGTGTTGGTTCTTCTCCTACGACCTCGAAGGATCTTTGCCTTTTTGCTTGTGGTAGCACTCGGTTTTCTTCGCGAGTTGCTCCTTTGAGGCATGGTTCTAAGAGTGTTCAAAAATCTTTTCATTCAAACTAGCATTTGCATCATACTAACCCACATGATAAGTTGAGTGCATCTCTTACCTGTGTGACTAAGTATTGGATTCTCAAGTATGTCCTTGCTAACCCTTTGGGATCCAAGGCCCGGTCCTTTTCATCTCCTTGTGTGTAGGTATGGAGGCGCAGTTGGAGAACATAGGTTGGATGGTGCTTGATCTTTGCCCATGAGGTGATCAAGACAAGATGGTTCTCCACACCGTTTTGGATGGCTCTTGAAAGCCTTTGTACACATGTATAGTGAGTTTTCTTTTCCTCTTGTGTCTTGCTTGTGTGTAAACCATGGTGGCTAGCCACCTTGTTCATGATAGTTTTGTGATCTTGTATATCTATCTTGCTATCTTTGTATAATATTGTGGTGGATGATATATATGAACATCATGTCATGCTTTATGGTTGCTCTATGGTGGTTATGTCATGTTGTTCATCCATATCAATTTTGTCTAGCTCTATGGTATCCTTTCTTGTTAGCATGTTTGTTCCCCATGTATATCCTGTCATGCTAGCTTTGTAATATATGTTGGTGGATGATCCACATGAACTTGTATCATGCTTTTGTTTAGATCTTATATTATGTTTGGTATGTTGTTCTTTGGTATTATTTTTGTTTAGTATCCTTGTATAGGGTTGTACCTTGTTGACATGCTTCTAGCCCATGCTTATTCATATATGTGGAATCATGTTATAATGCTTTATTTATATTGTTTGGTATTGTCAATGCATTGTGTAGCATGTTTTGAGCTTGCTTTGGGTTTTGGGCTTGGCCTGTCTTCGGGTTGTGTTTTGTTCCTTCTTTGTTTTTCTCCCTTTTCGGTTGGTTTTGGAGCTTCTCTTTTGCTCTTTCTTCTCCTAGCGTTTGCTTTGCTAGTTGTCTTTGGTTGAGGGGGAGCTTGGCTTCTTTCGATAGGGAATTTGTTTTTGAGGGTGTGGCTTTTGGTAGCTATTTGTGATCCTTCAATTGGTATCCTTTCTATGGTACTCAATTGGGATCTTTAGTGGCTCTTCTCTCGCTTGTAGCGGTTCTTAGTTGGTGTGTCCCCTTGTGAGCCTTCTTGGTGTTAATTCAAGTTCCGTGTCTCCCCATGCATTTTGCATTGCATATGTATCATGTATCATGATGTATAGACTTCAGTAGGTTTGACATTCATGTCTTGCATTGTGTCATATATCATGTTGCATTTGATGTACATATCTACCTTTGTTGCATTTGTATCATATGCATGGTAGGTTGAGCTTCTCGTATATGTCATGAATATTATGATATGCTATTTGTGAGCTTTTGAGCATGTTTGATATGATTTGGTGATGGATAGCTATGCTCTTGATAGTTTTGTTATATGTGCATGTTGAGATGGCTATTTTTGGAAAATGTTAGGATAGGCTCTCTCTTGTGAGTTTAAGGCCTTGCAAGATCTTAGTGTGCTTTGATGGTCTATATCATGCTTAATTTATGTTTGGATATCATGTGCTTTTCACTTGGGGTCAAAGACCCATTTGTCATTGTGAATGTTTAGCCCATGTGACACCACGTGGGGGAGCATAAGCTTCTTTTTGCCTCAAAGGCACTTCATGTACCATTTTGTGCTTAAATTTGAAAAATGAAATTGGTATGTATGAAATGCCTATACTTGAAGTTATGTTCTCATTTGATTCGTGTCATAAATACTTTAAATGATTTAATTTGGGTGCTAAACCGTTGTATGTTGTCTACCATGAGAAGTCTCATTTTAAGAAGTAGACACATGGCTCGGTGGCTTTAACATGACATGAGATGCTTATGGGTGTTTGCAATGATCTTGTGATGAGAATGTGTGACCTAGCATGAAGTTTGTGTGATCTAGATTCACTTTGGCATGTTTTGCTTGTGTTTAGGTCTTTGCTCATGAGAGGGAAATTTTTCGCAAAAATGCTTAATTTGATCATGCCTTTGTCATATGCCTATATAGCTTAACTATCTTGATGGCTATGCTTTTATGAAACTATGAACTATCTTGCTTGCTCAGTATCTCACTTGTAGCATTTTATAGTGCTCTTTGTATATTTGAGAAACTAGTAGTTGAATCTTTTGCAAAATTACCTTGATTCATGCATTGTCAACAAGGAGGAAAAGTTGCATTTGGGGGAGAAAATGATTCGATTTTCATGCATTTGTTGCATCCAGAGGGATACTCAGTTCAGGGGGAGAACTTGAGTTTGCATGCACATGTTCAGGGGAAGTATGCATTTGTGCAGGGGAGCTTTGGTGAGTTTCCTCTGTTTGCCTGAGTTGTGCTTTGGTGGTTTGCTCTTTGCTCTATCGCATGTGTTTAGGGTGAGCTTTGTATGCTCTTTGGCCCTAATGCATGTGTTTATGGGGAGCTTGTGAGTTTTGTGCTCTTTTGCTCTTTTGCCAGTGGTGTTGAGCCCCTTTGCCTCTTCTTGAGGAGCCAATGGTTGAATTGAGTTTTCGATTGTCACATGATTGGTGTTAAGCCCTTTGTGCCTCTTCTTGAGGGATCATGTGTTCTTGTCTCGGTTGTATCGAGCCATCGCCCATGTCTTTGGGGACCGAAACATTGATGTTTTTCTCATGCCAAGTAACTTTGTTCTTTGCCCTTGTGTGGCTTTCGTTCACTTGGATGAGATTTTCGGCCTTTGCCCTCTCAAACTATTTCTTTGTGCTGGCATGTTGTCAACCCACTCCTCAAGGGGGAGAAATTTGGATAATCAAGTTGATATGAACCTTGACTTGATGGTGATGAGCAGTTGACAACTACTCTGTTAAGAGCTGAAATTGGTTTGATGGCTTCCGGGTTTGCCTGTAGCTCTTGTGGGTTGCTTGACTCATTGGTGGTGTTTAACCTTTGTGCTTCCTTTGGTTCCGAGAGTCTTTGGGTGGAGCTCTTCTCATTTCAAGTTGGCTTGGGTTTGCTTTTACTTGGATTTTGGGCACTTGAATGAGTTTTTCTTTGCTTTCAAACCATCTTTTGTCAATGCACTCATCAAGGGGGAGATTGAGAAACCAAGTTGAGATGTGACTTGGTTTGTATATGATGAGTGATTGACCAGATGTTTTGCGGCTTTGTGTGTAGTCTTGCGTTGTGTGTGTTGTGTAGTGTGTGCTTTGTGTTATGTGTATTTTTCATGTTGCTTTAGTGGTGTGTTGTCAACGCACTTGTCAAGGGGGAGATGGAGGATTGTGTGTCCGAGGACCGGTGGATGGTCGCTCCTAGTGATCAGTGGTTGACAATGTTGTGTGGACTGGCTCTTGGCCGAGTATTGCAGGTGCAGGTTCCGGCTTGGTTTCCATTGGTGCAGGTGAAGAACAAGCATGAAAGGTCTATGCCTGTGTGGCCTCCGAGGAGTGGAGAGACAAGTTGGCTTGGTTCGAGGGACCCGGTGGCTGACGGAATCAAGTACGGACCGCATGGTGGCAAGAAGAGCAATACGAAGTCATGTACACCGAGCCGGTGCAAGGTAGCGGCTAACGACCGAAGCTTGTTGTGACAGAACTGCCAAAATTAACAATTAACACGTAAACCAACCACTTGGTCAATATGCGTTAACAAGGAGTTAACCTGTCGAGTCTGCCAGGTCAAGCCCGGTAAATCACTTAACAAGGATCGAACACTTGTATATCAAAACTCAAACGAAGGCGAGTCCAGAGATAAACGAGTCACCATTTATTACATCACATTCATCAAAGGTTCATTATTACAAACCAAGTTCCATAAATTAAAGTAAATAGTTCAGAGTGTCGAAACACAATGAAAATAAAATACTAACAACATAAGCAACATCACTAGAGGCCATTCAGTGATGTCACTAAGCACTGTCATCCTCCCAATCAACTTCCCAACCGGGTGGGAGAGAACCAGGCCACGGGAAACCATCATCATTCACATCATTACCTGAAAACATCATAGAAAGTAAGGCTGAGTACACTAATACTCAGCAAGACTTCACTGTCGGGTGATGGGAAATCACCAACTCTCTAGACATGCAAAGCTTTATGGCTAGTGGGTTTCTTTTGCTGAAAAGCAACAAAGAGTAGGTCCTTGATTTCAAGTTTTAGCTCAAAATTCTAGTTGATTAACCATTACTAAGTAAGCAACTATTACAAGCATAAGTTGTGCAAACAATTAAGCATACATCCATATTACTTCTCAGTTCCATCATTAAGGGATATAGCCTGTATGGATAAGCAATCTCGTATAACGGTGAGACACCGACAATCGATCGATTAATAACCTTGGAAGGGAAACCTAAACATACGGGAGAATGCACACCCCAAAATGACAACTAAAACCAAAAGGGGCGGGGTATGCACCAACTAGGCGGTTCCCAGTCATCCTCAGTTCAGGATCAATGTCCACAGTCTTAGGTACAAGGTGATCCGGTGACGGACTCTTTCTCTGGCTGGCCTCCCCCTTGCACCACACATTTGGCTGCAGCCGTGGGGAGACTCGCTCCCAAGATTAGTGGTAGAGAGTTCCCTTGCTGAGTCAAAAAGGTACTAGGCTCACCCGTCCCATTTCCGACAAATGTCTAGTACGTTCAAATGCTTATCCAGGGACAACAATTGACCAGAGTCCATCCCATTCTCTTACCACATGAGCATACCAATTTATCAAATCTTATGATTCCAACATAAGAAACCTATAGCTCGCGAGTGACGAACATCACTCGACTTTTACTGTGTCCTTAGAGCATGGCAACTAGCGACCTAGCATACTAGTACTTGAGCATAGGAACCTAGGATCATGCATCTATGGTTTAAATTCAACTCCTGAAACTTAAATGCACGAACATAATCAAACATAATTGCATAAGTTGAAAAAAACTAGGTTATGCTCCGGAGCTTGCCTTCACTAGCAAAGTTAGTCTGGAGATCCTCCGAACTTTGGTTCAGGTATTGCTACAATTCAACCACGTTCACCTTTCCTTCAGCTAGCTCTCCCTCAGATTCCGACACCAGCTCGTAGTTTTCGTCCGGAAGTTCTACACGATATGCATAAGCATAAACTTTAATTATTCAAAATTTAAGAAAGAAGGATGCATCTGAAATTTATAGGTAAACATGGGGTGTATTGTTGGTCACTTTCACCTAGACAAGTTATATTCAGCATACTCTTCCATTATTAAGGAGAGATATGTGTGAATCATCTTCCTTATTTGATAGTGATTGTGTGCACATTTAAATTAATTAATTAATTTGACTTCACCAAAGTAAAAGGGTGCTCTTTCGGGTGTGACTTGGTGAAGCATGATTTAAGTGTGTTTAGCTCACCATAAAGGTGATATTGGGTTTGCATATTACATAAAGGATTATACTCGATTTTCTTTAAAAAAAATTCTCGATAAACTACACACAATCTATCAAAGAGAAAATTTATACAACCACATTGAGAGCCAGGTGTGGTTCGAGGACCGGTGGATGGTCGCTTCCTGGTGTGATGAGTGATTGACAACGTGGTGTGGACTGAATCTTGGCTAAGTATTGCAGGTGCAGGTTGCGGCTTGACTGGTGCAGGTACAGGTGAAGAACAAGCGTGAAAGGTCGTTGCCGGTGAGGCCTCCAGGTGTGGAGAAGACAAGTAGGCTTGGTTCGAGGGACCCGGTGGCCAGCGGGGTCAAGTGCGGGCCGCATGGTGGCAAGAACGGCAAGATGAAGTCATGGACGGTTTCTTGGTTGAGCCTCAAAACCAAGGTCGAGCCGGGACTACGTGGGAGCCGAGTCATGAGTGGTGATTGGCGGAGGCTACACCTAGTTCGCGGGGTTTCCGGTGGTTCACCAGAAAACCACTGGTTTCCTTGGTTGATCCACAAAGCCAAGACCGAAGAACCGAAGACGGAGGTGCAGCAGCTCCAGACCGGTCTGACCGGTGGGTCTGACCGGTCTGACCGGTGGGTACCGGTCTGACCGGTGAGGAGCACCGGTCTGACCGGTGTGCGACGACGCAGTCCGGAATCTTCGAAGCGGAGGACACGCGTCGGGATCGCAAGGCTTGCGTCGAGGCTAAGCAAGTTTGCGGTTGCTGGGCATCCGTCCGATGGTGCGAAGACAAAGACTTCCAATTTCGCCCTCGAGGGGCATGTATCCCTAGTTAGCTAGTAAGGGTATTTTAGTCTTTCGGTTGCCTCCATATAACCCAAGTGGTGAGAGGATGGCAGCCATCTCTTGGAACCCTAGCTCATTTGGTTTTCCTATTTTCCTTCCTATTTTCTTAGGATTTTCGTAGGACTAGCTTGAGAGCTTCATGGTGAGATCTTGTGAGAGGGAAGGATGATCGGGCGGCAAGCTAGACCTTGTATGAACCTCTTTGGTATGTATAGATGATTCGGCGTGGTTCCTCAAGGCTTGGATGTGTCTTTCCCGTTTCTCCTTTTTGGTGATTTTCGGAGCCCTTTCTTGGCGATTTTCTTGGAGCGATTTCGAGGCCTTTCTCTTTGGGATTTTGTGGGGGATGTATGCATGAACCCTTCCTGGATCTTTACCCTTTGATTCCCCTTCCAAATCCGTGAGCAAAGGGGCTCGATTTTGGGGTTTTCGTGGCTCTAGGGTTAGAGGTGTTCTTGGTGGGATTTCTTCGATTCCTCTTGATTTGACAAGTTTTGGTGGACCAAATCTTGGCTATGGAGTACCCATGAGGTGTTCCTACTATCCCCAAAGTCTTGTGCAAAACCGTGGAGCAGATCGGGAGATCGGGAGTTGGATTTGGAGGAGTTGACTCGCGGGCGCTGTTCATCCCGAGCTGCCCAGGCACGACCGGTCTGACCGGTGCTCTTGACCGGTCTGACCGGTGCTAGCCCTTGGTGGGTTTTTGTCTCGGGGAACAGCCTTGTCCGTGTGGTTTTGTCCCGTGGTCCTGCTGATCAGTTCTTGGCGTGTTTGGAGTTGGTTTGCTAGGTTTTGTGAGGGGTTCTTCTTCCTCACAGGTTGTGTTTCGTGGTGGTTTTTGTTCCAGGGCCTAGAGGAGTCACTGAGGCCTCCTGGAACGTTTGTTGTGCGGCTGCTGTAGCCACCGGCCTGACCGGCTCTGTCCACCGGTCTGACCGGTGTCACCGGTCTGACCGGCGCAGGCCATCGGTCTGACCGGTGTAGCACAGGCAGCAAGCCGTGCAAGTTTCCGCTGTGTGTTTTGGTGAGTTTTGGCTAGGAAGGTTAAGTGTTGGTTCCTAGGACCAGTAGCACTCCAGTGGCTGCGTGGTCTTGACCAACTTGGGTAGTTGGGTCGGAGACGTGAGTTGGAAGCCGTGTTCGTCTTGTTGGAGTTCTCATCTCCTTCGAGAAGAATTTTTATCGGCACCCATTCACTCCCCCCCTCTCTGGTTGCCTAATCGGTCCTTCAATTGGTATCAGAGCCGGTTCGGGTCTTTATTGACTCTTACCAGTCTAAGATCCAAAGATGGCGTACCAGGAACGGGGTTCGGGTCCTCCGCACTTCGATGGGAAGAACTACCAGATGTGGCAAAGGCGGATGGCGGCGTTCCTCTGCGGAAAGGGTCAGATCCTTTGGGATGTCACGGTGAACACAGCTTATGTTCATCCGATGAACTTCCTTGCTCCAGGATCGAGGGATATGTTCGAAGCCAACAACAAGGCTGTCGACTACTTGTTTCGTGCTCTGTGTCAGCCTGAATTCGATCGGGTTCAGACAGAGGACTTAGCTTGTAGGATTTGGGAGCAGTTGAAGGATGCTCATGCTGGGAATGCTCAGGTTCAGGCTCGGATGTACGCGACTTACCGGAGAGAGTACGAGAACTTCACTCATCTCCCCGGCGAGTCCGTCGATGCCCTTTTCCAGCGATTTACGGTCGTTGTGAACAACATGAGAGCCAATGTGGACGTCCTCCCATACAATGATCATGATAGAGCCGTGAAGCTCTTGCACTCATTGGATCATACTGTATGGGACGGGAAGTTTGAGGCTATTGTTGAGTCCGAGAAGTATGACACCTTGACGGTGAACGAGCTGTTCTCGAAGCTCAAGTCGGCTGAGTTGGACCGTGGTATGACAGCCAAGATCGAGAGCCCGACTGATTCTCATAGTCTCGCTCTCGTTAGTGGCAAAGGAGCTAAGTCTAACGCTAACGCATCCTCCAGGATGTACTCTCTGTCTTCTTTGATGTCTTTGCCAGATGAGGAGTTCGACGTGCTTGGAGAAGACGAGCTGGCGTTGCTGACCAGGCGGTTCGAGAGGCTGCACGAGAACCGGGTGAACACGAGGAGGACAGCACGGACGTGCTTTCAGTGCGGCAAGCCAGGACACTTCGTTGCCGACTGCCCGGAGAAGACGGAGAACAAGGACGGCTACAAGGACGGCTACAGGCACCGATCGAGCAAGGATGGCAAGTACCGATCGAGGCGCGATCACAAGCACAAGAACAAGCACAAGGACGAGCGACGGTCGAGGAAGAAGGATGGCCGCGGCAGGAAGGCCCGAGCAATGGTCGGAGCGAGCGACGTCGACTCCAGCTCCGCCTACTCTTCCTCAAGCTCGAGTAGCAGTGAAGATGAAGGTGATCGGCGCAAGAACAAGAAGTCATCCAGGAACTTGAGCGGGTTGAGCTGCTTCGCGAGAGATGGCTTCTGCGGCATGGCCCGTAGCTCCGGCAGCAAGAAGAGCCACCAGAGTGACTCGGACTCTAACTCCGAGGATGAGGTATGTGATGAGCTCTCTTCTTTGCGCAAGGAGAATGATGAGTTGGTTGACTTGCTTGATAACCGCGATCACATGCTTAGAGAGGCCAAGAAGATGAGGAAAGAGCTTAGGGCCTCACTAGAAGATGCTAGGAACCGTGTGGCTGAGCTAGAAACCCAGAACCTAGATGCTAAGCTTGAGATTGATTCGCTTAAGGCTTCTCCTGTGGTTTCTGATGAGATTGATTGCTGTGATTGCTCTGTGTACCTAGCTGATCTTACTGCTCTTAAGGATAAGCATGCTTCTACTTGTGATGAACTAGATATGCTTAGGGTTGAAGTGGCTAAGCTTAAGTCTAGACCTGCTTTGCTAGGTGCTTGCACTTCTTGCCCTGTTTTGCATGGAAAGATTGATGAGATGCATGCTTACACTGTTTCGCTTGAGGCTAAGTTGAAAGAGCCTATTCCCACTTCTTGCTCTACTTGTGAATTGCATGCGGTTAAGAATTTGGAGCTTGCACATTATGTTGATCGCCTGCAGGATGAAAATGATGAGCTGAGAAAATGTATGAGCTGGTTGTCGGGTCAGGAGCCTCAGCTCGGTATCATGATAGCGGCTTTCAAACGCTATGATGGTCAGGCACTTGGGGCTGACAAGCTTGGAGAGAACTGTGGTGAGGGAGTTGAGAGAGTTGGAGAGATTCCTATCCCACCACCAAACAGACACAAGAACAAGTTTGAGCCCAAGCCCAACCATCTCAGAAACAAACTTGACACTACTCCAGATCCACCCATATTCCCTCACCCAACAAATGATTTTCAGAAACCGGTGAAGTTTGTGAGCCCAAAGGGAGGTGAGGAAGGAGAGAAGAAGGGTGAGAAGCCGAGTGGGCAGCCCCAACCCAAGCCTAAGCCTAAGCCACAGCCCATAAAGTTCCATTGTGGGTATTGTGGGAGAGATGGTCACAAGGATGAGTTTTGCTTCAAGAGGAAGCGTGAGGAGAGAATGGCTAGAGAGTGGGCTAACAGGGACAGGTACCACCCCTCTAATGGTGTACCTGAGCCTCGTATGCAGATGCCCAGGGCCAAGGCGATTGTGAGGACGGTTCCGGCTTGGGGAGACCGGAAGGCTGCAGGTGTTGCTGCTGGCCGAGCCACACCGGTCAGACCGGTGCAGGTCTGGGCAGACAGCGAGTCGGGTTTCGTGCTCGTGAGGATGCTCGGTTTGGTTCTGGAGGTCGTGGTTCTGGTGGTTGGTCTGGAAAGTTTGCAGGTGGTCAGTTTGCTAGGCGTTCTCCACCTCGTGCTCAATACGAGGGTGAGAAGAGTCATAGCTTTGAGATGGAGCGGAGGTACGATCCACGGTTTCCCTTTCGTGGTTTTCGTCCTCCTCCAGCTAGAGAGGGTTGGTTCCCTCGTGGTGGTTACCGTGGTGGTAGCTTTGATAGGCGTGATGATTTGGTTTGTGCTAACCCCACTTTGGAGCAAATGGCTCGGCACTGGTTTTACTCTTTTGGTACTAACCCCAGTGCTGAGTCGTTTGTTCACTCACGTGCTCGCTTTTGAATTTCAGGTGGGAGACTTGAAGAACATTTGGTTGATTGACTCCGGTTGCTCGAGGCATATGACCGGAGACAAGGGGTGGTTCTCAAGTCTCGTCCCGGTGGTGACAAAGAAGTACATCACCTTTGGGGACAATGGACGAGGGCGTGTGCTGTCAGAAGGTGAGATTAAGGTAAGCGACAAGATCACTCTCAGGCGTGTTGCTCTTGTTCAATCGCTTGGATACAATTTGCTTTCTGTGTCCCAGTTGTTGGATGAGGGTTTTGAGGTGTTGTTTCGGCCTGGTGGTTCTCGGATTTTAGATTCTCGGGGGGATCTTGTTTGCATGGTCGTTCCCGAGGGTCAGGTGTTCCGAGCTGATTTTTCTCAGTCTTCTGGTGTGGAGCGTTGCTTCTTGGCTGGTTCTTCGAGTGAGTTGTGGAAGTGGCATAGGAAGTTGGGTCACTTGAGCTTTGACCTTTTGTCTCGCTTGAGTAAACTCGATTTGGTCCGAGGATTGCCACGATTGAGGTTTGAGAAAGAGTTGGTTTGTGCGCCGTGTAGGCATGCCAAGATGGTAGCCTCTTCTCACCCGCCTCTCACCGATGTGATGACTGAGCGTCCATGCGAGCGGCTCCATATGGACCTTGTTGGCCCAGCTCGTGTGCGATCTGCGGGTGGGAAGTGGTATGTCCTTGTTGTGGTGGACGACTACTCTCGGTATGCGTGGGTGTTCTTTCTTGAGGAGAAGGGGGAGACGTTTGGTTTTGTTCGAGATCTTGTCTTGAGGTTAAGAAACGAGAGGCACGGAGATGCCATACGAGCGATCCGCAGTGACAATGGCTCGGAATTCAAAAACTCTCACTTCGAAACCTTTTGCCATGACTTGGGTCTTGAACATCAGTTTTCGAGTCCGTATACGCCTCCCCAGAATGGCGTGGTGGAAAGGAAAAACAGGACCTTGTGCGAGATGGCTCGGACGATGCTCGACGAGCATAGGACTCCGAAAAGGTTCTGGGCTGAGGCGGTCAATACCGCGTGCCATGTGTCGAACAGGATCTACCTCAGGGTTCACAAGAAGAAAACCTATTACGAGTTGATGCACGGTCGCACACCCAAGGTGAGTCACTTCCATGTCTTCGGTTGTAAATGATTCATTCTGAAGAAAGGGAAGAAGTTGGACAAGTTCGAGGCTAGGTCTGTCGATGGTATTTTCTTTGGTTATGCATCTCATTCTAGAGCATTTCGTGTGCTCAATCTTGAAACTAACCAAATCGTGGAGACTTGCGAGGTAACCTTCGACGAGACACAGCCACGTAGTCAGCTTGTTTTTGAGTGTGCAGGTGACGGCGAACTTGGCGAGGAGATCTTTCAGGAGGAGGAGCATGAACATGGAGATGATGAAGATGGCGGTGTGATGCCCGTGGCTGAACATGTACCTACTACTTCGACGACGATCGAGAATGGACCCTCTCCCACACCTACAACGACAAACCCAGATCAAGGCGAAGCTGCTGTTGAGGGGGAGGTAGCATCAAGGCGAGAACCTCCCCGACGAGTGCAAGTGGATCACCCAGCTTCGAGAATCATCAGCGACATGAATGAACGTACTACACGGTCGAGGGTTCGGAACAATTCTCATTTCGCTCATGCTGCTTTTGTTGCCACTTTTGAGCCCAAAGACATTGGACATGCGTTATCTGATCATAATTGGGTTAACTCGATGCATGAGGAGTTGGAGAATTTTGAGAGGAACCAAGTTTGGGTGTTGGTTGACCCTCCCCCAGGGTGTAAGCCGATTGGGACAAAATGGGTGTGGAAAAATAAAGAGGGAGAGAAAGGAGAAGTGGTGAGGAACAAGTCGAGACTTGTTGCTCAGGGGTACAGTCAGAAAGAGGGGATTGACTACGAGGAGACTTTCGCTCCTGTAGCTCGTTTGGAGGCGATCAGGATCCTTCTAGCTTTTTCCGTGGCTAAAGGGTTCAAGTTGTACCAGATGGATGTGAAGAGTGCTTTCCTGAACGGTGTGTTGGAGGAAGAGGTGTTTGTGAGGCAACCACCGGGGTTTGAGAGTGAGAAGTACCCTCACCGGGTATACAAGTTGAGGAAGGCGCTGTATGGGTTGAAGCAGGCGCCTAGAGCTTGGTATGGTAGGTTGAGGGGGTTCCTGTTTGAGAGAGGGTTTGAGATGGGGAAGGTCGACCAGACCTTGTTTCTCCTCAGGCAGGGCAGAGATATCCTGATTGTGCAGGTATACGTGGATGATATTGTCTTTGGTGGCTCGTCTAACTCTCTTGTTGCAAGGTTTGCAGAAGACATGAGCAGGGAATTTGAGATGAGCATGATGGGCGAGTTGCAGTTCTTCCTCGGGCTACAAATCAAGCAATCAAAGGAAGGAACATTTGTGCACCAAGCTAAGTACACCAAGGACATTGTGAGGAAGTTCAAGATGGAGGACTCCAAGGCCATGGCGATGCCTATGAGTACGACTACAGTTCTTGATGCGGACGAGGAAGGTGAACACGTGGACCAGAAGGAGTACCGGAGCATGATCGGGTCACTCCTCTACTTGACGGCGACGAGGCCGGACATTCAATTCTCGGTGTGTCTATGCGCTCGTTTTCAAGCTTCTCCGAGGACTTCGCATCGGCAAGCAGTCAAGCGCATTTTCAGGTATTTGCGACACACTCCCGACTTCGGCCTTTGGTACTCTGCGTCTTCTTCTTTGGCGCTTCATGGATTTTCAGACGCGGATTTTGCCGGGTGTCGGTTGGATAGGAAGTCCACTTCTGGGACTTGCCAGTTCTTGGGTTCTTCTTTGTTATCTTGGTCTTCCCGCAAACAGTCGAGTGTTGCTCAATCCACTACCGAGGCAGAGTATGTGGCCGCAGCTAGCTGTTGCTCTCAGCTCCTTTGGATCACATAGACCATGAGTGACTTTGGTGAGGAGCATACCCATGTCCCACTTCAATGTGATAGCACCAGTGCCATAAGCGTTGCAAAGAACCCAATGCTCCATTCCAAAACCAAGCACATAGAAGTGAGGTATCATTTTCTGAGAGACAACGTAGAGAAAGGGAAGATAGCTTTGATCCATGTACCCACACATGAACAACTAGCCGATATTTTCACCAAACCCCTAGATCAAGCAACTTTCACTCGTTTGCGGGGGGAGCTTGGTGTTTGCTTGATTTCTTGAGTTGGCGTGTGGGAGCTCCTTTGTAGCATATGTATAGCTTTCCTTTGTGCATTTCTTGCATTTGGCATGGCATATGTAGCATGATGTATAGGCATCTTTGTATCTTAGGTTGCATGCATTTTGTATCATATGCATTGTTTAGGAAAGGCTTCTCCTATACACATTGTTCACCATGGAAAGACATATATGTCTTTGTGAGCTAATTTGGTAAGCTATGGTTAGTTTGGCTTAGCTCTTGATAATCTTGGTTTGTATCCATGGTTGATGGCTATGTTTTTGAAAAATTTCATATATATGCTCTCTTGTGAGTAAATGCCTTTACATGATCTTGACATGTTTTAGTGGCTTGGCTATGCTTAATTTGTGGTTGGATAGCTTATTTTGATCATATGGGGCCAAAGGCTCATTTGCCATCATGAATGTTTAGCCCCCATGCTTCATCTTGTGGAGGGGCATAAGTTCCTTTTTGTCGCAAAGACATTTCATGTACCAATTATAAATCTGAAAATGAAATGTAAATTGCTTGAAAAATGTGCTCCCATGTCATATGTGCTAATTTTAATTTGCTTTGGGTGCTAAATCGTTGCATGATGCCTACCAATGAGAAGTCTCATATATAGAAGTAGGCACATGGCTCGGTGGCTTTGACATGACATGAGGTGCTTGTGGGTGTTTATGATGGTCTTATGCTTAGAATGGTTGTCCTAGCATGAAGTTTGTGTGGCTTTGCCATTTTGACATGTTTTGCTCATGTTTAGGACTTTGCTCATGAGAGGGTAATTTTTCGCAAAATTGCTAAATTCTATCTTAGCTTCGCCCAATGGTTGTGAAACTTGGTGATCATGAAGTTTATGTCTTTACGAAGCTATAGAGTATCTAACTTGCTCGTTTGGACATGTGTAGCATCCTATGTTGAATTTTGTCTATTTGAGAAGCTCTAGGTTGCATTTTTTGCATTTTTGGCTTGATTCATGCATTGTCAACAAGGGGGAGAAGTTTGAGCATGTTTTGGCCTACTGAATGCATTTGGAAGGTTTTCAGGTGGTTTCGAGCTATTTTTGGGCTCTGTTGTGCACCGGTCTGACCGGTTGAGGTCACCGTTCTGACCGGTCAGAGTGCTGGTCCTGTTCACATGTTGCCCACCGGTCTGACCGGTGGTGTCGACCGGTCTGACCGGTCAGAGCTGAGCTGTTGCAGCTGCTCTGTTTTGTGAAGTGGTTCGCATGCATTTGTCCAGGGGGAGTTGCATCGGTTCAGGGGGAGCTTGCATGTGTGCAGGGGGAGCTCTTTGTGGTTTTCGAGCTTTGGTTTGATGGTTTGTGCTCTTTGCTTGAGCATGTTTTGTCTCGGATGTGTCGGGCCGTTGCCCTTGCCTAAGGGGTCCGAGACTTGTCTTCTTCAAGTGATCTTGCTCTTTGCCTTTTCTTTGGCTTTCGATCGCTTGTTGGAGTTTCTTTTAGTCGTTTCTTTTCTTTTCCTTTTCTCTTGGTTACCAAAACGTGTGTGTTGTCAATGCACACATCAAGGGGGAGATTGAGAGCCAGGTGTGGTTCGAGGACCGGTGGATGGTCGCTTCCTGGTGTGATGAGTGATTGACAACGTGGTGTGGACTGATTCTTGGCTAAGTATTGCAGGTGCAGGTTGCGGCTTGACTGGTGCAGGTACAGGTGAAGAACAAGCGTGAAAGGTCGTTGCCGGTGAGGCCTCCAGGTGTGGAGAAGACAAGTAGGCTTGGTTCGAGGGACCCGGTGGCCAGCGGGGTCAAGTGCGGGCCGCATGGTGGCAAGAACGGCAAGATGAAGTCATGGACGGTTTCTTGGTTGAGCCTCAAAACCAAGGTCGAGCCGGGACTACGTGGGAGCCGAGTCATGAGTGGTGATTGGCGGAGGCTACACCTAGTTCGCGGGGTTTCCGGTGGTTCACCAGAAAACCACTGGGTTCCTTGGTTGATCCACAAAGCCAAGACCGAAGAACCGAAGACGGAGGTGCAGCAGCTCCAGACCGGTCTGACCGGTGGGTCCGACCGGTCTGACCGGTGGGTACCGGTCTGACCGGTGAGGAGCACCGGTCTGACCGGTGTGCGACGACGCAGTCCGGAATCTTCGAAGCGGAGGACACGCGTCGGGATCGCAAGGCTTGCGTCAAGGCTAAGCAAGTTTGCAGTTGCTGGGCATCCGTCCGATGGTGCGAAGACAAAGACTTCCAATTTCGCCCTCGAGGGGCATATATCCCTAGTTAGCTAGTAAGGGTATTTTAGTCTTTCGGTTGCCTCCATATAACCCAAGTGGTGAGAGGATGGCAGCCATCTCTTGGAACCCTAGCTCATTTGGTTTTCCTATTTTCCTTCCTATTTTCTTAGGATTTTCGTAGGACTAGCTTGAGAGCTTCATGGTGAGATCTTGTGAGAGGGAAGGATGATCGGGCGGCAAGCTAGACCTTGTATGAACCTCTTTGGTATGTATAGATGATTCGGCGTGGTTCCTCAAGGCTTGGATGTGTCTTTCCCGTTTCTCCTTTTTGGTGATTTTTGGAGCCCTTTCTTGGCGATTTTCTTGGAGCGATTTCGAGGCCTTTCTCTTTGGGATTTTGTGGGGGATGTATGCATGAACCCTTCGTGGATCTTTACCCTTTGATTCCCCTTCCAAATCCGTGAGCAAAGGGGCTCGATTTTGGGGTTTTCGTGGCTCTAGGGTTAGAGGTGTTCTTGGTGGGATTTCTTCGATTCCTCTTGATTTGACAAGTTTTGGTGGACCAAATCTTGGCTATGGAGTACCCATGAGGTGTTCCTACTATCCCCAAAGTCTTGTGCAAAACCGTGGAGCGGATCGGGAGATCGGGAGTTGGATTTGGAGGAGTTGACTCGCGGGCGCTGTTCATCCCGAGCTGCCCAGGCACGACCGGTCTGACCGGTGCTCTTGACCGGTCTGACCGGTGCTAGCCCTTGGTGGGTTTTTGTCTCGGGGAACAGCCTTGTCCGTGTGGTTTTGTCCCGTGGTCCTGCTGATCAGTTCTTGGCGTGTTTGGAGTTGGTTTGCTAGGTTTTGTGAGGGGTTCTTCTTCCTCACAGGTTGTGTTTCGTGGTGGTTTTTGTTCCAGGGCCTAGAGGAGTCACTGAGGCCTCCTGGAACGTTTGCTGTGCGGCTGCTGTAGCCACCGGCCTGACCGGCTCTGTCCACCGGTCTGACCGGTGTCACCGGTCTGACCGGCGCAGGCCATCGGTCTGACCGGTGTAGCACAGGCAGCAAGCCGTGCAAGTTTCCGCTGTGTGTTTTGGTGAGTTTTGGCTAGGAAGGTTAAGTGTTGGTTCCTAGGACCAGTAGCACTCCAGTGGCTGCGTGGTCTTGACCAACTTGGGTAGTTGGGTCGGAGACGTGAGTTGGAAGCCGTGTTCGTCTTGTTGGAGTTCTCATCTCCTTCGAGAAGAATTTTTATCGGCACCCATTCACTCCCCCCCTCTCTGGTTGCCTAATCGGTCCTTCACACATGGGTTGGCAACCAAAGCTATTTCACAAATTTTGCATTAACCTAAGCTATAGGTTGCACATGAAAAATCTAGAAAGTACTAGCTAGTATAAACATGATTTATTTATGCAGAGAGATCCACACATGTTCTAGCATCAAGAATTTACACAGAGCATAATCATGGCATAACAGAGCTACTGAAAAAAATTAACATTAAACTAAGCCACAGATTTAGCATATGCAACCTTTCTACAAAAGATAGTGCTCATGACAAGGATTCGAAAACAGTTGAGTTTGCATTTTTATGATTTTTCTGTGATTTGTTATGTATTTTACAAGATCCTGAGTTTTGGATCTTGATCTGCAGCTTAGTATTTACGAACAGGTCCCTAGTTCTTGCAGATATGCCCCTAGAAAGAACTTGACCTCTGCAATGTAGTCCCTAGCGCGAACAGCGGAGGAGATGGCCGGATTCCGGCGAGGAGAAGGCCGGGCTTGGCCGGGAAAGTGCGAGGGAATGATGGAGGCTCACCTAGGGTTTGATTTGAGGCGGTCTGGAGGTCGGGAGGTGCTCCGGCGATGAGGAATGACCGCGCGGTGGATCTGAGCCCGCCTCTGCCTCTTCTCCGGTGAGCGTGCTCGTAGTGGAGGCGAGCTGGTGGTTGGGGAAGCTGGAGTGTGGGTGGATGGAGGCGCTGGTGGGCTCGAGGCTTAGTGGTGAGGTGTGGAGAGCGAAGCTCGACAGCGGCACAGCAATGGCTGACGGCGGAGCAGGCAGGGGGCAATGCGGTTCAGTTTTTGCTCAGGGGAGGCGACTGAGGTAGGTAGAGGGGGTTGTGGCGACGCTAGGGTGTCCACCTCACCTGGTAGGGGTAGCTCGCGCGGACAGCTGCCAGGGTGTGGCTGCCCTGGTGCGCGGGTGCACGGCACGTGGTCGGCGACGGCAACCTAACGGCACGGGAGGGCACCGCCTGAGCACGGAGAGGGGCGTGTGGCCACCTGGACGGGGTGTGTGTCGCGATAAATGACACGTGGTCCTCCCCGTGACGGCGTACGGACGGCGGTTGTGGACCCGGGCGCGGATGTCGGGGTGGCGGCGGCGCAGCGCAGAGCGCGCAGCGCGGGCACTCGGCTCCAGAGTGCCATAGCCCATGGCCAACGCCACGTTTGACCGACAGTAACTCCAAAATTTTGGACTTAAGTTGAAAATCTCCAAAAACGAAATTTGCAGATTTAAGTACCAGCTACAACTTTTACAAAAGAGGACCTGGTGTTGAGCTATGGTTTGGCCGGGAACGTCTGTCGAAACTGGCAGCGTGCAAAACTTGGTTTACTGTTCAAAACAGAGTAGTCCAAGTTTTTGAGCATCTTACACACAGATTTTGAAACGCCATTCTACATATGAAATGTGTTCCCGGAAAAACTGTACAACTTTTATATTGGCAGAATTTGAAGTTCTTAAGAAAAATTTAAAGATATGTCCAAAGTTCTAGAGAAAGGTATAGAGCCTTAAGGGTTTGACCATTTTTAGAAGGGCTTTGACTCGGTTTTCGAGGGCTTTCCACTCAAAATCTTGAATGCCATCAATTGACAACGTTGTGTTCCTGGAGATAACACACACTTTTCATATTGGCTGATTTTCAAGTGGCTATACAAAAATTTGAGATATGGTCGAGCCAATAGAAGGAGGTTTTTGTAACATCCCTGAAATTTGGATGTTTTTCCATGAGTGAATTTTCGCAAAATTTTAAAACTTTTTGATTGAACATGTGTGCCCCCAAATTTTATCCCAATTTGCTAGCTCTCAACTCAATTTCCAAATAAAATAAAACCATATAAAATTATTTTCAAATTAAGGTGTAATTGTGATTTGGATTTTCTTGGATTTTATTTGGAGATCAATTGTGTGGAGTTTGAATTTGAAAGTAATTCAAATTCAAACTAAAACTAAATCTATTTATAAAACTATTTCTAAAAGCTAACCTATCTAACTTGGGCTCTAACCTAAACAAGCCCGGCCTTCCAACCAACCAGACCGGCCCATCTTTCTTCTTCACCGCGCAGCCCGCACCGCGGCCCAAGTCAGCCCAGCTAGCCCGGCAACCCTTCCTCCTCTTTTCTCTCGCTGCCAGGCGGGGTCCCCGCGACAGCCGGCCTGTTGGCCTTTCTTCAACCTCCCCGCCGTACAGCTCGCGTGCGACGCACGCGCCCGCGCGATGGGACGGGCTCGCTGGCCGCGTCCGCGCTGGCAAGCGCACCCGTGACCTCGCGCACGCCCAGGACCCCACCTCCACTCCCTTGCCTTCGCGCTGGCACCCGTGGATGGACGCCACGCCAACCGCGTCGCGCCGCCACTGCATCCCATCCGCCCGCTGCTGGTGCTCGGGCGCCCCTGAAGCCCTAGCCCTTGAGCTATAAAATCCCCAAGGCGTCGCACCGTCTCCACCTTCCCAAGCCGCCGCCACCAGAGGCCCCTTTCCCCTGCATCACCACCTACCCGATTGGGGATTTCCCCATCTCTGATGGCCGCCGCCGGGTGGAAAATCAGAGGAGAGAAGAGGGAGGATTTGGAGCTGCCGGATCCGGAAGGGCGCTGTGGAGTCGAGGAGGCCAACCGACGGCCGTGCCGCGCCGCGCACGAGGGTGGAAGCTGCGTCCTCGCCACACCGTCGCCAAGGACCAGGAGGCCATGGAGCACCCGCGTGCTGATGGACTGCGTCCTCACCGTCAAGAACGACGACACCGAGCTGATGATGTCGCCGTGAACGATGACCTCGACCACACGGAGCCGGTGCTGTCGCCGAGCAAGGGAGGCCGCCCGTGGGGGAACGCGCCGGAACGCTGACGCGGAAGGAGGAGCAGAGGAGGACCGGGGCGCCGCCGTGAACCGCTACACCGCGCCGCTATCTTCGTCAAACCGGCTACGGCTACACCGTCGCCCCATCGTGAGTACCGTGGCCGCGCCCGCCTTCCCTCTAGCCGTTTCTTCTGCCTGTGATGACTGGAGGAAGCGCCTTCCAGCGCTTGTTGACCGACCGCCGCGCCGCCGTATGGAGCTCTGAGCTCGCCGCCGCTCTGAGTACCGGGCCTCAACCTGTGCCCTTGCAGGTTCCCAAGCCTTCCCCTTCACCCAAAGCCACAGCCTTTGTTGCCCTTTGGCACCTCTTCGTCGTGCGCCGCCGAGGTGCGTCGCTGTCGAGCCAGAACCGCCGAACCCGCCGTTGTCCGGCCTTCGTGCCGCTTCTTCTTGCAGGAACCTCGCCACCACGACCCGCAAAACCCTTGGCCGTGCGTCTCTGCACACAGAGGCCGCATCTTGGCCTCAGGAAACTCCATCGCCGCGCCGTGCTCCGACCCCGGGGCGCCGCGCCGTGCTCTGCGCCGTGTCGTGCCGCCCGCCCGCCGGAGAGGTCCAAGGGTGCGACCTTGAGTGCGCCGTAGTGACCGCCTACCCCAGCCGGACCTGACCCTAGCCTCGCCGTGCCCTGGAACCCAGAACCAGCCCAGCGCCGCTTTCACCGCCGCGCCGACGACGCTCTTTGGCCGTGATGCCGCGCCGGCGGCGTGCGAGCGCAGTGGCAAGGGTAACCACCAAACCCCAGGAAAGCCTAGGGAGTCGCATCGAACCCCAGGAGAGTTCGGGGTGCAATACCGAACTTCCCAGTGTAAACCTTGTTTGGGCTCCTGTTCGAGCTTTGGCCCCCCGAAGCCCAAAAGCCTTCCAGCCCGCGAAGCTAACCAGGCCAGACCCAGGACTAGTTCGGGGTGTTCTTTTAGACTTCCAGACTTTTGGGCCAATCTGGGCCGGCCCTTTGGGCTACTAACCCTTTGGGCTCACTTAGGCCCACTAACTCACTGATCACTGACGTCATGCTGACGTCAGCATTATTTTTAATAAAATTATTTTCTGATTTTATAAATGATTTACTAAATGTTTTATAAATCCCTTTTCCTTTAAAAATTCATAACTAATTATCCGGAGCTCCGAAAATTATGAAACCACTTGCGTTGGTTTCATAATTCCGAGACGCTCGCCGCTACCCTATCCTTATCTGCTCTCGCCCTTGAACCGAACTCCTTTTGCCCCGCATGCTTGGAGAAGAATTCGTGGCCGATGCCGGCCACTGCGCTATTGTGGGTCTGGGACGCCGGATCCCCGCAACTAGCCACTGGCTTTCCACGGACAGGGATGACGTCCCCAAGATGCGTTCGCACTACCATGCCTGCTTGCACCGTTTCCACCGCCTTGTGCCGCAACCCGCATACCTGCTCTCTCTTTGCCTTGCATCGAGCTGTGTAGCACGCGACGTACCCAGCGTTAGTAACCCGGAAGGCCGCATGTGATGGACGGTCGTGCCTTGAGCAGAGGCCTCTGTTTCAAAGCACGGCAACCCCACGTTGCAACCTAGTTACTACACCATGTGTATCGTCGTATTGCTAGCACTTGCTCCACCGTGCTCCCGAGCACGTCTTGCTACGTCACCATCCTTTTATCGACCACGAGTCGATCCTTTCCTTCTCTCGGTGCTGCCACCGCACACCTTGTTCTGATAATACCTTGCCTAACTCGTTTCGCCTTACTCCTCTCTCTTCAACCTCTGAGCTTCCGCTTCGTCGCACCTATCTATTGCGCTAATACCTTACAGGCGCATTCTCCAAGATCCTTAGCCTTTGATCGGCAACCCAACCTTGAACTAATCCTTCTCTCTAACTTGTTTTCTAGTATTCAAAGCTAGTAGCTTAAAGCTATTTTAATATAAAAACTAATTACTTTGATTTCCTTAAATTAAACTAGTGCTGCTTGTAGCTAGTTTGGATTTATTTGGTTCTTTAATGCTTCTCTTTGGAGTTTATTTGCAAATAGATCCTCGTTGTTTATTTATATTTCCGAATCTAGGATTTCCCGGAGCCGAGGAGACAAGCCAGAAGATCAAGTACGGCTACGGAAACTACGACAACTACTTACACGCAGGTGTTCACGCCCGACCATCTTTGAATGCCCATTAGGCATGGCTATTTTAGAACTGCTAGTGCTTTATTTAATGCATAGAGATGGATATGATGAACCCGTGCATAGCCTCTTTTACATACTTGTCCTTGATTGACCTACTACTACTACTTTACTTATGCGTGATGATACGCTGAGCTTGCTATGCATGTGTTGGGACTATTGTGGTAGTTTCTTGGCGTGTGTTGGGAAAACCGGCAGGAGAAGGCGTTTTGGGATATTTTGGCGGGGGTGAGCTCGAGACAACCTGATCTGGGATCGGGTGCCAGGGATCGTCTTCTCGGACGTTGCCCGAGTTGGTACCTATGGCGGGTACACCGTTTTAGGAGCACAGGTGTTGGGGATTTTGTGATGACTTGGAGGATATGAGCTCGCCCCGGTCTGAAACCGAGTGGGTCGCCTGTTACACGGGACTTTTGTACACACCACCTCGCCGAGAGTGGGGATAGGGCCGTTCGACCCTAGCAAGTGCGGTATCATACCTGCCAGCAGGATAGCGGGGTATCAGTGGGGGAGAGGTGGGAGTGAGTCCACCCTCTCAGTGCGACTCCCGTGTGGCCACACGGGGGCATTTTCACAGTTCTGGGGTGGTCTTCTGCGGGGGACCGCATCGAGACCCGGATGCAGGATGGAATCGTAACTCCTAGGTGTTCGTCCGGTAGGATGGGCTTGGTTGGCTGATCACCGCCGGGTGCCATTCCGAGTTGGGTACAGGTGTACACGCTCTACAGAGTTTAGATCTATACGTATAGCTGCGTCCTCGGTTATGGACATGCCCGTTGTTTCTCCGACTCTTACGTTTTGGGATTTCTACCTCCCCCTTATAGGATGAGTGTGATTGGTGAGCCATGGTTGTATTCGGGGAGAGGAGAGTTGCTCCCTCTACCTCGCGGATCCGGGTGCAACCATTGAGGTGCGAGGAGTGGGAGTTCTCGCACCGACCCTAGATGGAGATAGGTGATGGTGACGGTGATCTGGGTGACCAGATGTATCTGCATGTGGATGAGAGATATGGGATATGGTGAACTTATAGAGATATTACTCTATTTTTGCTGCTGCTGCATAGGAAACCCTGCTGCTATCTTGATATACTCTTTCCCCTTAGAAATAGGCCACTTAAAGCTTGCATACGGTTGGTGACGTGAACCTATCCCACTCCTTGGGGATAGACTTTAGGTGTGCAGGGTACGAGTCTGACTTCGACAATAACGCCGATGGATGGTACGACTGAGGGATGCGTCGCTGCGCTCAAGGATGCCTGTGGGCGTGAAGAATAAAAGATGGAGACCCTCCTGAGATGCTAGCTACCGCTGTGTAGAATTTCACTCTGAGTCAGCCAAGAGGCTTGTAATGTTGTACTCCATTATGGACTTGTAATAAATTATGTTCTAAAATTTGTGTGATGCGATGTATGGTTGTGATTTACCTTCTGTGATGAGATCTGTACGCGATAGCCACTGATCCCGGGACTATCGCAAAGGTACAGGGACTCGGGTTTTCCTCACCGAAAATCCGGGGTGTTACAGGTGGTATCAGAGCCGTACTTGACTGTAGGACGAGCCCTAGCAATGGTCGATAGTTCAGGACAGCCTAAACATCCTTGATTGAGTATATACTCCTTGATTTTTATATAAACTCCTTGAATTCTACTATTACCTCCTTGACTTTTCACTAACTAACTGACTCACTAACAACCCCTCTACGTGGTTGCTGACCTATGAAGAACAACAGCCGTCGCTTGATCAAGACCAAGCCATACTACAGAAGGATGCCTCGTACAAGACTAAGGCAACTACTACAATGACAGCTATGAAGATTGGGTACAGGGAAAAGATGAAGATGACTTTACAAGACTTAACTGGAATATCCCCTGTTAAACCCTCAGTACAAGTTTACACCATCACAGCTGCCCTACAATGGAGTTCAGACTACCGAAGATGGAATAGACTGCCACCATGATGCCACATGAAGTCAGCGTACAAGAGAAGCCACAAGAACAATAAGCACCCTTCCGTTCCCCATCTCCGCTCAGGACGAAGCTTGGATAACACCACTTTGAAGCTACTGATGAGATAAGATTCCAAGTGCACCAACATAAGGAACTGGTGATCTACTACTTGGATTTGGCACACGTAAGAATGGTCGCAGGAGTCGGAACCCATGAGATGCTCGTAGCTCAGCATTTGGATAAAGACCCGTCGACTTGAAGCTACACGAATAGCCGAGTCACAAAGGACTAAGATATTAAGATCAGCTGCAGCTACAAGAGGCAAATATTGGATTGAACAGCTACGACCACCCTGGGAGCAAGCATCAAATACTTGGAATCATGATTTGATAGGTATATGGAATTCCCCATTGACGAGAAGTGTGAAATTGGGATGCTTGAATCTGGATCTCCCCAACCGACCAGAGATGACGATGGATCAAGATCAACAAATGAGAAACACGGGGCACGGATAAAATGATAAACATGGAGCACCCCTTTGCAAGGATAAGCCACGAGGACTATGGACGGAGAAGAGTAGTCCAACTAAGTCAGAATGTCTAAACTTGAAGAATTGGACAAGAAGCGAAGGGTTAAGATCAAGAAGATTTTAGCTCCCTCCCACAGGAACCCATGATCCTCCTAGGCTACGAATGGAACCTCCTCAATCGGAAAGATGATTTCGGTAATTGGACCCTAACCTGGAGGTTTGTGAAGGAAGCAATAGCTACAGGATGTAACATCAGAACTGTACGAGTCAGGTGGACGACAAAAAGTCGTGTGACCCAGAGAGGATTAGGGAACACAACTTACGGGTCCTTGATCAGGCCAGCTCGGCGAAGACTTTCGCCAGTCTGCTTCAGAAAGTTCAACACCAAGAAGTCAAATGGAATGTATCTTTTTCTAGTGATGTAACTCTAACAATAGAGAAATCCCCCAAATACCCACGATATACTAGTAAGCTTCTACCTGGTGTATTCTCGGAGGTATTAGGAGTCAGCCTTGAGATACACATTTGCTTGGTGCGTTGCTTGAGTGATTGGATCTTTATGATCTTATGGTTGTTATGCTTCTTCATGATTGTGTGAAATTGTATTGAGTGTTTATGCTTGCTAGATCTTTAGATGACTCCTTTAGAGGCCTAGGCTTCCCTTCCTACAAGATCAAGAGCTTGAAGAATGAAGACCGATGTGTCGAGCATATGGCAAGACCAATCTTCAGAAGAAGAGAAGAACTTCTAGTAACTTCGGCAACTCAAACCAAGGTTTCAGATAAGTTACACGATGATCATTGGAATCAAGTTCGCCAACCAGAGGATGAGTACCAGAGAATTTGAAACCTTGAAAGCTCAGAAGTGCATGTACCTCTTTGGAAGCATATATTGGTTAAGAGCAGATGAGTACCCTAAGGTGTCAGCAGTGCGATTTGGATAAGATTGGTCGATCCCACTTTTGGAATAAGCCATCTATAAGGGAGCTCTACTGGACACCGTAAAATGAACTAGTGGAAAGACCTACATCGGCAACTACTGGACTCGAGTTATCTGCTCAACCGAGCAGTTGGAGCCTACCTATTGGAAAATATGTTAGAAGAGTTGGTTAAGCATACAAGAGTAAGATAGATGTAACTCCCACGTGAAGATCCATCCCAAGGAGTTGGAGCCAAATTGACTAGTGTCAGATTTCGGGTGAAGAATTACTCGCACAGTCGAGGGAGTTGCAGCTGACCCCTCTTAACATGGACTATCATGAATGGGAAGTAACCATTCATAGTGTTTACGACCAAGAGCTAATTGGACATGTCGGATGTTGCTAGCCCTCTGGCAAGAATCATCGGAGATGAGTTAAACCAACAGATGGTTCACTATAAGATTGGCACCCAAGGAGTGGTAAAGATTACTGAGCGCTCAGAGATGTTCTGGGAGTTGAGAAATCGCCCAAGAATTTTGAGGATCGTTGATTAATTGCACAAGACCCTATGATGGAATAAAAGTACTGCAACAGGGTCAATTGTTTGGATATGCTTAAATAATTAAGCTGAGATAATTCCTAAGTCATAGGATGACTGACTACGTAAAGGAAGATGTGCTCACCCAACTGCAGCCAATCATCGAGAGTGCACGCTATAAGGGGAGCGAATGCACTAATGTTTTGGAAAATCTAGGGTATCTACCTTCGGAACAAGAGATGATATTGTATACCTTCTACATATCCGAGATGGATATGGCTTCAAGAAGATATCTTGGATAACCTAGGGAAACCTAGAGAATATATGAGACCATGGATGAAGAAAGGTTACTTCTAAGACTCCAATTCTGCTTAGCGTACCTCTTATGGATAAGCAGTCAAATTTGGACCAAGATAGTAATATACCTCTGGGTACGATAAGAGTACAAGCTTCGGTATTTGACGACTTTGGATAAGAGCTTGCTATAGACAAACCATCTACGTACCGGCTGCAAGTTAGGCTCAGAGATACCGCCGGAGATACAGGCCTCTGCTAGGCATAGAGTATACGACTCCCTCATATGGAAAGGAGTGGGAGACTCGTGCCTAATTGGAATAAAAGTGCTTAATGGACGCCATGAGAATATGACCTTCATATGAAATCATATTAGAATAAGCTTGGTAGATAAGAAGAAAGTAACCTCGAGTGGGAGGACTGGAATAGTATGAGACAGCCAAGCTCTGACTTGTTCTAAGGTCACCAGACTTGCTTGGCATTGCTGGAAGAGATAGATTGAGGTAAAGGAAGCTCTAGCCGATACTTGGAGCTTGTCGCAAGTTGGGACAAGAGTATAGCTCCCGAGATACCCGGATCGTACATCGCAAGTGCTTATGGATGCTAACGCACGAGAACCTGCAGTAGCACTCGGCTTCGAAAGCCCTCTTGGGAATAAGAGATGCTAACCTAAGGAATCTAGTCGACTAAGCGTTACGACGTCGAGGACATCGACAACTCGAAGACCTTCCGGAGGGAAGACCCTCACCACCCCTGGTACGAGCTTAATCTCGAGGACGAGATTCTTTTGAGGGGGGGAGTCTGTAACATCCCTGAAATTTGGATGTTTTTCCATGAGTGAATTTTCGCAAAATTTTAAAACTTTTTGATTGAACATGTGTGCCCCCAAATTTTATCCCAATTTGCTAGCTCTCAACTCAATTTCCAAATAAAATAAAACCATATAAAATTATTTTCAAATTAAGGTGTAATTGTGATTTGGATTTTCTTGGATTCTATTTGGAGATCAATTGTGTGGAGTTTGAATTTGAAAGTAATTCAAATTCAAACTAAAACTAAATCTATTTATAAAACTATTTCTAAAAGCTAACCTATCTAACTTGGGCTCTAACCTAAATAAGCCCGGCCTTCCAACCAACCAGACCGGCCCATCTTTCTTCTTCACCGCGCAGCCCGCACCGCGGCCCAAGTCAGCCCAGCTAGCCCGGCAACCCTTCCTCCTCTTTTCTCTCGCTGCCAGGCGGGGTCCCCTTGACAGCCGGCCTGTTGGCCTTTCTTCAACCTCCCCGCCGTACAGCTCGCGTGCGACGCACGCGCCCGCGCGATGGGACGGGCTCGCCGGCCGCGTCCGCGCTGGCAAGCGCACCCGTGACCTCGCGCACGCCCAGGACCCCACCTCCACTCCCTTGCCTTCGCGCTGGCACCCGTGGATGGACGCCACGCCAACCGCGTCGCGCCGCCGCTGCATCCCATCCGCCCGCTGCTGGTGCTCGGGCGCCCCTGAAGCCCTAGCCCTTGAGCTATAAAATCCCCAAGGCGTCGCACCGTCTCCACCTTCCCAAGCCGCCGCCACCAGAGGCCCCTTTCCCCTGCATCACCACCTACCCGATTGGGGATTTCCCCATCTCTGATGGCCGCCGCCGGGTGGAAAATCAGAGGAGAGAAGAGGGAGGATTTGGAGCTGCCGGATCTGGAAGGGCGCTGTGGAGTCGAGGAGGCCAACCGACGGCCGTGCCGCGCCGTGCACGAGGGTGGAAGCTGCGTCCTCGCTACACCGTCGCCAAGGACCAGGAGGCCATGGAGCACCCGCGTGCTGATGGACTGCGTCCTCACCGTCAAGAACGACGACACCGAGCTGATGATGTCGCCGTGAACGATGACCTCGACCACACGGAGCCGGAGCTGTCGCCGAGCAAGGGAGGCCGCCCGTGGGGGAACGCGCCGGAACGCTGACGCGGAAGGAGGAGCAGAGGAGGACTGGGGCGCCGCCGTGAACCGCTACACCGCGCCGCTATCTTCGTCAAGCCGGCTACGGCTACACCGTCGCCCCATCGTGAGTACCGTGGCCGCGCCCGCCTTCCCTTTAGCCGTTTCTTCTGCCTGTGATGACTGGAGGAAGCGCCTTCCAGCGCTTGTTGACCGACCGCCGCGCCGCCGTATGGAGCTCTGAGCTCGCCGCCGCTCTGAGTACCGGGCCTCAACCCGTGCCCTTGCAGGTTCCCAAGCCTTCCCCTTCACCCAAAGCCACAGCCTTTGTTGCCCTTTGGCACCTCTTCGTCGTGCGCCGCCGAGGTGCGTCACTGTCGAGCCAGAACCGCCGAACCCGCCGTTGTCCGGCCTTCGTGCCGCTTCTTCTTGCAGGAACCTCGCCACCACGACCCGCAAAACCCTTGGCCGTGCGTCTCTGCACACAGAGGCCGCATCTTGGCCTCAGGAAACTCCATCGCCGCACCGTGCTCCGACCCCGGGGCGCCGCGCCGTGCTCTGCGCCGTGTCGCGCCGCCCGCCCGCCGGAGAGGTCCAAGGGTGCGACCTTGAGTGCGCCGTAGTGACCGCCTACCCCAGCCGGACCTAACCCTAGCCTCGTCGTGCCCTGGAACCCAGAACCAGCCCAGCGCCGCTTTCACTGCCGCGCCGACGACGCTCTTTGGCCGCGATGCCGTGCCGGCGGTGTGCGAGCGCAGTGGCAAGGGTAACCACCAAACCCTAGGAAAGCCTAGGGAGTCGCATCGAACCCCAGGAGAGTTCGGGGTGCAATACCGAACTTCCCAGTGTAAACCTTGTTTGGGCTCCTGTTCGAGCTTTGGCCCCCCGAAGCCCAAAAGCCTTCCAGCCCGCGAAGCTAACCAGGCCACACCCAGGACTAGTTCGGGGTGTTCTTTTAGACTTCCAGACTTTTGGGCCAATCTGGGCCGGCCCTTTGGGCTACTAACACTTTGGGCCCACTTAGGCCCACTAACTCACTGATCGCTGACGTCATGCTGACGTCAGCATTATTTTTAATAAAATTATTTTCTGATTTTATAAATGATTTACTAAATGTTTTATAAATCCCTTTTCCTTTAAAAATTCATAACTAATTATCCGGAGCTCCGAAAATTATGAAACCACTTGCGTTGGTTTCATAATTCCGAGACGCTCGCCGCTACCCTATCCTTATCTGCTCTCGCCCTTGAACCGAACTCCTTTTGCCCCGCATGCTTGGAGAAGAATTCGTGGCCGATGCCTGCCACTGCGCTATTGTGGGTCTGGGACGCCGGATCCCCGCAACTAGCCACTGGCTTGCCACGGACAGGGATGACGTCCCCAAGATGCGTTCGCACTACCATCCTTGCTTGCACCGTTTCCACCGCCTTGTGCCGCAACCCGCATACCTGCTCTCTCTTTGCCTTGCATCGAGCTGTGTAGCACGCGACGTACCCAGCGTTAGTAACCCGGAAGGCCGCATGTGATGGACGGTCGTGCCTTGAGCAGAGGCCTCTGTTTCAAAGCACGGCAACCCCACGTTGCAACCTAGTTACTACACCATGTGTATCGTCGTATTACTAGCACTTGCTCCACCGTGCTCCCGAGCACGTCTTGCTACGTCACCATCCTTTTATCGACCACGAGTCGATCCTTTCCTTCTCTCGGTGCTGCCACCGCACACCTTGTTCTGATAATACCTTGCCTAACTCGTTTCGCCTTACTCCTCTCTCTTCAACCTCTGAGCTTCCGCTTCGTCGCACCTATCTATTGCGCTAATACCTTACAGGCGCATTCTCCAAGATCCTTAGCCTTTGATCGGCAACCCAACCTTGAACTAATCCTTCTCTCTAACTTGTTTTCTAGTATTCAAAGCTAGTAGCTTAAAGCTATTTTAATATAAAAACTAATTACTTTGATTTCCTTAAATTAAACTAGTGCTGCTTGTAGCTAGTTTGGATTTATTTGGTTCTTTAATGCTTCTCTTTGGAGTTTATTTGCAAATAGATCCTCGTTGTTTATTTATATTTCCGAATCTAGGATTTCCCAGAGCCGAGGAGACAAGCCAGAAGATCAACTACGGCTACGGAAACTATGACAACTACTTACACGCAGGTGTTCACGCCCGACCATCTTTGAATGCCCATTAGGCATGGCTATTTTAGAACTGCTAGTGCTTTATTTAATGCATAGAGATGGATATGATGAACCCGTGCATAGCCTCTTTTACATACTTGTCCTTCATTGACCTACTACTACTACTTTACTTATGCGTGATGATACGCTGAGCTTGCTATGCATGTGTTGGGACTATTGTGGTAGTTTCTTGGCGTGTGTTGGGAAAACCGGCAGGAGAAGGCGTTTTGGGATATTTTGGCGGGGATGAGCTCGAGACAACCTGATCTGGGATCGGGGGCCAGGGATCGTCTTCTCGGACGTTGCCCGAGTTGGTACCTATGGCGGGTACACCGTTTTAGGAGCACAGGTGTTGGGGATTTTGTGATGACTTGGAGGATATGAGCTCGCCCCGGTCTGAAACCGAGTGGGTCGCCTGTTACACGGGACTTTCGTACACACCACCTCGCCGAGAGTGGGGATAGGGCCGTTCGACCCTAGCAAGTGCGGTACCATACCTGCCAGCAGGATAGCGGGGTATCAGTGGGGGAGAGGTGGGAGTGAGTCCACCCTCTCAGTGCGACTCCCGTGTGGCCACACGGGGGCATTTTCACAGTTCTGGGGTGGTCTTCTGCGGGGGACCGCATCGAGACCCGGATGCAGGATGGAATCGTAACTCCTAGGTGTTCGTCCGGTAGGATGGGCTTGGTTGGCTGATCACCGCCGGGTGCCATTCCGAGTTGGGTACAGGTGTACACGCTCTGCAGAGTTTAGATCTATACGTATAGCCGCGTCCTCGGTTATGGACATGCCCGTTGTTTCTCCGACTCTTACGTTTTGGGATTTCTACCTCCCCCTTATAGGATGAGTGTGATTGGTGAGCCGTGGTTGTATTCGGGGAGAGGAGAGTTGCTCCCTCTACCTCGCGGATCCGGGTGCAACCATTGAGGTGCGAGGAGTGGGAGTTCTCGCACCGACCCTAGATGGAGATAGGTGATGGTGACGGTGATCTGGGTGACCAGATGTATCCGCATGTGGATGAGAGATATGGGATATGGTGAACTTATGGAGATATTACTCTATTTTTGCTGCTGCTGCATAGGAAACCCTGCTGCTATCTTGATATACTCTTTCCCCTTAGAAATAGGCCACTTAAAGCTTGCATACGGTTGGTGACGTGAACCTATCCCACTCCTTGGGGATAGACTTTAGGTGTGCAGGGTACGAGTCTGACTTCGACAATAACGCCGATGGATGGTACGACTGAGGGATGCGTCGCTGCGCTCAAGGATGCCTGTGGGCGTGAAGAATAAAAGATGGAGACCCTCCTGAGATGCTAGCTACCGCTGCGTAGAATTTCACTCTGAGTCAGCCAAGAGGCTTGTAATGTTGTACTCCATTATGGACTTGTAATAAATTATGTTCTAAAATTTGTGTGATGCGATGTATGGTTGTGATTTACCTTCTGTGATGAGATCTGTACGCGATAGCCACTGATCCCGGGACTATCGCAAAGGTACAGGAACTCGGGTTTTCCTCACTGAAAATCCGAGGTGTTACAGTTTTCATCCTCTAGGGCATAACTCAGTTAGGGCTTAACCCATTTATTAAGTAAAGTAAACACCAGGGGTGTTACAGCTGTACGTGGGGTTTGGTGGTTTGGCTAGAAAACCATCAGGAGGAGGGTTTCTCGGTTTGGGCCTCAAAACCGAGCCCGAGGGCCCGGCGTGATGGAGACGGTATCCGGGTGCGTCGAGAAGCTTCGAAGCGGGCGACACGCAGCATGATCGAGGTGCTTGAGTCGGGAGGACGCGAAGGCCCGATAGATGTGCGGTCGTCCTATGGAGAACTTCATGTGTTGACCAAAATGCCCCTTTGAGGGTCTTTTCCGGAGGGCCTATATATAGGAAGGAGAATGCAGAATTTTCAGCCAACTCTTTTGGCTTGGCTAGGTGGGAGTGCTCTTTCATTTTGGGGTTCTCTTGGGAGAGAAGGTGAGAGGAGTGAGTGTCTCTTTGTGTGAGCTTTTTGCCATCCAAGATTTGTGATTCTTGGAGGGGCTTGTAGCCGATTTGGACAAGATATTCATAGTGAAGTCGTCATCTCAATCTTGTGCCAAATCCTTTGCTCCCGGCGGATTTATTTCTATCTCTTTCTCTATTCCTAGGTTGCTTTTCTTTGCATTTTCGGAGTTTTTTGGTTTGATCCTTGTGCGTCGATCTCTAGGCTGTTTTCTCTCAGATTTCTTTGAGGGGATCATGGGTGAGTGCCTTGTGGCTCTTTGTGGATGATCTTGACCCCTCAAACACCAGGAATCGGTTTCGATTTGAAGTTTTTCGGATGAACTCGAGGTGGTGCCTTATGTGCACGAGATTTGCGATTCTGTGGATTTGAGTTGGTTGAGGCCACGAATTTTTGGGCATAGCTTCACATAGTGACGCTTCTCATTTACCCAAAACTTGGCTTCAATCCATCTAGTGGTTTGGGAGATCCATTGGTTGGAAATCGGTGTTCGAGCCGCGGGCTTGTTTTTCCTAGGTCTACCGGCTGCTTCGGTGTTCTTCTGGATGACCCAGTCCCATTGCCTTTCCTGTGCAAGTTAGTCTCTCATTCTCGTCCTAAATCACAAAGCATTAGGTGAAGTCTTGATCTTTTGGATAAGATCTTTTAGACAAAGACTCACTAGGTTGTTGTGACCATATGGTTAAATTTTTGTGATTTTAGGAGGCCTCTTGGTTGAGTTTTGGATTTTTCTTTGTTCCTTCAGCACGCTATTTTTGTGCTGATCCAGATGATTCGGCCTAGTTCCGGATGACCTGGTGGATCTTCCGATGAAAGTCCCGAAATCCTCTGTTAATGTCCTAGTAACCATCTCGGATGATCTGGTATGTCCTAGAAAGTCCCTATTTCGGTTTTGTCACTTAGGTGATCATGGTGATCAAAGTATATAGGAGAAGTTCATCTTAATAATTATGATACAAAGATGTCTATCCTACCATGTTTTGGTACAAACATGAAAATGTCTCAACATTGTCCCTAAGGAAGTGGTATCTCATATCTATATGCTTGGTTTTGGAATGAAGGACTGGGTTTTTGGCTATAGTTATGGCACTGGTGCTGTCACAAAAGAGTGGAACCTGGGTACACTCCTCACTAAAGTCGCTCATAGTGTAGGTCATCCATAGGTGCTGGGAATAACAACTGGCTGCAGCAACATACTCAGCTTCTCTGGTGGATTGCGATACACTGGATTGCTTGCGAGATGACCAAGAGATCAAAGAAGAACCAAGAAATTGGAAACAGCCCAAGGTAGACTTGCGATCTAAACAACACCCAGCAAAATCAGCATTAGAGTATCCATAAAGTGTGAGTGTCGAGGAGATAGAATACTAAAGACCAAACTCAGGAGTATAGTTCAAGTACCTCAAAATCCTCTTGACGGCTTGCCGATGCGAAGTCCTTGGAGAAGCCTAAAAAGGAGCGCACAGACACACGCTGAATTGTATGTCTGGCCTAGTCGCTATCAAGTAGAGGAGGGAGTTGATCATGCTCCTGTACTCCTTCTGGTCCATAGGCTCACCATCTTCATTAGCATCCAAAGTCGTAGTTGTACTCATTGGTGTAGTCAACAGCTTGGAGTCGTTCATGCCAAACTTCTTCACAATGTCCTTGGTGTACTTCGCTTGATGCACAAAAGTCTCATCCTTACATAGCTAGATCTGAAGCCCGAGGAAGAACTGCAACTCACCCATCATTGACATCTTGAACTCCCTACTCATATCATCTGTGAACATCACAATCAAAGAGTGAGACGAGTCGCCAAAGATAATATCATCCACATACACATGTACAATCAGGATATCATCGCCCTGCCTGAGGAGAAAGAGAATTTGATCAACCTTCCCCATCACAAACCCCTTGCTAAATAGAAAGCCCCTCAACCTGCCATACCACACCCTGGGTGCTTTTTTAGGCCATAGAGAGCTTTTCTAAGTTTGTACACTTGATGGGGATATGTAGACCTCTCAAAACCTGAGGGTTGCCTCACATAAACTTCTTTCTCTAGAAACCCATTCAAGAAGGCACTCTTCACATCCATCTGAAACAATTTGAATCCTTTAGCAACATCAAATGCTATAAGAATTCGAATTGCTTCCAACCAAGCAACCGGAGCAAAGGTTTCCTCATAATCTATCCCTTTTCTTGGCTAAACCCCTGAGCAACAAGCCTTGCCTTGTTCCTCACAACCTCTCCATTTTCTCCCTTTTTGTTTTTCCACACCCATTTGGTACCTATCGGTTTGCAATTTGGAGGTGGATCTACTAACTCCCACACCTAGTTCCTCTCAAAGATCTCAAGCTCCTCATGCATAGTGTTCACCATTTCGAATTAGAAAGTGCGTGTCCAATATACTTGGGCTCGAAAGACACAACAAATACAGAGTGTGCAAAATGAGAGATTTTTTGTGACCCGGACTGTGTAGTGTGTTGATGGATATCACCTATGATCATAGAGGGTGGATGATCCACCTGTACACACCAGGGAGCCTCATGCCTGGAGACAACCTCTCCCTCAGCATCAGCTTCCACTCAAACTCCACTAGCTGTCATAGGAGTAGGGGATGGGCCATCCTCGATCGTAGTCGTCGTAGTGGAAGTAGAAAGTACATGAGCCACTGGAGGATCACCATCATCTCCATTGTCTTCTCCATCACCATCCTTCTCATCCTCAAAGATCTTTTCACCAAACTCATCATCACCTACACACTCAAAGACCAAAGAGCTACATGGTTGTGTCTCGTCGAAGGTTACCTTGCAAGTCTCCATTATTCGATTAGTGTCAAGATTGAGCAACAATATGCTCGAGAGTGATTAGCATAACCAAGAAAAATGCCATCAGAAGACCTTGCCTCAAATTTATCTAGCTTGCCCTTCTTGAGAATAAAGCACTTGCAACGAAAAGCTCGAGAGTGACTCAGCTTGTGTTTTCGACCATGCATCAACTCGTAGCATGTCCTCTTCTTGAAAGCATGAAGGAAAATGTGATTTGAAACATGGCAAGAGGTATTGACCGCCTCGACCCAATATCGCCTAGGAGTCCTATGCTCATCTAGCATCGTCATGGCCATCTCACAAAGGGTCCGATTCTTCCTCTCCACACCACCATTCCAGCAAGCAATGTATGGGGAGGAATATTGATGTTTAGGACCAAGATCATTACAAAAAGTATCAAAATGAGAGTTTCTGAATTCCGTGCCATTGTCACTGTGAATAGCTCGAATGGCATCCCCATGTCTCTCATTCTTCAATCTCAAGATCAAGTCTCGAACAAAGCAAAAGTCTCAGTCTTATCCTCCAAGAAGAAAACCCAAGAGTACCGAGAAATATCATCAACCACAACCAACACATACTACTTCCCACACACAGAGCGAACACGAGTTGAGCCAACTAGATCCATGTGCAACAGCTCACAAGGTCGCTTAGTCATGACAGCAGTCAGGGGTGGATGAGAATCGACAACCATCTTTCCATGCCGACATGGAGCACAAACCAAATCCTTCTCCAACCTCAATTTTGGCAATCCTCGGACGAGATCTAGGCGACTCAAGCGGAAAAGCAAATCAATGCTCAAGTCTCCTAGCCTCCTATGCCATTTCCAAAGCTCAGCTGAAACGCCAGCAACAAAGCATCAAGGAGAACCGACAGACTTGGAAAAATCGGCATAAAAGATTTGACCCTCGGGGATGATCATGCAGACTAGATCACCTCAAGAATCAAGCACATAAGAAGCTACAGGACACTAGAACAAGAGCACATCGAGCAAACTCATGAGCAACATGTACCAATCACGAGCAGGAGCACGTCGAGCAAACTCACCACGCCCAAACCCAACATGCCTATCTCTCTAAGGAGCAACACGACCACCCTGAGTAGAAACTGTACGCACAAACCCCTCAGCCTGAGGTAGAGGCACTACATGAGGCTCAGGCACACCATGAGAAGGGTGGTACCTGTCCTTGTTTGCCATCTCCTTAGCAAACCTCTCATCCCTTCTCTTCCTGAAGCAAAACTCCTCCTTGTGACCATCCCTTCCACAATACTCACAAATGGAAGCGAAATGGTTTTGGCTTAGGCTGTGGCTTCTCACAAGGCTTCTCGCTTGGTTTCTCTCCTGACTTCCCTCCAAACACATTCCCTAAGTCACTCACAAAGCTCAGTGGTTTCTAGAAGTTGTTTGTCTTGGGAGAAAACACTAGTGGATCTGGGACTGCGTCAAGCTTGTTTAGAGGTGGTTTGGCTTGGGTGCAAATTTGTACTTGGGTATAGTTTGTGGTGGCACTGGACTATCCCCAATTTTCTCTCCTCTCTCACCACTGCACTAACCGATCTTCTCAGATTCCAAAGCCTGACCATCAAATCGCTTGTAAGCTGCAATCATGATACCCAACTGTGGTTCATGACCAGACAACCTGATGAAGACATGGAGCCCGTGCATATGTCCATGAGTGGTGCATGGAGTGAAGAAGAAGGAGTCCAACTAGGTTTTCTAAGTTAAGGGGGAGGTCTGAGGCTAATCCGGTTCGAGTCCCCAAGGTGGAGGCCCAAAGCAACTCAAGTTCAAGCCTAGTTCGGAGTCCAGGAGCAGCACACACTAAAAATGACGCCCCGGTCGCATACAGAGTCCGTTTTGGATGTTCTTTAAATGGGTGGAACCAGAATTTAATAGAACTTCCAATGGCACTAGTCTCAGACCCAAATTCATTCTGAGTCAACAGAAATCGTCGAAACAAGTTGAAATTCTGCCAAGCTGCTGCGTCACTAGTTTGTCGGGCCTTTAGCCCAAGTTGTGGGTGCCCCACCCTTGGTCGCCCCCAACCCTAGGATGCCCCTCCTCTCATAAACTCAATAGTTTCTGCCTTAGAAACTTGGGTTTTGTTTGATAGGTTGTGATTTCCGTCGAGGATCAAACTTTCTTCATAGTCACTGTACTGTCGAGGTCTTTTGCTGTGAATCAGGGCCCCCGTTCTTGTTCATCAGCACTGTGTCGATTAGTCCTTTTGTGATTAGAACTTGAACCCATTTGTCATTCACTTCAGTCCATATTTGCAATTGTCAGATTGTGTGCTTTACTTTCTTGCTTGTGTTCTCGATTCGCTTGCAGGGAAAAGCCTTCGTGGCGAGGTCAATCAAGTTGTTCTTGGTTGATAACCAACGGAGCAGTGGTGTAACAGTTGCAGAGTCTGAATCGTGTGTTGATTCGAAGCCAAGATCATCAATGTCGAGTCTCCACCAATCGACTTATCCTCTACCTCTCAGAAGATTGGGCCGTCGCCTATCATTTGGTGTCAGAGTTGGGTCCTTGTTAAGAAGGGGAGGATGATGAGGACATCCTAGGGCACGATTTGGCCAGGCGCACGACAGTGTAGGTGGCAGTCGTGGAGCACGATTTGGCCAAGCACATAACAGGGTAGGCGGCAGTCGTGTCCAACGGGAGTACGGATTAGCCAGGCGCACGACAGTGTAGACGGCCCATGGGCCAGGCACACGATAGTGTAGGCGGCGAAGTCGTGCGCGTCCGAATTATCCCACCTTGCTTAGCTTGGGAGGAGGAAGCCACCTTAAAGGGGAGAGCCACCCTTCCCCTAACGGACAAGTCTTTAGGGGCGATTGGGCCTTTCCCTGAGGGGTGTGACGAAGGACGGTGCTAAGGTTTGCATCAAAATTCGGGTGCCGAGGCCAAACTGTGCAATTGGTGCATCGGGCTTACCATAAATCCAATCCCACTTGGGCTGGACTCATCACAACCAACCCATTAACTAACGCAACTCATCATTCTCATCCTGCAGACGATCAACATAATGCGCAAGTTCTAGGTTTTTCACAGCATGAACTTCATAGGTAGAGCAAGCAGTAGCAATAGGAGATTTAAAAGCAGCCTCAAGAGAAATAATGCGAGCATGAGAATCATCTAGTTTACCATGCAACACAGAACAAGAAGTGCAAGCACCTAACAAAGTAGGTCTAGATTTCAACCCATCAAGCTCAACCCTAACCACATCTAGTTCCTCAAGCTTTAAGGCATGCTTCTCCTCAAGATCAGTCAAATCAGCAAGAAAGATATCGCACTCATTGCATTCAGGTTCATCAGTGACAACAGGAGTAGTTTTCAAAGACTCAATCAGAGCTCTAGCATTCACAAGCAAAGACTCAAGATCAGCAACCCTATCCTTAGCATCACCGAGCAAGGACCGAAATTCCCTCTTCTCCTTGTTGGTATTTCTAAGCACATCATCACGGTTGTCAAGCAATTCATTCAACAGAGCGTTCTCCTCTAGCAAGAAGTCGGGTTCACAATGTACCTCATCCTCAGAGTCAGAATCCGAGCCATCCTTCCCATTCTTGTTGTTATCAAAGCTATGAGCCATGCCGTAGAAGTCGTCTCTCGCAACGAAGCTCAGGCCAGTGAAATTCTTGCTTGTGTGCCTCCTGCCCTTGCGTCGATCTTGCTCTTTGTAACACGCCATGTTTTTAACCAAGTGTTAATGAGTGCTAATCACATTCTTAATCACTTTTTGATCATTAGTGCTTAAGCACTTAGTCAAAGTTGAGGTCAAACCCTAGGTCAAACCCTTTGGCCCTTAAACCCTAGCTAGAACTTTTGGCACGTTCTCCAAAATTCACTTAAACACTTCAAAATCTGCCAATACAAAAGTTGTTCAGTTTTTCAAGACCAACAACTTTGCTTTTGGGTGGCATGTCCAATTCGAAGTGCAAATTGGTGAAAAAGCTCAGTCAACACCTGCGGTTCCTGTTCCTGCGCCCCGAGAAAATCAGCAACTATGCTTGCTGTTTATGCTTGATTCTTTGAGTAAAACACATATCGGCCTTCGTAAAAGTTGTAGAGGAATGGCTGATCTACAACTTTGCTAATTGGACCAGGGATCACTTCTATAGCGAAATCTAGAGTTTGAGCTGGTCAAACGTGTGCACACTGAAACAATTTAGCGCCGGAACGCGCCTCGCATGCCGCTGTCGTGCGTGCGCGTGCGCCACGTCAGTTCGCCGCCGAGCGACTGGGCATGGACGCCAATGCACCCGGGGGTCTGCCGGTCCATAGAGGTCGCCTTGAAACACTGTGTCGCGCGGGTAGGTGACGCGGCTAGGCCATAGGCCGGTGTCACACGGCGCACTCGCACGCGCTGGCGCGCGCACGCTGAGGCGACCATTGGTCGGCAGCGCCACCCCACATCGCCGCTACTGTAGCCATCTCATGACCACTATAAGAACCCCGTTCCTCCTCCCCTACGCAAGCTCACAGCGCCGCCGCCATCCGCCATTGCCGCCGTCGGTGAACTCCTCCCTCTGCTCGCACCCGTACCAACGTGTGACCCAGACCTCCTCCCTAGCACCCACTCGACGCTCCCCGAGCATGCATGGCTTAACTCGGGCCCAGCATTCGCCGGAGATCGAGCCGAGGCGGCCGCGCCGCCGCTCGCCGGAGACTTCCCCGACCCAGCCACCACCTCCAATCGAGCTGTGGTGAGCCGAATCCCACTCCTGTGCCGCTTGTTCATCACCGCCAGCCGTCCTTCGCCACCGGCGAGCTCGCTCTGCCGCGGGAGGGCACGGTTGTGAAGGAAGTTTCTTTGTAGGGATCTGTCGGTAAAAGCCAAGGATCTATCTGTGAACGTTCGAATCTTTCTAGGGTCTGCTGTGAAAGAAGTTTCTTCTTCTTTTTATTCTTTGGTCTAGAGTCTTGTAAAAATCATAGAAAATCGTATAAAAACCATAAAAATGCAAAACCAATTTTTTTGGTTTAGAAAGGCTGTATATACTTTTGATGTGTAGATTTTGAATGAAAATTCAAACTCAGTTTGAGTAGGGTTGTTCATAACATGAGTTGTACTCATGTGCTAGGCTAGATCTTTGGATATGTTGGTAGTCAGCACTAGAATAGGCTATAACTAAGTTTTTGCACAAAGTTACTGAGTTAATCTCTAGTTATATTTTATTTGGCATTTATACTAAATCTGTGTATATATTTTGTACAGCTTCTTATGAATGCTTTCTGTGGCTCGTCTTGTAGATATCATCTTGTTATGCTAAGATGTGTTCCTGGTAAATTTATCATGTATTTATGAACTGTCTATATATATGTTTCCGAATGATGCTTGTTTATGAAGTTAAATCTATAGCTGAGTTTCTATTTCTCCAGTGATGCTTATCTTTGAGATAGATGATGTTTGTATCATGTCTGTGCTATGGTAGGAAGTTGGACCATAGTTGAGTCATATATTTCTCTGTATAAATAATTTGTGAATAAATATGTTGAAAATGGTTATTTTTGTGTAGCACGAATGAAATAGGTTCTGGAGCTAATTTTTGGTATGTGGCCTAGTTTTAGTCCTAGAGCCTCTGTGCAAATTTTGAGGTGCAGTGCATGAGTAGTTTTCTCTGTATTAAATATGCTTGCTTTTGCTAGAAATAAATTGTCGTATTTTTCATGCTCAAGATATAGCTCTATTTGCTATGCAATTTTAGCAGTAGCTCTTTTGTAGTACTGTGTGCTTGTACAAAAAATTTCACTATAAATTACTACATGGTTTTACCAGAAAGAATTTTGGAAGAAACTAATTGTATTAAAAAGAGAAATAAAGAAATGACTTCTTTATAGACTCGTGTGTATGTCACTTGAGGAAATGCTACTATTAAATTCCTGAGAAATATTGTGGTGCTTGTGAAGTGTTTCTAAATTATTTGTATAAATGTGCACATAGTCACTATCAAAATAATAATTAAATAAATGGTTGAATGATTGATCTTTAAGGAAGAGTATGCTGAATATATTCTGGTCTAGGTGAATGTGGTCAACATAACACCCTTTGTTTAATGTGTGCTGTTGCGTTTGTTTACACCATCATCACCAATTAACTCTTGCACATGCATTCCCCGTATAGAAGTCCCTGATGGTAGCTACACGCTCGTACCGGCTGACGAGGACGAGGGAGTAGGAGGAGACGTACACTTCGTGACCGTTGATCAAGACCCGGACCAAAGTCCGGAAGATTGTCTGACTGCTGGAGCTGTTGAAGGCAAGCCTCGTTTTAACATTTACCTATGTGTTTCCGTTTTCAATTTTTGAATTTATGTTTGATTATTTATGTGCATTTACGTTCAGGAGTTGAATGGAAACCCTAGATGCATGATCCATAAGTACCTATGATCTTTTACTAGAATGCTAGGTCGCTAGTTGCTTTGCACTAAGGACCCGATACAAGTCGAGTGATGTACTTCGCTCGCGAGAATAGGTTCTTATGTGGGAATCATAAGATTTGTTAATTGGATTGCTCACGTGGTAAGAGCATGGGATTATGGGCTTCGGTCCAGTGGTTAAGAGATTAAGCATTTGAAAGTACTAAACATTTGTCGGAAATGGGTACGGTAAGCCTAGTACCTGAATGATACGGTGCGGGAACTTTGCGCTACTAATCTTGGGTTGCGGCCCCGGTCTTGCAAACTGTAGTACATGTGTGACGCTGGATGCTAGTGTAAGGCATGTCAGCTAGCCTTGTACTTAGGACTGTGGCATCCAATCCCAATCCGAGGAATGACGGGAACCGTTTGGTTCAATGCACTCGTTGTGGGTGTTTTCTTCTGTATGTTTAGGTTCACCTTGCAAGGTTATTAATCGATCGATCGTCAGCCTCTCACCATTATCCGATAGTACTTAATTATCTGGCCATGATAATCCCTCTATTGTGAAATGTTGATAAACTTGATGTTTGATTAATTGTTTGCACAACTCATGCTTGCAATAGTTGCTTATCTTGTAATAATTGATCTACTAGAACTTGACCTAAAATATTGAAGGTAAGGATTAACTCCTTAGTCCCTTTTTGGCAAAACAAACCCACTAGCCAAAAGCCAAGCATGATTGGATGGTTAAGTCTTTTATTTTAGACGGTAAGCCTTGCTAAGTATTAGTATACTCAGCCTTGCTATCAATGTTGCTTTCAAGTGATAATGTTTGGCCTGGTGAAATCCCACCCGGCTGGGAGCTGGAATGGGTGGATGACGAGGAGTAATGGCGTTATGGGTGGCCTCCCATGATGCCAAGTTATCGATTAGTTTAATTTCCGCTGTCTTCAAAACTCTGAACCATTTAACTTTGATGCAAGGGCAATGTTTGTAATAATTAACCCTACAGGTAATTCGGATTAATTTGTATGGTACTCTGGACTCTCCTTCATGGGAGTTTTAATGTATACGTGTTCGATCCTCTATGTGTTGATTCAAGTGATTTCCCGGGCTATGACCCGGCAACACTCAACGGGATGATTCTTTATTATCACTTAATGACCAAAGTGGATTGGTTTAGGTGATAGTACAGACTTAACTCGGGTGGGGTTGTCATAGTTGGTACTAGAGCATCCGTATACACCTGAGTAATTAGTTTAATACTAATCACATGATTTTACAATTAAAACTTGCCAAGATTGATTGGATTTTGAAAATACGTTGGATCCTTAAGGAATGATTAGACCGAAAGACCCTAGAGGGAATTTTTGGGTTCTTTTACGAAATTTGTTCCTCAACAAGTCAAGCATCTACTGTGAATTGTTCACGATTTTAGGATTCCTCAGTTTAGAGTTATGATCAAATTAGTGAACCTCTGTTCTGCTGTGAGAGCCTGTGTGGTTCGAGGACCGGTGGTAGGTCGCTTCCTGGTGTGATGATTGATTGACCACGTGGTGTGGACTGATTCTTGGTTTAGTATTACAGGTGCAGGTTGCGGCTTGACTGGTGTTGGTGCAGGTGAAGAACAAGCGCGAAAGGTTGTTGCCGGTGAGGCCTCCAGGTGTGGAGAAGACAAGTAGGCTTGGTTCGAGGGACCCGGTGGCCAGCGGAGTCAAGTGCGGGCCGCATGGTGGCAAGAACGGCAAGATGAAGTCACGGACGGTTTCTTGGTTGAGCCTCAAAACCAAGGTCGAGCCGGGACTACGTGGCAGCCGAGTCATGAGTGGTGATTGGCGGAGGCTACACCGAGTTCGCGGGGTTTCCGGTGGTTCACCAGAAAACCACTGGGTTCCTTGGTTGATCCACAAAGCCAAGACCGAAGAACCGAAGACGGAGGTGCAGCAGCATCGGACCGGTCTGGCCGGTGGGTCTTACCGGTCTGACCGGTGTGCGACGACGCAGTCCGGAATCTTCGAAGCGGAGGACACGCATCGGGATCGCAAGGCTTGCGTCGAGGCTAAGCAAGTTTGCGGTCGCTGGGCATCCGTCCGATGGAGCGAAGACAAAGATTTCCGAATTCGCCCTTGAGGGGCATGTATCCCTAGTTAGCTATTAAGGGTATTTTCGTCTTTTGGTTGCCTCCATATAACCCAAGTGGTGAGAGGATGGCAGCCATCTCTTGGAACCCTAGCTCATTTGGTTTTCCTATTTTCCTTCCTATTTTCCTTAGGATTTTCATAGGACTAGCTTGAGAGCTTTATGGTGAGATCTTGTGAGAGGGAAGGATGATCGGGCGGCAAGCTAGAGCTTGTATGAACCTCTTTGGTATGTATAGATCATTTGGTGTGGTTCCTCAAGGCTTGGATGTGTCTTTCCCGTTTCTCCTTTTTGGTGATTTTCGGAGGCTTTTCTTGGCAAATTTCTTGTGGCGGTTTTGAGACCTTTCTTTTTGGGATTTGGTGCGGGATGTATGCATGAACCCCTCGTGGTTCTTTTCCCTTTGATTCCCCTCCCAAATCCGTGAGTAAAGGGGCTCAATTTTGGGGTTTTTCGTTGTCCTAAGGTTAGTGGTGTTCTTGACGGAAATCATTCGATTCTTCTTGATTCAACGAGTTTTGGTGGACCATAACGTGGCTATGGAGTACCCATGAGGTGTTCCTACTATCCCCAAAGTCTTGTGCGAATCCGTGGAGCGAATCGGGAGATCGGGAGTTAGATTTGGAGGAGTTGACCCGCGGGCGCTGTTCATCCCGAGCTGCCCAGGCATGACCGGTCTGACCGGTGCTCTTGATCGGTCTGACCGGTGCGAGCCCTTGGTGGGATTTGTCTCGGGGAACAGCCTTGTCCGTGTGGTTTTGTCCCGTGGTCCTGCTGGTCAGTTCTTGGCGTGTTTGGAGTTGTTTTGCTAGGTTTTGTGAGGGGTTCTTCTTCCTTGCAGGTTGTGTTTCGGAGGTGGTTTTTGTTCCAGGGCCAAGAGGAGTCACTGAGGCTTCCTGGAACATTTGCTGTGCAGCTGCTGTCGCCACCGGCCTGACCGGCGCTGTCCACCGGTCTGACCGGCGCAAGCCATCGATCTGACCGGTGTAGCACAGGCAGCAAGCCGTGCAAGTTTTCGCTGTGCGTTTGGGGCGTTTGGTTGAGTTGTTGGTTCCTAGGACTGGTAGCACTCCAGTGGCTATGTGGTCTTGACCAACTTGGGTAGTTGAGTTGGAGAAGTGTTTCGGAAGCCGTGTTCGTCTTGTTGGAGTTCCCATCTCCTTCGAGAAGAATTTTTATCGACTCCCATTCACTCCCCCCTTTCTGGTTCGCCTAATCGGTCCTTCAATTGGTATCAGAGCCGGTTCGGGTCTTCATTGACTCTTACCAGTCTAAGATCCAAAGATTGCGTACCAGGAACGGGGTTCGGGTCCTCCACACTTCGATAGGAAGAACTACCAGATGTGGCAGAGGCGAATGGCGGTGTTCCTCCGCGGAAAGGGTCAGATCCTTTGGGACGTTACGGTGAACACAGCTTATGTTCATCCGATTAACTTCCTTGCTCCAGGATCGAGGGATATGTTCGACGCCAACAACAAGGCGGTCGACTACTTGTTTCGTGCTCTGTGTCAGCCCGAATTCGATCGGGTTCAGACAGAGGACTTAGCTTGTAGGATTTGGGAGCAGTTGAAGGATGCTCATGCTAGGACTGCTCAGGTTCAGGCTCGGATGTACGCGACTTACTGGAGAGAGTACGAGAACTTCACTCATCTCCCCGGCGAGTCTGTCGATGCCCTTTTCCAACGGTTTACGGTCGTGGTGAACAACATGAGAGCCAATGTGGTCGTGCTCCCATACGATGATCATGATAGAGCTGTGAAGCCCTTGCACTCGTTGGATCGTACCGTATGGGATGGAAAGGTCGAGGCTATCCTTGAGTCTGAGAAGTATGACACCCTGACCGTGAACGAGCTGTTTTCGAAGCTCAAGTCAGCTGAGTTGGACCATGGTATGACAGCCAAGATTGAGAGCCCGACTGACTCTCATAATCTTGCTCTCGTTGGTGGCAAAGGAGCTAAGTCTAACGCTAACGCATCCTCCAGGATGTACTCTCTATCTTCTCTGATGTCTATGCCAGACGAGGAGTTCGACGTGCTTGGAGAGGACGAGCTGGCGTTGCTGACCAGGCGGTTCGAGAGGCTGCACGAGAACCAGGTGAACACGAGGAGGACAGCACAGACGTGCTTTCAGTGCGGCAAGCTAGGACACTTCGTCGCCGACTGCCCGGAGAAGACGGAGAACAAGGACGGCTACAAGGACGGCTACAAGGACGGCTACAGGCACCGGTCGAGCAAGGACAGAAAGTACTGATCAAGGCGTGATCACAAGCACAAGAACAAGCACAAGGACGAGCGACGGTCGAGGAAGAAGGATGGCCACGGCAGGAAGGCCCGAGCGATGGTCGGAGCGAGCGACGTCGACTCCAGCTCCGCCTACTCTTCCTCGAGCTTGAGTAGCAGCAAAGATGAAGGTGATCGGCGCAAGAACAAGAAGGCGTCCAAGAACATGAGCTGGTTGAGCTGCTACGCGGGAGATAGCTTCTGCAGCATGGCTCGTAGCTCCGTCAGCAAGAAGAGTTACCAGAGCGACTCGGACTCCAACTCCGAGGATGAGGTACATGACGAGCTTCCCTTCTTGCGTGAGGAGAACGAGCGTCTTGGCAAGTTGCTTGATAACCGCGATGACATGCTTAGAGAGGCCAAGAAGATGAGGAAAGAGCTTAGGGCCTCACTAGAAGATGCTAGGAATCGTGTGGCTGAGCTAGAAACCGAGAACCTAGATGCTAAGCTTGAGATTGATTCGCTTAAGGCTTCTCCTGTGGTTTTTGATGAGATTGATTGCTGTTATTGCTCTGTGTACCTAGCTGATCTTACTGCTCTTAAGGATAAGCATGCCTCTACTTGTGACGAACTAGATGTGCTGAGGGTTGAAGTAGCTGAGCTTAAGTCTAGACCTGCTTTGCTAGGTGCTTGCACTTCTTGCCCTGTTTTGCATGGAAAGATTGATGAGATGCATGCTTACACTGTCTCGCACGAGGCTAAGTTGAAAGAGCCTATTCCCACTTCTTGCTCTACTTCTGAATTGTATGTGGTTAAGAATTTGGAGCTTGCGCATTATGTTGATCGCTTGCAGGATGAGAATGATGAGCTGAGGAAATGTATGAGTTGGTTGTCAGGTCAGGAGCCTCAGCTTGGTATCATGATAGCGGCTTTCAAATGCTATGATGGTCAGGCACTTGGGGCTGACAAGCTTGGAGAGAACAGTGGTGAGAGAGTTGAGAGAGTTGGAGAGATCCCTATCCCACCACCAAACAGACACAAGAACAAGTTTGAGCCCAAGCCTAACCATCTCAGAAACAAACTTGACACTACTCCAGATCCACCCATATTCCCTCACCCAACAAATGATTTCCAAAAACCGGTGAAGTTTGTGAGCCCAAAGGGAGGTGAGGAAGGAGAGAAGAAGGGTAAGAAACCGAGTGAGCAGCCCCAACCCAAGCCTAAGCCTAAGCCACAGCCCATGAAGTTCCATTGTGGGTATTGTGGGAGAGATGGTCACAAGGATGAGTTTTGTTTCAAGAGGAAGTGTGAGGAGAGAATGGCTAGAGAGTAGGCTAACAAGGACAGGTAACTCCCCTCTAATGGTGTACCTGAGCCTCGTATGCAGATGCCCAGGGCCAAGGCGATTGTGAGGACAGTTCCGGCTTGGGGAGACTGGAATGTAGCCGGTGGTGCTGCTAGCCGAGCTACACCGGTCAGACCGGTGCACTACACCGGTCAGACCGGTGCAGGTCTGGATAGACAGCGGTCTGGTTTTCGTGCTCGTGAGGATGCTCAGTTTGGTTCTGGTGGTCGTGGTTCTGGTGGTTGGTATGGAAAGTCTGCAGGTGGTCAGTTTGCTAGACGTTCTCCACCTCGTGCTCAATACGGGGGTGGGAGGAGTCGTAGCTGTGAGATGGAGAGGAGGAACGGTCCACGGTCTTCTTTTCGTGGCTTTCGTCCTCCTCCAGCTAGAGAGGGTTGGTTCCCTCGTAGTGGTTACTGTGGTGGTATTCGTGGTGGTAGCTTTGATAGGCGTGATGATTTGGTTTGTGCTAACCCCACTTTGGAGCAAATGGCTCGGCACTGGTTTTACTCTTTTGGTACTAACCCCAGTGCTGAGTCGTTTGTTCACTCACGTGCTCGCTTTTGAATTTCAGGTGGGAGACTTGAGGAACATTTGGTTGATTGACTCCGGTTGCTCGAGGCATATGACCGGGGACAAGGGGTGGTTCTCAAGTCTCGTCCCGGTGGTGTGCAGGACATACATCACCTTTGAGGACAATGGGCGAGGGCGTGTGCTATCAGAAGGTGAGATCAAGGTAAGTCACAAGGTCAATCTCAGGCGTGTTGCTCTTGTTCAATCACTGGGGTTCAATTTGCTTTCCGTGCCCCAGTTGTTAGATGAGGGCTTTGAGGTGTTGTTTCGGCCTGGTGGTCCTCGGATTTTAGATTGTCGAGGGGACCTAGTTTGCATGGTTGTTCCCGAGGGTCAAGTGTTTCGAGCTGATTTCTCTCAGTCTTCTGATGTGGAGCGTTGCTTTTTGGCTGGTTCTTCGAGTGAGTTGTGGAAGTGGCATAGGAAGTTGGGTCACTTGAGCTTTGACCTTTTGTCTCGCTTGAGTAAACTCAATTTGGTCCGAGGATTGCCACGGTTGAGGTTCGAGAAAGAGTTGGTTTGTGCGCCGTGTAGGCATGCCAAGATGGTAGCCTCTTCTCACCTGCCTCTCACCGATGTGGTGACTGAGTGTCCATGCGAGCTGCTCCATATGGACCTTGTTGGCCCAGCTCGTGTGCGATCTGCGGGTGGGAAGTGGTATGTCCTTGTTGTGGTGGACAACTACTCTCGGTATGCGTGGGTGTTCTTTCTTGAGGAGAAAGGAGAGACGTTTGGTTTTGTTCGAGATCTTGTCTTGAGGTTAAGAAACGAGAGGCACGAAGATGCCATACGAGCGATCCGCAGTGACAATGGCTCGGAATTCAAAAACTCTCGCTTCGAAACCTTTTGCCATGACTTGGGTCTTGAACACCAGTTTTCGAGTCCGTACACGCCTCCCCAGAATGGCGTGGTGGAAAGGAAAAACAGGACCTTGTGCGAGATGGCTCGGATGATGCTCGACGAGCATAGGACTCCGAGAAGGTTCTGGGCTGAGGCAGTCAATACCGCGTGCCATGTGTCAAACAGGATTTACCTCAGGGTTCACAAGAAGAAAACCTATTACGAGTTGATGCACGGTCGCACACCCAAGGTGAGTCACTTCCATGTCTTTGGTTGTAAATGCTTCATTCTTAAGAAAGGGAAGAAGTTGGACAAGTTCGAGGCTAGGTCTGTCGATGGCATTTTCTTTGGTTATGCATCTCATTCTAGAGCATATCGTGTGCTCAATCTTGAAACTAACCAAATCGTGGAGGCTTGCGAGGTTACCTTCGACGAGACACAGCCACGTAGTCAGCTTGTTTTTGAGTGTGCAGGTGACGATGAACTTCGCGAGGAGATTTTCCAGGAGGAGGAGCATGAACATGGAGATGATGAAGATGGCGGTGTGGTGCCCGCGGCTGGACATGTACCTACTACTTCGACGATGATCGAGAATGGGACCTCTCCCACACCTACAATGACAAACCCAGATCAAGGCGAAGCTGCTGTTGAGGGGGGGTAGCATCAAGGCGAGAACCTCCCCGGCGAGTGCAAGTGGATCACCCAGCTTCGAGAATCATCGGCGACATGAATGAACGTACTACACGGTCGAGGGTTCGGAACAATTCTCATTTTGCTCATGCCGCTTTTGTTGCCACCTTTGAGCCCAAAGACCTTGGACACGCGCTATCTGATCATAATTGGGTTAATTCGATTCATGAGGAATTGGAGAATTTTGAGAGGAACCAAGTTTGGGTGTTGGTTGACCCTCCCCCAGGGTGTAAGCCGATTGGGACAAAATGGGTGTGGAAGAACAAAGAGGGAGAGAAAGGAGAAGTGGTGAGAAACAAGTCAAGGCTTGTTGCTCAAGGGTATAGTCAGAAAGAGGGGATCGAATACGAGGAGACTTTTGCTCCCGTAGCTCGTTTGGAGGCGATTAGAATCCTTCTAGCCTTTTCCGTGGCTAAAGGGTTCAAGTTGCACCAAATGGATGTGAAGAGTGCTTTCCTGAATGGTGTGTTGGAGGAAGAAGTGTATGTGAGGCAACCACCAGGGTTTGAGAGTGAGAAGTACCCCCACCGGGTGTACAAGTTGAGGAAGGCGCTGTATGGGTTGAAGCAGGCGCCTAGAGCTTGGTATGGTAGGTTGAGGTGGTTCCTGTTTGAGCGAGGCTTTGAGATGGGGAAGGTCGATCAGACCTTGTTTCTCCTCAGGCAGGGCAAAGATATCCTGATTGTACAGGTGTATGTGGATGATATTGTCTTTGGTGGCTCGTCTAACTCTCTTGTTGCAAGGTTTGCAGAAGACATGAGCAGGGAATTTGAGATGAGCATGATGGGTGAGTTGCAGTTCTTCCTTGGGCTTCAGATCAAGCAATCAAAGGAAGGAACATTTGTGCACCAAGCCAAGTACACCAAGGACATTGTGAGGAAGTTTAAGATGGAGGACTCCAAGGCCATGGTGACGCCTATGAGTACCACTACAGCTCTTGATGCGGACAAGGAAGGTGAGCATGTGGACCAAAAGGAGTACCGGAGCATGATCGGGTCCCTCCTCTACTTGACAGTGACGAGGCCGGACATCCAGTTCTCGGTATGTCTGTGCGCTCGTTTTCAAGCGTCTCCAAGGACTTCACATCGGCAAGCGGTCAAGCGCATATTCAGGTATTTGCGACACACTCCCGACTTTGGCCTTTGGTACTCCGCGTCCTCTTCTTTGGCTCTTCATGGATTTTCAGACGCGGATTTTGCTGGGTGTCGGTTGAATAGGAAGTCCACTTCTGGGACTTGCCAGTTCTTGGGTTCTTCTTTGGTGTCTTGGTCTTCCCGCAAACAGTCGAGTGTTGCTCAATCCACTACCGAGGCAGAGTATGTGGCCGCAGCTAGTAGTTGCTCTCAGCTCCTTTGGATCACATACACCATGAGCGACTTTGGTGAGGAGTATACCCATGTCCCACTTCAATGTGACAGCACTAGTGCCATAAGCGTTGCAAAGAACCCAATGCTCCATTCCAAAACCAAGCACATAGAAGTGAGGTATCATTTCCTGAGAGACAATGTAGAGAAAGGGAAGATAGCCTTGATCCATGTACCTACACATGACCAACTAGCCGATATTTTCACCGAACCCCTACATCAAGCAATTTTCACTCGTTTGCGGGGGGAGCTTGGTGTGTGTTTGATTTCTTGAGTTGGTGTGTGGGAGCTCCTTTGTAGCATATGTATAGCTTTCCTTTGTGCATTTCTTGCATTTGGCATGGCATATGTAACATAATGTATAGGCATCTTTGTATCTTAGGTTGCATGCATTTTGTATCATATGCATTGTTTAGGAAAAGCTTCTCCTATATACATTATTCACCATGGTATGATATGTATGTCCTTGTGAGCAAGTTTGGTAAGCTATGGTTAGTTTGGCTTAGCTCTTGATAATCTTGGTTTATATCCATGGTTGATGGCTATGTTTTTGAAAAATGTCACATGTATGCTCTCTTGTGAGTAAATGCCTTTATATGATCTTGACATGTTTTAGTGGCTTGGCTATGCTTAATTTGTGGTTGGATAGCTTATTTTGATCATATGGGGCCAAAGGCTCATTTGCCATCATGAATGTTTAGCCCCCATGCTTGATCTTGTGGAGGGGCATAAGTTCCTTTTTGTCGCAAAGACATTTCATGTACCAATTTCAAATCTGAAAATAAAATGTAAATTGCTTGGAAAATGTGCTCCCATGTCATATGTGCTAATTTTAATTTGCGTTGGGTGCTAAACTGTTGCATGATGCCTACCAATGAGAAGTCTCATATATAGAAGTAGGCACATGTCTTGGTGGCTTTGACATGACATGAGGTGCTTGTGGGTGTTTATGATGGTCTTATGCTTAGAATGGTTGTCCTAGCATGAAGTTTGTGTGGCTTTGCCATTTTGATATGTTTTGCTCATGTTTAGGACTTTGCTCATGAGAGGGTAAATTTTTGCAAAATTGCTCAATTCTATCTTAGCTTCGTCCAATGCTTGTGAAACTTGGTGATCATGAAGTTGCTGTCATTACGAAGCTATAGAGTATCTAACTTGCTCATTTGGACATGTGTAGCATCCTATGTTGAATTTTGTCTATTTGAGAAGCTCTAGGTTGCATTTTTTGCATTTTTGGCTTGATTCATGCATTGTCAACAAGGGGGAGAAGTTTGAGCATGTTTTGGCCTACTGAATGTATCTAGAAGGTTTTCAGGTGGTTTCGAGCCATTTCGGGGCTCTGTTGTGCACCGATCTGACCGGTTGAGGTCACCGGTCTGACCGGTCAGAGTGCTGGTCCTATTCACATGTTGAGCACCAGTCTGACCGGTGGTGTCGACCGGTCTGACCGGTCAGAGCTGAGCTATTGCAGCTGCTCTGTTTCGTGAAGTGGTTCGCATGCATTCGTCTAGGGGGAGTTGCATTGATTCAGGGGGAGCTTGCATGTGTGCTGGGGGAGCACGCATTGGTTCAGGGGGAGCTTGCATGTGTGCAGGGGGAGCTCTTTGTGGTTTTCGAGCTTTGGTTTGATGGTTTGTGCTCTTTGCTTGAGCATGTTTTGTCTCGGATGTGTCGAGCCGTTGCCCTTGCCTAAGGGGTCCGAGACTTGTCTTCTTCAAGTGATCTTGCTCTTTGTCTTTCTTTGGCTTTCGATCGCTTGTTGGAGTTTCTTGTAGTCGTTAATTTTCTTTTCCTTTTCTCTGTTGTTATCAAAACGTGTGTGTTGTCAATGCACTCATCAAGGGGGAGATTGAGAGCCTGTGTGGTTCGAGGACCGGTGGTAGGTCGCTTCCTGGTGTGATGAGTGATTGACAACGTGGTGTGGACTGATTCTTGGTTAAGTATTGCAGGTGCAGGTTGCGGCTTGACTGGTGTTGGTGCAGGTGAAGAACAAGCGCGAAAGGTCATTGCCGGTGAGGCCTCCAGGTGTGGAGAAGGCAAGTAGGCTTGGTTCGAGGGACCCGGTGGCCAGCGGAGTCAAGTGCGGGCCGCATGGTGGCAAGAACGGCAAGATGAAGTCACGGACGGTTTCTTGGTTGAGCCTCAAAACCAAGGTCGAGCCGGGACTACGTGGCAGCCGAGTCATGAGTGGTGATTGGCAGAGGCTACACCGAGTTCGCGGGGTTTCCGGTGGTTCACCAGAAAACCACTGGGTTCCTTGGTTGATCCACAAAGCCAAGACCGAAGAACCGAAGACGGAGGTGCAGCAGCATCGGACCGGTCTGACCGGTGGGTCTTACCGGTCTGACCGGTGGGTACCTGTCTGACCGGTGAGGAGCACCGGTCTGACCGATGTGCGACGACGTAGCCCGGAATCTTCGAAGTAGAGGACACTCGTCGGGATCGCAAGGCTTGCGTCAAGGCTAAGCAAGTTTGCGGTCACTGGGCATCCGTCCGATGGAGTGAAGACAAAGATTTCCGAATTCACCCTTGAGGGGCATGTATCCCTAGTTAGCTAGTAAGGGTATTTGCATCTTTCGGTTGCCTCCATATAACCCAAGTGGTGAGAGGATGGCAGCCATCTCTTGGAACCCTAGCTCATTTGGTTTTCCTATTTTCCTTCCTATTTTCCTTAGGATTTTCATAGGACTAGCTTGAGAGCTTCATTGTGAGATCTTGTGAGAGGGAAGGATGATCGGGCGGCAAGCTAGACCTTGTATGAACCTCTTTGGCATGTATAGATGATTCGGCGTGGTTCCTCAAGGCTTGGATGTGTCTTTCCCGTTTCTCCTTTTTGGTGATTTTCGGAGGCTTTTCTTGGCGAATTTCTTGTGGCGGTTTTGAGACCTTTCTCTTTGGGATTTGGTGGGGGATGTATGCATGAACCCCTCGTGGTTCTTTTCCCTTTGATTCCCCTCCCAAATCCGTGAGTAAAGGGGCTCAATTTTGGGGTTTTTCGTTGTCCTAAGGTTAGTGGTGTTCTTGACGGAAATCCTTCGATTCCTATTGATTCAACGAGTTTTTGTGGACCATAACTTGGCTATGGAGTACCCATGAGGTGTTCCTACTATCCCCAAAGTCTTGTGCGAATCCGTGGAGCGAATCGGGAGATCGGGAGTTGGATTTGGAGGAGTTGACCCGCAGGCGATGTTCATCCCAAGCTGCCCAGGCGTGACCGGTCTGACCGGTGCTCTTGACCAGTCTGATCGGTACGAGCCCTTGGTGGGATTTGTCTCGGGGAACAGCCTTGTCCGTGTGGTTTTGTCCCGTGGTCCTGTTGGTCAGTTCTTGGCGTGTTTGCAGTTGTTTTGCTAGGTTTTGTGAGGGGTTCTTCTTCCTTGCAGGTTGTGTTTCGGAGGTGGTTTTTGTTCCAGGGCCTAGAGGAGTCACTGAGGCTTCCTGGAACGTTTGCTGTGCGGCTGCTGTAGCCACCGGCCTGACCGGCGCTGTCCACCGGTCTGACCGGCGTAGGCCATCGGTCTGACCGGTGTAGCACAGGCAGCAAGCCATGCAAGTTTCCGCTGTGCGTTTGGGACGTTTGGTTGAGTTATTGGTTCCTAGGACTAGTAGCACTCCAGTGGCTACGTGGTCTTGACCAACTTGGGTAGTTGAGTTGGAGAAGTGTTTCGGAAGCCGTGTTCGTCTTGTTGGAGTTCCCATCTCCTTCGAGAAGAATTTTTATCGGCACCCATTCACTCCCCCCCTCTCTGGTTCGTCTAATCGGTCCTTCATGCTGTTTATCATGCTGACCTTCCTCTAGAAGTATATTTTTTCGAGCATGTTCCTATCACATCCAGTTCTATCTTTGCATACAAAAATGTGCACAATTATATCACTGATTTTCTGTAAAAATTTGGGAAATTTTTGGGCTCTGGTTGTCGCGTTATGAATTTTTGTTCTACCTACCAGATTGGTGTACCCTATGCATGTTATACTCTTTTTGAGTTTTAACGTGTTGTACCCATTTTTGTACAGATGGAGTACCCGGAGTTTTTCAACATCGACGCGGACGGTACCTTGCATACCAACAGCCTTCACTAGGAGGGCTTTCCTCGTGTTCTGTGGGACACCCTACGTGAGGTGGGCTACACCGCCCCACTGATGTACGAGGTGCTCCACTTCTGGGACCGGGGCGTTACCTACGCGCGTACCGTCACGACTGTGCCACCGCACGCCGAGTGGCCTGACTTGAGCATGGTGTTTTATGGACATCGTGGTGTCGAGTCACTCAAGTCTGCGATGATGAGGATTCTCCACACCTTCTGCGAGCAGCACCCAGAGGAGGTGATGCTCACCGCTCTGGGGTTCTTCCCTACACTGGACCCCCAGGACTTGGCTTAGCGTGAGCGTGTGTCGCTCACCGACGTGCTGCTCATGGCCAACAATCCGGAGGTTACCGTGCAGCAGATCTTGAGGCTACTTGAGGCACTATACAATGTCCAGGTCTTCCGCCTCGCCACCAAGGCTATGCTTGCGGGTGTGATCCGTGAGACTTTCGGGCTGACCGACATTGTCACACCCGAATTTAAAGGCAAATTCGAATGCTCATATTATATGTGCGCCAGGATCAAAGTTCACACATATAACGACTCAGTGATGACCAAAACACAATGCCATAACGTAAAGAGAGTATTAAACATTATTACAGACCAAAATGTCTCATAAACGAACTAATTATTAACGAGTAGCAACGCAGCGGATAGGGTCAACACCACAGGCAGTTGACTGGTGGCACGCCCGCCTAGAAATCATCGAAGTCTCCAGGGAAATCTTCAAACCTCTCCAAGTCTGAATAGCATCCGGATTGTGTTGTTGCAATAATGAAACCAAGCGTGAGCACATGCCGTACTCAGCAAGCGGAAACATAACATAACATGCAAGGCTTTATAGTGGAGGCTGATGGGTTTAAGCATTCAGCATTTTAGTTGGTCAAGTTTTATTAGCAACATAAATACTAGCAAGTGTAAGTTTATACCAAACCAACAATTAACATAAGAGAATAAACAACATAAATAAACATAGATGCATCAAGTTAATCATTGACTTCCATAGATTAATCATGTGAGGGTCCAGGCCGCTCTTGACCGTGAGCACGGCTAATCGATTAGTTTTACACTCTGTAGAGGTTGTACACTTTCACCACAAGTCACGTAAAAGTTCTAGGAACTTTAAACCCAACCATGCGATGCCGACCAAGCATCATACCACACTACTGAGGTGTGATTGCATAGGGACGCTACGAGGCCTTTACAAAGGTTCCCTAGTAAGTGATAACCCGCTAAGGTTTCCCCATAAGGGGATGAACTCTCCCCCAAGTGGTACGCCAACCACTTGGCTGGACAAGCCATCGCACAACCTATGAGCCCCTTGCCCTTTCGGTAAGATTACCCCAAACTAGAGTGTCTAATTAGTTAGCCTAGCCAGAGCCATGTGGAATGTGGTTGTACAGTTTTCCTGGGTGGTTCTCCATGTTCTAATTAAACAAGGTGATCATGTATTAATGAAGGTATAACATAAATAAATCAAGTTTCATAAAGTTTCATTAATACCATCCACCAAGTTAAGCATAGCTAGAGCTACCCAACAATAAAAGTAAATACCCAGGTTGTTCAAGGTAAAGGGATAAAAATAATCTAGTCACGTCCTTAAAAGGGTCCCATCAATTTAATGCAAGCCAAAGTAAGAACAGTGAATTAAATGCATGTTGTATAGGTAAATGGGTATGCATCAAGGAAGACTTGCCTTCAACAGATCCTTGTTGCTGTTCAGACACTTGAGCTTCTTGGTCTTCAAATCCTTCAGCCCAAACGTTCTCTACGCATCACATCAAATACATACAAACACACAATAGAATAAAATAAGAAAAAGTCACCAAACAGTATTATCAAAGCAAAACAGGGGCAAAAAAGCTATTCTACTCTTTGATACGATCGTTTGGACATAAAGAACACGAAAAACGGAGTTAAAACGAAAAAGATATGGCTAGAAGAAGGTGCATGGGCATATCTGTGAAGAAACTAGGGTTACAGGGGCCTAACTGCAAGAAACCGAGGGCATAAGCGTAAAGAAACTTAAAAACAGAAGGGCTTGGGTGAAAAACAAGGGCTTTGGACCTCGGGCACTAATTCTATAAAAACCAGGGGTTAAAACAAAAGAAAAAGGACTGATCTAAAATGATCTTTGACTGGTGGGAGGACCAGCTTGCTATTTTAAAAAAGAACGGGGTTGTTTTTGCAAAATGGCATGGTCAAGAGGCTTTTAACCATTACTCTGACCGGTTGCCTTCGCCCTGAACAAATCTGGGACGTCGGATCGGGATCGGGCGGATGTGGTCGCGTGCAAGCGGCAGCCGGCGACGCGAGCGGTGGCGCTGCGGCAAAACTCCGGCGAGGTCGCTCAGGATTGAGCTAGGGGGCTCGACTGGGGACGGGATCTAGTCGGGGAGGTAGCTAACGCGACGGTGAGCTCACCTAGGGTTTCAGGGAGGCGGCTTGGCGACCGGCGATGGCGCAGTGCACGGTGAAGCGGCGGCGGTGAAGAAGCTTGCTCCGGTGAGCTTGTGTGCGCGCTGTGTGGCAACTGGACGTGAACGCGCGGCTTCAGGGTGTTGCTCACCTCCTTGGGGTCCTCTGGAGCGGCCTCTCGACGACGGGACAACAGCGAGACGATGGATCAGCTGCGGTGGTGGATTAGGGTTCCGGCGGCGCGGCTCAAGAGCAAACGGCGGCTAGACTCAATTTGGAAGGAGGCGGGGTAGACGGGCTGCTTATAAAGGCCGGCGGGGTCCTGTCGTGCAGAGCAGGGCGACTCGGAGGCGGGGTGGAGCTGGACTCGGCCACGACAGCGTGGAGGAGTCTGGGTTGGAGAGGCACGGGGTTGGGGATGACAGGCGGGACCCCCCGGTCAGTGGCTGCGGGCGGAGACGGTGCTGGCGGGCTGCGCTGGGCCGGATGCTAGCTGGGCCGGGGCACAGGCGAGCGGCGGAAGGAGTCGGAGGGGCACAGACAGACTTCCAAGGCTGGGCGGAAACAAAGAATGGGCCAGAAAGGGTAGAAGGGTTTAAGAAGAAAAGAAAAGGCTTTTGAATTTTTAAAACAACTCAAACACATGAATTCAAATCCAAATTTGAATTCAACCAAACAAAAGCAATGCTCCAACATGTATGCAACAACAAACTCCGATATTTATTTATTTAATTTTAAAAAATATATTTAAATGCCTACAAATTCAAATACACCTTATGATCCTTATTATCAAAGCCTTGTTTCTATTCATATTTTATTAAAACAATTTTTTGTAAAATTAGGGTGTTACAAATCCTACCCCCTTAAAATGAATCTCGTCCTCGAGATTCAGAAAGATTGAGAAAAAGATTGGGAGACTCTTCTGCAACCTATCCTTTCTTTTCTATGCTTCTTGATAAAGTGGCATACCTGACATCCTATCTGGAAGATCATCTGAATAATCACATCTTACTATAATATCCTCCAGGACTTACCCATCAAGCTGGTTCACCGTACTCTCAGAAGTTGGTGATGATGTAGCTGGAAATTCAATCCTCTCTCCAGCAGGACTAGTGAGTAGTACTGATCTCTTATAGCACTGGATCACTGCATCACATGCAGCTAACCATCCCATCCCAAGTATGACATCAATCCCTCTTGATTCCAACACTATGAGATTAGCCCAAAAATATTTTCCCATTATTTTGAGACTGACCTTCTCACACTAATAAGATGCTTTCAATTCCCCCCCCAGGTGAACTAACTAGCATGTTGCGAGTCATAGAACTAATGGGTATATTATGCTGAGCTACGAACTGGGAAGTAATGAAAGAATGGGATGCTCCAGAATCAAACAAGACTGATGCGGGGGTGGAGTTAACAAGGAACATACCAAGCACCACTTGTGGATTCTCCTGGGTGGAATCTACACTCACATGATTCACCCTGCCACGTGCATAGTTCTGCTGTCCTCTGCTGCTCTGGGGTGTCTGTCCTCCATGCTTGTTAGGTGTGTCCTGTACTGGAGTGCTAGGAATAGTCCTCTTGGGGCAGCTATTGCCATAGTGACCAATCTCTCCACACTTGAAGTAGGTGTTATTTCCTGGAGTGTATGGTCCACTAGCCCTCATAGGAGTACCAATTGGAGCGGTCTGCTGATTCTGCTGATAAGCGGGGGCATTGGCCTGCGGAACTAGACGTTGAGTCTGTGGAGCTAAGCGCGGATACTGCTGTTGTCCATAACTCCCACTTGAGCCTCCATAGCGAGATGGTGTCCACTACTGAGTGCTATAGCAAGGGCGAGTGTTGCTTCTTGATGTTCCTGAAGTAGTAGCCTTCCTCTTCATCTCTCCCAACTCCCTGCGCTTAGATTCCAAGCATATTTCTCTATCAATCAACTCTTGGAAAGTTGGAAAGGTGTGAGACATTAGTTGGTACTGAAGTGGTCCAGCTAATCCATCCAAGAATAGCTCTTGCTTCTTTCTATCAGTATCAACATCCTCAGGTGCGTAGCGAGACAACTCCATGAACTTGGCCCTGAATTCTGTCACGGACATCTTTTCCTGTTTAAGAGCAAGAAACTCGTTTTTCTTCAGCTTCAGTACACCAGCAGGAATATGGTGGCTCCTGAAGTTGGTGGTAAACTCTTTCCATGTAATAGCATTTGGATTAGCATGAGCGGTAACAAAAGCATCCCACCATGCCGATGCAGATCCTTGGAGTCGGCCTGAAGCATATAGGACCTTCTTCCTACCATCGCATTGAGCAATGGTAAGCATCTTCTCAATGGTCTTCAACTAGTCTTCAGCTTCTAGTGGATCGGTAGCATGAGAGAACACTGGTGGCTGGTGGCTCATGAACACTCTATGCCTGTTCACCGGGGCCTGCTGCTGGGGTTGGTTATTACCTGGAGCTTGTATGTTGGCCACAGTGTTGGTCAAGTTCTGCAGTAGCTGAGTCTGGGCTTCCAGAAACTTTCGCATGACTGGATCCATTTGTGATTGCTGAGATGAACTGCTGGAGTTACTGCTTCTCCTTTGGCGAATCACTAGGTTTGATCAACTCCGGATCCTGACCTGGTTTTTACCATCTGAGTGTTAGGAACATTACTTTAGATACTTGTACTAAGAGTAAAACTCTGAAAGACAAGGCAGTAAAGACTTTTAATTCTGGACAGATTCTGTTGACTCCAAGCAATCAGATGTAACTCTCAGTATGGGAATTCAAAAATTACGAAATTTTAACCACAGAAGTATAATGAAATTACAGAACCATTCCAACTAGAATCACTTCAATCCAAGATCTGTAGATTTAGTTATGAAATAAACAAGATGTCTGGGTCAGCTGAGTTTACAGATTCTGATAGCTCCAAAGTTGCGTATATAACTCTCTGTATATAACTCCTAAATTTCTGAAATTTTTACTGATAACCTTATATGAAATTCCTGAACTTTTCCAATTGGATTTACTATATTTGGAGTTCTATAGCCCGAGATAAAAATAGAATAGTACTGCTGACTCAGAAAACTCTGCGAGCAGATTGAGATTTACTAGATTGTATTGGAGGTAGAGCATAGAGATTAAGAGCTTAAAAGATTAAGACAAGAAAGATATGGATTTGAGACAAAGATACACCCAACTAACACTTTACTAAAGAACCAATGTCATTGTGGTCATCACTCCACAACACATTGCACTCAAACAAAAAATCCAACTCAAACATTAACACAAACTTAAGCATTCAAACACACCAATAGACTAAGCATACTTAAACGATCATTTAGAAACTAACGATTACAAAGATCCTAACTGAAACCTAAGGACTCCTATCTTCTTCAAGGGGTTCAGTGTGAGCTTCTAGAGAGTCGTAGCGGAGCCTCTTTGGTGATGGAGAGGAGTGGGGTTCTTCATCTTCAAGAACCACTGGTTGGGCCTTGTTGAACAGAGCAGCTTCCAATACACACTTCTCAGCTTCTAAGGTGAAGATCTTCCTCTGAGCTTCAGCAAGTGTGTTGTTAGTGTCATCCAAGGCAGTGTTGACAGCAGCAAGTAATCCTCGGACGTTGTTAAGAGTTCCTTCATAGACTGGAGCTGGAGCGATGTAGGTCTTGGCTTCCCCACTAGCTCTGTAAGAAGTGTATCTGGAGTAAGTGTCCTTCAATCTATCCCGTGCATTGTGAGAGAGTACATAGAGTGCCCTTCATGCAGCTTTTGCAATCCTAGCATCCACAGTAGTCCTGTAGGCAACATCCTTGTGCTTTGATATCACTTTGTTCCCATGGAAAGGCTCATCATTGTAGAAAATGGCTGTGACCTCCCAGTGGGGCTCAAACCATGGGTGAGTCCACAACTCCCAGTGGTAAGCTGGTGGCACATGGTACCCCAGACGAAACACTGTTACCCTTAAGTGGTCTGCCATGGGAATGCCTCTCCCCTCTTGGTTGTAAGAGAACACCTTCCATGCTACTTTCTCAGCTGGCTCTCTTCCCTCTTCAGCTTGCTCCTCTTGCTCCTCCATCTGATCTTGATGATCCCCTTGATCACCATCCTCTCCCTTTGGAACCAACTCTTCTGGATCTTCCTTAGGTTCCTCAGTGGCCTCCTCAGCTGGTTCCTCTTCTAGCTCTTCATCATCAGACACTGGAATGATTTCCGGAGCAGGTGTTGGAGACAGCATTGCAGGTGGTGCTTCTATCATTATCTCCTCGTCAGTGTCCCCTTCATGCTCTCTACTCTCCAAAGGATAATAGTAATAATCTTGGTCCTCCATGTGGCAGGGAAACTGGAAAGAGCCTGTACGAGATGTCTGCAACTGACGAACCATCTAAAAAGAAACATGTGATGGATGAGATAGATACCAAGAATATATACTAAAAAGGAGAGAACCAAGTAGAGATCAAGGATGAGATAAAGCAAGGATAAAATTATTAGAAATAAAGCAAGCATAAGGCAAGAATGGCTTCTAAGATATTATAATCCTTAAATACGACCATTTTCTAACTAGGCTAGCATCCTACAGTCAACACGGCACTGATACCACTTTGTCACACCCGAATTTAAAGGCAAATTCGAATGCTCATATTATATGTGCGCCAGGATCAAAGTTCACACATATAACGACTCAATGATGACCAAAACACAATACCATAACGTAAAGAGAGTATTAAACATTATTACAGACCAAAATGTCTCATAAACAAACTAATTATTAACGAGTAGCAACGCAGCGGATAGGGTCAACACCACAAGCAGTTGACTGGTGGCACGCCCGCCAAGAAATCGTCGAAGTCTCCAGGGAAATCTTCAAACCTCTCCAAGTCTGAACAGCATCCAGATTGTGTCATTGCAATAATGAAAACAAGGGTGAGCACATGCCGTACTCAGCAAGCAGAAACATCACATAACATGCAAGGCTTTATAGTGGAGGCTGATGGGTTTAAGCATTCAGCATTTTAATTGGTCAAGTTTTATTAGCAACATAAATACTAGCAAGTGTAAGTTTATACCAAACCCACAATAAACATAAGAGAATAAACAACATAAATAAAGATAGATGCATCAAGTTAATCAATTACTTCCATAGATTATTCATATGAGGGTCCAGGCCGCTCTTGACCGTGAGCACGGCTAATCGATTAGTTTTACACTCTGCAGAGGTTGTACACTTTCACCACAAGTCGCGTAAAAGTTCTAGGAACTTTAAACCCAACCATGCGATGCCGGCCAAGCATCATACCACACTACCGAGGTGTGATTGCATAGGGACGCTACGAGGCCTTTACAAAGATTCCCTATTAAGTGATAACCCGCTAAGGTTTCCCCATAAGGGGATGAACTCTCCCCCAAGTGGTACGCCAACCACTTGGCTGGACAAGCCATTGCACAACCTATGAGCCCCTTGCCCTTTCAGTAAGATTACCCCAAACTAGAGTCTCTAATTAGTTAGCCAAGCCAGAGCCATGTGGAATGTGGTTGTACTATTTTCCTGGGTGGTTCTCCATGTTCCAATTAAACAAGGTGATCTTGTATTAATGAAGGTATAACATAAATAAATCAAGTTTCATAAAGTTTCATTAATACCATCCACCAAGTTAAGCATAGCTAGAGCTACCCAACAATAAAAGTAAATACCCAGGTTGTTCAAGGTAAAGGGATAAAAATAATCTAGTCACGTCCTTAAAAGGGTCCCATCAATTTAATGCAAGCAAAAGTAAGAACAGTGAATTAAATGCATGTTGTATAGGTAAATGGGTATGCATCAAGGAAGACTTGCCTTCAATAGATCCTTGTTGTTGTTCAGACACTTGAGCTTCTTGGTCTTCAAATCCTTCAGCCCAAATGTTTGTTGACACATCTTATCCTATATATTTATAAGTCAACTAAACATGAGAAAAGGGCGTAAATGTTAATATCAACTTAGAATAGGGTGCCACTAACAGTTTTTCTGTAGATTTGGTAAATCATATAAATCTAGGAACCATTCGGGAAAAGTGCTAAAAGAATCAAATCTAGAAGACTCCAGAAGGCTCCGGAACTCAACGTGATTTGGCACCCAAGAAAGAAGCATCTAGAAGAAGGGACGGACCACCTGGCCGAAGTGGGCCCCGAGAGGGGCCCACACCAGCCCGATCAGTCTGGTGGTGGGGCCGGTCGGCCTCCCCCGGGCGCCACCTCAGCCCTACTTCCAGAAGGTTCTTCCACCGCCTATGAGGATCAATCTAAACCACTCGTTAGGTCGGTTTGATCAAACGGCGCACGTCTACCCCTCAGGGCTATATAAGCAGCCCCCTGCCCCCTGGCAGAGGCATCTGGAAACCTGAGTTTGCATACACCAGATCAAGTCATCCAGTCAGAGATACTATGCCCTAGAAACACCATATAGCAGAGTAGCTAGCTAGTCTAGATCTAGGAGGAGGCAAGGCGTCTACTTGGCTCCTGATCATCTAGAGGCTGATCGAGATACTGATCTAGCTTCGCTCTTGTAAGTTCTTATCTAGTTCCTTACATTTGTTATACAGACATATGTTCTTATCAATGATTATATTCGACATTATATGCTTTGGTGTTTATTATGATTACATGTTTAGCATAGTTGATTTGCCTTTATATTCATGTATGGAGTCGTATAGCCCTCACCTAGATCATTTGTTAACATAGGTGAACGGTAAAGACAGTGTAAGTGTGGTGCTTATATTGTATTTATCTGCGATTGCACCCTATATGCCGGGTCGTGTGGTAGATCGTGGTGGTGACAGCACTATTGAGTCCTTCGCAGTCCACCCCCCCCCCGTGTATAGGACTAGTGGAGCCTTATACTGTTTGGGTTGTTTCAAGTTTCGACCTTGATCCTCCGGGATAGTCTCCCCATGCATTGATATAATAGTTCTTCTTCCATGATTGTTTAATGTTTGCACTGATCATAGTTTGCACTAACATATAGTTTAGAGTTACCGAGGAGTATCCTCTCTAACTAGACTTTGCTATGTTTGTCTTGCTATAATGACACTTTCTAGCTGCTCATGATGTTATGACTTGAACAATGCTATCAATATCTTTATCTTTGTGTGACTTACCCCTGTTTATAGCAATTGATATATTTTGGCCACTCTACATTATAAAATGAGAGATGAGCATGTATTAGCTATTATGGATTAGAAAGACTTCTTTCCCTGTGGTAGAATATAAATACGATACCTGGTTTTACTCCTAGTTAAAATGCTACAATGGTATATTCATATCTGTGCGCTTGCGGATTCCTAGTTTATATATATCTTCTTTTCTAGAGATCCAAGGCATATGTAAGAGTACCATATCCATGCGTTTTCTGGCACACCTGTCAGGGCTGACAACCTATATCGAGTTGTGCTATGAATCGTGTCAGAGTTCACCTTTTAGTTTAATCTGAAAGCAACATCTGATATACACTTAGCATCATGTTAAGATATACCTTTGCATTTCTGGTGCCATCGATAGAGATGGATCTATATCCGTTTCTAGTCGATGACGTTAGCAATGTCAACAAGTATTTTTGGCGTCGTTGTCGGGGAAAGAAAGTCTATAGCCTAGATGAAAATTTTCAGTAATAGCATGCATGCATCTCTCACACATAATGTATCGAGAACCCAAATTATCATTGCTTAAACAGGTTTACCCTTGTTCTTTCCACTTTTGTCTATCTTATTTCAGGGTAATGTATGAATTAGAATCTTCCAGAAAACTTCGTTTCAGATCCAAAGAAAATCTTAAGGAAGGCAAGGTCAAAGCTCAGGTCTCCTGATTCTCGGCCCACGACTTCTGCCTTGGGAGATTCAACAGCGCGAAGCTTAACACCCACGTTTGAAGTAATGGCAAACAAGTCCCTACGCGAATATTCCGCACCAACCCCGGACAACATTCGTACTGGTCTGACAGTCGCTGTAGGAAATGCTGCTTTTGAGCTCAAGCCTGCACTGATCAACATGGTACAAGCTAGCCAATTTTGTGGAAAAGCTCATGAAGATGCCAACAAACACCTTCAACATTTCTTGGAGATATGTAGCACCTTCATGATCAAAGATGTGCCAAGTGATGCAGTCCTACTTCGTTTATTCCCATTCTCATTATTGGGGTGAGCGAAGCAATGGTTTTACTCCAACAAAGACAAATTTACAACTTGGACATTGTGTTCTACTGCCTTTCTGGCAAAGTTCTTTCCGATAGCCAAAACCAATGCCTTACAGGGGAAAATTTCGAGTTTCCAGCAGCAACACGAGGAATCTGTTCCTGAAGCATGGGAGCGCTTTCAAGACTACATTTCAGAATGCCCACATCATGGAATGGAAAACTGGTTGCTCTTGCAGACCTTCTACCACAGGCTCTCTACCAACACCCGTGAAACGATGGATGCTGCAGCTGGAGGTGCTTTCCTGTCCCTTACACTTACTCAAGCTACTAACCTTGTGGAAAAGATGGCGTCCCATCAAGCTTGGAACGAGGAACGTCAACCCCGCAAGAAAAAAGAGGAATGCACCAGCTCAAGGAGGTAGACATGCTGTCTGCCAAAATGGATTTACTGATGAAGAGGCTTGAAGACAAAGCCCCTGAGAAGAAGGAAGTCATGTAACTCTTCGAATCCCGCATGACCTGTGAAGAGTGTGGAAACACTGGACACTCAGGGAGCCAATGCCCTCAGCTGGAGGAGGACGTGAACTACATCAACAATAACAACTAATATCGTCCCCAGCAGAATCAAGGATGGACTCAGCAGAGGACCAACTACCCAGGTAACTATTCAGGTAATTATCAAGGTAATAATTCTTCCAATAATTTCTCACCTTTAAGAGACTTAGTCCAAAACCAGGGTAGAATTATGGATAATCTGTCTAAGAAGTTAGCTTCTAATGATAAAATACTCGAAACTATTAGTAATAAAATGGAAAGTTTTTCTTCTGCCATCAAGAACCAACATAGCTTTAATAAAATGCTAGAATCTCAGATTTCTAAGCTGGCATCATCTGTTCCCATGGCTAACCCAGGTAAGATTCCGGGCCAGCCAGAAGAATTAGAATCTGCAAATCTTGTCGATATCTATTCTGCAGATCTGTGTTCGAGTAAGACAGAAGAAGGCCCAAGATGGACTGACTGGGGCGTGCCCGCCAAAAGAGGAGATCCAGGAAGGCCCATCATCACCATCACTATTGGAGCCTACACCTTCAAGAATGCACTTTGTGACTTTGGGTCTAGCGTCAACATAATGCCTAAGGTAATATATAAGAAAATTAATGGTTCACCTTTATTGTATACAACCATGTGCTTGCAGCTTGCAGACCTGTCACTATGCTACCCCGAGGGCATCCTAGATGACATATGTCTGGGGGTAGGACGCTCCTACGTGGCTGCCGACTTCGCTGTTGTCGAGACTGGGGGAAGTGAGAACGCTCCAATCATTTTGGGACGTCCTTTCCTTGCCACAGCCAAAGCCATCATCTACGCCGACGCTGCTAAGATCGTCTTCACCATCAATGGGAGAAAGGAGAGATTCAATTTCAAGAACAAGATCCTAAAAGCTCCTGCACACCCCTGATATCCTTACCCCCAAGAACACGAGCCAGTTGTCGAGAAGAAGAGAAGAGATAGAAGGAGGAATAAGAAGAATAATAGACCTCAACCGCATGTGGAGGAAGTTTGGATGATCAACACGATTCAATCAGAGAATGAGAACCTGTTCCCTTCACCATTACTGTCAAAGCTTGAAGACCCTGGAGTTCCATCAATCCACTGCTCCATCAATCAATGGAACTTCCAGTGAGTTGTCTGCGACACGGGATCGGGCACCAACCTAATGTCTAAGGTAACCTACGAATTAATATATGGTGACCTGCCTTTGTATTCCACATATATAATGTTGCAGATGGCGGATCAATCACAACGGTTCCCGGAAGGAATTGCACGAGATGTACCTGTCAAGATAAAGGACCACTATGTCCTGACTGACTTTTTAGTCATAGACATGGGAGATGAGCAAGATCCTCCCATCATGCTTGGAAGACCATTCCTGAACACAACTAGAGCAATCATCTACATCAGGACTGGCGAGATCCACTTCCAGTTCAAAACTGAAAAGGTATGCTGCTACTTCAATACTTATACTGATCCTCAGCAGCCCAAGAAGAACAAGACGCGGAGACGCCTTCAGAAATTACAACGCAAGCTGAACACAAAGTTGATGGATGTCAAGAACATTGAAGAAGAGATCAAGGAGAAGTCCGCTCAGCTTCTACCAGCCCAGTATTCTGAACCTGTTACTCCAGAAAGGTCTCCACCGAAGAAACAAGTTTGGAGGAAGAAAGATCAAAGTACACCTTCAGAAGACCAATCACTACCCGCGTCATCAACTGATTAATCAATGGCCACTACATCTATGCCATGGGAGTAAGTACTCTAAACTCTCGCCGAGAGGTAACTCGGTATTTATCTTTATATTCTGCACTGCATATTTAGATTAGCATGTTTATTTCCCTATACCTGCATTGAAAAAAATCATAAAAATATTTTCTGCTTTTGCATTCTTTAAGGCCCCATGTACTCCGTACCGTGGCGGCATAAAAAAAAATAAATATATTATTGCATTCACATGTTTTTGTTTTAGCATCCCTTTTGCATATAAAAATTCAAAAAAAAATACGTGGGCACATGAAGGTCCACACATTTTAGAAAAACCCAAAAAGAAGTGGGCACATGAAGGCTCACAGCATAATCCTAGAATTTGTTCCTTCGGGTATGTGCGAGACTAATATTTACAGGGAGAATTTAATAAGGACCTGAAGGCAAACAAAGGATGAATCAAGAATCACTTCAAGATCCAGCTTGGGGGAGAGCACCCCCAGTTATCACGATAAGTATCACTATCCTATGTTATTAGCTAGTTATTTGAGTATTAGTTAAAAGTCTTAGTTTGAATAAAATGATAGAGTCTGATAGTTGGCTTTTCTCTTTAATAATGATCTTGATGATATATGCTTGGAGATGATGAATAGTTGCTCCGTCGTAATTCCTTTTAAAAGTGCTTAGTTTTCAGACCTAGATTCTCCTGAAGCTTAAATGCTTAATTTGCTCTAAACCCAAAACCTATGCAAGTACATGCTTAATCTGAGTCTAGGCTTTGAAAGATGATTCATGAAAAGTTGAGTTGCTATTGATCATTTTCCTAGAGAAGCTTGATTCCTGGATTTATCTTAAAAATCATGAAATTTTATATGATGAGTTCTTGTGTCTATGATCCTTAAGAGCTTGTCATACACATCAAGATCATTCCATTCCACCATTTATGCTACTTCTGACATGGAAGTACACATTTTCCATCAAGCCATACAGCTCATGCAACTCTAGGATATATCTCTCTCAATGTTAAAAAGGATTCTAGGGCTACATTCGAAAAAAAGAGGGAGGAAAAAGTGAGAAGAGAGAGGGAGAGAAAAGGACAAGTGTCATACTAGGCGAGAAGGGCCTACCTCCCTAAAAAATATAATAAATTTAGAGATGAATAATGGACACGTGTCCGAGGGCGAGTAGAGCCCACATCTCTAAGGAGAGAGAAAAATGGACAAAAGTCCGGGGCGAGTAGAGCCCACCTCTCCAAGAATGGAAAGTCCAGATCTTAAAAATCTTAGAAAGAGAGATATAGTCCAAGAGCTAGGCTAAAAGGCTTACCACCTTTCACCCTCATCCATCCAACACTATCATCCATACATATCTTGCCAAGTGTGACTCCATGCTTGAGAAGGTCATACACAGGATCTCTGAGTTTTATCTGAAAAATGTGCAAAACCCCAGGATGATAGCTGATCAAAGAATTTGAGATATACTACTTGACTTGATTGTTTTGTCTTTTATTTGCTCAAGATTTATGAAAAGGCTATGCTTAAAGGTTGAACGTAAGAGAGAGCAATCTTGTTGAGGAGAATTGGTTTTTGAAAACCATAGTACTTTTGAGGTGTGAAAGCGTTGTAGCAACTCCTGATCCTGCTAAAGCATATCTTTGCTAGGGACTAGCAAAGGGTAAGCTTGGGGGAGTTTGTTGACACATCTTATCCAATATATTTATAAGTCAACTAAACATGAGAAGGGCATAAATGTTAATATCAACTTAGAATAGGGTGCCACTAACAGTTTTTCTGGAGATTTGGTAAATCATATAAATCCAGGAACCATTCGGGAAAAGTGCTAAAAGAATCAAATCTAGAAGACTCCAGAAGGCTCCAGAACTCAACGTGACTTGGCACCCAAGAAAGAAGCGTCTAGAAGAAGTGACAGACCACCTGGCCGAAGTGGGCCCCAAGGGGGCCCACCCTAGCCCGATCGGCCTGGTGGTGGGGCCGGTCGGCCTCCCCCGGGCGCCACCTCAGCCATACTTCCAGAAGGTTCTTCCACCGCCTATGAGGATCAATCTAAACCACTCATTAGGTCGGTTTGATCAAACGGCGCACGTCTACCCCTCAGGGCTATATAAGCAGCCCCCCTGCCCCCTGGCAGAGGCATCTGGAAACCTGAGTTTGCATACACCAGATCAAGTCATCAAGTCAGAGATACTACGCCCTAGAAACACCATATAGCAAAGTAGCTAGCTAGTCTATATCTTGGAGGAGGCAAGGCGTCTACTTGGCTCCTGATCGTCTAGAGGCTGATCGAGATACTGATCTAGCTTTGCTCTTGTAAGTTCTTATCTAGTTCCTTACATTTGTTATACAGACATATGTTCTTATCAATGATTATATTCGACATTATATGCTTTGGTGTTTATTATGATTACATGTTTAGCATAGTTGATTTGCCTTTATATTCATGTATGGAGTCGTATAGCCCTCACCTAGATCATTTGTTAACATGGGTGAACGGTAAAGACAGTGTAAGCGTGGTGCTTATATTGTATTTATCTGCGATTGCACCCTATGTGCCGGGTCGTGTGGTAGATCGTGGTGGTGACAGCACTATTGAGTCCTACGCAGTCCACCCCCCGTGTATAGGACTAGTGGAGCCTTATACTGTTTGGGTTGTTTCAAGTTTCGGCCTTGATCCTCTTGGATAGTCTCCCCATGCATTGATATAATAGTTCTTCTTCCATGATTGTTAAATGTTTGCACTAATCATAGTTTGCACTGACATATAGTTTAGAGTTACCAAGGAGTATCCTCTCTAACTAGACTTTGCTATGTTTCTCTTGCTATAATGACACTTTCTAGCTGCTCATGATGTTATGACTTGAACAATGCTATCAATATCTTTATCTTTATGTGACTTACCCCTGTTTATAGCAATTGATATATTTTGGCCACTCTACATTATAAAATGAGAGATGAGCATGTATTAGCTATTATGGATTAGAAAGACTTCTTTCCCTGTGGTAGAATATAAATACGATACCTGGTTTTACTCCTGGTTAAAATGCTACAATGGTATATTCATATCTGTGCGCTTGCGGATTCCCAGTTTATATATATCTTCTTTTCTAGAGATCCAAAGCATATGTAAGAGTACCATATCCATGTGTTTTCTGGCACACCTGTCAGGGCTGACAACCTATATCGAGTTGTGCTATGAATCGTGTCAGAGTTCACCTTTTAGTTTAATCTGAAAGCAACATCTGATATACACTTAGCATCATGTTAAGATACACCTTTGTATTTCTGGTGCTGTCGATAGAGATGGATCTATATCCGTTTCTAGTGAATGACGTTAGCAATGTCAACAATATTCTCTACGCCTCACATCAAGTACATACAAATACACAACAGAATAAAATAAGAAACAATCACCAAACAGTATTATCAAAGCAAAACAGGGGCAAAAAGCTATTCTACTCTTCGATACGATTGTTTAGACATAAGGAACACGAAAAACGGAGTTAAAATGGAAAAGATATGGCTAGAAGAATGTGCAGGGGCATATCTGTGAAGAAACTAGGGTTACAGGGGCCTAACTGCAAGAAACCGAGGGCGTAAGCATAAAGAAACTTAAAAACAGAAGGGCTTGGGTGAAAAACTAGGGCTTTGGAACTCGGGCACTAATTCTATAAAAACCAGGGGTTAAAACAAAAGAAAAAGGACTGATCTGAAAGGATCTTTGACTGGTGGGAGGACCGGCTTGCTATTTTAAAAAGAACGGGGTTGTTTTTGCAAAATGGCACGGTCAAGCGGCCTTTGACCATTACGCTGACCGGTTGACTTCGCCTTGAACAAATCTGGGATGTCGGATCGGGATCGCGCGGATGTGGTCGCGTGCAAGCGGCAGCCGGCGACTCGAGCGGCGGCGAGCGGCGGCGCTGCGGCAAAACTCCGGCGAGGTCGCTCGGGATTGAGCTAGGGGGCTCGACTTGGGACGGGATCTAGCCGGGGAGGTAGCTAACGTGACGGCGATCTCATCTAGGGTTTCAGGGAGGCGGCTTGGTGACCGACGATGGCGCAGTGCACGGTGAAGCGGCGGCGGCGAAGAAGCTTGCTCCGGCGAGCTTGTGTGCGCGCTGCGTGGCAACTGGACGTGAACGCGCAGCTTCAGGGTGTTGCTCACCTCCTTGGGGTCTTCCAGAGCGGCCTCTCGATGACGGGACGACGGCGAGATGATGGATCGGCTGCGGCGGCGGATTAGGGTTCCGACGGCGCGGCTCAAGAGCAAACGGCGGCTGGACTCGATTTGGAAGGAGGCGGGGTAGACGGGCTGCTTATAAAGGCCGGCGGGGTCCTGTCGTGCGGAGCAGGGTGACTCGGAGGCAGGGCGGAGCTGGACTCGGCCACGGCGGTGCGGAGGAGTCCGGGTTGGAGAGGCGGGGGGTTTGGGATGACAGGCGGGACCCCCCGGTCAGTGGCTGCGGGCGGAGACGATGCTGGCGGGCTGCGCTGGGCCGGATGCTAGCTGGGCCGGGGCACAGGCGAGCGGCGGAAGGAGTCAGAGGGGCACAGACAGACTTCCAAGGCTGGGCCGAAACAAAGAATGGGCCAGAAAGGGTAGAAGGGTTTAAGAAAAGAAAAGGCTTTTGAATTTTTATAACAACTCAAACACATGAATTTAAATCAAAATTTGAATTCAACCAAACAAAAGCAATGCTCCAACATGTATGCAACAGTAAACTCCAATATTTATTTATTTACTTTTTAAAAATATATTTAAGTGCCTAAAAATTCAAATACACCTTATGATCCTTAATATCAAAGCCTTGTTTCTATTCATATTTTATTAAAACAAATTTTTGTAAAATTAGGGTGTTACAGACGTCATCTTTCGCTACTTGCAGTTGGAGTGCCAGACTTCTACTCACTTGCAGCACGAGGTTGCATTCTTCCAGGATCAGCGTGCTCAGTGGCACGAGGAGTGTGCCCAGCACGTTGAGCAGTTGTACGCCCGTGACCATGCCAACGACCTGTTGCATGAGGAGAACGACAGACTCCGGGTAGACTTGGTTCACTCCGAGACTCAGCGTTTGGCCTTGGTGCAGAACGTGGCGGAGATGCAAAACCAGGTTATTGACATGGAAGTCGAGGTGGAGGTGTGGCAGGCGATGGCACACCAGCTGCAGCAGCCACCGGTTGTTCCTCCAGCGGCACCTGCCACTCCGGACGAGCTACAGGGAGCTTCGGGCTTGGATGAGGATAGCATCGACGGACCACCCCCAGCTTCTCCTCAGTCCAGTGCTGGCTCCGTGGCGCGCTACTAGTCGACTAGATGGGGTACAGGAAACTGACATGTACTCTTGGCTTAGCCTTTTCAGCTAGATTTTGTGGAGGGATTAGGTTTTACGGAGAGTATGTGGGATGTGTTTCATTTCCATGATGTTCGTGTTGTTGTAGGTGATCCACAAACTATGCATCTTGTAATGCTCTTGGATGAACACCTTGTGATGTATGTTTCATGAATTAATTCGGGTTGTCGTGATCAAATTTGGATCTTGTGCTGAATACCAAAGTTGTGTGAAATGCTCTCAAGATCATGGTCACCAAAATTAATTATGTTTGCATAAGCGTACCGAGAGTTATAGCAATTTTTGTGCATCTCGGCCTTCTGTGAAAACAGCTAGGCAAAAGCTCGGTTACGGAAATTTTCGAGCATGATAACCTTGGAATTCGACTCTGACTTGAATACCAATATTGGAGTTTACGAAATTATACACTTACTGACCAAAAATGAGAATTGTTCCACGTATGTTCAGAGAGTTATGAATTTTTCACCAAAAACAGCTGCGCTGTCCGGTTCTTAAATTATAGATGTATACGAGTTTTCATCTTACATATTCTTCTTGTGGATTGATGTAAGCAAGCTTGCAAATATGTGTCTAATGAAAACTCCATCAATTTCAGATGGTTGCACCGACACGTAACTCCCCTAACGGTTTCGGTGCAAGTGGGAGCGAGGCTCCACCGCCTCCCTCCAATATGACAATACAGGAGCAGTTTATGGCCACCCAAAACGAGGTGATGCGACAAATACTACAGACGCAGCAGCAGATTGCTCAGCAGCTGCAGCAAGCTCCACGTGGGGGAAATCAGGATGGCCAACTCTTGGTCACCAAATATGAGCATTTCTATGGCATGAAACCCCCGACCTTCGAGGAGGCCAAAGAGCCTCTAGCTGCTGAGGCATGGATCAGAGCCATTGAGGCCAAGTTCTCCTTGTTCACCCTCTCGTTCTCAGAAGAGCGCAAGGCCAGCTTCGCCACCTTACAACTATGTGGTGCCGCACTGATGTGGTGGGAGCACATCAAGTCCATGGTTCCAGCTGCACATTAGGTCACATGGGTTGAGTTCAAGCGAGCCTTTAAGGAACATCACATTCCAAAGGGTCTTATGGACCGCAAGATGAAGGAGTTGCTTGCTCTGAAGCAGGGTACTTACACGGTGTACGAGTACGCCAAGAAATTTAACTCCCTGTGTCAGTATGGTGGGCATCATGTTGATAGTGATGCTAAGAAGATAGAGCGCTTCCGTGATGGGTTGGACGGATAGCTCTATGAGAGGCTCAATCTCTGTGAGCTGAACAACTATCAGGACCTTGTGAACAAGGCCATATCCCAGGAAGATGCCATGAGAAGGGCACAGAAGGACAAGAAGAGGCAGGCCGGATTCACCACTTCTGCTGGGTCAGGCAAGAAGTTTCGCTTCGTCAAGAAAAGTAACCAAGGGCATTCCCAGTCATCATCATCTGGACACTAGAGAGTGACTCAGTCTCAGAACAAGCCCTCTGGAAATTTCCAGTACCGTAAGGCACAGCAGCAGCCGTACAAGCGTAATGCACCCCCGGCCAACAATAGTGCTATCAAAGATCGTCACTGCTACAATTGTGGGCAGCCAGGGCACTATGCTAATGAGCGTCCCAAACTGAAGCAGATCAAGACCTACCAGCAAGGTGAAGTGTCAGGGGCCAAACAGGGCAACCAGGGAAAGAAGGCCATTGTGCAAGTGAAGCAGGGCAAGCTGAACTTCACTTCTTTGATGGAAATGCCAGAACGAGCACCAGTGCTGACGGGTACATTTTCTATCCGAGGCTATTAAGTTAAAGTGCTGTTTGATTCTGGTGCAACGCATAGTTTCATAAATGGGAAAATCATGCACAAACTAGGATTGGGTAGTTGTCGCACGAACCGACCTTGTCTGATAACAACACCTGGTGGAAGAGTTACCACTAGAGACCTAGCCTGGAGAGTATCACTTGAGCTAGGTAGCAAAGTCTTTCCAACAAGCCTCATTGCCTTGGGCCTAGAAGGTATTGATGTGATTCTAGGGATGGATTGGTTGACCCAACATAAAGTCATCTTGGACCTTGCTACAAGAATGGTTGAAATCAATTCACCTACTGTCGGCACATCTACTCTATACCTACCTTCCAGTGGCAGTGCAAATTCTTATGCTTTCGCAACTATCACATCTTCACTTGATGACATTCCAGTAGTCTGTGAATATCCTGATGTGTTTCCTGATGACCTACCTGGCATGCCACCTGACAGAGACATCGAGTTTGTGATAGAACTTCAACCGGGCACTGCACCTATCTCCAAAAGACCTTACCGTATGCCACCTAAGGAGTTAGCCGAGTTGAAGAACCAACTGCAAGAATTGCTTGATAAAGGGTATATTCGCCCAAGTTCATCTCCTTAGGGAAGTCCCGCTCTTTTTGTGAAGAAGAAAGATGGTAGGAAGTTGGACTATAGTTGACTCATATATTTCTCTGTATAAATACTCTGTGAATAAATAGGCTGAAAATGGTTATTTTTGTGTAACATGAATGGAATAGGTTCTGGAGCTAATTTTTGGTGTGTAGCCTAGTTTTAGTTCCTAGAGGCTCTGTGCAAATTTTGAGCTGTAGTGCATTAGTAGTTTTCTCTATATTAAATAATCTTGCTTTTGCTAGGAATAAATTGTCGTATTTTTCATGCTCAATATATAGCTCTGTTTGCTATGAAATTTTAGCAGTAGCTCTTTTGTAGTACTATGTGCTTGTACAAAAATTTTCACTGTAAGTTACTGCATGGTTTTACGAGAAAGAATTTTGGAAGATACTAGGTGTATTAAAAAGAGAAATAAAGAAATGACTTCTTTATAGACTTGTGTGTATGTCACTTGAGGAAATGCTACTGTTAAATTCCTGAGAAATATTGTGGTGCTTGTGAAGTGTTTCTAAATTATTTGTATAGATGTGCACACAATCACTATCGAAATAATAATTAAATAAATGGTTGAATGATTGATCTTTAAGGAAGAGTATGCTGAATATATTCTTGTCTAGGTGAATGTGGTCAACATAACACCCTATGTTTAATGTGTGCTGTTGTGTTTGTTTACACCATCATCACCAATTAACTTTTACATATGCATTCCCCGTATAGAAGTCCCTGACGGTAGCTACACGCTCGTACTGGCTGACCAGGATGAGGGAGCAGGAGGAGACGTACACTTTGTGACCGTTGATCAAGACCCGGACCAAAGTTCAGAAGATTGTCTGACAGCTGGAGCTGCCGAAGGAAAGCCCCGGTTTAACATTTACCTATGTGTTTCTGTTTTCAATTTTTGAATTTATGTTTGAATATCTATGTGCATTTACGTTTAGGAGTTGAATGGAAACCCTAGATGCATGATCCATAAGTACCTATGATCTTTTACTAGTATGCTAGGTCGCTAGTTGCTTTGCACTAAGGACCCGGTACAAGTCGAGTGATGTACTTTGCTCGCGAGAATAGGTTCTTATGTTGGAATCATAAGATTTGTTAATTGGATTGCTCACATGGTAAGAGCATGAGATTATGGGCTCCAGTCCAGTGGTTAAGAGATTAAGCATTTGAAAGTACTAAACATTTGTCGGAAATGGGTACGGTAAGCCTAGTACCTGAATGATACGGTGCGGGAACTTTGTGCTACTAATCTTGGGTTGCGGCCCCAGTCTTGCAAACTGTAGTGCATGTGTGATGCTGGATGCTGGAGTGAGGCATGCCATCTAGCCTTGTACTTAGGACTGTGGCATCCGATCCCAATCCGAGGAATGACGGGAACCGTTTGGTTGAATGCACTTGTTGTGGGTGTTTTCTTCCGTATGTTTAAGTTCACCTTGCAAGGTTATTAATCGATCGATCGTCGGCCTCTCACCGTTATACGATAGTGCCTTATTATCTGGCCATTATAATCCCTCTATGATGAAATGTTGATAAACTTGATGTTTGATTAATTTCTTGCACAACTCATGCTTGCAATAGTTGCTTATCTAGTAATAATTGATCTACTAGAGCTTGAGCTAAAATATTGAAGGTAAGGATTAACTCCTTAGTAGCTTTTTGGCAAAACAAACCCACTAGCCAAAAGCCAAGCATGATTGGACGGTTAAGTTTTTTATTTTAGACAGGTAAGCCTTGCTGAGTATTAGTATACTCAGCCTTGCTATCAATGTTGCTTTCAGGTTATAATGTTTGGCCAGGTGAAATCCCACCCGGCTGGGAGCTGGAATGGGTGGATGACGAGGAGTAACGGCGTTATGGGTGGCCTCCCATGATGCCAAGTTATCGATTAGTTTAATTTCCGCTGTCTTCAAAACTCTGAACCATTTACCTTTGATGCAAGGGCAATGTTTGTAATAATTAACCCTACGGGGAATTCAGATTAATTTGTAAGGTACTCTGGACTATCCTTCGTGGGAGTTTTAATGTATATGTGTTCGATCCTCTGTGTGTTGATTCAAATGATTTCTCGAGCTATGACCCGGCTACACTCAACGGGATGATTCATTATTATCACTTAATGACCAAAGTGGATTGGTTTAGGTGATAGTATGGACTTAACTCGGGTGGGGTTGTCACAGTTGGTACTAGATCGTCTGTATACACCAGAGTAATTAGTTTAATACTAATCACATGATTTTACAATTAAAACTTGCCAAGATTGATTGGATTTTGAAAATACGTTGGATCGTTAAGGAATGATTAGACTGAAAGGCCCTAGAGGGAATTTTTGGGTTCTTTTAAGGTGGCTAAGTATTTATGGTTTATTTATGCTAACTTCCAGCACTTCTTAAGCCACATGTTTCATTCGTGTGTGGTACCGCATCACGAGTATGTGAGGGTTGATAGGGCAATCCACTCCACGGATCCTATCTTCTTGGTTGGATGTGCACGTGTTCATACGTGTGCTACTGTATGCAAGTCATACGAAGGATGCCATGTTCTATTCAAGATGAACATGTCATGGGTTGTGATGTCGCCACATTTTACTATACGTGTGCATGATTCCGCATTACGAACATGCGAAGGGGGGCACCCTCCATTCAAAAGGGGCGTGTCTCAGGTTGGGCGCCGTCCATGGGGTGCAAAATGCATGGGTACCATTTCTATAGTGAATGGTAATGTTTGTGGATGCTTTCGTGACGTGCTGGCATGGAAGGTTCTTTTCTGCAGGTACACTAACCATGTTAGTGCGATCGCTATGAACGACGTGTAGCTCTGACTAGTTATTACAGGGAGAGTCGTCTAAAACCATGCCACTAGCATTAACTACGTCTTTTTGGATCTATAAGTGTGAGGTTGTTTAAGACGTGTGCATGCATCATAAAATTTGGTTGAACCTAACTTGTTCTACACTTGTGTTATGCTTATAAATTGTTGCTTGATCGTAGAAATGTTTTTCCTCTCTTTTTGATCCTAGTAGTTTTTTGTCAAGTTTGGAAGCTGTCTGTTCATGAATTTTTAGAGCCATTTCAAGGATGTTATTAACTAGGCGACTTTTACAAAATTTGTTCTGCATCAAGTCAAGCATCTACTGTGAATTGTTCACGATTTTAGGATTCATCAGTTTAGAGTTATGATCAAATTAGTGAACCTCTATTCTGCTGTTTTTCATGCTGATCTTCCTCTGGAAGTATATTTTTTCGAGCATGTTCCTATCAAATCCAGTTCTACCTTTGAATACCAAAAATGTGCACAATTATATCACTGATTTGCTGTAAACATTTGGGAATTTTTGGGGCTCTGGTTGTCGTGTTATGAATTTTTGTTCATACCTACCAGATTTGTGTACCCTATGCATGTTATACTCTTTTTGAGTTTTAACGTGTTGTACCCATTTTTGTACAGATGGAGTACCCGGAGTTTTTCAAGATCGACGTGGACGGTACCTTGTGTACCAACGGCCTTCACTGGGAGGGCTTTCCCCGTGTTCTGTGGGACACCTTACGTGAGGTGGGCTACACTGCCCCACCGATGTACGAGGTGCTCCACTTCTGGGACCGGGGCGTTCCCTACGCGCGTACCGTCGCGACTGTGCCACCGCACCCCGAGCACCCCGAGTGGCCTGACTTGAGCATAGTGTTCTATGGACACCGTGGTGTCGAGTCCCTCAAGTCTGCGGCGATGAGGATTCTCCACACCTTCTGCGAGCAGCACCCGGAGGAGGTGATGCTCATCGCTCTGGGGTTGTTCCCTGCACTGGACCCCCTGGACTTGGCTTGGTGTGAGCGCGTGTCGCACACCGACATGCTGCTCACGGCCGACCCTCCGGAGGTTACCGTGCAGCCGATCCTGAGGCTACTCGAGGCACTATACAATGTGCAGGTCTTCCACCTCACCACCGAGGCTATGCTTGCGGGTGTGATCCGCGAGACTTTCGTGCTGACCGACGTCATCTTCCGCGACTTGCAGTTGGAGCGCCAAACTTCTGCTCACTTGCAGCAGGAGGTTGTGTTCTTCCAGGACCAGCATGCTCAGTGGCACGAGGAGCGTGCCTAACACGTTGAGCAGTTGTACACCTGTGACCACGCCAACAACCTGTTGCGTGAGGAGAACGACAGACTCTGGGCAGACTTCGTTCACTCCGACACTCAGCGTTTGGCCTTGGTGCAGAACGTGGCGGAGATGCAGAACCAGGTTATTGACATGGAGGTGGAGGTGGAGGTGTGGCAGGCGATGGCACACCAGCTGCAGCAGCCACCGGTTGTTCCTCCAGCAGCACCTGCCGCTCCGGACGAGCTACAGGGAGCTTCGGGCTTGGACGAGGACAGTGTCGACGGGCCACCCCTAGCTTCTCCTCAGTCCAGCAATGGCTCCGTGGCGGGCTACTAGTTGACTAGATGGGGTACAGGAAACCGACATGTACTCTTGGCTTAGCCTTTTCAGCTAGATTTTGTGGAGGGATTAGGCTGTACAGGGAGTATGTGGGATGTGTTTCATTTCCATGTTGTTCATGTTGTTGTAGGTGATCCACAAACTATGCATCTTGTAATGCTCTTGGATGAATACCTTGTGATGTATGTTTCATGAACTAATTCGGGTTGTCGTGATCAAATTTGGATCTTGTTCTGAATACCAAAGTTGTGTGAAATGTTCTCAAGATCATGCTCACCAAAATTAATTATGTTTGTATAAGCATACCGAGAGTTATAGCAATTTTTGTGCATCTCGGCCTTCTGTGAAAACAGCTAGGTAGAAGCTCGGTTACGGAATTTTTCGAGCACTATAACCTTCGAATTCGACTCTGAGTTGAGTACCAATATTGGAGTTTACGAAATTCTACACTTACTGACCAAAAATGAGAATTTTTCCATGTCTGGGCAGAGAGTTATGAATTTTTACCAAAAACAGCTGCGTTGTCTGGTTCTCAAATTATGGATGTTTACGAGTTTTTGTCTTACATATTCTTCTTGTTGATTGATGCAAGCAAGTTTGCGAATATGTGGCTAATGAAAACTCCATCAATTTCAGATGGTTGGACCGAAACGTAGCTCCCCTAACGGTTTCAGTGCAAGTGGGAGTGAGGCTCCACCGCCTCCCCCCAACATGACAATACAGGAGCAGTTTATGACCACCCAAACCGAGGTGATGCGACAAATACTGCAGACGCAGCAGCAGATTGCTCAGCAGCTGCAGCAAGCTCCACGTGGGGGAAATCAGGATGGCCAGCCCTTGGTCACCAAATATGAGCATTTCTATGGCGTGAAACCCCCGACCTTCGATGAGGCCAAAGAGCCTCTAGCTGCTGAGGCATGGATCAGGGCCATTGAGGCCAAGTTCTCAGTGTTCACCCTCCCGTGCTCAGAAGAGCACAAGGTCAGCTTCGCCGCCTTAGAGCTCCACGGTGCCGCACTAATGTGGTGGGAGCACTTCAAGTCCATGGTTCCAGCTGAACATCAGGTCACATGGGCTGAGTTCAAGCGAGCTTTTAAGGAACATCACATTCCTAAGGGTCTCATGGACCGCAAGATGAAGGAGTTGCTTGCTCTGAAGCAGGGTACTAACATGGTGTATGAGTATGCCAAGAAATTTAACTCTCTGTGTCAGTACGGTGGGCATCATGTTGACAGAGATGCTAAGAAGATGGAGCGCTTCCGTGATGGGTTGGACGGAGAGCTCTATGAGAGGCTCAATCTCTGTGAGCCGAACAACTATCAGGACCTTGTGAACAAGGCCATATCCCAGGAAGATGCCATGTGAAGGGAACAGAAGGACAAGAAGAGGCAGGCCAGATTCACCACTTCTGGTGGGTCAGGCAAGAAGTTTCGCTTCGTCAAGAAAAGTAACCAAGGGCATTCCCAGTCATCATTATCTTGACACTGGAGAGTGACTCAGTCTCAGAACAAGCCCTCTGGAAATTTCTAGTACCGTAAGGCATAGATGCAGCCGTACAAGCCTACTGCACCTCCGGCCAACAATAGCGCTGTCAAAGATCGTCGCTGCTACAATTGTGGGCAGCCAGGGCACTATGCTAATGAGTGTCCCAAACCGAAGCAGATCAAGACCTACCAGCAAGGTGAAGGGTCAGGGGCCAAGCAGGGCAACCAGGGCAAGAAGCCCACTGTGCAAGTGAAGCAGGGCAAACTGAACTTCACTTCTTTGATGGAAATGCCAGAAGCAGCACCAGTACTGACGGGTACATTTTCTATTCGAGGCTATTCAGTTAAAGTACTGTTTGATTCTAGTGCAATGCATAGTTTCATAAATGGGAAAATCCTACACAATCTGGGATTGGGTAGTTGTCGCACGAACCGACCTTATCTGATAGCAACACCTGGTGGAAGAGTTACCACTAGAGACCTAGCCTTGAGAGTACCACTTGGGCTAGGTAGCAAAGTCTTTCCAGCAAGCCTCATTGCCTTGGGCTTAGAAGGTATTGATGTGATTCTAGGGATGGATTGGTTAACCCAACATAAAGTCATCTTGGACCTTGCTACAAGAATGGTTGAAATCAATTCACCTACTGTCGGCACATCTACTCTATACCTACCTTCCAGTGGCAGTGCAAATTCTTATGCTTTCGCAACTATCACCACTTCACTTGATGACATTTCGGTAGTCTGTGAATATCCGGATGTGTTTCCCGATGACCTGCCTGGCATGCCACCAGACAGAGACATCAAGTTTGTGATAGAACTTCAACCGGGCACTACACCTATCTCCAAAAGACCTTACTGTATGCCACCTAAGGAGTTAGCCGAGTTGAAGAACCAACTGCAAGAATTGCTTGATAAAGGGTATATTCTCTCAAGTTCATCTCCTTGGGGAAGTCCCGCCCTTTTTGTGAAGAAGAAAGATGGTAGTCTGCGGATGTGTGTGGATGTTGGTATTTGTTAAGCCTACAGAAATATTATGATGGATAATCCGCAAGCGCACGGATACCGGTAAGCATTCCACCTGGGAGAGGGTTTTAAATATCAAATCCACAAGGAGAAAGGTAGAGAGAAAGGTTTGGAGTAAAAGACTAATCCCTGAGAAGCTATCAAGGACTTGACAGAAAGAAGAGATAAGGAGAACTTAAGGATGTCTGGTTCTTATTCTCACAAGCTATGTCTATATTGTTCTTATGGGGTGATTGTCTGAAGGCACACTTAGTAAAGGGAACCTCCCGAGAATCTATGGGGGGAGTCCTACGGTTTCTATAGACGGGAGGTGGACTACGAAGGACTCAATGGTGTTGTCACCACCACGATCTACCACACGATCCGGAATATAGAAGGCATTCATAAGCTAGCTAGTCTAAGCACCACGCTTACACTAAACATGCAACTTTAATTCAAGAGTCACAGGAATCGAAGTACTCAAAGAGTTATGAACCGTAAGAACAATAAAAACAATGTTGCTCACTTGAATAAGAAGTCGATCTTTCCCGTAAGGTCTCAGGATCAGGCTCCAATGGAGTTGATCCCAGAGGTAGAAGATGAAGAGGAGACACTGACATGTCCGGGCCTTCCTTTAGCTTCACCTCTACTGGTCTCTAATCCTCTTGAACAAGATTGGCTAGATCTAATTAGACCATGGCTCCAATCTCTCAACTTGATACAACTCTCTCCAACTCTAATTCTAATCTAGAGCTTCTATCTCAGGTAGGCATTGGTGATCAGAATGAATTGGATGCCTGACCTGGGGTCAAGGGGGCTACTTATATAGTCCTAAGGGGGTGCCTCGCCACCATACGATCCAACCGACCTTGATCTATGGCCAAGATGTGGTTTTCTAGGTTGGTTGGGGAACCTTCTGGAACATACCCGAAGCGGAGCGACAACGGCGGCAGGAGGAGGCCGATCGGTCACCTCATGAGGTCGGTTGGTCCCTGGTGGGCCCCACTTGGGCTCATCTTTGACGGGTGCATGCGTGTCGTCATGCCGTTTCCAAAAAGTATTAATTCACGTCAAACGGAGTCCGTATGAGAGAGTTATGCCCGTTTTACCGAACCCCGCTCTGCGACTGATATCTTCTGATTCTGAACTCCGAATATGGCAAATGATATATCCGTTTCGATCATCTCGACAAGGCCTTCACAATGTTGCACTTCAATTCTTCATTTAAGATACTTCTAGGTTGCTCTTTTGTAGTAGTTGGATAGGAGTACGATTGGGACACGTCTTGGAGTCGTATGACTTGATAATTCTCGCTGTTTTCCTGTTAGTCCCTGCAAATCATAACTTCACCAAAACTCATGGAATTCATTAGTAGCAAACCCCTAAGTGTATATTGATATTCATTTTATGCCCTTTTCTTTATTTAGTTGACAAGTAAAAGTATACGTTAAGATGTGTCAACAAACTCCCCCAAGCTTACCCTTTGCTAGTCCCTAGCAAAGATATGCTTTAGCAGGATCAGGAGTTGCTACAATGCTTTCACACCTCAAAAGTACTATGGTTTTCAAAAACCAATTCTCCTCGACAAGATTGCTCTTTCTTACCTTCAACCTTTAAGCATAGCCTTTTCATAAATCGTGAGCAAATAAAAGACAAAACAATCAAGTCAAGCAGTATATCTCAATTTCTTTGATCAACTATCATCCTGGGGTTTTGCACAGATAAAACTCAGAGATCCTGTGTATGACCTTCTCAAGCATGGAGTCACTTTAGCAAGATATGTATGGATGATAGTGTTGGATGGATGAGGGTGAAAGGTGGTAAGCCTTTTAGCCTAGCTCTTGGACTATATCTCTCTTTCTAAGATTTTTAAGATCTGGGCTTTCCATTCTTGGAGAGGTGGGCTCTACTCGCCCCGGACTTTTGTCCATTTTTCTCTCTCCTTAGAGATGTGGGCTCTACTCGCCCCCGGACACGTGTCCATTATTCATCTCTAAATTTATTTTTTCAGGGAGGTAGGCCCTACTCGCCTAGTATGACACTTGTCCTTTTCTCTCCCTCTCTCGTCTCACTTTTTCCTCTCTTTTTTTCTCTTTTTTTTCGAATGTAGCCCTAGAATCTTTTTGACATTGAGAGAGATATATCCTAGAGTTGCATGAGCTATATAGCTTGATGGAAAATGCGTACTTCCATGTTAGAAGCAGCATAAATGGTGGAATGGAATGATCTTGATGTGTATGACAAGCTCTCAAGGATCAAACACAGGAACTCATCATGTAGGATTTTTCAAAATTTTTGAGATATATCCAGGAATCAAGCTTCTCTAGGAAATTTATCAATAGCAACTCAACTTTTCATGAATCATCTTTCAAAGCCTAAACTCAGATTAAGCATGCACTTGCACAAGTTTTGGGTTTAGAGCAAATTAAGCATTTAAGCTTCAGGAGAATCTAGGTCTGAAAACTAAGCACTTTTAAAAGGAATTACGGCGGAGCAACTATTCATCATCTCCAAGCATATATCATCAAGATCATTATTTAAGAGAAAAACCAACTAGCAGACTCTAGCATTTTATTCAAACTAAGACTTTTAACTAACACTCAAATAACTAGCTAATATTAAACACTTAGGATAGTGATACTTATCGTGATAACTGGGGGTGCTCTCCCCCAAGCTGGATCTTGAAGTAATCCTTGATTTATCCTTGGAACTTGTTGGCCTTCGGGTCTTCCTTAATTTCCCTGTAAATATTAGTCTCGCACATACCCGAAGGAGCAAATCCTAGGATTATGTTGTGAGCCTTCATGTGCCCACTTCTTTTTGGGTTTTTTCTGAAATGTGTGGACCTTCATGTGCCCACGTATTTTTGTGAAATTTTTTTATACGCAAAAGGGATGCTAAAACAAAAACATGTGAATGCAATTTTTTTATTATTTTTTTTATGCCGCCACGGTACGGAGTACATGGGGTCTTAAAGAATGCAAAAGCAGAAAATATTTTTATGATCTTTTTCAATGCAGGTATAGGGAAATAAACATGCTAATCTAAATATGCATTGCAGAATATAAAGATAAATATCGAGTTACCTCTCGGCGAGAGTTTAGAGTACTTACTCCCATGGCGTAGATGTAGTGGCCATTGATTAGTTGATGACGCGGGTAGTGATTGGTCTTCCGAAGGTGTACTTTTGACGTCCTCCTTAGCATGGACTGAGTGTTCGGTTGGTTAGGATTGAGCGGACTTCTTTTCAATCTTCTTAATTTCTTCCTTGTCTGTCAACTCCGTTCCAACTGGGCTTGTGAATTCCGGGAACGTCTCCGCGTCTAGTTCTTCTTGGGTCTTGTGGTGTTCAGGAACAGTCTTGAATCTTGATGGGGATGTTTTGCACAAAATTGTCCCAGAGTTAGTGGTCTTGGTCCGCCATCTTTGACATTGAGTAATGCCTGTTCCTGTGTTGTGGACAACTTCTCTAAAAGCTTCTTTGGTTGATGGAGCGGTGTATGGTCGGCATTCCAGGGTCGTCCATCTTAGGCAGTAGTGGTGAAAGGAGTAGGTGCTCATAGTCTGATTTGATCGGGTTGATCATCCAGCCTCCCTCCACGTCTCTCTGTTCTTCTTATTTTATCAGCTCGGTCATCCTTGAGTATATCATCTGATCTTGATAGCCACTTGGTGATGGCGTCGCCCATGTCCTTTGCTGATTTAGCTTCTCGAAGGAGGGTTGGATAGTGGCAGTTGGCAGCGTCTTGTTTAGTGTGCATGTTTGTAGGTCGTGGACTTGTAGGATTTGGGGAAGTAAGACTTCTCCTTTTTTTTTACGTAAAGTGAGTCTTGCTTGCAAAGACAAGGTAGAGATCAAGTGCATGGGTTCTGTTGGTGGAAAAACACCAACAGAACCATAATTTCATTTATTCTACTCTAACCTTGGGCACATTGAACAAGATAACGATAAAGCATAGATTTATTTTATGACAAGGGTAGCAAGATCAGAAGATGAAACTAGCATGTAAATCTCTTTTTTTTAGCAAAATAAAGAGTGATCAAGAAATTGATGCTGGAAACAAACAAAAAGACAACATGTTGAGCCAACAAGATTGGTTCATGTGAAATTGTAACTCTAGCATGTTTGACTTTTCATTTATTAGGATGCCAAAGAAAAGGGAAATGACAATTTACCTCAAGGTGTTACCTTTATTATGATGTTACTATGACATCTTGTGGTGGTCTCTCCCTTGAATGTATACAACTTGTGGAGTGACAGGTGCATGTGAGGAGGCATGGCTTGATCGTCTTTAATGGAATTAGCGTCCTTCCTTTGTGCCTTCATCATCCAGGAATCCCCCCTTTGAGTGAGTGCTTCTGATTGTGGATCTTGTTTGCATCACTCTTCTTCTTCTTGGTTCATAGGGAATTCTTCTCTCTCACGTGTCTTGCTCCATCTCTAGTGAGTTCATCTTGACCTCTCCCAAACTTGTCTCGAGTTTATTCTGCAGGGGTTAGTCCAGAAAATATACCATTGTCTACACAAGCAATTCTAGTTCAATAACCAAACCAGACTCCATGCCTAATCAGATTAAGGAAGGCTATTTAACCTAAGCACCACGCTTAATTTAAAAGCCAATGGAAGTATGAACGTACTTCCAAACCAAAGCTTACTATGGTAGACAAAAGGTAACATGAAGGTATATAGAGATTTACTCAAACAGAGACGGTAGAGCATGATCAGTTTTTTAACAGAGTGAGCATGTAATAAAGGTAGAAATAACCAAGCTAGCGTAGCAACATGATAGGAGATGTTTCTATGCATATGATTCAATGTTGCGTAACGACTGGTTGGACATACCTTGTATTGTCATCCTTCATTCTCTTTGTTCCAAACCTGTAATGGTTAGTGACAAGAATACCCGAAGGAATATAATTATACCTCTATGCTAGCTACGCAGGGGTATATGCAAGTCTTAGAATTTCCCCCTAGCGTGCTTGTTTTTGGACAAAAAGCTCGTCCTTGGGAAACCTTCAAAATATGGTTCAAGATGGTGAAGTGGTTTCCCTTACATTGCCAATCTCAAGATTTCAAGCCATTGGGACAATCACCCTTTCTAAATTTGTAGAGAAAAGAAACATAAGGGGGTTGGAGATCTTATTGTGCGGCAAGATTTGAGATGGCAATTGAATTCAGGAGTTTTCTCAAATGAGCATGGACTAGGTGGAAAAGTTCCATTTGTGAAGTAGCTTTCATGCTCATTGATGTTCTCCAAGTAATGTGCTCCTTCTGGTCTTCCTTAGATCCTTCATAAAATTTTAGGATCGTGAGGGGACGCAAGAAAAAGGGCACAAGAGGATTCATTGGGCTCAAGGATGAGGTTAAAGAAAAGTTATCTAATCCGAACATTGAAAGAGAGAGACAGAAATGGCTTCTTGATGGCTTTGCTCTCTTCCTATGGCATGATTAGATATGCTATCCTTGAGGTTTCTCCAATGTCCTTGTGTAGCAAAAAGGGTGCTTTCTAAGAGACTATCTCCTTAGGGAAATTGCATGCTCAGAAGTCTCTTGTGAAGCTTGAAGTTTCACGATCTTCCCAAACTCATCATCTACAAGGGTTGAATTTCTTCTTCCCTTTAAGGTTTTTAGGACATTGATGGTTTGGGTTTGATAGCTAAGCCTTGGGATTGGAGTGATGGTGATACAGCTATCAGAACTTCCCTTTTGTGGCTAGAGGATGACTTCTTTTCTTCCTTTGGGTGGTCATAAAGAATGCTAGTGTAAGGGTTCCACCAGCTGAGTTCGTCAAAGACAGACCTTGCCTTAGAAAAGAAAGAAAAGCTCCTCTAGATACTACATGATGGTCATGCGCACAACATTCGTAGGATGGGGCCAAAGATTCACTACCCTTAGAGGTAATGATACAAAGATTCGTTACCCTATTAAGGATATGATCCTGGCTCCTGCGGTGAACTATGGGGTAAAGGTCTACACTAAGGTAGAACATATGGTTTCCCAGGCTCTTTCTTGCTTCATCTCTTCAGTTCCGGACCATCAAAGATGAAGACTAGAGTTTTCGTCTGTCGCTCCTAAGAAGGATTGTTTCATGATCATTTCGACCAACCGTAGGCGTAGCTCATGGCCAGATGTAAGGAAGATCTAAAGTTTCTAGTGGCCAGAGCTTCCGCTTTAGGGTGCAACTTAAGATAGATAAAAGTGGAACCAAGTGATCCCACAAAGATAGCAACAGGTGAGAAGATAGGAAAAAGATAAAATCTAAACTAAAGTATGGTACCAGATTAGCTATACTCAAGAGTTCTCTCTTAACCGTTTCTCCCCGGCAGCGGCGCCAGAAATGCTTGTTGGTATTTGTTAAGCCTACAGAAATATTATGATGGATAATCCACAAGCGCACGGATACCGGCGAGCATTCCACCCGGGAGAGGGTTTTAAATATCGAATCCACAGGGAGAAAGGTAGAGAGAAAGGTCTAGAGTAAAAGACTAATCCCTGAGAAGCTATCAAGGACTTGATAGAAAGAAGAGATAAGGAGAACTTAAGGATGTCTAGTTCTTATTCTCACAAGCTATGTCTATATTGTTCTTATGGGGTGATTGTCTGAAGGCACACTTAGTAAAGGGAACCTCCCGAGAATCTATGGGGGGAGTCCTATGGTTTCTATAGACGGGAGGTGGACTACGAAGGACTCAATGGTGCTGTCACCACCACGATCTACCACACGATCCGGAATATAGAAGGCATTCATAAGCTAGCTAGTCTAAGCACCACACTTACACTAAACATGCAACTTTAATTCAAGAGTGACAGGAATTAAAGTACTCAAAGAGTTATGAACCGTAAGAACAATAAAAACAATGTTGCTCACTTGAATAAGAAGTCAATCTTTCCCGTAAGGTCTCAGGATCAGGCTCCAATGGAGTTGATCCCAGAGGTAGAAGATGAAGAGGAGACACCGACATGTCCGGGCCTTCCTTCAGCTTCGCCTCTACCGCTCTCTAATCCTCTCGAAGAAGATTGGCTAGATCTAATTAGACCATGGCTCCAATCTCTCAACTTGATACAACTCTCTCCAACTCTAATTCTAATCTAGAGCTTCTATCTCAGGTAGGCATTGGTGATCAGAATGAATTGGATGGCTACCCTGGGGTCAGGGGGGCTGCTTATATAGTCCTGAGGGGGTGCCTCGCCACCATACGATCCAACTGACCTTGATCTACGGCCAACATGTGGTTTTCTAGGTCGGTTGGGGAACCTTCTGGAACATACCCGAAGCGGAGCGACAACGGCGGCAGGAGGAGGCCGATCGGTCTCCTCATGAGGCCGGTTGGTCCCTGGTGGGCCCCACTTGTGCTCATCTTTGAGGGGTGCATGCGTGTCATCATGCCATTTCCAAAAAGTATTAATTCACATCAAACGGAGTCCGTATGAGAGAGTTATGCCCGTTTTACCGAACCCCACTCTGCGACTGATATCTTCTAATTCTGAACTCCGAATATGGCAAATGATATATCCGTTTTGATCATCTCAACGAGGCCTTCGCAATGTTGCACTTCAATTCTTCATTTAAGATACTTCTAGGTTGCTCTTTTGTAGGAGTTGGATCGGAGTACGATTGGGACACATCTTGGAGTCGTATGACTTGATAATTCTAGCTATTTTCCTGTTTAGTCCCTGCAAATCATAACTTCACCAAAACTCATGGAATTCATTAGTAGCAAACCCCTAAGTCTATATTGATATTCATTTTATGCCCTTTTCTTTATTTAGTTGACAAGTAAAAGTATACGTTAAGATGTGTCAACAGTGGACTATCGTCCTCTCAATGCCGTAACAATCAAGAACAAATACACCTTGCCCCGATTTGATGTTCTCTTCGATCAATTGGCTGGTGCCAAAGTCTTTTCCAAGATTGATCTTCGATCGGGCTATCATCAAATTAAGATTCGACCAAGTGATATTCCAAAAACAGACTTCTCCACCAGATATGGCCTTTATGAATTTCTGGTGATGTCCTTTGGTCTCACAAATGCACCTGCCTATTTCATATACCTTATGAACTCTGTCTTCATGAATGAATTGGATAAGTTCGTAGTGGTCTTCATTGATGATATCCCCATTTATTCCAAGAACGAAGAAGAACATGAGAAACATCTTCGGATTGTTTTGCAACGTTTGAGAGATCATTAGCTTTATGCTAAATTCTCCAAATGTGAATTCTGGCTGGATGATGTGAAATTCTTGGGTCACACCATTACTAAGGATGGTATCTCCGTGGATCCTAGCAAAGTGCAGGAGGTCATGGATTGGAAGCCACCCAAGTCTGTGCATCAGATTCACAGTTTTCTGGGTCTAGCTGGCTATTATCGTCGATTTATTCCGAATTTCTCCAGAATAGCTAAACCTATGACTGAACTATTGAAGAAAGGTGTCAAGTTTGTATGGGATGAAGCTTGTGACAAGGCTTTCCATACCCTGAGGGAACATCTCACATCAGCCCCAGTATTAGCACAGCCAGATGTGATGAAACCGTTTGACGTGTATTGTGATGCTTCGGGCACTGGCCTTGGTTGTGTGCTTATGCAAGACAACAAGGTTATTGCCTATGCCTCACGAGCACTCCGACTACATGAGAAGAATTACCCTACCCATGATCTGGAGCTAGCAGCGGTCGTGCATGCCTTAAAGATTTGGCGGCATTATCTGATTGGAAATCGCTGCAATATTTTCACTGACCAGAAGAGCCTTAAGTATATTTTCACCCAATCGGATCTGAATATGAGGCAAATAAGGTGGTTGTAATTGATAAAGGATTATGATCTAGAAATCCAATATCACCCTGGCAAAGCCAACATGGTTGCAGATGTGCTTAGTCGCAAGTATTGCAGCTACACAACGGTAGAGCTGCATAATGAAGCTTTATGCGAAGAAATGAGGAAGCTCAACCTAGAGGTGGTCGAGCATGGAAATTTAAATGTGGTCTCCATTGAATCCCCTCTCCATGAGAGAATTTCTTTGGCTCAACTCACTGATGAAGGTGTCTAGTTAATCAACCAGAAATTATCTGAGGGAGACCCCAAGTACGCTTGTTTCTGGAAGGATGAGAAGGGAGTGATATGGTTTGATCAGAGATTAGTCGTTCCCCAGGATCTGGAAATAAGGAAGGAGATTTTAGATGAGGCTCACCTCTCTAAATTCACCATTCACCCTGGTAGTACCAAGATGTATAGAGACCTTAGGGAAAATTTCTGGTGGTCAAACATGAAAGGAGAAATAGCCAAGTATGTGTCTGCATGTGATACATGTTAGAGGATCAAGGCTAGCAATCTAAAGACCGCAGGCCAAATGCAACCTTTGTCTATACCCGCTTGGAAGTGGGATGACATCAGCATGGATTTCATAGTAGGTTTACCCCTCACTCCTAAGAAACATGATTCCATCTGGGTTATAGTGGACCGACTTACCAAGACCGCTCACTTCATCGCTGTCCACACTACCTATTCGGCTGAACATTATGCCGAGATTTATATTGACCATATTGTGCGTTTGCACGGCGTTCCAAAGACTATCTTATCCGATAGAGGCACTCAATTTCTTGCTCGATTTTGGGCACAAGTGCATGAATCCTTGGGTACCAAGTTAATCCATAGCTCTAGCTATCATCCTTAGACCGATGGTCAGACGGAAAGAGTGAACCAAATAGTGGAAGATATGTTGAGAGCATGTGTCATTCATTTTGACAAAACTTGGGACAAGTGCTTAGCCTTGGAAGAGTTTGCTTACAACAACAGCTATCATGCTAGTTTGAAGATGGCTCCTTTTGAAGCTTTGTATGGATGAAGGTGCCGCACCCCTTTGAATTGGTCACAAGCGGGTGAGAGGACATTATTTGGTCCTAAGCTAGTAAAAGAAGCCGAAGAGAGTGGAAGTAATTAGAGAAAATTTGAGAGCCGCTCAGAAGCGACAGAAGAGCTATCATGACAAGGCTAAGGCACCCAGAGAATTTGAAGTTGGTGATTATGTATACTTGAAAGTATCACGAACCAAAGGTGTACAAAGATTCGGAGTAAAAGGGAAGTTAGCGCCACGCTATATTGGCCCTTATAAAGTCACTGAGAAGTTCGGTACGGTTGCATATCGTATCAGACTCCCAGACAGACTCTCCGCAGTACACGACGTGTTTCACGTCTCACAATTGAAGAAGTGTGATCAAATACTGGAAGCAAAGATAATCGACGAGACCAATGCAGAAGTAGAGCCTAACCTATCACTAGTGGAACATCCTATGAGAGTGTTAGATCAGAAAGAAAGATAGACAAGAAGACAAACAGTGAAGATGTACAAGATACAATGGAGTCACCACACGCAGAAGAAGTTGTAACAAAACCATCCAAATTAATTCCCATTTAACACACATAACCTATCCACACGATCATTATACATTAAAGAGGAGTTAACTTGTCGATATCTGCCGGGTCAAGCCCGATAAATCACTTATAACAAAGGATTGAAGATTGCACAATAAGACTCACGAGTCCAGAGATACTCAATACATCCATTAATACATCATAGTCATCATCTCTTCATTATTGCAAACCAAGTTTCATACAAGAAAGTAAACAGTTCAGAGTTTGAAAACACAGCGGAAATAAAATACTAAACATCAGAAGCGACATCACGGGAGGCCATCCATGATATCACTAAGCACTGCCATCCTCCTACTCAGTTCCCAAAGGGTGGGAGAGAACCAATCCACGAATACCATTAAACACATCAACACCTGCCAAAGGTATCAACAAAGCAAGGCTGGGTATACTAATACTCAACAAGATTTAACCGTCTGGTGATGGAAAAATCACCAACCCACTAGACATGCAAGCTTTTTGGCTAGTGGGTTTCTTTTGCTGAAAAGCAACAAAGAGTATGTCCTTACTTTCAAGTTTTAGCTCAAAATTCTAGTTGATTATCCATTACTAGGTAAGCAACTAATACAAGCATAAGTTGTGCAAACAATTAAGCATACAACAATATTCCTTCTTAATTCCATCATTAAGGGACATAGAATGTATGGATAAGCAATCCCGGATAACGGTGAGAGGCCAACGATCGATCGATTAATAACCTTGCAAGGGAAACCTAAACACACAGGAGAATGCATACCCCATCATAATGACCACAGCCCACAGGGCGGGGTACGCACCAAACAGACGGTTCCCAGTCATCCTCAGTTCAGGAACAATGTCCACAGTCCTCGGTACAAGGATCACTGGAAATAAGGCCTAACGTCCTACCAGTCTCACACATGCACCACTGGTTGCAAGTCGGGGGAACGAATCCCAAGATTAGTGGTAGAGGGTTCCCTTGCTGGATCAAAAAGGTACTAGGCTTACCGGTCCCATTCCCGACAAATGTTTAGTACGTTCAAATGCTTAACCACAGACCTACTTGGCCGGAGCCGGTCCCATGCTCTTACCACGTGAGCAATCCAGTTTAGCATATCTTATGATTCCAACATAAGAAACCTATAGCTCGCGAGTGACGAACATCACTCGACTTTTACTGTGTCCTTAGAGCATGGCAACTAGCATCTTATCATAATAGTATTTGAACATAGGAACCTAGGATCATGCATCTAGGGTTTCAATTCAACTACTGAAACTTAAATGCACAAACATAACAAAGATAAGTGCATAAGTTGAAGGGCTTGCCTTCACTTAGCAAAGTTAGTTGGAGATCCTCTGAACTTGGTTCGGGTCTTGTTGCAAACCAACGCGTTCACCTTCTCCTTCAACTAGCTCTCCTTCAGCTTCCGGCACCAACTCGTAGCTCTCATCCGGAAGTTCTACACGACATGCATATGCATAACTTCTAAGCATTCATTTTTAAAAAAAAAGGAGAACTCAGTTCATATTTAAAGGATAAACATGGGGTGTATTGTTGGGCACATTCACCTGGATAAGATTATATCCAGCATACTCTTCCTTTATCAAGGAATTATATGTGTGTTATTTTTCTTCCTTATTTGATGGTGATCGTGTGCATATCTAAACTAATTAACTTATTTAACTTCACCAAAATAAAAGGTGCTGTTCAGAATGTACTTTGGTGAAGCTTTGTGATTTAAATTTGCATCACATTAAAGGTGATTTTGGCTTTTCTTTTATTCCACTTATTAAGCTCGATTTACTTTGAAAATTAATTCTGGATATTCCACACATAAACAAACAGAGATAAAATTTATAGAAGTACATATCATGGCAACAAGGCTACTACCCAAAATTTAGATCAAACTAAGCTATATGTTGCACATGAAAAATCTAGAAAGAACTAGCTAACATAAACATGTTTAGATCCCACAGATAGATCTATACATGATTTAGCCTCAAGAGATTACACAGATCATAAACATGGCATGACTGAGCTACTCACAAAAATTCAGATTAAACTAAGCTATAGATCTAGCATGAAAAACACAACACTTTATCACTACTGAAAAGATAACTAAATCACATAGAAATATATAAGCATGCACTGAAGCTACAACTTTTACCGCAGCCATAACAAGGTAAAACAAGATTACTCAAAAATTATCATGGCCAGAGGCTAAGTATAACATGCTTTATTAAAAAGGCTCATATTTAAGGTCTAAATTAATTTAAGCTAGTTACACATGTCAAAAGCTACTCATAAATTTACCACAGCTTCATTTAGGCATATACATACTACTGCAAAAAGATCAACCCTACTTGCTTAACCAATTATTTAAAACTAAACAGGAACTAAAAAGCTGCCTTATATCAAAATTAAATCATAAATAAAGATATATAACAGATCTATGTGCAATGTTTCTACACAAGAACAAGCATGATCATACTAACAACATATTAAAATTTCACAGGCAGATCTGCTATAGATTTCAAATTATTGCAAATCTATTCAAACTGATCAAATCAAAATTATTCAAATTCTAGAAGGAAATTTACAAAATTCCTTTCTAGAAAAGTTGCATATGTTCATGAGGATCATAGAACAATTGAGTTTGCATTTTTATGATTTTTCTTTGATTTACTATGAATTTTAGAAGGTCTCAGCAATTTGAATCTAGGTTTAAAGAATCTTCTTTCATCCGGACCCTTAGTGAAGAATCTTATTCACAACTATACCCTCGCATTTACACAGGAGTCCCTACATTTACAAAACAAGCCCTGGAAAGATCTGAGGCTTCACAAATCTGGGCTTGGCCATGGCTGCCAGCACGACTGGTCGGAATTCGGCTCAACGGCGGCGAGGTAGGGTGGGGAAAGGTGCGGAGGAGCACTAGGGCGTCACCTTGAGCAATCCCGGTGCTTGGTCAGGGCGGAGGAGCTGCCGGCAGTGAGGTTCGGCGACGGGGTGGATCTCTGGCCGCAGGGACGGCTGCTCCGGTGAGCTAGGCAGCAGGGCTAGGCAATGTGTGGCACGGGGAGCTCCAGTGGGGCAAGGGGATGCTGCTAGCACGCTTGGACGGAGACGGGGCGGCTCAGAAGCCGTGGCTCCGCGGCGGCATACCGGCGGCGGACCCGGCAGCCTACCGGCGTACAGAGCGGCGTGAGGTGCACGGCAGAGCTTGTTCCTTTTTATAGGCACAGGAGCACGACGGAGCTTCACCACTAAGCTACCAGCTAGCTGGCCAGCTCGACGTCTGTGCCAGGTGATCGCCAGCGCGTGGCGGCGGTGCACGTTGGCAGCAGAGGCGTGCGGCACCGTGTGGCGAGGGCGTAGCAGCGAGGCAGAGCTAGCACGACAAAACCAGGGGTGAAAAGGCGGCGCACGTGTCGGTGAGATGGCGGCGTCAGGTGGGGCCCAGCGGTATTGGGTGACCCGTGGCACGGACGCCGGGGTAGCGTCTCGGCACGGCGCTGGGCGCGAGCAAACGCGCGCGGGCGCGGGAGCCTAGGCACCAGAGTGCCAACAGCCTGTGGTCAAACCACGTTTGACCGGCAACAACTTCAAAAATTTGAATTGAGCTTGAGAATCACCAAAAAGAGAAATTGTAGACTGAAGTACTAGCAACAACTTTTACAAAGGGTGGCATTATGTTTTGAGCTCTTGTTTGGCCGGGAATGTCTGTTGAAAATGGCAGGATGCAGAACTCGATTTACTGTTTAAAACAGAGTTGACCAAGTTTTTGAGCCTCTTCCACTCAGAATTTGAAATACCGCCAATTGGGAAAAATGTGTTCCCGGAAAAACTGCACAACTTTCGTATTGGCCGAATTTTCAGTGTTTAGGGAAAAATTGAAGATCTGGCCAAAGTTCTAGAGACAAGTGTAGGAACTTAAGGGTTGACCATAGTGGAGAGGTTTGACTCAACATTTTTAGGATCTTTCACTCAAGATCTTAACTTCCATCTGAAAGATGAAATGTTATTCATGAGAAAACCAACAACTTTTACATTGGTCGATTTTGGAGTTGTTACATAAAATCTTGAGATTATGGCCAAGCCATCAAATGAACTCAGAAATTCCTGTAGAGAAATTGACCAAGTATGATAGGGTTCATCTCCTTCTTCTATCTCGACTTTCAAAAAGTACCAACTATAAGGTTATGTTCAGAATCTTAGTGACAACTTCCACCTTGGCAAAAGTGAAATTTGGAATTGGGTCCAAAGCAACTTTGCTCCTAATGGTGTTTTCACCAAACTTAATTGATTTTTCCTTTAACACCCTGAGCTTAAGTTAACTACTTGATTAAAAAGAGATAAACACCTGGGGTGTTACAGAAGCCACATGGGAAACCGAACAGTTTCTCAACACCAAGTACCCGGGTTTTTTTCAAAGCCAACATCGTACGTAACCTCTTCCACAACTATCCTTTAAATTCGAATCTCGGGACGAGATTCCTTTTAAGGGGCTAGGCTGTAACACCCAGTGTTTTTAACCAAGTGTTAATGAGTGCTAATCACATTCTTAATCACTTCTTGATCATTAGTGCTTAAGCACTTAGTCCAAAATTGAGGTCAAACCCTAGGTCAAACCCTTTGGCCCTTAAACCCTAGCTAGAACTTTTGGCACGTTCTCCAAAATTCACTTAAACACTTCAAAATCTGCCAATACAAAAGTTGTTCAGTTTTTTAACACCAACAACTTTGCTTTTGGGTGGCATGTCCAATTCGAAGTGCAAATTGGTGAAAAAGCTCGGTCAACGCTTGCAGTTCATGTTCCTGCGCGCCGAGAAAATCAGCAACTTTACCTGCTATTTATGCTCGATTCTTTGAGTAAAACACATATCGGCCTTTGTAAATGTTGTAGAGGAATGGCTGATCTACAACTTTGCTAATTGGACCAGGGATCACTTCTATAGAGAAATCTTGAGTTTGAGTCGGTCAAACGTGTGCACACTGAAACGATTTTGCGCCGGAACGCGCCTCGCACGCCGCCGTCGTGCGCGCACGCGCGCCACGTCGGTTCGCCGCCGAGCGACCGAGCACGAACTCCGATGCACTCGGGGGTCCGCCGGTCCATAAAGGTCGCCGTGAAACACTGTGTCGCGCAGGTAGGTGACGCAGCTAGGTCGTAGGTCGGTGCCACGTGGCGCACTCGCACGCACCGGCGCGCACACGCCGAGGCGGCCATTGGCCGGCAACGCCACCCTATGTCGCCGCTGCTGTAGCCATCTCGTGACCGCGACGTATGAGGAGACTTGGGTGGTTACCGCCTCTCCACGCCGTGGCCACTATAAGAACCCCGTTCCTCCTCCCTTGCGCGAGCTGACAGCGCCGCCGCCATCCGCCATTGTCGCCGTCGGTGAACTCCTCCCTCCTCTCGTGCCCGTGACCAACGTTTGACCCAGACCTCCTCCCTAGCACCCAATCGACCCTCCCCGGCACGCATGGCTTAACTCCGGCCCAGCATTTGCCAAAGATCGAGCCGAGGCGACCGCGCCGCCACTGCCTCGTCGTCGCTGCTCATCGGAGACTTCCCTAACCCAGCTACCACCACCAATTGAGCTGTGGTGAGCCGAATCCCACTCTTGTGCCACTTGTTCATCACCTCCGGCCGTCCTTCACCACCGGCGAGCTCGCTCCGCCGCGGGAGGGCACGGTTGTGAAGGAAGATTCTTTGTAGGGATCTGTCGGTAAAAGCCAAGGGTGAAGGACCGAATAGGCGACCAGAGAGGGGGGAGTGAATGGGAGCCAATAAAAATTATTCCCGAAGGTCGAACTCGGCCTATACCCCGATTGCCACTCTGAGTACTCGCACACACCAAAGAAGCTCTAGACAAGGCACACACAAGCCTACAAGTCCTAGAGACAAGCCTAGAAGCAAGGAGCGGAAGAACAAGACAAGAATCAAAAGACTTAGCCAAATCTGCAAACGCCAGGCACAGACTGTCTGGCTGGTACGGGCGGACCGTCCGCAAGGCAGTGGCGGACTGTCCAGACCGTCGATGCGGACTGTCCGAAAACTTTAGCAGAACCACTAGTGACGCACCGAGAAAATTGGACTGTCCGGCTGAGCCACGCGGACTGTCCGCTAGTGTCGCGGACTGTCCATGAAGGCAGCGCGGACCGTCTGTCCACCTTGTTGGAAACCCCAGACAAACTCAGCTCCACCCCAGACAAAATCTCGACCCGGCGGACTGTCCGGCAACCCCAAGCGGACTGTCCACAAACCGCCTGCAACCAAACCCTAGGGCCAAAACGGATCGAAACGTGGATGCGCAAGAACACGTGACGAACTATGACGAACACAGGTCCTGCGGACTGTCCGCCCTAGTCTCGCGGACTGTCCGCGGCTCACGAATAGAGCAAGAACAGCACGACCCCACGAAGTCAACCCTCCAAATCCATCACCGAATCCCCCAAACGGCTAGAGCTCTTGAGGCAAGACTTTGGGGAGATGTGAAGCAACACTAGATGAAGCTATGCCCCAAAAATCTCGACCTCTAACTCCCTAAATCACCGGGAATCGCGGATCACACGAAACACCACCAAGAACTCGAACTCCGGCCAAAAACTCACGAATCGAAGGCTTTCCCGGTGTTTCTGGGGTTAAGATCACACACAAAGATGCGCAAGGCATCCACCCATGATCCCCTCAAAGAAATCCGAAGGAAAACACCCTCAAATCCCCAAAACGAGCGAAGAACGAAACTCCCCAAAATAGCCCCGAAAATGACACGAAAATCACAGAGGACTAGGAGATCACCGCAACGCCGAATGCTTCCATACATCCAGAGGTCAGAGTCTATACAAGCATCTAGCCTAAGGAAAGCAGAGGAAAAAGAAGCAGTTCAGAGCAATCTGCCGGGGGAGGAAACCCTAGAGTCCAAGAGAGAGAGATGACATCCACCTCTCTGCTATTTATATGAAGTCTATCGGAGGGAGGTAAATGACCACGCTACCCCTACAACTTGAAATGAAGATACAACCCCTCAGGGGCATTTTGGTCAAGTCTTCATCGAGTGGACATGCTTCCACCGCAGCCTTGCTTAGCATCGACGCAAGCCCCGTGATCACGCCACGTGCCCCCCGCCTCGAAGCTTCTCGAAGCTCCGGATCACCGTCTCCGTCGCCTCGAGCCTCCGGAATTGGTTTTGCGGCCCAAACCAAGAAACCGTCCACCGATGGTTTTGTGGGCAAACCAACAAACCCCGCGTGCAAGCTTCGGGCTCCATCCGCTACCTTGCACCGGCCCATGTTCACAACTTCAGCCCGCCAGTCTTGCACCGCACAGCTCGCACTTGACCCCATCGGCCACCGGGTCCATCGAACCAAGCCTACCTGCCTCTCCATCACCCGGAGGCCGCCACGGCTAAGGCCTTTCACGCTTGTTCTTCACCTGCACCGACACGAGTCAAGCCGCAACCTGTACCTGCACACTTAGCCAAGCATCAGTCCACACAATGTTGTCAATCACTCATCACTAAGGAGCGATCCTCCACTCGTCCTCGGACACACCTAGTCCTCAATCTCCCCCTTGATGACTGCATTGACAACACCCATAGTAACCATCATAGAGAAAAAGAAAAGAAAACAAGCACGAACACAAAACCTCCAACAAGTGATCCAAAGCCAAAGAACAAGCGAAAACAAGATCACTCACCAGACAAGGGCAACGGCTCGACACAGCCGAGACAAAACAAAGCTCACAAAGAGCACACCTCAAAGCACAAAACTCAAAAAAAACAAAGAGCTCCCCCTGCACATATGCAAACTCCCCCTGAGCAAATGCAACCTCTTCTTCTCAATTTTTCTCCTCACATGCAACATCTCACAAATGCATACCAATTTTCCATAAAATCTCCCAATGCATGAAAATTCTCCCCAAATGCATGAAAATTCTCCACAAATGCACACAACTTCTCCCCTTATCATACACATTCTCCCCCTTGTTGACAATGATTGAATCAAGGTATATGAAACTCCTCCCCTTGTTTTCATGAAAAATGCATGTCAAAGCATATATACAATCTACCAAGCTTCTCAAATATACAAAGAGCACAACAAAATGCTACACATGAGACATAGAGTAAGCAAAGTAGATATGGTGTCGTTAGCATGTTGCCATCAAGACGGTAGAGACATATAAGCATGTGACATTGATAAAAGCAATTTTAAGCAATTTTCACAAAGAAACATTCATCTCATGAGCAAGACCCTATCCATAGCAATTTGAGCACAAATACACTAGATCATCCAAAGTTTATGCAAGATCACAAATTCTCATCACAAGATCATTATAAATGCCCACAAGCTACTCATGTCATGTTAAAGCCACTGAACCATGTGTCTACTTCTTAAAATGAGACTTCTCATGGTAGACATCATGCAATGGTTTAGCACCCAAGATATGAATATCAAAAGTATAAAAACATAATTAGGAGCTCATTTTTCAAGCATGAGGCAATTCATACACCAATTTCATTTTCAAGTTTAAACATGGTACATGAAATGCCTTTGCGGCAAAAAGAAGCTTATGCTCCTCCCAAAGTGAACAAATGGGCTAAACATTTACATTGACAAAAGGTCTTTGACCCCAAGTAAAGAGAACATGGTACTCAAGAATAAACCAAACATGATACAGGTATTTGAGCACAAATTGAGCATAGACAAGCATCTACTCATGAGAGAGGCAATTTTATCATTTTCACAAACATAAAGCTATCTCAACATAAGTATATGGCAAAACAATCAAGAGCATAGCATTCACATCACCATTTACCAAACATGCACATATCTCACACATAGCACATCTGTGATCAAAGTATATAAGAGAAGCTTTTCCTAGCACAAGTGATCCAAAGATGGCTATCCTATCAGGTTTTGTACAAAAAGTAAAATGTATGCATGGAATGCAACAAAATGAAAGATATGGCACATATATACATGAGAAGCTCCAAGACTCAGCTAGAAAGGAAAGCACACTCCAAGTTCACCCCGCAAGCGAGTGAAAGTGACTTGGTCGAGTGGTTTGGTGAATATGTCGGCTAGCTGATCTTGGGTAGGTACATAGGACAAGGATATATTTCCTTCCTCAATATTGTCCCTCAGAAAGTGGTATCTCACTTCTATGTGTTTTATTTTGGAGTGAAGGGCTGGGTTTTTGGCTACACTTATGGCACTGGTGCTGTCTCAAAAGAGTGGAACCTGGGAGCAGTCCTCACCAAAATCGCTCATAGTGTAGGTCATCCAAAGCAGCTAAGAACAACAACTAGCAGTAGATACATACTCGGCCTCTGTCGTGGATTGGGCTACACTGGATTGCTTGCGAGATGACCAAGAAACCAAAGAAGAACCAAGGAACTGACAACACCCAGAGGTAGACTTGCGGTCTAATCGACACCCAGCAAAATCAGCATCGGAGTACCCGTGAAGTCTGAGTGTCGAGGAGGCAGAATACCAAAGACCAAACTCAGGAGTGTAGTTCAAGTACCTAAAAATCCACTTGACGGCTTGCCATTGTGAAGTCCTCGGTGAAGCCTAAAAATGAGCGCACAGACACACACTGAACTGTATGTCCGGCCTCATCGTCGTCAAGTAGAGGAGGGAGCTGAGCTCGCTCCGGTACTCCTTCTGGTCCACGGGTTCGCCATCCTCATCTGCGTCCGAAGCCGTAGTGGTACCCATCGGTATAGTCAGCGGCTTGGAGTTGTTCATGCCAAACTTCTTCACCATGTCCCTGGTGTACATCGCCTGATGTACAAACGTCCCGTCCTTGCACTGCTTGATCTGGAGTCCTAAGAAAAACTGCAGCTCGCCCATCATGGACATCTCAAATTCCCTGCTCATGTCATCTGCAAATCTGGCAACAAGAGCATGAGAAGAGCGACAAAAGATTATGTCATCCACGTATATCTGAACAATCAAAAGGTCATTCCCATGCTTAAGGAGAAACAATGTCTTATCAACTATGCCCATCACAAACCCCTTACTCAGCAAAAACCCTCTCAACCTGCCATACCAAGCCCTCGGTGCCTGTTTCAACCCATAAAGCGCTCCCTGGAGTTTGTATACACGGTGTGGGTATTTTTCACTCTCAAACCCCGGGGGTTGCCTCACATACACTTCTTCCTCTATCACCCCATTCAAGAAAGCACTCTTCACGTCCATTTGGTACAACTTGAACCCTTTAGCCACGACAAAGGCTAGAAGGATCCTAATTGCCTCCAAACAGGCCACAGGTGCAAATGTCTCCTCATAATCTATGCCCTCTTTCCAGTTGAACCCCTGAGCCACCAACCTCGACTTGTTTCTCACAACCATCCCATTCTCACCCTCTTTGTTATTCCACACCCACTTGGTACCTATGGGACGACAATTTGGCGGTGGATCGACTAACACCCAGACTTGGTTTCTCTCAAAGTTTTCCAACTCCTCATGCATGGAATTCACCCAATTCTCGTCAGACAAAGCGTGTCGAATATCTTTGGGCTCAAACGATGCAACAAAAGCAAAGTGAGTGAAATGAGAAGTATTCCTTGACCTTGACCGTGTAGTGCGTTCATGAAGGTCACCTATGACCGTCGTCGGTGGGTGATCCACCTATACTCGCCGGGGAGCTTCTCGCCTGGACACAATCTCCCCCTCAGCAGTAGCCTCCACTCGAATAGCCTCAGTCGTAGTGGGTGTAGGGGATGGTCCATCCTCGATCGTCGTTGTAGTAGTGGAAGTAGCGTGTACACGATCAGCCACGGGAGCGTCACCACCATCATCGTCGTCGTCTCCATCTCCATCCTTCTCATCCTCAAAGATCCTCACTCCAATCTCCTCGTCACTTGCACACTCAAAAGCAGAAGAACTACATGGCTATGTCTCGCCGAAGGTTACCTCTCAAGTCTCCATGATTCGGTTAGTGTCAAGGTTGAGCACACGATATGCTCTAGAATGAATGGCATACCCGAGGAAAATAGCATCCGAACAGCTAGACTCAAACTTATCCAACTTGCCCTTCTTCAGAATGAAACACTTGCAACCAAAAGCTCTAAAGTGACTCACCTTAGGTTGTCGCCCATGCATCAGCTCATAAGAGGTCTTCTTCTTAAAGGCACGAAGGAAGATGCAACTTGAGACATAGCAAGCGGTATTGACCGCCTCGGCCCAGAAACACCTAGGAGTCCTATGCTCATCAAGCATCGTCCTGGCCATCTCACAAAGGGTCTGGTTCTTCCTCTCCACTACGCCATTCTGGCAAGCGACGTATGAAGAAGAGTACTGATGATCGAGACCAAGATCATTGCAAAAGGCATCAAAATGAGAGTTCTTAAATTCCGTACCATTGTCACTACGTATAGCTCGAATGGCATCACCATGTCTCTCATTCTTCAACCTCAAGATCCAGTCCCGAACAAAGCCAAATGTCTCGCACTTATCCTCCAAAAAGAAAACCCAAGAGTACCTCGAAAAATCATCAACCACAACAAGAACATACCACTTCCCACCAGCGGAGCGAACACGATCTGGCCCAACCAAATCCATGTGCAACAGCTCACAAGGTCGCTCGGTCATGACCGCAGTCAGAGGGACGTGAGAAGCAGCAACCATCTTTCCATGCCGATAAGAAGCACAAACCAAATCCTTCTCGAATTTCAACTTAGGCAGTCCTCAGACAAGATCAAGACCACTCAAGCGGGAAAGCAACTCAAAGCTCAAGTATCCCAACCTCCTATGCCATTTCCAAAGCTCAGCCGAAACGCCAGCAACAAAGCATCGAGGAGGACCAACAGACTGGGAAAAGTCGGCACGAAAGATTTGACCCTCGGGGACGATCGTACAGACAAGATCGCCTCGAGAATCAAGCACACGAGAAGCGCCCGACTTAAAACGAACCTCAAAACCTTCGTCCAGTAACTGAGATACTGACAATAGGTTAAAATCAAGTGACTTGACCAGAGCCACACTTCTTAAGGTCACCTTGCTACTCACCTTCACCATACCTTCAGCACGCACTCGTCCTCTCCCATTGTCCCCGAAAGTGATGTACTCCCTCGTACTCACCGGGGTGAGGCTGGAGAACCACCCACGATCTCCAGTCATATGTCTTGAGCAACCAGAGTCGATCAACCAAAAGTCCTCCAAGCCTCCTACCTGCAATCAAAAACTAGAACGAGACTGAGAAAGCGACTCAACACTGGGGTTAGTACTAAAAGAGTCAAACCAGTGTCGAGCCATTTGCTCAAAAGAAGGGTTAGCAAAATCCATCCTACCAAAACCTCTAGGCTGAGCCCTCTCACGCCTACCACCCAAGGACCTATCACGTCTCACTGGAGGAGTACGTGCACCACGAGGGGGAAAACGTGGCCCGTAGTCCATCTGAGACCCAAAGCTCAGATCGTGTCTCCCAAACTCGTAAAGGTCACGAGAAGGAGCACGTCGAGCCAACTCACCACACCCAAACCCGACACGCCTATCTCTCTGAGGAAGCACACCTCCACCTCCACGAATGGGAACTGTACGCACATACACCTCACCCCTAGATAGAGGCCCTCTACGAGGCTCAGGCACACCACGAGTAAGGTGGTACCTGTCCTTGATTGCCATCTCCCTAGCAAACATTTCATCCCTCTTCCTTCTGAAACAGAACTCATCCTTATGCCCATCCCTCCCATAATACTGACAATGGAAGCGGATCGGCTGTGGCTTAGGCGGTGGCTTTTCTGTGGGCTTCTCAACAGTTTTCTCTCCTAACTTCCCCTCAAAGACATTACCCAGGTTGCTCACAAACTTGATGGGTTTCTGGTAATTTTCTATTTTCTGGGGGAACACTGGTGGGTCTGGAGTTGTATCAAGCTTGTTTCTGTGGTGGTTTGGCTTGGGTGCATATTTGTTCATTGGTATGGTGTGTGGTTGAGTAGGAATCTCTCCAACTTTCTCTTCTCTCTCACCACTCTTCTCACCACTCTTCTCACCACTCTTGCCAGCCCCAACCGCCTGACCATCAAACTGCTTGAACTCAGCCAACATCAAACTCAACTGTGGCTCATGCCCAGACAACTAACTCATCAATTTCCTAAGCTCATCATTTTCATCATGCAAATGGTCAACATAGTGTGCAAGTTTGAGAGCAGTCAAATCAGCAAGAAAAACTGAGAAATCACCACAGTCAATCTCATCAGATACCACAGGAGCAGATTTCAAAGAGCCTATCTCATTTCTAGCATCCACAAGCAAGGATTCAAGCTCAGCTATCTTGTCCATAGCATCACCCAACAAAGACCTAAATTCCCTCTTCTCCTTGTTGGTCTTTCTAAGCACATCATCACGGTTATCAAGCAAATCATTCAGCCTAGCATTCTCCTCTAGCAAGAAGTTGGGATCATGTCGTACCTCTTCCTCAGAGTCGGAGTTCGAATCCAAGCTATGCTTCCCACCCTTCTTGGAGTGTGCCATGCCGCAAAATCCACCTTGTGCGACGAAGCTCAAGCCGGTGAATTTCTTGCCTGTGTGCCGCTTGTCCTTGCACCTTTCTTGCTCTTCCTCACTGCTCGAGTCGGACGAAGCATCGCTTGATGTCGAATTGATGTCGCTCGCTTCGGCCACCATCGCTCGAGCTGTCTTCTTCTTGTAGCCGCCACTCTTCTTCGGCCTTCTCTCGCCCTTGTCCTTGCGCTTGTCCTTGTAGTCGTTCCGGTAGCGGTGCTTGTTGTAGTCATGCTTGGGCTTGCCCTTGTAGTCGTTCTTGATCTCCATGGCTTCAGGGCATTCGGCGATGAAGTGCCCGTGCTTCCCGCACCGATAGCACATCCCCGAGCTCCGCCTTGCATTCTTGCGTTTCTCGTACATCCACCTAAACCTGTTGCTCAACAAGGTGAGATCATCCTCGCTCAGCACCTCAAAGTCCTCATCTAGCAAGGATACAAGACAAGACAAAGAGAAACCACCAGAGTTAGCGTTAGACCTTGATCCTGAGACAAGAGCCAAACTATGAGGATCAGTGGGGCTCTCGCTCTTGGCTCTCAAGCCACGATCAACCTCTGAAGACTTGAGCTTGGAGAACAGCTCGTCCAGTGTCAGCGTATCATACACACTCGACTCCTCAATGGCCTCGACCTAGGCACTCCACACAAACCTATCCAGGGCATGCAAAAGCTTGATAGCTTGATCATGATCCGTGTATGGGAGACTGTCACATTGGCCCTCATGTTGTTGACTATGCTAGTGAAGTGCTAAAACATAGCATCGGTCGACTCACCGGGGAGATGAGTGAAGTTCTCGTACTCTCTCCGGTAAGTAGAAAACAAGCGGGCTTGCACTTGGGCATTACCAACACGAGAATTTCTCAACTTGAGCCAAATCTTTCCGGCCACATTCTCTCCGTACACTCGCTCGAACTCCGAGGCACAGAGAGCACGGAACAAGTAATCAACGACCTTACTGTTGGCCTCACACATGTCCCACAATCCTGGAAGCTGAAAACTGTCTGGGATGATATAATGAGGATTCTGAGTGACCTCCCAGATCAGAGTTCCCTTCCCTCGCAAAAATGCGCCCATGCGCCTCTCCCACATCGGGTAATTCTTGCCATCAAAGTGTGGAGGACCCAACCCCTTGCCATAATCGCCCATCTTTGGATCTTAGACTGGTTAGAATCAAAAAGATCTGTAACCTGGCTCTGATACCAATTGAAGGACCGAATAGGCGACCAGAGAGGGGGGAGTGAATGGGAGCCAATAAAAATTCTTCCCGAAGGTCGAACTCGGCCTTTACCCCGATTGCCACTCCGAGTACTCGCACACACCAAAGAAGCTCTAGACAAGGCACACCAAGCCTACAAGTCCTACAGACAAGCCTAGAAGCAAAGAGCGGAAGCACAAGACAAGAATCAAAAGACTTAGCCAAATCTGCAAATGCCAGGCGCGGACTGTCCGGCTGGTACGGGCGGACCGTCCGCAAGGCGGTGGCGGACTGTCCGGACCGTCGATGCGAACTGTCCGAAAACTTCAGCAGAACCACTAGAGACGCACCGAGAAAATCGAACTGTCCAGCTGAGCCACACGGACTGTCCGCCAGTGTTGCGGACTGTACGTGAAGGCAGCGCGGACCGTCCGTCCACCTCGCTGGAAACCCCAGACAAACTCAGTTCCACCCCAGACAAAATCTCGACCCGGCGGACTGTCCGGCAACCCCAAGCGGACTGTCCGCAAACCGCCTGCAACCAAACCCTAGGGCCGAAATGGATCAAAACGCGGATGCGTAAGAACACGTGACGAACTGCGACGAACACAGGTCCTGCGGACTGTCCGCCCCAGTCCCACGGACTGTCCGCCCCAGTCCCGCGGACTGTCAGCGGCTCACGAACAGAGCAGGTACAGCACAACCCCGCGAAGTCAACCCTCCAAATCCATCACCGGATCCCCCAAACGGCTAGAGCTCTTGAGGTAAGACTTTGGGGAGATGTGAAGCAACACTAGACGAAGCTATGCCCCAAAAATCTCGACCTCTAACTCCCTAAATCACCGGGAATCGCGGATCACAAGAACCACCACCAAGAACTCGAACTCCGGCCAAAAACTCACGAATCAAAGGCTCTCCCCGACGTTTGAGGGTTCAAGATCACACATAAAGATGCTCAAGGCATCCACCCATGATCACCTCAAAGAAATCCAAAGGAAAACGCCCTCAAATCCGCGAATTGAGTGAAGAACGAAACTCCCCAAAATAGCCCCGAAAATGACATGAAAATCACAGAGGACTAGGAGATCACCGCAACGCCGAATGCTTCCATACATCCAGAGGTCAGAGTCTATAGAAGAATCTAGCCTAAGGAATACAGAGGAAAAGAAGCAGTCCAGAGCAATCTACCGGGGGAGGAAACCCTAGAGTCCAAGAGAGAGAGATGCCATCCACTTCTTCGCTATTTATACGAAGTCCACCGGAGGAGGCAAATGACCACGCTACCCCTACAACTCAAATAGAAGATACAACCCCTCAGGGCATTTTGGTCAAGTCTTCATAGAGCAGACACACTTCCACCGTGGCCTTGCTTAGCATCGACGCAAGCCCCGCGATCACGCCACGTGCCCCTCACCTCGAAGCTTCCTGAAGCTCCCGGATCATCGTCTCCGTCGCCTCAGGCCTCCGGACTTGGTTTTGCGGCCCAAACCAAGAAACCGTCCACCGATGGTTTTGTGGGCAAACCAACAAACCCTGTGTGCAAGCTTCGAGCTCCATCCGCTACCTTGCACCGGCCCATGTTCACGACTTCAGCCCGCCAGTCTTGCACCGCACAGCTCGCACTTGACCCCATCGGCCACCGGGTCCATCGAACCAAGCCTACTTGCCTCTCCATCACCCGGAGGCCGCCACGGCTAAGGCCTTTCACGCTTGTTCTTCACCTGCACCGACACAAGTCAAGCCGCAACCTGTACCTGCACACTTAGCCAAGCATCAGTCCACACAATGTTGTCAATGACTCATCACTAAGGTGCAACCCTCCACTGGTCCTCGGACACACCTGGTCCTCAAAGGGCCTATCTATGAACGTTCGAATCTTTCTAGGGTCTGCTGTGAAAGAAGATTCTTCTTCTTTTTATTCTTTGGTCCACAGTCTTGTAAAAATCGTAGAACATCATAGAAAATAATAAAAATGCAAAACCAATTTTGTTGGTTTCCTTATGAGTAAATCTACAACTTTTAGAAAGGTTGTATATACTTTTGATATGTAGATTTTGAATGAAAATTCAAACTCAGTTTGAGTAGGGTTGTTCATAACTTGAGTTGTACTTATGTGATAGGCTTGATCTTTGGATATGCTGGTAGTCAGCACTAGAATAGGCTATAACTAAGTTTTTGCACAAAATTACTAAGGAATCTCTAGTTATGTTTTATTTGGCATTTATACTAGATCTATGTATATATTTTGTACAGCTTCCTATGAATGCTTTCTGTGGCTCATCTTGTAGATATCATCTAGTTATGCTTAGATGTGTTCCTGATAAATTTACCATGTATTTATGAACTGTCTATATATCTTTTTCTGAATGATGCTTGTTTATGAAGTTAAATCTATAGCTCAGTTTCTATTGCTCCAGTGATTCTTATCTTTGAGATAGATGATGTTTATATCATGTCTGTGCTATGGTAGGAAGTTGGACTATAGTTGAGTCATATATTTCTCTGTATAAATACTTTGTGAATAAATAGGCTGAAAATAGCTATTTTTGTGTAGCACGAACGAAATAGGTTCTGGAGCTGATTTTTGGTGTGTAGCCTAGTTTTAGTCCCTAGAGGATCTGTGCAAATTTTTAGCTATAGTGCATGAGAAGTTTTCTCTGTATTAAATATTCTTGCTTTTGCAAGGAATAAATTGTCCTATTTTTCATGCTCAAGATATAGCGCTGTTTGCTATGAAATTTTAGCAGTAGCTCTGTTGTAATACTGTGTGCCTGTACAAAACTTTTCACTATAAGTTACTGCATGGTTTTACCAGAAAGAATTTTGGAAGAAACTAAGTGTAAAAAGAGAAATAAAGAAATGACTTCTTTATAGATGTGTGTATGCCACTTGAGGAAATGCTACTGTTAAATTCCTGAGATATATTGTGGTGCTTGTGAAGTGTTTCTAAATTATTTGTATAGATGTGCACACAATCACTATCAAAATAATAATTAAACAAATGGTTGAATGATTGATCTTTAAGGAAGAGTATGTTGAATATATTCTGGTCTAGGTGAATGTGGTCGACATAACACCCTATGTTTAATGTGTGTTGTTGCGTTTGTTTACACCATCATCACCAATTAACTATTGTATATGCATTCCCCATATAGAAGTCCCTGACGGTAGCTACACGCTCGTACCGGCTGACGAGGACGAGGGAGCAGGAGGAGATGTACACTTCGTGACTGTTGATCAAGACCCGGACCAAAGTCCAGAAGATTGTCTGACTACTGGAGCTGCCGAAGGCAAGCCCCGGTTTAACTTTTATCTATGTGTTTCCGTTTTCAGTTTTTGAATTTATGTTTGGTTATCTATGTGCATTTACGTTCAGGAGTTGAATGGAAACCCTAGATGCATGATCCATAAGTACCTATGATCTTTTACTAATGCTAGGTCGCTAGTTGCTTTGCACTAAGGACCCGGTACAAGTCGAGTGATGTACTTTGCTCACGAGAATAGGTTCTTATGTTGGAATCATAAGATTTGTTAATTGGATTGCTCACGTGGTAAGAGCATGGGATTTTGGGCTCCGGTCCAGTGGTTAAGAGATTAAGCATTTGAAAGTACTAAACATTTGTCGGAAATGGGTACGGTAAGCCTAGTACCTAAATGATACGGTGTGGGAACTTTGCGCTACTAATCTTGGGTTGCGGCCCCAGTCTTGCAAACTGTAGTGCATGTGTGACGCTAGATGCTAGTGTGAGGCATGCCAGCTAGCCTTGTACTTAGGACTGTGGCATCCGATCTCAATCTGAGGAATGACGGGAACCGTTTGGTTGAATGCACTCGTTGTGGGTGTTTTCTTCTGTATATTTAGGTTCACCTTGCAAGGTTATTAATCGATCGATTGTCAGCCTCTCACCGTTATCCGAGAGTGCTTAATTATCTGGGCATGATAATCCCTCTATGATGAAATGTTGATAAACTTGATGTTTGATTAATTGTTTACACAACTCATGCTTGCAATAGTTGCTTATCTAGTAATAATTGATCTACTAGAACTTGAGCTAAAATATTGAAGGTAAGGATTAACTCCTTAGTCGCTTTTTGGCAAAACAAACCCACTAGCCAAAAGCCAAGCATGATTGGAAGGTTAAGTCTTTTATTTTAGACGGGTAAGCCTTGCTGAGTATTAGTATACTCAGCCTTGCTATCAATGTTGCTTTCAGGTGATAATGTTTGGCCTGGTGAAATCCCACCTGGCTGGGAGCTGGAATGGGTGGATGACGATGAGTAATGGAGTTATGGGTGGCCTCCCATGATGCCAAGTTATCGATTAGTTTAATTTCTGAAGGACCGAATTGGCGACCAGAGAGGGGGGAGTGAATGGGAGTTGATAAAAATTCTTCTCAAGAACTCGGCCTAAACCCCAATATCACTTCCAAACAATCCTACACAAACTTGCCAAGATCACGTAGTCACAACGGACATACTGACCCTAGGAACAAGTTAGGACAAGCCTAGAAATAAAGCGGAAGCAAGCTCAAAAGGAAACGAGAAAAGAACGAGCTCAGGACAACCTACAGCAGGTTCTGTCGGAACTTCCGGCCAAGTATCGGAACTTCCGATAACACGTTCTCTGGCTATCAGAAACTCATTATCGGAACTTCCGGTACAGGGTCGGAACTTCCGTCCATCGGAACTTCCAGCCTAGGGTCGGAACTTCCGAAAAAGACTTTCTGTCAGCCCGTGAACAAGTTATCAGAACTTCCTGTACAGGGTCAGAACTTCCGACAGCCCCCAGAAAACAGAGAAAAACAGCCCGCTAGAGAAGGAAGGAAAATCCAAAACTCGATCAAACGATGTCCAAAAATCACAAAACTTTAACCATAGCTTCTTAACAACACAAAGAAGCTTTGCCCAAAAGATCTCCTCCAAAAGATCAGAGAAATACCACCAGAAAATGGTTTAGGCTATGAACCCTAGAGAGGAGCCTTTTTCCTCAAATCGATGGATCTCCCAAACAGCTTGAGCTCTTGAGACAAGATTTGGGGGAGATGAGAAGCGTCACTAGAGGAAGCTATGCCGCCAAAATCTCGGCCTCTAACTCACTAAATCACCGAGAATCGCGGATCACAAGAACCACCACCAAGAACTCAGGCTCCAACCAAAACTCATGAATCAAAGGGTTTTCCCGGTGTTTGGGGGGTCGAGATCACACACAAAGATGCACAAGGCATCCACCCATGATCCCCTCAAAGAAATCCGAGAGAAAACGACCTCAAATCAACAAATCGAGCGAAGAACAAAAACACCCAAAAATAGCTCCGAAAATGACACGAAAATCACAAAGAGCTAGGAGGGGGAAATCATCACAACGCCGAATGCTTCCATACATCCAGAGGTCAGAATCTATACAAGAATCTAGCCTAAGGAATACAGAGGAAAAGAAGCAGTCCAGAGCAATCTACCGGGGGAGGAGACCCTAGAGTCCAAGCGAGAGAGATGCCATCCACCTCTCCGCTATTCATACGAAGTCCACCGGAGGAGGCAAATGACCATGCTACCCCTACAACTCAAATAGAAGATACAACCCCTCAGGGGCATTTTGGTCAAGTCTTCATCGAGCAGACACGCTTCCACCGCGGCCTTGCTTAGAATCGACGCAAGCCCCACGATCACGCCACGTGCCCCCCGCCTCGAAGCTTCCCGAAGCTCCCGGATCACCGTCTCCGTCACCTTAGGCCTCCGGACTTGGTTTTGCGGCCCAAACCAAGAAACCGTCCACCGATGGTTTTGTGGGCAAACCAACAAACCCCGCGTGCAAGCTTCGGGCTCAATCCGCTACCTTGTACCGGCCCATGTTCACGACTTCAGCCCGCTAGTCTTGCACCGCACGGTTCGCACTTGACCCCATCGGCCACCGGGTCCATCGAACCAAGCCTACTTGCCTCTCCATCACCCGGAGGCCACCACGGCTAAGGCCTTTCGCGCTTGTTCTTCACCTGCACCAACACGAGTCAAGCCGCAACCTGTACCTACACACTTAGCCAAGCATCAGTCCACACAACATTGTCAATCACTCATCACTACGGAGCGACCCTCCACTGGTCCTCGGACACACCTGGTCCTCAATCTCCCCCTTGATGAGTGCATTGACAACACCCATAGTAATCATGAAAGACAAAAAGAAAAGAAAACAAAACAACCACGAACACAAACCTCCAAAGCAAGTGATCCAAAGCCAAAGAACAAGCGAAAACAAGATCACTCACCAGACCAAGTCTCGGCCCCCTAAGACAAGGGCAACGACTCGACACAGCCAAGACAAAACAAAGCTCACAAAGAGCACACCACAAAGCACAAAACTTAGGCAAATCAAAGGAGCTCCCCCTGCACATATGCAACTCCCCCTGAGCAAATGCAACCTCTTCTTCTCTATTTTTCTCCTCACATGCCACATCTCACAAATGCATACCAATTGAAAATCTCCCAATGTAAGAAAAATCTCCCCAAATGTGCATAACTTCTCCCAAAAGTCTCCCCCTTGTTGACAATGCATGAATCAAGGTATATGAAACTCTTCCCCTTGTTTTCATGAAAAAAATGCATGTCAAAGCATATATACAGTCTACCAAGCTTCTCGAATATACAAAGAGCACAACAAAATGCTACAAATGAGACCTAGAGGAAGCAAAGTAGATATGGTGTAGTTAGCACATTGCCATCAAGAAGGTAGAGACATATAAGCATGTGACATGGCCAAAAGTAATTTTAAGCAAAATTTTTACAAAGAAACGTTCATCTCATGAGCAAGACCCTATCCATAGCAATTTGAGCACAAACACACTAGATCATCCAAAGTTTATGCAAGATCACAAATTCTCATCTTAAGATCATTATTAATGCCCACAAGCTACTCAAGTCATGTTAAAGCCACCGAGTCATGTGTCTACTTCTTAAAATGAGACTTCTCATGGTAGACAACATGCTACGGTTTAGCACCCAAGATATGAATATCACAAACATAAAAACATGATTAGGAGCTCATTTTTCAAGCATAAGGCAATTCATATACCAATTTCATTTTCAAGTTTAAACATGGTACATGAAATGCCTTTGCGGCAAAAAGAAGCTTATGCTCCTCCCAAAGTGAACAAATGGGCTAAACATTTACAATGACAAAAGGTCTTTGACCCCAAGCAAAGAGAACATGATACTCAAGCACAAACTAAATATGATATAGGCATTTAAGTGCAAATTGAGCATACACAAGCATCTACTCATGAGAGAGGCAATTTTGGCATTTTCACAAACATAAAGCTATCTCATCATACATATATGACACAACCATCAAGAGCACAGCATTCACATCACCATTTACCAAACATGCACATATCTCATACATAGCACATCAGTGATCAAAGTATATAAGAGAAGCTCATTCCTAGCACAAGTGATCCAAAGATGGTTATCCTACCAGGTTTTGTACAGAAAGTAAAATGCATGCATGGTATGCAACAAAATGAACATATATCACATATATACATGAGAAGCTCCAAGACCCAGCTAGAAAGGAAAGCACACCCCAAGTTCACCCCGCAAGCGAGTGAAAGTGACTTGGTCATGTGGTTTGGTGAATATGTCGGCTAGCTGATCTTGGGTAGGTACATAGGATAAGGATATGTTTCCCTTCTCAACATTGTCCCTCAGAAAGTGGTATTTCACTTCTATATGTTTTGTTTTGGAGTGAAGGACAGGGTTTTTGGCTACACTTATGGCACTAGTGCTGTCACAAAAGAGTGGAACCTGGGAGCACTCCTCACCAAAATCGCTCATAGTGTAGGTCATCCAAAGTAGCTGGGAACAACAACTAACAGCAGCTATATTTACCTTTGATGCAGGGACAATGTTTGTAATAATTAACCCTACGGGGAATTCGGATTAATTTGTAAGGTATACTCTGGAGTCTCCTTCATGAGAGTTTTAATGTATACGTGTTCGATCCTCTGTGTGTTGATTCAAGTGATTTACCGGGCTATGGCGCGGCAACACCCAACAGTGTCATTCTTTATTATCACTTAATGACCAAAGTGGATTGGTTTAGGTGATAGTACGGACTTATCTCGGGTGGGGTTGTCACACTCTTCCTCCTTTCTGCTCGAGCCTGACGAAGTGTAGCAGGAACTAGAGTCGATGTTTCTTGCGCCTGCAACCATCTCTCGGGCCGACTTCTTCTTGTACCTACCGCTCTACCTTGGCCTTCTCTCGTCCTTGTTCTTGTGCTTGTTCTTGTAGTCATTTCGGGAGCGGTGCTTGTTGTTGTAGTCATTCTTGGACTGGCTCTTGTAGTCGTTCTTGACCTCTATAGCCTCCGGACACTCGGCGATGAAATGCCCATGCTTCTAGCACCTCAAACCTCTATCAACCTCAGAAGACTTGAGCTTAGAGAACAGCTAATCCACAGTCAGAGTCATAACCACCAGACTCGATAATAGCCTCGACCTTGGCGCTCCACACAGATCGATCAAGTGAGTGTAAGATCTTGACAGCCTTATCATGGTCTATGCATGGAAGCACGACCACATTGGCTCTCATGTTGTTCACAAAACTAGTGAAGCGCTGGAGCATCGTGTCAATCGACTCACCGGGGAGATGAGTGAAGTTCTCGTACTCTCTCCAGTGAGTAGCAAACAAGTGAGCCTGCACCTGATTGTTTCCAACATGAGCAATCTTAAACTTTTCCCAAATATAACAAGCCAACTCCTCTCCAAACACCCGATAAAACTCAGATACACAGATAGCACGAAAGAAGTAATCAACTGCCTTGTTGTGGGCATCAAACATGTCTCTAGATCATGTGGCAAGGAATTTAGCGGGACGAACATAGTTGACATCTTCTGTCATGTTCCAAAGCAACTGTCTGTTGCCACGAAGAAACACAGCCATACACCTCTACCACATCTGGTAGTTCTTGCCCCGAAGTGCGGAGGACCTGAACCTCTATCCTGGTACGCCATCTTTGGAACCAATCCTTCCAGCATTTCTGGAGGTAACCTCCAAATTTCAAAACCCAGCGTTAAAGGTTCATGGAAGCATGTTGAGAATTGCCAAGACTCAAAATCCCCAAATGTGGTTTAAAAAATTCATATTTTGTGGAAAATCCTTTGGCCCAACCTCCAAATTTCATATTATAGTCGAACGCCTGGTCATAGGATCCAAGATTCCACTCGACAAATATTTACTCAGTGCAGTTTATAATCTCCTCCATAAAGTGTCAGTTAATTTGTCGACTGGTAAACCTGTTGGCACTCCAGGAGGCCCTTGGTGGTTCATCAATGTGGTTGAATCTTCACCTTCGTAATATCCTAGAAAGACATATTTATAGCTTAGTATTCCCAAGAGATCAACCAGATGATGAGCCTATTGTCACTCACCGATGCACGTCCTTTGGAGAGGTTGTTTCCGTCTTCCCAGGCCACAGGAGAACTCCATCTCGAATAGCTGATCATTTCATAAGCTTTTACATTGGTTTCAAGCAGAATCTCACTATTTGGTTTGCATATGAAGATCCTGACTCCGTCTTCGAGTTAACCTTCTGTTTTGATGATGTTACTAGCTGATCATACCAGATCTATCTTCGAAGCAACTATCAAACTAGGACTCCTTCTAGCTAATGCTTTCATCGAAGACCCACAGGTCACATATAAATTCTACAACCCTTCAGTGCCTACTCACCAACTTGGATTTGGTCAATTGCCAATTGGTCTTTTCTTTGCCGATTTGATCAAGCCAAGAAAGCCAATGCCAACTAGTCTCTACTTCAATAAGCTACAAAATCTAGTTCCTGATTCAGCTACTTTGAATTTCGACTCATGGGTGATTCTGTCTTTCGCTTCCCCTCTTTTCAATATCTGGTGGGTTGAATGGAGTGGTCACCTTTTCTGTGTACCCCCACAAGTTTACTGCAAAAAGCTTGATCCTTCTTATGAAGCCCCACGTGACAATGTAATTTCTTTCACTTCATCTTTATCTATCTATTATTTCTGTCTAACTTCTTTATTTTATTTCAGACCGACTTTGTTGATCCTCCCGTTGCAAGCAAGAGTGGCAAGTCGATAGACTACTTTCCTCCTCGGGGCCACCCCTATATCGGCTATAATGCCCCGAGCATTGCTTTAGTCATGAGTGGTCCTGTTCTACCAGCTCAAGGTGCCAAAAGAAAGGTTGTCCTGTCCAAGGTGACCACTCGCCATAGTAGGAAGAAAATGGATACTCCTGTCGACATACCGAAAGCTGCTTCGGTCTTGATCGACGTTATGAAGGTAAAATCCTCAATCGACTGATTTTCCTTTATCACTTGGTTGATTCTTATTCAATCTTTGCTTTGTAGTCTTGTGGTTTGGTTAGTCAATCTGGCCAGACCTCAGAAGCAAAAAATCCATCAGCTGGTCAACCTGAAAGATCTGCACTAGAGAAGCAACCTGACGAAAATCCATCAGCTGAAGAGGTAGTAACCAACCCTCTAGAGCAAATACCACAAGATCCTCGTAGAATAGAATCAGCCGATCATTCAGAATGGCTGTTAGTAGAGAAACCCAGCTTTCCTCAACCTGAGGTATCAACTTCTAATTTATCCTTTACTTCTTTCAATCAGCTCACAAATTTCTTCTTTTTTCACATCGCTCCAGAACAATTCGAAGCGATGCTGAGACCGACAAAAGCATCTCAATTCATCTCCATTGATGATGATGACGAAGAGGAGCCGATTGATGACTTGGCACTCCCTGATTTGATAGTAAGTTGTTTTCATTTTTCCTTTATAATTAATATTCTTGCCAATCACTCCTTACCAACTCTATTTTGCAGGCTCAAGATGATCTCTCGATTGGCAGTTCTTCAAAGATCTTGTCTCTGGGTCCACTTCCTGAAGATGTTCGAACTATGCTTCATGAGATGTTAGCCTTCCTCAATCAGGATATCGGCCGACTTGTTCAAGACGCTAGGCCGATCAGGGATATTCTAATTCAATCAAATGGCACCTCCCTAGGGATGTCAAGCGGAAATTACTTCATGTGGCCTTGTTCAAAAAGAAAGGAAACTGGAGAACCTCCCAAACACAATTGCTGATATGGAGCAATGTAAGAATACTCTTGTTCAGAGAGTGCAAGTCCTTCAAAGGGAGGAACGACCGATCGAGGAGGCAGCTGATGACGATCATCATAATATCGAAGAGGCTGACCAGCTGCACCGGGATGCTATTAATGCAATCCATTCTTTAGGAATAGTTTAGTTTGCCTTTTCTCAAACTAGTGTTTTTGTAACTTGAACTTGTACTTGCACTTGGAACTTGTTGTCACCTAGCTGGCTTTTGATGTATCTGCCAACTCCCAATGCTCCATAATTATTGTCCTTTGACCGAAATACTTGCAATCGGTCTATAAATATGAGTCCATTTTCCCTTTTAGTCTCATCTTTTGCATAATGGCTTCCTCTTCATCCTCTGTGAAATAGGTTTGTTTATCTTATTTCTTTCCTTCTCATCTCAAATCTTTTCTTGATATTTCATTTTATTGCTACCATAGTCTCCCAACCATGAAGATGTCGAGAGGATCCTGACGAACATCAACACCTTCAGTGTCAATCGGCAGGAACAACTGTCGAGGTAGGAACAAGGTCTTCGTCTTGTGATTTCTGCTGACGAGAAGAAACTGGAAGCACTAGAAGCAGAGAGAACCCATTTTCTTCAGGAATTAGATCGAGTAGGCAAAGAAATCACCTTGGTTAGGGTAGAATTAGGCAAGGCAAAGAGCATGATCAACCCCTGATGTACCTGAGCTTCTAGCTGATGTAATCAGCTTTCTTGATCCGAATTTAATGAGAATCGGCTATTATGTTGTTTTAATGAATTATCTTATTCAACACACCTGTCAACTTTATTCAGTGGCTTAATTGTAATGGATTTCCTCATAATTGCTTGATCGTTTGTCACTCCACTGTTGTCCCCACGTGATATTGATTTGTCCTCTCCTCCTCTCTTCTCTCTATAAGATGTACCCTTTTGCCCAGAGGCTCATAGTATTAGGGTCATAGCCATTTGTCCGATGGATTCAAGATCGGCTCCTTTTAGACAAGAGAGGCATCCTCTTCTTAGAGTGTTCTCAGGAAACAAAGAACATCACTACTCATTGACAAAATGCACCTTGAAATAGTTTTGCGACTAGATAATGCAAGGAAGCTTGTAGTCGTTGTTAGTAATGTCAAGGAGGGGTCACCCTTGAGATCTCCTCTTCTGGAGTATAGAGTGAGGTCCACCAATTTTATTTTAGCAAAGCTTCAGAGCCATTTCTTCATTTTGGGGGAACATATCACTACGTTATTGTCAGCCATCAAAGACCGACTCATTCATGGGATGACTGTTTCCATATTGACCAAATCCAGAATTTCAATCATTTAAGTTCCATCCCTTATCTTATCTTTTACCGGTACTTGACTATAAATAGAGCGTGGTGTCCATCGGCTGTGTGCACTTTCAACCATGGCTTAGAGAATAGATCTAATAGTGCTTAGGTTCTTGCTTCTCACTTTCTTCTTCCTCCCCAAACTTTCTGATAGCTAGAAGAATTCTTTTGATACGGTGTAGGGAAAGGTTATCTCTTTAGCCTCAGCTCGTGAAGCTAGGAGGTAAAACAGCTAGAAGAACCCTTGTGATCAACTTGGGTGCATCAGTTGGTGGATGGGAGTAGACAGAATACCCTCCTGCATCCGGAAGAAGAACAAGCATGTGTCTTGTTCGTAGCAGGTTTTCGAGGAAGGACACAGAATCGGAGAAGGGTCTCCTCGAACTTGCACTTCCTTTTGTTTTTCTCTTTCTTTGTTCTCTTCTCTGGACAATGTCATTAGTCGTCTAGTGATGATGAACATAATCGGCTACCATGCATGTATTTTTTGATTTGTTATCGTAGAATCCCAATGTAATCTTTGAATTTGAGATGTAACACCACCATGTAACCAGAGATGAGATTATATATTTACATACATACATATATATGCACACGCTGTGTATCTACTCTCATCACTCATCATTAGTATACCACTCATTTATCACTTTGAGTATGTTCACATACTAATTCTAAGATATTCCAAAGGGATATTTATGAAAAATATCAAAAACATCCCTTGTTATTAATTTATTTTGATTGTACCTTATTACTGGCATATAAAATATAGTATGTCCACATACCCTATGTATGATCACATACTCAATGCATATACCACCACAAATGGTCTAGTATCATCACATACTATGTGTACATACTTTTCATTTGGTCAGATTCATCGTATATCGTGTGATACGCATGTAGGAGTACCTACACGCGCGTGTAGAATGGATTTTTCATATATATATATATATATATGAGAGACATGGGTACCCCTCGGTCCCTACTGGCCAATGTCCCAGAGGTCCCTGACAAGTGGACCCGATCTGCCAGAAGCCCCGCCGACCTGCAAGTGGGTCTAGCGACCTTATTCACAGCTCCGACGACTCCGGGCGACCTTATCAAGATCCCGGAAGATACGCAGTACTTGGCGTGAAAGTCAAGGCACTAGGACGTGGCACGCCGCCGCCCGTAGGTCCGAGTATCACGGGATACTCCTTGTAATCCGGAAGGATGACTTCCCAAATTGTAACTGACCTTGAATGGAAACCCTAGCCCGTCCCCCCATATAAGGCGGCCTAGGGCTCCACTCAAGGGGACACCTTCATCTCTCTCGCATAATCCACCACCACAACTGGACGTAGGGTTTTACTCTCCGGAGGCCTGAACCAGTCTAAACCCTTGTGCCCTTGTCTTCCTCGCCATACTCGTCGTGTTCCGAGTTCGCCACGTGAACTACCACTTACGCTCTTAGTTCTCGATCCACTCAACCTGCGAACTGCTTGGGTAGCCCCCTAGCAGATCTGTCCAGGTCTCACCCCCTGACAGTTGGCGTGCCAGGTAGGGGCGATCGGGAACTCGCTGTGCAGCATGGTGGCCCGATCTGGTGTTGTCTTCCCAGCGAGCATGGTGGCCATCCTCGCCAACCCTGTGGAGATCTGCTTTGGATCCTTCACAACGACCTCTCCTGTTCCGGCGGCCGTAGCTCCTCCAACGGTCGCGGGGTAGGTCGCAACGGCGCCCGTCACCACCCCCGTTTCCGATCTAGTGTGGGAGACCCACCCGCCCAGACCCTATGACCTTGTTCAGGGGATTTATCTACGAGTATAAAAATCCGGTTTACTTGCCAACCCGGTGCTTGTACCCAAGAAAACCGGTCAATGGAGAATGTGTATCGACTACACCGACCTCAATAGGCACTACCCTAAAGACCCCTTCCCTCTTCCTAGCATCGACTAGGTCGTGGACTCCACGGCCGGAAGCATCCTCCTATGCTTTCTCGACTGCTACTCGGGGTATCACCAGATAGCCCTGAAGGTCTCCGACCAAGACAAGACGGTGTTCATAACACCGCATGGCATCTACTGCTACACAACCATGACCTTCGGTCTCAAGAACGTTGGTGCGACCTACCAGAAGGCCATCTAGAAGTGTCTGGAGTCTCAGATCGGCAAAAACGTAGAAGCCTACATCAACGACGTGGTCGTCAAGACCACCCAATAGGATAAGCTCATAGCTGACCTCACCGAGACCTTCGCCAACCTCCTCCACTATTGCTGGAAGCTTAATCCAGAGAAGTGTGTCTTCGGTGTCCCGTCTGGCAAGCTCCTGGGCTTCATGGTCAGCAATCGAGGCATCGAGGCGAACCCCACCAAGGTGGATGCCATCCGCAAGATGAAGCGACCTACTGGGAAGAAGGACGTCATGAAGCTCACCAGCATGATGGTGGCCCTAGGTCGATTCATCAGCAAACTTGGAGAGAAAGGCATGCCCTTCTTCAAGTTGCTAAAAAAGGCAGACAAGTTCGTCTGGACAGAGAAGGCCGACCAAGCCCTGGTGCAACTCAAGACCTTCCTTACGTCACCCCCGGTGATGGTGCCCCCGGCACCGAAGGAAACACTACTGCTCTACATCTCTGCGACCACCCTGGTGGTCAGTTCAGTTCTGGTGGCAGAGCGACCTGAAGAGGGCAAACCCTACCCTGTCCAGCGACCTATCTACTACGTCGGTGAGTTCTTGTCAGATAGAAAGACTAGGTACACCCAGCCACAAAAGATGCTCTGCGCCCTCCTCGTCACCTCGCACAAGCTCTGGCACTACTTCCAGTCGCACAAGATCAAGGTCGTCTCAGCCTTCCCACTTGGTGAGATCCTGCACAGCCGCGACACTACTAGACGCATCGTCAAGTGGTCCATCGAGCTAGGTGAGTTTGACCTAGAGTTCTGCCCAAGGTAGGCCATCAAGTCCCAGGTCATCGCTAACTTCGTCTCGGAGTGGATAGAGATCCAGCAGCCTCCACCATCGGAAAGACCTGAGCATTGGAAGATGTACTTCGATGGTTCCCTGAACCTCGAAGAGGCCGGTGCAGGCGTGCTCTTTAACTCCCCCTAGGACGATCACCTGAAGTACGTCCTAAAGATCGAGTACAAAGCGTCCAACAACGGCGCCGAGTATGAAGCCCTCATCCATGGGCTACGCATCGCCATCTCCCTAGGGATCAAGCGCCTCATAGCGTACGGCGACTCCAAGGTCATCATCGATCAAGTTAGCAAGGACTCCAAAACCAAGAAGGACACAATGGATGCCTACTGCGCTGAGGTGCGCCAGCTCGAAGGTCACTTCGAGGGGATCGAGTTCCATCATTTCTGTCACAACAATAACGTCGCGGCTGACGTCCTCTCCAAGCTAGGCTCCAAGCGCACGCTGGTTCCGGCTGGCGTATTTCTCCAAGACCTACGCAAGCCTATCATCAAGCTCCCCTCCGACCTAGAGCCACCAGCTGATGATGCAACCCCGCCTAGTGGCCACGATGTCCTCATGACCGAGGCTGAAGATGATTGGTGCCTTGACATCCTTGCCTTCATCCTTGAGCATCGGGTCCCTGAGGAGAAGGCAGAGCGCGAGAAGATCACGAGGCATAGCGCCAACTACGTCGTCATTGGTACAGAGCTCTACTGGAGGTCCGCCTCCAATGGTGTATTAATGAAGTGCATCTTGCGATCTGAGGGCCTCAGGTTCTTAGAGGAAATCCATGGCGGTGAGTGCGGCAACCATGCCGCTTCTGCTAACTTGGTGGGGAAAGCCTTCAGATCTGGCTTCTACTAGCCTACCGCCATGGCCAACGCTCAGGACCTTGTCCGGCGATGCAAGGCGTGCTAGTTCTTCGCCAAGCAGCAGCATATACCGGCCCAGGCCCTGCGGACCATCCCTCCATCCTGGCCCTTCGCAGTGTGGGGCCTTGATTCTGTGGGACCCTTCAAGACCGCCCCCGACGGCTACAAGCACATCATCATGGCGGTGGATAAGTTCACCAAATGGATCGAGATTAGGCTCGTATCCAGCGTCACGTCGAAAGAAGCGGCCAAGTTCATCGAGGAGATCACCCACCGCTTCGGGTTCCCCAACAGGATCGTCACCGACCTTGGCACAGCCTTCACAGGGGCTGACTTTTGGGACTTCTGCCAAGACAGCCTAATCGACGTATATTACTCCTCGGTGGCACACCCATAGTGCAACGGCCAGGTCGAGCGTGCTAATGGCATGGTACTGCAGGCCATCAAGGATTGCATCTTCGACGATGCATCGCCCTACGCAACCAGGTGACTCGTAGAGCTCCCTCATGTTATCTGGGGTCTCCGGACTCAGGTGAGCTCAGCCACAAGGTACTCTCCGTTCTTCCTGGTCTACGAGTCAGAGGCCATCCTCCCCACCGATGTTGCGTTTGGGGCTCCTCGCATGCAGCACTTCAACGAGGGTGAAGCGGAGCAGACGCGCAAGGTCGACCTCGACAGCCTCGAAGAGCATCGTGTGGCTGCTCCCATGCGCCACACCTGCCACGAGCAGCAGCTATGTTGCTACCACGACCGCAACGTGCGAGAACATTCCTTCAATGTTGGCGACCTAGTCCTACAGCGGATTCAGAACACCAAGGACATGCACAAGCTCTCGGCACCTTGGGAAGGCCCCTTCATAGTCAAGGAGGTCATTGGACCCGCGACCTATCGCCTGCAATGGGCCCATGGCCAGGGCATCCCAAAACCTTGGAACATCGAGCATTTACGTCGCTTCTATCCTTAGGAGCCTTGTATCACAATAAAAAAGCTATGTACTCTATCCTTTTGTAATTCATAGTCAATAAATATAAGATTCCCCAACGGCAGGCTTCCTGTCGACCTACTTTTTGGGTCTCTTTTTACTTTCTGTTCATCCCTCCCCCTTCGACACACTCTGGGGCTTGGTTTAAAGCCAGGTCTGACACGCTCGGGGGCTTGGCTTTGCCAATCTAAGGGTCGTATGACCTGAGGGGTTTTACCTTTTTACAAAAATGTTATCTCCTGCCACAGCTCTTATGCTTTTTATGCGTGTTTCTTAAGTCGTGTGGTTGCAAGGCCTTGGGTCCAAGGCCCCCCTTCGCGTGCTGGCTACACTTAAGCCGCCACACTGAGCCGTGCAATTGATAAGCCGTTCCTCCACTAAGTTGGGTTAGCGGAGGGGAAAGGTCTTGCAACTTCATCGCTTTTGAGGTCTCATAACGAGCATTTTTGCCAAGCAAGGGATTACGCTCTTTAATTCAAACGACCTTTTACATTCATGCAAGTTTATTTACACCATCAAAATGGGTCCACGACCTATCTAATACACCCTAAGTTATAATTTCAGAGGTCGACCTTCTTGACAATCTCCTCCGCGGCGGCTTGGACATCTTCAGAGTCCACCAACTTCACCAGGTTGATTTCCTCTGCGACCTTCTGTAGGTTGAATGCTGGCTCGTGGAACTTCACCGTGGCCAGGGCTGTGGCCACGGCGAGCTTGCCGGTGTCTAGCAACAAGGTCTTCATCCGACCTTCCGCTTCCTCCAGACGGGCAACGAGCTCCTTGGGCTCCCCTCCGTCCACCTGAGGGACATAGACATCCATCAGGTACTCAGCGGCCTCCTTGAGGTCATCCAGCTCCTTCTTAAGATCTACAGTCATTTCTTGATGGTCAATGAGAGTCTATATGGCCTTGGAGAGATCGATCTCCAGGTCCCGGTGTACACCACACTCATATGCAGCCTTCCGGGAAAAGTAATACTCACTGTCCTGGGCCTCCTTGGTTTTCTCCTTGAGGCTCTTGACTTGGTCCTCCGACTGCTGAAGTTCCTTTTTCAAGTCGGCCTCCTTCTTCTTGGAATCTGGAATCAACAAAATCAAGGTCTCCAGAAATCAAGGTCAGGATAAAGTTGAGTCATACCATCCATGATGATCCGGAGGTCGTCCTCTACATCTTTCGCCTTCGCCTTGGCGGCCTCCAGCTCCTTCGCAGGGCGGCTATCTCCTTCTCCGCCTACTTCGCTAAGGTGTCCTTGACACAGCGGATATCTGCTGCGCCCTAGATCTTGGTCTGCAGCACGACCTCTCGGGCCGCAGCGGCCTCCGTGTGCGCCTTGGCGCCCTCCTTCACCAGGTCCGCCCGGGCTTGCGCTCGCCCCGCGAGAGACTATGACAAACAGGATCAGCATCAAATAATGCAGGAATGACCAGTTGTGGCTCCTTTGGGCAGAGTCAGACTTACCGCAAGTGTCTGCGCCATGGTTTACTGCGCCTCCTTGATCTCATCAAGGTCGCGGCAGTCCGTGATGATGTCATCCTCCCAAGGGGTCCCGATGTAGAGGCACCTGTGGTCGTTATCCTCTTCGCCAGGTCTGCTCCCTCCTCCTGCCTCCGCCTCCTGCATCAGTGGCGGGTCTGATGCGGGCGACTCCTGTCGAAGACCTTCGCTCTGTTGCACAACATTGGAGGCGACCTTAGTCACCCCGATGTTGTTGTCCCAGTGGCCCTAGAGGCCTGGCTTGTTACGTCGCCCGCTGACTTCGCCAGCGACTGCTCCACCGACACCTTGCCAACCTTGTGCCCAAAGGCCTCCTGGCCTGAGGCATTCTTGCCGCTTTCCGACGTAGCAGGGGTGGCCCTGCGAAAAAAGCAAAGAATGTCAAACACAACATACACAAAACATGCAAGGTAAAAAATGATCGGGTGAAAGTTCTACGACTTACTTGAAGGACCAGATTGGGCGACTAGAGAGGGGGGGAGTGAATGGGAGCCGATAAAAATTCTTTCTCGAGGGAGATAGCTCCTCCAACGAGATGAACACGGCCTCGATCCTGATATCACTTTCACCACTCTATCCGCACGTTTTGCAAGACCACGTAGCCACTGGAGTGCTACTGACCCTAGGAGCAAACCTCACCAGCGGGCAACAAAACTACGCACACACAACAGCAGAAACCACACACGGGAAATTTCCTGCCAGAGGCGGCCAGACCGCATGGACAGGGCGGTCAGACCGCCTAGGTCGGGAAATTCCCAAAACCACAACTCGAAGCTCACGACTCCAAAACGACCCAAGATTTCGCCTGGAAACTCCTCTGATCAAGGCAAACAAACTCTCAGAGAAAATTCCCGGAAAACCAACACTTTCCTCGTGAAACCCCCAGGGCGGTCATATCGCGTGGCGGTCAGACCGCGTGGCGGTCAGACCGCCTCCTCTACAGAAACTGGCCGCGGGTCAACCCTCAACTTCCCTTCACCCAATGTCCCGATTCACTCCACGGATTACAACAAAACTTCGGGGATAGCTGGTCACCTCACGAATGACCTCTCCACCAAAGGATATCCACCGTAACCCATCCAATCAAGAGGAATCGCGAATCGAAGGTATCTAGGTCATGAACTCCAAGAACTCTGAAATCAACCCAAATCGAAGGATTTCTCAAAGGATATCTGGGGCAAAATCACCAAAAAAAGAGGCACGAAGACCTCATGTGTGATACCCAACAAGAATCCCTCCAAGAAACCACTCAAACAAGCCACCACGAAAATCCCCAAAAAGAGCTCCGAAAATCACCAAAAGGGAAAACGCTGGGAGACAAATTTGTAACCTTTGACTATTGACTCAAAATCCCTTGGCCCAACCTCCAAATTTCATATTATGCAAGGTTCATGGAAGCTTCTATACATACCATGAAAGGTTCATACAAGATCTAGCAAGCCGCCCGAACATCCAACCCTCTCACAAGATCTCTCATGAACCTCTCAAGCTAGGCCTAAGGATAACAAAGGAGGAAAGCAAATGAACTAGGGTTCCAAGAGGTGGCTGCCATCTCCTCTCAACTGAGTTTATATAGAGGGCAACCAATGACCAAACTACCCCTACTTACTTAACTTAAGATACAAGCCCACCGTGGGCACTTTGGGAACTTCGGTCGTTTTCTCCATCGGACAGACGCCCCCTGGCCGCAATCTGCTTCATCTCCACGCAAGCCTCATGATCGCGCCACACGTCCTCCGCTTAGAAGCTTCTCGACGTGCTGCGAGCCAGGCGGTCAGACCGGCCTCCCCGGTTTCTTCTAGTCGGGTGGTCAGACCGCCCCTCCTGGGCGATTAGATCGGCCTGTGCAGACTGGTCGCCCCGTCGAGCCTTCGGCCTTGGCTTTGTGGCTCAGCCAAGTAACCCAGTGGTTTTGTGGCCAAACCACTGCAAACCCCACGTACAAGCTTCAGTTGTTAGCTGCTACCTTGCACCGGCTCCATCCCTCTCGACGTCTTCATGCTCTTCTTGCCAGCGTACGGTCCGCACTTGATCCCGTCGGCCACTGGGTACCTCGATCGAAGCCTACTTGTCTCTCCGCTCCTGGGAGGTCACACAGACATAGACGTTTCACACTTGATCTTCACCTGCACCACGCGAATCAAGCCGCAACCTATACCTGCAATACTAGGTGAAGAGTTAGTCCACACAACGTTCTCAATCACTCATCACTAAGAAGTGACCATCCACCGGTCCTCGAACCACACAGGTCCTCAATCTCCCCCTTGATGAGTGCATTGACAACACTCACACACATAGTAACCATCATAGGAAAAGAAAAAAGAAAGAAACAACAAACAACCCATCAAGTGATCCAAAAACCAAACAACACAAACCCTGATCACTTGAAGCCAAAGTCTTGGTCCCCTAAGGCAAGGGCAACGGTTCAACACAACCGAGACAAAAACCAAAGCTCACAAAGAGAAAATCACCAAAACAAAAACTCAGGCGACACAAGGAGCTCCCCCTGAACACATGCAGGCTCCCCCTGAGCAAATGCACTCCCCCTGAACACATGAATGCAAAGAACTATTGAAAATGCATAAAAACAAGCAAAACTTGCTCTCACTGACCCAGGCCGGTCAGACCGCCTAGTCAGGCCGGTCAGACCGCCTGGGCCGGTCACATTACAGACAGGGCGGTCAGACCGCCCTATGTGACCGCCCCCAACAAACCATGTTCCGAAATAGTTCGAAACCGGCCGAAAACCTTCTAAACATGCCCAGATCCATTTTCCATGCCCAAACTTCTCCCCCTTGTTGACAATGCATGAATCAAGGCATTTCTACGAAAAATACAACCTAGAGCTTCTCAAATTGACAATGAGCACCACAAAATGCTACAAGTGAGCAAATGAACAAGCAAGACATTCCAAAGATTCGTATGAGCATTGCCATCATGATAGTAGAGCTATATGAGCAAATGAGCAAGCCATGATCAAAATGCACATTTTTGCGAAAAATTTCCCTCTCATGAGCTAAAAACCAAAACATGAGCAAAGTTTACCAAAGTGAATTTAAATCACACAAACTTCATGCTAGGTCACATATCCTTAACACAAGATCATTACAAACACCCATAAGCATCTCATGTCATGTTAAAGCCACCGAGCCATGTGTCTACTTCTTAAAATGAGACTTCTCATGGTAGATAACATGCAACGATTTAGTACCCATATAAATTCAGATTTAAATCTTTTATGACATGGATCAATTAAGAGCACAATTTTGAGCATGGCATTTCATACTAATTTAATTTTTCATATTTAAGCATAAAATGGTACATGAAGTGCCTTTGCGGCAAAAAGAAGCTTATGCTCCCCCACAAGGTAACACATGGGCTAAACATTCATAATGACAAATGGGTCTTTGACCCCAAGTGAGAAGCACATGATATCCATCCATGAATTAAGCATGACATAAACTACCAAAGCATACTAAGATCATTCCAAGCCTTAAACTCATAAGAGAGAGTCTATCTAAGCAATTTCCAAAAATTAGCCACCTCACCATGCAAATATAGCAAAACTATCAAGAGCATAGCTATCCTTGACAAGTCATATCAAACATGCTCACAAGCTCACAACTAGCATATTATAGCAATCAATGTATATAGGAGATGCTCATCCTACCATATGACACAAAAGCAAAAACAACCTAAGATACAAAGATGACTATAGATCCTGTTACAAATGCAATGCCATGCATAAAATAAATATGATACATATGCTACAAAAGAGCTCCCACCACCAACTCAGGAATGGAAACACACACCGAGCTCACCCCGCAAGTGAGTGAAAGTAGCTTGGTCAAGCGGTTTGGTAAAGATATCGGCTAGTTGGTTTTCGATGGGTACATGGATCAAAGCAATTTTTCCCTTCTCCACATTGTCTCTCAGGAAGTGGTACCTCACCTCTATATGCTTGGTTTTAGAGTGGAGAACTAGGTTCTTGGCTACACTTATGGCACTGGTGCTGTCACAAAAGAGTGAGACATGGGAACACTCCTCACCAAAGTCGCTCATAGTGTAGGTAATCCATAGGAGCTGGGAACAACAACTGGCTGCAGCAACATACTCGGCCTCTGTAGTGGACTGGGCTACACTCGACTGCTAGCGGGATGACCAAGAAACCAAAGAAGACCCAAGAAACTGACACCCACCAGAAGTAGACTTACGATCCAAATGACACCCAGCGAAGTCAGCATCCGCAAACTCGTGAAGGTTGAGTGTCGAGGCCGTAAAATACCAAAGACCAAACTCAGGGGTGTAGTTCAAGTACCTGAAAATCCTCTTGACGGTCTGCCGATGTGAAGTCCTCAGTGAAGCCTGAAAATGAGCGCACAGACACACACTGAACTGTATGTCTAGCCTCGTCGCCGTCAAGTAGAGAAGGGAGCCGATCATGCTCTGGTACTCCTTCTAGTCCACAAGCTCGCCATCAACATCCGCATCCAAAGCTATAGTCGTACTCATCGGCGTAGCCATCGGCTTCGAGTCATCCATCTTGAATTTCTTCACTATGTCCTTTGTGTACTTGGCTTGATGCACAAACGTCCCGTCCTTGCACTGCTTGATCTGAAGCCCGAGAAAGAACTGCAACTCACCCATCATGGACATCTCGAATTCCCTGCTCATGTCATCTGCAAACCTAGCAACCAAAGTGTGAGAAGAGCCACCAAAGATTATATCATCCACGTATATTTGCACGATCAGAATGTCAACACCCTGCCTGAGGAGAAAGAGAGTATGATCCACCTTCCCCATCACAAACCCCTTACTAAACAAGAACCCTCTCAACCTACCATACCACGCCCTGGGAGCTTGTTTATGGCCATATAGTGCTTTTCTGAGTTTGTATACTTGATGAGGAAATCTCTCACTCTCAAAGCCCGAGGGTTGCCTCACATACACTTCTTCCTCTAAATACTCATTCAGGAATGCACTCTTCACATCCATTTGGTACAACTTGAACCCTTTAGCAACTGAAAATGCTAGAAGGATCCTAATTGCCTCCAAACGGGACACAGGAGCAAATGTCTCCTCATAGTCTATCCCGTCTTTCTGGCTATACCTCAGAGCAACCAACCTCAATTTGTTCCTCACAATCTCCCCATTTTCTCTCTCTTTGTTTTCCACACCCATTTTGACCCGATAGGTTTGCAATTTGGTGGAGGCTCAACCAACTCCCACACCTGATTCCTATCAAAATTCTCAAGCTCCTCATGCATAGCGTTCACCCAATCTGGATCGGAAAGTGCGTGTCCAATATCTTTGGGCTCAAAAGAAGCGAAAAATGCAGAATGAGCAAAGTGAGAATGCCTTTGTGACCTGGACCGTGTAGTACGTTCATGAATTTCACCTATGATCGACGAAGGTGGGTGATCCACCTGAACACGCCGGGGAGCCTCACGTCTGGAGACCACCTCCACCTCAGCAGCAGCAACCTCTCGAACAGCCTCAGTCATCGTCGGTGTAGGTGAAGGACCGTCCTCGATCATCGTCATAGTCGTGGAAGTAGTAGGTACACGGTCAGCTGCGGGAGAACCCCCACCATCATCTTCTTCACCATCTTCCTGCACCTCCTCCTCAAATATCTCCTGGCCGAACTCCTCATCACCTGCACAATCAATGGCCAAAGAGCTACGCGGCTGTGTCCCATCGAAGGTAACCTCGCAAGTCTCCATGATTTGGTTAGTTTCCAAGTTGAGCACACGAAATGCTCTAGAGTGAGTATCATAACCAAAGAAAATACCATCGACCGACCTAGCCTCAAACTTGTCCAACTTTCTACACTTCTTAAGAATGAAACACTTGCAACCAAAGACATGAAAGTGACTCACCTTGAGTAGTCGCCCATGCATTACCTCATAGCAGGTTTTCTTCTTGAAAACTCGGAGGAGGATCCGGTTTGACACATAGCACGCGGTATTCACCGCCTCAACCCAATACCTCCTAGGAGTCCTGTGCTCATCGAGCATCGTCCTAGCCATCTCGCACAGGGTCCGATTCTTCCTTTCCACAACACCATTCTGAGGAGGGGTGTACGGAGTCGAAAACTGATGCTCAAGACCAAGATCACGACAGAAGGTCTCAAGACGAGAGTTCTTGAATTCCGTGCCATTGACACTGCGTATCGCTCTAATGGCATCCCCATGTCTCTCATTCTTCAACCTCAAGATCAGGTCTCGAACAAAACCAAACGTCTCACCCTTCTCCTCCAAGAAAAACACCCAGCCATGGCGAGAGTAATCGTCCACCACCACTAGGACATACCACTTCCCACCCACCGAGCGAACTCGAGCTGGCCCAACAAGGTCCATATGCAACAGCTTTGTCGGACGCTCTATCATGATAGCAGTCAAGGGTGGATTGGGAGTGGCTACCATCTTGCCATGCCTACATGGCGCACAAACCAAATCCTTCTCAAAACGCAGCCTGGGCAATCCTCGGACAAGATCGAGCGCACTCAAACGGGAAAGGAGCTCAAAGCTCAAGTGCCCCAACCTCCTATGCCACCTCCACAACTCGGAAGAAGGACCAGCAACCAAACACCTCGAGGGACCAAAAGACTGAGAAAAATCAGCGCGAAAGATCTGTCTCTCGGGCATGATTGTACAAACAAGATTGCCTCGAGAGTCAAGAACATGAGAAGCCCCCAACTTAAAACGCACCTCATAACCCTCGTCCAGCAACTGAGATACTGACAATAGGTTATACCCAAGTGACTTGACCAGAGCCACACGCTTTAGGGTCACCAATTTGCTCACCTTAACCTCACCTTCTGAAATCACCCGTCCTCGTCCATTGTCCCCGAAAGTGATGTACACCTTTGACACCACCAGGGTGAGGCTGGAGAACCACCGCTTGTCTCCGGTCATGTGTCGCGAACAACCGGAGTCAATCAACCAAACATTCTCCATGCCTCCCACCTGCTAATCAAAAACGAAAACGAGAATGAGCAAGCGACTCAACACTGGGGTTAGCACAAAAAGAATCAAACCAGTGTCGAGCCATTTGCTCAAAAGTAGGGTTAGCAACATCCATCCTATCACATCTGTCAGGGGGTGAGATCTGGAGAGATCCCCTACGGGGTTACCCTAGAGGTTTGCAGGTTAATGGAGGATCGGGACCTAAGAGCGTAAGTGGTAGTCCACGTGGTGAACTCGGAACTAGGCGAGTATGGCGAAGAACACGGGGAGACAAAGGGTTTAGACTGGTTCAGGCCTCCGGAGAGTAAAACCCTACGTCCAGTTGTGGTGGATTATGCGAGAGGATGAAGATGTTCTTGAATGGAGCCCTAGGCCGCCTTATATGGGGGGATGGGCTAGGGTTTCCATTCAAGGTCGATGGACCCGTGTCCAGGTTGGTTACAATCTGGGAAGATACGCTTCCATATTACAAGGAGTATCCCGCTATACTCGGGCCTACAGGCCGCGCGCCGCGTACCAGTGTCTTGACTTGCACGCCAAGCTCTGTGGATCTTCCGGCATGTCGACAAGGTCGCCCGGAGTCGTCGGAGTTGTGGATAAGGTCACTGGGCCCACTTCGCAGGTCGGCAGGCACTACAAGAAACTATTTAATGAAGGACCGATTAGGCGAACCAGAGAGGGAGGGAGTGAATGGGAGCCGATAAAAATTCTTCTCGAAGGAGATGAGAACTCCAATAAGACGAACACGGCTTCCAAATCATGTCTCCGACTCAACTACCCAAGTTGGCCAAGACCACGCAGCCACTGGAGTGCTACTGGTCCTAGGAACCAACAACCACCTTCACAGACTCGAGAACGCAGCGGAACTAGCAACTCGAGCGCTACTGACCTACACCGGTCAGGCCGGTGAGCACCACCGGTCAGACCGGTCCCTGCTGGCAAAACCTGGGAACTTCCACAGAAGGCCCCTACACCGGTCAGGCCGGTGTAGCTCACCGGTCAGACCGGTTCAAGCCAGGAAACCCCAAATCCTCCAAACAGGCCTACCGAGCTCCAAACTGACCCAAACTCGAAACAGCAGCAACACGGGGCAACAGGGAACTCACCAAGACGTTCGCCCGAGCAAAACTCAACAAAGAGTCTGCACCGGTCAGACCGGTGTGACCTGAGTTCTCAGGATGAACAGCGCCCGCGGGTCAACTCCCCCAAATCCAACTCCCGATCTCCCGAATCGCTCCACGGTTTTGCACAAGACTTTGGGGATAGTAGGAACACCTCATGGGCACTCCATAGCCAAGATTTGGTCCACCAAAACTTGTCAAATCAAGAGGAATCGAAGAAATCCAACCAAGAACGCCTCTAACCCTAGAGCCATGAAAACCCCAAAATCGAGCCCCTTCGCTCACGGATTTGGGAGGGGAATCAAAGGGAAAAGAACCACGAAGGGTTCATGCATACATCCCCCATCAAATCCCAAAGAGAAACGCCTCGAAATCACTCCAAGAAAATCGCCAAGAAAGGGCTCCGAAAATCACCAAAAAGGAGAAACGGGAAAGACACATCCAAGCCTTGAGGAACCACGCCGAATCATCTATACATACCAAAGAGGTTCATACAAGGTCTAGCTCGCCGCCCGTTCATCCTTCCCTCTCACAAGATCTCACCATGAAGCTCTCAAGCTAGTCCTAAGAAAATCCTAAGGAAAATAGGAAGAGAAAATAGGAAAGCAAATGAGCTAGGGTTCCAAGAGATGGCTGCCATCCTCTCACCACTTGGGTTATATGGAGGCAACCAAAATACGAAAATACCCTTACTAGCTAACTAGGGATACATGCCCCTCAAGGGCGAATTCGGAAATCTTTGTCTTCGCTCCATCGGACGGATGCCCAGCGACCGCAAACTTGCTTAGCCTCGACGCAAGCCTTGCGATCCCGACGCGTGTCGTCCGCTTCGAAGATTCCGGACTGCGTCGTCGCACACCGGTCAGACCGGTGCTCCTCACCGGTCAGACCGGTACCCACCGGTCATACCGGTCAGACCCACCGGTCAGACCGGTCTGGAGCTGCTGCACCTCCGTCTTCGGTTCTTCGGTCTTGGCTTTGTGGATCAACCAAGGAACCCAGTGGTTTTCTGGTGAACCACCGGAAACCCCGCGAACTGGGTGTAGCCTCCGCCAATCACCACTCATGACTCGGCTCCCACGTAGTCCCGGCTCGACCTTGGTTTTGAGGCTCAACCAAGAAACCGTCCATGACTTCATCTCGCCGTTCTTGCCACCATGCGGCCCGCACTTGACCCCGCTGGCCACCGGGTCCCTCGAACCAAGCCTACTTGTCTTCTCCACACCTGGAGGCCTCACCGGCAACGACCTTTCGCGCTTGTTCTTCACCTGCACCTGCACCAGTCAAGCCGCAACCTGCACCTGCAATACTTAGCCAAGAATCAGTCCACACCACATTGTCAATCACTCATCACACCAGGAAGCGACCATCCACCGGTCCTCGAACCACACCTGGCTCTCAATCTCCCCCTTGATGAGTGCATTGACAACACACATGTTTTGGTAACCAAGAGAAAAGAAAAAGAGAAGAAACGACTAAAAGAGACTCCAACAAGCGATCGAAAGCCAAAGAAAAGGCAAAGAGCAAGATCACTTGAAGAAGACAAGTCCCAGACCCCTTAGGCAAGGGCAACGGCTCGACACATCCGAGACAAAACATGCTCAAGCAACGAGCACAAACCATCAGACCAAAACTCGAAAACCACAAAGAGCTCCCCCTGCACACATGCAAGCTCCCCCTGAACCAATGCAACTCCCCCTGGACGAATGCATGCGAACCACTTCACGAAATAGAGCAGCTGCAACAGCTTAGCTCTGACCGGTCAGACCGGTCACCCTCACCGGTCAGACCGGTGGACAAGATCGTCCAGCACCTGGGAACTACACCGGTCAGACCGGTGTACCTCACCGGTTAGGCCGATGCCACCTGGGAAACTGCCCGAGCTCAAAAATAGCTCGAAACCACTTGGAAACCTTCTAAATACATGCAGCAAGCCAAAACATGCTCAAACTTCTCCCCCTTGTTGACAATGCATGAATCAAGCCAAAAATGCAAAAAATGCAACCTAGAGCTTCTCAAATAGACAAAATTCAACAAAGGATGCTACACATGTCCAAATGAGCAAGTTAGATACTCTATAGCTTCGTAATGACATCAACTACAGGATCACCAAGTTTCACAACCATTGGGCGAAGCTAAGATAGAATTGAGCAATTTTGCGAAAAATCACCCTCTCATGAGCAAAGTCCAAAACATGAGCAAAATATGTCAAAATGGCAAAGCCACACAAACTTCATGCTAGGACAACCATTCTAAGCATAAGACCATCATAAACACCCACAAGCACCTCATGTCATGTCAAAGCTACCGAGCCATGTGCCTACTTCTAGATATGAGAGTTCTCATTGGTAAGCAACATGCAACGGTTTAGCACCCAAAAGCAAATTAAAATTAGCACATATGACATGGGAGCACATTTTCCAAGCAATTTACATTTCATTTTCAGATTTATAATTGGTACATGAAATGCTTTTGCGACAAAAAGGAACTTATGCCCCTCCACAAGATGAAGTATGGGGGCTAAACATTCATGATGGCAAATGAGCCTTTGGCCCCATATGATCAAAATAAGCTATCCAACTACAAATTAAGCATAGCCAAGCCACAAAAACATGTCAAGATCATGTAAAGGTATTTACTCACAAGAGAGCATATATATGAAATTTTTCAAAAACATAGCCATCAACCATGGATATAAACCAAGATTATCAAGAGCCAAGCCAAACTAACCATAGCTTACCAAATTAGCTCACAAAGACATATATATCATTCCATGGTGAACAATGTATATAGGAGAACCCTTTCCTAAACAATGCATATGATACAAAATGCATGCAACCTAAGATACAAAGATGCCTATACATCATGTTACATATGCCATGCCAAATGCAAGAAATGCACAAAGGAAAGCTATACATATGCTACAAAGGAGCTCCCACACGCCAACTCAAGAAATCAAACAAACACCAAGCTCCCCCCGCAAATGAGTGAAAGTTGCTTGATCTAGGGGTTTGGTGAAAATATCGGCTAGTTGGTCATGTGTGGGTACATGGATCAAAGCAATCTTCCCTTTCTCTACGTTGTCTCTCAAGAAATGATACCTCACTTCTATGTGCTTGGTTTTGGAATGGAGCACTGGGTTCTTTGCAACGCTTATGGCACTAGTGCTATCACATTGAAGTGGGACATGGGTATACTCCTCACCAAAGTCACTCATGGTGTATGTGATCCAAAGGAGCTGAGAGCAACAACTAGCTGCGGCCACATACTCTGCCTCGGTAGTGGATTGAGCAACACTCGACTGTTTGCGGGAAGACCAAGACACCAAAGAAGAACCCAAGAACTGGCAAGTCCCAGAAGTGGACTTCCTATCCAACCGCCACCCGGCAAAATCCACGTCTGAAAATCCATGAAGCGCCAAAGAAGAAGACGCAGAGTACCAAAGGCCGAAGTCGGGAGTGTGTCGCAAATACCTGAAAATGCGCTTGACTGCTTGCCGATGCGAAGTCCTTGGAGAGGCTTGAAAACGAGCGCACAGACACACCGAGAATTGGATGTCCGGCCTCGTCGCCGTCAAGTAGAGGAGTGACCCGATCATGCTCCGGTACTCCTTCTGGTCCACATGTTCACCTTCCTCATCCGCATCAAGAGCTGTAGTCGTACTCATAGGTGTCGCCATGGCCTTGGAGTCCTCCATCTTGAACTTCCTCACAATGTCCTTGGTGTACTTAGCTTGGTGCACAAATGTTCCTTCCTTTGATTGCTTGATTTGTAGCCCAAGGAAGAACTGCAACTCGCCCATCATGCTCATCTCAAATTCCCTGCTCATGTCTTCTGCAAACCTTGCAACAAGAGAGTTAGACGAGCCACCAAAGACAATATCATCCACGTATACCTGCACAATCAGGATATCTCTGCCCTGCCTGAGGAGAAACAAGGTCTGATCGACCTTTCCCATCTCAAACCCTCTCTCAAACAGGAACCCCCTCAACCTACCATACCAAGCTCTAGGCGCCTGCTTCAACCCATACAGCGCCTTCCTCAACTTGTACACCCGGTGGGGGTACTTCTCACTCTCAAACCCCGGTGGTTGCCTCACAAACACCTCTTCCTCCAACACACCGTTCAAGAAAGCACTCTTCACATCCATCTGGTACAACTTGAACCCTTTAGCCACGGAAAAGGCTAGAAGGATCCTGATCGCCTCCAAATGAGCTACAGGAGCGAAAGTCTCCTCGTAGTCGATCCCCTCTTTCTGACTGTACCCCTGAGCAACAAGTCTTGATTCGTTCCTCACCACTTCTAATTTCTCTCCTTCTTTATTTTTCCACACCCATTTTGTCCCAATCGGCTTATACCCTGGGGGAGGGTCAACCAACACCCAAACTTGGTTCCTCTCAAAATTCTCCAACTCCTCATGCATCGAATTAACCCAATTATGATCAGATAACGTGTGTCTAATGTCTTTGGGCTCAAAGGTGGCAACAAAAGCAGCATGAGCGAAATGAGAATTGTTCTGAACCCTCGACCGTGTAGTACGTTCATTCATGTCGCCGATGATTCTCGAAGCTGGGTGATCCACTTGCACTCGCCGGGGAGGTTCTCGCCTTGATGCTACCTCCCCCTCAACAGCAGCTTCGCCTTGATCTGGGTTTGTCATTGTAGGTGTGGGAGAGGGTCCGTCCTCTATCGTCATTGAAGTAGTAGGTACATGTTCAGCCGCGGGCACCACACCGCCATCTTAATCATCTCCATGTTCATGCTCCTCCTCCTGGAGGATCTCCTCGCCAAGTTCGTCATCACCTGCACACTCAAAAACAAGCTGACTACGTGGCTGTGTCTCGTCGAAGGTTACCTCGCAAGTCTCCACGATTTGGTTAGTTTCAAGATTGAGCACACGAAATGCTCTAGAATGAGATGCATAACCAAAGAAAATGCCATTGACAGATCTAGCCTCAAACTTGTCCAACTTCTTCCCTTTCTTCAGAATGAAGCATTTACAACCAAAGACATGGAAGTGACTCACCTTGGGTGTGCGACCGTGCATCAACTCGTAACAGGTTTTCTTCTTATGAACTCTGAGGTAGATCCTATTCGACACATAGCACGCGGTATTGGCCGCCTCAACCCAGAACCTTCTCGGAGTCCTATGCTCGTCGAGCATCGTCCGAGCCATCTCGCACAAGGTCCTGTTTTTCCTTTCCACAACACCATTCTGGGGAGGCGTATACGGACTCGAAAATTGGTGTTCAAGACCCAAGTCATGGCAAAAAGTTTTGAAGCGAGAGTTTTTGAATTCCAAGCCATTGTCACTACGGATCGCTCGTATGGCATCTCCGTGCCTCTCGCTTCTTAACCTCAAGACAAGATCTCGAACAAACCAAACGTCTCCCCTTTCTCCTCAAGAAAGAACACCCACGCATACCGAGAGTAGTCGTCCACCACAACAAGGACATACCACTTCCCACCCACAAATCGCACACGAGCTGGGCCAACAAGGTCCATATGGAGCAGCTCGCATGGACGCTCAGTCATCACATCGGTGAGAGGCGGGTGAGAAGAGGCTACCATCTTGGCATGCCTACACAGCGCACAAACCAACTCTTTCTCAAACCTCAACCGTGGCAATCCTCGGACCAAATTGAGTTTACTCAAGCGAGACAAAAGGTCAAAGCTCAAGTGACCCAACTTCCTATGCCACTTCCACAACTCACTTGAAGAACCAGCCAAAAAGCAACGCTCCACACCAGAAGACTGAGAGAAATCAGTTCGAAACACCTGACCCTCAGGAATGACCATGCAAACAAGGTCCCCTCGAGAATCTAAAATCCGAGAACCACCAGGCCGAAACAACACCTCAAAGCCCTCATCCAACAACTGGGACACAGAAAGCAAATTGTATCCAAGCGATTGAACAAGAGCAACACACCTGAGAGTGATCTTGTCACTTACCTTAATCTCACCTTCTGACAGCACACGCCCTCGCCCGTTGTCCCCAAAGGTGATGTACTTCTTTGTCACCACCGGGACGAGACTTGAGAACCACCCCTTGTCTCCGGTCATATGCCTCGAGCAACCGGAGTCAATCAACCAAACGTTCCTCAAGTCTCCCACCTGAAATTCAAAAGCGAGCACGTGAGTGAACAAACGACTCAGCACTGGGGTTAGTACCAAAAGAGTAAAACCAGTGCCGAGCCATTTGCTCCAAAGTGGGGTTAGCACAAACCAAAGCATCACGCCTATCAAAGCTACCACCACGAACACCACCACGGTAACCACTACGAGGGAACCAAACCTCTCTAGCTGGAGAAGGACAAAAGCCACGAAAGGAAAACTTTAGATTGTTCCTCCTCTCCATCTCAAAGCTATGACTCCTCCCACCCCCGTATTGAGCACGAGGTGGAGAATGCCTAGCAAACTGACCACCTGCAAACTTTCCAGACCAACCACCAAAACCACGACCTCCAGAACCAAACCGAGCATCCTCACGAGCACGAAACCCGACTCGCTGTCTGCCCAGACCTGCACCGGTCGGACCGGTGTAGCTCGGCCAGCAGCAGCACCTGCAACCTTCCGGTCTCCCCAAGCCGGAACCGTCCTCACAATCGCCTTGGCCCTGGGCATCTGCATACGAGGCTCAGGTACACCATTAGAGGGGTGGTACCTGTCCTTGTTAGCCCACTCTCTAGCCATTCTCTCCTCACGCTTCCTCTTGAAGCAAAACTCATCCTTGTGACCATCTCTCCCACAATACCCACAATGGAACTTTATGGGCTGTGGCTTAGGCTTTGGCTTGGGTTGGGGCTGCCCACTCGGCTTCTCACCCTTCTTCTCTCCTTCCTCACCTCCCTTTGGGCTCACAAACTTCACCGGTTTCTGAAAATCATTTGTTGCGTGAGGGAATATGGGTGGATCTGGAGTAGTGTCAAGTTTGTTTCTGAGATGGTTAGGCTTGGGCTCAAACTTGTTCTTGTATCTGTTTGGTGGTCGGATAGGAATCTCTCCAACTCTCTCAACTCCCTCACCACTGTTCTCTCCAAGCTTGTCAGCCCCAAGTGCCTGACCATCATAGCGTTTGAAAGCCGCTATCATGATACCAAGCTGAGGCTCCTGACCCGACAACCAGCTCATACATTTTCTCAGCTCATCATTCTCATCCTGCAAGCGATCAACATAATGCGCAAGCTCCAAATTCTTAACCGCATGCAATTCACAAGTAGAGCAAGAAGTGAGAATAGGCTCTTTCAACTTAGCCTCAAGCGAAATAGTGTAAGCATGCATCTCATCAATCTTTCCATGCAAAACAGGACAAGAAGTGCAAGCACCTAGCAAAGCAGGTCTAGACTTAAGCTCAGCCACTTCAACCCTAAGCATTTCTAGTTCATCACAAGTAGAAGCATGCTTATCCTTAAGAGCAGTAAGATCAGCTAGGTACACAGAGCAATCACAACAATCAATCTCATCAGAAACCACAGGAGAAGCCTTAAGCGAATCAATCTCAAGCTTAGCATCTAGGTTCTGGGTTTCTAGCTCAGCCACACGGTTCCTAGCATCTTCTAGTGAGGCCCTAAGCTCTTTCCTCATCTTCTTGGCCTCTCTAAGCATGTGATCACGGTTATCAAGCAAGTCAACCAACTCATCATTCTCCTTGCGCAAAGAGGAGAGCTCATCACATACCTCATCCTCGGAGTCGGAGTCCGAGTCGCTCTGGTGACTCTTCTTGCTATCGGAGCTGCGAGCCATGCCGCAGAAGCCATCTCCCGCGAAGCAGCTCAACCCGCTCAAGTTCCTAGATGACTTCTTGTTCTTACGCCAATCACCTTCATCTTCACTGCTACTCGAGCTCGAGGAAGAGTAGGCGGAGCTGGAGTCGACGTCGCTCGCTCCGACCATCGCTCGGGCCTTCCTGCCGCGGCCGTCCTTCTTCCTCGACCGTCGCTCGTCCTTGTGCTTGTTCTTGTGCTTGTGATCACGCCTCGATCGGTACTTGCCGTCCTTGCCCGACCGGTGCCTGTAGCCGTCCTTGTAGCCGTCCTTGTTCTCCATCTTCTCCGGGCAGTCGGCGACGAAGTGTCCTGGCTTGCCGCACTGAAAGCCCGTCCGTGCTGTCCTCCTTGTGTTCACTCGGTTCTCGTGCAGCCTCTCGAATCGCCTGGTCAGCAACGCCAGCTCGTCCTCTCCAAGCACGTCAAACTCCTCGTCTGGCAAAGACATCAAAGAAGATAGAGAGTACATCCTGGAGGATGCGTTAGCATTAGACTTAGCTCCTTTGCCACCAACGAGAGCGAGACTATGAGAATCAGTCGGGCTCTCGATCTTGGCTGTCATACCACGGTCCAACTCAGCCGACTTGAGCTTCGAGAACAGCTCGTTCACCGTCAAGGTGTCATACTTCTCGGACTCAACAATAGCCTCAAACTTCCCATCCCATACGGTACGATCCAACGAGTGCAAGAGCTTCACGGCTCTATCATGATCATTGTATGGGAGGACGTCCATATTGGCTCTCATGTTGTTCACAACGACCGTAAACCGCTGGAAAAGGGCATCGACGGACTCGCCGGGGAGATGAGTGAAGTTCTCGTACTCTCTCCGGTAAGTTGCGTACATCCGAGCCTGAACCTGAGCATTCCCAGCATGAGCATCCTTCAACTGCTCCCAAATCCTACAAGCTAAGTCCTCTGTCTGAACCCAATCGAATTCAGGCTGACACAGAGCACGAAACAAGTAGTCGACAGCCTTGTTGTTGGCTTCGAACATATCCCTCGATCCTGGAGCAAGGAAGTTCATCGGATGAACATAAGCTGTGTTCACCGTAACGTCCCAAAGGATCTGACCCTTTCCGCGGAGGAACGCTGCCATCCACCTCTACCACATCTGGTAGTTCTTCCCATCGAAGTGCGGAGGACCCGAACCCCGTTCCTGGTACACCATCTTTGGATCTTAGACTGGTAAGAGTCAATAAAGACCCGAACCGGCTCTGATACCAATTGAAGGACCGATTAGGCAACCAGAGAGGGGGGGGAGTGAATGGGAGCCGATAAAAATTCTTCTCGAACGACATGAGAACTCCAACAAGACGAACACAGCTTCCAAATCACGTCTCCGACTCAACTACCCAAGTTGGCCAAGACCACGCAGCCACTGGAGTGCTACTGGTCCTAGAAACCAACAACCACTTTCACAGACTCGAGAACGCAGCGGAACTAGCAACTCGAGCGCTACTGACCTACACCGGTCAGGCCGGTGAGCACCACCGGTCAGACCGGTCCCTGCTGGCAAAACCTGAGAACTTCCACAGAAGGCCCCTACACTGGTCAGGCTGGTGTAGCTCACCGGTCAGACCAGTTCAAGCCAGGAAACCCCAAATCCTACAAACAGGCCAACCGAGCTCCAAACTGACCCAAACTCGAAACAGCAGCAACACGGGGCAATAGGGAACTCACCAAGACGTTCGCCCGAGCAAAACTCAACAAAGAGTCTACACCGGTCAGACCGGTGAGAGGCACCGGTCAGACCGGTGTGACCTGAGTTCTCGGGATGAACAGCGCTCGCGTGTCAACTCCCCCAAATCCAACTCCCGATCTCCCGAATCGCTCCACGGTTTTGCACAAGACTTTGGGGATAGTAGGAACACCTCATGAGCACTCCATAGCCAAGATTTGGTCCACCAAAACTTGTCAAATCAAGAGGAATCGAAGAAATCCCACCAAGAACGCCTCTAACCCTAGAGCCACGAAAACCCCAAAATCGAGCCCCTTTGCTCACAGATTTGGGAGGGGAATCAAAGGGAAAAGAACCACGAAGGGTTCATGCATACATCCCCCATCAAATCCCAAAGAGAAAGGCCTCAAAATCACTCCAAGAAAATCGCCAAGAAAGGCCTCCGAAAATCACCAAAAAGAGAAACGGGAAAGACACATCCAAGCCTTGAGGAACCACGCCGAATCATCTATACATACCAAAGAGGTTCATACAAGGTCTAGCTTGCCGCCCGTTCATCCTTCCCTCTCACAAGATCTCACCATGAAGCTCTCAAGCTAGTCCTAAGAAAATCCTAAGGAAAATAGGAAGAGAAAATAGGAAAGCAAATGAGCTAGGGTTCCAAGAGATGGCTGCCATCCTCTCACCACTTGGGTTATATGGAGGCAACCGAAAGACGAAAATACCCTTACTAGCTAACTAGGGATACATGCCCCTCAAGGGCGAATTCGGAAATCTTTGTCTTCGCTCCATCGGACGGATGCCCAGCGACCGCAAACTTGCTTAGCCTCGACGCAAGCCTTGCGATCTCGACGCGTGTCCTCCGCTTCGAAGATTCCGAACTGCGTCGTCGCACACCGGTCAGACCGGTCTGGAGCTGCTGCACCTCTGTCTTCGGTTCTTCGGTCTTGGCTTTGTGGATCAACCGAGGAACCCAGTGGTTTTCTGGTGAACCACTGGAAACCCCGCGAACTCGGTGTAGCTTCTGCCAATCACCACTCATGACTCGCCTCCCACGTAGTCCCTGCTCGACCTTGGTTTTGAGGCTCAACCATGAAACCGTCCATGACTTCATCTTGCCGTTCTTGCCACCATGCGGCCCGCACTTGACCCCGCTGGTCACCGGGTCCCTCGAACCAAGCCTACTTGTCTTCTCCACACCTAGAGGCCTCACCGGTAACGACCTTTCGCGCTTGTTCTTCACCTGCACCTGCACCAGTCAAGCCGCAACCTGCACCTGCAATACTTAGCCAAGAATCAGTCCACACCACGTTGTCAATCACTCATCACACCAGGAAGCGACCATCCACCGGTCCTCGAACCACACCTGGCTCTCATTTAATCCGTGACGTACTTTCCACGATGTTCTCAGAAAACATCACGAAGAGCACTGCGTCTACGACGTATTCTCTTTTTTCGTCACGGATGTGTATTGATGGATATTCAAGCCCAAAACATTATGACGATTTTCTTAAATTCGTCACAATCCGGCCCACAACACTGCGATGTTTTAGCAAATTCGTCGCAATCAACAAATAACAAATAGTCATGTTAGGAATGAAAAAATTGATAAAGTTTATGAAAATCTAAAAAAAGATTAACAAATAGTTATGTTATGAATGGAAAAAATTGATAAATTAAAAAAATCTAAAAAGATAAACAAGTAACAAATAGTCATGTTATGAATAGAAAAATTGAAAAAAAATCTAAAAAAAGAAAAAGGGGGAGATGTAGGAATCGAACCTAGGACACCATGGACAGATAGAATCACACAAACCATTGAGCTATAGACTTTCTTGGTCATTGTAGTCGTCTTCAACGTTTTTATTTTGTTATTACAGCCCTGGATGCCACATCACGCCACATCAGACCGACTGCAAGTGCCACCTCACCTGGCCGCAGACGCCATATCAGACCAGCCGACACACCACCTCACCACATTGTCACCAATTAAAAATAAACCCAAAACAAAAGACGGGGGAGCAAGGTTCGAACCCACGCCCTCTGTCTACGAAAGACAGCACCGTACCACTAGGGCACTTCACAGTTTATGTTCCAGACAAGCATTTGGACTCTTTTGTACCAAAACTAACCCCTTTTTTGAAAAATTTTAGGAAAAGAATGTTGGCCTAAATGAGGGACGAGCCGGGGGGTTGAACCCAGGACCAACCTGAAGAGCATGTGTAGTACATACCACTGCACCACTTCTCTATTAGTGTACATGTCTTGCAATTTCTTTACTTATTTATAACGGTAAGTGGCAACAGGTGGCGCGGGATTGGCTTGGCTACTCTGGAATGAAGAACACATGAATAGTTGGTATTTATCCTTTTAATCTGGAATTAAATTTTGTAACTAGTATTTCTCTGTCATACATAATCTGAATTTGATGTTTTTTCTTCCTGATTTTTTCTAAAATCACGCTCTTTTCTTTAATGATGCTTTTTAGTACAATCAGGCTGTGCCACGTCACTGATTTAAGATGAAGAAAACATAAAAAGTTCATATTTTTCTTTTTAATCCAAATTTTAAATTTCTAACTGGTATTTCTCCTTCATAGTAACTCCAAATTCGATGGGGTTTTTTCCTACTTTCTTCTAAAATCACGCTCCTTCGTTTAAGCCATATATTTCTATGTTAATTGCAATTTCATGTTCCTTTTACATACGCCTTGATTTGTTCCTCCTAAGTAGAAAATGGAAAACAATTTTTTGCATAACAAATGGTAAAGTAAAAACACAATATGAATTGGAAGATCAATGTAAGGTTGAGTTCAAATTTGAGGCTCATTTGAGTTCAAAAATGTTGCAAGGTATTCAAATCCCAAAGTTTTGACTTGAGTTGTATGAAACAATGTGATGAACTATCTAGTTTATGAACAATGTATACTCCAATTTTCACAAAATCTTATGAAACTTTTTTGTCAAGCTTGTACATCCAGAAAATGATTCTAGAATGGACCATAAACACTTAAATATAATTTTTTGAATTTTTTTGAATCTTATTATAGGTACATAAAAGTCAATTTGGAATTACTTTCGGTAAACATCTAGAAATTTATTTAAATGATAGAAAATAGCAAATCTACTTTCAAATTCTTGAAACTCCTAGGTGACAACTTATATATTGTATTTTAAATTAGAAAAATGTTTTGAGGGTATGTAGATAATATGTTTGCAAGTTACTTCACAAGGGTGTCTTAATTAGGTTTTAGAAAAAATAGAAAAATGACTTTTTCGCTTGATAATTGGAAATCTAAATCTCCAAATACTCATAACAGAGTAAGGGTAAGGTTACATCCAAATTTGAGGTGTCCATGGAGTAAGGAAGTACTTGAGTGTGTAGAAACTTTGATGTTTAAGTTAAGTTATATGAAACAATGTGATGGACTATCTAGTTTATGAACAATGTATACTCCAATTTTCACAAAATCTTATGAAACTTTTTTGTCAAGCTTGTACATCCATAAAATGATTCTATGCCAATTTACATAATGTTTGGAGAAGTTTTAGATATTATTATCATTATTGTATAACAAGGTTACTAGTAGAAGTTCGAGTTTTCCCTATAAGTCAATTGAATTTTTCGTCAATCTCCTAGATGTGGCCTAGAATGGACCATAAACACTTAAATATAATTTTTTGAATTTTTTTAATCTTATTAGAGGTACATATAAATCAATTTAGAATTATTTTCAATAAAAATATAGAAATTCATTTAAACTATAAAAACTAGCAAATCCGTTCTATAACTATTAAGATGACTACAAAACAAATAAGATGCAGTATAGTACTTTTTAAAAATATTTTTGAGTATACAAGATATATTATTTTGCAATTTACTCCACAAGGTGCTTTAAAATGAAAAAAGAAAACGAAAAATATTAATATGTGAAGTACATTGCAACAGGCCTAATTTCGGCCCATCTAACAACTACGACCCAGAAAGACATATTAATTTTAGCCATTGGATCAAATTGAACGGCTCAAATGTTTCGTGCTTTGTAGTAATAACCATCAGCTCCCGAAACCCTACCTGCCCGTCACTCCCTGCCCTCGCCTCTCTCTTCCCACCCGCCGCCGTTCCTCCCTTCCCCTCTCCTCTCCCTCCTCATTGCTCCTTTGCAGATCCACGCCGCCTCCCTCCCCTACCCTCCCAATCCCGACCGCCGCCACCTCTCCCCTCGCAGCATCGCTGCAAGGCTCTCCCCGGGCGAGCAGCTGCAGCGAGCCCACAGCTTGGATATGCGGCGCCCCTATCTACCGCTCTGCCGTCCCCGGTCTCCACAGGTATGACCACACCCTGCTCCGCCCGGATTGTCCTGCCCTCATGTCGTCCTGATTTGATTTCGCTCGATCCGCCCGTGATTGATTTGGTTTCACTATTTGTGTGCGTGCGTGGTGCAAGGAGGATGGGGCTGAGGGAGATGGCGGCGCAGGAGAGGGCGAAGCGAGTGCAGGAGCGCAGAAGCGAGTGCAGGAGCAGCACCACTCCCCCCACCGGACGCCGACCCCACCGCCGCCGACCGCGCTCGATCTCCTCGCCTCTGCCTCTCGGTAAGCGCCCCCCACCCCTCTCCCTCCTCCTCGCCCAGTGTAGCCTCGATTCATCGTCTCGCTTTCCTGATCTGCGCCGTGAGCGGCTGAATCTGCTCGTGAGATGAGATCCCGTCCATTTCTGGCTCGCGCCCGTCCGCCGCGATGTCGACGGACGCGGATCCGTTGGCGTTTATGAGCCTGCGTCGTCGATCCATAGGGTATGCGCGCTCCATGACCCTGGCTCATGTATGGTTTGGAATTTAGATTCTTCGAAGAAAGATGCGGGCATAGATTCTTCAGAGAAAGGTGTAGATCCGTTGGGCATTGTGGTATTTTCGGGATGATTCCTAGATTCGTTACGTTTAATGTTGCTTCGTGGTGCTGAATTTCGTTGGTAATCAGATCACTGGGTACGTATCTTCCCATATGATGCACGTTCACATAACTGATTGTAAGTTATGGACATGGTGATCTTTGTTGACTAGTGAAATGATGTCAGTTGGGTTCTTTTCTGCTGTTATTTTTAATCCTGCGTCTACAGCTCTTCTAGTACTTGAACGGACTCCCTGTCCTTTTGGCAGGATTATTGGCCATCTGACTGCTCAATTCATTGCTTTATTCAGTTCATCGTTGCTCTGAAGAAGGGCGCACATCAAGAGAGGGAAGCCCAAATTCTCTGCCTTCAGGCTTTCATCTGTGAGTAATTCTGATGATACACGGCCACACACTTGCAGATCATGATCCCTTTTTTCCCTTGATACATGATCTATATACCTCGGGTGATAATTCAGAAGTTATAGGGACCTCATGACAACTAAAAGATTACAAGATGACATTCGATTTTTACCTACCCAGATCAATTTGCGATGACAAATAAAATATTAAGATCAAGGTGGCCTGCTCGATCTGTTTATGCTAGATGATAAGCTGCCATTGAGAATTTTGCTTTGAAGTGAACCTGGATCGCTACCACCGCTGTAGACTGTAGTGTATAAAACATGTATTCATATGTGCGTATGCAGCAGCAAAATGCTAACTCATGATCTGCTATTCCAGAAATTTCTAGAAGGGTCTTAACAATTTTTTTGTTTCTCCATCCATAGTGGTTTGATTAGACATTGGATTCGCATCATTGCTGCATCCTTTGTGATTTGGTTCAAGATACCTCCTCCCTGTCAGTTTGCTTTGCTTAGTCGCTGTTCAGTTTGGTACTATTCCATTATCTAACCTGCAACTAGTTAAGTACATTCAGTTTTGCAAGACACATTTAGACAAGCCTTCATCAATGCTCACTACTATTAACACAAGATCACAAATCTGGTAAATGTATCAAATGTTTCTAGTTTCATAAGTTCCCAATCTTACTTTGTATAATTATCTAGAACATTAGTTCTCATTGAACAAACAAATGGATGACTTGTCAATGCAATTGCAGGAACCAGAATATAAAAGGATAAGGGACCAAGACGAGATGAAGTAGTTTGCTGAGTTCGAGGTCAAACTGGAGCTTTTACCATGGTGGCTTTTGATGCTAGATGAAAATATATGTGCCATGTGTATTATTATTGTGATGAGGTGCTTCATTTGTTGTGATGAGATGTTGGATTATTATTTATCCTTGTAAAGAGATGCTTAACCTTCTTTGAAAATGGGTTGGTTTTTATTTTGATTTGGGCTGAAATGAAAATAGATCGATTTAATGAGCTGTATGTGAAATGGGCTGAAATGATAATGGATTGATTTAAATTAAATTCCACGTGCGAAAGAAAAACAAAATCCATGTCAGCATGCCACGTCAGCATACTCGTCACTGACCATGTCATCACCTATTGTCCATGTCATCAGTCACGTCAAATCTAAGTCAGCATCCACGTCACTTCCAAGTCAGCAGCCACGTCACCTCCATGTCAGCAGCCACGTCACCTCCAAGTCAGCAGCCACGTCACCTCCTTGTCAGCAGCCACGTCACCTCCATGTCAGCAGCAATCGTGACGATTTATTTCGTAGCGAATAGTGAGCAAGGGGTTGGGCTGCAAGGGCCTCGGGCTACTTCGTGACGATCCAGATACGTCACAGACTACGACGTTTAGTAAGGAACATCGACAGATTTAATCAATGACGCTCATTCCACCACAAAAATTTAAATCGTTGTGAATGCTGATTTACGACGAATTTTATTTAATCTGCGACAGAATGATTGCGTCACAGATTAAATGATTTCTTGTAGTGAGGGCTTCTAGAAGGTTGGGTCCACTTGTCAGGGGCCTCTGGGACCCTGGCCGGTGGGGACCCATGGGTACCTATGTCTCTCAAGCCCCCGATCGACGTGTAGATGTAGCGGCCGAAGCGAGGTCGTGTCGGAGAGTGACGAAGGCACAGCACCGTCGAGGTCGTGAAGGGTGCACGGGGATCCAAAAGAAGAAGAAAACCCCTCCGATGTGCGCACGAAGTTGAACATCGAGCTCCTGGGACGAAGAACCAGAAGGTCGAAGTGAAGACAAGGCGTCGATCGTGAAGAACTACCGACCTGACCTGGGTCAGGTATGATGAAGTAACTGCCACGACTTTTAGAAAGATCACCAAGCCCACCACAGGTAGGTCGAGCGGAGAAGTAGTGGAAGTAGGCTTCCATGAGGTCGAGGCAACCTGGAGAAGATAGGGTGTCGCAAGATGCACTAGTGTAGTAGCCCCCGAGCAGTAAGGCGACCAGAATGGCCAGTTTGATGCTCTAAAGAAGAAGAAATAAATGTCTGAACCTACAACCTTCTGCTCAGTGAAACAGAACTATGCTCTGTGAGACCAATCCGATAGGACAAAGCTCCATAATCTTGTAGAAATCGTCAGACGCCAGGGCTGACATGACCTGAGTCATGGGTGCACTGTACGGTCACAGGCCGGCTCCCAGGCGAAGCACAGGTCGCTGTCACTCGCAAGAGACAAAAAACACTCCAGAATCTTGCAGTCAGGTAGGGGAAAGGCGCGCCAATGCCTCCCACGGGCAAACAGTGACCTCGTGTCCCACGAGGGTACAATAATCTTGAGGATAAGGACACTGCGCAAGTTGGCTTGCAGATAAGACCAAAGGGCAAGTGCTGGGGGTATAAATAGGCACGCATACCTTGAAGCAAACAGCCCAATCTTCAAAGGAGAACCATGGCCAGTCTGTGTAGCAATATTTCCCTGCTAGGGACTTATGTCCACCCACCAGAGCATAAAGTCGATGTAGTTCATGCTTGGAGCTAGAAGAATGCTTGCGAAGCTCGAAGAACTCGATGAGCCTCTTCTCTCGGTCCCGCTGAGGAACCTAGGTGGAGCATGGAGCAGTACATGCACCGCTGGGCCTTACACGCTAAGGCCTGATGTGATGCTGGTGAACACGACACTCCACCCGGCGAGGCTGGTGTTGAAGCTTCCTCCATTTGGAATCTTGTGGTTAAGCTCAGAATTGATGCTGGGTACCATAGGAAACCTGCTGGAGCTCGAGTAGAGGTGGCTGTGTGGCAGCTGCCTCTACAGTGTCTTTAGAGGTTGTCGAGTAGGTCCTGAAGCCAGAAGAAAGCTTGCAACACGCCTTATTAGTGTAGACTATGTCGCAGACACTATGTAGGGTAGCTCAAGGCTATAAATGTGTTTGTATCTTGTAATTTGGGCAAGGGCCAAACTCCTTGTAGCTTACGAAGCTGCAAATATACATTTATGCGATAAATGTCATTTTCAAGTAGTTATAGGGGCGTCTGGGTGGCAATGGTATGGCTACCAGGGTCCCATTGGGGCTGTGATAGCACGCCGACCTTCAGGAGGCCTTAAGTAGAGACGAAGAGCCCGCGTCGACCTGGATCGACACGGCCGTTGTGCAGTGACACAACGCAGGTTGTCAACCCGGGAATCATAGGTCTGAGCGACCTAGAAGGCAGTGGAGCCTTAGCGACCTCAAGAAGGAGTTGTGATCATGGCCAGGAGGTCACCAACGGGCCGTAGAGCCATTAAGCACGGAGCCATTGGTATGAACTAGCCTTATAGGCTAAGGCGATCCAATAGGCAGGGGGGCCTAGGAGCCGGGTGTGAACCCGCCATTGTAGGCTGAGGCGTCGTATCAAGCGGTAGCCCTTTGTCGACCTTGCAAAGAGATTGTGATGGACCCGAAGGTCGTCAGAGGTCAAGAGACCTTGAAGAAGATGTCAGTATGGGGGCTTGAAGTAGGGCATAACGAGTCCATGGACACCAGGCCGTTGAGCAGAAAGCCAACGTGCATAGATTCCCGCAAGGCATGAGCCGTTACTGCCTGTGACCGTTAGGCCGAAAGAGTCGTTGTGTAATAGATCTGTTGGGTCGCCGGGAATGTCGCCGGACCCTTAGAGACGTTGGAGCGCCGCGGCCCATAGCGCTGTTGCGGCCCAGTTATAAAAGGCCGAGTGAGGGGCCGAGGACCCCACTCGCTTCCATTTCCGCACAAATTTTAGGGTTTCACTCGCTGCTTAGAATCCTCCGTGCGAAACCTCCGGCGCCGCCGCACTTAGATCTGCCGCGCCGTGCGCCGCCGCATGCGCATGAAATCCTTGGTAGTTTTTAGAGCTAGACCCAGTGGATTCGAAGAAGAAGAGATGGCTCCTGAGCTTGCGCCGGCGCTAAAGAGCATTTGGGAGCCCTCGACGGTGACCGAGGCGCAACTCCAAGGTCTGGTGAAGTGCGGGCTACTGAAGTCCAAGGAGCAGGTGGGCTGGAGGCCGGCCGCCAGCGAAGCCTTCCCCTCCGAGGGGATTGGGGAGACGGTCGCCTTCATCGCGCATGTGGAGCGCGGATTCGGAGTCCCCGTGGGCTACTTCTTCCGCGGGCTCCTCCACTACTACAGGATCGACCTGGTACATCTCGTCCCCAACGCCATCACTACCATTTCTTCCTTCATCCACCTGTGCGAGGCATACTTGGGGATGCCGCCACACTTCGACCTGTGGCGGTACTTCTTCGAGCTCAAGAAGACGGGGAAGAAGGAGGTCGTCGGGTGCGTCGACTTCATGCTAAGTCACCACATGAAGCCAGTGTACATCGATATGGTGTTGCCGGACAACACCTAGGGCTGGAGGCAAGGGTGGTTCTAGATTGACAACCCGAAGCCAGCACTGGCGACCAGGTCGGGGCTAGCGCCGGTCCCGGTGCTGGAGTGGAGCAATCAACTGACATCACGGGAGATGGATGTCACCAAGCCGCTGCTGGAGGACCTGGAGGCGTTGAAGGCAGGAGGGCTGACAGGTGGCGCGGTGGCCATCAGCTTCAGCCAGAGGCTCCTGCAACCGATCCAAGATCGGGTGCATTTGGCCTACGAGTACTAGGGCCAGGCCGACCCCACCCGCATAGCGCGGCGCAAGGTCTCCAAGGAGGAGATGGTGTCGCGGGTGAGGGACCTGTTCAGCGGGGTGATCCGTAACTGGACTTGCCCCAAGGCATTTTGCCTGAAGCATCCCGCCGAACCTGTAAGTCGCTCATTTGCAGATCGACCTTGATCCTTTTGCTTATGTTTGCTTTTTCCTGATCTGTGATGAAGGTCGCCTGATGCAGGGTCGCGAGGGCTTGTACTGGAGCCCGACTCCCCTCCCTGACGAGGGTGAGCGTAGCTTCAAGGTCCGGGCTGCGGAGGACATCCAGGCACCTATGCAAGAGTACATCGACGACTACCTCTCTGACTCGTCGGTAGGAGGTAGTGATGATGAAGACCCCCCCCCCCCGCGGGGACTTCTGCGCCAATGACTCGTCGCGCGCGGCAGGTCGCCGGGAAGATGCCGGCGAACAAGGCCGCCAAAGTCGTAGCTGCCACCGTCGAGGTGGAGAAGAAGAAGAAGAGGAAGAGGAGGGACACCACGGCGTTGTCGGAGATGACGACAGTCAGCGTTGAGGTCGTCACCGACGCTGGCGAAGATGACGACGCGGGGTCGCGTGATGCCGGCGCAAGGTCAGGCAACACGCCGGCAATGCAGGAAGATGAGACCCTGCTCGTGGTTATGGATGAACAGCACCCAAAGCCAAGTGCTGAGGGCGTGAGTAACCAAGGGTCACAGAAGAAACCAAGGCGGGTACCGCCCAGGACGATAAAGCTTGGGTTGAAGCTTGGTGGCAGGTACATCATCGAACACGATCTTGATTTGCTCGACCTTGTGGCTTTCTGAGTACGTCGTGCTGACAAATGCTGCTCCTTGGACAGGGGGACCTTGCTACGTCGGACAACAGCAAGAACGCCTCAGGCCAAGAGGCCTTTGGGCGCAAGCTGGAGAAGGCGTCGGTGAGCCAGTCATTGGCTACATCGGGCAGAGATGTTACGAGCCAGGTCCCTGAGACCGTGGGGGTGGCGTTGTCGGCGGCGACCAAGGTCGCTGCTAATAGCTCTCAACAGAGGGAAGGTCTTCGACAGGAGGACCAACCCGAGACGGGCCCTCTGCGGACGTAGGAAGCGGAGGACGAGGGAGGAAGCGGGCCCAGTGATAGGGACCGGTGCCTCTACTCTGGCACCCCGTGGGAAGAGGACATCCTTGCTGACGGCCGGAACCTTGATGACTTCAAGGCGGTGTCGCAGATGATCGGGAGGGCACTCATGGTGAGTTTTAGTTTCGCCTGGCACGAGGTCTTCAATTTGCTCTGATAGCTTGATCTGACGGCCTTGGGTGTTATGTTATTGCAGTCACTCACCGAGCGAGCTCAGGGCAGGGCAAGCCTGCTGAAGGAGGGCGCCAAGCTTCATGTAGAGTTAGCCGCGGCCCGAGAGGCCGTGCTGCAGGCCCAGATCGAGGCCGCAGGAGAAATCCGACGCCTCAAGGACGAGATGGCCCTGAAGGACAAGGCAATGGGCACCTTGAAGGGGGAGCTCATGGCCGCTAAGGTGAAGGCGAAAGAGGCTGATGATGAGCTCAAGATCGCCGCTTTGGGTATGTCTGGGAGTACCCTTCGACCTTGATGTTCAAAGGTTACGTCATCGTATTCTTCCCCTGACCTTGTTGATTGTAGAGACCAAGAAGAGGGAGACCATCTTGAAGAAGGACCACAAGGAGTCCAAAGACTAGGTCAAGATCCTCAACGAGAAGAACAAGGAGGTCGAGGCCAGTGAGTATTACTATACCCGGAAGGCTGCCTATGAATTCGGTGTACGCCGGGACTTGGAGATCGACCTTTCCCGGGCGATCCAAACTCTTATTGATCATCAAGAGATGACTGCAGATCTTCAGAAGGAGCTGGACGACCTCAAGGAGGCCGCTGAGTACCTTGTGGATGTCTATGTCCCCAAGGTCGAGGGCGGACCGCAAGAGCTCGTCGCGCGGCTGGAGGAGGCAGAAGGTCGAATGAAGACCCTGCTGATGGACAGTGGCAAGCTCGCCGCGGCTGCAGCATTGGCCATGGTAAAGCACCATGAGCCAGCATTCAACCTACAGAAGGTCATGGAGGAGATCAACTTGGCTCCGCTGGTGGGTGCTGAAGACATCCAGGTCACCGCGGGGGAGATCGTGATGAAGATAGATCTATGAAGTGTAACTTAGAAGAAACTGTTAGAGCCAATGGGTCGTGGACCCTTTTGCTGTAAGATAAACCTTGCATAAATGAGAAGGCCATGTTTAATTAACTACTGTGATCCCTTACTTGGCTTAGATACTTATTATAAGAATGCAAAAGTAATGGAATTGCAAAAACCTTTACCCCCCGCTAACTCAACTCAGTGGAGGAACAGCTTACCGACTACACAGCTCAGCGTGGAGGCTTACATGCGGCCGGCGTGCGGAGGAGACCCTTGTACTCAAGGTTGCACAAACACATGACTTAAGAACACATGACTCAAGGTTGCACAAACACATGACTTAAGAACACTTATAAAGAGTATAAAAGTTGTGATAAGGGAATACACTTGTAAAAAGAAAGGTAAAACCCCTCAGGTCGAACGACCCTTAGGTTGGCAAAGCCAAGCCCCCGAGCGTGAAGGGCCCGGCTTAACACCAAGCCCCCGAGCGCATGGGGTCCAGTTTTAAATAAAGCCCCCGAGCGTGTCGAGGGGGAGGGGTGAACACAAAGTAAATAGAGACCCATAAAAGCAGGTCGACAGAAAAACTGCTGAAAGGGAATCTTTATATATATATATTGCTGATGAATTACAAGGGATAGAGTACATAGCTTTTATTGTGATACAAGGCTCCTAAGGATAGAAGCGACGTAAGTGCTCGATGTTCCAGGGGTTCGGAACGCCCTAGCCATAAGCCCATTGGAGGCGATAGGTCGCCGGTCCAATGACCTCCTTAACTATGAAAGGGCCTTCCCAAGGTACAGAGAGCTTGTGCATGTCATTGGTGTTCTGGATCCGCCGTAGGACTAGGTCGCCAACGTTGAAGGAACGTTCTCGCACGTTGCGATCGTGGTAGCAACGTAGATGCTGCTCGTGGCGAGTGTGGCGCATGAGCGCGGCCGCACGATGTTCTTCGACGCTATCAAGGTCGAGCCTGCATGTTTGCTCCACTTCTCCTTCATCAAAGTGCTGGATGCGTGGAGCCCCGAAGGCAACATCGGTAGGGAGGATGGCCTCTGACCCGTAGACCAAGAAAAAGGGGGAGTACCCTGTAGCCGAGCTGACCTGGGTCCTGAGACCCCAGATGACGTGAGGGAGCTTTGCGAGCCACCTCGTTGTGTAAGGTGACGAGCCATCGAAGATGCGGTCCTTGATGGCCTGAGGACCATGCCATTGGCCCGCTCGACCTGGCCATTGCACCGTGGGTGTGCCACCGAGGAGTAGTATACGTCGATCAGGTTGTCTTGGTAGAAGTCCCAGAAGTCAGCTCCTGTGAAGGCCGTGCCAAGGTCAGTGACAATCCTGTTGGGGACCCCAAAGCGGTGGGTGATCTCCTCGATGAACTTGGCCGCCTCTTTTGACGTGACACTGGATACAGGACGGACCTCGATCCACTTGGTGAATTTGTCCACCACCACAATGATATGCTTGTAGCCGCCAAGGGCGGTCTTGAAGGGTCCCACAGAGTCAAGGCCACATACTGCGAATGGCCAGGACGGGAGGATGGTCCTTAGGGCCTGAGCCGGGACGTGCTGCTGCTTGGCGAAGAATTGGCACCCCTTGCATCGACGTACAAGGTCCTGTGCATCGGCCATGGCGGTAGGCCAGTAAAAGCCGGACCTGAAGACCTTGCCCATGAGGTTGGCGGAGGCAGTGTGGTTGCCGCATTCACCGCCGTGGATTTCATCTAAGAGCCTGAGGCCCTCAGATCGCAGGATGCACTTCATCAAAACTCTGGTGGAGGCGGACCTCCGGTAGAGCTCTTTGTCGATGACGACGTAGTTGGTGCTACGCCTCGTGATCATTTCGTGCTCCACCTTCTCCTCGGGTACTCGATGCTCAAGGAGGAAAGCGAGGAAGTCGAGGCGCCAGTCGTCTTCTGCCTCGGTCATGAGGACATCACGACCTCCTGGTGGGGTCGCTTCGTCATCTGGTGACTCTGGGTCAGGGAGAAGCTTGATGGTCGGCTTGCGTAGGTCCTGGATGAACATGCCGGTTGGGACCAGTGCGCGCTTGGAGCCGAGCTTGGAGAGGACGTCAGCCGCTATGTTGTTGTTGCAACATACATGGTGGAACTCGAGTCCCTCGAAGTGGCGCTTGAGCTTGCGTACCTCGACGCAATAGGCATCCATTGTGTCCTTCCTAGCTTCGGAGTCCTTGCTGACTTGGTCGATGACGACCTTGGAGTCACCGTAGGGCATTAGGCACTTGATCTCGAGGGAGATGGCGATGCGTAGCCCATGAATGAGGGCTTCGTACTCGGCGTCGTTGTTGGACGCCTTGTAGTGGATCTGCAGGACGTACTTGAGGTAGTCGCCCTAAGGGGAGATGAACAGTACGCCTGCGCCGGCCCCTTCGAGGTTCAGGGAACCATCGAAGTACATCTTCTAATGCTCAGGTCTTTCCGCGAGTGGAGGCTGCTGGATCTCTGTCCACTCCAAAACGAAGTCCGCGATGACCTGGGATTTAATGGCCTACCTGGGGTAGAACTCTCGGTCAAACTCGCCTAGCTCGATGGACCACTTGATGATGCATCCAGTCGTGTCGTAGCTGCGTAGGATCTCGCAGAGAGGGAAGGCTAAGACGACCTTGATCTTGTGCGACTAGAAGTAGTGCCGGAGCTTGCGGGAGGTGACGAGTAGAGCATAGAATATCTTCTGAGGCTGGCTGTAATTGGTCTTGCTATCTGACAGGACCTCACTGAGGTAATAGATAGGTCACTGGACAGGGTAGGGTCTACCCTCTTCAGGTCGCTCAGCCACCAGAACTGAGCTGACCACCAGGGTGGTGGCGGAGATGTAGAGCAGTAGAGTTTCCTTGGGTGCCGGGGGCACCATCACTGGGGTGACGTAAGCAAGACCTTGAGTTGCTCCAGGGCTTGGTCTGCCTCATCGGTCTAGACGAACTTGTCTGCCTTCTTTAGCAGCTTGAAGAAGGGCAGGCCTTTCTCTCCAAATTTGCTAATAAATCGACCTAGGGCCGCCATCATGCCGGTGAGCTTCATGACGTCCTTCTTGCCAGTAGGTCGCTTCATCCTGCGGATGGCATCCACCTTGGTGGGGTTCGCCTCGATGCCTCGGTTGCTGACCATGAAGCCCAGGAGCTTGCCAGAGGGGACATCGAAGACGCACTTCTCTGGGTTAAGTTTCCAGCGATAGTGCCGGAGGTTAGCGAAGGTTTCTGCGAGGTCAGCTATGAGCTTATCCTCGTCGGTGGTCTTGACAACCACGTCGTCAACGTAGGCTTCTACGTTTTTGCCGATCTGGGACTCAAGACACTTCTGGATGGCCTTCTGATAGGTCGGTCCAGCATTCTTGAGGCCAAAGGTCATGGCCGTGTAGTAGTAGATGCTGTGCGGTGTTATGAACGTCGTTTTATCTTGGTCAGAGACCTTCAGGGCTATCTGGTGATACCCTGAGTAGTAGTCAAGAAAGCATAGGAGGATGCTTCCGGCCGTGGAGTCCACGACCTGGTCGATGCGCGGAAGAGGGAGGGGGTCTTTAGGGCAGTGCCTGTTGAGGTCGGTGTAGTCGATACACATTCTCCATTGATTGGTTTTCTTGGGTACAAGCACCGGGTTGAGGAGCCAAACCGGATTTTTACACTCTCGGATAAATCTGGTAGCTAGGAGCTTTATTATTTCTACCCTAATGACGTCCTTGCGATCTTTCGCAAAGCGGCGAAGCTTCTGCTTGGCAGGCTTGGTCGTCTTGCTTACATCCAAGGAGTGCTCAGCCAACTCCCTGGGGTTACCCGGTGAGGACCAGGTGTGTCCGAGGACCAGTGGAGGGTCGCTCCTTAGTGATGAATGATTGACAATATTGTGTGGACTGATGCTTGGCTAAGTGTGCAGGTACAGGTTGCGGCTTGACTCGTGTCGGTGCAGGTGAAGAACAAGCACGAAAGGCCTTAGCCGTGGCGGCCTCCGGGTGATGGAGTGGCAAGTAGGCTTGGTTTGATGGACCTGGTGGCTGATGGGGTCAAGTGCGAGCCTTGTGGTGCAAGACTGGCAGGCTGAAGTCGTGAACATGGGCCTGTGCAAGGTAGCGGATGGAGCTCGAAGCTTGCACACGGGGTTTGGTGGTTTGCCCACAAAACCATCGGTGGACGGTTTCTTGGTTTGGGCCTCAAAACCAAGCCCGGAGGCCCGAGGCGACGGAGACGGTGATCCGGGAGCTTCGGGAAGCTTCGAGGCGGAGGGCACGTGGCGTGATCGCGGGGTTTGCGTCGAGGTGAAGCGAAGCCGCGGTGGAAGCGTGTCCGTCCGATGAAGACATGACCAAAATGCCCCTGAGGGGTTGTATCTTCATTTAAGCAGTAGGGGTAGCATGGTCATTTACCTCCCTCTGATGGACTTCGTATAAATAGCAGAGAGGTGGATGGCATCTCTCTCTCTTGGACTCTAGGGCTTTCTCCCCGGTAGATTTCTCGGAACTGCTTCGTTTTCCTCTGGATTCCTTAGGCTAGACTCTTGTACAGACTCTGTTCTCTGGATGTATGGAAGCATTCGGCGTTGCGGTAATCTCCTAGTCCTTTGTGATTTTCGTGTCATTTTCAGGGCTAGTTTTGGGGAGTTTCGTTCTTCGCTTGATTGGGGGATTTGAGGGCGTTTCCTCATGGATTTCTTTGAGGGGATCATGGGTGGATGCCTTGCGCATGTTTGTGTGTGATCTTGACCCCTCAAATGCCGTGGAGAGCCTTCAATTCGTGCGTTTTTGCTTGGAGCCCGAGTTCATGGTGGTGGTTCGTGTGATCCGCGATTCCCGGTGATTTAGTGGCTTAGGAGTCAAGATTTTTGGGGCATAGCTTCCTCTTGTGTTGCTTATCATCTCCCCCAAATCTTGTCTCAAGAGCTTTAGCCGTTTGGGAGATCCGATGATGGAAAGGTGGAGTTGACTCCCGAGCTCGAGCATTTTTCTGCTCTGTCCGCACCTGGCGGACGGTCCGCGAGGCCCGTGGGGACGGTCTGCGAGGCCCTGGTAGCGTTGGTGTTCTTCGTGTTCTTAGCATCTTCTTGAGCACTTGAGTTTCGATCCGTTGAGTGGCTTTGGTCCAGTGGCAACAAGTTTGGCGGACAGTCCGCGAGGTTGTGCCGGACAGTCCGTGCTGGTCGGACGGTCCGTAGTGAGCCGCCGGACAGTTTGAATTTCGGGGGTGCGCTACTGGTGGTTCGAGGCGTTTTTACGGACAGTCCGCCGTGACCTTCCGGACAGTCCGCGCCCTCCACGCGGACGGTCTGCCTGGTCATCCCGGATAGTCCGCCAGGGACTTCGCAGCAGTGCCTAAGTCCTTTGGTTCTTGCTTTGGTGCTTCCGCTCTTTGCTCCTAGGCTTGTCTCTCGATCTTCTAGGCTTGTGTGTGCCTTGTTTGGAGCTTCCTTTGTGTGCGCGAGCGTTTGGAGTGGCAATCGGGGTATAGGCTGAGTTCGACCTTCGGGAAGAATTTTTATCGGCTCCCATTCACTCCCCCTCCCTCCCTCTCTGGTTGCCCGATTCGGTCCTTCAATTGGTATCAGAGCCGGTTACAGATCTTCGTGATTCTAACCAGTCTAAGATCCAAAGGTGGGCGATTACTGTCGACCGGGCATCCCTGGGCCCACCAACACATTGTGGGCCATACCCGAGAGATGAGTTCTTGTACACTTGGACTACTCGACTAGTGGGCCACGGTACTGGTACCGTGGACCACAAGGCAAGATAAGGCGGACAAGGACTTGTACTAAGACTAGGATAGCTTTCCATACCTTGTATAGGCTACTTTGGGTCCTACTCGAATTGTACCCTTGTACCAATCCGACTTGTAACCCTGCCTCCCGTGGCATATAAGGCGAGGCAGGGACCCCTCTCAAAACATACGCAATCAATACAGAGCCACGCAGCATATAGGACGTAGGGTATTACGCACATTGCGGCCCGAACCTGTCTAATTGTGTGCCCCGTGTCTCACCATCGTGTTCCTGATCTCGGCGAGCCCCACCACACAAACTACTACTTCGGGTACCCTGTCGTAGGCTCGGTGTCTAAAACACTGACAGCTGGCGCGCCAGGTAGGGGATCTCGTCATTGATCCACTGGCGAACTCGATGGCCCTCGTCACCATCAAGCCGATTGTCACTTTCCAGCAAGGTGACACCTTCATTTTTGGCTCCTGGGTTTGCGTTGCTGACGGCGCCGGATCGTTCCTGCGTTTCTTAGTGCCAACTCCAGAGTCAAAGCTCAAGTCCTCGACGCTTACGCAAGCTTCGATGGAGAATCTCGTCAAAAATTTCGGCAAAATTTCGATCTCTGACCCGCTCAGAGAACTCGAGTCGGAGTCCGAGTACAACATGACTTCGCCTCTTATCCAGCCTAGGTTGCCCTCTTTAGCTTCACAGCTTGCACTCAGCCTGGATAACATTCCAGCACCATCTCTCTTCGGTCATCGCCATGTCAGTGCCGCTTACCAAGCCGCACTGAAGCGCCTCATGTGCCCTGGCCCGAAGATCGTGCTCGAGTACTCTTCAGATTCGGATGACAACTTAGACTACTCTTCGGATTCTTAGGAGTTCGAGTTCGACTAAAGTTCAGATTCTACTGAAGTACAACAACTGTCTGGCCCTGCTCATGGACTGGTGATCACATTGACACCTGAGGGTAGATTCGTCTACTGGCCTGAGCATGTGCCTGCTGATCTTACACTGGATGATCAGGAGCGCTTTATTGCTTGTCTCGACAACTTGCCCTTCCAGGAAGGCGTCAAGCTTGTTGATTATGATACTGATACTGAGCTCATCCAGAGTACGGGTACTTATTCATCACATCGAGAAGTGTTCATCATTGATGCATCTACTCCGCAAGGGCATCGCTCCAATTATCGTTATCCAGATGATGTATCTGATGATGAAGTCTCTGCTAATGCTCCTGCTCATGAAACCGCGGAGGTCAAGGCTGCACGTCGCCAACGCAATGCTGATCGTGCAACTCTTCGTCGGGAACTCGCGGATGCTCTACCTACCTATAATCTTCAAGAGGCTCTGGAGGCGGTTGCTACTCGTGAATATCGCACTCCAGAGGAAGCTATCAACACGATCAATCTACTCGGTCGCTCTATGCCTCGTGATAGGGCGGCTGCTGAAGTAGCGAGGCTAGCTGAACTAGCCTATACTATGCTACGACAGAATACCAGTGCTCCTAGTCACCATGGCAGCAGTGGGGGTGCTCATCGTACTACTCCTACTCCTAATTGCACACGTCCGGAAGCTATCAACAGGGGCAAGGGCGATGATGGCAGTGTCAACCGCAAGTCAGGAGACTCTCACTACGATGCTCGCACAACAATCAACGCCAGACGTGCTGAGCGTGAGAAGCAAAAGGATTATGACCCTGATTCTTTTCCTGCTTTCTCCGCTCGACTTCAAGATCTGTTTCTTCCGGAGAAGTTCAAGCCCTACAGCATCTCCAAGTATGATGGCAAGCAAGATCCAAGGCAGTGGTTGCGCTGTTATGCTCTGTCCATCTCCAATGCCGGAGGCAATGATGATACTAAATGTATCTATTTCCCCTTTGTTCTCGAGCAAGAGCCCCTCACATGGTTTGAGTCTCTCAAACGTGGCTCCATCGACAACTGGGAACAACTCAAACACCGCTTCACCAGCAACTTCGCGGGTTCTCTGGGTCGGCATGGCACAAGGATGGATCTTGCCCTGATCAAGCAGAAACAAGGCGAAACTCTTCGCGAGTACATGCGCCACTTTTTTGAGAAAAGGACTACTGTTGTTGATGTCACTGAAAAAGAAGTCATAGACACCTTTCAAGATGGTTTCTATGATGATAGGCTTTTCCAAGACTTTGGTCGTGCTCACCCAGCCAACATCACCAAACTCAAGGAGATGATCACTCACTGGGTGGATGAGGAAGACAAAGCTCGGAATTGATTCAAGCATCTTCGTAACAATCAGAACAACAACAACAATAACGCTGGAGGAAGCAATAGTGGCAAGCAACAGCAGGGCAACCGCTAAGGGAATAACTACTCGAGTAATCCCAATCGCAAGTGCAAGCCCGACAACATTGTTGCTGCAATGGAAACCACCGCCAAGCCTGAAGATGATCCTCACTGGGCAACTTTGACCAAGCAGAAATGCCCATGGCACCCGGAGGGTGATGATACTACATAGTAGTGTTACCAACTTCGATGTGCGTTGAAGAACACACCCGAACCAACGCACCCAAACCCGTGATATCGCAAACACAAGGGGAAGAAGGCTAACACAGACAAAGACACTGGGTTTCAGAACCCCTCCAATACTGTCAATGTCATATTTGGTGGTATTCCAACCAAACGCATGCAAAAACTAGCTCTCAGGGAGATTATGTCCATTCAACCAGCAGCTCCCACTTATCTCAAGTGGTCTAAAACCCCCATTACCTTCTCAAGGGCAGATCAATGGACTAGTTTCTCTGAGCCAGGATGATATCCTCTCATTCTGGATCCCGTGGTGGCAGGCTCCAGGCTTACCAAGGTTCTCATTGATGGTGGCAGCAGTCTCAACGTCTTGTTTGCCAAAACTTTGAAGAAGATGGGCCTGGATATCACCAATATGCTTACCAAGACCAACTCACCATTCTATGGTATCATCCCGGGCAATGCAGATGTTCTTTTGGGTTCAGTTGTACTACCCGTTACCTTTGGGACCAAGGATCACTATCGCACCGAGTACATCAAGTTTGAGGTCGCTGACTTTGAGACTTCTTACCATGCCATCATCGGCAGGCTCGGTCTCGCTAAGTTCATGGCTATTCCACATTATGTGTACTTGGTTCTCAAGATGCCGAGCCCCAAGGGAGTTCTTTCATTGCAAGGGGATCTGAAGTGTTACTACGACTATGACACAGAAGCTGTAGAACTTGCCTCTACTACTCATGTACCCAATGCAATGATGGAGGTCTTCACTGCCGCTAAAAAGCTTGCTCCGAGCGAGCTGGAGGTTCCTGAGAAGAATGACAACAACACCAAGCCTGCACCATCTAGTGACGTCCTGCTCAAAGCCATTGACCTCGGTACTGGTGACAGCAGCAAGACGACCATGATCAGTGCACAGCTTGATCCTAAATAGGAAGACGCGCTCGTCAACTTCTTTCGGGCTAACCATGATATCTTTGCATGGAAACCATCTGACATGCCAGGTGTGCCCAGGAGGTTGATCGAGCACTCACTTAACGTCAATCCTAATGCTACCCCCAAGAGACAACACCTTCAGCGCTTTGCTGACGACCGCAGGGCTGCTATCAAGAAAGAGCTCGCTAAACTACTCGCGGCTGGCTTCATCAAGGAAGTTTTTCACCCGCAGTGGCTCGCGAACCCTGTGCTCATCAGAAAGAAGAATTCTAATGACTGGAGGATGTGTGTCGACTACACTGATCTCAACAAGCATTGCCCCAAGGATCCTTTTGGTTTGCCATAGATTTATCAAGTCATTGACTCTACGGCGGGCTGTGCTCTACTCTGTTTCCTGGATTGCTACTCTGGCTATCATCAAATTGCAATCAAGGAATCTGATCAAGAGAAGACTGCATTCATCACCCCGTTTGGTGCTTATTGTTACACAACAATGTCCTTCGGGTTGAAAAATGCTAGTGCTACATATCAAAGGGCTATCCAAGTGTGCTTCAAGAAGCAGCTTCACAAGAACGTGGAAGCATACGTGGATGACGTCGTTGTCAAGACTAGGGATCCAGACATGCTCATCACGGATCTTGAGGAAACTTTCGCTTCACTGCGCGAGTACTAATGGAAGCTCAACCCCAATAAGTGCGTCTTTGGCGTATCTTCAGGAAAACTACTCGGGTTCATCATCAGCCATCATGGCATCGAAGCAAACCCTGAGAAGATTACTGCAATCTCCAACATGCAAGCTCCGACTACTATCAAAGATGTCCAGAAGCTTACTGGATGCATGGCGTCACTCAATCGCTTCATCTCACGACTTGGAGAATGGGGTCTTCCTTTCTTCAAGTTACTAAAGTGTCAGGAGAAGTTTACATGGACAACTGAAGCTGATCAAGCTCTTTCTCAGCTCAAGGAGTTCTTATCCAAGCCTCCAGTACTCACAGCTCCTCTGCCCAATGAAGAGCTCTTGCTCTACATTGCTGCGACTACTAATGTCGTCAGCACTGCTATCGTCATTGAGCGGCAGGAAGAAGTCCATGGCTACCCTGTCCAGAGGCCTGTTTGTTTCATCAGTGAAGTTCTTTCAGAGTCCAAGGCTCGCTACCCTCTGGTGCAGAAGCTACTCTATTCAGTTCTGATTACTTCACGGAAGCTCCACCACTACTTCGACGAATACAAGATTTCTGTGGTCACTAGCTACCCGCTTGGCGAGATATTGCACAACCGGGATTCCACAGGAAGGATTTCTAAGTGGGCTGTAGAGCTTGGCACTCTATCGCTCGAATTCAAATCTCGCACTGCTATCAAGTCTCAGGCCTTGGTTGATTTCATGGCTGAATGGTGGGAAAATCAAGTCCCAACTCCAATTGAGCGTCCAGAACATTTGGTCATGTACTTTGACATTCCCTCAAGTTGGAAGGCGCTGGTACCGGGGTACTTTTGATTTCTCCCAAGGGCGAGCAACTCAAATACGTTTTGCAAATCTTTTGGAAGGTCTCAAACAATGAAGCTGAATATGAAGCTCTGTTGCATGGTCTTTGCCTAGTAGTTTCTCTTGGCATCACACGACTACTTGTTTATGGTGATTCTTTGGTGGTCATCAATCAAGTCAACGATTCACGAGATCGTAATGCTGAGAATATGGATGCGTACTGTCAGGAGGTACGCAAACTTGAGAACAAATTTCACGGTCTCGAGTTCCATCATGTGGTCCGTGACAACAATGTTGCTGCGCATGTCTTGTCGAAGCTGGGATCTACACGAGCTCAAGTGCCAGCTGGGATCTTCGTCCATGAACTCCACAAACCATCAATTCCGGAGCAATCATCTGCACCCACGACTACTTCAGTTCAACCTGATTGAGAAGTGCTTATGATTGACGTGGACTGGAGAATTCCCTTTATCGACTACATTAAACACCAGTTGATTCCTGAAGACAAGCCAGAAGCCGAGCGCATTTTACACTGCGTCAAGGCTTAAGTTCTAGTCGGAGATCAACTCTACAAGCGAGGCGCAAGCTCTGATGTACTCATGAAGTACGTTTCTCGCGAAGAAGGCAAGGAAATCTTGGAGGAGGCACACAAAGGAATCTGTGGCAATCACGCTTCTTCCCGCACCTTGGTGGGAAAAGTGTTCAGACGTGCTTTCTACTGGCCTACAGCTCTTGCTGATGCAGAGGAACTAGTCAAGAAATGTCAAGGATGCCAATTCTTCGCCAAACAACAACACGTTCCTGCCTACAAGCTCATCACGATACCACCAACTTGGCCTTTCGCTTGCTGGGGGCTAGATATGATTGGTCCTCTCCCAAATGCGCCAGGAGGATCCAACAGAGTTCTGGTGGCTATGGACAAATTTACCAAGTGGATTGAGGTCAAACCTGTTACATGCCCCAAGGCTGATAGAGTCCTCGACTTCTTGGATGAAATCGTACATCGCTATGGTTTCCCAAACCGCATCATCACAGACCTGGGTTCGAATTTCAACAATCACCATTTCTGGGAGTACTGCGAGAACAGTGGAATTGACATCCGGTACGTCTCCGTCGCTCATCCCCATGCCAACGGCCAAGTGGAATGCGCTAATGGGATGATACTGGATGCTCTCAAGAAGCGACTGTATGATGCAGCAAATACCAAGGGCGGCAAGTGGATCAAGGAACAACCCAATGCACTCTGGGGGCTACGCACTCAGCCTACTACCCCCACAGGGCAGTCACCTTACTTCCTGGTCTACGGCTCTGAAGCCATTTTGCCTGCCGATGTCATGTGGCGTTCTCCGACGGTTGATCAGTACGAAGAAGGCATAGCTGAAGAAATAAGACAAACAGATGTCGACAGTCTCGAGGAAGCTCGCTGCAATGCACTTGTTCAATCCACTCGATACCTTGAGAAGATTCGCCGCTATCATGACCGCAATGTTAAGGAACGCTCCTTCAATGTTGGTGATTTAGTCCTTCGTCGCATCCAGAATACGGCAGGACTACACAAGCTCAACTCGCCATGGGAAGGTCCTTTCTCTATTGCAAAGGTTACTGGCCCAGGCTCATATCGTCTTCAAACTCTAGAAGGCGAGGAAGTCGACAACTCTTGGAATATTGACCAGCTTTGTCGCTTCTACCCGTAGGGGGTCTCAACAACCCTCTCCAGACGGCTACGGCTGTAAAACAACTCGTATTGGGTTTCATCAACCCTTTCCAGGCAGCTTCGGTTGCAACCACTCAACAGACAGCTATGGTTGTCACCACTCATAGGGGATCAAGATAATCCTCTCCAGACAGTTTCGACTGTATCTTCTCGTAGCTTTCAGCTGTGAGCACCCGCAGGGGGATTCATCAACCCTCTCCAGGCAGTCTCATTCTGCGACCTCGTAGGGAGTCATGATAACTCTCTCCAGATGATCCTGTATCGTGTAGGGCAACAAGTGGCACATGTTGTCCATGTTCCTATTTTTCAATAAGAGGCTGTGGCCTAGAGTAACACCCTGCTGGTAGGGTCTCAGTGGAACTCTCATACAAGTTGCTGCTACAGCAAGGATGAGTTTAGCACACTATCCCCTACGGTCTTACTCATTCTTCGGAACATTCTTGTGAGTACTCTCTCACTAGGCTCATAGCCTTAGAGGTACTTAAGACATTGTAAACACTGTATAATGTATTCTGTAATAAAGTTGCTACTCTATACCAACTTGTTACTGTCTTTTACTTGTTCATAACAAAGCCTTATTTCACGCTACTACAACTAAGGTGTTCAACTCGTTATGAATAAGTTCTTTTCGAGTACTCTCTCACTAGGCTAGTTAGCCTCAGAGGTACTCAAGACATTGTAAACTCTGTACAATGTGTTTAGTACAAGCCGCTACTCTACATCGACTTGTTACTACTCTTAGCTTAATTTATGATAAAGCCTTCTTTTATGCTGCTACAGCTAAGGTGTTCAACTCATCATGATTAAGCTAACATTCTTCGGAACATGTTTACACTTGAGTACTTCTACTCGTGTATCGTATCTCTTTTTGCAGCCACACACTCAATACCAACTCGAGTACTTGGCCAACACATAAGCATACAAAGGGATCCAGATAATTGATTTCTTCAAAGTTTTCAATTATATTACATAAACACTTGTTCGGGATTACATTTATCTTTTCCCTACAGGTACATCTAACGGAGATCGATGAACTTGGAGACTGCTTCCGCGATTGGAGAAGTCTGTTGCATCAGCTCGTTGAGACGATCGTCGGTGCAATCTCCAGATCTACCATTCATGATGACCGTGAGATCCGCCTCGGCATAGAAAGACATGATGAAGCTCAGGACTTGATTTGGGATCGTGCAGGTCAGCCTTTGAGCGTACTCCAGAATCTTCTTTGGCGTATCTTTCAGTCTCTCCACAAGTGGACGAGGCTGAACTCCGGCGATTCTGGGCTCGAACAGATTTGCTACTGGCTCAGCCACCTCTGTCAAAGCCTTCAGTTCTGAGTGTAGGCCCTCAGCTTCTTCAATCTTTTCCTTGAGCGACTGCATGCAACAGAGCAAATCAGTCCAGCCGGCAATATGGATGTCCATTTTGCGCTCAAGTTCGAAGCACCGCACCTTATAGTCTTCCTTCAGATCCATATGAGCTGCTTCTTCACGATTGAAGGCTAGCTGCCAGTCTAGCGCCTTGTTCTTAAACTTGTCAACTTCTTCCGTCAGCTCTGCAAAGGATCAAGGCTACTTATCAGATGTGGTGCGCAAGAGCAAAAGTACTCAATAATGATTTTAGAAGGGAGATTACCTTTATTCTTCAGGCGTAGGGATTTGTTCTTACCAACAACTTCATCCTTCTTCACCGTCAGCTTCTGGATCTTGTTTTGGTACTCAGCGGTGTTGACATCAAGTTTCTCCTGCAGCTTCAGAGACAAGGCTTTTTGCTGTTTCAATTCTTCTCTGAGCTGCGAGACTTCCTCAATGTCAGCCGTGTGTTGCTCAAGTAGGCGAGTCTTGCATTTCGACTACTTGACTACCTCCTGCAAGGGTAAAAACAACCCATGAGTCAGAGACAAGATATCTGTGACTACAAGTACTCTACAAGAGACTACACAAATTACCGCAAGGAGTTTTTCTACACCGCGGAACATTTCTGCATGAGCATGCAAGTTGTCCTCGTCCAGGCAGGAGTCATCATATGGCATCAAGTTCTCTGCCATGGACCGGGTACTTGTGCTAGCTGCAGAATACCTCGCAGCGCTACGCAGGGGAGCCGGGTCTTCGATTTGTGGCTCGTGTGGCACTATGCGATTCTCTGGGCTCTCTTCTAGTGCCAGATGTGCATCAACATGATGCACGGGGGCTTTAGCTACTAGGACTTCTTCATGGCGCAGCATGGCTTCAAGATCAGCCTCCAAGCCTTCATTCACCACGGCTTCGATATCTTCAGGATTTTCAGCCCTTGGCTTGGAAGCTGCCTCCACCGCTGCCTTAACCACGTCACTCCAAAGGAAGCGCAGTGTTTCAGCCACATTAGCTTCTGCGGGTACTTCTTGGCGCTCTGGAAGTACATCTTCTGGTTGATCTTGAGGAGTTTGGTCTCCTGCAGCAGCACCACTTCCAGAGGCGCCCCACTTGACATCAGTGGATTTTCTACATCAACAAGTTGGTCAGCAAAAGTAGTGTACATAATCATATTAAGTACTCAAGTACTCGGGTACTTACAAAGCAGCACGAGGCACCGTGACTCTCGGTCCCAGCAGGTCGAAGAAAGAAGGCGCCGTCGGTACCTCTGGCACACTTTTCCACCGGCGGCACATTTTCTGGTACCACGGCCTCTTGTTGCTCATGCACCACCGTCTCCACGGTCGACGCTGGAACCACCTCGGGTTCTGTTATTCTTGGGGGGCTACTCGAGGGTACATTGGATGCACTCTCGATAACCTGCGCAAGACAAAAACAAGCCATTGCAGCAGAGAATAAGTACTCAATGCAACATCGACTACTTACAAGGTTCTCGAACACTTACTGTAATGGAGGGGAGGCTTGTCATTTTCTTTACGGCTCGTTTCCCCACTGTGGTCCTTTTCTTCCGCGGCGGCAGAGTCACATCATCTGTAAGAGATGATGCCGGCCTCTTCGATGCTCCTGCAGCGAGGCCACTGGGGATGGACGCCCCAGAGTACCCGTAGAGGCTTTTCACTTCAAAACGCTGTTGAAGTGTTTGGCCGTCTTCATCGCTTGAGGAGGCGTCCTCCACCAAGACTTCTTCTTCCCCTTGAGCAGATTGACTACTCTCGAGGGCTTGAGCCTCCACTTCGGTTGGCTCTCCCTCCGGTGTTTGTAGTGGATCTTGAGGACGAGAAGGGGGAACGGACACAAATTTCAAGACATCCTCCTGCGAAACAAGGCAATTGTTAGCTATACGACTACTTATAATAAGTACTCGGGGGCTAGTTCTTGGAAACCTACCATGCGCAGAGGATTGTCGGCACTATATTCACGGACGGCTGCAGGAATTCCGTGAAGATTCTTGAAGATCTTCTGCAGCCTCTCCATCACAAGATCATCGCTGATCTCTTCAGCAGAAAGCCTGGAGCCATCATCCGCTCCAGTGTACTCGAACCCGAGATGCTCCCGCTGCATCAAAGGTTGTACCCATCGCTTCATAAAGCTGAAAGCTACTCTCTCAGCAGTCAAGCCTTGCGCCTTCTTCTGCACAATCTTTGCCAACAACTCAGGAATCTGGATGCACTCTTGCATTGTGGGTTCATCCTTCCAGAGCCTGTCGTAAACTGGTGCAAACATGCTTGGCTTCAGCAGCTGCGGCGGGGCGTTCTCTATGTAGAATTACTTGTTCTTCCAGTCTTGATTTGAATCTATCAAGTCGTACTTGAAGTACAACTCTTGTGCCTTCTGACACATCTGCACACCGGCTCCACCGACTACAACCGGAAAGTTGGCGTTTGGCTGCGGCTTCAACCGGAAAATCTTCCTGAACAAGGCCCAGTGAGGGTGGATACCAAGGAAAGCTTCGCAGAAGTGCACGTACACTGCAATCTGGAAGATGCTGTTGGGATTGAGGTGTACGTGCTCCAACTTGAAGAAGTCAAGGAAGCTGCAGAAGAAATCCGACGACGGCAGCGTCAATCCACGCTCGACGAAGTGCCCAAACATTGGGATTTCATCCGGGCTCTTCTCCATTGGCCACGCATCACCAGTGGTAGAGCTCCAACCAGCAATGGCCTTCTCACACAGCAACCCACCGGCTTCGAGGGCCTTGATATCTTCCTCCTTCATCTTGGACTTCTTCCAAGAGACAGCCTGACTCGGGGGCTTCGTGATGACCACCGTCTTGTACTTGGGCTCCGGCAACTCATTTTTGCCGCGGTCGGATTTCCTCTTCTGTCCCTTGGATGGCGCGGGTTTCATCCTTCCTGTCACGAGGGTCTTCTTTCGCATTGACCGGAGGACGGCGAAAGGATGGAGGTTTGCACTCTTGGCACTATGGGCGCTCGAACTCTGCGGCGGCTATGGATGCTAAGGCGTTTTGGATCTAAGGGCGAATGGAAGCAGTGAAAACCCTAAGGGATACCCTTTTGGGTATTTATAAAACCAAAACCCTAAAACGGTTCGGCCTGGTGACCCTTCGAATTCAACAGATTGGTTTCACTCAGGCGAAATTTTTACCTAAGTCAGAGGACTAAAATCCAAGACCTGCTCGACTCTATCTCGGGGGCTCGACTACTCGATGGAATTGGATTTCACTCAGCTATAGTTCACTGAATTCAGGCCACTATTCTATAGTCAGATTGGATCCTTCAATTCGAGAAAGTACTCGACTCAAGGCTCAGGGGCTCCGTGCCACGTGTCCTTCAGTTTTTCTTAGGATTTTACGGGATTATTTGACGAAGACTACAGATTGACCCTCAGCTTGAATTGTCAATTCGAACTAAGGCTCGGGGGCTACATCCATATAGGATGCGATTTTTTGCAAATCGCATTCCTATATTATTTCTTCGGATTTTCTGAGGATTTTCTGGAGCAAGATCAAAGAATAGATGATTGACCCTCAGCTTGAATCCTGGATTCGACCTAAGGCTCGGGGGCTACATTCCATATGGAATGCGATTTCAGTAATCGCATTTCCATATGGATCTTTGATGCAAAGATTTCAAGAATGAAGCGGGTATTATTGAAGACCTTCAAGGGAAGTACTCGGGGATGCTTGGGAACAACTCGAGAAGACTTCAAGACTACTTGTGGAGTTAGCTGGAGTACCTTCCAGCCTCATGATGATTCAAGTACTATTGAAGATTGAAGCTTGTCGAACTCGGGGACGCTTGGGAACTACTCGTGGAGACCTTCAAGACTACTTGGAGCATTGCATTCGACTACAAAGTACTCAGGGGCTTGTCGACCGGGCATCCCTGGGCCCACCAACACATTGTGGGCCATACCCGGGAGATGAGTTCCTGTACACCTGGACTACTCGACTAGTGGGCCACGGTGCTGGTACCATGGACCACAAGGCAAGATAAGGCGGACAAGGACTTGTACTAAGACTAGGATAGCTTTCCATACCTTGTATTGGCTACTCCGGGTCCTACTCAAATAGTACCCTTGTACCAATCCGACTTGTAACCCTGCCTCCTGTGGCATATAAGGCGAGGTAGGGACCCCTCTTAAAACATACGCAATCAATATAGAGCCACGCAGCATACAGGACGTATGGTATTACGCACATTGCAGCCCGAACCTGTCTAATTGTGTGCCCCGTGTCTCACCATCGTGTTCCTGATCTCGGCGAGCCCCACCACACAAACTACTATTTCGGGTACCCCGTCGTAGGCTCGGTGTCTAAAACACTGACAATTACGGCAAGGGGTCGGGTCCTCCGCACTTTGATGGCAAGAATTACCCGATGTGGGAGAGGCGCATGGGTACATTTTTTGCGAGGGAAGGGAACTATTATTTGGGAGGTCACTCAAAATGATCAATATGTCATCCTAGATAGTTTTCTGCTTCTAGGATTGCGGGACATGTTTGAGGCCAACAGCAAGGCCGTTGATTACTTGTTCCGTGCTCTCTGTGCCTCGGAGTTCGAGGGAGTGTACGGAGAGAATGTGGCCGGAAAGATATGGCTCAAGTTGAGAAATGCTCATGTTGGCAATGCCCAAGTGCAAGCCCGTTTGTTTTCCACTTACCGGAGAGAGTATGAGAACTTCACTCATCTCCCCGGTGAGTTGACCGATGCTATGTTTCAGCATTTCACTAGCATTGTCAACAACATGAGGGCCAATGTGACAGTGCTCCCATACACAGATCATGATCAAGCTATTAAGCTTTTGCATGCCTTGGTTAGGTTTGCGTGGAGTGCCAAGGTCGAGGCCATTGAGGAGTCGAGCGTGTATGATACGCTGATGCTGGATGAGCTGTTTTCCAAGCTCAGGTATTCAGAGGTTGACCGTGGCTTGAGAGCCAAGAGCGAGAGCCCTACTGATCCTCATAGTTTGGCTCTTGTCTCTGGGTCAAGGTCTAACGCTAACACCGGTGGTTTCTGTTTGTCTTGTCTTGTGTCTTTGCCAGATGAGCACTTTGAGGTGCTGAGTGAGGATGATCTCACATTGTTGAGCAAGAGGTTTGGGCGGATGTACGAGAACCACAAGAATGCAAGGCGGAGCTCGGGGATGTGCTATCGGTACGGGAAGCACGGGCACTTCATCACTGAATGCCCTGAAGCCATGGAGATCAAGAACGACTACAAGGGCAAGCCCAAGCATGACTACAACAAGCACCGCTCCCGGAATGACTACAAGGACAAGCACAAGGACAAGGGCGAGAGAAGGCACAAGAAGGGTGGTGGCTACAAGAAGAAGACCGCTCGAGCAATGGTGGCCGGAGCGAGCGACATCGACTTGACATCAAGCGACGCTTCTTCTGACTTGAGCAGCGAGGATGAGCAAGAGAAGTGCAAGGACAAGCGGCACATGGGCAAGAACTTCACCGGCCTAAGCTTCGTCGTACAAGGAGGCTTTTACGGCATGGCACACTCCAAGAAGGGTGGCAAGCACAGCTCGGATTCGAACTCCGACTACGATGATGAGGTACGACAAGATCCCAACTTCTTGCTAGAGGAGAATGCTAGGCTCAATGAGTTGCTTGATAACCGTGATGATGTGCTTAGAAAGACCAACAAGGAGAAGAGGGAATTTAGGTCTTTGTTGGGTGATGCTAAGGACAAGGTAGCCAAGCTTGAATCCTTGCTTGTGAATGCTAGGAATGAGATAGTCGCTTTGAAGTCTGCTCCTGTGGTGTCGGATGAGATTGATTGTGGTGATTGTTCAGTTTTTCTTACTGATTTGACTGCCCTCAAGGAGAAGCATGCCTCTACTTTGGAGGAACTAGACGTGGTTAGGATTGAGTGTGATGAATTGAAGTCTAGGCTAGCTTTACTAGGTGCTTGTACCTCATGTCCTGTTTTGCATGCTAGGCTAGATAAGTCTGTTGGTATTTGTTAAGCCTACAAAAATATTATGATAGATAATCCGCAAGCGCATGGATACCGGTGAGCATTCCACCTGGGAGAGGGTTTTAAATATCGAATCCACAGGGAGAATGGTAAAGAGAGTATCTGAGGTATATAACTAATCAACTGAGTAGCTATCAAGGACTGGACAAAAAGAGAGATAAGGAAAACTTAAGGATGTCTGGTTCTTATCCTCACAAGCTATGTCTTTATTGCTCTTATGGGGTGATTGTCTGAAGGCACACTTAGTAAAGGGAATGTCCCGAGAATCTATGGGGAGTCCTATGGTTTCTATAGATGGGAGGTGGACTACGAAGGACTCAATGGTGCTGTCACCACCACGATCTACCACACGATTCGGAATATAGAAGGCATTCACAAGCTAGCTAGTCTAAGCACCACGCTTACACTAAACATGCAACTTTAATTCAAGAGCGACAGGAATTAAAGTACTCAAAGAGTTATGAACCGTAAGAACAATAAAAACAATGGTGCTCACTTGAATAAGAAGTCGATCTTTCCCGTAAGGTCTCAGGATCGGGCTCCAATGGAGTTGATCCCAGAGGTAGAAGATGAAGAGGAGACACCGACAGGTCCGGGCCTTCCTTTAGCTTCGCCTCAACCGCTCTCTAATCCTCTCGAACAAGATTAGCTAGGTCTAATTAGACCGTGGATCTAATCTCTCAACTTGATACTAACTCTCCAACTCTAATTCTAATCTATAGCTCTAATCTCAGGTAGGCATGGAGGATCTGATAGAATGAGTTGCCCTCTGCCCTGGGGTCAGGGGGTCTGCTTATATAGTCCAGAGGAGATGATGTGCACCGTAGGATCAAACCGACCAAAACATGTGGTTTAGATTGATCTTCATAGGCGGTGGAGGAACATTCCAGAAGCCGGGCCCATTTGGCGCCACTGGGTGGCCGACCGGCCCCACCACTGGGCCGGTCGGTCTGGTGTGGCCCCCACTCGGGGTCCACTTCGGCCAGGTGGGTCCTTGATCCTTCTAGATGCTTCTTTTTTAGGTGCTAAGTCACGTTGAGTTCCGGAGCCTTCTGGAGTCTTCTAGAGAGGTTTTCTTGCATATTTTCTGAATAGTCCCTGCAAATTCATAGATTCACCAAAACTCGTGGAAATTGTTGATATAAACCCTAATAAGGTGATCTAATCATATTTTAGTCCTTTTTCCAGTAAATGTGAGGGATAAAATTCATAGATAAAATGTGTCAACAGAGTCTCACAATAGAATTGTTTCTCTTGAGACGGCATTGAAAGCTCCTCTTCCTACATCATGTTCAACATGTGAATTGCATGCTTTGAAAAACATGAAACTTGCACACTATGTTGATCGTCTGCAGGATGAAAATGATGAGTTGAGAAAAATGATGGGGTGGTTGTCTGGGCATGAGCCACAATTGAGTTTGATGTTGGCTCGGTTCAAGAGGTTTGATGGTCAGGCGTTGGGGGCTGACAAGTGTGGTGAGAAGAGTGGTGAGGGAGAAGAGAAAGCCGGAGAGATCCCCATTCCACCACATACCACACCAATGAACAAATTTGCACCCAAGCCGAACCACCTCCGAAACAAGCTAGACACAACACCCGATCCACCAGTGTTCCCCCACAAAGCTGAAAACTACCAAAAACCCATCAAGTTTGTGAGCACCCACGGGAGTGTCTTTGATGGGAAGATAGGAGAGAAAGCTGGAGAGAAGCTTGTAGAGAAGCCACAGCCTAAGCCAGTGCCGATCTACTTCCATTGTGAGTATTGTGGGAGGGATGGGCATAAGGATGAGTTCTGTTTCCGGAGGAAGAGGGATGAGAGGTTTGCTAGGGAGATGGCAAACAAGGACAGGTACCACCTTGCTTGTGGTGTGCCTGAGCCTCGTAGAGGGCCTCTACCTAGGGGTGAGGTGTATGTGCGTACAGTTCCCACTCGTGGAGGTGGAGGTGGAGGTGTGTTCCCTCAGAGAGACAGGCGTGTTGGGTTTGGGCGTGGTGAGTTGGCTTGACGTGCTCCTTCTCGTGACCGTTACGAGTTTGGGAGGCATGATCAGAGCTTTGGGTCTCAGATGGACTACGAGTCACGTTTTCCCCCTCGTGGTGCGCATACTCCTCCAGTGAGACGTGATAGGTCCTTTGGTGGTAGGCGTGAGAGGGCTCCGCCTAGAGGTTTTGGGAGGATGGATTTTGCTAACCCTTCTTTTGAGCAAATGGCTCAGCACTGGTTTGACTTTTTTGGTACTAACCCTAGTGTTGAGTCGCTTGCTCATTCTCGTCCTCATTTTTGATTGCAGGTGGGAGGCTTGGAGAACTTTTGGTTGATCAACTCCGGTTCCTCAAAAAACATGACCGGAGATCGTGGGTGGTTCTCCAGCCTCACCCCGGTGAGTACGAGGGAGTACATCACTTTCGGGGACAATGGGAGAGGACGAGTGCTTGCTGAAGGTATGGTGAAGGTGAGTAGCAAGGTGACCTTAAGAAGTGTGGCCCTGGTCAAGTCACTTGGTTTTAACCTATTGTCAGTATCTCAATTACTGGACGAAGGTTTTGAGGTTCATTTTAAGTCGGGTTTCTTCTCGTGTGCTTGATTCTCGAGGCGATCTTGTTTGTGCGATCGTCCCCGAGGGTCAAATCTTTTGTGCCGACTTTTCCCAGTCTGTTGGTCCTCCTCGATGCTTTGTTGCTGGCGTTTCGGCCAAGCTTTGGAAATGGCATAGGAGGTTGGGACACTTGAGCTTTGAGTTGCTTTCCCACTTGAGTGGTCTTGATCTTGTCCGAGGATTGCCTAAGTTGAAATTTGAGAAGAATTTGGTTTGTGCTTCTTGTCGGCATGGAAAGATGGTTGTCGCTTCTCACGCTCCCTTGTCGTCTGTCATGATCAAGCGACCTTGTGAGCTGTTGCACATGGATTTGGTTGGGCCAGCTCGTGTTCGCTCTGCTGGTGGGAAGTGGTATGTTCTTGTGGTTGTTGATGATTTTTCGAGGTACTCTTGGGTTTTCTTTTTGGAGGATAAGAGTGAGACATTTGGCTTTGTTCGAGACTTGATCTTGAGGTTGAAGAATGAGAGACATGGAGATGCCATTCGAGCTATACGCAATGACAATGGCACGGAGTTTAAGAACTCTCATTTTGATGCCTTTTGCAGTGATCTTGGTCTCGATCATCAGTACTCTTCTCCATACATCACTTGCCAGAATAGCGTTGTGGAGAGGAAGAACCGGACCCTTTGTGAGATGGCCAGGACGATGCTTGATGAGCATAGGACTCCTAGGCGTTTCTGGGCTGAGGCGGTCAATACCACTTGCTATGTCTCAAATCGCATCTTTCTTCGTGCTTTCAAGAAGAAGACCTCTTATGAGCTGATGCATGGGCAACAACCCAAGGTGAGTCACTTTAGAGCTTTTGGTTGCAAGTGTTTCATTCTTAAGAAGGGCAAGCTGGATAAGTTTGAGTCTAGATGTTCGGATGGTCTCCTTCTCGGTTATGCGATTCACTCTAGAGCATATCGTGTGCTCAACCTTGACACTAACCGAATCATGGAGACTTGTGAGGTTACCTTCGACGAGACACAGCCATGTAGCTCTTCTGCTTTTGAGTGTGCAGGTGACGAGGAGATTGGAGCGAGGATCTTTGAGGATGAGAAGGATGGAGATGTAGATGAAGACAAGGATGGTGGTGATGCTCCCGTGGCTGATCGTGTACACGCTACTTCCACTACTACGACAACGATCGAGGATGGACCATCCCCTACACCCACTACGACTGAGGCTGTTCGAGTGGAGGCTGCTGCTGAGGGGGAGGTTGTGTCCAGGTGAGAGGCTCCCCGGCAAGTACAAGTTGATCACCCGCCGTCGACCATTATTGGTGGCCTTCATGAACGTACTACACGGTCGAGGTCAAGGAATTTCTCTTATTTCGCTCACTCTGCCTTTGTTGCATCGTTTGAGCCCAAAGATATTCGACACGCTTTGTCTGACGAGAATTGGGTGAATTCTATGCATGAGGAGTTGGAAAACTTTGAGAGAAACCAAGTCTGCGTGTTAGTCGATCCACCGCCAAATTGCCGTCCCATAGGTACCAAGTGGGTGTGGAAGAACAAAAAGGGTGAGAATGGGATGGTTGTGAGAAACAAGTCGAGGTTGGTGGCTCAGGGGTTCAACCAGAAGGAGGGGATAGACTATAAGGAGACATTTGCTCCTGTGGCCCGTTTGGAAGCAATTAGAATCCTTCTAGCCTTTGTCGTGGCTAAAGGGTTCAAGTTGTACCAAATGGATGTCAAGAGTGCTTTCTCGAATAGGCTGATAGAGGAAGAAGTGTATGTGAGGCAACCCCCGGGGTTTGAGAGTGAAAAATACCCACACCATGTATACAAACTCCAGAGAGCGCTCTATGGGTTGAAACAGGCACCTAGAGCTTGGTATGGCAGGTTGAGAGGCTTTTTGCTGAGTAAGGGGTTTGTGATGGGCACAGTTGATAAGACCTTGTTCCTCCTTAAGTATGGGAATGACCTTTTGATTGTTCAGATATACGTGGTTGACATAATCTTTGGTGGCTCTTCTCATGATCTTGTTGCCAGATTTGCAGATGACATGAGCAGGGAATTCGAGATGTCCATGATGGGCGAGCTGCAGTTTTTCTTGGGTCTCCAGATCAAGCAGTGCAAGGATGGGACCTTTGTACATCAGGCGAAGTACACCAGGGACATGGTGAAGAAGTTTGGCATGAATGACTCCAAGCTGCTGACTACACCGATGAGTACGACTACGGCTTTGGACGCGGACGAGGACGGCGAACCCGTGGACCAGAATGAGTACCAGAGCATGATCGGCTCCCTCCTCTACTTGACGGCGACGAGGCCAGACATACAGTTCAGCGTGTGTCTGTGAGCTCATTTTCAGGCTTCACCGAGGACTTCACATCGGCAGGCCGTCAAGCGGATTTTCAGGTACTTGAACTACACTCCTGAGTTTGGTCTCTGGTACTCTGCCTCCTCGACACTCAGACTTCATGGATTTTCTGATGCGGATTTCGCTGGGTGTCGATTGGACCGCAAGTCCACTTCTGGGTGTTGTCAGTTCCTTGGTTCTTCTTTGGTCTCTTGGTCATCTCGCAAGCAAACGAGTGTAGCCCAATCCACCACCAAGGCTGAGTATGTAGCTGCTGCTAGTTGTTGTTCCCAGCTGCTTTGGATGACATATACCATGAGTGATTTTGGAGAGGAGTGCTCCCAGGTTCCACTCTTCTGTGACAGCACCAGTGCCATAAGCGTAGCCAAAAATCCTGTCCTCCACTCCAAAACGAAACACATAGAAGTGAGGTACCACTTTCTGAGGGACAATGTCGAGAAGGGAAACATATCTTTGTCCTATGTCCCTACCCAAGACCAGCTAGCTGACATTTTCACCAAACCGCTTGACCAAGTCACTTTCACTCACTTGCAAGGTGAGCTTGGGGTGTGCTTTCCTTTCTAGCTGGGTCTTGGAGCTTCTCATGTATATATGTGTCATATGTTCATTTTGTTGCATTTCATTCATGCATTTTACTTTCTGTACAAAACCTGGTAGGATAGCCATCTTTGGATCACTTGAGCTAGGTTTGAGCTTCTCTTATATACATTGATCACTGATGTGCTATTTGTGAGACTTGTGCATGTTTGGTAAATTGTGGATGTGAATGCTATGCTCTTGATGTTTTAGCCATATATTTGTGTTGAGATAGCTTTCTTTTGATGAAAATGGTAAAACTGCCTCTCTCATGAGTAGATGCTTGTCTATGCTTAAATTGTGCTTAAATGCTTATATCATGCTCAGTTTGTGCTTGAGGATCATATTCTCTTTGCTTGGGGTCAAAGATCCTTTGTCATTGTAAATGTTTAGCCCTTTTGCTTGCTTGAGGAGGAGCATAAGCTTCTTTTTGCCGCAAAGGCACTTCATGTACCATGTTTAAACTTGAAAATGAAATTGGTATATGAATTACCTTATGCTTGAAAAATGAGCTCCTAATCATGTTTTTATGGTTTGATATTCATATCTTGGGTGCTAAACCGTAGCATGCTTGTCTACCATGAGAAGTCTCATTTTAAGAAGTAGACACATGGCTCGGTGGCTTTAAAATGACTTGAGTAGCTTGTGGGCATTTATAATGATCTTCTGATGAGAATTTGTGATCTTGCATAAACTTTGGATGATCTAGTGTCTTTATGTTCAAATTGGTATAGAGAGTCTTGCTCATGAGATGACTATTTCTTTGTGAAAATTGCTTAAAATTGCTTTTAGCCATATCACATGCTTATATGTCTCTACCTTCTTGATGGCAATATGCTAGATACACCATGTCTACTTTGCTTGCTCTATGTTTCATGTGTAGCATTTTGTTGTGCTCTTTGTATATTTGAGAAGCTTCGTAGATTGTATATATGCCATGACATGCATTTTTCATGAAAACAAGTGGAAGAGTTTCATATACCTTGATTCATGCATTGTCAACAAGGGGGAGATGTTGTATGCATTTGGGGAGATTTTCATGCATTGGAAATTTTGTGGAAAATTGGTATGCATTTGCTCAGGGGGAGTTTGCATATGTGCAGGGGGAGCTCCTTTGTTTTTCCTGAGTTTTGTGCTTTGTGATGTGCTCTTTGAGAGCTTTGTTTTGTCTCGGCTGTGTCGAGCCGTTGCCCTTGTCTTAGGCGGTCGAGACTTGGATTGGCGAGTGATCGAGTTTCGCTTGTTCTTTGGTTTTGGATCACTTGCTTGGGAGGTTTGTGTTCGTGGTTGTTTTCTTTTCTTTTTCTCTATGTGATTTCTATGGGTGTTGTCAATGCACTCATCAAGGGGGAGATTGAGGACCAGGTGTGTCCGAGGACCAGTGGAGGGTCGCTCCTTAGTGATGAGTGATTGACAACGTTGTGTGGACTGATGCTTGGCTAAGTGTGCAGATACAGGTTGCGGCTTGACTCGTGTCGGTGCAGGTGAAGAACAAGCATGAAAGGCCTTAGCCGTGGCGGCCTCCGAGTGATGGAGTGGCAAGTAGGCTTGGTTCGATGGACCCGGTGGCCGATGGGGTCAAGTGCGAGCCGTGCGGTGCAAGACTGGCGGGCTGAAGTCGTGAACATGGGCCGGTGCAAGGTAGCGGATGGCACCCGAAGCTTGCACGCGGGGTTTGGTGGTTTGCCCACAAAAGTATCGATGGACGGTTTCTTGGTTTGGGCCTCAAAACCAAGCCCGGAGGCCCGAGGTGACGGAGACGGTGATCCGGGAGCTTCGGGAAGCTTCGAGGCGGAGGGCACGTGGCGTGATCACGGGGTTTGCGTCGAGGTGAAGCGAAGCCGCGGTGGAAGCGTGTCCGTCCGATGAAGACTTGACAAAAATGCCCCTGAGGGGTTGTATCTTCATTTAAGCAGTAGGGGTAGCGTGGTCATTTACCTCCCTCTGATGGACTTCGTATAAATAGCGGAGAGGTGGATGGCATCTCTCTCTCTTGGACTCTAGGGCTTTCTCCCCCGGTAGATTTCTCGGAACTGCTTCGTTTTCCTCTAGATTCCTTAGGCTAGACTCTTGTACAGACTCTATCCTCTGGAAGTATGGAAGCATTCGGCGTTGCGGTAATCTCCTAGTCCTTTGTGATTTTTGTGTCATTTTCGGGGCTATTTTTGGGAAGTTTCGCTCTTCGCTTGATTCGGGGATTTGAGGGCATTTCCTCACGGATTTCTTTGAGGGGATCATGGGTGGATACCTTGCGCATGTTTGTGTGTGATCTTGACCTCTCAAATGCCGTGGAGAGCCTTCAATTCGTGCATTTTTGCTTGGAGCCCGAGTTCATGGTGGTGGTTCGTGTGATCCGCGATTCCCGGTGACTTGGTGGCTTAGGAGTCGAGATTTTTGGGGCATAGCTTCCTCTTGTGTTGCTTATCATCTCCCCCTAATCTTGTCTCAAGAGCTTTAGCCATTTGGGAGATCCGGTGATGGAAAGGTGGAGTTGACTCTCGAGCTCGAGCATTTTTCTGCTCTGTCCGCACCTGGCAGCGTTGGTGTTCTTCCTGTTCTTCGCGTGTTCTTGAGCGCTTGAGTTTCGATCCGTCGTGTTGCTTTGGTCCAGTGGCAACAAGTTTGGCGGACAGTCCACGAGGTTGTCCCGGACAGTCCGTGCTGGTCGGACAGTCCGCAGTGAGCCGCCGGACAATCTGAATTTCGGGGGTGCGCTACTGGTGGTTCGAGGCGTTTTTGCGGACAGTCCGCCGTGACCTTCCGAACAGTCCGCTCCCTCCACGCGGACGGTCCGCCTGGTCATCCCGGACAGTCCGCCAGGGACTTCGCAGCAGTGCCTAAGTCCTTTAGTTCTTGCTTTGGTGCTTCCGCTCTTTGCTCCTAGACTTGTCTCTTGATCTTCTAGGCTTGTGTGTGCCTTGTTTGGAGCTTCCTTTGTGTGCGCGAGCGTTTGGAGTGGCAATCGGGGTATAGGCCGAGTTCGACCTTCGGGAAGAATTTTTATCGGCTCCCATTCACTCCCCCCCCCCTCTCTGGTCGCCCGATTCGGTCCTTCACCCGGCATATCTGATGGACTCCATGCGAATATATCCGCATTATCCCGGAGGAAACTGGTGAGCGCGCGTTCCTCTTTTGGGTTGAGGCCGTCGCCGATCACCACCATCTTCTCTGCGTCGGCAAGGCCGAGGCAGACCTTCTTCGTGGAGGGCACGGCGTCCAGGGCGGTGTCGGTGCGCTTCTGCTCCGGGACAGCTAGGTCGCTCGGGTCTACCTTCTTGGCTTCAACGACCAAGACTGCGGAGGCGTCAACGGCGGCGGAGGTCGCGGCAAGGTCGAGGGCCTCCGTGTTGCATTTGAAGGAGATAATGAGGTTCCCCAGGACGGAGAGGGCCCCATTTGGACCAGGCATCTTCAACACCAAGTAGGTGTAGTGCGGGATGGCCATGAACCTGGCCAACATCGGGCGACCTAGGATCGCATGGTAGGAGGACTTGAAGTTGGCGACCTCAAAGCTGAGGTACTCCGTGCGGAAGTTAGCCTCTGTACCGAAGGTAACAGGGAGGGAGACCCGACCCAGGGGGTAGGCCGCCTTCCCGGGGACGATGCCGTAGAAGGACTCGTCGCACTCCGTGAGCTTGTCGAAGTCGAAGTTCATCTTCTTGAGGGTCTCAACAGAGATGATGTTGAGCCCGCTCCCCCCCCCCCCGTCGATCAGGATCTGGGAGAGGAAGGCCCCATCCACCGTGGGCTCGACGACAAGTGGGTAGAACCCAGGATCTGGGATATGGACCCAGTGATCAGCTCTGGAGAATGTGATCGCCTGCTTAGACCAACGCAGAGGCGCGGTTGGCTGAGTGTGGACGAGGTGGACCTCGTGCTTGTCCTTGCGATAGCGCCTCTTGCTGACGCTGGACTTGAGGCCCCCAATGATCATGTTGATCGTGCGGGTCGTAGCCTGAAAAGGCCCGTTGGGGTTGCCTGTCGGAGGTGGAGGTAGCAGGTTGGCCTCGTCATGAGGAGGCGCTGGAGGTGGGTCGCTGCGAGAGTTGTCGCGGTGATCCCCACGTCGGTTGTCGCGGGGATCCTTGTTGTCGCGGTCGTCACGCTGGTCCCGCTGGTCATCACGATGGTAGTTATTGTTGTAGTAGCGGTTGTCGTGGCGACCGCCGTCGTTCCTAGGTCGCTTGGGATCCACGGGGGTGCTGAAGGCCCTCTTGAACTGGGAGCACTCGCAGAGAGTGTGGGTGGCTCCCTCATGGAACCCGCAGAGGCTGTCAAGCACTGCGTCGAACTCCTCCTAGTTGAAGGTCGAAGCCCGCCGTCCTTTGGTCGCTAGGACCTCGGAAGGTCGCTTGCGGAGCTTGGACACGGGGTCCGCTGCGGCGCTGGATGTGCCAGGTGCATCGGCGTTGAACTGGTTCTGCAGCACCTCTTCTGTGTCCATCAGCTTGTTGACGACGTTCATCAGCTCCTTGACAGTGGTGGCACCAGATTCATGGATCTTCTCAAAGAGCTTGCGATCTTTGATGCCTTTCTTATAGCTCTCGACGATCTGGTCGTCCCTGACACCAATGCACTCATTGCGGTTCTCGAAGAACCGGTTGTTGTAGTCACGGAGCCGCTCCTTGGGCTTCATGATGACCCTCCCGAGGTTGAAGGCGTTTCCAGGACGGTCGTTGGTCGCCTGGAAGTTAGAGGTGAAGGCCTGGGACAGGTCGGCCCAGGTATTAATGCTGCCCGGCTCGAGGCTGTTGAGCCATAGCGAGGGGGCCTTGCCCATGACCAGCGGGAAGTAGGCCGCCATGTGGTCGAAGCTCCCACCGGCCGCCTTGACGGTGACGTAGTAGGTCGACAGCCAGATGTTGGGGTCCGAGCGCCCATCATACTCCTTGATGTGGGGCTTGAAGTTCTCGGGATAGACCACCGTCCTGAGGTGGGGGGGCCAGTGCCGGAAAGGTGGTGACAGCTAGGTCGTCATCGGTTGCCCTGGCCGGAGCAGCTTCTCTGGGTGCAGAGTGGACGCTGCGCTCCGGGATGACGACCTGGGAGCGCGACTGCCGATCCCGGTTGTGCTGGAGAAGCCCTGGGTCGCCATGCTCGGCATCGTAGAGAGCATGCCGCTTGTTCTCGATGTCGTGGCAGTTGCATAGCTCGCGCTCCATGATGCAGTGGATGGCACCAGGTTGGCCGTATTCGCGATCGTACTCCGCACGATGGCGAAGTTCTCGCTCCTCGTTCTCACGATGGCGCTGGTCGACGTAGCCGTGCACGTCGCAAGCACGCATGTTGGTGTCGAGGTTGACGCGGAGGTCGCCGGCAGCAGCAGGCTGCTGGGTGGGTTGCTCGGGGTTGTGCTGGGCGACCTCTTCCCGAACGGGGGAGAGGTGGGAGCGCAGAGGTCGATGAGATCGACTGCATGAATGGCGCGTCGATGAAGACATGGCGGCCTTAGAGGCCGCGCTGTTTTCCTCCACCAAGGCATTGGCGACCCGGAGGTATGTGATGGCCTGCTCAGCTTCAGGCGTCAGTAGAGCTTGCTGGAGTCGTGTGATGGCCGCACCCAGGTTAGCCTGGGGGCTGTTGAACGTCAGGATCCCAGCTTCCTTGAACTCCATGCGCAGGTCCCGTGCGCAGGGGAGGGCCGCACGGTGCTGTTCGTCCGCACGTCACTGGGCACGCAGGGCGTTGCCTTGGATGCGGGCTGCTTCCTCGGAGTTGGTCACGCCCACACGGGGTGGCTCATTCTCGGAGACCACGAGCACTTGGCGGAAGACGATGTCCGAGTCGTTGGGGGAGACTCGAACACGGACCTTCTGGAACTCCCCGCAGCCCGGGGACTGGGTAGGTCGTTTGGCGCGGCGGGGGAGCTCTTGGTCGATCTTCTTCTGCAGGCAGCACCCACGGAGGGTGTGCTTCGCACCCTTGTGATAGGTGCAAGGCACGTCGAGAGGGTCGCGCCGGGCGCAAGGTGCAGGCCTTGGGTCGCCAGATGGCCTCCGACCAGATTGGATCTGGGAGGGCGTGGAGAGCTGGCTGAGACGGAGGCCAGGCGCAGACTACAGGCCGAAGGGGAACGTATCATGACGTAGCGCTGTCTGCGCCGAGCGCTGAGCTCGTTCGCAATCTCCAGGGTTTCCTTCATCGTGCCGATGACGTTCTCCATACCCTGAACAAGGTCATAGGGTCTGGGCGGGTGGGTCTTCGATACTAGATCGGAAACGTGGGTGGCGACAGACGCCGTCACGACCTGCTCCGTGGTCGCTGGAGAAGCTTCGGCTGCCGGAGCAGGAGAGGTCGCCGTGAAAGATCCAAAGCAGATTTCCATGGGGTTGGCGAGGATGGCCGCCATGCTCACCGGAAAGACGACACCAAATCAAGCCACCATGCTGCACAGCGAGTTCCCGATCGCCCCTACCTGGCGCGCCAACTGTCAGGGGGTGAGACCTAGACAGATCTGCTTGGGGGTTACCCTAGAGGTTTGCAGGTTAATGGAGGATCAGGACCTAAGAGTGTAGGTGGTAGTCCATGTGGTGAACTCGAAACTAGGCGAGGATGGCAAAGAACATGGGGAGACAAATGGTTTAGACTGGTTCAGGCCTCCGGAGAGTAAAACCCTACGTCCAGTTGTGGTGGATTATGCGAGAGAATGAATATGTTCTTGAATGGAGCCCTAGGCTGCCTTAAATGGGGGATGGGCTAGGGTTTCCATTCAAGGTCGGTGGACCCGTGTCCAGGTCGGTTACAATCTGGGAAGATATGCTTCCATATTACAAGGAGTATCCCGCGATACTCGGGCCTACAGGTGGCGCGCCGCGTACCAGTGTCTTGACTTGCACGCCAAGCTCTGCGGATCTTCCGGGATGTTGACAAGGTCGCCCGGAGTCGTCAGAGTTATGGATAAGGTCGCTGGGCCCACTTTGTAGGTCGGCGGGGTTTCTAGAAGGTTGGGTCCACTTGTCAAGGGCCTCTGGGACCCTGACCGGTGGGGACCCATGGGTACCCATGTCTCTCAACATCCAAAGCTACGACCACCACGCTGAACCACCTCACGCCTCGCTGGAGGAGAATGACTACCACAAAAAGGAAAGCATGGCTCCTAGCTCCTCTGAAACCCAAAGCTGCGACGATTTCTACCACCCTCATATCGATCACGAGGAGGAGAACGTCCAGCAAACACACCACCACCAGAAACAAACCCTCTACTACCTGTACCACGACCATAGGAACCACTACGATCAATATCACAACCACGGGCATCAACACCCCTTGCTCCCAGCTGGGACGCAGTCAGACCGCCTACCCAGGCCGGTCTGACCGCCCCCCTGGGCAGCAGCACGTGAACCACCTCAGGTGGGAACTCCTCTCGTTCCCCAACCCGGAATTGTACGCACCTCTGCCTGACCCCTAGGCAGTGGCATACGAGGCTCAGGCACACCATGAGAGGGGTGGTACCTGTCCTTGTTCGCCCACTCCTTCGCCATCCTCTCATCCCTCTTCTTCTTGTAGCAAAACTCTCTGAGGTGACCGTCCCTCCCACAATACTCACAATGGAAGCGAACTGGTTTAGGCTTTGGCTGTGGAGTTTCTCTCAGTTTCTCTACCACTTTTTCTCCTAATTTCCCCTCAAAGACATTCCCAAGGTTGCTCACAAACTTCACCGATTTCTGGAAGTTATTGGTTTTGTGGGGAAACACTAGTGGATCAGGAGTGGTGTCTAGCTTGTTTCTCAGGTGGTTGGGTTTTGGAGCAAATTTGTTCATGGGTGTAGTTTGTGGTGGAATAGGAATCTCTCCAATTTTCTCTCCCTCACCACTACTCTCACCAATTTTGTCAGAACCCAACGCCTGACCATCAGACCTCTTAAACTCAGCCATCATCAAACTCAACTGTGGCTCATGCCCAGACAACCAACTCATTAACTTTCTCAGCTCATCATTCTCATCCTGCAATCAATCCACACAGTGTGCTAGTTCCATGTTCTTAACAGAATGTAATTCACATGTAGAGCATGAAGTAGGAATAGGAACTTTCAATGCAGCCTCCAAAGAAATGATCCTGTCATGAGATTCATCTAGTCTGGCATGCAACACAGGACAGGAAGTGCAAGCACCTAGTAAAGCAGATCTAGATTTCAACTCATCAATCTCAGCCTTAAGCAAGTCTAGTTCCTCTAACTTTGAGGCATGCTTTTCCTTAAGCAAAGTCAAATCAGCCAAGAAAGCATTACAGTCATCACAATCAGGAGAATCAACAACAATAGGAGCAATCTTAAGGGAATCAATCTCAAGTCTAGCATCAAGATTCACATATTCTGGCTCAGCAATTTTCTCCCTAGCTTCTTCTAGTGAGGCTCTAAGTTCTTTCTTCTGTCTCTTAGCCTCTCTAAGCATGGTATCACGGTTGTCAAGCAAAGCAACCAACTCAGCATTCTCCTGGTGCAAGGAAGAGAGCTCATCACATACCTCATCCTCGGATTCTGATCCCGAGTCATCCTTCTGGTTTTTCTTGCCGCCGGAGCTGTGGGCCATGCCACAGAAGCCGTCCTCTCATGTGAAGCAACTCAGGCCACTCAGGTTCTTGGAACCGTGCTTCTTGTTCTTGCGCTTGCCGTCGTCGTCGCTGCCGCTGGAACTCGACGAGGTGTAGCAGGAACTGGAGTCGACGTCGCTCGCTCCCACCATCGCCCGAGCTTTCTTCTTCTTGTCGTAGCCGCCGCCCTTCCTCGACCTTCGCTCGTCCTTGTCCTTGTACTTGCTCTTGTGCTCACGCCTTGAGTGGTACTTGTTCTTGATCCTTGGGTGGTGCTTGTACTCATTCTTGGGCTCGATCTCCTGCGGGCACTCGACGATGAAGTGTCCCTGCTTGCCACATCTGTAGCACATACGCGTGGTCCTTCTAAAGTTCACGCGGTTATCATGCAGCCTCTCGAACTTCCTGGTCAGCAGGGCCAGCTAGTCCTCTCCAAGCTCGTCGAACTCCTCATCTGGCAAGGACATAAAGGAAGACAGAGAGAACATCCTCAAAGAGGAGTTAGTGTTAGTCCTTCCACCAGATCCGAACACAAGAGCGAGACTATGGGACTCAGCCGGGCTCTCAGTCTTGGCTCTCAAGCCATGATCAACCTCCGAGGTCCTGAGCTTAGAGAACAGCTCATCCAGCGACAGAGTGTCATACACACTCGATTCCTCAATGGCCTCGACCTTGGCACTCCACACAGATCTATCCAGAGCATGCAAAAGCTTGATAGCTTGATCATGATTTGTGTATGGTAGTACTGTCACATTGGCCCTCATGTTGTTGACTATGCTAGTGAAGCGCTGAAACATCGCATCAGTCGACTCATCGGGGACATGACTGAAGTTCTCGTACTCTCTCTGGTAAGTGGAAAACAAACGAGCTTGCACCTGGGCATTGCCAACATGAGCATTCCTGAGCTTAAGCCATATCTTTCCGACCACAGTCTCTCCGTACACTCACTCAAACTCTGAGGCACAGAGAGCACGGAACAAGTAATCAACGGCCTTGCTGTTGGTCTCAAACATGTCCCGCGATCCTAGAAGAAGGAAACTGTCTGGAATGACATAGTTAGGATTTTGAGTCACATACCAGATCAGAGTCCCCTTACCACGTAAAAACGCACCCATGCGCCCCTCCCACATCTGGTAGTTCTTCCCATCGAAGTGCGGAGGACCCGACCCCTTTCCATAGTCACCCATCTTTGGATCTTAGACTGGTTAGAATCAAAAAGATCTGTAACCGGCTGTGATACCAATTGAAGGACCAGATTGGGCGACCAGAGAGGGGGGAGTGAATGGGAGCCGATAAAAATTCTTTCTCGAGGGAGATAGCTCCTCCAACAAGATGAACACGGCCTCGATCCCAATATCACTTTCACCACTCTATCCGCACGTTTGCCAAGACCACGTAGCCACTGAAGTGCTACTAATCCTAGGAGCAAACCTCACCAGCGAGCAACAAAACTACGCACACACAACAGCGGAAACCGCACACGAGAAATTTCCTACCAGGGGCGGTCAGACCGCATGGACAGGGCGGTCAGACCACCTAGGCCGGGAAATTTCTAAAACCACAACTCGAAAACAACCCAAGAATTTGCCTGGAAACTCCTCTAACCAAGGCAAACAAGCTCTCAGAGAAAATCCCCAGAAATCCAACACTTTCCTCACGAAACCCCCAGGGCGGTCAGACCGTGTGCCCTGGGTGGTCAGACCGCCTCCTCTCCAGAAACTGGCCGCGGGTCAACCCTCAACTTCCCTTCACCCGATCTCCCGATTCACTCCACGGATTGCAACAAAACTTCGGGGATAGCTAGGTCACCTCATGAATGACCTCTCCACCAAAGGTTGTCCACCAAAACCCATCCAATCAAGAGGAATCGCGACTCGAAGGTCTCTAGATCATGAACTCCAAGAACTCCGAAATCCACCCAAATCAAAGGATTTCTCAAAGGAGTTCTGGGGCAAAATCACCAAGAAAAGAGGCACGAAGACCTCATGTGTGATGCCCAACAAGAATCCCTCCAAGAAACCCCTCAAACAAGCCACCACGAAAATCCCCAAAAAGAGCTCCGAAAATCACCAAAAGGGAAAACGCCGGGAGACAAAGAGAGACTAGATGAACCACACCGAAGCATCTATACATACCATGAAAGGTTCATACAAGGTCTAGCAAGCCGCCCGAACATCCAACCCTCTCACAAGATCTCTCACGAAGCTCTCAAGCAAGGCCTAAGGAAAACAAAGGAGGAAAGCAAATGAACTAGGATTCCAAGAGGTGGCTGCCATCTCTCAACTGAGTTTATATGGAGGGCAACCAATGACCAAACTACCCCTACTTACTTAACTTAAGATACAAGCCCACCGAGGGCACTTTGGGAACTTCAGTCATTTTCTCCATCAGACGGACGCCCGCTGGCCGCAATCTGCTTCATCTCCACGCAAGCCTCACGATCACGCCACGCGTCCTCCACTTCGAAGCTTCTCGACGTGCTGTGAGCCAGGCGGTCAGACCGGCCTCCTCGGTTTCTTTTGGCCGGGCGGTCAGACCGCCCCTCCTGGGCGGTCAGACCGGCCTGCGCAGGCTGGTCGCCCCATCGAGCCTTCGGCCTTGGCTTTGTGGCTCAGCCAAGTAACCCAGTGGTTTTGTGGTCAAACCACTACAAACCCTGCGTACAAGCTTCAGTTGTTAGCTACTACCTTGCACCAGCTCCATCCCTCTCGACGTCGTCTTGCTCTTCTTGCCAGCGTACAGTCTGCACTTGATCCCGTCGGCCACCGGGTACCTCGATCGAAGCCTACTTGTCTCTCCGCTCCTGGGAGGTCACACAGAAATAGACCTTTCACACTTGATCTTCACTTGCACCACGCGAATCAAGCCGCAACCTATACCTGCAATACTAGGCCAAGAGTCAGTCCACAAAACGTTGTCAATCACTCATCACTAAGGAGCGACCATCCACCAGTCCTCGAACAACACAGGTCCTCATTACTTGACACCAATCTTCATCCCAGGCTTTATTAGCTTGGGTGGAGCCTTCCTCTGCTTCTTCCGTGACCCTTGGTCGCTCGGCCCTTCGGCGCTTGGCTTCGTGCGCTCCTCCTCTGCGACCTCGAGGACTGTCTCATTCACTTGCTCGGCCGGCGTATCGCCCGACCTCGCATCGTCACCACGCGACCTTGCGTCGTCATCATCACCAGCGTCCGTCCCGACCTCGGCGTTGGCGGTCGCCGACTCCGACAGCGTGGTGGCATCCTTCATCTTCCTATTCTTCTTCTCCGCCGTCTGGGTGGTGGCGATCACTTTAGCAACCTTGGACGCTGGTATCTTGCCAGCGACCTGCTGTGTGCGCCAGGTCATTGGCACGGAAGTCCCTGCGGTGGGATTTTCATCGTCACTACCCCCCACCGACGAGTCGGAGAGGTAGTCATCAATGTACTGCTGAGGAGGCGCCTGGATGTCCTCCGCAGCTTGGACCTCGAAGCTCCGCTCACCCTCATCAGGGAGGAGAGTCGGGCTCCAGTACACACCTTCGCGACCCTGTGTCAGATGACCTTTGTCACAAACAGCAAATATCCACACAAGCAAGTAATTAAGGTCGATTTGTCAACAGATGACTTACAGCTTCGGTGGGGCGCTTCAGGCTTAGTGCCCTGGGGCACGTCCGGTTCCAGATCTGCCCGGCGAACAGCTCCTTCACTTTCACTTGAGCCACCGTCTCCTCCTTGGAGACCTTGCGCTGCGCTGGTGGGGTCGGCATGGCCCCAATACTCGTAGGACGGGTGGACCCGATCTTGGATCGATTGCAGGAGCCTTCGGCTGAAGATGATGGCCACAGCACCACCCGTCAGCCCCCCCCCCGCTTTCAACTGTGCCAGGTCGTCCAGCAACAGCTTGATGGTATCAGTCTCCCACGACGCCATCTGGTTGTTCCACTCCGGCACCGGAACCAGTGCCAACCCCGACCTTGTCGCTAGCGTCGGCTTTGGATTGTCGATGTAGAACCACCCTTGCCTCCAGCCTTGGGTGTTGTCCGGCAACACCATCTCGATGTACACTGGCTTCATGTGGTGGCAAAGCATGAAGCCGATGCACCCTATGACCTCGGATTTCCCCGTCTTCTTGACCTCGAAGAAGTACCGCCACAGGCCATAGTGTGGCGGTATCACCAAGTACGCCTCGCAGAGGTGCACGAAGGAGGAAACGGTGGTGATGGCATTAGGGACGAGATGTACCAGGTCGATCCGGTGGTAGTGGAGGAGCCCGCGGAAGAAATCACCCTTGGGGACTCCGAACCCGCGTTCGATGTGCGCGATGAAGGCCAAGGTCCCCTCGGTGGGGAAGGCCTCGCCGGTCGCCGGCCTCCAACCCACCTGTTCCTTGGGCTTCAGCAACCCGCGGTGGACAAGGCCTAGGAGCTGCTCCTCAGTCACCGTTGAGGGCTCCCAGATGCTCTCCGGCGGCGGCGCAAGCTCGGGAGGCATCTCTTCTTCCTCGATGCTGATGGATCTAGCTCTAAAGACCACTAGGGATTCCGTGTGCATACGGCGGCGTGCGGCGCAGCGGCGCTGGCGGATTCACGTGGAATGCTCTAAGCGGCGGTAGAGAAACCCTAAAATCTATGCGGAAATGGAAGCGAGTGGGGTCCTCTGCCCTTCACTTGGCCTTTTATAACTGGGCCCCAACGGCGTTATGGGCCGCGGTGCCCAACGTCTCTAGGGTTCGATGGAATGTTCGGCGACCCAACGGATCTGTTGCTCAACGGCTCTATCGACCTAACGGTCACTGGCAGTAACGGCTCATGCCGTGCGGGAATCTATGCCCATTGGCTCTTTGGTCGACGGCTTGGCGTCCATAGACTCGTCATGCCCTACTTCAAAGCCCCCAACTATACTACATCTTACACCTGCATCAAGGTCTCCTGACCGCCTAACAACCTATGGGTCCATCATATTGCTCTCGCCAGGTCGACAAGGTCGTACTGCCTGCTAGGTCGCCTCAGCCTACGACGGCGGGTTCACACCACGACTCCTAGGCCCTGCTGCCTATTAGGTCGTATTGGCCTACATGGCGTGTTTACACTGACGGTTCCGTGCTTAATGGCTCCACTATCTGTTGGCGGCCTCCTGGCCATGACTACAGCTCCTCCTCGAGGTCGCTAAGGCTCCGCTGCCTCCTAGGTCGCCTAGACCTCCAATTTTCAGGTTGATGACCTGCGTTGTGTCACTGTACAACAGTCGTGTTGATCCAGGTCGGCACGGGCTATTTGTCACTATTTACAGCCTCCCGCAGGTCGGTGTACTAATATGGCCCTGCTGGGACCTTGGTAGCCATACCATTGCTGCCCGAGCGCCTCTACATCTACATGAGACATTCCATTTATCATATAAATGTGTATATACAGCTTCATAAGCTACAAGGAGTTTGGTTGTTGGCCAATTATAAGATACAAAGACATTAAAGACCCTGAGCCACCCAACCAAGTGTTTGTGATACAGTCTACACCAATAAGGCGTATTGCAAGTTTTCTTCTGGCTTCAGGACCTGGTTGAAGACCTCTACAGCCACTGTAGAGACGGCTGCCACACAGCCACCTCTACTCGAGCTCCAATAGGTTTCCTGTGGTACCCAGCATCAAGTCTGAGCTCCACCACAAGATCCCAAATAGAACCAGCATCATCTCGGGCCTCTCCGGGTGGAGCGTGGTGTTCTACAGCATCACATCAGGCCTCAGCGTGTAAGGCCCGGTGATGCATGTACTACCCCATGCTGCAACTGGATTCCTCGGTGGGCCCGAGAGAAGAGGTTGATCGAGTTCTTCCAACTTCGCAAGCATTCTTCTAGCTCCAAGCATGAACGGCACTAGCTCTACGCTTTGGTGGACGGACACCAGTCCAAAGGATGGGAAAATTACTACTCAACATTGCCATAGCTTCACAAGAAGCTTGGGTGCTTTACTCAATGGTGTGGGTGCCTATTTATACCCGCAACACTCGGCTTTTAATCTTATCTGCAAGCCTTCTTGTGTGGCATCCTTATCCTCAAGGTCATTGTTCCCACGTGCAGCACGAGGTTACTATTTGCCCGTGGGGGAGCATTGGCGCACCTTTCCCCTACCTGACTCACTCTGGAGCTAGCTTTTGTCCCTTGCGGATGGACAGCGGCTCGCATCATGCATGGAGGCAGACCCGTGACCGTACAGTGTGCTTATGACTCAGGTCATGTTAGCCTTTGGTGTCTGGTGTCTTCTGCAAGATTCCAGAGGTTTTGGCCTATTAGCTCAATTGGTTCGTCAGAGCATCATGCTGTTTCCTAAGCAGAAGGCCATTGGTTCTCTTTTTCTGCTTCTTTGGAGCATCAAACCGGCCATTCTGGTCGCTTTACTGCTCGGGGCTACTACACTAGTGCGTCTTGCGACACCCTTTTTTCCTTGGTTGCATCGACCTACTGGAAGCCTGCTTCCACTACTCCTCTGCTCGACCTATCTACGGTTGGCATGGCAACCTTTTTGAAGGTCGCAAAAGCTACTTTGTGTTACCTGACCCAGGTCAGGTCGGCGGTTCTTCAAGATCGACGTCTTGTCTTCACTTCGACCTCCTAACCTTACATTTCAGGAGCTCGATGTTCGTCTTCATGCGCGCATTGGAGTGGTTTTTCTTTTTTGGATCCCCGTGCACCCTACGTGACCTCGACGGTGCCGCGCCTTCGCCAACCTTTGACACGACCTCGCCTCAGCCGCTACCCCTACACGTCGATTGGGGGCTTGAGAGACATGGGTACCCCTGGATCCCCACCAGCCAGTGTCCCAGAGGTCCTTGACAAGTGGACCCAATCTGCCAGAAGCCCCACCGACCTGCAAGTGGGTCCAGCGACCTTATCCACAGCTCTGGCGACTCCGGGCGACCTTATCAAGATCCCGGAAGATACACAGTACTTGGCGTGCAAGTCAAGGCACTAGGACGTGGCACACCGCCGCCTGTAGGTCCGAGTATCACGGGATACTCTTGTAATCCGGAAGGATGGCTTCCCAAATTGTAACCGACCTTGAATGTAAACCCTATCCCGTCCTCCCATATAAGGCGGCCTAGGGCTCCATTCAACGGGACACCTTCATCTCTCTCGCATAATCCACCACCACAACTGGACGTAGGGTTTTACTCTCCGGAGGCCTGAACCAGTCTAAACCCTTGCGCCCTTGTCTTCCTCACCATACTCGCCGTGTTCCGAGTTCGCCACGTGAACTACCACCTACGCTCTTAGTTCTCGATCCACTCCTTAACCTGCAAACTGCTTGGGTAGCCCCCTAGCAGATCTGTCCAGGTCTCACCCCCTAACAATATATATATATATATATATATATATGTGTGTGTGTGTGTGTGTGTGTGTGTGTGTTTGTGTGTGTGGTGTGTGTGTATGTATGTATGTATGTATGTATGTATGTATGTATTTATGTATGTATGTATGTATGTATGTATGTATGTATGTATGTATGTATGTATGTATGTATGTATGTATGTATGTATGTATGTATGTATGTATGTATGTATGTATGTATGTATGTATGTATGTATGTATGTATGTATGTATGTATGTATGTATGTATGTATGTATGTATGTATGTATGTTCTAAGGGTGACTTTTACATCGGCCATATCTAAGAAAACCGAGTATGTCAATCGACAATCGGTTGTTTTCCATTTTTGTGCTAGAAGCTATATTTCTTCAATATCGGCTATTTTACACTAAAGGCAATAGTATATATTGGCTACAACATGAAACTACGATCGGCTAAACAGCTCAAAGTAGTAGTCGGCTATGCATCCACCCATATGCTTGGATAATGTCTCTTCAAGTATTTCCTATGCAAAACAATCCTTGAATTCTTTTAATAATGCGATCAGCTCCAATCTATACTCAGAATCTATCTTGGCACTAATAAATGTCGGCCTTGGCTTGCTACCATCTCCAAGATCTATTTGTTTCTAACTCATCGACCAACGTAAAATTGTGCCCAAGCTTTCCTTCTATGAACTGATCCATTAAGACAAACTGTTAGAACCGACTGCTTGAACCGGTTGTAGGCCAAAATCGGCCACCTTGAGGAACTTGGTATCCCACACTTGACCTGATATGCACCTTGCGCATTCGTAACTCCATTACTGTGTTTCTGCAGTTGCAATGTTGAAAGAGGTGTCTCTGTCGACCACTTCCACTGTATCTCCAATCCATTGGATGATGCATTGATGCATAGTAGAAGATATGCAACAATTAGCGTGGATCCAATCTCGCCCCAGCAATAGGTTATATGACCCTTTCCCTTTGATAACGAAGAAAGTAGTAGGAAGGATCTCACTGATGAATGTAAGCTCAACGCAGATGACGCCCTTGGCTGGAGACATGTTGCCTTCGAAATCAACGAGCATCATGTTTGTTTCGGTCAAATCCTCGTATCCTTTGCCGATCTAACGTAGCATGGTGTACGACATTAGGTTAACTACTGCTCCTCCATCTACCAAGAGCTTAGTGACTGGCGTTCCATTGACGTATCCCTTGAGAAACAAAGCCTTTAGATGTTTCCTCTTTTCTTCTTTCGACTTCTCAAAAGTAGTCGGTAGTGGATCCAGGGTTAGTTGAGCCAATCCCTGTTCTTCATCAGATGAATCTGAATAAATTGGTGCCATGAATTCCTTTGGCAGCATGAAGACCATTGTGAGCTGTTGGCCCCTCCTTGGTATGACCATCATCCTTTGGTTTAGTACGCCACACTTGAGATCGTACCTTCTTTTTGTTCATCACACATCTTTCTTCTTGTTGTTGTTGTTCTAGCTAGCATAGGCGTTGTACTCTCCATTTTTGTGATTTGGTCAAACCATGTGGACACCAACGGGGTTGCTTTTTGATTTCGTCTTGAGGCTTGACATCATCCAATTGCAGAGTTCGCCAACGCTCAGGAGCACGACACATTATATATTCATCAGGGACTCTACTATCTGCTAATTCTTCCAGCTGATCTTGGTTTGGTTGATTGTCCCTAACTCTACCCCCCAGCCAATCACAGATGTGGGCCTTGCCCCCCAGTCAATCGTGGACCCACAACCTCTCATGCACCGAGATGTGTTGATCATTGTACTCACGGTGACTTCTGACCATTGGCCTCCTATCATCAAAGCAAGGCCTTTTGGATGAACTCCCATTGCTATAAGCCTCGTTGCACTCTGGACAATTCTGAGCTGTTGGAAGTTTGATCCCTTCTTCCTAGTAGTACATAAAGAAAGGGCATCTCTAATGACTTTTGTTGCGTCGAGCCCTCTCTTCTCTTTCTTTTATCTTCTCTTGATGTCGCTGGAACTTGCTAAGCAACATATGAGACGTGACAGGCTGACATGGTGGTCTTGGATCTTCGTCTTCTTGTAGCAACCCTTTTCCTTTGACATCAGTTGCGGTTGCTTGTACTCTAGGATCGACAGTTCCCTTATTTTGATCCGATTTAGATGTCAGCAACTTGGTTGGGAGTGAAGTCTTCCTGGTCACTTCAACCATATTGGTAGGGAATGGATGCAGATCAATCTTCATCGGCTTTTCAGGTTTAGCAGGTGTTTCAAACTTGAGCCGCCCTTGCTCAATTGTTGACTGGATTTGTTGTCTGAAAACATTGCGGTCATTAGTGTCATCTGATGTGGCATTGTGCCATTTGCAATACTTCATCCTTTTCAGTTCCTCTGTTGATGGTATTGTATGGAACTGAGAAAACTTGATCTGTCCTTACAGCAGTAGCAGATCAAATATCTTATCAGCTTCAGTAACGTCGAAACCGAACTTCTCTGGCTCTTTCTTGCCGAAAGGTCAGGAAACGGTCTTTTTGTTCTTGACCCATTCTGGTAATCCAACTTCAGCTTCCTCATCTTCAGAATCATAGTAGTCTACAAAATTGACTTTCTTCTAAAAGTTTCTCCTTGGCTCGTAAGACTTTACTGTTTCTTGACTCATCCGACTCACCAACTGGCTAAGGCTTTTGAACTCCTGTGATGCATATTTGTCTCTGATTGAGGGCAGGAGTCCTTGGAGCACTAGTTCAGCCAATTGTTTATCTCCCAAGGTTAAGCTATAGCACTTATTTCTGATTTCTCTAAATGAACGAGACGACGGTTTCATTGTTCCTCTGACTCCACTTTGTCAAATTTATGATCCTCATCTTATGAATACCAGGAAAGAAGTAGTTGTGAAACTATTTCTCTAAATCAGCCCACTTGATGATGGAATTGGCCGGAAGTGAAGTAAACCATGAGAACACTGGTCCTGACAATGAAGAGGAGAACAATCGTATTCTGAGTGCATCCATATTTCCTGCTTCTCCACACTATATGATGAACTGAGTAACATGCTCCATCGTGGATGTATCATCTTGGCTAGAGAACTTGGTGAAGTCAGGCACTTTGAACCTTGGAGGAAAAGGAATCTGATCATAACCAGAATAATATGGTGTTCGGTACATGTAGTTCTGCTACTTGGGCTTTATCCCAAAGTGATTCTGCAGCGTCTTTGTGATCTGATCAGCCAAATCTTCATTTAGTTGAGACCTGATCCGAGCATATATTTGTTCGAAAAAAGTCCATTTTTGACCATCCAACTTTTGCCTCAGTTTAGTTTTGGCCATCGAACTTCAAAACCGGACATCATTGACCATCCAACTCTTAAAACCGTTCACAATTGGCCATCGGGCGGTTTTGATGGGTGGTTTTAACTTTTTTATTTACAATTTAGTCCTTAGAACTTGAAATGATCATTAATTTTTGCTTGTAGCTCCGATTTAGGTGATTCTTGCGGTCACGTGTTCATAACAATGAGCTTTATCTTCTAAAATGTTCTTTATACTATTTTATCACTATTTGTTATATTATCCTTATGTTGTTGTGTAAAACAACAATATAAGAAAAATAAAACAAATAGTTACAGAATAATATGAACACATTTTGAAAGATAAAGCTCATCGTTATTAACGTATGATTACAAGAATCACTTAAATTAGAGATACAAGAAAAAATAGTAATCATTTTAAGATCTAAGGACTAAATTGTAAATAAACTGATTAAAAATAGTCCTTGAACCTTAAAATGATTACTATTTTTTTCTCGTATCTCCAATTTAAGTGATTCTTGCGGTCATGTGTTCATAAGATGAGAACTCTATCGTTCAAAATGTTGCTCATATTATTTTGTAACTGTTTGTTTTACGTTTCTTATATTATTATTTTTACACAACAATAGAAAAATAATATAACGAATAGTTATAAAAGTTGTATAAAAACATTCTAAAAGATAAAGCTCACCGTTATGAACACGTGACCGCAAGAATCACCTAAATCGGAGCTACGAGCAAAAAGTAATGATCATTTCAAGTTCTAAGGACTAAATTGTAAATAAAAAAAGTTAAAACCACCCATCAAAACCGCCCGATGGACAATTGTGAACGGTTTTAAGAGTTGGATGGTCAACGATGTCCGGTTTTGAAGTTCGATGACCAAAACTAAACTGAGGCAAAAGTTGGATTGTCGAAAATGGATTTTTTCCTATTTGTTCTATCGGCTGAACTCCAACCGACGAGCTTTGTAGAGGTTGTTCCTCAAAAGGCTCATGCTGCTGAATTGGCAACTCTAGTGATGATCTTGTATTAGAGTAATGCTGAGTAGTTGGCTGCCCAAATGCAGGGTTTGGAGCCATTTAAACAGGCGCAGTCGGCTGTTTGGCCGAAGCGCTAGATGGTTGACTCGAAGTCAATTGCCCTGAATTTGCAAAGTGATCCAGAAGCATCTGCAAAACTTGATAGACATTTGGCTCCTGCTGAGTCTCTTGCTGCTTTATGGCTCCTTGTTGACTCTGTTGGACAGGTGGGATCTGAGTAGTATGTACAACAGGAAGCATTTGTGTCATAATCGGCGGAGTAGCCGATGGACGTTGATGCACAGGAGAGCTTTTGACCGATTGAGGTTGAATCGGCCTAGTGGCTGAGAATTGTTGTGGTGGCATCTGAAGAGGAATTGGAATTGTTGTGTATTCCAAAGAAGGGAACCCGATCCCTGCACCTCTGTGATAGTCCCAGGAGACTATCACGTGCGAATCCCTGTCTCAGAAAGTAAAGCAAATCTGTACAACAAAAGTAAATACATGAAGATCCACATAATAATATTATAAATAAGCATCTGAGTACATCATTTCGGCACATGCCGGGTACAAGTCCAACGGGACTGAATCAAACAGAGTAAACATCTACGCAGTGTCTCTCATGTAGTGAAGTAGACTCCATATCCGCAGGCAACTCGAGTGTAGGGCAAGCCTCACTCCTCCCATCCATCGTGCTCAAAGTCGTAGTCTGGCTCCTGGTCTGAAAACCCGTCATCTACTCGATAAGCGAGTAGGTCATGTCAGCTTCCCAACAAAGAGCATAAGCAAAAGAGAATAATTCTAGTATGCATGAGTAATCATATTTATGGCTGTAGAAGGTTATGCAACCAGCGGTACCAACGTCAAGGTAAGCAGAATAGCCAAGAGGTCTCCATCTCTGAGGAGATCCACACCTCCGAGGACAATGCCTCTGGGGTCAACACCCCATCAAGGAAAGAACACCGAACACTGGATCTCCACCGAGTCGCAGCATCCCACTCTCATCTGCGACGTGGGGTCACCAACTCCTATCCCCACGTCTCATCGGCACGAAGCCAGGCTCACACACACACAGGGGAGAGAAAGCAGCACAAGAAGAGACTAGCCAGGTGAGAGATCGAAAGGGTTGTCCATACCAGTGGACACGGACTATAGCTATAGGTTTTAACACTCTGCAGAGGTTATACAACTGGACCTGCCGAGTAGAGCAGAATCGGGTGCCCCCGATCCACCTCTCTACCTAACGGCTGGAGACCGAGCAGTGGACGGCACTCTCCTGCCTCTCCGGGCCTGACTCGTCCTGACTGGGGTGCAAAACTTGCCAGTAGGGCCTCGAAGCTGTGAAACCATCCCTGAAGGAGCCGGGGCGACGTCTACTCGGGGGGTATAACACGTCCCCCTCACACGACCACAGGCGAGTTAACGGCGGCGTGATTACAAACAACAGTGTGTGGCGCTCATCCTCAGCCACGCGTGTGGGTGCGCTCGGCAAGGACGCGTGTGCGCGCGCAGGGACTTCCCTGGCCGCGGTGTGGGTGGTCGGCGCGCGTGCGCCTGGGAAGCCAGGGCCGCGGCGTGCGGTGCGTTAGCGCGGGGCAGCGAGATCAAGTGCAAGATCATCGGCACGAAGGCCAGAGCACAGGGTAACATCACATAAAACTGGTGGTGTAGAACGGCGAGGCTCGGCGCGGCGTGGAGGGGCACCGCAGTGGCGCGCCCGCGAACGACATGGCACAAAGGTCGGTCAACAGAGCAGGCGACGCAAGGCAAGGTCCTGCGTCGAGGCAAACGGCACGACGGCCGGGTTCACAAGCATGGAGAGGACAGCGAGGTCCGGCGCGGCGCTGGGGTGCGTCGCGGCGGCGAGCTCGCGGAAATGCATGGCGTGAAGACCGGCGTGGCGTGGCGTGGCGCAGGGGCACGCTCCCATGGTGCTAGGATGAGGAAGAGGAGCGGACCACTAGCTCACCGGGAGGCGATGGTGTAGACGTAGCAGTGTCGACTGCGTCGATGAAGATTACGGCAGCGACGGCGAGGTGACACGGCGGTGCGGCTTCTTCCTCTGCTCCGGCTTCTGCTTGCACGCGGACGGCCTCCTCCGGTCCATGGACGGCTCCGGCTTCTCGCTCCTTGGCTTCGTCTTCTCGTCGTGGTGGCGAAGCGCCCCCCCCCCCCCGACTTCTCCTCTTCCCTCCCTTCTCCTCTTTCCCCTCCTCTTCTCTCACGGCGGCGGAACATAGTTGGGGGAGAAATCCCCAAGTGCGATTTGGCTTGCCCAGGGGCCTCACCTGGGGGTTTTGCTACGTGTGGAGATCAAGGGGACCGGGAGACCGCGTGGGGCCGAGCTGTCCCCTCCTTTCCTTGGCAGTGAAGGCGCGACGCCGTGCGGCTTTGGCCAAGCTTGGCGCGCGGATTGGCTTGTGGCAAGGAAGTGATTCCGGGGCGATGTGAGCATGGGGTCCGCTTGGGTGTGCGTGCGGGCTCTCGGCATGCGTGCCAGCGTAGCAAGGGGTGCGGTCTGGCGCCTAAGCGCAGGGTGGTGCGGCGCGGCGCGGCAAGGGGTGCGACGCGGCGAAGGAGGAAGAGGAACAGGGTGCCGGGGTGTGACGCGAGGCCGAGCTGGGCTGGGCCGGTTGACGGGCCGGCCGAAGCTCTAGGTTTAAGGTGGTCACATGCTGGGAGTTGAAGGGGTGCAGACAGACTTCATAGAATGTTAGCTGGCCCATGTTAGATAAAAAGGTTTTTGAATTAGTTTTGAAGTAAGTTTAAACCATTGGTTTGAATTTGAATTTATTCAAATTCATAACACAATCAATTAACTCCAAATAAAATCCATAAAAACCAAATCACTAACTTTACCATAATTTGAATTTATGTTTTTATATTTTTGGTTTTATTTAAGTAAGATTAAGGGAAGGGCTAGAAAGGGTTTAAATTTAGGTGACACATCATCAATAATTAAAAAGTTCAAATTTCCTCACAATTTCATAACTTAAATTTCAGGTCGAGTATCTCTACCGGGACTTGCTTTGCTTCCACTTCCTTTTCACTCTTCTTCAACTGTGACACGTGGAACACGGGGTGTACAGCAGACATCTCCTCTAGAAGGGCGAGCCTGTAAGCGAGCTTCCCAACTCTCTGAGTGATCCGGTACGGCCCCACGTACCTCGGGGCAAGCTTCCCCTTCACAGCAAACCTCTTGGTCCCTCTCATCGGGGACACTTTCAGGTAGATGAAGTCACCCACCTCGAACGACAAGTCTCTCCTGCGTCGGTCGGCGTAGCTCTTCTGTCTGCTCTGGGCAATCTTGAGGTTGTCTCAAACCTTCTCCACTTTCTCTTCAGCTTCCTGGATAGCATCTGCTCCAAAGACCATCCTCTCACCTACTTCTGACCACATCAAAGGTGTCCTGCACTTCCTCCCGTAGAGTGCCTCGAAGGGTGCCATCTTGAGACTTGCTTGAAAGCTGTTGTTGTAAGAGAACTCTGCATAGGCCAAACTGCCCTCCCAATCTGAGCCGTAGGTCAAAGCGCAAGCTCTCAGCATATCCTCCAACACATGGTTTACTCTCTCAGTCTGCCTGTCTGTCTGAGGGTGAAAGGCTGTGCTGTAGCTGAGTGTGGTTCCCATCCTATCATGGAAACTCTGCCAAAACCTTGCTATGAACTGGGATCCTTTGTCAGACACTATGCTCCTTGGTGCTCCGTGTAGCCTGAGTATGTGATCCACGTACAAGCCTGCCAACTGATCTGTCGTGTAGCAGATCTTCACTGGTACGAAGTGAGCAACCTTTGTCAGCCGGTCCACTATGACCCAAATAGAATCGTTGCCTTTTTGTGTCCTGGGTAGTCCCACCACAAAGTCCATGGAAATGTCATCCCACTTCCACTGAGGAATATCCAACGGTTTCAGCAGTCCTGCCGGTTTCTGGTGCTCAATCTTCACTCTGTTGCAAGTGTCACAACAAGCCACGTAGTAGGCTATGTCCTTCTTCATATCCTTCCACCAGAACCTCTGTTTCAAGTCTTGGTACATATTTGTGCTTGCTGGGTGAATGGAGTACCTTGAATCATGGGCTTCCTTCAAAATTTGCTCTCGAAGTTCCTTGTCTTGTGGAACACAGATCCGCTCTTTCAACCACACGGTTCCCTGTTCATCGACTCGGTAATCCTCAGCTTTGCCATCCAACATCAGCTCTCGTAGGGCTCCAACCTCTTTGCAATCTTTCTGAGCTTCCCGAATTCTGCCTTCCAAGTCATAGGTCACTTGCAGTGTGTTGAGTTGTCCCTGCTCCACAATCTCAACCTGAAGCTACTCTAGCTCGTCGTGAAGTGTTGGTTGTTCCTACCTCACCATCAGGTTGTTGCAATAGGACTTTCTGCTCAGTGCATCTGCCACAACGTTTGCTTTGCCATGGTGGTAGTGAATCTCCAGGTCGTAGTCCTTGATCAGCTCTAACCACCTCCTCTGTCTCATGTTCCACTCCAACTGAGTAAAGAAGTACTTCAGACCCTTGTGATCGGTGTACAGCTCACACTTGTTGCTGATCAAGTAGTGCCTCCAAATCTTCAGAGCGTGAACGACTGCTGCTAGCTCCAAGTCGTGAGTGGGGTAGTTCTCTTCGTGCTTCTTGAGCTGCCTCGACGCATAAGCAACAACTTTGCCCTCTTGCATCAACACACATCCCAATCCTTGCTTCCAGGCGTCACAGTACACCACGAAATCCTTCTTGATATCTGGCAGGGTAAGAATCAGAGCTGTCGTGAGCCTCTTCTTCAACTCCTGGAAACTCCTCTCACAAGCCTCTGACCACACAAACTTCTTGTCATTCTTCAACAGCTCTGTCATTGGCTTTGCTATCTTGGAGAAGTTTTCTATGAACCTCCTGTAGTAACCTGCCAACCTGAGAAAGCTCCGAATATCTGTCATTGTGAGTGGCTGCTCCAACTTGGTAACTGCTTCTACTTTCGAAGGGTCGACTGCAACTCCCTCAGCTGACAACACGTGACCCAAGAAAGCAACTTCCTCCATCCAGAACTCACATTTGCTGAACTTTGCGTACAACTTCTGCTGTCTCAGCCTCTCCATCACAATCCGAAGGTGCTCCTCGTGCTCTTCTGTTGTCTCTGAGAAGGTCAGAATGTCATCTATGAACACCACCACAAACTTATCCATCTCTTCCATGAAGACTTTGTTCATCATGTTCATGAAGTAGGCAGGGGCATTGGTCAACCCAAAAGAAACCACTACGAACTCGTACAGGCCGTACCGAGTCATGAAAGCTGTCTTCGGGACATCCTGATCCCGAATCTTCATCTAGTAGTAGCCTGACCTCAAGTCAATCTTGGAAAAGAACTTTGCTTTCCGCAGCCTGTCTAGCAAGTCGTCGATCCTGGACAAAGGATACCTATTCTTGATCGTCATTGAGTTGAGAGTTTGGTAGCCCACACACATCCTCTTGGTTCCATCCTTCTTGTCCACAAATAGAACTGGCGAACCCCAAGGTGAGGCACTCGGTCGAATAAACCCTTGCTCTTGCAGTTTCTTGAGTTGCTTCTTCAGCTCATCGAGTTCATCCGCGGACATCCTATACGGGCTCTTGGCCACTGGTCCAGCTCCTGACATCAGCTCAATCACGAACTTAATATCCCTGTCTGGTGGTAACTCGGTCAACTCCTCCGGAAACACGTCGGGGTACTCCCTCACCACCGGAATTTCCTTCATACTCATTCCTTTCATGTTGCACAACATCGGCGTAGACCTCTGGCCCTGTGGCTTAATCAACACTCTGGCTCCGTTGGGGTGCTCCAACTGCACGTATACTGGGTTGCAGTTCACCAATCCTTTGTGCTGGGCTAACCATTCCATCCCAAGTATCACGTCGATCCCGGTCGACTCCAGGACTGTCAAGTCTGCCACAAACAACTACTTCTCGAACACCATGTTCACTCCTCTACACTCCAGCGTACTCCGCTTCTCACCTAGCGGAGAACTAGTAACTATAGGCCGTGGTCTGGGCTTAGTTGGTAATGACCTTTCCTTTACGAACTTGGTAGAAATGTACGAAAACTGAGCACCGGTGTCAAACAGAACAGTAGCCATAAATGAATCAACTAAAAACTCACCGAGAGCCACGTCTGGTGCTGTGGCTGCCTCCTCAGCAGTCAGGTGGTTCAGTCTGCCTCGAGTGGGTGGTGGAGCGCTCTTTTGCTGGTTCTGTTGGGGCTGTCCTCCTGGAACTGGTGCCTTCACCGGTGTCTTGTACTGAGTGTTCCTGCTCTGACCTCCCTGTTGAAGCTTCTGAGGGCACACGTTGGACTTGTGGCCTAGCTGATGGCAATGGTAGCAGGTGATCTGTGATCTGTCGTAGGCTGGCGGCTGCTGTTGCCTAGGCTTCCACTGACTCGAACCTCCACTACCTCCGGGGTGACCTCTGCCTTGCTGAGTGAACTGTGTCTGCTGCTGCTGCGGGTACGGACGCTATCTCTGTGGTGGGTATTGTGGCGGAGCTGACCTCTGTCACTGGTGTGAACCTGAGTGCCCTGCACGGTCTGCATGCTGCCTCTTTTCTCCTCGGACCTCCACGTAGTCCAACCTCGACTTCTCCACTACCAGAGCCTTGCCCACCAGGGCATGAAGAGTAGCACAGTCGTGAGCAGCCAGGTGGTGTGCCATCCCTCTGTGGAGTCCCTTGCGGTACCAGTACATCTTCTTTTTCTCAATGTTGGAGTCGTCTGGGGCGTACCGCATCAGCTCCTGGAAGTGGTTCGTGTACTCCTGGACTGACATCTGCCCAATCTTCAAGTGCCTGAACTCGTCTGCCTTCCTATCCATCACTGCCTCCGGGATGTGGAACTCCCTGAAAGCCTCCACAAACTCCTCCCACGTGATGTGGGTCGGGTCCGCATGTGAGTCACAGTAGCTGTCCCACCAAGCTCTTGCGGTGCCGACCAGCTGGTGTGAGGCAACTGACACACACTCCTCCTCTGTAAGGTCTGTGAGCTCCAAATTCTTCTCGATCTCCCTCAACCAGTTGTCGGCCACAAGCGGGTCTGGAGAGTTGTCAAAGGTCGGTGGGCGCAGCTTGGAGAAACCCTCCACTCTCTTCTGCAAGCTCTCTGGCTGGTTCCTGGTGTTCCTCTAGCGTTTGTTGTTCTGAACCACAACGTCGGCGATCGTCTGCATCAGCTGGGTCTGTAGTGCCATCACTACTGCTAGGTTGGGCGGTGGTGCCGGCTGCTCCGGTGCCTGCTCTGGCTCGGGCTCAGCCTCCTCCTCGGGCTCCTCGACCTCCTCTGGGTCAACTGGTGCTCGGCCTCCTCGGCCTCCTCGACCTCCTCGCCCACTGCGGTGTCCACCACGGTGTCCGCCATGTGGGGCACGACCCCCATGGTGGCCACGACCTCAACCACCAGCGGGGAGAGGGACATCCTCCTGCTTGGCGTCCTCCCTAGCAGCCTCCTCGAAACGGCGTAGGAGCCGTCCCGACCTCTTGACCCCTGACATCTGTTCCAAGAATTTGAGATCGTGAGAAACGAGTTGTCGGAACTTAACTTTAAGGTACTTAAACATATAAGGAGTATCTAGCTAACAATCAAACAATTTCACACAGACATATAAGAAGCATGAAATCCGGCAAAAAGATCAATAACTCCAATCACTCATGCAAGATCACCATACAAAAGGGGTGTATCTCGAGGCCTACTCCTCAACCTTCGAGATTACACAGAAGCATGAGAACTACTATGACATACATAAAAGGGTGGTCAACTAAACATGGACATTATGAAGAACTCTACTCTATCTGACCACAGGATCATCCCCTCAAGGTGCCTGCCTCTGAACTGGAGCTGGTGAGTACGGTGGTGACACTGTCTTCGGACTGGGTGGAACCGAGTAGAACAGCGGGTCGTTCACTCCCAGGTAGTCTGGAATCTCAATCTCTGGTAGGTTGAAGTAGGTTGCCAAGCTCCGCAATGCTCTGTTCATCTCAGGGGTGTCCGAACTACCTCTCGGGTAGGGTGGCTGTGCTGGAAGCTGAGTAGGTGGTAGCTCGAACTTCTCGGTCCTCAACTTGGGTCTCTTCTGTGGTGGTACCAACTCTGCCAACTCTCTGAACTCTGTCACTCGTCTCTGGTCGGAGTCTCTCCAAGATGAGCTGGTCTGGTTGGCTGTGTCCTGTGCCTCATACACTCTGCCTCCCAAGTACCACAGGTGGTTGTAGTTCTGCGTCAGCCTCTCCTCGTGTCCCCACAACCTCAACTGGTAGTCTGTGCAAGCTGCTCCAAGCGACTCTACTAAGTACTCCTTCTCTTGCAGCTTCAACCTCTCCTCTTTGGTCGCTGCCTCTGACTCCCACAAGGCGGTCTATGTCTCCTCCAGTCTGGCTCTCAAGGTGGCGATCTCAAGTGCATCCCTCTCTGTGCTGGCTCTGGCGGTTGTGAGTCCCCACTCTGTGATCTGGATGTTCCTCTTGTGTGCCTCGTTGAGAAAGAACTCCAAGTGGCTGTTCTCTCTCTCCAGCTGGGCGTTCCGTCCCAAGGTGTCGTCCCACTTCTGTCGTAGAAACACTATCTCTGAATTGGCCCAGTAGAGTGCCTGGTCTTGAGCTTGAATGAACTTGCTAGCCAACTGGTCTTTCTCATCCCTGCCCTCTGTGCTCTCCTCAGTGTAAGCTGTCTCCTCCTTGTGCCACCTGCTGTGGTCGTACACTGCTGTCGGTAGGACTCCAAAGGGTGTATCCTTCAACCTCTGCTCCAACTGTCGACACACTTTCTTCAGCGCGAGTCGGGCACAACACTGGTGAGCCTCCAGTGTGGAGTTGTCGAAGCACGAGACCCTGACCTCCTCGAACTCTGGCACACGGGGGTCTGCTGGTATCTTCAAGGTCAGCTCTGTCGGCGACTGGTCCACGGCTGCAGTGGTGCATCCCTCGTAGAGCACCTTGCTGGTCTCCACTCCCGCTGTCTCCAAGCAGTCCTTAAGGATCTTGCAAAACCCTCCGGCCCACTTGCCGTCAGTCTTGAGGGGGATCCACGTCAGCTGGTCCATCTGCACGTTGTTAGGGAAGTTAGTAAGAGTTAGTAATGTTAATCAAGGTAGTATATAATAAAGTTCAAGGTACTTATATAAAATTTCATGGATTGCATATAAAGCACAAGGTGTTTTGGCTTTCCTATACTATCGTCCGTTCCTAGGCTCGTCCTACAGTCAAGTACGGCTCTGATACCAACTGAAACGAACTGGGTTTCCAAAGAAGGGAACCCGATCCCTGCACCTCTGTGATAGTCCCAGGAGGCTATCACGTGTGAATCCCTGTCTCAGAAAGTAAAGCAAATCCGTACAACAAAAGTAAATACATGAAGATCCACATAATAATATTATAAATAAGCATCTGAGTACATCATTTCGGCACATGCCGGGTACAAGTCCAACGGGACTGAATCAAACAGAGTAAACATCTACGCAGTGTCTCTCATGTAGTGAAGTAGACTCCATATCCGCAGGCAACTCGAGTGTAGGGCAAGCCTCAGTCCTCCCATCCATCGTGCTCAAAGTCGTAGTCCGGCTCCTAGTCTGAAAACCCGTCATCTACTCGATAAGCAAGTAGGTCATGTCAGCTTCCCAACAAAGAGCATAAGCAAAAGAGAATAATTCTAGTATGCATGAGTAATCCTATTTATGGTTGTAGAAGGTTATGCAAGCAGCGGTAGCAACGTCAAGGTAAGCAGAATAGCCGAGAGGTCTCCATCTCCGAGGAGATCCACACCTCCGAGGACAACGCCTCTGGGGTCAACACCCCATCAAGGAAAGAACATCGAACACTGGATCTCCACCGAGTCACAACATCCCACTCTCATCTGCGACGTGGGGTCACCAACTCCTATCCCCACATCTCATCGGCACGAAGCCGGGCTCACACACACAGGGGAGAGAAAGCAGCACAAGAAGAGACTAGCCAGGTGAGAGATCGAAAGGGCTGTCCATACCAGTGGACACGGACTATAGCTATAGGTTTTAACACTCTGCAGAGGTTGTACAACTGGACCCACCGAGTAGAGCAGAATCGGGTGCCCCCGTTCCACCTCTCTACCTAACGGCTGGAGACATAACAGTGGACGGCGCTCCCCTGCCTCTCTGAGCCAGACTCGTCCTGACTGAGGCGCGAAACTTACCAGCAGGGCCTCGAAGCTGTGAAACCATCCCCGGGGGAGCCGGGGCGACGTCTACTCGGGGGGTATAACCCGTCCCCCTCACACGACCACACCGGTCCACCTACAGGCTGGATGCCATCCACATACTAGTTCTCAGACCGAACCCCGCCCATAACAAGGCGTACGGTTTGCACGTAAAATAGCCCAAAGATCAAGGTCACACAGACGATCGGTCCTTAATTGCAAGAGCAAGCACTCGCCAACTCCAACCGTCCGACACGCCGCTAGGGCGAGAGGCCAGGTCACATCTCCCCTAGACAGGTGTTCACAAGTAACCAAAGCGGCTCGCTCCCACGGTAACACGTCAAGGGTACACACTCACCCAAAACACACACAAGAGTTCCGAGGTATCCCAACCTCGGTCCAAACCTGAGATCCATCCATAACTAAGGGAATAATATATGGATGAATAAAGCCGGGGAACTAGCTAGGGGTCTGTAGCTAGTTCCAAAAGTAGGTATTCCAAGGACAGGATTAACAATTCCAAGGCATGGCTAATCAATTGTCTATGCAATTTAAAAACATGCATCAAAAGTAATTTAGCACTAGCATCTAAAGCAAGCATAGGATCTAAATGGTTGGGAGTGACATGACACCGGGCTGGTGTGTGTAGTCCTGGTCTGGGTTGAAGTCGGGGTCGTAGGCCTCCTCCTGGTCGTAGCTCGGGTCTGTGCAGCACGAGATACGTGATGCTTAATTACCGGCAATCAACAAAGCATAAATCCAAAGAAACCCAATTTTAAAAGATCCAAACAGAACCAAACTACCTACAAACAGCACCGTCTCATTTTTATAAAAATAGTGAAATTGGTTTCATATTTTTCGGAGTTATAAATAATTAGTTATGAATTTTCAAAGGTTAAAGGTTTTATAAATTAATTTCCAAATTCATTTATAAAACAGAAAAGGATTTTTATTTTTGAAAATAGCTGATGATGTCAACATGATGTCAGCAGCGGAGTGAGTGGGCCATTAATGGGCCAAAAGGGTTAGTGGGCCGATTACGGCCCAATGGACTCAACCTTCTGGGCCAAGAGGTCCAAGTCCATCTGATCCCCCTGAACAAAAATCAAAGTCCAGAGAGATAAGGAAAAAGGGCCGCACTAGGCCTTATCAGGCCGGTTGGCCCAGCGGTTCCTCGGCTCCTGCAGAAAAAAGTCTGGCGGAGGCCCTCGAATTGATCTGGGGCGCGAAAGCGCTCCCTCGCCACGCGTTTGCACATCGGCGTGCCTGGGCGCGAGTACGGTGGCGACGGCGTGCGGTGTTTGACGACGGCGACAGCTCCGGCGTTCATCCAAGCAGCGTTTGGAGCTCTCTAGGTGCACGTGGTCCTCCCGGCGCGGCCACAACCCTGGGGTGGAGCTCTTTGGCCTGCACACGGAACGGCCTGGCGGCACTCTCGGCGCGGCGCCGTGGCGGCGCGACGACGCGGCGGCAGCACGGGGCACAGGCGAGATAACGGCGGCATGATTAGAAACAAAAGTGTGTGGCACTCATCCTCAGCCACGCATGTAGGTGCGCTCGGCATGGACGCGCTTGCGCGCGCAGTGACTTCCCTGGCCGCGGCGTGGGTGGTCGGCGCGCGTGCGCCTGGGAAGCCTAGGCCGCGGCGCGCAGTGCGTTAGTGCGGGGCAGCGAGATCAAGTGCAAGATCATCGGCACGAAGGCCAGCGCACAGGGTAACATCACTTAAAACTGGTGGTGTAGAACGGCGAGGCTCGGCGCGGCATGGAGGGGCACCGCGGTGGCACACCCGCGAACGACATGGAACAAAGGCTGGTCAATAGAGCAGGCGACGCAAGGCAAGGTCCTGCGTCGAGGCAAACGGCACGACGGCCGGGTTCACAAGCATGGAGAGGACAGCGAGGTCCAGCGCGGTGCTGGGGTGCGTCGCGGCGGCGAGCTCGCGGAAACGCACAGTGCGAAGACCGGCGTGGCGTGGCGCAGGGGCATGCTCCCATGGTGCTAGGATGAGGAAGAGGAGCGGACCACTAGCTCACCGGGAGGCGATGGTGTAGATGTAGCAGTGTCAACCGCGTCGATGAAGATTACGGCGGCGACAGCGAGGTGACGCGGCGGTGCGACTTCTTCCTCTGCTTCGGCTTCTACTCGCACGTGGACGGCCTCCTCCGGTCCACGGACAGCTCTGGCTTCCCGCTCCTTGGCTTCGTCTTCTCGTCGCGGTGGCGAAGTGCCCTCCCACTTCTCCTCTTCCCCCCTTCTCCTCCTCTTTCCCCTCCTATTCTCTCATGGCGGCGGAACAGAGTTGGGGGAGAAATCCCCAAGTGCGATTTGGCTTGCCCAGGGGCCTCGCCCGGGGGTTTTGCTATGTGCGGAGGTCAAGGGGACCGGGAGACCGCGTGGGGCAGGGCTGTCCCCTCCTTTCCTTGGCGGTGAAGGCGCGACGCCGTGCGGCTTTGGCCAAGCTTGGTGCGCGGATCGGCTAGTGGCAAGGAAGTGATTCCGGGGCGATGTGAGCGTGGGGTCCGCCTGGGCGTGCGTGCCAGCGTAGCACGGCGGTGCGGTCTGGCGCCTAAGCGCAGGGTGGTGCGGCGCGGCAAGGGGTGCGGCGCGGCGAAGGAGGAAGAGGAACAGGGCGCCGGGGTGTGACGCAAGGCCGAGCTGGGATGGGCCGGTTGATGGGCCGGCCGAAGCTTTGGGGTTTAAGGTGGTCACGGGCCGGGAGTTGAAGGGGTGCAGACAGACTTCATAGAATGTTAGTTGGCCCATGTTAGATAAAAGGGTTTTTGAATTAGTTTTGAAGTAAGTTTAAACCATAGGTTTGAATTTGAATTTATTCAAATTCATAACACAATCAATTAACTCCAAATAAAATCCATAAAAACCAAATCACTAACTTTACCATAATTTGAATTTATGTTTTTATATTTTGGTTTTATTTAAGTAAGATTAAGGGAAGGGCTAGAAAGGGTTTAAATTTAGGTGACACATCATCAATAATTAAAAAGTTCAAATTTTCTCACAATTTCATAACTTAAATTTCAGGGATGTTACAGTTTTACCATCCTTATAAGTAAACCAAGTTTTTACTCTATGTATATGAGCAGTTCCCACCTTACCTCCAAGTGTCGCTGGATATGAAAAAGGAGGAGCTTCCCATTATGAATCTGGCATTTGGAAAGATTGCTGTGGTTTTAGAATGGTAAAGTTCGAGGGCAACTTCCAACCCACCAGATTGCCACCTGAATCTATGTCTTGGGAAAATTTTGGAGCAGAGGAACTTGTACTCTGATCTCCTAATGTAGCCATCATTGGAGTGGTGACGATCATTCCTTGCGGAGAAGTTCTAGAAGCCTGATTCAGAATCGGTTGAGGAGCCAATGCGAAAACAAGGTCTTGTCCTTGGGCTGAAAGTATGTCGGTCCCACATAGCCTTTATCCACTCCTTCTTTCATGGTCTTGACCAGACTGTTATGGATGGTGTTGCTCAAGACTCCTGATTGATTGATGAGAGATGCATTCATAGCCTTCTCCATCATATCCTGCAACATCCCAGGTTCTAATGAGAAGGTCACCTGTCTTGGTCCTGGTAGAGGTGCTTTCTAGATGACCCTGCTCCTAGTACGGCTAAAAGATGCCAAGCACAATTTCTTGTACTCTTCCATGTATGCATCGTACTCAGCTTTGAGCTCTCCCTGCAATTGGTCTTCAATGATTTCTTGGATGTTATCTTTTGCGACCTGTTCAGGCACTGGAATTCCTGATGATGAAGACATCTTCTTTGGGTCCCACTAGGTGTGCCAAAAGTGTGTTGACGCAAAAATCAGACATGACCCCCGCGCATCAACACATGTGACTCCCCGGTCGGTGCGAGGCATGCCAGTCAATCTGACCTATTGATTGACAAGGAAGACAAGGAAAAGTAGTTAAATTTGATTAGATCGGCTAGAGAACTGATGTGTCTTCAGTTTACGTAACTGTCAGATTGGCCAATACAAAGTGGAGCAGGATCGGCGAGCTCGAGAGCAGCCAAAGTACAAGTATGTTGAAATCGACTATGTCAGCTGATTCCGAATGACGTAAGCAGATTGTAAGCTACAGAAGCAACCTACTCAAAGCCACATGACAACATTCAAAACCAATCTAGATCGACTATTTTAGGTAAGAGCCGACAAAGCTTGACTTCGAACGGGATAGATTGTTAAAAGCTAAAACTACACGAATTAGTACGAAAACTTGCAGATCTAACCTATACTAATGGGTTTTGAAAAAAAGAACTAGATGAAAACCACATTTATGTGCCCGGAGGTTTAAAGCCTAGGATTTACTCGGTCAAACGGTACTTACAAGCTAGCTGGAGGTCGATCGATGCAGTCCGATGAACTCGAAGAATGACGCTTGAAAAGGGAAAATTGCAGGTGGAGAAGCTGTCAAATTTAAATCATGTAAAGTGCAGAAAATGTAAAGGAGTGCCCGGAGGCAAAAAGTTTTGTTGATTATGGTGTGTACAAACTATTTTTGATCGCGTAGGGTCGCTATTTATGTCATGAGGACGACTTGACTCCTAGTCGATTATGATAATGCTTACTTGTATCTAAAGAAAACAAAACTACTATATCTCAAATGACTCATGCAAGAGTCGGACTCTCTAAACTGACTTTGACATGTTGCCAACCAATCGTTGACCCGCCTTCGTTGTGTTGCTCCTTGGTGTATTCTTCGCTTGCCGCTTTCCTTTCTCGATTAGCGGATTCCCCCCTTTGACCATCGGCTGGCCTTCACTAACTGTCGATCGGCCCTATCGGCTATTCTTCTTATCGGCTGGTGTTTAATCGACCGATTTCGTATTGAAGTTTTGAGCACTTGATGCCTCTTCAACTTATCTACAACACGTGCCAAAAAATGGTGTCAACATGTGGCTGGTGCATTTGTAAGACTAAATGGCATGTCAATGTACTCAAAATAGCATAAATGAGTTGTGAAGGTAGTTTTGTGGATGTCCTCCTCCTTCATCAAAATCTGATGATACCTTGATCTAAGGTCTATCTTGGCAAAAGTTTGAGCCAAATAATTCATCCAACAGATTCTCAATCATTGGAATTAGGTATTTGTTTTTGATAGTATTTCCATTAAGCCTTCTATAATCAACACATAGTCTCCAAGTGCCTTCCTTCTTCTTGATTAAGATCACAGGTGAAGAGTATGGACTGACACTGGGTCTGATCATGTGTGCCTGCAATAACTGCTTGATGAGTTCCTCCAGTGCATTTTTCTTATGAAAGGGCAATCTGTATGGTCTCTGTATAATGGCTTTGTTTTCATCAATCAAAGGAATTGTATGGTCAACAGTTCTCAGAGGAGGTAGTGTATCAGGCTCCTGAAACACATCAGCAAATTCTGATTACACTGCTTGAATTTCAGGTGGTGGTTCTTGTTCTGTGGCACCTAATTTACTTTGGAAGTTGTTCAGAATGACCACAGCACCAATAGCTTTCTTCTTTAGTAGCTGATATAATTTCTTAGCCCCAATCACTTGACTGCTAGTTTGAAAGGTTTCATCAGAGAATGTTACAATGTGAGCTCCATCTTTAGTCACAGTGAATTCTCTCCTCTTCAAATCCAAAGCAACTGGACTGTGTTTGTATATCCAATCTGCTCCAAGGATTACATCATAACCTTTTACTTCCAACAATCTGAAATCAGATGTAAACTCATGTCCTTGTACAGTGTAACTACTATTTAGGCAAGCTTCACTAATCATTTCCATGCTATTAGCAGTTGTTACTCTCACAGCTTCCACATTAACTAGAGCACATTTGCTTTTGATTGCAAATTTAGTATTTATGAAGGAGGCAACACTACCACTGTCCACCAATGCTATTGCAGTCTTAGAGCCAAACTGTAATTTCAATGTAAATGTGCTAGCTTTGGATGGTGTCCCAGTGAGGGCATGCATTGAAATTTTGAGTGTATGCAAGATAGAAGCATCATGGTACTCAGAATTAGAATCTTGTCCATCTTGAATTATTGCTACCACTTCTTTTCCTTCTGAGTTCTCAATTAAGATGATTGAATATATTTGCTTGGCTTTGCAGACTTTAGTGTGTACAGGAACCCAAGGTTCCCTACATTTAAAGCATTTACCAGCAGCTTTCAACTCAGCCATTGTAGGTTGTCGTTTAGCTTCTTTGTCATGGATAGTTTCTCTGTCTCTAACCCAAGGTTTCTACTGTCTTGGGAAGGTGGTCAATGTTGTGCTTTTCTTTGGATATGGGTTTTCTTGCTCTAGTCTTTTTGCATACCAGTAAGCCTGAGATAAGACAGTTGGTCTGAAGCACTACAAGTGGTATTGAATATAATCTTTGAGGCTAGCTATGAAGCTTGAGATATAATATGCATCATTCAAGGATGGGTTATGTCTTCTCACTTGGCTCAACATTTCCTCAATTTTATCTACATATTTCCCAACGGACCCAAGTTTGCTTTCGCTCGTGAAATTGTCCAATGATCTCATATTCAGAAGATTGATTCAATCTGTCAGTCACCATTCTACAGAACTGATGCCAAAGTAAGGTGTGAGGATTGCAGCCTGTACCTCTCCACCAATATTCATCTTTACCCTATAGGTATAAAACTACAATTTGCACCCTTTGCTCATTTGGAATACCCAGTAACTCAAAATACTTTTCAGCTTTTCTTATCCATCCATCTGAGTCAGTGCCCTCAAAATCAGGAAATGATAACTTGTTTCCTATTGACACATGTTTATGTTGTTGTTGTTGTTGCATGGTATAAGATTGGGTAGGTTGATAAGCAGAGGTTCTGACCTGTTTACTCTCTTCCTGGGTGTGAAGGTTCTGCTGCTTAGGTGGTTCCTTGAAAATTTCCTTTTGAGCATTGATGTCTTGTTTGTTTGGGATATTGTGAAACTGGTCTTCATAGTTTTTCTTGTTCCACTAGCTTTCTTGATATTCATGCTCCAAGTCAAACTCTTCCTTAGAATCCTCCAAAGACCCAATTGAGTGTGACTAGGCCAATATTTTGGGTCTCCAACATGGAGTGCCCCCATTGTATTGGATTCAACCTGATGTTGCATCATCCTTGTTCTTGCTACTAGTGGTGGAGTGTAATATCTTGGATTTACAATAGCTGCTAGAAGGGTTGCTGTTGTGATATGTGAACTTGATAGGTGTTCTAAGCAGTTGGAACTTGCTGAACTGTACCAGTGTCTTTTGCTTTGGTGGATGATCTAATGTCTTCAGTAGTTGAATTGTCTACATGCTTTTGTGATCCACTCAACTGATTCAAGATTTTATCCAAGGTCTTCTGCGGGACATCATTGTATTGTTCATGCTTCTTCATGAATTAATCTAGGGTATTACGGATATCATTCACCTCCACAGCAGTGGAAATTCCATGCCTTCTAGAATATCATCCAGCTTCGTCATCGTGTAGTACATATTCAGTTGAGGAAGAGCCCTCCCTAATCAATATGCACTACGATTCTACTGCCGCCAAGATCACGACTAAGCTCCAGAATTTTGCGCAAGGGCCTGCCATGCAACCCTTGCCACGGAGTGATCTTCCACCAATTCCTCCACAGTCTGAAATCTAACCAAGCTCATAGAATGTTACGTGGAAACAAAGCTCCACAACCCTCGCTTGTCAGATCTCGCCGTTCACTTTGGGAATTTGGGGAGTTGTTCTTCGATCCATGCGGGCGGGTACGATTTTATGCGATTGAGTCGCAACCACTCGTCCACACACCAATCGGTCTCGAATCAAAGAACTAGGCTCTGGGTTGATGAGGTTCCACCCGAGGATGGAATGGCTCTGATACCCTTGTCAGGATCTAGAGGGATCCGAGAGGAGACAACAACAGAAAAGAGGAAATCACAAGCATCGACAACAGATGGAAAACGGGCAAAACTAGCAGAGCCACAACTGAAAAGAATCGAACCAGAGTTCACAGATGAGGACTTGATTCAGTGCCGCTAGGGAGACGACGAACTCAGCTATCTACTCTACTAGCTACTAGGGTTCACCCTGTTCTTTCCCATGTTCGATTACAACAAGGGTCATGGCCTTTAACAGTGGCCAGCTGGTAAAACATGTTTAACAACAGTAAATGTAGCTAATCCAAAAGCTAAACGGTAAAACGATAGCAGCCGTTGACGCGAAGATGGATGGCATCTGTGATAGTTGGCGAACCGTTACTCCCTTGACCGGCTTTCTTTGCTTCAATACTGATGAACTGAATACTGCATTGATCTACTCTTCCTGACAATTAGAGGATGGCTATGGGTGGTGGTTGACTCGATGGAGGAAGCAGGGTGTCGGCGGTGAGGTCACGTGGTGATGGCGTCACTGACTAAGCGAAGGTGGACAACTGACGAGTCGGGTGGGTGACAGGGCAAGCGAATGTAGTGATTAGGAAGGACAGGGAAGGAGGTCACAGTGGGAGTCAGGTGGACCGTATGGCGGCAAGGTCGTCGCCGACTGTGGGCTGTGGTGGAGGCAGTAGTGGCGGGAAGAAGCGGGCACATTCACCGAATAGAAAGAAGACAACTGTGTAGACACTCATCAACATCGGAAGGAGGAAGACAAAATTGTGGTCTTTCTCCGCAAATCTAGATGGAGAGGAAGTACATGAAGGAGAGGAGAGGGAAGAGAAGAGGAGTAGTGGGCGCCCTTTGCCAGTGTTGCCGGTGATGTGGTGGGTGGCGGCGGCGAGCTAAGCTCGGGCGTCGGGGACGAGATGCGAAGGTTGTTTTTTTTTTCCTTTTTCGCGTGAGCTGCCGAGCGGATAATGTCTTGAGGGGCCCTCTCCGCGTAGTCAGGTCAAAAATATTTGTCCTGACAAGCTCTTAAAGGTTTAATTGAAAATACGTTCTTGAGTATATACACTAATAAATACTAAGTGTATTAAATAGCAACCGAATAAATTAACAGCGGTAGATATCTAATTTTGACTGCATAATCTTATCTGGTTAGGTTCATTCTTGTAGATACTTTGAAACGTGATCTTCATTTTTGACTCATTATGTGGCACTCTATCTCCTAAACCGTATGGACTCTAGAAGGCCTAGCTCGTTTTAAGCTATTGCTCCTAGTATCTCTCTCCTACTTCATCATTATCTTGAATAAACCTCTCATATTTGACCTTTCTATACTCAACTCTTTCATATTTTATTCGTATGAACTAACTACTATGAGCATTATTTAAACTTTTAAGTGAACAATAATCGTTTGCAACAAATCATCGTTCTTGCTCATTTCATTTGAGTTCAACTGGCTCATCCAGCTATCTATCTTCCTTTTTGCATTGCATTGCAAGCACAATATGCATCAATCAAACTGGAAGAGCACAGTCTCTGGATAACTATCAGAAATCAATCGGCAAAAATCAAACTTTTGCAACTCTCTTCCTCCTCTACCTCTACTCCCACGTGCCTGCAGCATCATTTGCAACTTCCTCTCTACAAGAAGAGGATGTGGTTGCCTATCTTGGCATTGCCATGGTTGTGTATTTATCTGAGGGAGAAGTCCAAATAGACTACAATAAAGGTTGTTGTGATCGAAGTTCGGTTGGTACAGGTGGTTGGCCTGAAGAGGCGGAGGGGCGGCCGGCACGAGGAGGCGGTAGGAGCTGGCAGTGTGAGGAGGGGGTCTGGAGAGGGAAATGATAAAAAGGATAACTGATATTTCTCTCTCATATACCTAAAGATTTAGGTATTTAATTTTACATAAACCATTGGAGATGCTCTAATAACCTAAATTATTGGCTAAATTATGACTTCTATCCCTTAATAAAAAACTAATGAGAAACTAATTCACAGAGCACCTCTTGCGACGAAGCCCTATTAATGAGTTTGGACTCATTGATTTTTTTTTAGAAAGGGTCCGGTCTTATCTATACTATAAAGAACGAAGACAATTGAAAACTTTTCTCACTCAAATCGGGTCCGCCGTACTCCTCACGCCGGACCCACCTGTCGTATGTTTTTAGGAGTGGATAGGGTGGAAAGACTATAGAAGGACCGAAAAATCGCAATTTGTTATACTCCCTCTATTATTAAATATGTGATGTTTAGATAAGTTAAGTATTTTTATATAAAAATAATAATTTGCCAATTCGCCAATTATTTTAAAATAGAAGGGACTGCATTTTGTTTGCTTGAAAGCTATTTTTTCTTTTTCTTTTACTTATTTTGTTTTTTTTAGTTCAGGACTTTGATCACAATTACTCGGTTACTCCATAAATTTCTTAATACGTCATAAATGTCATAAAGCATAAACTTGAATACATGTAGATTTATATTTAAAAAAATACTTGTAGCTTAATTTTGTATCACGTACATGTAATTGTTTGTCGAAACGAAATACACCTTATAAAAATACGAAGAGGGTACCTTCCAAGTTCCAACATTTCAAAAGGTATCTTTTGTTTTAAGAAAAATAGTAAAATGTACGTGCGACATGCACGTATTTTAGAAACCTTGTAAATAATGGTTTCCTGTTTATAGAAAAAAATTACATGCATGGATTTAAAAATAAAAATATATAACCAATTAACTAATAATTACATTTTTTTAAAAAAAATTAGGCATTTAGCAAATCACAACCCCACCATAACATGTATCGTATGAAGGAAATAACAAATAAATGAAGGAAATAACAAATTGATACTATAAGGAGCGAAAACAATTGAAAACTTTTCTCACCTAAATCGGGTCCACTGTACCCCTCACACCGGACCCACCCGTCATATATTTTTAGGAGTGGGTAGGGTGGAAGGACTATGGAAGGACTAAAAAATCGCAATTTGAAGAGTGTTTCTGCCAAAAACGAATTATTTTTCTTACCCACCACACACGGACCCGCACCAGTACCCGCTAGGCCCAATTCTTTTCTTCCGCGGACCGCGGGACGCTCCCGTCCGCAAAATCAGGCGGACACACTCGTCTCGATCCGACAGCGTCCTTCTCCGTCTAATGCGCGCGAGGAGAAGACCTGACGGGCGGGGACGTCGACGAGGCGGCACCGGCGAGCCCGCGGCACCAGACCTCCGCGCGGGGGAGTTCAAGCCCGGAGCGGAGCCGGCTAGCCCACGACCGCAACTTTTCGCGGGGGAGTTCGACCCGGCAGCGGGGTCACCCGCCTGATCAAAGTGAGCTGCGCTTTCCGAGACGCGGCGACGGGGCGGTCGGTGGACGTTGGCGGCGAAGATGCACTGGTCCAGAGGTTGGCGGTGGTGGTGACGGGCGCGGCGTGGAGGTGGCACAGGAGCGGTTCCGCGTGGAGGCGGCAGAGGACCTCGCGTCGGCGCGGGCAGCGGCGGAGCGCGACGAGCACGCGGAGGCGGCGCGGATACTAGACTGGCAGCAGGAGGCATTGGCTGCCGTGGGTCACCGGCGACGCAAGGTGCGACCGTGCGAGTCGCTGGTGGCGGAGCTGCGCGAGTTGAGCGCGCGCATGGTGGACCGGCAGAAGTACGAGCAGACGAGGCGCGTGTTCATGCTCGCCAGCATCAACGCGCACGCGCAGCAGCGCGCGTCCACCGTGCTGTTCACCGAAACGACGACGTCGATATCGTCTTGGAGCTTGTTCGGGGCAGGGGCGCCACCGGCGTTCGCAGCAGCGACGACATCAGGGTTGATGACAGGGACGACACCATCGTTTGAGTCAGCGACGACATCACGGGTCGGGGCATCGGTGACACCGGCGTTCGGGGCAGCACCTTCATGCTTTAGCTTTGGCTTCGTGACGCCCACGATGCAGTTCATGGTGGAATCCTCGAGGAGGACACGCGAGTCAGCGCCGGGAAGAACCAACGACGGCAATAGCAATTTCAGTTTTAGCTGAACTTAAAATTGAAGCCCATAATGTGGCCTACATCTTGTTTTCTCCACTGTAATCCGCTCACGGGACTTGTTCAGGAAAGAATATGTGTCTGATCGACATGTAACTCATCAAAAGATCTGAAGTTCTGAGCACGACTTCCATGTAGGCCATATCTTCTGTTCTTTGCTATGAGTGAATGATATGTCGTAGGAGCCATGACTGACGATGCCTATCGATATATCCATCTCATCTATTCTCATCCCTCTCACCAAACATTAAATCATCGAATTTCATCGTGCTCAAGGTCTATTAGTGGGAGTTGTTGTGCACATAAGATACCATTGGGGAAGATAGATGGTGATTCGATCAGCGAGCTACTTCAGTCACATGAACTCGTGGTGTCAACCAAGCATGAGAATTCAAAGAGGGCAGGGAAGAAGAACAGAGCAATGTGGTGAGATCGAGATGCAAGAGAAATTTTAGCTAGACAAAAACTTATTATCACGAGAAATTTTAGTAGAAAGATATTAAATTACAAAGCACCGTAATTATGGCATGGGTTAGATTTTATTATTGAATAATTTTAATATACATGATTAAAAAATAACATTTACTATATTTTTGAAAATACATTCATGGTACATATTTGCTTTAAAAAATATATATAACACAGTTGTTTCACTGTGTTTTTAAAACACGTGAGTGTCGCACGTGCGTCTATACTAGTTAGCTTTAATGATTAGGTTTCTATTTTGGGAGCCCAAAACAGAAACCTAATCATTAAAGCCAGTAAGCTCAAACTGGCTAATTAGTATGGGAACATATCAGGTGGAAACCAACTCCTCCGTGCAAACTATGAAAACTTCAATCTGAGCCACACGATGTTGATCCAAGGGAAGACTTATGGAAGGTGGGAGGGGTGATGTGCAAAATTCATGAGAGGTGGGAGGGATGATTTGCAAATGCACTTATGCAAATCACCCCTCCCACCTCCCATGAGCCCTCCTTTGGATCAACATCGTGTGGTTCAGATTGAAGTTTCCATAGTTTGCACGAAGGGGTTGGTTTCCACCTGATACGTTCCCAATTAGTATTTCTATCCGGCTTTTAGAAGCAAGATAGTTACGCTTCAAAAACTTTAAGATTCGTGCGTGAAATAGACGACGTCCGATCACCCTCCTCCAGGGGCAGACCCATATTGAGCTGAGTGATGGCACCGACCGCCACTCAACTTTACAATTTCGATGGACAATGTTCAGTGAAATTTTTAGAGCTCATATACTTGCAGGGCGCCACTTAATTTCTGGGCTAAGTCCACCCCTGCCGTCTAAATCCACCCTAGAACCGCTGCTGCCTCTCCATCGCCGAGGTATCATGCTTGATTTTTATTCTCATTTCCTTTTCCTTTTTGGCATACACAGAACGTTACAGCACTCTGCTACTTACCAAAAAAAAAGGCATCAAACATTATCTATGCTTTGCTTGTGCTTGTATAACACTACAACAGGGCTCATCCAGGATTTACTCAGCCACAGTGAATAATACTTTCCGTCCAGATAATTTGGAATGAAAAGGGAATATTAAGTGCTGAAATATAAGAAATGGACCAAAAGGAATTACTGGATTGCTTCAATCATTTCAAACCACATCCACATCGTAGCATTTACCAAGAACCCACCAACATGAAAATTACATTAATGTTGAGTACCAAATGGATTCTAAATGGCCTCTCAACACCAAAGGCGGCAAAAGACCAGTTTCTTATATATTTTTTAACCTTTCCTGCCTTACCTCTCACACTAACTAATTAAGGTCTTTATTCAAGAATCACGCCGCGAAGAAGCAGGAAAGCCCGTCTATCTACCTCGGCCATGCCTATGATGTTATTGTAGGGCTGTCAACTGCAAGTCCCATCGTATTGAGTCCGTTGTCGACATAAACGGTGGAGCCTGTGATAGCAGAAGCCAATGGAGACACCAGGAATGCAGCTGTGTTCCCCACCTCATCTGTTCAACATGCAATATTTTTGTGAATATTTTGAAGAAAGAGGTTGCATCTTCTTTCAGATAATACAATGGAAAGGGTCAGTGAGTCATAGTAAAAGAAGGCGATCTTGACCTGCCAACAGTTCCTTCTGCAGTGGTGCATTGACATAAGAGTACTCTATCATCTTCTCAATAAATCCAATTGCCTTAGCAGCTCTACTCCCAAGAGGGCCTACAGATACCAGAAACAGAACACAGTGAAACAAATTTGAGGACCCATGATTCACTTAATTGCTAAAGGTAGATATCCTAAGTTGTTTGCATTCGATGCTTTGCTTCATAATATCATGGAGATCTTCACCATATTTATTAAACACTAAAACATTTATTTACCAGCATCATTCATCTAAATATGTATGCAAAGCACAATTATTTTCTCATGAAATGAGTCAGTTACACAGTATTCATTTCAAATGAACATAGCATACCTGCAGATATGGTGTTGACTCTGATTTTGCCTTTCTGTCCAGCTTCAAAAGCAAGCACCTACATTCACATGTGCAGAAAGGTGTAAAGAGAACATAATTTTGTAGGAAAATAAAGGGTCATCCATGTACAGTTAGTGGTACACAATTATGCAAGACCATACCCGTGTATCACTCTCAAGAGCTGCTTTGGCAGAACTCATGCCGCCACCATATCTATCAGGAAAAGAAAAGTACTAATAAATGTAGCCACAAGAAAGTAATTTTAGATCAACAATTAGTTCATATAAATCTGAAAAGAATAATTACCCAGGAATTGCCCTTTCAGAAGCAATGTATGTTAATGAGATGCTAGCACCACCTGCAAAATATTGAAATTAATGAAACAGAGTCAACAAAAGGACATGATATTGTGTTTTCGAAGAAGTGTTCTATATTGAAGAATACAAAGAGTGAGTTTCTGTCCTCTAAAAAGTTCACTCTCATGAATCACATTGTAGATGGTTATAAGCAACAGCACTACAATGATTCATGGGCTTGACAAAATAAAAAAACAAATACCAAGCAGCAATAGCAGAATTATTTGTAGCATGTAAAATAATTGTATGAGTGCCAGCAAAGCATAGGAGATATGCACTACCTGGATTCATTATAGGAAGGAAGTGCTGAACCAATGAAACATAGGAGTAACTGGATGCTGAAATCGCAGCAAGATAGCCTCTCCTTGATGTCTCCAATAAAGGCTTTGTTACCTTCAAACATGAAGGTAGGTGATTTTCAGTGAAGGTTTCATGAGGATTTCACGAGAAACGGCTGTAGCACACTGGTACGCGCATGCACAAGCAAAGATAGAGATTGAGTGAGGCAGATGACGATTGTACCTCAGGGCCATTAGCAAGAGAATGCACAAGTATGTCAATGCTACCAAAATCATTCTTCACTGATTCGGCAACTTCCTGTTAAATTAAGAGGAACTATATTAGTCAAATCTCTGAAGTTTTCATAAAAACCAGGTTCCTCATTGTTGTTGTGAGTGTTAGTTTCTAGCAAGCTAAGAAACTAAGCAGCTATATGGAAGGAAAATGGTTGGCATCTACACACCTTAACAGTCCAGTTTGATGATCCAGCATATCTTTTGTTCGATTTTACCTAAAATACAGAAATAAAATGTTAACAATGAAGCCATGTAGCAAGCTGAATAAGTATATACATATAAAATAACAACATTACATCTTCAGGAACATCCTCAGGGGAATCATAGACAGCATCAAGTGGATAGACTTTCACAATATCCATAAGAGATCCATCTGGCAGCCTGTATCAACAGAAAGTCACACTTGCAAAATTAGTAGGTTCAGAGCTAGACTGTATGAATGTTGAAACCAATAAAAAATAAGATACAGACTTGCGTGATTCGTCAAACTTTCCACGCCTCAGACTTGTCTCAAATATGTTAAGTGCCTGCCATTGCAGAATACCACATCAGATAATTGATCAGCACAAGTTTCCAAGGTGAGGAACTCTGTGACAACTCGGTAAACATACCGGCACCCATGTACCAACAAGAATTTCAGCACCAGCTGCAGCAAGAGCTTTTGCAATTGCCCACCCATAGCCATTATCATCAGCAACTCCAGCAATAAATGCCCTTTTGCCTGAAACAATAACAGTACATGAGAAAAATTGTAGTCCTTGAGAAGGCTTCCTGCCACAGATCAGACAGACAATAAAGTTCTTTATGTTTTCATTCTTTCAATAAATCAAATTACATGTCATGATACTATGCAACTACAGGTTCTTTTTAAGGCATGAGGGGATATCTATTATCATCTATGGTAGTCATATTCTGTTTCCTTTTTAAATTAAAGCACCACAAACGGTTTCTGATTCTATGCCCATTAATGTTAAGCTGTTTCAAGGAAATCAGGTTTTCAATCACCAAAGGGTAGCATGGAGATGGAGATACAACTAAGAATTGAACTGCAGTCCTCCATTATGATTGTCAATATTTGAAAACCCTCAATAATAAGCATATACGACAAAACTAAAAAGCAAATACTATAGCAGCATACTCTTGCAATCTGAGTGACAATCAGATGGCTTGAGTTACCTCTGAGATCAATGGGAAGCCCTTGTGGGCCACTCTCTCCTGACATTGCCCTTACAACGAAACCAGTGCTCTTAGAACTGAGAGGCTTGGAGCAGAAGATTTTGGGGCAGCTTGCAAATCTAGCAGTGGTTTCAATCCTGGAAACCCCTGCCCTTGAGGTGAGCATTCCTTGTGAGGCCAAGATGCAGGGGCGTGCAGCCACCATCTTCACACTAGCAGCTGCTGAAGCACTCATCATCTTCACTATCAGCTAAGTCTGTCCAGTCAGAACATCAATAGAGCGTGTCACGAGAAGGAAGCCGTGACAAAAGTACTCTTCTGGTTCAAACAGTCACTAAAGCAGAAACACTGTTCATCCTGGGATGCAGAACAGAGTTCTCCATTTCCAGACAAACAGCTAATGCTTTCTGAACTATAGAACTGCTAGTCTAACGAATCGATGACGCAACCAAGATTCAAAGCTCGGCCTCCTCACCGAGGCCCTGAACTTATCCAACCAAAGAACAGATTACACAACCAAACAAAGGCATCTCTAATTCTCGTCCCTCGAAAAAAACCATACGACGGCGATTAATTCAGCTCGCGGTGCGCTAACACCAGCACACGACGCCATCGACATGGATCGCCCCCTAAGATTCACCCTCCTAAGAACAGGATAGCCGCGCGCGTGCACCGACAAGCTGGCGCAGATCACGGACGAAAAGCGGGAGGATCGGGAGAGGCGAGGCTTACCTGGCCTCGGGGAATGCGCGAGGGGGGATCTGGGAGCGCGATGCGCGTGCTGCTTGGGCAAGCAGAGGTGGTGGAGCGGAGAAGGAGAGGGAGCTGCGGAAATAAAACGAGGGGGTTTTCGATGAGACCGAGGGCGAGGGGGGACGAGGGTTTTCTTTGGAGTAGCTGAGAAACCAAGAAGCAAGCGCAAGCAGGGGGCTCCTATATATACCGAAAGATGGATAAGCATTATAATTTCTAATTTACTAAAAGCTTACCTAAACTTTACTAATTTATAGTTTTCAGCCAACCCACCTCATAACTATTTAAAAAAATGTTGAAACATTTTTCTAAAATGTTACAACATTTTTTTCAACATTTTACGTTATTTTTTCGTCAATATTTTGTAAAATGTTGCAACATTTTTAGAACCAACATTTGTTGGACTAACATTTTTTTCATCTCCTTCTCCGGCGGCTTCACTGTCGGCGGCGGTGGCGCGCGGCCGGCGGCGGCGGCGCCCGGCCCTCCGGCGGTGCATCCCGGCGGCCGGCGCGCGTGGAGCTCGACGGTCGGGCAGGCGCGGGTGCGCGGCGGAGCTCCGCCGGCTGCGGCGGGCGGCGCCGACGCGAGACCAGGTCGGGGTCGAGGGGGCGTCACGGTGTGGGAAGGAGAGAGAGTGTTGGTGAGCTAGGGTTTAGAAGGTGGGATTCAAGGGATGTGATTCCGGAAGCTATATAGGATTCCCCGCACGCACGCCTGTTGTTTGTTTGGCAGACTTCCTATCGGCCCATGGGCTCACTAACTGCAAACACTCTCTCTACCCACGGAATAAGTGCGGCTTTTTCTTTCTTTCTTCTTTTTTTTTAGACTAGAAAAGTGCTCATCTTGTTACATGCTAAAAAAATTATTACAATAAACAATGCATCTAACAAAAAAATAAATATTATAAAAATAAGTACAAAGTATTTATTAGAATATAATTTCTGAAAACCAAGCATTGTATATCGCTATATTACAATATAATTCGAACTCGTACAAATCATTGTAGTTTCAGTTAACCTACGAAGATCTGCAGTTCTGCACTACGAAATTCAAGGGCGTTACGTTTCTTGTTTTTAGTAATGTAGTTTACTATTAAAGCCTGGATCTCCATAAGTGCATCTTTGTACTCCTGACGTTACAAGATCAATAAGAATTAAGGACAGAAAATGCCAAAGTACAGACCCATCTACTTAGGCAATGGAATGAGATCATGCATCTTTTCGGGTTTTCACAATCAATGAGTAGTACTGGAAATTGTATACGGTCATTAAATGAATAGAGTTATTTACCAGACTGGAAACACCCTTGTCAATGTCTACAGATATCAATAGGTGTCACTTCTCAAAAAAAACAAGCTGAATATCCTCCTCGAGTACTGACACTTGCCAAGATGAATAATTAAGTAAGAATTCAAAAATAAATGCTCAATGCTATAAATTATTCTAAACACTATACCACTGTATGCAGTTACTGTGAAGCGGCCAAGGCTCACCAATGGTGAATTGATTTCTCACGAGCTTGCCAAATATGTGAACTACAATCATGGTCACATTAAGCACATGTGACGGTTCATGCCACACATGTTGATGCAAGAGGGCATCAGAATAAAAAGAAACACAGGATGACGGAATAAAGAGAGAAACAAGATGATATATCTTCCTCTGGTGTTAGTGATTTAACCTTGCCATAGTTGCACGCCTGCATGAACTGTCAGATCCGATCAATGAAGTATTCTTATTGGTAATTGATCAATTATATAGTAAGATTAAGAGAATTTCAATACAAGTATATGGTATGAGTGCAAAGAAAAAAATATGGCATAAGAAAGTTCCTAAACCAAGTACTATTTCACTGAGCAATTCCTACCTGTCTTGTAAAAATAGAAAATCTATAGCAACTATATAGGTGAGACCTACTACAAGTCATGAATAATTTTCTCTCAACATGCAACCAATTCACGTCACCATCCACTGTACGACATGTCACCATCCACTATACGCCATGTCATCATCCACTAAATCATATATTTATGTCTTCAACTGATTTTCTGTGGTTAATATCATGCCGTTGTGAGTAGCATGCTACAAAATTCCTGTAGTAGAAAAAAATGCACGTCAATAATTTAGAATGATTCTCTCTCAACAATATTATCATGCTTCCATGTATAATGTTGTTTGCAAAAGAATGTTGTCATGAAATCACTTTGGTGTTATTACTTTCACATTGCACCTTAAAATTTTGTTTAAAAAATTTCCGCAGCATCGCGCGGGGTATCACCTAGTAAATAAGAATGAGAAACAACAATACACATTGGATTCAACATGACAATTACAAATATGAATTTTTGGTGTATTTGAATACTTGTGCATTCTAATTGCTATAGGATCAAGATTAGGTCCACGTGACCAGCAACCTATAGGATAAAAGGCCTAGAGTAATACACAAACTAATCGGAGAAGGTAAAAGAAATTAAATAAACCCTACACAAATCGAACATGTGGAATGAGCACATTTGGGAGGAAAAATACCCAGAGTCCAAGTTGAAGCACACATGTTCATGGTCGCACATCCTGGTGACTCGTCCTCTGAAGGAAGCGAGCTGCAGCTTGTCCTCCATATTCCCATCTCCACCGGCCCAACTTCTCGCATCTCTGCATGGTCAGGGTGTCTGCAAATTGGTCGGCAGACAGCATCGGTTTCTCCTTCTCGCTCATCGAATTGCCGCTTATCCCCAACCTTGCTCCCAACATTTCTCTTGGAGGAGGTGAGTGTGGGTAGGGTGGGATGATGACGGCTTTCGTATCTGGGAGGAGGATGTGGCCAGCTTTCGTATGTGGGAGGACGATGCGGCCACAATCCTTCTTTAGCTCCGCGGCCAAATCTTCCCCTTCCTCGGTGCCGGTGTCGCTGGCCGCTGCCAGCCCCTGGCTAGCTGAGCTTGCCAACCCGGGCAGTGTCGTCGTCACCGAGCTTAGCGGTGGTGGCAGGTTTGGCGCAGAGAACGAAGAGAGGCGACGGGGGCAGGCATGTCACAGGGGAGAGCGGCAGGCGGTTCGCAGGCTGCAGGAGAGGGCGGTGTGCGGTGCATGAGGGACCTAGATTCAGTGCCTTACCTTGAGTAAGGCACACTGAGCCTTACCTCTTGCATTTCAACCAAAGGCATGTCTGTCATCATTTGAACTCAATATTTCAACCAAAGAAGGCAACCAGATAGCAAATTAATTATATTGTATATTTGTATAAAGTATCAAACTGATTCAAATTTAATTATAACACAACTATCAACTCAAATTTTAAAAAGAAAGATTCAAAGATCCACAAATGGGTAACAAATGCCATTTTTCACACGTGACCGGATTAATGTGCAGTTCCAAATCACCATTACATGGCATTAGACAAGCCACTAAATCTGGAGCAACAAGTGCTACTGGTGAACAACCATTCCTTTGTACATTTAGCCAACAAAATGCTATCGTTAGCATGTCTAAAATACTATAGTTAGGCCACAAAATACTATGTTAACCATCTATCCAACTTGCAAGTACTAGAAGAACGGATCTTGGTCGAGAAGATTATCAACTTCGTAAATTGGAGCTGTCAAGATTTGAGTAAAATTGGCAATGGTGTTGTACTCTTGAAGCTCCTGATTTGCTCCTTTGTTGCTGCTAGCATGCCACCATTCTCCATTTGCACCGGAGGTTGCACGTCATCATTTTTCTTTTGTTGCTGCAACAAATTCAACTAATTAGTTTACAAAAGAAGGACAAATATATGTTCAGATTGCAGTCCGCATAACTTTCCTCCTTTTTTTTGTTGGTGCAGTTGTTGTAGTTGCCTTAGGCTTTCCCTTTTTGCGTAACATATCAAGAAAAGTCTTTTGTCGCTTTGAGTTCTTTGATTGAACCTCCTTTTCTTCAACTTTGCAGCAGTTAGCAAGTTTGTTTACTGTACATTTCGTTCACCCTTTTCCCATTGCTGCATCTTGATCAGTGTATATAGTTCTAGGTTGCTTTCCATTATGTTCATCTAGAAAAGTCTCAAACAACTATGTAAATGACGCTTCAGTTTCATCAAATAGAAGGGCATCACCAAAAATAGTTGTTATTCTAAACTGATTCAGCCCAAGAAAAATACCAAATGGCCTATATTCTTTTTTTACAACAACCACATATATTAAACTTTAGGCAGCCATATTACAAGAAGGTCCTAGAAGAAGACCTGAATTACAACAAGGTCCACCGACCAAAAAAGAGCAGGAAAAACAACAATGTGTTCGACAGCGAGCTTGCCGGCGAGGCTGCAGAGGCGACGAAGGCACTTGCAGTCGGGTGAAGGACCGCACAACGTGTCGGATGAAGTAGAGGCGATGTGGCCGAGAAGACCGTTCTGGGCGACCGAAAGATGGATGGATCACCGCCGTCAGATGTAGAAGATTGGCCACCAAATCATTCCCCAGATGGAGCCAAGAACGACAGAACAACCACGGTTGTTCTGCTGCAAGAGGGAGGATCTGCCGTAGAGCTTGAGGCTGCTTCAAGTCTTGGATGGAGGCAGAGGTGGTAGTACCTCAGCGCGTTCGATGACAGAGAGCTCGCCACAATAAATGGGGCAAGGACAACGAAACAATCACCTCAGTACTTGGGTGGATGCGGAGGAGGAAGCTGGAGCACCTCAAAGCGTTCAACAACAGCAAGCACTCCACAAGAGGAGGCGGAGCCATCAGAACAACCCTCAAGATGCTCAAGCAGGGGCGACGGGAATAGATCGGCACATTCAACAACATCAGATAAACCAAAAGGCAAAGATGCCGGAACAACCACCGATGAGAGGGGAGGGGAGGAGAGCAAGCACCAGGGAATAGATCCACCTTACCAGGAGGCAGATCGAGAGGTGCGGCTTCCAAATCGACCCCGAATCTCAGCGGATCTGGGGACGTGGGATGGATCCTCAAGCTCTAGAGGGGTGGAGAAGACGGAGGGGGAGGATCTTGAGGGGGCGGGTTTATTTTATTCAACCATACCTTGGGAACGACGGCGACGAATCCAGCGAAGTAGACGATGATGACGGCGACGACGACCAAGGAGGACATACCACAAAGGGCGAAGACCATGAAGGCTACAACTAAAACTACAAGGGAAACTACAGGCTACTAGAGAGCTAGAGGGGGATGCCTACCCCTCTCGCTGCCAGCGGCGAGGCCGCCGGTGGGGAGGAAGGGAGGGGCCCGAGGAGAAATGGGGTGGGGAGTGAGAGAGGGGAGGAGGCTTCGAGTCGAAGCAGCCCCCACTTGAACTGTGATCATCCACCAATGGCCTATATTCTTTGTTTGTGCCAAAAGTAGTGTCAAAAGTGACAACATCACCAAAGTGTTCATAATCAAGGATCATTTTAGCATCAGCCCAAAATATGTTGGTTATATGCTCCTCACAATCCAGTTGCAAAACATATTGGAATGATGGGTTCTCAGCAATGTTGTTATGAAAATGCTTCAGCATACTTCCAGCCTGTCCAAAAGCCAACTCTCTCTACCTCCTTCTTTGCAAATAATTTTTTCGATCACGACAAGTGTAGCCAAGGTAAAGTGGTCCACCAACTTGACGACTAGCCAACTCATGTGCAGCTTTTGGCCTAATTCCGGAATCATCAGTGGTTTCAATCTCAAAAGCTTGTACTGCCAAATTTTCCTTTGTGATGCCATTAAGTGACAAGTCTTAGGTAACTGAAGTAGGTGGTTGTGTTCAAGGACAACATCAGTGATTTCATAATTTCCTTCCCCTTGATCCAATGTAAGAGTCAACCGAGCTTTGCAATTAGTCCTTGTTTCAGCTCTAGAACACTTCATTACATGTTCTTTTAGTCCTTTCCTTCGATAACCCTCATTGGCACAAACATATCTGCATGAAGTCACCTTACCATCAAATTTGCTTACATTACTGTATCTTTTCCTCACATCAAAACTAGCATGACCCCCCATATGCCACCCAAAACAACCAAGCCTCTTCTGGATTTCTGAATCTCAATCCAAATTAAGGTGTCCTCTTGTCCAATTCTACCATTGACTTTTCCAACACTCTCAATCACAAAGCATTTAAATTATGATAAACAATCAAACCAATCCATGAGTCACCACTAAAACAATAACACAAATTTCATCATCTGGCTATGCATTGAAGGAAAAACAAAGATCAAGGCACTTGGCGAGGGAATCACTCACAGTGACACGCAGCAACAGCAGTCTGGCCCTCCCTCTACACCCGGCGGCGACAGGCCTTCCACGCGATTGGCTCGACCTCGGTTCGCCCCCCTCTTCACCGGCACAACAAGGCTCTGCGTGGGGAGCGGCTCCGTGGCTGCGCAGAGGAAGAGCTCCGTGGCAGCGCAAGAGACGGGCTTTGCGGAGGTGGCGCGGTGTGAGACCATCCGCGCGTGCGCTCTGCGCGTGGGAGCGGTGATGAGGGACATAATATGGAAAATTCTTGAACTATAAGTCTTACAAGTGAATTTGAATTTTGCTTCCAAGGACTAGAAGACAACTTGAGTTTTACCTCTATAGCACATACTTATCTTAGTCAAGAAGTATGGTTATGTCATTGCATATGTCATCATATTACTAGAAGATACATGGTTGTTCTATACAGTTGTATCTTAGGTGTTATTGAGTCATATATGAGTTGTAATGAGTAAGGTCTAGTTGTACCTTTAGCTGCCATCTAATTGGCTAGTAGTTGTCATCTAGTTGGATATGAGTGTGTAAGGCTTATGAGCCTATAAATAGAGGCAATGGCCTCTAGTTTTGTAACTTACATTGTACCCACTACCATATGAATAGAACTGGATGTTCCTATCATAGATCTTGGACTAGATCTGTTCTTTGAGCTTTGGATTAAGCTCTTGTTGTCTGTGGATTCAGACCGCCCTTAGGGCTTTATTTACTAGCACGTTGAAGCTGTTCCTTCAACATTTTGTGCTAGATCGACCTACAGCACCTTGGAGTGGTTCCTCCAAATTAGTGTGCTGCATCAGATTGGTAATCAGAGCTTCGTTGATCATCTCCTGCTGCTATTTTCTTTGAGAGAACCTGCAGCAAGACATGGAGGAATTGGGGAAGAGAGTTGATGTTGTTGAGGAGCAAATTCGAACCTTACGAGAAGAACTCAATAGAAGATTTGATCAGCTAGCAGTGATGATTAAAAGTCATATCCCAGCTACTGGCACTCAAGGGGCTGCATCTAAAGAGGAGGAAGAGAGACAACAACGCAAGCAAATTAACCTTGAAGCTAAGAGGAAACAGAAACGTGATGCTAGACATACAAAGACTCTTGGTGATGCTTCAGAAAGTGAGGTAGAAGACCTACATGAAGATGATGATCTTTATGAACTGCCAAAGAAGAATTTTGGATATGGCAGAGATACATATAAAGTGAAAGCTGAAATCCCTTCTTTTAGTGGAAGTGTTGATATAGAAGAGTTTCTTGATTGGTTATATGAAGTTGAAACTTTCTTTGAGATCATGGATATCAGCCAAGATCGCAAAGTTCCTTTAGTTGCATATAAGCTGAAGGGAGGTGCTGGTGCATGGTGGCACCATCATCAAGAAGAGCGTAGGTTGAGGGGTGAACCTCGCATAAGATATTGGCATCAAATGAAGGCACTTTTGAAGGCTAGATTCTTGCCCGCTGATTATGAACAGATCCTTTTCACTGAATTTCAGAACTGTGAACAAGGCAATAGGTCTGTTTCAGACTACACACAAGAGTTTTTGAGGCTGCAAGTGAGGTGCAATCTTGCTGAAACTGAAGATCAACAAGTTGCAAGGTACATCAATGGTCTCAATGATGTTGTAAGAGATCAGTTGGCCATGCAACAGATTTGGTCAATAGATCAAGCCCAAACTCTAGCATTAAGAGCTGAAAGACATGTGAAGACAAAGAAGATAACCAAGTCTCAATCATACTCTCACATGGAGGGCTCATCAAAAGGCTATATTAGCAAGACAGAGAGTAAAATAACTCAATCAAAAGCAAAGCAATCTGAACCCAAGCAAGCTATCAAGAAGATTAGAGCAAGAAGAAACCAAAATGTTATTAAATGCTATAAGTGTGGTGAAGAAGGACATGTATCCAGCAACTATCCTAGAAGGAAAGTTGTCAATACTACACGCCATGAAAGTGATGATGATAGTGATAATGGTGAGGATGAATATGAAGTTGAGGAAGAACAGGACGTTTGTGAAGAGGAAGGTGATGAAGTAGTATGTGTAATCCAATGTCTCTTGTGCTCCACACCACAAGCTGAAGACACACAAAGAAAGAAGATATTTGAGAGCAAGTGCACTGTGAATGGCAAGGTGTGCAAATTGGTGATTGATAGCTGCAGTTGTGAGAATCTAATTTCTCAAAATTTAGTCAAACACTTGAAGCTTGACACTCATGATCATCCAAATCCTTACACCATTGGGTGGATCAAGAAAGGAGTGAACATGAGGATCACAAAGCAATGCAATTTGCCACTGCCTTTAGGCAAATATTATCGCTCAAATGTGCTTTGTGATGTGGTTGACATGGATGCTAGCCATGTTCTTCTTGGAAGACCTTGGCTATTTGATGTGGATGCTACACATAAAGAAAGAGAAAATACTTATTCTTTCATATAGAATAAGCGGAAAATAGTCATTCTACCTAACAAGCTAGATGGTTCTACTTCTAAGGTGGAGGAGAAGAATATGTTGACTATTTCTCACACTCCAAGTGACTTCGTGGAAGATTTAAAGAAGGCTGATTTGTGTGCTGCACTTATTATTAAGGGTGAAGAGTAGCCTATTGCTGAAATTCCAGCTGAGATTCAAGGTCTCCAATCTGAATTTCAGAGTATACTCGGGGAGCCTCAAGAATTATCACCTATGAGAGGAATTCAGCACCGCATTGACTTAATTCCTGGTGCTAGTCTTCCTAATCTGCCACACTACCGAATGAGTCCAAAAGAGCATGCTATATTGAAGGAGAATGTAGAAGAATTACTGCATAAAGGACATATTCGGGAAAGCATTAGTCCATGTGCTGTACCAGCTTTACTAACACCAAAGAAAGATGGTTCTTGGCGTATGTGCGTTGATAGTAGGGCTATTAACAAGATTACCAGTAGGTACAGATTTCCTATACCCTGTTTGGATGATATGCTGGATCAATTAAGTGGGGCAAAGGTATTCACTAAGCTTGATTTGAGGAGTGGCTATCACCAAATTCGCATTAGACCTGGTGATGAATGGAAAACAACCTTCAAGACCAAGGAAGGGCTATACGAATGGCTGGTTATGCCATTTGGACTTTCAAATGCACCAAGCACTTTTATGCACTTGATGAATCAAGTCCTTCGACCCTTTCTGTCTCAATTTGTCGTGGTTTATTTCGATGACATCTTGATCTATAGCAAAGATGAAGATGAACACTTTGAGCATGTTCGGAAAGTATTGGAAGTTCTAAAGGAGAATGAGCTCTATGTAAACTTGAAGAAGTGTGTCTTCCTACAGAAGAAACTTCTTTTCTTAGGCTTTGTCATAACAAGTGAGGGTATTCATGTTGATGATTCTAAAGTTACTGCAATAAAAGAGTGGCCAACTCCAAAGACCATTACAAAAGTTAGAAGTTTTCATGGTCTTGCAACATTCTATAGAAGATTTGTGAAGAACTTCAGCACTATTATGGCACCAATTACTGAATGTCTGAAGAAAGGGAAATTCCAATGGAATGAAGCTGCTGAAACGAGTTTCAAAGATATTAAAGAGAAGCTCTCACAAGCTCCTGTCTTAGTTCTACCAGATTTCAGCAAGACTTTTGAACTAGAATGCGATGCAAGTGGAGTAGGCATTGGGGCTGTTTTATCCCAAGAAAGAAAACTCATTGCTTTCTTCAGTGAGAAACTAAGTGAAGCAAGGCAGAAATGGAGTACATATCAGCAAGAACTTTATGCAGTTTTTAGAGCTTTAAAAACTTGGGAAGTTTATTTATTACCTAAGGAGTTCATTGTCTATACTGACCATCAATCCTTGAAGCATTTTAGAAACCAGAAACATGTAGATCGCATGCTAGCAAGATGGGCAGCATACTTGGAGAGATTTAACTATCTCATTGTGCATAAGTCTGGAGCAACCAACCGAGTGGCTGATGCCTTGAGTCGGCGTGCTTGTCTCCTAACTTCTTTTGAAGCTGAACTGCCGGGTATGGATCAGATCAAGGATTTATATGAGAATGATGATGATTTTGGTCAAATCTGGCTGAAGCATCTACAAGGGGCAAGCACTAGATGGAGAATATGTGGTGCAAGATGGCTATCTTTTCAAGAATAATAGATTGTGCATTCCAAGAAGTTCTCTACGTGACAAGCTAATTAGAGAACTACACTCAAGTGATCTTAGCGGTCATGTTGGGCGTGACAAGGCCATTGCAAACCTCCAGGAACGCTATTATTGGCCACAACTCAAGAGAGATGTTGGAAAGTTTGTGCAAAGATGTCCTATATGTCAAACCTACAAAGGTCAAGCACAAAACACTGGCTTATATATGCCATTAACAATACCAAGGGCACCTTGGGAGGACCTATCAATGGACTTCATACTTGGTTTACCAAGAACAAGGCGTGGGAATGATGCTGTTTATGTTGTGGTGGACAGATTCTCTAAGATGGCTCATTTTATTCCATGCCGAAAGACAACAGATGCCCATCATGTGGCTAATCTTTTCTTTAGAGAAGTTGTTAGACTACATGGTGTTCCAAGATCTATTGTTTCAGATAGAGACAGCAAGTTCCTTGCTGCATTTTGGCTTACATTATGGAAGCAATTCAACACTGAACTGAAATTTTCAAGCACAGCTCATCCACAAACAGATGGCCAAACTGAAATAGTGAACAAGTTCTTGGGCAACCTGATTCGCTGCATGTGTGGAAATAAGAAAGGACAATGGGACTTAGCTTTATCTCTTGCTGAATTTGCTTATAATAATTCTCAGCACAGGTCTACAGGAAGAAGTCCATTCTCTATTGTCTACACAAAGGTTCCAAGGCATGTGGTTGATTTACTGAAGCAACCATCAAGGGAGAATTCCAGATCAGCAGTAAGCTTTGCTGAAAATTATTCTGATTTGTTTAAGGAAGTTCATAATGTCTTGGAAGCATCAAACCAGAAATACAAACAGCTGCATATGTAGAAGTTGGTGATCAAGTGATGGTTTATCTAAGAAAAGAGCGATTGCCAGCAGGAGTTCATGGAAAATTAAGGCAAAGAAGATATGGCCCATTCTCTATTTTGAAGAAGATAAATGATAATGCTTATGTAGTTGATCTACCAAGAGAAATGAATATTTCTAACACTTTTAATGTGGCTGATCTATCACTCTATCATCCAGAACAAGCACTTTATGAAGATAACTCGAGGTCGAGTTCCAATCAACAAGGGGAGGATGACGAGGGACATAATATGGAAAATTCTTGAACTATAAGTCTTACAAGTGAATTTGAATTTTGCTTCCAAGGACTAGAAGACAACTTGAGTTTTACCTCTATAGCACATACTTATCTTAGTCAAGAAGTATGGTTATGTCATTGCATATGTCATCATATTACTAGAAGATACATGCCTGTTCTATACAGTTGTATCTTAGGTGTTATTGAGTCATATATGAGTTGTAATGAGTAAGGTCTAGTTGTACCTTTAGCTGCCATCTAATTGGCTAGTAGCTGTCATCTAGTTGGATATGAGTGTGTAAGGCTTATGAGCCTATAAATAGAGGCAATGGCCTCTAGTTTTGTAACTTACATTATACCCACTACCATATGAATAGAACTGGATTTTCCTATCATAGATCTTGGACTAGATCTGTTCTTTGAGCTTTGGATTAAGCTCTTGTTGTCTGTGGATTCAGACCGCCCTTAGGGCTTTATTTACTAGCACGTTGAAGCTGTTCCTTCAACATTTTGTGCTAGATCTAGCTACAGCACCTTGGAGTGGTTCCTCCAAATTAGTGTGCTGCATCAAGCGGCTCTGTGGCTGCATAGGGGAAGAGCTCCGCGACGGTGCAAGGGAGGGGCGGCGCAGAGAAGCTTCTACAGGCCCGCGCTTTTTACCCTTCCCTCGAGATGTATCATGTGTCATGTGAAAAGGATAAGGCAGTTGTTTCCAGCTGTTGGATGCCCAACAGACGACGGATGTGAGCACGCAAGGCTCAAGATGACTTGTTAGAGGCAAGTATTGAATCTGCGTCCGTGCATGAGGGGATGAGCGAGGGTTGGGAGGCGAGGCGGCGGAGTTGCGGAGACGACATTGTGGGGGCATGGTTGAAGATTGGACGGATGGAGGGAGGGTGCGGGACCGCAGAAGGTGGAGGTAGGGAGTAGGGACCGGACGACGTAGGTGGGCTCAGGCCATGTACAGCCCTTAGACAACAGGTCGACTACATAATCTCGAACTGCGCATACAGACAGATGTACAGACATATCATACAACTCATAGACAGAGAGACCGTTTGTAACCTGTTTAACGCTTTGCATGGATCTTAAAATCAACTACAAATGCATTTGTGTATACCTTTGTGTGATGCTTTCATTTTATAGTATATAGTACACAGGGCCAGCCACAAGCATAATTCACATTGTAACTTACATGTCTTTTTTAAAAACTTAACTTACATGTCGCCATTCACATTCAGTACACATTCACCTTCAAGGAAATTGTGCAGCACAGGTTCACACCCACCAAAGGATAGTGGAGCACTGCATTCACCTTTGACATTTAGAAACTATCGCACATCTATTCACATTCGAGAACCCACAGATTGGAGCACTACGTCTGTAAGCATCATACAGGGTTCAGAAAAAATGCAGAGTAAGGTTCTTGAGGAAAACCAGGAATTGATTCAGTAAACATAGCATTTGTTCAGGTACTGAAACCACCAACAGAAGAACAAATACTTGAACTACAACTGAAAACAGAACACATCAGCCTTCAGTTTTGAAGCACACATTCAAAACTGACAAACTAGTTGCTGATTCAGCTATGCCCACAACTCACAGGTAAAGATAGTACAGATCATGAAACTGTGAATTTGTCCAAAAGTAAAGATAGTTCAGATCTTGGTAAAGTTTGAAAAACTGCAGTTTTAGAAATAATTCAGCAAGTTCATCTATGGCATCAACTACAAAAGTGCTCAAGGAAAGATTGTTTACCTTTTCAATCAGTTTCACAGAAAAGAGCCTTCATAAGACACTTCATCATATTAACTCAGTGTAAAACTAGCAGCTAACTGCATACTCAGTGTCACATTCAGGCAAGAAGAAACAAAATTAGAGCTAACAGGCTAGAAGAATGAAGGCCATCTGCTTGCATACAAGAAGAACGCCATCCTGGATAAATTGCTCCGAACCTCTCCCATAATCTATAAATCAACAAAAAAAATACTTGTTGGCGTCGATACAGGGCAAGGATAGAATAGAAGAACAGTTCAAGGAAGACGGATTGGAATCCTCCATCGAATTACACAAACGCCCAAACAATTTCAACTCCCACAATATAAAATCTCAGAAAGTTACGTATACAAAAAAAGGAAAACAAAAAGATCTCCTTCTAGCTGTTACCGAAAGGCACAGGCTTGGACTTGGAGAGTAGATCTCCTTCTTCCCGGCCTGCCGCCACCTCCGCCTCCGCCTCCCCTCCTCGCTGCTCCCGACGAACTCCATCAGGTAGCAGTAATTCTCTGGCAGCTTGGCCTCCCAGACGAAGTCCGCCCCCACCGCACCGCGGAACGCGTGGTTGAGCCGCGCGAGGCGGCATATCTCCGACGGGTCGAGGCAGAGCAGCACCTGGGCGGCGCAAAGCTCCGGCAGGTCGCCCAGCCCCACAGCAACAGGCCCGGCAGCTGCAGCATCACCTCCGACACCCACGGCTTTGGCGGGGCTCCCGCGCGCGCCCAGGTGCTGCTCTGCCTCGATCCGTTCTTCCTAGAAGCTGCGCCGGTCGTGGACATCCCGCCGCACCAAGTCCGACGAGAAGAGGGCAGCGAGGAGGGGAGCTGATGCGAGGAGGGGCCGTGCGGGAAGCAGACGCGGGAACTAAGTGCGCGCGCATAATGATTTGGCGGGGGAGGAGTGCGGGATCCCGGCCGCCGTCACTGCCTGGAGACGACCTCCACAACAACGTCAATGCGCGACTACAGAGCGGGGGGGACGGGACCAGCGCGTCGCTAGGCCTAGCGACGCGATGGCACCGAGCTGGGGGCTTTCTACAATTTCGCCTTTCTACAGACGCGGTGTAGCGACGGGCTGCACATGCTCTCAGAGGCATTGGGCGGCGGAAAAAGGGGTGCGGGGAGACAGAGGCGGCCGAGCGGAGGCAGAGCGTCGGTATAAGTTTTTTTACTACCACTTTTTTCTTCTTTCCTAACTTTTTAGGAGTAGAGAAAGATGCATTTGATGTAGACACTTATTTTTTCGAAACATAGTACGATGCAGACACTCATATACACACTGTCACACGCTCGTGACTAAACACACGGATGCAGCCCTATCCCTACAAGCACCTCCGAAATACTCAGCTCACAATCGCCCTCAGATTGACAAAGTTACCACCATCGTTTCATTCTCAATGGTCATGTTGCTTACCACTAAAAATATAGTATTGACTAAATCATGTAATGGATTGAGCGAAATACAAGCACTCAGTGCTGGGTCGACAACTCAAATCTAGACAACCAAGTTATTATATCACGTGAAACCTTACCAGCTCATCTAGGTTTAGTCAGCTAGTGTAGACACTTATGCATGTAATCGTAAACATCTCTGAGTTTAGGCTCTGAGATATTAACATGATGAAGCCACTACTCACTAGAGCCTTCTTATTCACTACGGGAAAACTGTTGTGTGCCGTGAGCCTAGCTGGTGAGCCGGACTCCGGGCTCACGGCAAAATACCATTTTGCCGATGACCACGAAGAAAACTCACAAATGCGGAGATCACGGCAAAATAGGTGAGGTGTTTGCCGTGAGCTTTTAGGACGGCGCACGGCAAAATAGCAAAATATTTATTTACCGTGAGCTTTTTTTTCGAACCGACGGCAAAATACCTTCTTCCCATTTCAAAATGTTTCGATAACTTCTTCATACTACTTCGGATTAAGAAAAACATTATATCATAATTGTACATCTCCAAAATATCTACAACTTTTAGTTAGGATGTTTTTCTAAAAATTCAATTTAAATATATGTTTGCTTTTTTATTGAATATAGAAGGGACAATTGTGATGCAACCCATAGCTAAGTTTATCTTCTATACTCTAAACTTTTTCCATACAACATGTGTTGCTCCATGTTAAATTTTGGTAGTACCTTTGTTCTTAAATATATGACGTTTAGGACAAGAAAACTAGTTCAAAATGAACTAATTTTCTTGTCTTAAACATCATATATTTAAGGACGGAGGTACTACAATTTTGAATTTGCTCTCTATATTTATCTAATTAATTGCATCTCAAGCAATTTTTTGAGGCGAGTCAAATTTGAACTGCAACTGATTCAAATAATAGAAGAAAATAAGTGAAAAAATGATATTCATGTTATTTAGCTAAATTTGAGACCTTACTCATAAAATGAAAAGAAATTTTCAAAATCTTGTCCAGGAAACATGATCACGGACGTGCACCAAATGATTTTAAAATTCTTAAAAAACACAGATAAAGTCTGAAAATTATGAAATTTACCAATATCTCATGATATCATACAAAGAGGCTGTGATAAAAAGTTGAGAGAGTTTCGCATATTTTGTAACGCACGATACTTAGAAACCGAAATATCTCCGAAGAAATTTTATATAGTTATGAAGGAAGCAGCTAGGTTTTGTAGGCAAAGTGACGTTCAAATTTGAATTTGAATTCAAAAATTTTTTTACTCTTCACATACAACATGTGGTACGCCAAGTTAAAATTTGGTACATTTTTGTATTTATTTGCTATATTTAACTAATTAAATGCATTTGTAGTATTTTTTGAAAAATATTTTCTTTACCGTGGGCCGGTCATTGGGCTCACACAAACCCAAAATTGGGCCAGCCGCGGCCCATTAACTCACCGTCCCATAAATTACGCCAGGACTATTTAAGCCTCCACCCCCACCCTCCCCCAGCCGCAAACCCTACTCCTGTCGCCGCCCACATTCCTCCTCTCGCCCGCCATATCCCCCGAGCTCCTCCCTCCATCGCCACCGCCGGCCACCCTCCTCCTCTCCTATTCCGGCGGCCACCTCCTTCGCCTCCCCTCTACTCCACCGCCGCCAACCCACTCCTCTCCCCTTATGCCGCCGCCCCCCTCCTTTGCCTCCCCTCGCCTCCCCCCTCCACTCGCGCCCTCACCGACGGTGAAGAGTAGCGGCGGGATGAAGTGTGGTGGCGGTGCATCTCTCCCCCTGCCTCCTCCCTCTCTCCTCCCTATTTTTTCCCACAGGCGGTGGCAGACGGGTGGTGGTGGCGTCCTGGTGGCGGCCGAGTGGTGTGGAGGCAGCCGCAACAGTGGGGAGCACTGAGTGCGCCGGATCCGGGAGCTGCCATGGTGGGCAGCACGGGCTCCGACGGTGGCTGACACGAGAAGCTCCGGCAGTATGTCTCTTTCTTTCTCACTCTCACTCGTTCTCTCTCTCTCAGATTCAGTGATGGAGCAATGGCGGGCTAGGGTGGCAGCGTCGGCGGTGGTGGTGGAGGTGCTTCCTCTTGCACCCCTCTGGTGCGCCGGAGGTCCAGCGGCACAGCGGAGGTCCAGGAGTGCGGCTGAAAGGGCGGTGGCGGAGAACCACGGTGGCCAACCGGTGGGGGCGCGGTGCCCGTCTGGTGGGGGCCATAGTGTCCGACTTTTTCTTTTTTTTATCCTTTTGAAAAAAGTTTGCCGAGAGTCAAGAAGTACACACGCAGACGTTTGCCGTGAGCATGTGTTCCAGCTCTCGGTAAATAGCTGTTTGCCGATAAAATGTTGTCGTGTGCCTTTTGTCGTGAGCTTGCTCTCGGTAAACCCTGTGTCGAGAGGAAAAAGGCCTTTGCCGTGAGCCAGGCAAAGACGTTGTTTCCCGTAGTGATTGATGGGTATGTGGGGGACTAGAGTTGGATGATAATTTATTCTTCCTATAATATAGGCAAATAATCCGTATGAGTATGATGCTGAAACTATACTTGAAACTTGATGGATAGGTTTCACGCGAGAACAAAGCTAGATCGTGTAATAAAGATTAGTTATTTGTTCTTTTATACACTACTCCACAAAAGCCACATCACCGTTGACTCCAAAACCTCCTTTACCGCCGGTTTCAGATGTCATATGACTTTCAGCTGTTTTCGGAATCAGCGGTGAAGAAGAGCATCTTCAAGAGTTTGTTTTTTTAACTTGGCAAATCTTGTGATTTGTCAATTCCTAAAAGATTTGTCAAGCTAAAAAAGAATGCATCTACAAGAGTTTGTTATTTTTAACTTATCAATCTATTCTTCCCTCTTATACATTCAATTTGCATCAGAAACTCTTTTCTATTCTTTATTTTTTCACCCTCCCACCCTCTGGCTTTGCGCAAGAAGAACGCTGATGCCAAGTGGAGTAGGTGCGCGTATATTTGGGGTTGATGATCTCTTTTTCCCAAGTTGCCAACAAATTTGTCAAGTACTATGACAAACTATTAGAGGCAGTTTTTTTGCGTTTTTCTAAAAAAAATCAAAAATGGAAACTCAATTAGGCAAACTCTTGGAGATGCTCAATAAAAAAATGTATACATGACCGCCGCACAGCCCAAGTGCGTGCTGCCCCCATCCGACCGGATGCACCTCGCCAGATCTGGCCGCTGACGCCCCGTTGGCCGCCGACTACTGTAGCTCCACTGGATCCAAAACAGAGAGGGGAGGGCACGGTGGCACCGCATATGGTCGTTGTACCCTCCCCCCTGAGGCGGCACTGCCATCAATTCTGGAGAAGGAGGGAGGGGGATTGAGAGGGAGCGAGGCGGTGTACCAGAGTAGAGGGAGATGTATATCGCTGTTGATGGTCCTTAAATCAATTATCTGACCATCACAAACAAGGAAAACTATCATTTCTTACTTGCATACACGTCGTCAGCGGTTGAATCTTCTTCCTCTCACACATCTCACAACAAGCATAAGAACAAGTAGACAAGACACAATATAGGTAAAGCTTCTCTTTATTCCTCATACCGTTATATTATAATAGGAGTGTTCCTCCGATATATATACACTCTGAACTAAATCAAAAGTTTTGGTAAAAGTCCACAAACAACTTAATAAGAACTAAGACTTCTACTCATTTTCATCCATATGAAGTCAGGTTGTTTACAACAACTTTTTCCAAATGTTATGAAAGATTACGAGTGATTGGAGAGGGGATGTTTTCATGTTGCCAAAAAAATCAAGGATTATGAAGAGATTTAGTGAACTGTTGGAGATGCTCTCTAATTAGAAATGTGATCAAGAGAAATAAAACAACTTCTTGTAGGTAGCAAACTCTTTTTTGAGAGGAGCCCATTGTAATATTCAATGGCCAACTGGTGGCCCTTTATTATTTCAGATTTGCTCAAGTCTTATTCCTATAGAATTGAAAAGTCGCATGCACCCATGCAGTATATATCAGTCTTACGTACGTATATAAGTGTTCATGCATGAACCAGAGTAGCACTACTAGGGAATGAGGCTTTCAGCCCAGAGCAAATTTAACATTAGTACCGGTTTTTTGGCACCCGGTACAATGTGAATAAGACTGGTACTAATGTCCCGAGCGAAGGAAGAGCCCCGTAGAGCCCACGCGTGACCCACATTAGTACTGGTCCCTACTACGCACCGATACTAATGTTAGACATTAGTACCGGTGCTTAATACAGGCCGGTACTAATGTGAATGCCGCTCATTAGTACCGGCCCGTATAACCAACCGATATTAATGTGGGAACATTAGTACCGGTTCGTAATACATGCCGGTACTAATGTGCAACGACTATATATGAGCTTCTTCCTCCTCCAGCCCGAGCCCCCCTCCACTTCTCGACTTCGAGCTCCCTCTTCTCCATGGCGCCCTAGATGAGTTTTTGCCGGATTTGCGACTATTTCTTGACTATTTCACTCAATGAAATAGTGTAGAGGTTAGTTACTTCATCCTCTATTCATATATGAGTGTTATTTTGAGTTTTGTTGGTTAAAATAGGAGTAGTTTGGCACTTTAAAATGAACTAAGAATGGAGATTTTTTCTATTTGTATGTATTTTGTTTACGTTCTAATAGAATTGATTGAAATGGGTGTGCCATGTTAGTTGGATGAGATGTTGTATATGATGATAGAATTTTGTTTTTTTCATTATTTTGATATAAATAAATATATTAAATGCTTTTGGATGTATTTACTAAGAGAAATGACTACGAATACTAGGAATATTAATACTAGAATTAGAGAAATAGTTTCTTTGTTAGACAAATAGCTTCCTCTTTATAAAAATAGTTTTATTAGAAATATAGTTTTCTCATTATAAAAATTGTTTTCTCATTAGAAAATGGTTTCCTCATTAGAAAAATAATTTCTTAGCAAGAAAAATAGTTTCCTTATTAGAAAAATAATTTTCTTCAGCAGCAAAATTGTTTTTGCTCATTAGAAAATTAGAAGAAGTTTATATTTCATGTGTAATATGGATTTAAACAGTTTGAATTTGTGTAACATAATCTTGCCTTCATTTAATCACTAGTGCCTCATTAGAAAAATGGTTTCCTCATTACAATAATAATTTCTTAGTTAGAAAAATAGTTTCCTCATTAGCAAAATAGTTTTCTTCATTAGAAAAATTGTTTGCTCATTAGAAAATTAGGAAAAATTTTATATTTCATGTGGAATATTGATTTAAACAGTTTGATTTTGTGTAACATAATCATGAATTTGTTACATGATAATAATATATTTTGTTTCGTGATACTTTGTAGATGGACCGACAATAGATATACACCAACAAGAGAATCTCTCATGAATACATTAATGGGTTGCGTGGATTTCTAGAAGTAGCAGAATCCAACAAGTCCCCATCCGGCTTCATTATTTGTTGATGTAGAAAGTGCAGGAATTTGAAGGATTACTCATCGATAAAGCCTCTTCACGATGACCTATACAAATGGGGATCCATGCCAAACTATTTTGTTTGGACAAAGTATGGGGAAAGAGGGGTTATAATGGAAGATGACGAAGAAGAAGATGACAATATTCCTGATTGGACTCAAGAAGGTGCCTTTGCAATAGGAGATGATCCAATGGGTGAGGATTATGTTGCAATGGGAGAGCCTCAACAAGGAGAAGATGAGCCGCTCGATGATCTAGGTTAGTTGTTGCGAGAGCATAAGGAAGATTGCGAAAAGGTGAAGGAGGCAAAGAAGTTTGAGCCTATGTTAGAAGATCACAAGAAATAATTATACCCAGATTGCAAAGAGGGGCACAAGAAGTTGGGTAGCACATTGGAAATGTTGCAATGGAAGGCTAAACATGGAGTTTTCGACAAGGGCTTCGATGAGTTAATGATGATCGTAAAGGACATGCTTCCAGAGGAGAACGAATTGTTGGAGTCAACGTACGAAGCTAAAAAGGTGGTTTGTCCTCTAGGTTGGAGGTTCAAAAGATGCATGCGTGCCCTAATGACTGTATCCTTTACCCAGGTGTAGAATATGAGAAATTGGAGCCTTGTCCTGTGTGCGGAGCGCAGCGTTATAAGATCTCACGAGATGACCCTTATGATGTTGAGGTGGAGAAGAAGAAGAAGAAGAAGATTCCCGCTAAGGTAAAGTGGTACTTTCTAGTGATACCACGGCTGAAGTGTTTATTCAGGAGTAAGGCTAATACAAAGTTGATGCATTGGCACAAAGAAGAGCGTAAACAAGATGACAAGATCAGACATCTCGCTGATGGGTCGCAGTGGAGACTAGTTGATAGAGAATTCCCCGATTTTGCACAATATGCAAGGAACATTCGGTTTGGTTTAAGTACGGATGGATTCAATCCATTCGGTGAGTACAGTAGCGGTCATAGAACTTGACCTGTGACCTTATGCATATTCAACCTTCCTCCATGGCTGTGCATGAAAAAAGTTCATCATGATGCCAATAATCATCCAAGTTCCAAAGCAGCCAGGCAATGACATCGATGTTTATCTGAAACCGTTGGTTGAGGATCTTAAAATGTTATGGAAGAAAGAAGGTGTACCTATGTGGGATGAGGACCAAAAGGAGAGCTTCAATCTACAAGTGTTGCTGTTCGTCACCATCAATGATTGGCCGACACTTGGTAATCTATCAGGACAAACAAACTAGGGATACCGAGCATGTACGCACTGTTTAGATGATACTTGCAGCGTGTATCTAAAACATAGTAAAAAGATTGTGTATTTGGGCCATCGTCGATTTCTTTCTCCTAAGCACCTGTTAAGAGAAGAAGGAATAAAGCATTTTGAAGGTGTTGGAGAAAAACGTAAGAAGCCATTGCACTGTGATGGTAAACTTTTATTTTCTATGGTGAAAAATTTAAAGGTAGTGTTTGGGAAGGGTTCTGGTGCCCAATCTGTTCCAAACGACAAGGATGGACGTGCACCCATGTGGAAGAAGAAGTCGATATTTTGGGAGCTTCCTTATTGGGAAATCTTTGAGGTTCGCAATGCAATTGATGTGATGAAAAATTTTTGCATGAACTTTCTTGGCCACCTAGGTGTATACAGAAAGACAAAAGATACAGTTGAAGCTCGTCGGGATCTTAAATTTGTGAAACAGCAAGAAAGCCTGCATCCCGAAAAGAGAGATAAGGGAAATTGGTTGGTCCCTGCTAGTTACACCCTGAGCAAGGAAGAGAAGAAGATGGTGTTTGATTGCTTAAACAGTATCAAGGTCCCGATTGGCTACTCCTCAAATATACAACGAATAATAAATTACAAAGAGAAAAAAATCATAAATCTAAAGGCTCAAGACTGCCACGTGTTGATGACACAGTTGCTGCCTGTTGCACTAAGGGGTATTCTAGCAGAGAATGGGAGATTGGTAGTCGTCAAGGTTTGTTCATTCCTCAACTAGATCTATCAGAAGGCAATCCATCCAAACAATCTAGTGCAGTTGCAGAAAGATGTCGTGCAATGCCTCGTCAGCTTTGAGATGATCTTTCCACCCACTTTTTTTTACTATCATGACCCACCTTCTAGTGCATCTTGTTGAAGAGATTGTTATCCTCAGGCCTGTGTATTTACACAACATGTTCCCTTTTTGAGCAGTTGATGTCTGGTTACAAGAAGTATGTCCGTAATCGTGCTCGTCCTGAAGGAAGCATCACAAAGGGATATGCTACAGAGGAGGTCATTGAGTTTTGTGTCAAATTTATTGATGAGCTTGCTCCGATTGGACTCCCTATATCACACCATGTGGGGAGACTCAGGGGTAAGGACACACTAGGAAAGAAATCTCAGATGGATATGGATGAAACGTTATTTCGTACAACACATTCCACTGTCCTGCAACAATCATCCCTAGTGGCTCCATACAGGGAGGAGCACAAGTCCATTGTATGGGCCTCAAACAAAGGGAGTCAGAGGCCTGGATTACACGTCATCACAATGATAATTTTGCATCATGGTTGCAGAAAAAACTTATCGGTGATAACACTATTGGAGAGCAACTGCAATGGTTGGCTAGCAGTCCATCTATCTCAGTACTTACGTTCCAAGGATACAAGATAAACGAATACACATTCTACACGAGAGCCCAAGACCAAAAGAGCAAAAACCAAAACAGCGGTGTTCGTATAGATGCAACAGACTATAATGGAAACCTAGAAACATATTATGGTGTCATTGAAGAGATATGGGAGTTGGACTACGGACCTTTAAAAATCCCACTTTTTAAGTGTCAGTCCGTAAAAAATACTAGAGGAGGTGTAACGACAGACAAATTTGGGATAACAATAGTGGATCTCAACAAGATTGGATACAAAGACGAATCGTTCGTCCTAGCAAATGATGTGACTCAAGTTTTCTATGTGAAAGACATGTCGAGCAAACCACCAATAATAAAGAAGGGTGTTGTTGATAATGAGCCAAAGCGTCACATAGTTCTACCGGGAAAAAGAAAAATCGTTGGAGATATTTCAGAAGATTATGATCAATTCGATGGTTTTCCTCTATTTTCAGTCAAGATTGACCCAAGCATTCTGTTAGCCCAAGAGGACACTCCATACTTAGGTTGTGATCACAACCAAGGGACATTCGTGAAGAGGAAGGTTGTTAACGTTCCCTAAGATGCTGATGTATAATAAGTTTTATTCATTTGTGCTCATGTAACAAAGTATTGTAATATTTTAATGAATTAATATTTTGCTATTTTCTTAACAAAACTATTAATTATTTCATTTTTTTAGCATTATCAGATATCAAAAAATAAATTTACGTAAAAATGTACCTGAGGAAGACTAAATCATGATTACCATATTAATTACACTGGATGTGCTATTTAAGAAAGTTTTTGCATGAAAGAATAATTTTTTTCGGTTGTTAAAGTCAAGGATAAAAAGGACAATTAGAAGATATTACTAGCTTAATGATATGCAAATTTTAATTTTGATTCTTGATTTATGATTCCATAGTATCTATGTAAAGAAAGTTTACTAAATTTGTTCTGCTATTTTATGTGTTGTATATGATTTACTATAATCAAACTATCAATATAGAAAATTAAAACGGAAAATAAAAGGAAAATAGTATGGAACAAAATGAAAAGCACATTAGTACCGGGGATTAATAAGAACTGGTACTAATGTGCTTTTCACATGTTGCGCGAAATGAAAAGCCCCATTAGTACCGGTGCTCAACTAGCCCCGGTACTAATGTACAAGTACCGCTGCTCATTTCCCACCGGTACAGATGCGAACATTAGTACCGAGGCTAGTTGAGCCCCGGTACTAATGTGGGGAGGTATAAGGCGCAGCGCCCCTCTTCCCCCAACACTTAGGCAATTTCTTCCCCGCGTCGCCGCCCGCCCTTTCGTCGCCGCCATCGACGCCACCGCGCCCCGTCGCCGTCCTCCACCCCGTCGTCCTCGACACCGGCCTCCTCCATGTCACGCGCGCCCGCGCCGTCCTCCACGTCAGCCACGTCGTCCCCTTCCATGCCGGCACACCGTCCTACGCCGCCGCCCGACCCTCTCGTCTCCGTCGTCGACACCATCACGCCCTGTCACCAGCCTCCACACCGTCGTCCTCGACACCGGCCTCCTCCACGTCGCCCGCGCTCGCGCCGTCCTCCATGCCGACCTCGTCATCCCCTTCCACACCGGCACACAGTCCAGCGCCGACACGCCCTGCCGTCCACCGCCGCTCCCGCCGTCGACGCAATTCGGAGCGGCGCCGGTCGTCCCCGCCGCCACCAGCCTTTCCATGCCCTTTCCTGGTGCTCATCGCGCCTTGTCTCTGCCGTCAATGCCATCCTCACCACTATACCTGCCGCCGACCCCTGCCATCCCCGCCGGTCTGCATCATCCTCGATCGCTGTCCCCACCACTAACCCCCACCGTCGACGCCGTGCCGTCCTCGACACCTCCGCCGCCCCCTCACACACCACCGGCCCTCCTCCACGCGCCGGCCGGCCAGCACCGGTACCGCGTCCACCACGCGCGCCGTCGTGTGCATTTGGGGCCTAACGTCAGCCCGATACTGGCTGACGTCAGCCTCTTTTTTTAAATACTATTTAATTTAGAATTAAATTTAGATTTAGATTTCAATTTAGATTTAGATTTAGATTTATATTTATATTCAGATTTAGATATAAATTTTGATTTTGATTTTGATTCAAAGTCAGATTTAAATTTAGATGTAGATTCTGATTCGTATTTAGTTTCACATTTAGATTCAAATTTAGATTTAGATTCGAATTTAGTATAAAATTCAAATTGAGATTTATATTTCAATTTTTATTTCTTTTTATATTTCAATTACAATTTAGATTTAGATTTATATTACAATTACATGCACATGTTCGACTCGAGTCGTGCCCGACTACCCTGACTCGCTCAACTCATTTCCGACTCCCCTGACTCGCTCGATTTAGGTTTAGATTCCCACCTCACGCTCCACTCGCTCGACTCATTCCCGACTCCCCCGACCCACTCTACTCGCTCGATTTAGGTTTAGATTCCCGATCTCACACTCGAATTGCTCGACTCACTCCCGACTCACTCCCCTCGTTCGATTTAGGTTTAGATTCCCGACCTCACGCTCGACTTGCTCGACTCATTTAGACTCGCCCGATCGACTCTGAGGACCAGGTGTGTCCGAGGACCAGTGGAGGGTCGCTCCTTAGTGATGAGTGATTGACAACGTTGTGTGGAGTGATGCTTGGATCAGTGTGCAGGTACAAGTTGCGACTTGACTCGTGTTGGTGCAGGTGAAGAACAAGCACGAAAGGCCTTAGCTGTGGTGGCCTCTGGGTGATGGAGAGGCAAGTAGCCTTAGTTCGATGGACCCAGTGGCTGATGGGGTCAAGTGCGAGCCGTGCAGTGCAAAAACTAGCAAGTTGAAGTCAAGGACATGGGCCGGTGTAAGGTAGCGGTTCGAGACTGAAGCTTGCGCGCGAGTTTTAGTGGTTTGCCCACAAAACCATCGGTGGACGGTTTCTTGGTTTGGGCTTCAAAACTAAGTTCGGAGGCCCGATGCGACGGAGATAGTGATTCGGGAGCGTCGGGAAACTTTGGGGCGGGGGGCACGTGGCATGATCGTGGGGCTTGCGTCGAGGCTAAGCAAGTCTGCGGTGGAAGCATGTCCGCTCGATGGGAATATCCGAAGACTTGACCAAAATGCCCCTGAGGGGTGTGTATCTTAAGTTTAAGTTGTAGGGGTAGCATGGTCCTTTGCCACCTCGGATGAACTTCATATATATAGCGGAGAGGTGGATGCATCTCTCTCTCTGGTTCTAGGGTTTCCTTCCCCAGTAGAACGCTCTGGACTGCTTCTTTTCCTAGTATTTCCTTATGGTAGATTCTTATATAGACTCTGACCTCTGGATGTATGGAAGCATTCAGTGTTGTGATGATTTCCCTCTCTTAGTTCCTTGTGATTTTTGTGTCATTTTCGGAGCTATTTTTGGGTGTTTTGTTCTTCGCTCAATTCGCTGATTCGAGGGCGGTTTTCCTCGAATTTCTTTGAGGGGGTCATGGGTGGATGCCTTATGTATCTTTGGGTGTGATCTTGAATCCTCAAACACCGGGAAATCCCTTCGATTTGCGAGTTCTTGGAAGAACCTAAGTTCTTGGAGGTTGTTCATGTGATCCGCGATTCCCAGTGATTTATTGAGTTAGAGGTCGAGATTTTTGGGGCATAGCTTCACCTAGTGATGCTTCTCATCTCCCCCAAATCTTATCTCAAGAGCTCAAGTGGTTTGGGAGATCTGGTGATGGATAGGAGGGGTTGACTTCGCGTTCTTGAGCTCGAGTAGCTCTGTCCGTGTGTAGCAGATAGTCTGCAAGGACCCCGCGGACAGTCCGCGCAGCATGAGTTTGTCGCTGTTCTTCACATGTTCATGCGAGTTCATGCCTCGATCTTTTGAGTGCTTAGGGTTTTGTTGCAGAAGGTTTTTCGGACGGTCCGCAGGCTCCCCACGGACAGTCCGCGACACTAGCGGACGGTCCGCAAGTCTAGGCCGGACAGTCCGATTTTCTTGGTACGTCTCTGGTGGCTCTGCTCCTAGTTTCGGATAGTCTGCGTGGTCCGAGCAGACAGTCTGTCCAGGTGCTGCGGATAGTCTGCCCGTACACCACAGACGGTCCGCACCTAGCCTTGCAGATTTGGCTATGTGCTTTGGTTCTTGTTTAGTGCTTCCGCCCTTTGATTCGTGGCTTGACTCTAGGACTCGTATGCTTGTGTGTGCCTAGTCTAGAGCTTCTTTAGTGTGTATGAGTGATCCGAGTGGCAATCGGGGTATAGGCCGAGTTCATCCTTCGGGAAGAATTTTTATCGGCTCCCATTCACTCCCCCCTCTCTGGTCACCTATTCGGTCCTTCAATTGGTATCAGAGCCGGTTATGGATCTTCGTGATTCTAACCAGTCTAAGATCCAAAGATGGGCGACTATGGTAAGGGGTTGGATCCTCCGCACTTCGATAGCAAGAATTACCAGATGTGGGAGAGGCGCATGGGCGCGTTTTTGCGTGGGAAGGGGACACTGATCTGGGAAGTGACTCAAAATCCTCATTATGTCATTCCCGATAGTTTTCTTCTTCCAGGATCGCAGGACATGTTAGTGGCCAACAGCAAGACCGTGGATTACTTGTTCTGTGCTCTTTCTGCCTCGGGGTTTGATCGAGTGTACGGAGAGGATGTGGCCGGAAAGATTTGGCTTAAGCTTAAGAATGCTCATGTTGGCCATGCTCAGGTGCAGGCTCATTTGTTTTCCACTCACCAGAGAGAGTACGAGAAATTCACTCACCTCCCCGGTGAGTCGATTGATGTGATGTTCCAGCGCTTCACTAGTATTGTGAACAACATGAGGGTCAATGTGACAGTGCTCCCATACACGGATCATGATCGAGCTATCAAGCTCTTGCATGCACTTGATAGGTCCATGTGGAGTGCCAAGGTCGAGGCCATTGAGGAGTCGAGCGTGTATGAGACCTTGACGGTGGATGAGCTGGTTTCAAAGCTCAAGTCTTCGGAGGTTGATCGTGGCCTCAGAGCCAAGAGCGAGAGCCCCACTGATCCTCATAGTTTGGCTCTTGTCTCAGGATCGAGGACTAATGCTAACCCTACTGCCATGCACTTTTCTTTGTCTTCTCTTGTGTCCATGCTAGATGAGGACTTTGAGGTGCTGAGCGAGGAGGATCTCGCCTAGTTGAGCAAGAGGTTTGGGTGGATGTATGAGAACCGCAAGAATGCGCGAAGAAGCTCGGGGATGTGCTATCGGTGCGGGAAGCGTGGGCATTTCATCGCCGAGTGCCCTGAAGCCATGGAGATCAAGAGTGACTACAAGGGCAAGCCCAAGCATGACTACAACAAGCACCACTCCCGAAACAACTACAAGGACAAGCGCAAGGACAAGGGCGAGAGAAGGCTGAGAAAGAGCAGTGGGTACAACAAGAAGACGGCTCGAGTGATGGTTGCCGGAGCGAGCGACATCGACTCCACTTCAAGTGACTCCTCATCCGGTTCGAGCAGAGATGAAGAGCAAGATGGCGCAAGGACAAGTGGCACACGAGCAAGAACTGCATCGGCCTCATCTTCGTCGCACAAGGTGGCTTTTGCGGCATGGCACACAACTCCAAAAAGGGTGGGAAGCACAACTCGGATTCGAACTCCGACTCCGAGGAAGAGGTACGACAAGATCCCAACTTTTTGCTAGAGGAGAATGCTAGGCTGAATGAGTTGCTTGATAACCATGATGATGTGCTTAGGAAGACCAACAAGGAGAAGAGAGAGTTTCGGTCTTTGCTAGGTGATGCTAAGGACAAGATAGTTGAGCTTGAGTCTTTGCTTGTTGATTCTAGAACTGAGGTAGACTCTTTGAAAGCTACTCCTGTTGTTTCTGATGAGGTTGACTGTGGTGATTGCAATATTTTCCTGGCTTACTCGACTGCTCTCAAGGAGAAGCATGCCTCAACTCTTGAGGAACTAGATGTGCTTAGGATTGAGCTTGATGAGATAAAATCTGGACCTGCTTTACTAGGTGCTTGCACTTCTTGTGCTGTGTTGCATGCTAGGCTAGATGAATCTCATGATAGGATAGTTTCTCTTGAGGCTGCATTGAAAGCTCCTATTCCTACATCATGCTCTACCTTTGAAATGCATGCTTTGAAAAATATGGAACTTGTGCATTATGTTGACCGTTTGCAGGATGAGAATGATGAGTTGAGGAAATTGATGAGTTGGTTGTCTGGGCATGAGCCTTAGCTGAGTTTGATGTTGGCTGAGTTTGAGAGGTTTGATGATCAGACGTTGGGGGTTGGGAAGAGTGGTGAGGGAGAAAAGAAAATTGGAGAGATCCCTATCCCATCACACACTACACCCATGAACAAATTTGCACCCAAGCCAAACCACCTCAGAAACAAACTAGACACAACCCCAGATCCACCAGTGTTCCCCCACAAGACAGAAAACTACCAGAAACCCATCAAGTTTGTGAGCACCCAGGGGAATGTTTTTGGGGAGAAGCCAGGAGAGAAAACTGTTGAGAAGCCCACAGAGAAACCACAGCCTAAGCCACAGCCAATCCGCTTCCATTGTGAGTATTGTGGGAGGGATGGCCATAAGGATGAGTTGTGTTTCAGGAGGAGAAGAGATGAGAGGTTTGCTAGAGAGATGGCAAACAAGGACAGGTACCACCCTTCTCATGGTGTGCCTGAGCATCGTAGAGGGTCTCTACCTCGAGGTGATGGGTTTGTGCGTACGGTTCCCACTCGTAGTGGTGGAGGTGATTTTCCTCAGAGAGATAGGCGTGTTGGGTTTAGGCGTGGCGAGTTTGCTGGATGTGCTCCTGCTCGTGACCGTTACGAGTTTGGGAGGCATGATCGCAGTTTTGGTTCTCAGAGGGACTACGGGCCATGTTTTCCCCCTCGTGGTGCGCGTTCCTCTCTAGTGAGACGTGATAGGTTCTTCGGTGGTAGGCGTGAGAGGGCTCCGCCTAGAGGTTTGATAGAATGGATTTCGCTAACCCTTCTTTTGAGCAAATGGCTCGTGTCAGGGGGTGAGACATGGACAGATCTGCAAGGGTGCTACCCAAGTAGTTTGCAGGTTAATGGAGAGGATTGAGAACTAAGAACGTAGGTGGTAGTTCACGTGGCGAACTCGGAATACGGTGAGTATGGCGAGGAACACGGGGATACAAGGGTTTAGACTGGTTCAGGCCTCTAGAGAGTAAAACCCTACGTCCAGTTGTGGTGGTGGGATTATGCGAGAGAGATGAAGGTGTCCCCCGGAATGGAGTCCTAGGCCGCCTTATATGGGCAACGGGCTAGGGTTCCATTCGAGGTCGGTGGACCCATATTTGGGTCGGTTACAAGATGGAAGGCTATCCTCCCGGATTACAAGGAGTATCCCATGATACTCGGATCTACTGGCGGCACCGAGCCGCGTGCTACAACTTGCCTTGCACTCCAAGTACTGCGGATCCTTCGGGATCGGGACAAGGTCGCCCGAGGTTGTCGGGTATGTGGATAAGGTCTTCGGGCCCACTTGCAGGTCGGCGGGGCTTCTGGCAGGTCGGGTCCACTTGGCAGGGACCTCTGGGACACTGGTCGGTGGGGACCCATGGGTACACTACAACATTTGGGACCATTCGCGACACCTCAAATTGGTCGCTATATGGGTCATTTGGTCGCAATACAGACTAGTTACAACAAATTAAATTCATCGCCATGCGTCAAAATTATGGCCGTCGCAATAAGTTTTGCGATGGTCCCAAAGTGGCGTCGCTATAAAGAAGACGTGTTGCGACAACGCCTAGCGTCGCAATGCATTGAAGTAGCGACGACTAGTGGTGTTGCAATACGGGTAATTGCAACGAAAGGGGTCATTGCTATAGTGGTAATTGCGACCATTTTTGTATGTTGCAAACAAGCGCTATTGCAATGCAAGCAATGTGTCGCAATACGACCCCTGTGTTGTTGCAATAGCAATGGAGGATATCACAACGAAGTCATAGCTGTCGCAATATGCCTAAAGACTATTGCATCTAAATGTGCAATGTTGCTATATGGTTAAAGGATATTGCAACACCATTTGATTCGTTGCTATTATCATAAATGTTATTGCAACAAAAAAGTCGTCATTATTTTCTTGTTGGATATTGCAATATAATGTGTATCGTTGTAATATCCACATGTAGCATCAATTAAGCACTGTTGCAATATGTTAAATGGTGGTTGCAAATTCATGCCATACTAGAGACGTTGATTCTATGGTTACTACAATGATGTTGATTATTTAATGCAATGAAAATTTCCAAAAACATAAGTTGATGCAAATATATATACATATATTAATAATAACACCACTCCAACATTTACATCCATCATCCATTATACAAATGATGCAATAGAAGAATGTGTCCTTTCAGCCATCACTCACAATAAATAATACTAAAGTTTCTATATATATATATATATATATATTATTTGTACCCATCTAAAAACTTGATCACTCCCACCTAGGGATGGCAGTCGAACCCATGGGTGCGGGTGCCCACGGGTTTCACACCCGATGGGTGCGGGCGTGGGTGTAAAATTTCACCCATGGGTCTACACCCGACCCGTACTAAGTGGGTGTGGGTGCGGGTGCAAATTTCAACCCGTGGGTGACCCATGGGGCCCAAAATAATAATTCATATTGTTATTTTTTCTATGTACTAAACATATTTGATAGATTTATGATGATTGATGTTGTAATATATACTTGGTGTTTTCAATCTTAAGTCTAGATTTAAGTTTTTATTCTATATTTGCTTATGTGATGTATTGAGTATATTGACTATTTACTTTTTTAGTAGAACTATAAACGTTTATGTGATGTGGTTTGACTGTAAGTTGGAAGTTTCGCTTGTTAGAACTATCTATTTGTGACTTCAATGATTTTATCCTATTATATTGCTTCATATAATGTCATCACGTTTATATATGTTGTATGTTGTGATGGACCCAGTGGGTGCCCGACACCCAGTGGGTGCCCAGCGGGTGTGGGTGCGGGTGTAAAAATTCACCCATGGGTGTGATAATGGGTGGGTGTAGCTAAATGTGGTTGGTGTCATAATGGGTGGGTTTTGCTCCACCCGCACCCGACCCGACCCATTGCCATCCCTACTCCCACCATCTAAGATCTCTTATGTCTTCAACCAATGTATTCTTGCACCTTCCTGCAATCCTGCATCCTTAATGAACTGTGAACTATGAAAAGTAATAGCATGGATAAGACATGTTTCAAAGCTAGGTTCCAGTAAAACTAGCATACCACATGTTGCTTACCTTGGCCAACATTCACCTAGCAGAAGCTCAACCTCATTGCTCATGTCTGCATGCTTTACTTTAGAGGCGTTTTGGTTAAGGGAGCGAATCACAGTGCTAAGCTCCTTGGTAGTCCGGACAAGGGAAAAGAAACACTTATTATTAGTATTAGAAAACATAGTCTTCTCATAAGAGGCCTACAAAGTCTGATTTAAGGTTCAAACAAAGTAACATAGCTGCTAAGGATATCTCAGTTTATTGTTTTTGTCACAATACAAGGCACATCATAGTGGCATGACCAAAATTGCAAGGCACACCACTAGATAATTACGAGAACAAAGGCATAAAAGGAACTTGATCTAGTACAGATACTAGATGCATAGAAATTGAAAGCAACCTATGGGTCCTTTCATGTAAAAGTTCTAATCTGATGCTACTGTAAGCAATGGAAATTTGAGAGCAGGAGGGGCTGTTGCTGCTTCTCACCTAAGAGAAATCGAACTAGATCTTTAGTGTTGCTGCCCATGCAAGAGCTGTCGAGCTGACCAGTAGAGAAGAGCTGCAGAGACAAGGTCACCTGCAGAGAAAAGAAGAAAGTTAAAGAGCGAGATAGTGAAACAACTATTACATCTTTCAGAAAAAAATTGGTGCTACCGACCAATAACAATCTTGGATATAAACACGCGCACACAAGGGAAAGGGGCATGGGATATAAACCAGCCTGTGTTGTAGCGCTATGCACTAGCATGAATTCAATTAGACTGACACTAGCAAGAAATTTCACATAAGAGAAGAATAGAATGTATACATGATTGCCCCTACCAGATATTTCCTTTTATGCCCTCCTGATTGGTCACAGGCTTAAGTATCAATGTTGAAATAAAGATATATTTGCATTCATCTCCGCATTCAGATATAAAAATAATGCAATTTTCAGCCTTTTCTTTTATCTTCATGTTTACACAAACTGTAGCAACCATATGTGACACATTTAGAGATACTAGGATCGTGCCTGACACATTTAGAGATACTAGGATCGTGCCTGAATTACTAAAGGATCTTATTATCGGTTCAACACTCAATTGAAATATACCAATGCACTTTATCATTGATTTTTGTTAGATAGTATAGCACAAGGCACTATTGTCCTATGTATTAGGTTTGTCTTCATGATTATGGTGTATATGAGCTACTCTGCTACGGGAGATAATTTTTTAAAAGCGATAACATGAGCATAAAAATAACTCACAGTGAATTTTTTAAATATACAGTCTCTTTGACTGCCCATTCCGAGCATCCTCATACAGAAGTTTGGAAGCCATGATCTAAAAAACTAATCGTTACACTAATCCTTTTATATACATAAATGAAGGGTATCTACAATGAACTATGATGTAGAAAGTGGACTTATGGCCTGCCTGCTCGCTGCTCATCTGATTCAACCAGCAATCAAGCCTTATTGAGTCATTTCAACACTGCAACGTCGGTGTTTGCGATGGAGAGCCTCTCCAGCACCGGGAACTCACCGCCTAGCACTGCCGGCGGCGGCAGTGCTAGATGGAGGCGGTCCACGTCGAGCCTGATCGATGTCGTGGGGGCAAATACACCAGCGCCACGGTCAGTGCATCTGGAGCATCCGTTGTGTTCCGGGCAGTTCATGAGAGACGAGGCGAGAAAGGAGACGGCACCTCCGCCGCCGTCGACGCCAGTGGGGAAGCTTCCCTACCAGAGCTGGCCGGAGGTCTGGAGAGATTCGAGCCCATGGAGAGGCTCGGACACTCCACAAGGTGGCCAGACAACCAGGGCTCGCGCGGGTCCGGGAGATGGCAAACGTGGCAAAGCAAGAAAGAGATACCTGGAGGCCATGGATTCGAGGAGAGCGCGGATCCAGATGGGGAGGAGCACAGGCTTGGAGCCCCGAAACCCGGATCCAAACGACGAGGAGGGGGCAATTCTGGAATTCTATGGGCAGCTTTGGTTGGTTCCTGAATCGAAGCCACACCAGACGAGAGTTAGGGTTCGTTCGGGAGAGAGAGAGAGAGAAGGAGCGATCCTGACCTGGATCGAAAAGGAGAAGTGGAGAAGCACGACCTTCACGACGGGTGATTGCTATCCTGTTGGCGAGAGGGATGTGTGGGAGAAGGAACCAGTAAAGCTCAACTTCGCAGAGAGGATCTAGGGGGAGGGGGAGAAGAAAAGCTTCCTGCAAGCAGCCACGGCCATGGCGGGGAGAGGGCGAGGAGGCCGGGGGCTGCGACCGAGAAGCCCGGATGGAGACTAGGGAGGTTGGGGGGAGTACCCGGCGCAGTACCCACCTCCACCGCACTTCTACCAGCCGCCGCCACCGCCGTATGGTTTCTTCCCCCACCCACCTCCTTCACACCCGCAGATGCATCCCCATGGCTTTGACTTCCATGCGCAGCAGCATGGCCCGCGTCCCGGGGGCAATTCCAGGGAGGGCGGGGGAGGCCGCAACAACAGCAGCAAGGCTATCCTCAGAGACAGAGGCCCAGGGAGCAGGACCAAGCAGGAAGAGCTGACAGAGATCAACAACATCATCAACAACAAATGGAGGAAGACCCTGACAGTAGCAAGTCTGAGAGGAGGGAGAATGGTGGAAAAGGAGGAGTCGATGCCCCAAAACCAGGAGACAAATTTCCCCAAATCATCTGCTTCAAATGTGGGGAAACTGGGCACTATAGCAATGCTTGCAACAAACCAAAAGTCTGTTTCATTTGCTACAGCAAGGATCATATAGTTGAGGACTATCCAGAGTGGAAGAAACCACAACAAGCAATACAATTCTATGAGAGTGCAAACAAAGACTTAGGATTCTACCATGTGGATGTGACAAAAAGGGCAGGAAGGTTTAAGCACTGGGCAGGGTTTGACAATTTTGGAGTCTTCACAATTGAGGAAGGTGATCTAAGTGAGGAAGAAATAGTGCATACTCTGAAAGCACAGATTGATAGGAGCTAGCAATGGAAGCTGATGAAGATAGATGAGTATAGATATCTTTTGAAGTTCCTAGCACATACAAAAGTTGAGAGCAAAGTGCTGGGAAAAGCCACTTTCTTCTACCTGAAGAATGATGAAGTCATGGCTCCACTAAGAGTCTGGAATGGAGATATTGAGCCTGTGGGCCAGTTAAAAGAAGCTTGGATACAAATCAGAGGAGAGCCACCCAAGTGGTGTGATTGGGTCACTATCAAGGAGATTGCATCTAGCCTGGGGAAGTTATGTGAAGTAGACTGGCAGATATTATTTTCAAGTTTCTTCAGTGTGATTAGAGTCAAGATAAACTGCAAGGACCCCAAAATGATACCTGAAAGTAGAGTGATGGAAATGGAGGATCTGCTATTCATGATCCAGTTCAGAGTGGAGGAGAGTGAGATAACAACAGAACATCATGCAGAAGGAGGAGAGGAAAATGGAAATGAAGAGGATGAAGATCCATCTGGAGAAGACAAAGACAATCCACAAGACCCTGAGGGGAGGGAAGAAAAAGACACTGAGGACAAAAACAAAGACAAGAGAGTGGGTGGGAGTAAGGAGAAGACACCAATCTCAAAACAAGATGTAGGGCAGAAAAGCAACTCAGTAAGAAGGGCTCTATTTATGTTTGGGGAAAAAGAAGAACAAGGCATGCTAGAGGGAGTGGGAAATTTCCCTGACTGTGCAAGCCTTCTCCAAGCAATGGAACTAACTGAACATGAAGGAGAGGAAATGGAGACAAATAAGAATGAAGATGTGGAAGAAAGCATAGGACTACCTGAAGAATGGATCTACTCATCAGCAACACAGGAGGAGCTAAGTGAGGACATAAGTCTGACAGAAGGGAAGGGAAGCCAACAAGAGCAGAAACAAAACAAGGAAAGCAAGGGAGACAAGGATAAGTCAAAAGGAGAAGTGAACAAAAAAGGGAAGAAAAAAGAATGGGGACCAATAATAGCAGAGAGAAAAAGCAAGAGGCATGTGGAAGATGGCAGGACCATGCTGGAAAAAGCTCAAGATTTCAAGAGGAGATGGAATGAAGCTCCTGTGGCAGGTATAACAAAACCTATCCCTAAGTTTGTTCATGTTCCTATTTCTGCTAATGAGTTAAGTAGAACTGCTGATATTATGGGATTAGTCTCAAAGGATGGACATCCTGTTAGCAATGAGTTAGTCAGGGATTTAGAGATGTTAGAGGGACAAAAACATAAGGCCTTTAGTGATGCCTGTAAGATGATCTGTTGCTCACCTGCAGATGAAAATGTAGATAGGATTAATAAGGGGGAAAAGCAGGGCTCTGCTGATGACCTAGGTAAGGAACTGATGGTACATGATGATAAGGCCAGCTTTGAGGTGATTAGAACTAGGATAAAGGACAATATAAGTAGAGGTAGAGTATGCACTAGGAATAAGAAAAAAGAAAAATGATAGGCCTCTTCTGGAATAATAGAGGGCTTGGAACAATTGGTAGGATTCCTTCTTTAGTCAGTAGAATTAGAGATAACCAGGTTAATCTTGTAGGCATTTTGGAAACAAAAAAAGAGACTTTCACTCGAGGCATGCTTAAGTCTTTGACTGGCAATACTCCTTTTACTTGGCTACATCAACCTGCTAGTGGGACAGCAGGAGGCATCCTGATTGGGGTGAACTCTGATATGTTTGTAGCCACCCTAGTCCATACTTTGAAGTTCTCTGTAGGCATTATGCTATTAGACAAGAAAACAAGGTTTAATTGGAAAGTAGTGGTGGTTTATGGCTCTCCTTATGAGGAGGGCAAACAAGCTTTTATAGATGAGCTGAATAGCATTATGAATACCTGGCAAGGTCCAACTTTAATAGGAGGAGACTTCAATTTAGTTAGATTTTGCTCTGATAAGAGTAATGGTATTATTAACCATAAGTGGGCTGATGCTTTTAATGCCTCGGTGGATGATTGGGGGCTGGTGGAGATAGACCCACCAAACAAAAAGTATACGTGGACAAACAACGAGGAAAACCTGATAATGGCTAAAGATAGATAGGATCTTTGTAACAACAGATTGGGAAGCTGCTTTTCCTCTGGCTAGAGTTAAAGCATTAGATAGACCACCTAGTGATCATAACCCAATTCTCCTAAATACAGGAGACAACATGGTGTTTGGTAAGAATAAATTTAGGTTTGAGAAATGGTGGATACAAAAAGTAGCTTTAAGGAAGTAGTGGCTAAGGCTTGGAAAAGTCCTTGTCCTAGTCAGGAGCCTATGGATGTTTGGCAGTTCAAAATTAGAAACCTGAGGAGGATAGTTAGAGGACGGGCTGCTAATGAAGTGGCTACCTTATACAAAACCAAGGCTAACTTAGCAGAGGAGTATAATAGGCTAGATGGAGAGGCTGAGAGGATAGGATTGTCCTCCCAGGACCTTAAGAGACTGAAAGACATAGCAGATGAGTTGAGTAAACTTTGGGCTTTAGAGGAGATCAATATTAGACAGAGATCTAGGGATAGAGACATTTTAGAGGGAGATAGAAATACAGCCAACTTCCAAGCAATAGCTAACCAGAGAAATAGGAAGAAGATGATTCACAGCCTAATGGGTCCCAGGGGCTAGTAGAAGACCAAGCTGGGATGGTCAAAATAGCAGTTGACTTCGACAAAAATCTTTTTGTGGCTGAAAAAAGAGAGGACATTACCCTAAGTAGTGATTTCTAGAAGGAAGAGGAGCTTGTAACTGAGGAGGAAAATGCTGTCCTTGATGCTCCTTTCACAGAAGAGGAGATCAAAACAGCTATGTTTTTGTAGTTATGTTGAGGGAGCCCCCGGTCCTGATGGACTTCCTTTCCTATTCTACCAAAAGTTTTGGGACATCCTGAAGGGAGACCTGTCTAATCTCCTAGAGGAGTTCCATAAAGGGAAACTTGATCTGTACAGGTTAAATTTTCAATGCTAACATTGATCCCTAAAGTGGAGGAGGCTAGGGACATGACGCAATTTAGACCTATCAGCCTTATTAATTGTAGCTTCATGATTTTTTCTAAAATCTTGATTAACAAATTGGGGAGGATCTCTCAAAGACTAATTTCCACAAACCAAAGTGCCTCCATTAAAGGTAGATATAATCCGGAGAGTGTGGTGGTAGCCCATGAATTAGTGCACAACCTTCACAAGAATAAAGAGCAAGGCCTGATCATAAAGTTAGATTATGAAAAGGCATATGATAGGGTAGGTTGGGACTTTCTGTTTGAAATCCTGAAATCTAGAGGATTTAGTAAAAAGTGGATAGGCTGGATAGAAGATATAGTCAAAGGTGGATCAGTGGGAGTAAACCTGAATGGGGAGGAAAGCCCTTACTTCAAACTAGGAAAAGGTTTGAGACAAGGTGATCCCATCTCTCCACTTCTCTTTAATTTGGTAGGGGATGTTTTGACCAAAATGTGGATTAAAGCCACTGAAAAGGGGGCCATCAAAGGCCTCTTAACTGACTTCAGAGAGGGTGTCATTGTCTCTCTGCAGTATGCAGATGACACTATAGTTTTTGCTGATCCTAGTGAGCAAAACTTGAAAAATCTCAAGTGCAGCCTAGTCTGGTTTGAGAAACTCTCAGGGATGAAGATCAACTTTCACAAAAGTGAGCTTATCCCTTGTAATCTCTCTATAGAACAAGTCCAGCAAGCAGCACATATTTTTGGCTGCCCAGTAGGGACTTTCCCTATCAAATACCTAGGAGTGCCTTTACATTATGAGAAACTGAGGAGAGAAGACATACAACCTCTAGTAGATAAGATTCTAAAAAGAGTTGCAAGCTGGAGAGGAAAGCTTCTCTCCCATGCAGCTAAGCTTACTCTAGGCAAGTCTTGTCTCTCAAGTATCCCAGTTTACCTCCTCTCTTTCATCAAATTCCCCAAATGGGCAATTAAAATCCTGAACTCCCACTTAGCTAAATGTCTGTGGGATGACTCTGAAGGGAACCACAAATACCATTTAGCTAACTGGGATAGTGTGTGTATGCTTAAGGAATATGGAGGTCTAGGAGTACCCAAAATTAGAGATTTAAACATCTGCCTTCTGGCCTCTTGGATCAAGAGGTACCAGACTAGTGAGGATAGCCTCTGGAAGGAGCTGATAAATTTCAAGTATAAAACTGAGAAACCAAATGTGTTGTGTAGCAAAGATACTGGTGGATCCCAGTTCTTCAAAGGTTTTGTTTGGGCAGTTTAAGCAGCTAAATTTGGCTATAGATGGCAGATAGGGGATGGTAAGAGAGTAAGGTTTTGGGAGGACAATTGGCTTGGTCATTCTAGCCTGGCCATACAATTTTGGGACCTATATATCATAGTGAATGAGAAATCAGGGACTGTGGCAGACCTTTGGGATGGCCACAATCTGAAATGCACTTTTAGAAGAACCGTAGATGCCAGATTAGGGGGAGTCTGGCAAGAAGTAGTTCAGCTAGCCTCAACTATCAACTTTAGTGGCTGTGAGGATGCTATGATCTGGAAGTTCTCCAGTAATGGCATCTACTCATCACAATCCCTGTACAAGACCATCAACTTTAGAGGAGTTTTGCATGTGCATTCTCCTATGGGGGCTGAAAATCCCTCCCAGAGTTCAATTCTTTATTTGGCTTCTTATCAATAACAAGGTTTTGACTAGAGATAATTTGGCTAAGAGACAACAAGTCGAAGATAAAACCTGCCTTTTCCGTGAAGAGGTAGAAACTTGCCAACATCTCTTCTTTGAATGTGTATTTGCTAAACGTATGTGGGAGATAGTCTCAAATGTTACTGGTAGAGACTTGGGGGGTTCGGTTGATAAAATAGGTGTTTGTTGGCTTCACAATAAGAGATTTGTGATGATAAATTTGATTAGCTCTGCTGCCCTGTGGGCTCTTTGGAAACTAAGAAACGATCTGTGTTTTCAGAGAATGGCTTGGCAAAGCATGGAGACACTGATGATGAGGATAGTGGGTTTAATTCAAAACTGGGTTATCCTTTGCCCGGTAGAGAGGAAGGAGGAGCTGATAACTTGTACAAGGGAAATGTCATGAAAAGCAAGAAGACTGGAGAGGCTAAAGTGGTGCTAAGTTTCAGCAAACATCTTGGCTGGAAGGAGTGGACAGTCCATCTACATGATCTGGAAGAAGCTCTGAAAGTTTGAAGAGGCGGACACAAAGCTCATCGTCAGAAAATGATTGGAGTCCCTGCGGTTTCGTTGGAGTTGTTTCTGTACTAACGGATGCTCCTGCGTGAGCTCCTAGTTGTCCTTTGTAAGGAACTTGTCTTTCTGTTACTTCCCTGAGGCATCAGGGCGTTGGCGCTCGTGTAATTTCAGGTCTTAAACTGTTAACCTTTGTCTTTTAAGTAAGGCGGGGGCATTGTTTGCCCTGGAACTCTAAAAAAGAAAGTGGACTTATCAAGAGCAGAGAGTGAAACTGTGATGCAAAAAGAAACAACAGCTTTAGTTTGTTTTGAAATTTCAGTTCAACTGAAATCTCTATGCACAACATCAATTAAATGGCACCACGAAGAGGTGCTTATAAATGCATCTGCATACTTTGTAGCCCAATTTAGCTCTTATTTAGCCAATCTATTTTGGATCAGAATAAAGTCGTAAAGACATTGTGCACACCTGAGTAGGATGCATGTATCCCCTCCTGACAAATAATCCGAACCATCGTGTCACATGCAGGCAGATCAGTCGAAGTAGATTGGAAGAAAATGCAGCCACTTGTTTGTTCCTCCCGTCAGATTGACAGCACAAGTGTAGACCAGAGAATCAGAAAAAAGAAGTAATTAGCAACCATCAGCTTGAAAATGTAAAGTATAGAAAAGAACCACAATTCTGAACATTCCCACCAACTGTTGGAATATAACATGACATGTGTTAATCTGAATTTTACTATGAAAGGCACTTTGCTCTGAACTATCAAGCACTACTCTGTATGGTAAGCAAGGTGCTCTTCCTACAAGAAAACTCACACCACTCATGATTATATTGCTTTGCATCACATTTCAGAATTTTATCATACATAAAATCTAAATGTGAGGCAATAGCTTTTGTTTAAATAGGGAAGCAATCTGAAGACCATGTTTAATTAACCATCTATGTGTAACAATGCAGTATAGTTTCTTGCTCAAAGCAGTGCATCAAGTGATATTCATCTAAACATAGCAAAAATTCATCAGTAATCACAGAGGAGAATGTTATCATTAGCAACCACTCCTAGTCGATCTCTGATGTGATTTAAGTGCATTGTAAGTATAGCATAGCGACAAGTTCAATCAATTAAAATAACAAGAAAACATGACTGCAGTAAAGTGTTAGTAATTCACAAAAGTGTAAAATTAATTTGAGGAGTGGAGCAAGAACAAAGATTCCACTTTATACAGTTGATATCTTCTCTATCCAAGGTGGGAGAGATGGGATCGGAGGAGTTCACCTGAGGTGGGTAGGGTTGCAGACACGACGGCCCGGGCAGCAGAAAGGTCTGTCGGCGGACGCCGCAAGGGTCCCGGGAATGGGCATCGAGCCTGGGGCGTGCCATGGACAACTCGAGGCAGTGAGTTGGTAGGGCCGGCTCCACAGAGGTGGCGATGGTCTAGCATCACCGAGATCTACGCCGCCGCCGCCGCCATGGCGAGGGACCTTCGATCGGTGGATATGCCCCAGAGAGAAGGGTGGTGCATGCTCGGAAACTCCGAGGAGACTGAGCTCTCGGCAGTGCTGCCAGAGTGCCAGGCTGGCGCGCAAGGAGGTGCTCAGGAAGCAGCGAGGGGCAACGGCAGGTAGAAGAGAAAGGAACGGCGGCCAGCAGTATCGAACTCAACCTGACGGGTCAGCGGTTAAATCGGGCATGCATCTCCTCTGAGTCCCCCATCACATCCTGCACGGCTGCACCCGCTCCCCCACACAGTACCGGTAACCGTCGGCACCGCAACGGAAGTAGTGCGTGTGCTTTGTTGTCGCGGTCGTGGCCGCCGCTGGATGCAGTAGTAGGGCCGTCGTGGTGGGAAGTTTCTGAGACGGAGCCACGAAGGCGTGCACTAAAGGGTAGGGGGCCATGGCGACGCGGGAAGGACGAAGGAGACGGCGGCGGCTGGGCTGCCATCGCGCGCGGCTCGGTGGCTGGATGGGTTGGGGTTAGGTCGGGGAGGAGGTTTATCGAAAAAGGGGAGGAGGCGGCCTGTAATGGTGGGCGGCGGGTGGATCTGCTGGCGGAGGAGAAGACGGGAACGAAGTGTGCCTGCGGTGGGGAAATAATTTTTTTTGGACTTGGAGGGAAAATGATTTTGCATATAGAGGGGTACACATAACTCGCCAATGATTTTTACCAAATTACTCTTGATGTGGAATGAAGCATCTAATTATATGTTCGGACAGAAATGTCATTTAAGTTAAAAAAAATTCTTCCCAGAGCCAAGTTGGACCCGCCAAAACATTCTATTTGTGCTGCAGCTCCTAAATGTTGCTGCTGTACCACCAAACATTGCTGCCATTCATAAAGACTATTTTTCTTATAGGATTTAGCATTACTAATATAATGTATATAAAAAAAACCAAACTCCATTACAACCTAAGGCACAACATACTGGTTAGGTGTGTATGTCTCAACTCCAATGTCTTGGGTTCGAATCCCAAGTTCTCTCTTTCATGTTTTGTTTTTTACATTTTCTAAAGAGTTGATGTGTGATATATGAAAATAAATAATATACACAATTAAATCCCCAAATTAAACATAACATATGTGGTGGTCTAGTGGTAGATGTGCTCTTTTCTAACCAACAAGTGTAGGGTTCAAACCCTATGCATTGCAATATTTTTATCAATTTAACCCACAAGTTTTTGAAATTTCAAAAGTTGAGAAATTCATATGTTTTTAGGTAATAAATGATTTCAAATGAAAAATTCATGAATTCCGAAGTTGTATAACTCATAAAGATCTAAAAACTTTATTCTGTTCAATAATCCATGTGACAAAGTTTGAATAAATCAAATTTTTAGTTTCAAAAGATGATAACTAAAATCATGATTTTGGAATACTAAATGATTTCAGCTGGAAAAGTGATGAATACCGAAGTTTCTTAACTCATCAAGATCTATAATCTTTATTTATGTCTTTTTTCATTTGAGAAAGTTGTAGTATACATTGGTCATTAATCCTAGATTGACTCACATAGTTTAAGAAATTATGTTAGAGACTTGTCAAATTTGAACTACATGTTATTATCACTTTTGAAAATGATAAAATGATCTAAATAAAGATTGTAGATCTTAATGAGATATGAAACTTTGATATTCATCACTTTTCCATTTGACATAATTTAAGTTACAAATCTTACTTGTATTTGTCATTTTTCGACATTCAAAAATTGGATTGTTCAAACAGACACACATGAGACGATTTTTCAAAAAAATATCATTAATAAGTTTCATAACTAGATAAAGCATGATTTTAGGATTTTTTAGGAAAAAGAATCATCAAGTTTTGAGTAGCCACGAAGGAGAAATACTAGATACAAGTTTTAAATTCTGGATTAAAAAAATACTAACTATTTGCGTGTTCTTCAGTCTAGCCAAGTGGGGCAACAGGATTGGCATGCTACACGACAATATATATGATGTATATAAAAAAATCAAACTCCATCACAACTTAAAGCACAACATACTGGTTAGGTGTGTACGTCTCAACTGCGAAGTCTTTGGTTCAAATCCTAAGTTCTATTTTCCATGTTTTGTTTTTATATTTTCTAGAGAGCTGGTGTGTGATATATGAGAATAAATAATATACACAATTAAATCTCCAAACTAAACACAATATATGTTGTAGTCTAGTGGTAGATGTGCTCTTTTCTAACCCACAAGTGCAGGGTTCGAACCCTATGCGCTGCAATATTTTTATCAATTTAACCCACAAGTTTTTTAAATTTGAAATTTCAAAAGTTGAGCAATTCATATGTTTTTAGGTAATAAATGATTTCAAATGAAAATTCATGAATACTGAAGTTTTATATAACTCATAAAGATCTAAAAACTTTATTTTGTTCAATAATTCATGTGACAAAGTTTGAATAATTCAAACTTTGAATTTAAAAAAATGATAATAAAATCGATTTCGGAACGCTAAATGATTTCAACTGGAAAAGTGATGAATACCGAAGTTTCATAACTCATCAAGATCTACAATCTTTATTTGTGTCTTTTTTTATTTGAGAAAGTTGTAGTATACATTGGTCATTAATCCTAGATTGTCTCACATAGTTTAAGAAACTATGTTAGAGACTTGTCAAATTTGTACTACATGTTATTATCACTTTTGAAAATTACAAAATGATCTAAATAAAGATTGTAGAACTTAATAAGATATGAAACTTTGGTATTCATTACTTTTCCATTTGACATCATTTAATGTACAAAATCTTACTTGTATTTGTCATTTTTCAAAATTCAAAAAGTGGATTGTTCAAACAGACTCACATGAGACGATTTTCAAAAAAATATCATTAATAAGTTTCATAACTAGATAGAGCATGATTTTAGGATTTTTTAGGAAAAAAATCATTAAGTTTGAGTAGCCACGAAGGAGAAATACTAGATACAAGTTTAAATTCTGGATTAAAAGAAAAACTACTAACTATTTGCGTGTTCTTCAGTCTAGCCAAGTGGCACAATAGAATTGGCACGCTACACGACAATATAATGTATACAAAAAAAACCAAACTCCATCACAACCTAAGGCACAACATACTGGTTAGGTGCGTACGTCTCAACTGCAAGGTCTTGGGTTCGAATCACAAGTTCTCTTTTTCATGTTTTGTTTTTTACATTTTCTAGAGAGCTGGTGTGTGATAAAATGAGAATAAATAATATACATAGTTAAATCCTCAAACTGAACACAACATATATGGTGGTCTAGTGGTAGATGTGCTCTTATCTAACCCGCAAGTGCAGGGTTCGAACCCTATGCACTGCAATATTTTTATCAATTTAACCCACAACTTTTTAAAATTTGAAATTTTAAAAGTTGAGAAATTCATATGTCTTTAGGTAATAAATGATTTCAAATGAAAAATTCATGAATACCGAAGTTGTATATAACTCATAAAGATCTAAAAATTTTATTATGTGCAATAATCCTTGTGACAAAGTTTGAATAATTCAAATTTTGAATTTCAAAAAATGATTACTAAAATCATGATTTTGTAACACTGAATGATTTTAGCTGGAAAAGTGATTAATACCAAAGTTTCCTAACTCATCAAGATCTACAATCTTTATTTATGACTTTTTTATTCGAGAAAGTTGTAGTATACATTGCTCATTAATCCTAGATTGACTCACATAGTTAAGAAACTATGTTAGAGACTTGTCAAATGTATACTACTTATTATTATCACTTTTGAAAATGAAAAAATGATCTAAATACACATTGTAGATCTGAGATATGGAACTTTGGTATTCATCACTTTTCCATTTGACATCATTTAATGTACAAAATCTTACTTGTATTTGTCATTTTTTGAAATTCAAAAATTAGATTGTTCAAACAGACTCACACGAGACGACTTTTCAAAAAAATATCATTAATAAGTTTCATAACTAGATTGTAATACCCTAATTTTACAAAAAAATGTTTTAATAAAATTTGAATAGAAAACAAGAGTAAGTGTTTAAGGAATCTAAGGTGTATTTGAATTTTTAGGCATTTAAATATATTTTTGAAAATTAAATTAAATAAATATAGAAGTTTAATGTTGCATACATGCTGGAGCTGGAGCATTATTTTTGTTTGGTTGGATTCAAATTTGAATTTGAATTCAAAGAGTTTGAGTGCTTTTAAAAATTCAAAAGCCTTTTCTTTTAACCCCTAATCCTTTCTCCCTTTCTGGCCTGCTTCGAGTTTCGACCCAACTCGCCAAGTCTATCAGTGCCCCTCCTACTTCTTCCGCTGTCCGCCGTTCGCCTGGCCCAGCTAAGCTTCCAGCCCAACGCGGCCCGTGTAACCCCCGCCTGCACCCCGCCATCCCTCAGCCGCTGACACGCGGGCCCGCCCCGTCATCCCCCTCCTCCCGACGTCCCGGACACGGACTCACCGCCATGGCCGCCGCCGAGTCCTGCTCCGCCTCGTCTCTGAGTTGTCGTGCTTCATACGCGAGGTCCTGCTCCCGACCTATAAAGAGCCAGCCGTGACGCGCCGTCTCTCCAAGCAATCCCGCCGCCTTGAGCTCCCGAGCCGCGCCGCCCTCAAACCCTAGGTGACCGCCGCCGCAGTTGATCTCCCCGCCCGTCGCCTGATCGTCGATGAGATGCATCTCAGGAGCTCCGCAAGGAGGTAAGGAAGCTGCCGGTGCCGCTTGAAGACATCCCCGTGCTCTCTATCACCCAGGAGCGTTCGCCGGAGTTGGAATTCCGCCGCTCGCGCCGCCAGCCGCCGCTTGCGCATCACTGCGACCGTCCGATCCCAACCCGACGGCCCAGATCGGCTTTGACCAGAACCCATATCGGTCAACAGATCTAAACCCCGCTTGATCATGCTGTTTTTCAAAAACACCCCTGTTCTTTTTAAAATAGCAAGTCGGTCCTTCCACCATAGAAAGATCCTTACAAATCAGTCCCGTTTCTTCTGTTCTAGTCCTTGACCTTTTTAGATTTAGTGCTCGAGGTCCAAAACTCTAGTTTTTCAACCAAGCCCTTCTGTTTTTAAGTTCCTTTACGTTTTAGCCCTCGGTTTCTTGCAGTTAGGCCCCTGTAACCCTAGTTTCTTCACATTTATACCCTTGTACCTTCTTTTAGTTATATCTTCTTCGTTTTAGCTACGTTTTTAGCGTTCTTTATGTCCAAACGATCGTATCGAAGAGTAGAATAGCTTTTTGCCCCTGTTTTGCTTTGATAATACTGTTTGGTGATTGTTTCTTATTTTACTCTATTGTGTGCTTGTATGTACCTTGAATGTGATGCGTAGAGAACATTTGGGCTGAAGGATTTGAAGACCAAGAAGCTCAGGTGTCTGAATAGCAACATGGATTCGTTGAAGGCAAGTATACCTTGATGCTTAGCCGTTTACCTATACAACATGCATTTAATTCACTGTTCTTACTTTTGCTTGCATTAAATTGATGGGACCCTATTAAGGACATGACTAGATTATTTTTTATCCCTTTACCTTGAACAACCTGGGTATTTACTTTTATTGTTCGGTAGCTCTCGCTATGCTTAACTTAGTGGATGGTATTAATGAAACTTTATGAAACTTGATTTATTTATGCTATACCTTCATTAATACAAGATCACCTTGTTTAATTGGAACATGGAGCGACCACCCAGGACAACAGTACAACCACAATGGTATATGGCTCTGCCTTGGCTAATTAATTAGTGACTCTAGTGTTGGGGTGACTTTACCTGATAAGGGCAAGGGGGAGCGCCAGTGGGGTATAGACTCGCTCTAGTAGGGAGTTGGGCTTTGCTAAGACACGGTACTTACTAGGGGACTTTATACTCTGCAACGACTCGGAACCTTCGCGGGTTGCTTCACACTGGGGAAACATCGTAAAGGCCTCGTAGCATCCCTATGCAATTACACCTAGGTAGTGTGGTACGATGCTTGACCGGCATCGCATGGTTGGGTTTAAAGTTCCTAGAACTTTTACGCGACTTGTGGGTAAAGATGTACAACCTCTGCAGAGTGTTTAAAACTAATCGATTAGCCGTGCTCACAGCCAAGAGCGGCCTGGACCCTCACATGATTAATCTAGGGAAGTTAATGATTAACTTGATGCATCTATCTTTATTTATGTTGTTAATTCTCTTCTATTAATTGTGGGTTTGGCATAAACTTATACTTGCTAGTATTTATGCTGCCAATAAAACTTGACCAACTAAAATGCTGAATGCTTAAACCCATCAGCCTCCACTATAAAGCCTTGCATGTTATTTTATGTTTTCGCTTGCTGAGTACGGCATGTGCTCACGCTTGTTTTCATTATTGCAACGACACTATCCGGATGCTGTTCAGACTTGGAGAGGTTTGAAGATTTCCCTGGAGACTTCGACGAATTCTAGGCGGGCGTGCCACCAGTCAACTGCCTGTGGTGTTGACCCTATCCGCTGTGTTGTTACTCGTTAATATTAGTTTGTTTATGAGACATTTTGGTCTGTAATAAGGTTTAATACACTCTTTACGTTATGGCACTATGTTTTGGTTATCACTGAGTCGTTATATGTGTGAACTTTGATCCTGGCGCACATATAATATGAGCATTCGAATTTGCCTTTAAATTCGGGTGTGACAAAGTGGTACCAGAGCCAGGTTGACTGTAGGACGTTAGCCTAGTTAGAAAATGGTCGTACTTAAGGATTATAATATCTTAGAAGCCATTCTTGCTTTATGCTTGCTTTATTTCTAATAATTTCATCCTTGCTTTATCTCATCCTTGATCTCTACTTGGTTCTATCCTTTCTAGTATCTTTTCTTGACATCTATCTCATCCATCACATGTTTCTTTTTCGATGGTTCGTCGGTTGCAGACATCCCGTACAGGCTCTTTCCAGTTTCCCCGCCACTTGGAGGACCAAGATTATTACTATTATCCTATGGAGAGTAGAGAGCATGAAGGGGACACTGATGAGGAGATAATGATGGAAGCACCACCTGCAATGCAGTCTCCAACACCTGCTCCGGAAATCATCCTAGTATCTGATGATGAAGAGCCAGAGGAGGAACCAGCTGAGGAAGCGGCTGAAGAACCTGAGGAAGACCTAGAAGAGTTGGTCCTAGAGGAAGAAGAAGACTCAGAAGAGGTGATTCCAGAGGGAGAGTATGGTGATCAAGGAGATCAGCAGGATCAGATGGAGGAGCAAGAGGAGCAAGCTAAAGAGGGAAGAGAGTCAACTGAGGAAGTGGAATGGAAGGTGTTCCACTACAAGAAAGATGGAAGAGGCAGTCTCATGGCTGACATTCTAAGGAGGACAGTGTACCATTTAGGCTATGGTGAAGATCCAATTTTCCATTGTAAGAGGCGGACCCATCCTTGGTTTGAGCCTCACTGGGAGGTGTAAGTCATTATTTATAAAAGAGTTGAACACTATGGACCTATGGAGATATCCAGGCACGACGACGTAGCTGCCAGAGATACTATGGAAGCTGGGATTGCCGAAGCTACTAGAAGAGCACTCTATGTTCTCTCTTACAGGGAGTGTTCTGAGTTGATACACACTCGCAGTTTGTACACTCCTTACAGAGCTAGTGGTGAAGCCAAGACCTACATCGCATCAGCTAATGGTCACAGTCCCACCATAGACAATCTCTGTGAATTACTAACTGTTGTCAACACCGCTTTGGATGACACCAATAGCATGCTTGCCACAGCTCAACAGAGGATCTATGAAACGGAAATAGAGAAGCGTCAGCTAGAAGCTACTATGGCAGGAAGGGAATCCCCTGTGATCCAAGACGGCATAATGGAAACTCATCACTCTCCATCACCCAAGAGGCCCCGCTACAGCTCCCTAGACGCCCGCACTGAAGATCTTCCTTAGGATCTAGGAGTTTTTAAGCTTAAGATCTTTGTAATCGTTAGTTCTAAATGATCGTTTAAGTATGTTTAGTCTAGTGGTGTGTTTGAATGCTTGAGTTTGTGTTAATGTTTGAGTTGGAATTTTGTTTGAGTGCAATGTGTTGTGGAGTGATGACCACAATGACATTGGTTCTTTAGTAAAGTGTTAGTTGGGTTTATCTCTGTCTCAATCTATATCTTTCTTGTCCTAATCTCTTAATCCCTATGCTCAACCCTAATGTAATCTAGTAGTTCTCAATCTGCTCGCGGAGTTTTCTGAGTCTGCAGTACTGTTCTATATTTATCTCGGGCTACAGACCTCCGAATACAGTAAATCCAATTGGAAAGGTTCAGAAATTTTATAGAAGGTTATCAGTAAAAATTTTAGAAATTTAGGAGTTATATACAGAGAGTTATATACGAAACTTTGGAGCTATCAGAATCTGTAAACTCAGCTGATCCAGACGTCTTGTTTATTTCATAACTAAATCTACGGACCTTGGATTGAGGTGATTCTAGTTGGATTAGTTCCGTAATTTCATTATACTTCTCTGTTTAAAATTTCATAATTTTTGGATTCCCTTATTGAGAGTTACATCCTATTGTTTGGAGTCAACAGAATCTGTCTAGAATTGAAAGTCTTTACTGCCTTGTCTTTCAGAGTTTTACTCTTAGTGCAAACATCTAAAGTAATGTTCCTAACACTCAGATGGTGAAAACCATGTCAGGATCCGGAGTCGATCAAACCCTAGTGATTCGCCAAAGGGGAAGCAGTAACTCCGGAAGTTCATCTCAGCAACCACAAATGGATCCAGTCATGCGCTAGTTTTTGGAAGCCCAGACTCTGCTACTGCAGAACTTGACCAACACTGTAGCCAACATACAGACTCCAAGCAATAACCAACCCCAATAGCAGGCTCCAGTGAACAGGCATAGAGTGTTCATGAGCCACCAGCCACCAGTATTCTCTCATGCTACTGATCCGCTAGAAGCTGAAGACTGGCTGAAGACCATTGAAAAGATGCTCACCATCGCTCAATGTGATGATCGGGAGAAGGTCCTATATGCTTTAGGATGACTCCAAGGATCTGCATCGGCATGGTGGGATGCTTTTGTTGCCGCTCATGCCAATCCAAATGCCACTACATGGCAGGAATTTACCACCAACTTCAGGAGCCACCATATTCCTGCTGGTGTACTGAAGCTTAAGAAAAAGGAGTTCCTTGCTCTCAAGCAGGAAAAGATGTCCGTGCCATAATTCAGGGACAAGTTCATGGAGTTGTCTCGCTACGCACCTGAGGATGTTGATACTGATAGAAAGAAGCAAGAGCTATTCTTAGATGGGTTAGCTGGACCGCTTCAGTACCAGCTAATGTCTCACACCTTCCCGACTTTCCAAGAGTTGATTGATAGAGCAATATGCTTGGAATCTAAGTGCAGAGAGTTGGGAGAGATGAAGAGGAAGGCTACTACTTCAGGATCATCAGGAAGCAACACTCGCCCAAGCTTTAGCAATCAACAGTGGACACCATCTCGCTATGGAGGCTCAAGTGGGAGTTATGGACAACAACAGTATCAGCGCTCAGCTCAGCCGACTCAACATCCAGTTCAGCAGACCAATGCCCTAGCTTATCGGCAGAATCAGCAGACCGTTCCAATCGGTACCCCTATGAGGCCAAGTGGACCATATACTCCTGGGAATAACACATGCTTCATGTGTGGAGAGGTTGGTCACTATGCCAACAGTTGCCCCTAGAGGAGTATTCCCAGCACTCCAGTACAAGGCACACCTAACAAGAATGGAGGGCAGACACCCCAAAGTAGCAAAGGATAGCAGAACTATGCACGTGGTAGGGTGAATCATGTGAGTGCAGATTCCGCTCAGGAGAATCCACAAGTGGTGCTTGGTATGTTCCTTGTTAACTCCACCCCCGCATCAGTCTTGCTTGATTTTGGAGCATCCCACTCTTTCATTACTTCCCAGTTCGTAGCTCAACATAATATACCCATTAGTCCTATGATTCGCAACATGCTAGTTCGTTCACCTGGGAGGGAATCGAAAGCATCTTATCAGTGTGAGAAGGTCAATCTCAAAATAATGGGCAAAGATTTTTGGCTAATCTCATAGTGTTGGAATCAAGAGGGATTGATGTGATACTTGGGAAGGGATGGTTAGCTGCATGTGATGCAGCGATCCAGTGCTCTAAGAGATCAATACTACTCACTAGTCCTGCTGGAGAGAGGATTGAATTTTCAGCCACATCATCACCATCTTCTGAGAGTACGGTGAACCAATTTGATGGGAAAGATCTAGAGGATATTATAGTAAGGTGTGATCATTCAGATGTTCTTCCAGATAGGATGTCAGGTATGCCACTTGATCGAGAAGCATAATAAAGAGAGGAAAGGTTGAAGAAGAGTTTCCCAATATTTTTCTCAATCTTTCCGAATCTCGAGGACGAGACTCATTTTAAGGGGGGTAGGATTTGTAACACCCTAATTTTACAAAAAATTGTTTTAATAAAATTTGAATAGAAAACAAGAGTATGTGTTTAAGGAATCTAAGGTGTATTTGAATTTTTAGGCATTTAAATATATTTTTTGAAAATTAAATTAAATAAATATAGGAGTTTAATGTTGCATACATGCTGGAGCATTATTTTTGTTTGGTTGAATTCAAATTTGAATTTGAATTCAAAGAGTTTGTGTGCTTTTAAAAATTCAAAAGCCTTTTCTTTTAACCCCCTAATCCTTTCTCCCTTTCTGGCCTGCTTCGAGTTTCGGCCCAACTCGCCAAGTCTATCAGTGCCCCTCCTACTTCTTCCGTTGTCCGCTGTTCGCCCGGCCCAGCTAAGCTTCCACCCCAATGCGGCCCGTGTAACCCCCGCCTGCACCCCGCCGTCCCTCAGCCGCTCACACGCGGGCCCGCCCCGTCATCCCCCTCCTCCCGACGTCCCGGACATGGACTCACCGCCATGGCCGCCGCCGAGTCCTGCTCTGCCCCGTCTCCGAGTCGCTGTGCTTCGTACACTAGGTCCTGCGCCCGACCTATAAAGAGCCAGCCGTGACGCGCCGTCTCTCCAAGCAATCCCGCCGCCTTGAGCTCCTGAGCCGCACCGCCCTCAAACCCTAGGTGACCGCCGCCACAGTTGATCTCCCCGGCCGTCGCCTGATTGTCGATGAGAAGCATCTCAGGAGCTCCGCAGGGAGGTAAGGAAGCTGCCAGTGCCGCTTGAAGACGTCCCCGTGCTCTCTATCCCCCAGGAGCGCTCGCCAGAGTTGGATTTCCGCCGCTCGCGCCGCCGGCCGCCGCTTGCGCATCACCGCGACCGTCCGATCCCAACCCGACGGCCCAGATCGGCTTTGACCGGAACCCATAGCGGTCAACAGATCTAAACCCCGCTTGACCGTGCCGTTTTTCAAAAACACCCATGTTCTTTTTAAAATAGCAAGTCGGTCCTTCAACCATAGAAAGATCCTTACAGATCAGTCCCGTTTCTTCTGTTCTAGTCCTTGACATTTTTAGGTTTAGTGCCTGAGATCCAAAACTCTAGTTTTTCACCCAAGCCCTTCTATTTTTAAGTTTCTTTACATTTTAGCACTCGGTTTCTTGCAGTTAGGCCCTTGTAACCCTAGTTTCTTCACAGTTATACCCTTGTACCTTCTTTTAGTCATATCTTCTCCGTTTTAGCTCCGTTTTTAGCATTTTTTATGTCCAAACGATTGTATCGAAGAGTAGAATAGCTTTTTACCCCTGTTTTGCTTTGATAATAATGTTTGGTGATTGTTTCTTATTTTACTCTATTGTGTGCTTATATGTACCTTGAATGTGATGCGTAGAGAACGTTTGGGCTGAAGGATTTGAAGACCAAGAAGCTCAAGTGTCTGAACAGCAACATGGATTCGTTGAAGGCAAGTATACCTTGATGCTTACCTGTTTACCTATACAACATGCATTTAATTCACTATTCTTACTTTTGCTTGCATTAAATTGATGGGACCCTATTAAGGACATGACTAGATTATTTTTTATCCCTTTACCTTGAACAACCTGGGTATTTACTTTTATTGTTGGGTAGCTCTCGCTATTGTTAACTTGGAGGATGGTATTAATGAAACTTTATTAAACTTGATTTATTTATGCTATACCTTCATTAATACAAGATCACCTTGTTTAATTGGAACATGGAGCGACCACCCAGGACAACAGTACAACCACAAGGGTATATGGCTCTGTCTTGGCTAATTAATTAGTGACTCTAGTGTTGGGGTGACTTTACCTGATAAGGGCAAGGGGGAGTGCCAGTGGGTTATAGACTCGCTCTAGTAGGGAGTTGGGCTTTGCTAAGACACGGTACTTACTTGGGGACTTTATACTCTGCAACGACTCGGAACCTTCGCGGGTTACTTCACACTGGAGAAACTTTGTAAAGGCCTTGTAGCATCCCTATGCAATTACACCTAGGTAGTGTGGTATGATGCTTGGCCGGCATCGCATGGTTGGGTTTAAAGTTCCTAGAACTTTTACGCGACTTGTGGGTAAAGATGTACAACCTCTGCAGAGTGTTTAAAACTAATCGATTAGCCGTGCTCACAGCCAAGAGCGGCCTGGACCCTCACATGATTAATCTAGGGAAGTTAATGATTAACTTGATGTATCTATCTTTATTTATGTTGTTAATTCTCTTCTGTTAATTGTGGGTTTGGCATAAACTTACACTTGCTAGTATTTACGCTGCCAATAAAACTTGACCAACTAAAATGCTGAATGCTTAAACCCATCAGCCTCCACTATAAAGCCTTGCATGTTATATTATGTTTCCGCTTGCTGATTACGGCATGTGCACACGCTTGTTTTCATTATTGCAATGACACTATCCGGATGCTGTTCAGACTTGGAGAGGTTTGAAGATTTCCTTGGAGACTTCGACGAATTCTAGGCGGGCGTGCCACCAGTCAACTGCCTGTGGTGTTGACCCTATCCGCTGTGTTGCTACTCGTTAATATTAGTTTGTTTATGAGACATTTTGGTCTGTAATAAGGTTTAATACTCTATTTATGTTATGGCATTATGTTTTGGTTATCACTGAGTCGTTATATGTGTGAACTTTGATCCTGGCGCACATATAATATGAGCATTCGAATTTGCCTTTAAATTCGAGTGTGACAAAGTGGTACCCATAGTCACCTAAAACGGGGTCGATGGCATCAACCCTCGACCCGAGAACGTCGATCCCGACCCGGGAACGTGGGTTCATTTTCATCCCCGCCTTGTTAAACTCACTCAAAAGTATCGACCCTCGATCCACGACCCCGTTCCTTGACCCATTCGACCCAAAAACTTTGTGACTATGGTGGTACCAGAGCCAAGTTGACTGTAGGACGTTAGCCTAGTTAGAAAATGGTCGTACTTAAAAATTATAATATCTTAGAACCCATTCTTGCTTTATGCTTGCTTTATTTCTAATAATTTCATCCTTGCTTTATCTCATCCTTGATCTCTACTTGGTTTTCTCCGTTCTAGTATCTTTTCTTGACATCTATCTCATCCATCACATGTTTCTTTTTAGATGGTTCGTCGGTTCCAGACATCCCGTACAGGCTCTTTCCAGTTTCCCCGCCACCTGGAGGACCAAGATTATTACTATTATCCTATGGAGAGTAGAGAGCATGAAGGGGACACTGACGAGGAGATAATGATGGAAGCTCCACCTGCAATGCAGTCTCCAACACCTGCTCCAAAAATCATCCTAGTCTCTGATGATGAAGAGCCAGAGGAGGAACCAGCTGAGTAAGCCGCTGAAGAACCTGAGGAAGACCCAGAAGAGTTGGTCGCAGAGGAAGAAGAAGACCCAGAAGAGGTGATTCCAGAGGGAGAGGATGGTGATCAAGGAGATCAGCAGGATCAGATGGAGGAGCAAGAGGAGCAAGCTAAAGAGGGAAGAGAGTCAGCTGAGGAAGTGGAATGGAAGGTGTTCCACTACAAGAAAGATGGAAGAGGCATTCTCATGGCTGACATTCTAAGGAGGACAGTGTACCGTTTGGGCTATGGTGAAGATCCAATTTTCCATTGTCGGAGGTGGACCCATCCTTGGTTTGAGCCTCACTGGGAGGTGACAGTCATTGTTTATAAAAGAGTTGAACACTATGGACCTATGGAGATATCCAGGCACGACGACGTAGCTGCCAGAGATACTATGGAAACTGGGATTGCCGAAGCTACTAGAAGAGCACTCTATGTTCTCTCTCACAGGGAGCGTTCTGAGTTGATACACACTCGCAGTTTGTACACTCCTTACAGAGCTAGTGGTGAAGCCAAGACCTACATTGCATCAGCTAATGGTCACAGTCCCACCATAGACAATCTCCGTGAATTACTAGCTGTTGTCAACACCGCTTTGGATGACACCAACAACATGCTTGCCATAGCTCAACAGAGGATCTATGAAACGGAAATAGAGAAGCGTCAGCTAGAAGCTACTATGGCAGGAAGGGAATCCCCTGTGATCCAAGACGACATAATGGAAACTCATCACTCTCCATCACCCAAGAGGCCCCGCTACAGCTCCCCAGATGCCCGCACTGAAGATCTTCCTTAGGATCTAGGAGTTTTTAAGCTTAAGATCTTTGTAATCGTTAGTTCTAAACGATCGTTTATGTATGTTTAGTCTAGTGGTGTGTTTGAATGCTTGAGTTTGTGTTAATGTTTGAGTTGGAATTTTGTTTCAGTGCAATGTGTTGTGGAGTGATGACCACAATGACATTGGTTCTTTAGTAAAGTGTTAGTTGGATTTATCTCTGTCACAATCTATATGTTTCTTGTCCTAATCTCTTAATCCCTATGCTCAACCCTAATATAATCTAGTAGTTCTCAATCTGCTCGCGGAGTTTTCTGAGTCTGCAGTACTGTTCTATTTTTATCTCAGGCTATAGACCTCCGAATACAGTAAATCGAATTGGAAAGGTTCAGAAATTTAATAGAAGGTTATCAGTCAAAATTTCAGAAATTTAGGAGTTATATACAGAGAGTTATATACGAAACTTTGGAGCTATCAGAATCTGTAAACTCAGCTGATCCAGACGTTTTGTTTATTTCATAACTAAATCTATAGACCTTGGATTGAGGTGATTCCAGTTGGAATAGTTCCATAATTTCATTATACTTCTCTATTTAAAATTTCATAATTTTTGGATTCCCTTACTGAGAGTTACATCCTATTGTTTGGAGTCAACAGAATCTGTCCAGAATTGAAAGTCTTTACTGCCTTGTCTTTCAGAGTTTTACTCTTAGTGCAAACATCTAAAGTAATGTTCCTAACACTCAGATGGTGAAAACCAGGTCAGGATCCGGAGTCGATCAAACCTCAGTGATTCGCCAAAGGAGAAGCAGTAACTCTGGAAGTTCATCTCAGCAACCACAAATGGATCCAGTCATGCGCCAGTTTCTGGAAGCCCAGACTCAGCTACTGCAGAACTTGTCCAACACTGTAGCCAACATACAGGCTCCAGGCAATAACCAACCCAGTAGCAGGCTCCGGTGAACAGGCATAGAGTGTTCATGAGCCACCAGCCACCAGTGTTCTCTCATGCTACTGATCCGCTAGAAGCTGAAGACTGGCTGAAGACCATTGAAAAGATGCTCACCAATGCTCAATGTGATGATCGGGAGAAGGTCCTATATGCTTTAGGACGACTCCAAGGATCTGCATCGGCATGGTGGGATGCTTTTGTTGCCGCTCATGCCAATCCAAATGCTAATACATGGCAGGAATTTACCACCAACTTCAGGAGCCACCATATTCCTGCTGGTGTACTGAAGCTTAAGAAAAAGGAGTTCCTTGCTCTCAAGTAGGAAAAGATGTCCGTGCCAGAATTCAGGGACAAGTTCATGGAGTTGTCTCGCTACGCACCTGAGGATGTTGATACTGATAGAAAGAAGCAAGAGCTATTCTTGGATGGGTTAGGTGGACCGCTTCAGTACCAGCTAATGTCTCACACCTTCCCGACTTTCCAAGAGTTGATTGATAGAGCAATATGCTTGGAATCTAAGCGCAGAGAGTTGGGAGAGATGAAGAGGAAGGCTACTACTTCAGGATCATCAGGAAGCAACACTCGCCCTAGCTTTAGCAATCAACAGTGGACACCATCTCGCTATGGAGGCTCAAGTGGGAGTTATGGACAACAACAGTATCAGCGCTCAGCTCAGCCGACTCAACATCCAGTTCAGCAGACCAATGCCCCAGCTTATCAGCAGAATCAGCGGACCGTTCCCATCGGTACCCCTATGAGGCCAAGTGGACCATATACACCTAGGAATAACACATGCTTCATGTGTGGAGAGGTTGGTCACTATGCCAACAGTTGCCCCAAGAGGAGTATTCCCAGCACTCCAGTACATGGCACACCTAACAAGAATGGAGGGCAGACACCCCAAAGCAGCAGAGGATAGCAGAACTATGCACGAGGTAGGGTGAATCATGTGAGTGCCGATTCCGCTCAGGAGAATCCACAAGTGGTGCTTGGTATGTTCCTTGTTAACTCTACCCCCGCATCAGTCTTGTTTGATTCTGGAGCATCCCACTCTTTCATTACTTCCCAGTTCGTAGCTCAGCATAATATACCCATTAGTCCTATGACTCGCAACATGCTAGTTAGTTCACCTGGGGGGAATCGAAAGCATCTTTTCAGTGTGAGAAGGTCAATCTCAAAATAATAGGCAAAGATTTTTTGGCTAATCTCATAGTGTTGGAATCAAGAGGGATTGATGTGATACTTGGGATGGGATGGTTTGCTGCATGTGATGCAGTGATCCATTGCTCTAAGAGATCAGTACTACTCACTAGTCCTGGTGGAGAGAGGATTGAATTTCCAGCCACATCATCACCATCTTCTGAGAGTACGGTGAACCAGCTTGATGGGAAAGATCTGGAGGATATTATAGTAAGGTGTGATCATTCAGATGTTCTTCTAGATAGGATGTCAGGTATGCCACTAGATCGAGAAGCATAAAAAAGAGAGGATAGGTTGAAGAAGAGTTTCCCAATATTTTTCTCAATCTTTCCAAATCTCGAGGACGAGATTCATTTTAAGGGGGGTAGGATTTGTAACACCCTAATTTTACAAAACATTGTTTTAATAAAATTTGAATAGAAAACAAGAGTATGTGTTTAAGGAATCTAAGGTGTATTTGAATTTTTAGGCATTTAAATATATTTTTGAAAATCAAATTAAATAAATATAGGAGTTTAATGTTGCATACATGTTGGAGCATTGTTTTTGTTTGGTTGAATTCAAATTTGAATTTGAATTCAAAGAGTTTGCGTGCTTTTGAAAATTCAAAAGCCTTTTCTTTTAACTCCCGAATCCTCTCTCCCTTTCTGGCCTGCTTCGAGTTTCGGCCCAACTCGCCAAGTCTATCAGTGCCCCTCCTACTTCTTCCGCTGTCCGCCGTTCACCCAGCCCAGCTAAGCTTCCAGCCCAACACGACCTGTGTAACCCCCGCCTGCACCCCGCCATCCCTCAGCCGCTCACACGCGGGCCCGCCCCGTCATCCCCCTCCTCCCGACGTCCAGGACACGGACTCACCGCCATGGCCGCCGCCGAGTCCTACTCCGCCCCGTCTCCGAGTCGCCGTGCTTCGTACGCCAGGTCCCGCGCCCGACCTATAAAGAGCCAGCCGCGACGCGCCGTCTCTCCAAGCAATCCCGCCGCCTTGAGCTCCTGAGCCGCGCCGCCCTCAAACCCTAGGTGACCGCCGCCGCAGTTGATCTCCCCGGCTGTCGCCTGATCATCCACGAGAAGCATCTCAGGAGCTCCGCAAGGAGGAAAGGAAGCTGCCAGTGCCACTTGAAGACGCCCCGCGCTCTCTATCCCCCAGGAGCGCTCGCCGGAGTTGGATTTCCGCCGCTCGCGCCGCCGGCCGCCGCTTGCGCATCACCGCGACCGTCCGATCCCAACCCGACGGCCCAGATCGACTTTGACCAGAACCCATACCGGTCAATAGATCTAAACCCCGCTTGACCGTGCTGTTTTTCAAAAACACCCCTGTTCTTTTTTAAATAGCAAGTCGGTCCTTCCACCATAGAAAGATCCTTACAGATCAGTCCCATTTCTTCTGTTCTAGTCCTTGACCTTTTTAGATTTAGTGCCTGAGGTCCAAAACTCTAGTTTTTCACCCAAGCCCTTCTGTTTTCAAGTTTCTTTATGTTTTAGTCCTCGGTTTCTTGCAGTTAGGCCCCTGTAACCCTAGTTTCTTCACAGTTATACCCTTGTACCTTCTTTTAGCCATATCTTCACCGTTTTAGCTCTGTTTTTAGCGTTCTTTATGTCTAAACGATCGTATCGAAGAGTAAAATAGCTTTTTGCCCCTGTTTTGCTTTGATAATACTGTTTGGTGATTGTTTCTTATTTTACTCTATTGTGTGCTTCTATGTACCTTGAATGTGATGCGTAGAGAACGTTTGGGCTGAAGGATTTGAAGACCAAGAAGCTCAAGTGTCTGAACAGCAACAGGGATTCGTTGAAGGCAAGTCTACCTTGATGCATACCCGTTTACCTATACAACATGCATTTAATTCACTGTTCTTACTTTTGCTTGCATTAAATTGATGGGACCCTATTAAGGACATGACTAGATTATTTTTTATCCCTTTACCTTGAACAACCTGGGTATTTATTTTATTGTTGGGTAGCTCTCGCTATGCTTAACTTGGTGGATGGTATTAATGAAACTTTATGAAACTTGATTTATTTATGCTATACCTTCATTAATACAAGATCACCTTGTTTAATTGGAACATGGAGCGACCACCCAGGACAACAGTACAACCACAAGGGTATATGGCTCTGCCTTGGCTAATTAATTAGTGACTCTAGAGTTGGGGTGACTTTACCTGATAAGGGCAAGGGGAGCGCCAGTGGGGTATAGACTCGCTCTAGTAGGGAGTTGGGCTTTGCTAAGACACGGTACTTACTAGGGGACTTTATACTCTGCAACGACTCGGAATCTTCGCGGGTTGCTTCACACTGGGGAAACTTTGTAAAGACCTCGTAGCGTCCCTATGCAATTACACCTAGGTAGTGTGGTATGATGCTTGCCCGACATCGCATGGTTGGGTTTAAAGTTCCTTGAATTTTTACGCGACTTGTGGGTAAAGATGTACAACCTCTGCAGAGTGTTTAAAACTAATCGATTAGCCGTGCTCACGGCCAAGAGCGGCCTAGACCCTCACATGATTAATCTAGGGAAGTTAATGATTAACTTGATGCATCTATCTTTATTTATGTTGTTAATTCTCTTCTGTTAATTGTGGGTTTGGCATAAACTTACACTTGCTAGTGTTTATGCTGCCAATAAAACTTGACCAACTAAAATGCTGAATGCTTAAACCCATCAGCCTCCACTACAAAGCCTTGCATGTTATATTATGTTTCCGCTTGCTGAGTACGGCATGTGCTCACGCTTGTTTTCATTATTGCAATGACACTATCTGGATGCTGTTCAGACTTGGAGAGGTTTGAAGATTTCCCTGAAGACTTCGACGAATTCTAGGCGGGCGTGCCACCAGTCAACTGCATGTGGTGTTGACCCCATCTGTTGCGTTGCTACTCGTTAATATTATTTCGTTTATGAGACATTTTGGTCTGTAATAAAATTTAATACTCTGTTTACGTTATGGCATTATGTTTTGGTTATCACTGAGTCATTATATGTGTGAACTTTGATCCTGGCGCACATATAATATGAGCTTTTGAATTTGCCTTTAAATTCGGGTGTGACATAGATAGAGCATGATTTTAGGATTTTTTTAGGAAAAAGAATCATCTAGTTTGGAGTAGCCACAAAGGAGAAATACTAGATACAAGTTGAAATTCTGGATTAAAAGAAAAAATACTAACTATTTGTGTGTTCTTAAGTCTAGCCTAGTGGTGCAACAGGATTGGCACGCTACATGACAATATGATGTATATAAAAAAACCAAACTCCATCACAACCTAAGGCACAACATACTAGTTAGGTGCGTAGGTCTCATTTGCAAGGTCTGGGGTTTGAATCCCAAGTTCTCATTTCCATGTTTTGTTTTTTACATTTTCTAGAGAGTTGGTGTGTGATATATAAGAATAAATAATATACACAATTAAATCTCCAAATTGAACACAACATATGTGGTGGTCTAGTGGTAGATGTGCTCTTTTCTAACCCACAAGTGCAGGGTTCAAACCCTATGTGCTGCAATATTTTTATAAATTTAACCCACAAGTTTTTTAAATTTGAAATTTCAAAAGTTGACAAATTTATATGTTTTTACATATTAAATGATTTCAAATGAAAAATTCATGAATACCGAAGTTGTATATAACTCATAAAGATCTAAAAACTTTATTCTGTTCAATAATCCATGTGACAAAGTTTGAATAATTCAAGTTTTGAATTTCAAAACATGATAACTAAAGTCATGATTTTGCAACACTAAATGATTTCAACTGGAAAAGCGATGAATACCGAAGTTTCATAACTCATCAAGATCTACAATCTTTATTTATGTACAAAATCTTGCTTGTATTTGTCATTTTTCGAAATTAAAAAAAATTGATTGTTCAAACAGACTCACACAAGATGATATATATTGTTGGGTTACGATGGGTGATACGACATAGAGTTGGTTAGTACTCAGTGAAACGAATAGAGTTGAGTTAGGACTCGGTGTACAAAGATAGATAGTCGTGTGCAGGACATGGTCTAGGACTACAGGCCATCGAACAGGCCCACGTGGTTCGGCCGAACCAGTGGTTCGGCTGACCCATCTGTGGGTCGGTTAGGCCTCCAATTTTGCCAGTGGTTTAGAGTTGAGCAAATGTCGATTTCATTGATGGGCCTCGGTTTTTTGCAAGGTTTACAAAACAAGTCTTGGGCTAGACACACACGAACGCATCAATTGCGACTAATAGTGCATTTGATCGCAATGGGGATATTTTTGTCGCAATAGCATCTTCTCTAGCGCGATGATTATGTGTTAGCGTCGCCATACCCCTGTCTAGTTTACAACAATTTCGATCCACATTACAATATCAAATATTTCAACCTCAACGAGTGCACTTTCGTCCCTAAAAGTAATACTCTTTTGCAACACATGGCACAACTAATAGTGACGTGTCATTGTCGTTGTGATATGGGCAACTACTGCAACTGTTACCAATAAGCGTGGCAATACCGACGCCGCAATTGCAACAGAGGCCCATGCGTTGTCGTAATTGCCATTAAAATTGCAACGCTACACAATTAGTCGCAACACACACCCTTATCGCGACCAATATCGACTATTGTCGCGTTATACCCGGTTTATAGCGACCAAAACCACCTGTCGCCATAAAAATCGGTCATGAAATCACCAAAACTACGTAGTGGTACCCATGTCTCTCAAGCCCCCGATCGACGTGTAGGCGTAGCGGCCGAGATGATGTCATGTCAAAGATTGGCGAAGACGTGGCGTCGTCAAGGTCGTGTAGGGTGCACGGGGATCCAAAAAAGAAAAACCCCTCCGATGCGTGCACGAAGTCAAACATCGAGCTCCTAGAGGAAATCTAGAAGGTCGAAGTGAAGGCAAGACGACAATCTTGAAGAACCGCCGACCTGACCTGGATCAGGTGTCAAAAAGTACCTCTCGCGACCTTCAGGAAGGTCACAATGCCAACCGTAGGTAGGTCGAGCAGAGAAGCAATGGAAGCAGGCTTCCAATAGGTCGATGCGACGTAGGAGAATAGGGCGTCGCAAGATGCACTAGTGTAGTAGCCCCCGAGCAGTAAAGCGACCAGGATGGTCGGTTTGATGCTCCAGAGAAAAAGAAAAAGAGAACCTATGGCCTTTTGTTGTTATCATGGTGCTCTGACGAACTGAGCCGTATAGTCCAAAATGTCTGGAATCTTGAGGAAAACGCCAAACGCCGAAAGCCGAAATGACCTGAGTCATGAGCACACTGTACGGTCACGTGTCTGCTTCCATGCATGACGCAGGTGTTGTCCATCCGCAAGGGACAAAAAACACTAGGACGAGTCAGGTAGGGGAAAGGCACACCGATGCCCTCCACGGGCGAACAGTGACCTCGTGATGCACGCGGGGACAGTGACCTTGAGGATAAGGACACCGCGCAAGTTGGCTTGCGGATAAGATCGAAGGCCGAGTGCTGCAGGTATAAATAGGTACCCATGCCGTTGAGCAAAGCACCCAACTCGATTGTGAAGCCATGGCGATGCTGTGTAGTAATTTTTCCATCCTTTGGACTTGCGTCCATCTGCCAGAGTGTATAGCTAGTGCTGTTCATACTTGGAGTAGAAGAATGCATGCGAAGCCGGAAGAACTCGATCAGCCTCTTCTCCTAGGCCCACCGAGGAATCTTGGTCCAGCATGGGGCAGTACATGCGTCACCGGGACTTACACACTGAGGCCTGATGTGATGTTGTAGAACACCACGCTCCACCCGGAGAGGCTTGAGATGATGCTGGTTCCATTTGGGATCTTGTGTCGAAGCTCAGACTTGATGCTGGATACCACAGGAAACCTGTTGGAGCTCGAGTAGAGGTGGCTGTGTGGCAGCCGTCTCTACAGTGGCTGTAGAGGCCTTCAACTAGGTCCTGAAGCTAGAAGAAAGTTTGCGACGTGCCTTATTAGTGTAGACTACGTCGCAAATACTTTATAGGGTAGCTCAGGGCCTTTAATGTCTTTGTATCTTGTAATTGGCCAAGGGCCAAAGTCCTTGCTGCTTATGAAGCTGTATGTACACATTTGTATGACAAATGGTATTTCCTAAGTAGATGTGGAGGCACCCAGGCGGCAATGGTATGGCTACCAAGGTCCCAGCAGAGTTATACTAGCACGCCGACCTTCAGAAGGCCTTAAGAAGCGACAAATAGCCCGTGTCGACCTGAGTCAACATGACCGTTGTGCAGTGACACAACATAGGGTGTCTACCTGAGAGTTGTAGGTGTAGGTGACCTAGAAGGCAGTAGGGCCTTAGTAACCTCGAGGGGGAGCTATGGTTATGACCAAGAGGTCGCCAACGGGCAGCGGGGCCTTTAAGCACGGAGCCGTTGGTGTGAACCCGCCGTCGTAGGCCGAGGCGACCCAGAAGGTAGCAGGGGCTAGGAGCCGTGGTGTGAACCCACCATCGTATGCCGAGGCGACCTAAAAGGTGTCATCGACCTTGCCAAGGTGATGTGATAGACCCAAAGGTCGTCAAGTCGTCAGGATACCTTAAAACAGATATCAGTTGTAGTATAGTAGGGGGCTTGATGTAGGGCATAACGGGTCCGTGAGCGCTGGGCTGTTGATCGCAAAGCAGACAAGCCTAGATTCCCGTACGGCACGAGCCGTTACTTCCTGTGACTGTTAGGCTGAAAGAGCCATTGTAGAAGGATCCGTTGGGTCGCCAAGAGTCTCGCGGAAGAGACGTTTGGGCGCGGCGACCCGTAACGCCGCTGGGGCCCATCCATAAAAGGCCGAGTGAGGGGGAAGGGACCTCACTCAGTTCCATTTCCCCCAGAATTAGGGTTCCGCTGCCACCGCGAGAGCACTCCACGCAGATCCACCAGCGCCGTCACGTTTAGATCCGCCGCGCTGTGCGCCGCCGTATGCGCGCGAACTCCCTAGTGGTGTTTAGAGCTAGATCTACCGGCGTTGAAGAAGAAGAGATGGCTCCCGAGCTTGTGCTCGCACCAGAGAGCATTTGGGAGCCTTCGACGGTGACGGAGAAGCAGCTCCAAGGTCTGGTGGAGAGCGGGCTGCTGAAGCCGAAGGAGGAGGTGGGATGGAGGCCGGCGACCGGCGAGGCCTTCCCCACCGAGGGGACCGGTGAGACCGTCGCCTTCATCACGCACGTCGAGCGCGGATTCAGAGTCCCCACGGGTAAGTTCTTCCGCGGGCTCCTCTACTACTATTGACGGCTGATATTTGCCATTTTTATGGCCGTCAACTCCTGCAAATTGGAGCATGAATTGCACATTCACACTAGAATAGGAGCTTAAACTCATACTTTCCACCAGTGTCGATGTCTATTCAAATGCAGATATTTAGCATAAGAAATGGGAGGAATCCATGCACTTTCACTCCACTCCAATCCAAGGTACTCAAATGCTAGCCAACCAGGGGCTGCCACATGGATTCTCCTGGATCCATGATGTCACCAATCCATGTGAGGGACTCTCGACGAATCATACGCTGCCATGTTAGCATCTCATGGATCCATGGACCCACTATGCCAACTAAACCGTCAGGAAATGTGCCATGCACGAAGGAGAGGCACTAGGGCCCACATGGAAGCGAGCCAGATGAAGCACAAGCCAGGAGGCAGGCTGGGAGCTTCGGCCGACCCTAGGATCGGCCGAACTGACCTAGGGTCGGTTGATCTCCCCACTCCCCGTGTTGCTCGCTCATTGGACCTTGGCTGCATCCCGGGGTGTTTTGGAGCACTTGGAGCCTCGGAGCAAGCCACCTACTTGTCTATAAATAGGAGGAGAGGGGCTCCATTTCACACACACCACCAAGCTCTCAAGTTCCACTTCTCTCTTGTGTAGCTCTCTCTCCCTCTCTCTAATTCTTCCCATGTGAGGTGATTCTCACCTCTATGTGGTAGAATGGTGATGAGGAGAGATCTAGATTAGGATTAGTTGAGAGGTAGAGTAGGGGTGAGGAGTGAGTTGATGTCCTCGTGGATGCTTGTTCTTCATTTAGATCAAATTGAGTATTTCAACATTTCTTATTTAGACTATAGTGGACATCATGCATGCTTGATTTGTTCTTGTGTTCGTGGCTCGTTCATAAGTTAGAGGCTTGTGTTCTTCGTGACACAAGGCTTCGATCCTTTAGAGCCAGATCAGTAGTTCATATACCTATTTGCATGCTCTGATCTTGTTTAGCTGAGTAAGTCTGCTGTATCTCGTTTATTTGCATCCATAGCTTCCTTTCTGCTCCGTAGCTCAATGAATGATAAGATGATCTGAATCCGATCTTTCTCTTGTTCGTGGGACCGTATCTATACAGTTGCTATAGTGTAGTTAGCGGGACGACAGACGTAACTGCACTATAGTATTTATCTGGGGTATAGACGTGGTGTCTGGACCCTGGTTTTCCTGCGAAGACCACATACGATCGTAGCGTAAAGGTAGGCCACAGTGGTGACAGCCTGTTGGACCCTTTGTCAACCCTCTACGTCGCGTACCGAGTTGGGCTCGTTTGCCAGCACATTGATGTGCTGTCGCCGTGCGGGGATGACTGAGACCTGACAGATGCATCTTGAGAGCTAAGTTCCTTGAGGAAGTGCTTCTTGTATCCCGACCTATCCCAGTGAAAGCTGGTGTCCTTGAATTGACCCTCTCTGGTTACTCTCCGTCCTAGGAACGAAACCCGACGGGAATACTCATTCTCCTAGGGAGAAGTGCTACAACAGTGTATCTGTGTGCTTGCGGATTTGTTCGCACTCGTTAGTGTACCCGGGAGTTTCTTACACGCTCACGCTACCACGGCTCCTAGTGTTGAGGTTATGAAACGCCAACAACTACTACAGGATCGACCTGGTACATCTCGTCCCTAATGCCATCACCACGATCTCCTCCTTCATCCACCTCTGCGAGGCATATCTAGGGATACCGCCACACTTCCACCTATGGTGGTATTTCTCCGAGCTGAAGAAGACTGGGAAGTCGGAGGTCATGGGGAGCGTCAGCTTCATGCTCTGCCGCTACATGAAGGCGGTGTACATCGAGATGGTGTTTCCGGACAACACCTCGGGCTGGAGGCAGGGGTGGTTCTACGTCGACAACCCGAAGCTGGTGCTGTCAACAAGGTCGGGGTACGCACCGGTGCCAGTGCCGGAGTGGTCCAACCAGCTGACATCGTGGGAGAACGACGCCATCAAGCCGCTGCTGGATGACCTGGCGGGGTTGAAGGTGGAGGGGTTGAGGAGCGGTGCTGTGGCGATCCGCTTCAGCTGGCGGCTCCTGCAGCCGATCCAAGATCGGGTGCACCTTGCTTATGAATACTGGGGCCAGGCCGACCCCACCCGGGTAGTACAGCGCAAGGTCTCCAAGTAGGAGATGGTGGAGCGGGTCAAGGAGCTGTTCGCCGGACGGATCCGCAACCGGACGTGCCCTAAGGCGCTCTGCCTGAAGCGGCCCACCGAAGCTGTAAGTCGCCTTTATCCAGTCGACCTTAATTTGTTGCTCGTGTAGTTGGATGTTCGATGTTGGTGACGAAGGTCATCTGATGCATGGTCGTGTGGGCGTGTACTGGTGCCCAGCTCCACTCCCCGACGAGGATGAGCAGAGCTTCAAGGTTTGAGCTGCGGAGGACATCGGGGTACCTCCACAGCAGCACATCGACAACTACCTCTCTGACTCAACGGTGGAGGGTAGTGATGACGAAGATGCCACCGCAGGGAAGGCGGTAGAGACCACCGTACCGATTACGCGGCGGACATGGTTGGTCGCTGGCAAGATGGCGGCGTCCAAGGCTGCCAAAGTGGCCGCGGCCACCCAGACAGCAGAGAAGAAAAAGAGAAAGAGGCAGGATGCCATCGCGTCGTCAGAGACGGCAACAACCAGCGCCGAGGTCGGAACGGACAGTGGTGAAGATGACGACACAAGGTCGCCCACCACACCAGCCATGCAGGGGAGGGAGAAGGCCCCCAAGGTCGTGGAGGAGGTACTCCCGAAGACTGACACTGGGGTCGCAGAAGAAGCCGAAGAAGGCTACGCCCAGGCCAATAAAGCCCGGGTTGAAGTCTGGTAGCAGGTAAGTTGACGAACTTTTACTCACACACATTTGGATTTGTACGTCTCCTATGCATTGCTGTTGAGAGGCTTTGCTTTTTTTGGTAGGGCAACCCCTGCTACCTCGGAGAGTGGCAAGAACACCTCAGGCCAGGAGGCCTTTGGGCACAAAGGAGGGAAGGCGCCGGCAACTTTAGCAAGCGACGTCTCGAGCCGAGGCCCTGGGGCCACGGGGACGACAACGTCGGCGGTGACAAAGGTCGCCTCCGATGATGTGCAACAGGTCGAAGGTCTTCAGGAAAAGGACCCACTCGTGACTGACCCGCCGCCAATGCAGGAGGCACAAGCTGGAGGGGGGAGTGAACCTAGCGAAAAGGACGACAACAACAGGTGCCTCTACGCTAGGACCCCTTAGGAGGATGACATCGTCGCTGACCGCTGCGACCTTGATGAGTTCAAGGCGGCGTAGCAGACGATTGCACGGATGATCACAGTAAGTTTTGTTCTTCCCAAGGAGCCGCCACTTGGATTTCTTCTTGTGATGCACGGAGTTGACATTGTGTGGTGTAGTCTCTCGCAGGGCGGGCGCAAGCCCGAGCAGACCTGGTGAGAGAGGGCGCCAAGGTGCACATGGAGGTCACCGCGGCCTAGGAGGTCGTGCTGCAGGCCAAGATGGATGCCGCGATAGAGATCCAGCGCGTCAAGGACGCCATGGCCAAGCAGGCGGAGAGGGAGATGGCCGCTCTGAGGAAGGAGCTGGAAACCACTAAGGAAAAGGCGAAAGATGCTGAGGATGACCTCAAGATCATCGTGTATGGTACGTCTGAACTTTACCTCGACCTTGATTTCTGAAGATTGTGGTACATGCCGACCTTGAGTTTGTTGATTCCAGATGCCAAGAAGAAGGAGGCCACCTTGAAGAAGGAACTCAAGGAGTCAAAGCACCAAGTCAAGAGCCTCAAGGAGAAGACCAAGGAGGCCTAGGACAGTGAGTATTACTTTTCCCGGAAAGTTGCATACGAGTGTGGTGTACGTCGAGACCTGGAGATCGACCTCTCCCGGGCCATGCAGACCCTCATTGACCATCAAGAAATGACTGCAAATCTTAAGAAGGAGCTGAGCGACCTCAAGGAGGCCTCTGAGTACCTGATGGACATCTATGTCCCTCAGGTGGATGGGGAAGAGCCCAAGGAGCTCGTCGCCCATCTGGACGAAGCGGAAGGTCGGATGAAGACCTTGTTGCTAGACACCAGCAAGCTCGCCGTGGCCACAGCCCTGGCCACGGTGAAGTTCCACGAGCCGGCATTCGACCTGCGGAAGGTCACAGAGGAAATCAACCTGGCGACGCTGGTGGACTCTAAAGACGTCCAAGCCGCCGCGGTGGAGATCGTCAAGAAGGTCGACCTCAGAAATTGTAACTCAGAGTGTATTAGGCTGTCAATGTAGATAGGTCATGGACCCTTTTGGTGGTTGTAAATAAACTTGCATGAATGAAAATGTCGCTTTTTAATGAAAGAGCATAACCCCTTATTTGGCAAAGATACTCGTTATGGGAACGCAAAAGTAATGAAGTTGCAAAACCCGTCCCCTCCGCTAACCCAACTCAATGGAGGAATGACTTACCGACTGCACGGCTCAGCGTGGAGGCTTAGGTGCAGCCGACGCATGGAGGGGGGCCTTGGACCCAAGGTCTCACAACCACACGACTTAAGAATACGCATAAAAAGCATGAAAGTTGTGGTAAGGGAAAACACTTTAAAAGGAAAAGGTAAAACTCCTCAAGTCATAAGACCCTTAGATTGGCAAAGCCAAGCCCCCGAGCGTGTCGGGCCTGGCTTTAGACCAAGCCCCCAAGCACGTCGGGTCCCGCTAAAGACCAAGCCCCCGAGCATGTCGGAGGGGAGGGATGAACAGAAAGTAAAGAGAGACCCAAAGATAGGTCGACAGGGATCCTACCGAAGGGGGATTATTTATTGACTATGAATTACAAGAGGATAGAGTACATAGCTTTTTTTTATTTTGATACAAGGCTCCTAAGGATAGAAGCGACGTAAGTGCTTGATGTTCCAGGGGTTCGGGATGCCCTGGCCATTGGCCCATTGGAGGCAATAGGTCGCTGGTCCAATGACCTCCTTGACTATGAAGGGACCTTCCCAAGGTGCCGAGAGCTTGTGCATGTCCTTGGTGTTCTGAATCTGCCGCAGGACTAGGTCGCCAACATTGAAGGAACATTCCCGCACGTTGCGGTCATGGTAGCGACGTAGCTGCTGCTCGTGGCGGGTGTAGCGCATGATCGCGACCACACGATGCTCTTCAAGGCTCTCGAGGTCGACCCTGTGTGTTTGCTCGTCCTCGCCCTCGTCGAAGTGCTGAATGAGGGGAGCCCCGAAGGCGACGTCGGTGGGGAGGATGGCCACGGACCCATAGACCAGGAAGAATGGGGAGTACCCTATGGCCGAGCTGACCTGAGTCTAGAGACCCCATATGATGTGAGGAAGCTCGGCTAGCCACCTGGTGGCGTAGGCCGACGAGTCGTTGAAGATGCGAACCTTGATAGCCTGTAGTACCATGCCGTTGGCACGTTCGACCTGGCCGTTGCACTGTGGGTGTGCCACAGAAGAGTAGTAGACGTCAATGAGGCTGTCTTGGCAGAAGTCCCAGAAGTCAGCCCCTGTGAAGGCTGTGCCAATGTCGGTAACGTTTCTGTTGGGGACCCCAAAACAATGGGTGATCTCCTCGATGAACTTGGCCGCCTCCTTTGACGTAACGCTGGATACAAGCCTGACCTCGATCCACTTGGTGAACTTGTCCACCGCCACGATGATGTGCTTATAGCCACCGGGAGTGGTCTTGAAGGGTCCCACGGAGTCGAGGCCCCACACTGTGAAGGGCCAGGACGGAGGGATGGTCCGCAGGGCTTGGGCCGGCATGTACTGCTGCTTGGCGAAGAACTGGCACCCCTTGCACCACCGGACAAGGTCCTGAGCGTCGGACATAGTGGTAGGCTAGTAGAAGCCAGACCTGAAGGCTTTCCCCACCAAGTTAGCAGAAGCGGCATGGTTGCCGCACTCGCTGCCGTGGATTTCCTCTAAGAGCCTGAGGCCCTCAGATCGCAGGATGCACTTCATTAGCATGCCGTTGGAGGCGGACCTCCGGTAGAGCTCTGTACCAATGATGACGTAGTTGGCGCTACGCCTCGTGACTTTCTCGCGTTCTGCCGTCTCCTCAGGGACCCGATGCTCGAGGATGAAGGTGATGATGTCAAGGTGCCAATCATCTTCGGCCTGAACCATGAGGATGTCGCGGCCACCTAGCGGGGGCGCATCGTCAGCTGGTGGCTCTAGGTCGGAGAGGAGTTTGATTGTAGGCTTGCATGGGTCTTGGATAAATATGCAAGCCGGAACCAGCACACGCTTGGAGCCCAGCTTAGAGAGGACGTCTGCCGCTATGTTGTTGTCACGGCAGATGTGATGGAACTCGATCCCTTCGAAGTAACCTTTGAGCTTGCAGACCTCAGTGTAGTAGGCATCCATCATGTCCTTCTTGATGTCGCAGACCTTGTTGACCTGGTCAATGATGACCTTGAAGTCGCCGTACACTATGAGACGCTTGATCCCGAGGGAGACAGCGATGCGTAGCCCGTGGATGAGGGCTTCGTACTCAGCGCCATTGTTGGACGCTTTGTAGTGGATCTGCAGGACGTACTTCAGGTGATCACCCTAGGGGGAGATGAAGAGCACACCTACTCCCGCACCTTCGAGGTTTAGGGAACCATCGAAGTACATCTTCCAGTGCTCCAGCTTTTCTGATGACGGGGGTTGTTGGATCTCTGTCCACTCGGAGACAAAGTCAGCAATGACCTGGGACTTTATGGCCTGCCTTGGGCAGAACTCTAGGTCGAACTCACCTAGCTCGATAGACCACTTGATGATGCGTCTAGTGGTGTCGCGGCTGCGCAGGATCTCGCCAATGGGGAAGGCCGAGACGACCTTGATCTTGTGCGACTGGAAGTAGTGCTGGACCTTGCACGAGGTGATGAGGAGGGCGTAGAGCATATTCTGCAGCTGGGAGTACCTAGTCTTGCTATCTGACAAGATCTCTCTAACGTAGTAGACAGGTCGCTGGACAGGGTAGGGTTTACCCTCTTCAGGTCGCTCTGCCATCAGAACCGAACTGACCACCAGGGTGCTCGCGGAGATGTAGAGCAGTAGCATTTCCTTCGGTGCCGGGGGCACCATCACTGGGGGTGACGTAAGGAAGGTCTTGAGTTGTTCCAGGGCCGGGTCGGCTTCTTCTGTCCAGACGAACATGTCCACCTTCTTCAGCAGCTTGAAAAAGGGCTTCATGACATCCTTCTTCCTAGTAGGTCACTTGATCTTGCGGATGGCATCCACTTTGGTGGGGTTCGCCTCGATGCCTCGATTGCTGACCATGAAGCCAAGGAGCTTGCCAGATGGGACGCCGAAGACGCACTTCTCTGGATTGAGCTTCCAGCGATAGTGGCGGAGGTTGGTGAAGGTCTCGGCGAGGTCAGCTATGAGCTTATCCTCTTCGGTGGTCTTGACGACCACGTCATCGATGTAGGCTTCTACGTTTTTACCGATCTGGGACTCTAGACACTTATGTATGGCCTTCTGGTAGGTCATGCCGGCATTCTTGAGACCGAAGGTCATGGTCGTGTAGCAGTAGATGTCGTGCGGCGTTATGAACGCCGTCTTGTCTTGGTCGGAGACCTTCAGGGCTATTTGGTGATACCCCAAGTAGCAGTCGAGAAAGCATAACAGGACGCTTCCGGTCATGGAGTCCATGACCTGGTCGATGCGATGAAGAGGGAAGGGGTCTTTAGGGCAGTGCCTATTGAGATCGGTGTAGTCGATACACATTCTCCATTGACTGATTTTCTTGGGTACAAGCACCGGGTTGGTGAGCCAAACCGGGTTTTGACACGCGCGGATGAATCCGGCAGCTAGGAGTTTTATTATTTCTACCCTAATGACGTCCTTGCGATCTTTCACAAAGCGGTGCAACTTCTGCTTGACAGGCTTGGCCGTCTTGCTTACATCCAAGGAGTGCTCAGCCAGCTCCCTGGGGACACCAGGCATATCTGATGGACTCTATGCGAATATATTCGTGTTATTCCGGAGGAAACTGGTGAGAACGAGTTCCTATTTTTCCTCGAGGCCGTCGCCGATCACCACCGTCTTCTCCGCGTCGGGCAGGATGAGGCGGACTCTCTTCGTCGAAGGTGTGGCATCCAGGGTGGTGTCAGTGTGCTTCTGCTCTGGGATGGTTAGGTCGCTCGGAGCGACCTTCTTGGCCTCAGTGACCAAGACTGTGGAGGCGTCGACGCAGGCGGAGGTCATGGCGATGTCGAGGGCCTCGGAGTCGCACTTTAAGGAGACCATGAGGTCGCTGTAGACGGAGAGGACCCCGTTTGGAGTAGGCATCTTCAACACCAAGTGGCTGTAGTGCGGGATGGCCATGAACCTGGCCAGCATCGGGCGACCTAGGATCGCATGGTAGGAGGACTTGAAGTCAGTGACCTCGAAGTTGGGGTACTCCGTGCAGAAGTTGTCCTCGGTACCGAAGGTGACTGGGAGGGAGACCTGACCCAGGGGGTAGGTCGCTTTCCCCGGGATGATGCCGTAGAAGGGCTCATCGCACGCCGTGAGCTTGTCGAAGTCAAACTTCATCTTCTTCAAGGTCTCGACGAAGATGATGTTGAGCTCGCTCCCCCCATCAATGAGGGTCTGGGAGAGCAGGGCCCCCTGCACCGTGGGCTTGACAACGAGTGGGTAGGACCTGGGATCTGGGATGTGGACCCAGTGATCAGCTCTGGAGAATGTGATTGCCTGCTCAGACCAACGCAGAGGCGCCGTTGGCTGAGTGTGGATGAGGTGGACCTCGCGCTTATCCTTGCGGTAGCGCCTCCGGCTGACATGAGATTTGAGACCTCTGATGATCATGTTGATCGTGCAGGTCGGTGGCTGAAAGGGCCCATTGGGGTTGCCTGTCGGAGGTAGAGGTGGTAGGTCGCGCTCGTCACGACGAACTTCAGGAGGTGGGTATTCGTGGCGGTTGTCGCGGCGATCATTGTGGTGGTCGTCGCGGCGGTCCCGGTTGTCACGATCGTTGTGCCGATCCCGCCGGTCGTCGCAGCGGTAGTTGTTGTTGTAGCAGTGGGACGAAGGTCGGTCGCCATCTTTCTTGGAGCGCTTGGGGTCCTTAGGGGTGCTGAAGGCCTTCTTGAATTGCGAGCACTCACGGAGGGTATGATTAGACCCCTCGTGGAACCCACCGAGACTGTCAAGTGTTGTGTCGAACTCTTCCTGGTTGAACGTCAAAGGTCGATGCCCCTCAGCCGCTAGCACCTCGGAAGGTCGTTTGCGCAGCTTGGAATCGAAGTCCCCTGCTGGCTTAGACAACTGGCTAAGACGAAGGCCGGGCGAAGATTCCAGGCCGAAGGGGAAAGTATCGTGGCGTAGCGCCAGCTGCGCCGAGTGTTGAGCTCGCTCACAGATGTCCAAGGTCTCCTCCGTCATGCTGATGACGCGCTCCATCCCCTGGACAAGGTTGTAGGGTCTGGGCGGGTGGGTCTCCGACACTAGATCAGAAACAGGGGTGGCGACGGGTGCCGTCGTGACCTGCCTCGCGGCCGTTGGAGGAGCTGCGACCGCCGAAACAGGAGAGGTCATCGTGAAGGATCCGAAGCAGATCTCCACAGGGTTGGCGAGGGTGGCCGCCATGCTCGCCAGGAAGACAACACCAGATCGGGCCACCATGCTGCACAGCGAGTTCCCGATCGCCCCTACCTAGCGCGCCAACTATCAGGGGGTGAGACCTGGACAGATCTGCAAGGGGGCTACCCAAGCAGTTTGCAGGTTAATGGAGAGGATCGAGAACTAAGAGCATAGGTGGTAGTTCACGTGGTGAACTCGGAATACGGTGAGTATGGCGAGGAACACGGGGACACAAGGGTTTAGACTGGTTCAGACCTCCGGAGAGTAAAACCCTATGTCCAGTTGTGGTGGTAGGATTATGCGAGAGAGATGAAGGTGTCCCCCCGAATGGAGTCCTAGGCCGCCTTATATGGGCAACGGGTTAGGGTTCCATTCGAGGTCGGTGGACCCATATCTGGGTCGGTTACTATTGACGGCTGTTAAGTACTACTTTCAGCCAGCAATATTCTCACACAAATGGAGGCATATGCATTATTTACTTGCATTTTGGTTTGAATAATGTAGTTCCACTTGTCCTTGGAGATTATTTGTATGTAGGTGAAATAAGCATTAAAAGAGATGGAAACCCACCTTCTATGGAAAAACCATGCCAACTCAGCTAAGGAGGTGGCTGCCACCAAGTAAACACATGGCAATCCACATCACTAATCCAAGGGAGGCACTCACCGACAAATCAGAGAGCGACACATGGCCTTCACTTGGATCCACGGGCGCACCTTGGATTCCAAAATGAGGGATGCACGGGGGAAGGATCAAAGGGCCCACTAGTCAGCCACCTGGAGAAAACATAGGCCCGGAGGCCGCCCTAGAGGTTCGGCCGACCCTAGGATCGACCGAACCGACCTAGGGTCGGTTCATCCTGGCCTTGCATGTGGAGGTCTCCCATTGGTCCATTGCTTCATCCTCGGGTGAATTGGAGGCATTTGGTGCCCGAAGCAAGCCTCCTCCTTGCCTATAAATAGAAGGGGAGGGGCTCTCATTTCACACACACCACTCTCTCATTCTCCTCTCACTTTTAGTCTCTAAGGCTAGGGGGTAGGCTAGAGTAGCTCTTATTCAGGTTCCAATTCTACATTGGAGTCTAGGTATGAGTTCTCATTTATCTTTATTTCTTTGTATGACTTTGATCTACTTCAGTTATTCAGCTATTTCATATAAAGTCATGGTAGATCATACGATTGATATGTTCTTGAGTTCATCTCTTCTTCATCATTTTGAGGTTTGTGTTCTTCGTGATCACTACCTTTTATTCCACTTGAAGGATGATTTACTCATTCCTTATGTGTTTGTTCATAATTTAGAGGCTCGTGTTCTTCACGAACACGACCCTTTGATCTTGTTGACTAGACATAAGAGAGTTCGTATCCGTTCGTATGTCTAGCCTTAGTTAGATCTTGTTAGATGTCATGATAGTGTTGCATGAGGTTTGTGTTCAAGCTACGGTACTCGGTCTAAGTTGACCAGTCTTCTGGTGGCTCTCACCCTGGCTCACAACAGCCCGGGCCAGGTGAAGTCTAGCAACAACGCAGGCATGGTGCCTGGGTTGTGTGGCTACGTTAGTTATGAGCATGCCCCCCGTAACGATTGAGGTAGGCCGCAGTGGTGACAGCTGTTGGACCCTTTGGAACCCTCCACGCTGGGTTATTGCTGTAGGAGTCTAAAGTATTGTTTCGCAGAGTGCTGGTCGTCGCGGGCTATCTCCCCATTTGTACCTGGGTGCTGAACCTTACCCTCTCATGTAATGTTTCATGCCTATCTCTTGTATCTTCTAGCTTTGTATGTTTAGTACATTAGAACCTAGAGCTAACTCGTATGTTCCCCCTAAGCCGTAGTGTACTAGAGTAGAGGTAGATCTAAGTGTGTGTCACACTACCCTATCATATCTTTTATCTTACCCCTGCATTTGAGTTGTAGTTTTCTATATCTATCTCTTGGTTTACATTCAGTGCAAAAGCATAAGTCTATGATATCCGCCATTGCCTTCCACGGATTCGATACCCTTGGAATATTCTCCTTCCTTGGGGAATGCTACAATGGTTTATCTGTGTGCTTGCGGATTCGTTCATGATCGTTTAGATTTACCTTTGGCAAGTCTTGATGTTCACCGAAACTCGGTGTCGTTAGTGATGACGTTAAGGAATGCCAACAAGCATTTCTAGTGCTGATGCTAAGGATGGATTCTAAATCTGTTCTTAAGTGATCGACACTACGAAATGCCAACAAGCATTTCTGGTGCCGTTGCCGGGGAAGGCACAGGATTATCATGACTATGCTTTGCATCTGTTTATAAATCATGAGTAGGTTAGGGCAACTCTCAATGCAGGCTAACCTTGATTGTCTTCTTTTATCTTTGGATGATGAAGACAGGTAGTGTATGACTGGTTTCGACTTACCAGAGAATTTCACTAAAGATCCCGAGTCACTAGTAAGGAGAGCTCGAATTCATTTCGACTCACCTCGTCGTACTTGTCCGGAAGGCGAACCAGCTTTCTTTGTACCATCCACGTCAAACGCCATGGCCCAGAAGACGCTTCGTGAGCACTCAGCTCCCTCTGCCGACCAGGTGCTACAAGGCCCTGAGGTGGCAATGAGAACTGAAAATTTTGGGATCAAGACGGGTCTAATCATGATGGTACAGGCTAGCCAATTTTGTGGAAAGCCAAATGAGGATGCTAATGCTCATCTGCAGCAATTCCTAGAGCTATGCAGCACTTTCATCATCAGGGGTGCAAAAATAGATGTTGTTCGTCTTTCACTATTTCCGTTTTCTCTGCTGGGGAAAGCCAAGTAATGGTTCTATGTGAATCGTGATGCCATTAATACTTGGGATAAATGTTCAGAGGTGTTCCTCTAGAAGTTCTTCCCATTGGGTAAAGCCAATGCTCTTCGTGGGAGGATTTCTAGTTTTCAGCAAGCTGCAAGTAAATCCATTCCAGAGGCTTGGGAAAGGCTTCAGGAGTACGTCCTGGCCGGTCCTCACCATGGGATGGAGGATTGGCTTATTCTTCTGAGCTTTTATAATGGGTTGACTCCAACAGCCCGAGGCCATATTGATGCTGCTGCTCAAGGAGCATACTTCTCACTCACTGTTGATAATGCTAAATTAATCATTGAGATGATGGTATCCAACTAAGGGTGGAGTGATGAACGACTCCAACCACGTCCGAGGGGTACTCATACTGTCAAGGAAGCAGATATGATTACTGCCAAGCTAGACCTTCTTATGAAGAGACTGGATGATTACACCAGCGAGAAGGCTGCCATGGTCAACACTACTCTGCCTATGGATTCTCACATGACTTGTGAAGTCTGCGGCAACACTGGGCATTCGGGAAGCTGCTGTCCTGAAACTCAGGAGGAAGTGATGTACATGAACGGCAACAACAATGGTTATCATCCACCTCAACAAGGAGGCCAAACATGGAATCAACGACGCCCTTATTATCAAAGAGGTAACCAAGGTAACTCGTACTATTCTAACCAACCTTCATTGAGAGATCTTGTTTCCGGGCAGGCTAAAATCAATGAAGGTGTTAACAAAAAGCTAGCTGCCCTTGATAAAACCTTGGAAAGTCTCAACGTTAAGCTTGATAGTTTTTCTTCTACTCAGAAGAGCCAGCTGAGTTTTAACAAAATGTTAGAAACTCAGTTAGCTGCTTTGGTTCCGTCTTCTTATAACGGGAGGATCCTGGGGCAACCCGTATCCTCTTGTGAAAATGTTAGTGTAGTGTCGACTAGGTGGGGTAAGCCACCTAGGAAGACATATGCTCCTAACTATGCAGGAAAGCCTATACAACAAATTCTAGATCGATGGGAGGAATCAGCAGTTGTCCATAGAAGAGACCCCGGTTATCCAGCTATCACGTGCACAATCTATTACCAGACGATCAAGCATGCCCTTTGTGACCTTGGTGCAAGTGTCAACCTCATGTCCAAGGCCATGTTCGAGCAACTGGGATATCCAGCTCTCTCTCCAACAGCACAGACTATCCAACTCGCTAATTCAACGATACGATATCCAGAAGGAATTGTTGAGAGCTTATTGGTCAAGGTCAAGAACTCTTATGTCTTCGCAGATTTTGTGGTCCTTGATATGGACGACAAGGGAGGAATGCCGCTCATCCTTGGGCGACCATTTCTTAGTGATGTCCGAGCCAGAATCAATGTGGGGGCCGGAGTAATCCATTTCTGCATTGGGAAGAGGAACTTGGTATTCAGGTTTCAAGATAAAGAAGAGAATGCTATTTGGTGCAAGATAGTGTTGAGCAGCTTGGGGGAAGGACGGAGCCTTCACCCCCGAAGAAGAAATCTCTGTCAAAGAAGCAAAGGAAAATTCGTAAAGAATGGCGGAAGGTCGAAAAAGCATCACCCTCTACTTCTCAGGAGTGGGGTGCCGAGTGGAATTAACTGCTGAGAAGAGTCCAACTCGTCGGACTAAAAAAATGATGAGTCCTTTCTACCAAAAAGGTTAAAGATGGTAGTTATCTCATATTTCTCTTTCCAAAATTTTATTTGATTTCCAAAATTGCATATTTGATTTTTCCAAACCTTGCATCTGCATGCTAGATTTATCTAGCCCTTTTTCCTTTTCAAATAAAATTTTTGAAAATAATTTCTGAGTTTGAAAATTCTATAAATATCATTGGGAAAATATTTTTGGGCAAATTTTGGCCGGTGCACCAGGGCAAGCCATGGGCTAGCCGTTGGGGAGCCGCTAGCCAAAGCAGGCCGCCAGCGGGCCCGAGCCAGGGTCGGCCGACCGTTGGTTCGGCCGATCCCGGCCAACGGCTAGCGGGGCCCAGCCGGCTCCAACGGCTCCTAGCCATTGTGCCTTGGCCACCCCGAGCTGCCTGCCCTGTTTGCCTATAAATAGCAGGGGGAGAGGGGGTATTCTTCACCCATTCAACTCTTTTCACTCACACTCCCCTCTCTACTCCATGCTCTCTTGGTTTTCTTAGATTTCTTGCTCAAGATTAGATCATCAAGTACTCTCTCTCTTTTGTGCTGCTAAAAGTATTGCTATTGGTGGAGCAAGCTCGGTAAGAATTTCATTTGATTTCACTAATCCGTCACCGAGCTGCTCTTGTTGTCCCGTTGCTGTGCTAGCATGAGTTGGGCGGCAAATGCTCTCCGGAGGGTGACACGCTCCTGTTCACGGGCAAGCGCGAGTCCATCCGTCCCCACCGAGCCGACACCAAGCCCATCAATGATGGACTATGAAGAAGAGCGAGAAGAGCAAGCCGAACGTCAAGTAGCGGAGGAGGTCATCGACGACACCCCCTACCTCAGCTTGCGGGGCGCTCGAGGGGAGCAAGCCTATGCTCTCCTAAAGGACCCAGTCTTCCCCCACACCCGGGACTTCGACCTGGCACTCATGGAGAAAACAGGTATGAACCTCGAGTTTGCTTCCATTTGGTATGCTCTTGGTTGGGAGGAGTTTGCGCTGGTTACAGAGCCTGACTCTCGGCCCCTCACCATCAAGTTTCTTTGCTCTCTTGCTGACGTAGCTGATGGTATTGAGTTTCGTCTTTTCGGGACCGATTACCGTGTTTCATGGAAGGAACTTGGTCGTCTCCTTGGTTTTTATCAGCGTTGTGCTCTTTCTTTGAAGAAGGCTTGTGAGGGTTTTGTTCGAGACTCTTTCTGGGCAGACATCTCTGGTCTTGTTAATATTGGCAAATTTGTGCCTCGGTGCAATGATATTGTGCATCCCACTCTTCGCTTGTGGCACAAGTGGTTTGCCATTACTCTCTTTCAACGAGAGGATGTTCGGCCCGTGCACAACGATGAGTTCATGCTTTTATATGCTGCTACTAAACAGATCAAGGTCGCTCCCGTTAAATCTATGATTCGGTAGTGGATGATGAATTTCAAGATGATAGGTCCTATTGAGTGTACATCTTTGGTGACTCGTATTGCTCTCAGACTCGGGGTTCTTAGCGGGAATCCCTTACCCTTCATCGGGAGGACCCGAGTTCTCATTGATGAGGCATACTTGATCCATGGACATATACTTAAGAGAGGCCCAAATGATTCTTTGACTTTCTTCTTCCCGTGTTATGCAAATCAAATCCTGTTACCTAACCTAGGGTTTCGATTGTAAAGCTTGGAGTCACTAACCATTCCCCTTGTTACACAAGAGGAAAGCTGTCATGCTAGTGTTTCAGGCAGGTCCACCAGAAGCGCGGCGAAGAGAGCACACATGCAGCAATAGCAGTAGTCACAGCCACCACACAGCCACAGCCACAGCCTACTACACCACCGGTGGCAGGAGGGGCCCCTGTGGGGGACATGTTCGGGGTTACCCCTGGATATGCACCTGATTGGGATTAGCCCGCCTACCAGCCAAGTGCGAGTGGCACAGCTTGGGCGAGTGCGAGCGGTGCTCAGTGGGCTACACCCGCTAGTTCTAGCTCTGGTGGTCCGCCTCCGTCTTCGTCCTTCAGGCAGCACTCCTCAGCCTCTGCACGCTATGCTCAGCTCGTGCAGCAGATGGGAGAACTCACCATCCAGGTCACGGGATTGGAGTAGATGCTGAACACCCACGTCGAGTCTACCTCAGCATGGCAGCGTCAGGCTGGTGAGAGGATTGAAGCCATGCAACAGGCACAACAGCGACACATGGGGGAGCAGAGGGCTTACTACGCGAGTCAGGGTTTCTTCTTCCCTCCTCCGTAGTGAGCCTGAAGCTAGCTTGGGGGAGGACCCCCATCCTGAGGTAACTTGTATCTTCCTTTGTTTTCAGAATATCTTATAATGAAAACCCATAAAAATCTGCAAAAATAAAAAGACCAAAAAGATTTATTTGCTTTCATCATCAAGTTTGCTTAGTTTACTTTGATATGCATAGTAAGAATGCTTTGCCTCTATGGTTGAAATGATGAATAGTTGCTCTGTTTATTCTTCTCGTATGTCTTTCTTACAACTTTGTATCCTACCTAAGTTTTGAGTTTGTTGGCTTGCATGTTCAAACCTTAGCTTGAAAACTGTGGGTAGCAAAAAGCATGATCCTTGCCTAAGTTGTTGTGAGACATGATATGGTATAATATAGTGCTATGATCTTGTACCTACTGACGCTTGACATCCGGAGTTTTCCTTTTTGAAAAATATAAACATGATGAGTTCCTCAATGATGATCATTTCCTATCCAAGGCTATATGTAGATTCTAGCTCTTGTTAGCCTCCACATATGCAGCTTGTTCTCTCATTGAGTTTTGTCAAATTGTCGTGACCCTTGTTAGAACTTATACTCCCCTGATCAAGATCACGTACACGGTCATGCTAAACTTCTACACTGGAAGTTAGCACTCATCATTTGTTCCATTTGCTTACGCATTCTTCCGCAAATAAAACTCTATGCATCTTTGTATCATTCATCCCTCTCTGAATATCTCCAATAGAGACAAAGGGCTAGCTGAAAAAAAAGAGAGAAATGAAAAGCATGCTCAAAAAGCATGGCAAAAATAAAATAAAGCTAGCCCAAGTCTCGAAAAAATTCCAAAAAGAGAAAGGGATTGATATGTCCAAAAGGAAGAGTTCCACCATATAAATGGTAATAACTAGTACCTACTCTGGGGCTAGTGTCCACCTAGCCATCAATCCCTCATTTTCCATATAAAGCATGGTAATATCTAGCACCCATTTCCAGGCCTAGTATATACCTTACCATGCTCATCATCATCACACACTTATGCACATCTTGATCAGGATGTATGTTTGTTTCTTCCAAGGATCCGGTTTTTGATTTAGCAAAATATGAGAGACGAGTATGCCACATTTTCTTCCCTACCTACAGCTCCACATAAGCCTATTAGGAGTAGGATGTGAAGAAAGGCAACATTGGTGCCTTGGTGAGGAACCATACACTTTGAGCGATCTGAGAGTATCATTTGAGGAACTCTGATTTTCTTTTGAAAAATTTGCAAAACCTCCGGATTGATAGCTGATCAAGGTATGAGTGATTATGCATTTGCTATAAAATCATTCTGTCTCTCAACCACCTAAGGTAGGTGAAGCTATATGCCCCATGTCATCAAGTGAGTGGTGAGAACATTGCCAACTTGTTCAACTCTTGGTAGAGTACTTTGCTGTAAGTTTGCCATAAGTTAAGAATACGAGCAATGGTTAGCTTGGGGGAATTTGTTGACGGCTATTAAGTACTACTTTCAGCCATCAATATTCTCACATTAATGGAGGCATATGCATTATTTACTTGCATTTTGGTTTGTATAATGTAGTTTCACTTGTCCTTGGAGATTATTTGTATGTAGGTGAAATAAGCATTAAAAGAGATGGAAACCCACCTTCTATGGAAAAACCATGCTAACTCAGATGAGGAGGTGGCTGCCACCAAGGAAACACATGGCAATCCATGTCACTGATCCAAGGGAGGCACTCACCGACGAATCAGAGAGCGACACATGGACTTCACTTGGATCCACGGGCCCACCTTGGATTCCAAAACGAGGCATGCACGGGGAAGGATCAAAGGGCCCACTGGTCAGCCACCTGGAGAAAACACAGGCCAGGAGGCCTACCTAGAGGTTCGGCCAACCCTAGGATCGGCCGAACCGACCTAGGGTTGGTTTATCCTGGCCTTGCACGTGGAGGTCTCCCATTGGTCCATTGCTTCATCCCCGGGTGAATTGGAGGCATTTGGTTCCCGAAGTAAGCCTCCTCCTTGCCTATAAATAGAAGGGGAGGGGCTCCCATTTCACACACACCACTCTCTCATTCTCCTCTCACTTTTAGTCTCTAAGGCTACGGGGTAGGCTAGAGTAGCTCTTATTCAGGTTCCAAGTCTACTTTGGAGTCTAGGTATGAGTTCTCTTTTATCTTTATTTCATTGTATGATTTTGATCTACTTCAGTTATTCAGCTATTTCATATAAAGTCATGGTAGATCATATGATTGATATGTTCTTGAGTTCATCTCTTGTTCAGCATTTAGAGGCTTGTGTTCTTCGTGAACACTACATTTTGATCCACTTGAAGGATGATTTACTCATTCCATATGTGTTTGTTCATAAGTTAGAGGCTCGTGTTCTTCACGAACACGACTCTTTGATCTTGTTGACTAGATATAAGAGTGTTCTTATCCGTTCGTATGTCTAGCCTTAGTTAGATCTTGTTAGATGGCATGATTGTGTTGCATGAGGTTTGTGTTCAAGCTACGGTACTCAATCTAAGTTGACCAGTCTTCTGGCGGCTCCCACCCTGGGTCACAACAACCCGGGCCGGGTGAAGTCTAGCAGCAACGCAGGCATGGTGCTTGGTTTGTGTGGCTACGTTAGTTATGAGAATGCCCCCCGTAACAATTGAGGTAGGCCGCAGTGGTGACAGCTGTTGGACCCTTTGGAACCCTCCGTGGTGGGGTATTGCTGTAGGAGTCTAAAGTATAGTTTCGCAGAGTGCTGGTCGTCACGGGCTATCTCCCCGTTTGTACCTGGGTGCTGAACCTTACCCTCTCAGGTAATGTTTCATGTCTATCTCTTGTATCTTATAGCTTTGTATGTTTAGTACATTAGAACCTAGAGCTAACTCATATGTTCCCCCTAAGCCGTAGTGTACTAGAGTAGAGGTAGATCTGAGTGTGTGTCACACTACCTGAGAGACGTGGGTACCCCTGGGCCCCCACCGGCCAGTGTCCCATAGGTCCTTGACAAGTGGACCCGACCTTCCAGAAGCCCCGCCGACCTGCAAGTGGGCTCAGTGACCTTATCCACAATTCCGACGACTCCGGGCGACCTTATCAAGATCCCGGAAGATCCGTAGTACTTGGCGTGCAAGTCAAGACAGTAGGACGCGGTGCGCCGACCGCCTGTAGGTCCGAGTATCACGGGATACTCCTTGTAATCCGGAAGATAGCTTCCCAGATTGTAAACCGACCCAGATATGGGTCCACCGACCTTGAATCGAAACCCTAGTCCACCCTCCCCATATAAGGTGACCTAGGGCTCCATTCGAGGGGACACCTTCATCGTCCTTGCATAATCCACCACCACAACTGGATGTAGGGTTTTACTCTCCAGAGGCCTGAACCAGTCTAAACCCTTGTCTCCCCGTGTTCATCGCCATACTCGCCTAGTTCCGAGTTCACCACGTGGACTACCACCTACGCTCTTAGTTTCCAATCCCCTCTTTAACCTGCAAACTACTTGGGTAGCCCTCTAGCAGATCTGTCCAGGTCTCACCCCCTGACAGTTAGCACGCCAGGTAGAGGCGATCGGGAACTCACTGTGCAGCATGGTGGCCCGATCTGGTGTTGTCTTCCCGGCAAGCATGGCGGCCATCCTCGCCAACCCTGTGGAGATCTGCTTTGGATCCTTCACGACAACCTCTTCTGTTCCGGCGGCCGCAGCTCCTCCAGCGACCGCAGAGCAGGTCGCGACAGCACCTCTCGCCACCCCCGTTTCTGATCTAGTATCGGAGACCCACCCGCGCAGACCCTATGACCTTGTTCTGGGGATGGAACATGTCATCGACATGACGAAGGAGACCTTGGAGATCTGCGAGCGAGCTCAACTCTCGGTGTAGACGGTGCTACACCATGATACCTTCCCCTTCGGCTTTCAGTCTTCGCCTGGCCTCCGCCTCAGCCAGCTGTCCACGCCCTCCCAAATCCAATCTAGTCGGAGGCCATCCGGCGACCTAAGGCCTGTACATCGCGCCCGGTGCGACCCTCTCGACGTGCCTTGCACCTATCACAAGGGTGCGAAGCACACTCTCCGCGGATGCTGCCTGCGGAAGAAGATCGACCAAGAGCACTCCCGCCATGCTACACAACCTACCCAGTCCCCGGACTGCGGTGAATTCTAGAAGGTCCGGGTTCGCGTCTCCCCCAACAACTCGGACATCGTCTTCCGCAAGGTGCTCGTGGTCTCCGAGAACGAGCCACCCCGTCATGGAGTGTCAAACTCCGAGGAGGCGGCACGCATCCAAGGCAACGCCCTGCATGCCCAGCGACGTGCGGAAGAACAGCACCGTGCGGTCCTCCCCTACGCTCGAGACCTACGCATGGAGTTCGAGGAAGCCGGGATCGCGACATTTAACAGCCCCAGGCTAACCTGGGCGCTGCCATCACGCGACACTAGCAAGCTCAACTGACGCCCGAAGCTGAGGAGGCTATTGCGTACCTCCGGGTCACTGAAGGACCAGAATGGCGACCAGAGAGGGGGGGGGGAGTGAATGGGAGCCGATAAAAAAATTCTTCTTCAAAGAGTAGAACTCGGCCTATGGTCCCAAACGCAACTCCGGAGTCCTTGACGCCTCGCTAGCCAAATCCACATAGCCACTGAAGTGCTGCTGAACCTAGGAACTAGCACACCACCAAAAACACTCGAGAACGCAGGGGAAAACAACTCGAGCAAAACTCCAGACCCAAACCGATCAGACCGGATACTCAAACCGGTCAAACTGGTTTTCCAACACTTAGCCTCTCACACACAGGGTGAAACCGGTCAGACCGGTTTTGCCTAGAAATGCCCCAAAGATCAACGAGGCCAAAACCCAAGCAAACGAACTCCAAACGCGACAAAACTTGGACCAGAGAACTTCTTAGACAGAGAACAATGCGCCTGCCAAAAATCTTCCCAAACGGCCACTGTGACCAAAACCGGTCAGACCGGTTTCCCAAACTGGTCAGACCGGTTTCACCCAGATAGACAGGAAAAACGCAGCCCGCGGAAACCACCTCTTCTTCCAACCAATCGATCTCCTGATTCACCCAATAGATTGCAACCAAACTTCGGGGGAAGGTGGATTACTTCTTGGGCAACCTCTATCTTAAAGGATCCATCCCGAAATGCATCCAAAAGGGAGGAATCAAAAATCAACCACCATGAACGCCTTTTCCCGAGTTCATCCAAAAAGCCCCCGATTCGAGTGGATTTTGCGGTGTTTATGGAGCCAAATCACCAAGCAAAGAGGCACAAGGCACTCATATGTGATCTCCACAAACAAACCCAAAGAAATCCACCCCAAATCGCTCTCCAAAAATTCCTCCAAAAATAGCTCCGAAAATCACCAAAAAGAAAAACGGGAGAGACACCAAGAACACTTGAGGAACCACGCTGAATCTTCTATACATACCATAAAAGGTTCATACAAGGTCTAGCATCCGCCCGTACATCCATCCCTCTCACAAGACCTCACCATGAAGCTCTCATGCTAGCCTAAGGAGAAAATAGGAAGCTAAAAAGAGAAATTGCAAAGAGCAAATGAAAACCCTAGGGTGCCAGAGATAGCTGCCACAACCCTTCCACTCGGTTTATATATGAGGTCCTCCAGTGGGGGTTAATGACTAGAATGCCCTCTAGGTGATACAACCCCTCGAAGGGCATATTTAGAAATTTGACAGCCTTTCCATCGGACGGACGCCCAGCAATCACACCTCGCGTAGCCTCGACGCCAAGCATGCGATCCCGACGCGTGTCCTCCGCTTCGACGACTTCCGGCCGCGCCACGACCAAACCGGTCAGACTGGTTTCCTAAACCGGTCAGACCGGTTCTAGTGCCTTGGCCGCACCGGAACCTCGGGTCGGCTTTCTGGAGGAACTGACGAACCCAACGATCTTTTGGCGAACCAATGCAAACCCCGTGAGCTTGGTGCAGCCTCCATGCTGAGCTCCTCGACTTGGCCGCCACGTCTGCTCCGGCTCCGTGTTGGCTTTAGGATCAACCAACGAACCCGCTATCCGACTTCGACTTGCTCTTCTCGCACCATGTGACTCGCAATTGATTTCGTTTGGCCATCGGGTCCATCGAACCAAGCCTACTTGTCCCTCCAGTCCTTTGGAGACCCTGCAAGGCTAAGACCTTTCGCACTTGTTCTTCACCTGCACCAACGCACATCAAGTCGCAGCCTACATCCACAAGATAGAGCACAACGTCAGTCCACACAACGTTGTCAATCACTCATCACTAGAGAGTGGCCAACCACTAGCCATCGGACAGTCTGGTCCTCAATCTTCCCCTTGATGAGTGCATTGACAACACACCACATAATCATAATAAAAAAGAAAAGCAAAAACGAAAGACAAACGAATACCTCCAAACAAGTGATCTAAAAACCAAACAACACAAAGCCTGATCACTTGCAATCCAAGTCTCGGTCCCCTAAGGCAAGGGCAACAGCTCAACACAACCGAGACAAACACCGCCAAAGCTCTCAAAGAGCAAAGCAAAGCTCACACGGAGCAAACCAACCAAAGCAAGAACTCAGACAACACAAGGAGCTCCCGCTGAACACATGCAGCTTCCCCTGAGCAAATGCAACTCCCCCTGAACCAATGCGTGCAATCTTACCGAGCATCAGCAACCAAACCGGTCAGACTGGATTTCCAAACCGGTCAAACCGATTTCTGACCATCTTCCAAACCGGTCTCCAAACCGGTCTGACCGGTTTCCAGACCGGTTTTCCTCTTAGAAAAAAAATTGCTCCAATGCAGCCCGAAAATGCATGAAAACCTTCTAAATGCTTCCAGAAAACTTTTCCATGCCCAAACTTCTCCCCCTTGTTGACAATGCATGAATCAAGGCATTTCTACGAAAATTTCAACTAAAGGCTTCTCAAATGGACATAGAGCCATAAAATGTGCTAGGAGCAAGCAAATGGACTACTTAGAGTTGACAAAGGTTCAATAGCACAGCCATCAAGAATGTTCAGTTGCATACACACAAGTTCAAGCCATGGTAAAATTTAGCATTTTTGCGAAAAATTTCCCTCTCATGAGCAAAGACCTAAACATGAGCAAAATATGCCAAAGTGAATCTAAATCACACAAACTTCATGCTAGGTCACATATCCTTGACACAAGATCATTACAAACACCCATAAGCATCTCATGTCATGTTAAAGCCACCGAGCCATGTGTCTACTTCTTAAAATGAGACTTCTCATGGTAGACAACTTGCAACGGTTTAGCACCCATATTAAATTCAGATTTAAAGCATTTATGACATGGAACAAGTGACATCATAACTTCAAGCACAAGCATTTCATACCAATTTCATTTTTTATATTTAAGCACAAAATGGTACATGAAGTGCCTTTGCAGCAAAAAGAAGCTTATGCTCCCCCACAAGGTAACACATGGGCTAAACATTCATAATGACACATGGGTCTTTGACCCCAAGTGAAAAGCACATGATATCCAACCATGAATTAAGCATGATATAAACCACCAAAGCACACTAAGATCATGCAAAGCCTTAAACTCACAAGAGAGAGCCTATCTAGCATTTTTGATAAAAGTAAGCTATCTCATCATGGATACACAACCAAACTATCAAGAGCATAGCTTATCATCCCAAATATCAATCAAGTACATCCACAAGCTCAAGCATAGCATATCATAGGGATCAATGTACATAGGAGAAGCCATTCCTAGCCAATGCATATGATACAAATGCAATGCAAAGCATATCTTACAAAGATGCAAAACTATACATCAAGATACAAAGATGGCTACTCTATGAAATAAAACATGCATACTATACATCAAAGCAAACATGTATGATACATATGCTACAAAGTGAGCTCCCAAAGACTAACTCAAAAAGGACAACACACACCAAGCTCTCCCCATAAACGAGCAAAGGTAGCTTGGTTAAGTGGTTTTGTGAATATGTCGGCTTTTTGGTTTTGGGTAGGTACATGGCTCAACACTATGGTGCCCTTCTCAACATTATCCCTCAGAAAGTGGAATGTCACTTCTATGTGTTTTGTTCTGGAATGGAGCACTGGGTTTTTGGCAATGCTTATGGCACTGGTGCTATCACAAAGAAGTGGGATCTGAGTGCACTCCTCACCAAAGTCTCTCATGGTATAGGAAATCCAAAGCAGCTGGGAACAACAACTAGTGGCTGCAACATACTCGGCTTCAGTGGTAGACTGAGCTACACTCGACTATTTACGGGAAGACCAAGAGACCAAAGAAGAACCAAGAAACTGACAAGAACCAAAGGTAGACTTGCGCTCCACACGACACCCAACAAAGTCAGCATCGGAGAATCCGTGAAGTGTGAGTGTCGAAGAGGCAGAATACCAAAGACCAAACTCAGGAGCATACTGCAAATACCTGAAAATCCTCTTGACGGCCTGCCGATGTGAATTCCTCGGAGAAGCCTGAATACAAGCGCACAGACACACAATGAACTGTATGTCCGGCCTGGTCGCCGTCAAGTAGAGGAGGGAGGCGATTATGCTCCGGTACTCCTTCTGGTCCACTTTTTCACCATCCTCGTCCGCATCCAAAGCTGTAGTCATACTCATCGGTGTTGACATGGGCTTCGCATCATTCATGTTGAACTTTCTCAGCATGTCCTTGGTGTACTTGCTCTGGCGCACGAAAGTCCCGTCCTTGACCTGCTTGATCTGTAGCCCCAAGAAAAACTGCAGCTTGCCCATCATAGACATTTCAAATTCCCTGCTCATGTCATCTGCAAACTTGGCAACAAGATCGTGAGAGGAGCCACCAAAGATTATATCATCCACGTAAATCTGTACAATCAAAAGGTCATTCCCATGCTTAAGGAGAAAAAGGGTCTTATCAACTGTGCCCATCACAAACCCCTTACTCAGCAAGAACCCTCTCAACCTACCATACCAAGCCCTCAGCGCCTGTTTCAACCCATAGAGCACCCTCTGGAGTTTATACACACGGTGTGGGTATCTCTCACTCTCAAACCCCAGTGGTTGCTTCACATACACTTCTTCCTCTATCACCCCGTTCAGGAACACACTCTTCACATCCATCTGGAACAACTTGAACCCTTTAGCCACGGCAAAGGCTAGAAGGATCCGAATCGCCTCCAGACGGGCCACCGGAGCAAATGTCTCCTCATAATCTATACCCTCTTTCTGGTTAAACCCCTGAGCCACCAACCTCAACTTGTTTCTCACAACCATCCCATTCTCACCTTCTTTGTTTTTCCACACCCACTTGGTACCTATGGGACGGCAATTTGGTGGTGGATCGACTAACACCCAGACTTGGTTTCTCTCAAAGTTCTCCAACTCCTCATGCATGGAATTCACCCAGTTTGCATCAGAAAGAGCGTGTCCAATATCTTTGGGCTCGAAAGAGGCAACAAAAGCAGAGTGGGCGAAGTGAGAAGTATTTCGTGACCTCGACCGTGTAGTCCTCTCGTTCATGTCACCAATGATTTTCGAAGGAGGGTGATCCACTTGTACACGCCTAGGAGCCTCTCTCCTGGAGACTACCTCCCCCTCCACAGCTACTTCCACCCTTGCTTGCGGTACATGTTCATGCGTCATAGTCGAAGTAGAAGGCCCGCCATCAACTGTAGTTGTCGTCGTGGAAGTAGTATGTACACGATCCGCAGTAGGTACACGATCCTCGCCATCACCATCTTCTTCTTCCTCCTCAAAGAGCGTCTCCGCCATCTCCTCATCACCTGCACAATCAAAGCCAAGAGAGCTACATGGCACTGTCTCGTCGAAGGTCACCTCGCAAGTCTCCATGATTTTGTTAGTCTCAAGATTAAGCACCCTATAAGCTCTAGAATGGTTTGCATATCCAAAGAAGATACAACCACTAGATCTAGCCTCAAACTTATCAAGCTTTCCCTTCTTGAGAATAAAACACTTGCAACCAAAGACTCAGAAGTGACTCACCTTAGGAGCTCTACCATACATAAGCTCATAGCACGTCTTTTTCTTGAATGCTCGGAGAAAGATCCTGTTCGACACATAGCACGCGGTGCTCACCACCTCAGCCCAATACCTCCTAGGAGTTCTGTGCTCATCGAGCATCGTCCTAGCCATCTCACACAACGTCCGGTTCTTCCTTTCCACAACTCCATTCTGAGGGGGCACATAAGGAGTCGAGTACTGATGCTCAAGACCAAGATCACAACAAAAGGCATCAAAATGAGAGTTCCTGAACTCAGACCCATTATCACTGTGGATTGTTCGAATAGTGTTCCCATGCCTCTCATTTTTCAACCTCACGATCAAGTCTCGAACAAAACCAAAAGTCTCACTCATGTCCTCCAAGAAAAACACCTAGGCATAGCGAGAATAGTCATCCACCACAACCAGGACATACCACTTCCCACCCACCGAGCGAACTCGAGCTGGCCCAACAAGGTCCATATGCAGCAGCTCTGTCGGACGCTCTGTCATGACAGCAGTCATGGGTGGATGAGAAGTAGCGACCATCTTACCATGCCTACAAGGCGCACAAACCAACTCCTTCTCAAACCTCAACCTTGGCAATCCTCGGACCAAATCGAGACCACTCAAGCGGCAAAGCAGATCAAAGCTCAAGTGTCCCAACCGCCTGTGCCACTTCCACAAATCAGGAGAACCAGCCACTAAACACCGTGCAGGACCATCGGACTAAGAGAAATCAGCTCGAAAGATCTGACCCTCGGGGATAACCATACAAACACGGTCACCTCGAGAATCAAGCACCTCAGACGCACCCAACTTAAACCGAACCTCAAACCCCTCATCAAGTAGCTGAGACACAAAAAGCAAATTGAACCCCAGCGACTTGACAAGAGCAACACGCCTCAGAGACACCTTCCTGCTTACCTTCACCATTCCTTCACCAAGAACTCATCCCTTACCATTATCCCCAAAAGTGATGTACTCCCTAGTACTCACTGGGTTGAGGCTTATGAACCACCCCCTATCTCCGGTCATGTGTTGTGAACAACCAGAGTCCAACAGCCAAACGTTCCTCAAGCCTCCCATCTGCACATCAAAAACGGGGACGAAAGTGAGTAGACGACTCAATACTAGGGTTAGTGCAAAAGGAATCAAACCAGTGTCGAGCCATTTGCTCAAAAGAGGGGTTAGCAACATCCATTCTACCATATCCACCAAAGCTACGACCCTACCAAACTGAACCACCTCACGTCTCGCTGGAGGAGTACGATCACCACAAAAGGAAGAGCGTGGCTCGTACCTCCTCTGAGACTCAAAGCTGCGACGACCTCTCCCATCCTCATATCGAGATGGAGAACGTCCAGCAAACAACCCACGACCAGACTCGAACTGTCTACCACCTGCACCACGACCAACTGAACCAACTCCACGTCCATGAAACTCAACATCAGCACCTCTCTGGGCAGAACCGGTCTGACCGGTTTCCCTAACCAGTTGACCGGTTTCCCCCTACCAGCAACACGGTCTCGATCTGCTACTCTCTGACTTCCCCAAGCTGGTATAGATCTCACCACAGCCTCTCCTGGGTAGTGGCATACGAGGCTCAGGTACACCATGAGTAGGGTGGTACCTGGCCTTGTTTGCCCAATCCTTCGCCAACCTCTCATCTCTCTTCCTCTTGTAGCAAAACTCACCAACATGACCTTCTTTGCCACAATACTCACAACAGAATCGAACCTGTTTTGGCTTTGGCTGTGGGTTCTCAACGGGTTTCTCTTCTTCTTTCTTCTCACCCTTCCCCTCAAACACGTTTCCCATGTTGCTCACAAACTTTATGGGCTTTTGGTAGTTTTCTATTTTGTGGGGGAAAATGGGTGGATCGGGAGTGGTATCAAGCTTGTTTCTCGAGTGGTTAGGCTTGGGAGCGAATTTGTTCATGGGGGTAGTTTGTGGTTGAATAGGAATCTCTCCAACTTTCTCTCCCTTCTCACCACTGCTCTCACCAACCTTGTCAGAGCACAACGCCTGACCATCAAACCTCTTAAACTTAGCCATCATTAAGCTCAATTGTGGCTCATGCCCAGACAACCAACTCATTAGCTTTCTCAGCTCATCATTCTCATCCTGTAAGCGATCAACATAGTGCGCAAGTTCCATATTTTTCAAAGAATGCATTTCACATGTAGAACAAGAGGTAGGAATAGGAACTTTAAACACAGCATCTAAGGAAACAATCCTAGCATGTGCATCATCCAATTTACCATGCAACACAGGGCAAGATTTACACGCACCAAGCAAATTTGATCTAGCTTTCAATTCAACCAATTCAACCCTAGCCACATCTAGTTCCTCAACAGTGAGGGCATGCTTTTCTTTCAGAGCAGTCAAGTCAGACAAGAAGACTGAACAATCATTGCAATCAACTTCATCGGTAAGAATAGGAGCAGATTTCAAAGCATCCATAGCAAGCATGTCATCCAAATGCCTAGCCTCTAACTCAGCTACTTTCTCCCTAGCTTCCTCAAGTGAGGCTCTAAGATCTTTTCTCATTTTCTTAGCATCCCTAAGCACACTATCCCTATTATCAAGCAGTTCATTCAGAGTGGCATTTTCCTCGAGCAAGGAGTCAAGGGTAGGTGGTGATACCTCATCCTCGGAGTCAGAATCCGAGTCCTCTTTGCCGCTCTTCTTGCTCCCTGAACTGTGTGCCGTGCCACTGAATCCGCTCGACGCCATGAAGCTCAACCCGGTGAAGTTCTTGCTTGAATGCTTGTTGTTCTTGTGTCTTCTACGGTCTTCATCTTCACTACTCGAGCTTGACGTGGTGTAGCAGGAGGAAGAGGTGTCCACGTCGCTCGCACCGACAACCATTGCTCTCGACTTCTTCTTGTCGTAGCCTCCCTTCTTCTTGCCCTTGTACTCGTCTCGACTCTTGTACTTGGAGTTGTAGTTCTGGGATCGATGCTTGTGCTCGGCCTGCTTGTACTCGTTCCTCGGGCGATGCTTGTACTCGGGTTTCTTGTGCTCGATCTTGTTCTCGTCTGCTTCTGGGCACTCAGCGAAGAAGTGTCCATGCTTCCCGCACTTGTAGCACGTCCCCAAGTTCCTCTTGAAGTTCTTCCTGTTCTCGTTCAGGCGCCCGAACCGCTTGGTCAGCAAAGCAAGATCCTCATCATCCAAAGCCTCAAACTCCTCATCTGGCAAAGACACAAGAGCAAATAGAGAGAACATCCTAGAGGATTAATTAGAGTTAGTTCTCGATCTAGACACAAGCGCAAGGCTATCATCAGCAGGACCCTTGCCCTTCTTGGCTCTCAGGTCTCGGTCCACCTCGGACGACTTGAGCATAGAGAACAGCTCATCCACCATCAGAGTCTCATACACACTGGACTCCTGAATAGCCTCAACCTTCGCTGCCCATACATCAAGATCCAACGTGTGTAAGAGCTTGATAGCTCTATCATGATCATCGTATGGAAGCTCGGTGATGTTGGCTCTCATGTTGTTCACAATCAGCGTGAAGCGCTCGAACATGGCATCCACAGACTCTCCGGGGAGATGAGTGAAGTTCTCGTACTCTCTCCGGTAGGTCATAAAGCGACGCGCCTTCACCTGACTATTTCCTCCATGTGCATTTCTCAGCTGTGTCCATATCCGATTTGCCAACTTCTCTCCATACACCCTACTGAACTCGGATGCACAAAGAGCACGATAGAGATAGTCCACTGCCTTGTTGTTGGCTTCGAACATATCCCTACTTCCGGGCAACAAGAACGTCTCCGGTATGACATAGTTCTCGTCAACCGTGACATCCCAAATAAGTTGAGACTTTCCATGCATGAACGCGCCCATCCGGGCTTCCCACATCTGGTAGTTCTTCCCATCGAAGCAGGGAGGACCCGAACCCTTCCCATAGTCCGCCATCTTTGGATCTCAACCGGTCAAGGTCTCAATGATCTGTATCTGGCTCTAATACCAATTGAAGGACGAAAATGGCGACTAGAGAGGGGGGAGTGAATGGGAGCCGATAAAAAAATTCTTCTCCAAAGAGTAGAACTCGGCCTATGGTCCCAAACGCAACTCCGGAGTCCTCGACACCTCGCTAGCCAAATCCACACAGCCACTGAAGTGCTGCTGAACCTAGGAACTAGCACACCACTGAAAACACTCAAGAACGCAGTGGAAAACAACTCGAGCAAAACTCCAGACCCAAATCGGTCAGACCAGATACTCAAACTGGTCAAATTGGTTTTCCAACACTTAGCCTCTCACACACAGGGTGAAACTGGTCAGACCGGTTTGGCAATCCGGTCAGACCGGTTTTGCCCAGAAATCCCCCAAAGATCAACGAGGCCAAAACCCAAGCAAACGAACTCCAAATGCAACGAAACTTGGACCAGAGAACTTCTTAGACAGAGAACAATGCGCCTGCCAAAAATCTTCCCGAACGGCCACTGTGACCAAAACCGGTCGGACCGGTTTCACCCAGACAGATGGGAAAAACGCAGCCCGCGGAAACCACCTCTTCTTCCAACCAATCGATCTCCCGATTCACCCAACGGATTGCAACCAAACTTCGGGGGAAGGTGGATTACCTCTTGGGCAACCTCTATCTCAAAGGATCCATCCCGAAATGCATCCAAAAGGGAGGAATCGAAAGTCAACCACCAAGAACACCTTTTCCCAAGTTCATCCAAAAAGCCCCCGATTCGAGTGGATTTCGCGGTGTTTGTGGAGCCAAATTACTAAACAAAGAGGCACAAGGCCCTCATATGTGATCTCCACAAACAAACCCAAAGAAATCCACCCCAAATCACTCTCCAAAAATTCCTCCAAAAATAGCTCCGAAAATCACCAAAAAGAAAAAGGGAGAGACACCAAGAACACTTGAGGAACCACGCCGAATCTTCTATACATACCATGAAAGGTTCATACAAGGTCTAGAATCCAGCCGTACATCCATCCCTCTCACAAGATCTCACCATGAAGCTCTCATGCTAGCCTAAGGGGAAAATAGGAAGCTAAAAAGAGAAATTGCAAAGAGCAAATGAAAACCCTAGGGTGCCAGAGATAGCTGCCACAACCCTTCCACTCGGTTTATATATGAGGTCCTCCAGTGGGGGTTAATGACTAGAATGCCCTCTAGGTGATACAACCCCTTGAAGGGCATATTTGGAAATTTGACAGCCTTTCCATCGGACGGACGCCCAGCAATCACACCTCGCGTAGCCTCGACGCCAAGCATGCGATCCCGACGCGTGTCCTCCGCTTCGACGACTTCCGGCTGCGCCACGACCAAACCGGTCAGATCGGTTCTGGTGCCTTGGCCGCACCGGAACCTCGGGTCGGCTTTCGGGAGCAACCGACGAACCCAACGATCTTTTGGCGAACCGCTGCAAACCGCGCGAGCTTGGTGCAGCCTCCACGCCGAGCTCCTCGACTTGGCCGCCACGTCTACTCCGGCTCCGTGTTGGCTTTTAGATCAACCAACGAACCCGCTATCCAACTTCGACTTGCTCTTCTCGCACCATGTGACTCGCACTTGATTTCATCTGGCCACCGGGTCCATCGAACCAAGCCTACTTGTCCCTCCAGTCCTTCGGAGACCCCGCAAGGCTAAGACCTTTCGCTCTTGTTCTTCACCTGCACCAACGCACATCAAGTCGCAGCCTACATCCACAAGATAGAGCACAGCGTCAGTCCACACAACGTTGTCAATCACTCATGACTAGAGAGTGGCCAACCACTAGCCATCGGACACTCTGGTCCTCAGTCACCAATGCCCTGGTGGAGGAAAAGAGCGCGGCCTCCAAGTCTGCCACGTCTTCATCGACACATCACTCGTGCAGTCGATCCCATCGACCTAGGCAAAGCAATCTCCCTCCCATCAGGGAGGAGGTCGCCCAACACAACCCGGAGCAGCCTAACACTGCCAACACCGGCGATCTTCGCGACAACCTCGACACCAACAGGCGCACCCATGACGTGCGTGGCTACATCGACCAGCGCCACTGCGAGCGTGAGGAGCGCGAGCTACAGCATCGTGCGGAGTACGATCGCGAGTACAGTCCCCTGGCAACGTACCGTGTACGACGCTGAGCACGGCAACCCGGAGGTCGCCCAGGGCAACCGAGATCGGCTACCACGCTCCCAGGTCGTCGTCCCGGGCCGTAGCGTCCACTCCGCCCCCAGAGACGCTGCTCCCGCCAGAGGCACCAGTGATGACCTAGCTGTCACCGCATTCCCCGTGCTGGCTCCTCGACTCAAGTCGGTGGACTACCCGGAGAACTTCAAGCCCAACATCAAGCAGTACGACGAGCGCTCTGACCCCAACATCTGGCCGTCGACCTACTACGTCGCCGTCAAGGCGGCTGGCGGCGGCTTCGACCACATGGCAGCCTACTTCCTGCTGGTGATGGGCGAGGCCCCCTCGCTATGGCTCAACAGCCTCGAGCCGGGCAGCATTAAGTCCTGGGTCGACCTGTCCCAGGCCTTCACCTCCAACTTCCAGGTGACCTATGAAAGTCCTGGGAACACCTTCAACCTCGGGAGGGTCGCCATGAAGCCCAAGGAGCAGCTCCGTGACTACAACAACCGGTTCTTCGAGAACCGCAACAAGTGCGTCGGTGTTAGAGACGACCAGATCATCGAAAGCTACAAGAAGGGCATCAAAGATCGCAAGCTCTTTGAGAAGATCCATGAATCTGGTGTGTAAGGAATCAGATGCTTGTAGCCTAAGAGGGGGAGGGGGTGAATTAGGCAACTTAAAAACTTAACCTATGGCTTTCACTATTTTGCATGAAACATAAACTAGAACATACTATCTAGATGTGCAACTAAGGTTGTTCTAGTGTGAAACTCCCATCCCAAAACAAGTTTTGCAACCTATAGCCAATCCTAACAAGATACTACTCTAGGGAGGTAAAGGCAAACAAGGATTGCAAGAAAGTAATGCGGAAACGGAGAAGAAGCAAACTCTTGACACACGATTTATCCCGTGGTGTCGGTAGGCACTAAGCCACCCCTAGTCCACGTTGTTGAAGCACTCCACACAAGAGTATTGCTTCTCGGTCACCAAGTCTCTCCCAAGATCACCACTTGACTTGCCACAAAGGCTCGCCACGAAGGCACTCGCCAAGCTCCCTTGATCACCTTGATGCCGCCTCCACTAAGGAGCTTCTCCACCAAGGGAAGGGGGTCTCCACGTCCCCCGCACAAAGTGTCCTTGCCGCTCCACACCAAGCCGGAGGGTCGAAGACGTTTGCCGGAGAGCCACCTAGGCTCCAAGGCTTCCAGCACACCTCGTACAACTTGATCCACTCAAGAATCACCTCACAAGGTAGGCACACCTTGCACTCACTCAGCCCTAAGCTAAGCCTAGCACTAAACACACACACAAAGCATGTGCAAGTCTATGGATGAGCAATTTAGCACTTGGATGGCTTGGATATGATCTTCTATGAGTCTTGAACTCCTCTGCACTTCCACACACTCCAGCAAGCTCAAATGACGGGGTGGAAGGGGTATAAATAGGCCAAGGCATCAAGCTAGCCGTTGGGCTAAAGCTGCAGAAAGTAGTACTATCGGATGATCTGATGCTATGCTTTTTTCGAGCGTCGGTTCATCCGGTGCTACTAGCCGTTGCCTTCCACCGCACATGACCGTTGACACAAATCATCCGACGCTTCAATCGACGTACCGTCGGTTCATCCGGTGCTAAAGGGTTCTTCGCCAAAACCTTACTGTTAGCTTCTTCGTAGCCGTCGGATGAACCGTTGCTTGTATCCTTGTGACCATTGGTTCATCCAGTGCTTAAGGCCTTTCACTCGGTTCGTCTCTGTCTTGTTCCAGTGGATCATCGGATAGACCGACGGCTCCTACCAATGGACCGTCGGTTCATCCGGTGCTGCTGACTGTGCTGCTTCTCCTCCAGGAATTCATTCGGTGCAACTAGAAAACATACCGTCGGTTCATCCGACGATCTGTGTGATTTGGGCCTTCTTCACGTAGTGTACCAAATACTCCGACGCTTGCACTGACGCCTCTTCCTATGTACCGTCGGTTCATCCGATGGTGCTCTTTTCTTCTTTTTCTTCTTCTCATTTTGGCATGTGATATTTTTGCATCCTTGGGACCTAGAAATGTCTACAAAGACATGCTCAACAATATGGTCAGTCCCATTGATCATGTTGTCATTAATCACCAAAATCAAACTTTGAACAAATGGCATATGAGGCCATGTTTGCTACATGGTGCCACCACCGTCAAGAGCCTCATGGACGTCGTCAACAAACTGATGGACACGGAAGGGGCGATGGTGAACCAGTTCGACACCGATGCTGTCGGCACATCTGGTGCAGCACGGGACTCCGAGTCCAAGCTGCGCAAGCGACCTTCCGAGGTCCTGGCGGCTGAAGGGCGTCGACCTTCGATGTTCAACCAGGAGGAGTTCGATGCAATGCTCGACAGCCTCTGTGGGTTCCACGAGGGATCTACTCACACTCTCTGCGAGTGTTCGCAATTCAAGAAGGCCTTCAGCATCCCTGTGGACCCCAAGCGCTCCAGGAACGACGGCGGTCACCATGACAACCGCCGCTACAACAACACCTATCGCCGTGACAACCAGCGGGACCGGAGTGACAACCGCGACAACCGGGACCCCCGTGACGACTGACGTGACAATCGCCACGACAACCACCGTAGCGACCCGCCTCCAGAAGCTCGCCGCGATGAGGGCAACCTACCGCCTCCACCTCTGACAGGCAACCCCAACGGCCCCTTCCAGACTGCGACTCGAATGATCAACATGATCGTTAGGGCCTCAAGTCCCACGTCAGTAGGAGGCGCTACCGCAAGGACAAGCGCGAGGTCCACCTAATCCACACCCATCCAACTGCGCCTCTGCGTTGGTCTGAGTAGGCGATCACGTTCTCTAGAGCTGATCACTGGGTCCATATCCCAGATCCTGGGTCCTACCCACTCGTCGTCGAGCCCACGGTGGACGGGGCCCTGCTCTCCCAGACTCTCATTGGTGGGGGGAGCGGGCTCAATATCATCTTCGTTGAGACCCTCAAGAAGATGAACTTTGACTTTGACAAGCTCACGGCGTGCGACGAGCCCTTCTACGGCATCGTCCCAGGGAAGCCAGCCTACCCCCTGGGTTGGGTCTCCCTCCCCGTCACCTTCGGTACCGTGGACAACTTCCGCACGGAGTACATCAACTTTGAGGTCGCCATCTTCAAGTCCTCCTACCACGCGATCCTAGGTCGCCCGATGTTGGCCAGGTTCATGGCCATCCCGCATTACACCTACTTGGTGTTAAAAATGCCTACTCCAAACGGGGTCGTCTCTGTCCTCGGGGACCTCATCGTCTCCTTCAAGTGCGACTCTGAGGCCCTCGACATCGCCGCGACCTCCACTTGCATCGACACTCCGCAGTCTTGGTCGCTGAGGCCAAGAAGGTTGCTCCGAACGACCTAGCCATCCCAGAGCAGAAGTGCACTGACACTGCCCTGGACACTGCACCCTCCATGAAGAAAGTCTGCCTCGGCCTTGTCGACGTAGAGAAGACGGTGGTGATCGGCGACGGCCTCGACAAGAAATAGGAACTTGCGCTCACCAGTTTCCTCCGAGATAACACGAACATATTCGCATGGAGTCCATCGGATATGCCGGGTGTCCCCAGGGAGCTGGCTGAGCACTCCTTGGATGTAAGCAAGACGGCCAAGCCTGTCAAGCAGAAGCTTCACCGCTTTGTGAAAGATCGCAAGGACGTCATTAGGGTTGAAATAATAAAGCTCCTAGCTGCCGGATTTATCTGAGAGTGTAAAAATCTGGTTTGGCTCGCCAACCTAGTGCTTGTACCCAAGAAAACCGGTCAATGGAGAATGTGTAGCGACTACACCGACCTCAACAGGCACTACCCTAAAGACCCCTTCCCTCTACCGTGCATCGACCAGGTCGTGGACTCCACAGCCGGAAGCGTCCTCCTATGCTTTCTCGACTGCTACTCAGGGTATCACCAAATAGCCCTGAAGGTCTCTGACCAAGATAAGACGGTGTTCATAACGCCGCACGACATTTACTGCTACACGACCATTACCTTTGGTCTCAAGAACGCTGGGGCGACCTACCACAAGGCCATCCAGAAGTGTCTGGAGTGCCAGATCGGCAAAAACGTAGAAGCCTACGTCGATGACATGGTCGTCAAGACCACCCAAGAGGACAAGCTCATAGCTGACTTCGCGGAGACCTTCGCCAACCTCTGCCGCTATCGCTGGAATCTTAATCCAGAGAAGTGCGTCTTCGGTGTCCCGTCCGGCAAGTTCCTGGGCTTCATTGTCAACAACTGGGGCATCGAGGCGAACCCCACCAAGGTGGATGCCATCTGCAAGATGAAGCGACCTACGGGAAGAAGGATGTCATGAAGCTCACAGGCATGATGGCTGCCCTAGGTCGATTCATCAGCAAACTTGGAGAGAAAGGTCTACCCTTCTTCAAGTTGCTGAAGAAGGCGGACAAGTTCATCTGGACAGAGGAGGCCGACCAGGCCTTGGAACAACTCAAGACCTTCCTTACGTCACCCCGGTGATGGTGCCCCCGGCACCAAAGCAAACACTACTACTCTACATCTCTGCTACCACCCTGGTGGTCAGCTCGGTCCTGGTGGCAGTGCGACCTCAAGAGGGTAGACTCTACCCTCTCCAGCGACCCGTCTACTATGTCAGCGAGGTCTTGTCAGATAGCAAGACTAGGTACACCCAGTCGCAGAAGATGCTATACGCCCTCCTCGTCACCTCGCGCAAGCTCCAGCATTACTTCTAGTCGCACAAGATCAAGGTCGTTCCGGCCTTTCCCCTTGGCAAGATCCTGCGCAGCCACAACACCACTAGACACATCGTCAAGTGGTCCATCGAGCTAGGTGAGTTCGACCTAGAGTTCTGCCCACGGCGGGCCATCAAATCCCAGGTCATTGCGGACTTCATTTAGGAGTGGACAGAGGTCCAGCAGCCTCCACCTTCGGAATGACCTGAGCATTAGTAGATGTACTTTGACGGTTCCCTGAACCTCGAAGGGGCAGGTGTAGGAGTGCTTTTCATCTCCCCCCACGGCGACCACCTGAAGTACGTCCTACAGATTCATTACAAGGCGTCCAACAATGACACTGAGTACGAAGCCCTCATCCACGGGCTACGCATCACCATCTCCCTGGGGATCAAGCGCCTCATAGCGTACGACGACTCCAAGGTCATCATCAACCAAGTCAGCAAGGACTCCAAAGCAAGGAAGGATACAATGGATGCCTACTGTGCCGAGGTACGCAAGCTCGAGGGTCACTTCGAGGGACTCGAGTTTCATCACGTCTGTCGTAACAACAACGTCGCGGCCGACGTCCTCTCCATGCTCGGCTCCAAGCGCTCACTGGTCCCGGCCGGCGTATTCGTCTAAGACCTACGCAAGCCTACCATCAAGCTTCTCCCTGACCTAGAGTCACCAGCTGATGACGCGACCCCGGCTGGAGGTCGCGATGTCCTCATGACTAAGGCTGAAGACGACTGGCGCCTTGACATCCACGCCTTCATCCTCGAGCACCGAGTCCCTGAGGAGAAGGTGGAGCGCGAGAGGATCATGAGGCGTAGTGCCAACTACGTCGTCGTTGGCATAGAGCACTACCGGAGGTCCGCCTCCAATGGAGTACTGATGAAGTGCATCCTACGATCTGAGGGCCTCAGGCTCTTAGAGGAAATCCACTGTGGCGAGTGCGGCAATCACATCGCTTCTGCTAACTTGGTGGGCAAAGCCTTTAGGTCCGGCTTCTACTGGCCTACCACCATGGCCGACGCGTAGGACCTTGTCCGGTGATGCAAGGAGTGCCAGTTCTTTGCCAAACAGTAGCACATGCCGGCCCAGGCCCTACGGACCATACCCCCATCCTAGCCCTTCGCAGTCTGGGGCCTCGATTCTGTGAGACCTTTCAAGACCGCCCCAGGCGGGTACAAGCACATCATCGTGGTGGTGGACAAGTTTACTAAATGGATCGAGGTTAGGCCCATATCCAGCGTCACGTCAAAAGAGGCGGCCAAGTTCATCGAGGACATCACCCACCGCTTTGGGGTCTCCAACAGGATAGTCACCGACCTTGGCACAACCTTCACAGGTGCCGATTTCTAGGACTTCTGCCAAGACAGCCTGATCGACATATCCTTCTCCTCAGTGGCGCACCAACGGTGCAATAGCCAGGTCGAGCGTGCCAATGGCATGGTACTGCAGGCCGTCGAGGACCGCATCTTCGATGGCTCATCACTTTACGCAACCAGGTGGCTAGCAGAGCTCCCTCATGTTATCTGGGGTCTCTGGACTCAGGTCAGCTCAGCCATAGGGTACTCTCCATTTTTCTTGGTCTACGAGTCAGAGGCCATCCTCCCCACCGACGTCGCCTTCGGGGCTCCTCGCATCCAGCACTTCAACAAAGGAGAAGCGGAGCAAACGTGCAGGGTCGACCTCGACAGCCTCGAAGAGCATCGTGTGGCTGCGCTCATGCACCACACCCGCCACGAGTAGCAGCTACATCCCTACCATGATCGTAACGTGCGGGAACATTCCTTCAATGTTGGCAACCTAGTCCTGCGGCGGATCCAGAACACCAAGGACATGCACAAGCTCTTAGCACCTTGGGAAGGCCCCTTCATAGTCAAGGAGGTCATTGGACTGGCGACCTATAGCCTCCAGTAGGCCGATGGCCAGGGCATCCCGAACCCCTGGAGTATCGAGCACCTACGTCGCTTCTACCCTTAGGAGCCTTGTATCAGAATAAAAAGCTATGTACTCTATCCTTTTGTAATTCATAGTCAATAAATAGAAAGATTCCCTTTTGACAGTTTTACTGTCGACCTACTTTTTGGGTCTCTCTTTACTTTCTGTTCATCCCTCCCCCTCGACACGCTCGGGGGCTTGCTCTAAAGCCAGGCCCGATACGCTCAGCGGCTTAGCTTTGCCACTCTAAGGGTCGTATGACCTGAGGGGTTTTACCTTATGCAAAAATGTTTTCTCTTGCTACAACTCTTATGCTTTTTATGCGTATTTCTTAAGTCATGAGGTTGCAAGGTCTTGGGTCCAGGGCCCCCCTTCACGCACCGGTTGCACTTAAGCCTCCACGTTGAGCCGTGAAGTCGGTAAGCTGTTCCTCCACCGAGTTGTGTTAGCGGAGGGGACAGGTCTCGCAGCCTCATTACTTTTGAGGTCTCATAACGAGTGTTTTTGCCAAACAAGGGATCACGTTCTTTAATTAAAGCGACTATTTCATTCATGCAAGTTTATTTACATCATCAAAAGGGTCCACGACCTATTTACAGTTTGATACATTCTAAGTTACAATTTCAGAGCTCCAGCTTCTTGACGACCTCCTCCGCGGCGGCCTAAACATCTTCGGAGCCCACTAGTGGTGCCAGGTTGATTTCTTCCGTGACTTTCTGCAGGTTGAATGCTGGCTCATGGTGCTTCACCATGGCTAGTGCTGCGGCTGCGGTGAGCTTGCCGGTGTCCATCAGCAAGGTCTTCATCCGACCCTCCGCCTCCTCCAGGCAGCAACGAGCTCCTGGGGCCCTCCTTCGACCTTAGGGACATAGACATCCATAAGGTACTCAGCGGCCTCCTTGAGGTCGCCCAGCTCCTTCTGAAGATCTGCAATCATCTCTTAATGGTCAATAAGAGTTTGAATCGCCCGGGAGAGGTCGACCTCCAGGTCCCGGCGTACACCACACTCGTAAGCAGCCTTCCGAGTAAAGTAATACTCACTGTCCTGGGCAGCCTTGGTCTTCTCCTTGAGGGTCTTCACCTGCTCCTTCCACTCCTTGAGCACCTTGATCAAGGTGGCCTCCTTCTTCTTAGCATCTGAAATAAACGAAATCAAGGTCGGCACGCGCCGTAAACCCCAGAAACCAAGGTCGGGGCGTATATCCAGACGTACCTGTCGTGATGATCTTGAGTTCATCCTCAGCATCATTCACCTTCACCTTGGCGGTTTCAAGCTCCTCCTTCAGGGCGGCCATTGCCCTGTCCTTTAGAGCCATGTCGTCCTTGAGGCACCGGATCTCCTACGCGGCTTCGATCTTGGCCTGCAGCACGGCCTCCCGGGCCGCGGTGGCCTCTGCCTGAAGCTTGGCGCCCTCCTTCACCAGGTCCGCCTTGGCCTGAGCTCGCCCAGCGAGCGACTGCATCAACACAATGTCAACATCCACAAGTTATCAAAACAAGTTGAAGAAACTATCCCTTGGGCAAAGGCAACACTTACAATAAGCGCCCTCCCGATCGTTTGCTGCGCCTCCTTGAACTCTGCAAGGTCGTGGCGGTCAGCAAGAATGTCATCCTTCCACAGGGTGCCAGAGTAGAGGTAGCTGTCATTGCCGCTAGGTCCGCTCCATCCCCCAGCCTCTGCCTCCTACGTCAGCAGCGTGGCCGACTCGGGCAAGTCCTCTTGTTGAAGACCTTCAACCTGTTGGGCACTACCAGCAGCGACCTTGGTCGCCACTGATGTTGTCGTTCCCGTGGTCTCAGGGGCCTGGCTTGAGACGTCTTCGGCTGACGTCGCCGACGACTGTCCCACCGGCGATTTCTCCGCCTTGTGCCCAAAGGCCTCCTGGCCTGAGGCATTCTTGCCACTCTCGGACGAAGCAGGGGTCCCCCTGTCCAAAAAAGAAGATTTCGTCAAAACAGCGATGTGTATGACATATATGAAAAGGGATCAAGTTTGACGATGTACCAGCCACCAAGCTTCAATCCGAGCTTTATCGGCCTGGGCGGAACCCGCCTCTGCTTCTTCTGCAACCCTTGGTCGCTCACCCCCTCAACACTTGGCTTCGGGTGCCCTTCATCAACAACCCCGGGAGGGTCTCCACTTCCTGCACGACTGGCGTGTTGCCCGACCTTGCGCCGGCGTCACGCGACCTCACGTCATCTTCTTCACCAGCACCCGTTCCGACCTCAGCACTGGCTGTCACCGTCTCCGACGATGCGGTGGTATCCTTCCTCTTCCTCTTCTTCTTCTTTTCCGCCATCAGGGTGGCGGTGACTACTTTGGTGGCCTTGGATGCCACCATCTTCCCGGCGACCTACCGCGTGCACCGGGTCACTGGCGCGGAACCCCACACGGAGGGATCTTCGTCATCACTACCTCCCACCGACGAGTCGGAGAGGTAGTCGTCGATGTACTACTGAGGAGGCACCTGGATGTCCTCCGCAGCCCGAACCTTGAAGCTCCGCTCGCCCTCGTCAGGGAGGGGAGCTAGGCTCCAGTACACGCCCTCACGACCCAGCATCAGGCGACCTTCATCACAGACCAGCAAAACCATTCGCAAGCAAGAAATCAAGGTTGAATTGGCAACAAGTTACTTACAGATTTAGTGGGGCGCTTCAGGCACAGCGCCTTAGGGCACATCTGGTTCCGGATCTGCCCAGCGAACAGCTCCTTCACCCGTGCCACCATCTCCTCCTTGGAAACCTTGCGCTGAGCCACACGGGTAGGGTCGGCCTGGCCCCAGTATTCGTAGGCCGGATGCACCTGATCTTGGATCGGCTGCAGAAGCCTCCGGCTGAAGCTGATGGCCACTGCACCGCCCATCAACCCACCTACCTTCAGCTGTGCCAGGTTGTCTAGCAACGGTTTGATGGTGTCAGCCTCCCGCAACGTCAACTGATGGTTCCACTCCGGCACCGGGATCGGCGCGAACCCCGACCTTGTCGCCGGCGCCGACTTCGGGTTGTCAATGTAGAACCACCCTTGCCTCCAACCTTGGGTGTTGTCCGGCAACACCATCTCGATGTACACTGGCTTCATGTGGCGACGTAGCATGAAGCTGATGCACCCGACGACCTCCGACTTCCCTGTCTTCTTTAGCTCAAAGAAGTACCGCCACAGGTTGAAGTGTGGCGGTATCCCCAAGTACGCCTCGCAGAGGTGGATAAAGGAGGAAATAGTGGTAATGGCATTTGGGACAAGATGTACCAGGTCGATCCAGTAGTAGTGGAGGAGCCCGCGGAAGAAGTCATCCGTGGGGACTCCGAATCCACGCTCGATGTGCGCGATGAAGGCCACGGTCTCTCCTGTTCCCTAGGTGGGGAAGGCTTCACCGACGGCCAGCCTCCAGCCCACCTACTCCTTGGGCTTCAGCAACCCGCGCTCCACCAGACGTAGGAGCTGCTCCTCGGTCACCGTCGAGGGCTCCCAGATGTTCTCCGGTGCAGGCGCAAGTTCAGGATCCATCTCCTCTTCATCGAAGCCGGTGGATCTAGCTCTAAAAACCACCAGGGATTTCGTGTGCATGCAGCGGTGTGCGGCGCGGCGGATCAAAGCACAGCGGTGCCGGTAGATTTGCGCAAAATGCTCTAAGCAGCAGCGGAGAAACCCTAAAACTCTGTGCGGAAATGGAAGCGAGTAGGGTCCTCTGCCCTTCACTCGACCTTTTATAGCTGGGCTTCAGCGGTGCTATGGGCCGCGGCGCCCAACGTCTCTGGGTTCGACAAAATTTTTAGCGACCCAACGGATCTATTACCCAAAAGCTCTTTCAGCCTAAGGATCACAGGTAGTAACGACTCGTACCGTACGGGATTGTATGCCCGTTGGCTCTCTGGTCGA